>CM047393.1:39438617-41838617 GCA_026123125.1 Chironomus striatipennis | reverse complement strand
GTAAGTGCCATGCTAGACCTATACCAAAAATTTCTTCTTTGATGTCCTTCTGTTGTAAATTTTTGAACAGAAAAAAAGCTTTGAGGCAGTTTGAGTTTGATTTGTTTGTTTTATTTCTATATCAATATTCAAACCTTGAGAATGTCAAACAAATATTTTTCCAACAGTAACATTCCAAATCTCACGCTGCAAACTATATTAAATACAAGGGGTAGGAGCTCGTTGCACCTCGTTGCAAAATGTTGCAATTTGTTGCAAATTGTTGCAATTCATTGCAAACGCAGCACTTTGCTACACTATATTGCAAATCATTGCAAATCATTGCAAATAATTGCAATTTGTTGCACTTTATTGCACTTTATTGCACTTTTTTGCACTTTTTTGCACTTTTTTGCACTTTGTTGCACTTTTCTGCACTTTTTTGCACTTTATTGCACTTTTCTGCACTTTATTGCAAAATTTTGCACTTTATTGCACTTTTCTGCAATTTATTGCAAAATTTTGCACTTTTTTGCACTTTTCTGCATTTTATTGCAAAATTTTGCACTTGTCAAATGTTTATGACAGAGATCGAAGCTGCCGACTTTTAAGCCGGCGGCGGCTGCAAAATCGGCTTACGTAAGCCGATTTCTAAGCCGGCTAAAGATTCGGCTTACGTAAGCCGATTTGTAAGCTCGGCTTAGAAATCAGCTTACGTAAGCCGAGCTTAGAAAACGGCTTACGTAAGCCGTTTTTTTAGCCCGGCTTACAGATCGGCTTAGCTAAGCCATTTTTTTAGCCGATGGCTAAGCCGATACAATTTCATACAAAAATATGTGTGAAAATCAATTAGGAAAATTTACTTTTCCGATGAATTTTTTATCGTAAATAAGAAAATCAACTCGAAAAATGGCTTTTCCGAGGGGTTTTTCATCCCAAATAAGAAAATCAACGCGAAAAATGGCTTTTCCGAGGAGTTTTTCATCCCAAATAAGAAAATCAACGCGAAAAATGGCTTTTCCGATGGGTTTTTCATCCCAAATAAGAAAATCAACGTGAAAAATCGCTTTTCCGAGGGGTTTTTCATCCCAAATAAGAAAATCAACGCGAAAAATCGCTTTTCCGAGGGGTTTTTCATCCCAACTAAGAAAATCAACGCGAAAAATGGCTTTTCCGATGGGTTTTTCATCCCAAATAAGAAAATCAACGCGAAAAAATGGCTTTTCTGATGGGTTTTTAATGAAATTTCAATTTTTCGTCTAGATTTTCTTATTTGGGATGAAAAACCCCTCGGAAAAGCCATTTTTCGCGTTGATTTTCTTATTTGGGATGAAAAACCCCTCGGAAAAGCCATTTTTCGCGTTGATTTTCTTATTTACGATGAAAAATTCCTCGGAAAAGTAAATTTTCCCAATTGATTTTCACACATATTTTTGTATGAAATTGTATCGGCTTAGCCATCGGCTAAAAAAATGGCTTAGCTAAGCCGATCTGTAAGCCGGGCTAAAAAAACGGCTTACGTAAGCCGTTTTCTAAGCTCGGCTTACAAATCGGCTTACGTAAGCCGAATCTTTAGCCAGCTTAAAATATCGGCTTACTAAGCCGATTTTTAGCCGCCGAGCTAAGCGACTTCGATCTCTGGTTTATGATAAGCTATGAAAAGTAAAATTATTTTCATTTTAATTTTATTTTATATCCAAAAATTTGTAAAAATTACTAAAATTATTAAAAGGAACCAAAAACAATTTTTTTGGGGCCAAAAAAACAGTTTTTGGCTTTTTTACACCTTAAATGGCCTCTAAATTGATAAATTCCTATTTATTATGAATTTACTCGTCGTGACGTATATTTTAGCCCAAATCCAAAACCAATATCAGAATTATTTATTATCTTCAATGAAAATTCTGTTTTTTTTTTTTTTTTTAAATTGTCATTTCGTTCTTTAAAAAATAAGCTGATACCCTCAATTCAATTTCGACAGATTTATCGAAAGTCTAGGCTTTTCTCCAACTTTTCTCGTTATTTTTTCAAAAATTTTAAATTTTTATGAGTGCATTCAAAAAAACGAGATTTTTTTCGAAATTATCAAATTTTTGAAATATTTTAAGTTTTAGCTTTTAAATGAGTTTCAATGTTCGTAATTGACTTTAAAAGGTTTAATACACAATAATAAATTAATATAAAACATTTAAAGAGTTTGAAAATGTCAAAAAGAACAAATATTGACAAACTTTAATTTCGCAAAAAATTGTAAACAAATCTTATTCTTATGAAAAAGCGCTTTTTAAGTTCGAAAAATGAGGTACCAATGTCCTATGTTGGTGCAAAAGCTTTTTCCGTTATTTTTTCAGAAATTTTGAAATTTTGTGAACATTTTCGAGTGTGTTCAGAAAAAAAAAATTTTTTTCGTTCGAAAACTCGAATTTTAAAATTGAGTTACCCAGACTACCGACATTTCATTTCGAATTTCTTCGACATTAAGTTCGATTTCTTCGACATTTGATTCGAATTCTTCGAAATTCCAAAACAAAAGAAATTTTAATAATCAAAATTTGACTCTTTAATGTGAATTTAGCTTAAAGTTTTATACTTT
Organism: Chironomus striatipennis; assembly: GCA_026123125.1. NCBI lineage: Eukaryota > Metazoa > Arthropoda > Insecta > Diptera > Chironomidae > Chironomus > Chironomus striatipennis. The sequence continues at coordinate 41,836,045 of CM047393.1, read as the reverse complement.
AAACAAAACTTTGATGATTATTTAATGATTCTCTTTGCATTACACATTATATAAGTTAATAGTTAAAGAGAAATTAGAGAATATATTTCAAAAAATTTTGATTCACAAAAATTTTGTTATTGTTTACAGAATTTTAATTTAATCAAAAATTATACTTTAACCCATTTGAACAGATAAAAAATGATTATTAATACTAAATAAAGTGTTAATAAACTAAACTGGATGGTTTCTAGTTTGATTTGAGGCATATTAAGAAAACTAATAAAAAATTTTAACGACTGGAATTTTTTTGAAAAATTTTGAATTTCGGTTTTAACGGAGATATTTGAAATGTCGGTAGTCTGGAGTTACCTATTTAAAACATTTCAAAAATCGTAAATCCAACATGGGACATTGGTACCTCATTTTTCGAAATTTGGTACCTCTTTCTTCGAAATTAAAAAGCGCTTTTTCGAAAATACTATGTTTACAATTTTTTTCTGAAATTTAAGTTCATCAATTTTTGTTTAATTTTTAATTTGTAAATACTTTAAATGATTGATATGCAGTTTTTATTGTCTAATTAGTCATATAATGTCTTTTAATAACATTAAAACTCAATAATTAGCCAAAAATTAATTAATTTTTAAAATTCGAAATTTTCGAAAAAAAACGGGTTTTCTGAACGCATTCAGAAACTAGTAATGAAGCGGATCACGCTTCATGTGCATATTCACACCGTTCCAAAACTCTCTATCGGGTCAGCAAAGCTTCGCTTTGCATAATATTGAAGATTAAGTCTCAATCGGGTCAGCAAAGCTTCGCTTTGCATAAGATTGAAGATTAAGTCTCGATCGGGTCAGCAAAGCTTCGCTTTGCATAAGATTGAAGATTAAGTCTCGATCGGGTCAGCAAAGCTTCGCTTTGAATATGATTGATGATTAAGTCTCGATCGGGTCAGCAAAGCTTTGCTTTGCATAAGATTGATGATTAAGTCTCGATCGGGTCAGCAAAGCTTCGCTTTGCATAAGATTGATGATTAAGTCTCGATCGGGTCAGCAAAGCTTCGCTTTGCATAAGATTGAAGATTAAGTCTCGATCGGGTCAGCAAAGCTTCGCTTTGCATAAGATTGATGATTAAGTCTCGATCGGGTCAGCAAAGCTTCGCTTTGCATAAGATTGAAGATTAAGTCTCGATCGGGTCAGCAAAGCTTCGCTTTGCATAAGATTGATGATTAAGTCTCGATCGGGTCAGCAAAGCTTCGCTTTGCATAAGATTGAAGATTAAGACTCCATCGGGTCAGCAAAGCTTCGCTTTGCATTAAATTGAAGATTAAGGCACAATCGGGTCAGCAAAGCTTCGCTTTGCATAAGATTGAAGATTAAGTCTCGATCGGGTCAGCAAAGCTTCGCTTTGCATAAGATTGATGATTAAGTCTCGATCGGGTCAGCAAAGCTTCGCTTTGCATAAGATTGACAATTAAGTTTCCTAAAAAAATCGAAAATTTTCATATTTGGACTTAATTTTGAAGCACTAATTGATGTTTTTGGATATGACAATGTATGTACGTCTTTTAGGTCTAATAATAAGCTACAATAATCAGAAGTTTTTGGACTTTTTAAATTTGAACTATAGGCACAGGAGGGCAAAATGTCCAAAAAATGCCGATTTTTTGAACTTTTTCGAGATTTTGACTGACCAAAATAGGTTTAAAAATATTTTTGGTATTTTTCCATAAAAGTTCTCGCATTAATTGATCAAAAACAGAAAAGTTTACAAAAATCCATCCACACAGTGAACCACACGAATTTTTCCAAAATTTAGGTTTGTGGGGGGTGTACTGGTGGCTAAAATTTTTTTTTGCATTTTTTCTCAACAAAACTTTATTTTTTATTGATTCTGATCAAAAAAGTTCAATTCCCAATTTTTGTGAAATTTTTTAAATGTATTTTGCAATAATCGGCTAAAATATGCTTAAAAAACACACTATTTCGTTAGTTTCTCAGATCCATCTACATGGATCGGCACCAACGTGTGAGGTGCACATTTGAGTGATAATGCGCACATTTTGAGACATTTTTGACATAAAATGGTTTTTTCGTATTTGAGTTCTGCGAGGAACAAACTTGCTTGTAAGCATACACCACCACTATTTGGGGTCGTGTCCGGAGGCATCAAAACCTTTTTCAATGCGGTTTTTTGTATTTTGTAGATAATTTTAAGGCCGAACTTTTCACACCGAACAGTTTATGAAAATTTTGAGTTTTGGCGCCAAAAAACTAAAAAAACGATTTTTCAAGTGTATCGAAATCAATATATTCACAACGTGAAGCGGTGTGAATATGAAAAACGAAAAAAATTTAAATTTTTTGAAAAATTAACGGAAAAAGCTCTCATTGTCCTATGTTGGTCGTAAATGATTTTAAATGATCTGTTTTTAATCTATTAATAAAAAGATATAATAAATTACTAAATATTGTTAGATTAAGTCAGAATTTGAAATCAAAAATTTCATAAAAAAATGTAAACAAACAATTTTCGAACAAAAATTTTCCCACGTTAAAAAACAAAGTGACAAAATGTCAAAAATAATACACCGTTGTCCTATGTTGGATAAGGGTTTGAGACAATCCTGATTTTTTGAAACCTTTATTTTGAATGATTGATGAAAAATGGGATTTTCAAACCTTACATAAATCTTTACGTGGTATTTTTGACGCATGCAAATTTTTGCGTAGGATTTTGTTTACGTAAAATTATTTTTTATACAAAAATCAAAACTCTACGTAAACGTTTTGCTTACGTGCACAAATCCCAAGTAAAGATCTATGTAAGATTTGAAAATCCCGTTTTTTATCAATCATTCAAAATGAAAATTTCAAAAAATCAAGTTTGTTTCAAATCTCGGACACAATTGTGTTCAATTAAAATAATTCAAATCCGAATACCGTCACTTCATTTTAAAGTTTTTCGAAATTAATCTCGAAAAACTTCGAAATTAAATGTGAACAAAAAATATTTTAAACAAACAATGATTTTGAAATGAAAATATCTTTGCATTTTTCCATTCTGGATCTTGATTTATCTAATGAATTACATTTCTTAGTGATTTTTCTTTCATTTTATCAATAAAACTTATATGAACAAGCTTTAATCGACAAATTATTTGGAAAATAAAAATTAGTGAAAAAATTCACCAACACATTCACAATTTTTATTTTCAAATTTTTTTCAATTGTATTTAGCTGACAAATTTCGAAATGCCGGTAGTCGGATTTAAGTCATGATTTTAGTTTTCAATGCCCTACAAGTCAATCATACAAATGTAGGCAAGAAAATGCTTAGAATCCATCTTTCGGAAATAACTATTTAAAAAATAGATTCTTTTATGATTTTTTAACCCAATTTGAGTGAAAAAAATTACTTTTCCTTTAAAACTAAGAAAAATCAACTAAACACACCAAATTGGAGAAATATGCATTAAAGTACAGTAAAGAGCAACAAATAGCAATAAGTTAGAAAAGTAAGCTAATTTGAAAGTACTACAAAATACAAAATTTCATCTAAATTTCAATTTTTTAGGTTCATAGTAGATAAGATATGATTATTATAACTCAAATTTGTTCGCTAACAATAGTTTTATCCTTTAAAAGTTATTTTAAAAAACCATTGCACTTTGCTGCACTTGCTCTACTTTGCTGCACTTTACTGCACTTTATTGCACTTTTTGCACTTTGTTGCACTTTTTTGCAATTTGTTGCATTTTTTTGCACTTTGTTGCACTTTATTGCACTTTGTTGCACTTTATTGCACTTTTTTGCACTTTATTGCACTTTTTTGCACTTTTCTGCACTTTATTGCATTTTTTTGCACTTTATTGCACTTTGTTGCACTTTTCTGCACTTTTTTGCACTTTATTGCACTGTTTTGCACTTTTCTGCACCTTTTTGCATTTTTCTGCATTTTATTGCAAAATTTTGCACTTTTTTAGGAGCCCTCACCCCTTGATTAAATATCTAACATCAAAAAGTCCTGCATGGCATGGAGATAAAATTCAAAAGCATTCTTTACAATAAAATGCAGATGAACTTAAATATTCCAGTTGTAAGTCAATATAAAATGGCATTTACATTTTTACTGAATATCATTCTATTGATTCTGCTTTTTTATGATCCCCATGAGATATTTGCACCATAGCACAACTTACATAATTCTCGTGCATAAAAGTCAATAATCAATCCACATCAAACACATATTGCATATATATTGTTGATTTAGTTTCGATAAATCTCTGATAATTTTGTATGCAATATTTGTGATCAGCTTTTTCTGTGGTGGACGTCCAGGGGCTCTTTGGAATTTATGGGAAAGGTTTGTTGGGCATATTTTCCAAGAAATCCTAGGAAATAAATTTTAATTATGAACTAAAGTTAAACTTGATTCATTCCATTACAACTTAATAGTCACCCTCTTGAAAAAACAAAAATTCATGCAAAGCTTAAACGTCAAGAATTTTTTTCCTCATCTCTTTTATTTATTCTCTATTTTTTCTTTTCACATTGTACTTGATTTATGCTTGACACTTGAATATTTTATTCTTGATATATTGATAGAGTAAACCAGAAGGTTATATTGTAAGCTTTTCATCGTTGCAAATGAGCTTTATTTTTAAGTTTTTTTTCCATTTTTTTCTTTGTTTTAGCTTTTGATATGATTAGTAAAAAAAATGTAAGAAAATATATTTTATCAGGAAAGAAGGAAAGAAAAGTGAGTTATTAAGTACCAAGAAATATTTTAGATTTTTTGAATAATAAAAGTAGCAAAAAATAATTTGAATTTAATTTTTAGGAATTTTTTAAATTTAAGCAACATCAGCTAAATTTTTTCCAATTTTCAAAAATTTTTCTAAAAAAATCTTCAAGAAAATTCACCAAATCCAAAACAAAATCCTTCAATATTCTGATTTAAATCAATAAAATTTCTCACGAACAATAAGAAATCCAAAAGGGACTCGCTTTCAGTCTTGATTTGCATAAACCAATCTTCATGTTATTCATCATCTCAATTTCGTTTAGTAAGAGAAAAAAATCGATCATTTTTTGTTGTAAATGTAAAGAAGAAATTTTCAGGTATAAGAACATAATACTTGCATGTAACTAGTACATGAAGCTTAACAAAAAATCAATATTTCTTGAACAAAAGGTAAGATGAGTCTTAAAACTTTTTCTTTATTGTTGTGCATTTTCAAAGGAGTGCAGTTTTAATAAAGAAGTGAAAAGGTTGTTACTTGAAGGATTTCATAGTAAATTTAATAGTTATGAGAAGTTAAAAGAGAAGCTCTTTAGTTTGAGACTGCTATTCAATATTAAGTTTATTGTTGTATGCTACAGTTAGCTTTTGAATGCAGCTTGATAATACTGAGAAATTTGATGAGATCCTTGATTCATTGTTGCTTATATTTCTATAGGGACTCAATGAAATTAATACTCATGAAAATTAAATTAAATTTTTCATTTTTCAACTAAAATTTTTTTTAAAATTATTTTTTTAAGAACTCAAAAAATTTAGGTCAAAAAATAATTTTCATTAATTTTTCATCTCCACTTTCCACCTTAATAATTATGTTGATTGTGTCATTTAAATTTTTAATGATGACTGCTGCAAACTGTTCACATACTGAACATGATAAAAACAAAGACAATAGTAGTCATTAAATTTATCGATCCTTGATCACCTCATTAACATTCGTTCATTTATCGAGTATATAAAATGGTGCATGTAGTAAATGACGATAATGACATTCATTTATGTTGAAAATGTGAGCGTTGGTGAGCATTTTGGATCAATTAAAGGGTAAAGTTGTATATTTTATTTATTGCGATTTTTCATAAGATTTTCTGTAATTTTACTAATCCAATTATAAAAGTAATGAAAACTTCATTTGAGCTGATAAATAATTAAATCTCGAGATTCATCTGAAATATAAAATAACTCAAGTTTCGCTGAAGCGAAAGCAATAATAATTATAAAAACCAATCCAATTTAAATTTTTTTCATTCTTTTTATTTTAGACGACAAATTTCTCTCATTTTTTTCTGTTTCAATTTTCATCATTCTTATACAAAAAACATATGAAAAAATTTTCATATTTAATTTATTTTCAATTACAATTTCATATCGCATTTTTATTATTCTTTAATTTAAAATTGCTACATTTACATTCATTCGCATTTTATTATTCATATTAATTTGAATGTTTTTTTCACATTTTTTTTTAGTTTTCGTTTTCTTATAAAATATGGGACTTTAGTTCACAAAAACGTTAGTTCAAAATTAGATTTTTTTTAAGTTTGTTTTTGTTGTTAGGAATTTTTTTTATTTTTTTAAAAACTCAATAAATAATTTTTTGAAAATCTTTTGAGTAAATTTTCAGATAGTTTCGCTAAAAATTCACTCAATAAATTCTCAAGTCCACGAGTTTTAAATTATTTTGTAATAAAAATTTAATTTAAAATTTAAATTAAAATTAAAATCACCTCGTTTTTCACATCATTGTTCACAATATTTTTTTATGACCAAAACAATGCATAAATTTCTTGTCTTATGCACGATTCTGTTCACAAAAAAATCTTTCTTACTTATTAGAAAAATAATCTACGACTTCAAATAAATGAACTCTTTTATGCCATTAATAACACAGATAATTAGAATTTTTTTTATGCTAGAGAAATTATTGGAATGAAATATAATTTTTTTCTTGGTAGTAAAGTTTTTGCCTTTCATGAGAATTATGACATGGAAGCTTTATTATTGTTATTCACTCTTTTGTGGAGATGAGAGGTTTTGTAAGAACGAATTGGAGTTGGTGAGAAAACTTTCAGAATTTCTGCAAGTGATGTTTTTCTTTTTTGAAAAATTCATACTTCATTCTTTAAGAATCTCCACAAAAATTCAAACCAAATCAAAATTACTTTAACTAATTTAAGAAAATTTTAATAGACACTCTTTTTTAAAAAATATTTTGCATTATTTTGCAGGATAGCACTTTTTTAGTTACTTTTTATTATTGTTGATTTCGTTAATTTTTTAAAAATATTTTTTTACTTTTTTCGTTCACACTTGCTAGTTTTGGAAGAAATTAATTCATTTTCACACATATAATTAGGCATTCATATTCATCTAAGCATGAATGTTTTTTTTTTACTTACAAATTTTATTGTTGAGATTTTGTTCTTTACCTTTTTGGAAAAATAGGAATGAAGACTGAGTTTTAAATTCCGAAGCTAAGATTAAGGGGGTGAGTCTTAACTTTTTAAAATTTTAAATTCCATGAAGTTTTGTGAAATTTAGCAATAATTTTAAATAATTTTATAGACCTGGATGATTTTAAAAAAAAATTAAACTTTCGATTTAAAAAAAAAATTTAATCCCTGTAAAATCTCAAACAACCTCCTCAACTCATCTTAATTTGCATTTTAAAACATTTTTCCTTTGAAATTCATAAAATTTCATTTAGAATCTTCAGCCTGAAGCTTATGGATTTTAATCTGGTAGTGCTTATATAGTTTCTTTTTGTTGAAAATACCTGTCATTTACAAAATAAAATTTCATTTCTATCTTTTTTGATATGCAAAAAAGAAATTCTTTTTTATTTTATTTTTTGCTTACATCTTATGTTGAAGCATTTGTCGATGAGTTTGAGACTTACTTTATTGTTATTGCGTTGAGAATTCTCGAGATTTAGTTCATTGGATGGAGAGATTATGAATTTTATTGAGAGAAAATATTTTCAATTGATTGTGGAAATGAAATGGAAAATTTTATACATTGGAGTAAGATTTCATTAAGATAAGGATGGGATTTTACAGTCTATAGACTTTAGATTTTAATTTCAGTAATTTCGTGAGTGGATTTAAATTTTGAAAAGGAAAATTCATTAGAAAAGTTGAGCTTAGAATTAGTTTAAATTATATTCAAATTCTAGCTTCAAAATACTCAATTTCAATCCATAAATTCTCACAAAAATCCAATAAACCAAGAAATTCTTTCAAATTTTCTATTTTAATCTCAAAACAAACTCAACTTCCACATTTTCCTTTCATTGATTGTTTGACAGCAGTATGTATGATATATTTATGATTTTTTGTATCAATAATATTCTCCTTTATATATGGATGTGTGTATAGCAATGACAGTTATCATCATCATTTATTGTTTATGGATCTAATATCTTCCTATATTCGCTTTCTTTGTATCAAATGACTTATGATATAATTGGATTTTTTTTTCGATATTTTTTTCATAGTATTAAAGGTCATTGTCGGAATGGATTGTTGCTGAAAACTTGTGAATGAAAATTGTTGATCTTTAAATTTTTTGTAGCATTTTGCTGGTTGGATGACTTTAAACATGAATAATTCGAGTTTTATGTCAGATTTATTAAAATCAATCTCACCACCTCCACTCCGACAATTTCTAAGTCTCATTTCCTAAACTTCCTCGCTGGAAGCTTATTCAATTATTTTTTCAATTTATTTTTCATGCTATTTATTTTAACTAAGTTCGCTTTGCATACACGAGGATATTTTCTATGATAATAAAACTGCATACTTCATCGGATATGAGTAGCAAAACAGTTAGTGCGTATGAGGATGTGAAATAGCAGTTTCAGCAGTGATAGAAGCTCCTATTTTTTCATACATCACTTCCTAATCGTTTTTTGAAATTCTACAAAATGAGAACATTTAAGTCAATTATCATTCATTCATTATCTACATACGTGTGTCTGTGAACTTTTTTTAGGTACATTTATCACAAATTTCAAGCAATTTTCTTTTTAATGATAATTATCTGTTTTTTTTTCTTCTTAAATTGCGTGCAATATTCAGTTAATTGTATGTATGTTTTACTTTTGTCATTCTTCATGCCTTTATTCATTCTCTCATAAACTCAATAATTTTGTTTTATGTTCTTGGCACGACTCATCTTTCCCGCGTTATTTTTGTATTTTTTTTTCTTCTGGTAATGAAATGAAGATGACGACGAAAAAAATTCTTTTCCATTAAAATAATTGATGGAAAAAATTCTTAAGTTGATAATGTAAATCAAGTGATGAATGGATTTGAGTAAATTGTGGAATAAGACGCGTATTTTGGTAAACATTTTGATTTTTTGAATATTTTGATATGAAGGTTCAAATCGTAATCTTTTGATAACTTTGTGATGATTTTTTTGAGTTTTTGGATCAAATCTCCTCAAAAATTGATTAAAAATATTAAAATTTGTGTTCAACAATTTTTAACAGTTCGAGTTCTAAGAACTATCATAAAAAATTCCGATTCTACTCATCCCCAACCCTCCCAAATCATTCCACACTAAACTCCCATTCATCCACCAAAACCAGCTCTACTGCCTACTTCAAGAAAATTATTTTATGATTCTTTCCCATGTACGATGCCTTAAATACATATCGTCGTCATTCTTATGTCAAAATAAGGTGTTCCTCTTCTCTTTTCTTTTTTACTTTCTTTTATTCTTCGTTTACAGTTACATGTGACATGGGCTTCTAGCTCTTATTCTCGTCTCTTCGTTGTTCTTTTGTTCTTTTACGCTTTATTAAGTCTAATTTTGTCTTGTTTCATTAAAATTTTGTTGTTCTTGTTGTTCGGTCTTTATGTTACGTGATGTTGCACAAAAATTGGAAAGAATGTTTTTTCTTTATTTTTGGGTTCTTGGAAGTTTTAAATATGATTTCATGTCGAGGAATTCTTTGGAGGATTTTTGAGATTTTTATTAAGATAAAGAATTTTTTAAAATTGATTTTATTGGAATTTTCTGCTTTGTAGTTTGTTTTTGAAGAACTTCTGTAATTGAACTTCAAATAAAATTATTTTGTCTCAGAAAATTTGAAAAATTTATTCAAGGGGGATCTGTCAGTAAACAACATCCCTCCATCCCAATTATTGATTTTACCACGTAAAGTAAATTTATTTTTGCGTTTTTTTCCATAAATAGCAAATAAAGTGATGTGTATGAAGACTGATTCAATTTTTTGATAAATTTACACGACAAATTGCTTGTCAGTTAAGCACACGTGTGGTGTGTACAATTGATTTTACTTTTTCGAAGCAGTTTTAAGAAAGTTTCCTTCATTTTTGGCATGTGTCTTCAATTCTTATATATTTCTAAATGATGTGAAAATTTTTTATGAAGGAAGTAATGGATAAATATTCTGAAAAATCTGTTTTGATGTTCTACTGAAGTATGAAGTTGCTATTTGATTTTTGAATGTATTTTCTACGTGCTTGATCATGCCTGAATATTGAAGTATTGAATTATTGATAGAAAAATTGTAAACTTTTCTTTTTGAAGATTTTATCTAATTTTCATCAAATTAAACATCAAGCAGAATTTTCTTCTTTTAATCTTCAATTAAGCAACCATCCTGAAGCACTCAAATCTTTTTCAAACTTCCTCAAAAATGAGAATAACAAAAATTTCTATAATTAAACACATCCACTTACTGAAATAATTGCAGTTAGAAAAGCTTTCAAGTATACTTTTTGTGAACACTTTATTTACATTTTCACATAAAATCTTCTTTATTCAACTCAATTAACTCAATTAAAAAATTTTTGTTACACAATGTGTTGAGGATTTGAGCACAACTTGGAATTTTGTTGAAGATTTAGGTAAGTTCTTTACTTTGAGGAAGTTTCTAGGAAGTTTTGAATGAGATTGTTAGAGAGAAGTTCTGAATTTTAGTAGATAGTAATTGGAGGTTGGCATAGAGATGCATACAGTTTGATTTTTAGATTTGAGCTCGTCCAAATGAAAATGCCTTATGGCAATTTTTTGGTTTTTAAGCCATTTCTCTGACCTATCTTCATCATATATCATGTTTTATACCTTGTTGGAAAGCTAAGTATAGCAGCTATCAGATACATTAAAAATTATTTTGTAAAATTTACACTGTCACCCACCAGAGCAGCTCAAATGATGGCAAAACATGCAATTTTCAACATTAGATTTTTACCACTTGCTTAGATAAAATAAATTTATTTTTTCACTAATTATTTACTACTAAATAGAAACTAAAACCCGCTTCTTACAGAATGTTTTTTTGATGCATTGTTTATTAGAAAAATTAATTTGAAAATGACATATTTTCAGTATTTTTTATTTTTTCCTTTTTGCATAATTACATATTTTGACTTTTTCTCATCAATGTCTTAATGATATTTAACATATTGGGTATCATTGGAAAGCTAAAGATAGCAGCTACTAGATACATTAAGAAATTTTTTGTAAAACTTACACAGTGACTCACCAGAGCAGCTCAAATGAAGGGTAAATAAGCAATTTTTAGCACATGATTTTCAACACATGGTTAGCTGAAATAAATTTGTTCTTTCACTAATTATTTACTACTTAATATGAACTAAAACTTACTTTTTACAGAATTTCTTTTCAATGCGTTGTTTATTAGAAAAATTAATTTGAAAATCTCGATTTTTTCAATTTTTTCTTGAAAAAATTTTTTCTGTGATCTAAAAATTTGATTTTCAAGCAGTTTTCACGTAAAATTTGTGTACCAAATAAAACGTTAAGACTCAAGAACACCATTACTAATCAAAAAACCTTCTTAAAAAGCAATTTTTGAAATTACAAAAAAATTCGTATTAAAAAATGAAAAAATCGTGATTTTCAAATTAATTTTTCTAATAAACAATGCATCAAAAAAACATTCTGTAAGAAGCGGGTTTTAGTTTCTATTTAGTAGTAAATAATTAGTGAAAAAATAAATTTATTTTATCTAAGCAAGTGGTGAAAATCTAATGTTGAAAATTGCATGTTTTGCCATCATTTGAGCTGCTCTGGTGGGTGACAGTGTAAATTTTACAAAATAATTTTTAATGTATCTGATAGCTGCTATACTTAGCTTTCCAACAAGGTATAAAACATGATATATGATGAAGATAGGTAAGAGAAATGGCTTAAAATCCAAAAAATTGCCATAAGGCATTTTCATTTGGACGAGCTCATTTAAATAAGAGATATTTCTGATTTTATGAACTCGAATTAAATTTTGAATAAATTTAGGTAATTTTAAATTTTCGAAATTTAAAAATTTTATTTATTTTTTTTTAATTTATGTTTTTTTTTTTTTTAATTATTGTACTATGGAAAATTATTTCAAATTTTTAACTTTTCATAAAAAAATTGAATCCCATCGCAACCTACGTCATTTATTCATCATACCGTAAATTCCAAGAATTACATCAATTCGATCCGTTCACATTTACTTGATTCATATTCAAATGTAGAAATTCAATACGAGAACGGGAAATATGAGCTTTTGAGAGTAATGAAATGACTGAAAATGTCAATTTGCTATTTATAAATATGAGCATTCATATTCATTTGATATCTTTTTTCCCATCGTTATCTTCTTGATACATCCTTTGATCATGCTTCATTCAACATTCTCAATGAGTCTTACTTGTTTATGTCATATTTAGTATTTTCTGATATGATGAAGATTCAGTGATGCTCATATTATTGTTTGATTTATGAACAGTACTGCTTCATCGTTCATCCATTTTATGTGTGAATGTTTTTGATGTGATAATTAAATCTATTCAATTTAATAATTTATCTAATATTTATGTACATGTTATGTATAAATAAACGAAAAATTAAGATTAATACTATTACTATTATTATTTTTATTGTATTCCGTACACAGAAGGACATGAGAGATGAAAATAAAATGAAAATTTTATTGGCACATAAAAAATGTACATTTTTTATGACAATACGCGCAAAAAAGTCATAAAAATGGATTTCTTTTCCCGCTTTAGGTTGATTCAAGGCCTCTTCACTCGATTTGCGATTGGGATTTTTTTTATTTGTTTTTGGCAATATTAAGTACTTTAAATGCGACTTGAATATTTCTTTAAAGAATCTATAATTCAAGGTTGAACTTGCTTGTTATTGATGGAAATAGATTTCGTGGAAAATGAGGTTGTTTATTCGGATTATATCAGCCTAAAGACTTTATAGGCAGAAACTGAGAAAATCTAATTTTATTTTTATGCTTTTTTGTAGAATGACTGATTGAAAATTAAATTTGATAGCTTTTTGAGCTTCCGTTTGTTATTCATATACTGATACTTTATTTGAAGGATATTTTGGATCAATATTCTCATTATAAAGGGTTTGAAAAGCTATTTCTGAGTACACCCTAGTATATCTGACTAAAATTATAATTCAGTACCATATTTTCAATCCATACACGAGCCACAATTCCACAATCGTGAAGAAGCCTTGAAGAAAAAGTAAATTAAATTAAGTTACACAATATGAGCTAAAATAACAAAATAAAAATTGTATTTCGAGTAAAAGAACTGACAGTGTCCGATATAAATTGGCAGTAAAAAAAGTTCTCGTCCTTTTAATAAAACTGAAATATTGACGATGCGGATGACGAGAGGAAATTAAAAAAGCGGGATATTAGTAGCTCCTAGCTATCGTTCATAAGATTTTCTACATCAGAAACCATAACTTCAAGATCAGATTGTTGACCAGCATTATCAGCTGGTAATGAACGTTGTGTTGTTAATACTTTTGGCCATTCAAAATTTTTAAACATGGAGCTATCACATGATGATGTCTGTGGACGGTTCTTATTAAGTTCATCAATCATCATACGACTCGAATGTGACAACGGTTGTGTTGGCTTTAATGATGTTTGACGTTGGAATGGATTACTTATATTGGTAATTGAATTTATTAGACTAGCACGTGGTATATTATTATTGAAACTTTCGCGGCGCGATGATCCTTGCATGGGACAGATGGCAGTCGATCCATTGCTACTACATGTATTATTACTATTATTGACTAAATTTGAGTTGCTGTATGTTTTAGACAATTGATTTAATTTACTGTTGCTAACATTCATGCTGCTCTTACGGCTATGAGACTTCCTCTCATTACTACTTACTGGATTATATTCTTCACTTGATGGACTCGAATTGACGTCCATGTTAGAACCACCGCGCCGCAAATTGGAATTACTACTACTACTATTATGTCGATTGTATTTATTTAAATTTGTCGTACTACTTCGATTCATGTCACTTGCACGACGTTTAATGCCATCACGTTGACTATGTTTTGTGAGATTTGTTGTACTTGATCTCGTTAAATTTTGTGAACTACCACCAAATTTCATTAAATTACTACTACTTCCACTATTACCAATACTCGATCGTCTTAAATTATTTTGACTACCACGCTGATGACTTCGACTATTCTTACTATTCAATATGGGCGTTGATATCACAGGCAAATTACGATGATTATTTATATTACTGCCACTGGCACTTTTATTAACACGAAATGTTGCTGTATTGATTGGCGATGATATCGAGTTGTTCATTGATGCATCAATTAAATTGGCTGTTGATGATGTTGTGGGTAAATTTTCATAATTTGGCTGTGGCTGTTGTTTGACTTTTGGAGGATGACTTAATGTCTCATACAATGGCTCGTCAATTGACTGAACCAATTGATTGCTTATATCCTCGGTTGCTGATCGAATTAGGAGTGCAGCACGACGTGAACGAGATGGATCCTCGAGGGAATTTCTCTGCTGTTGTTGTTGTTGCTGTTGACGCCACAACATTTTATTTTTATCAGCACCAACAACGTTTGTTTTGACATTATTCTTATTTTTTGAAAATTTCAATGAGAATTTAAATGGTGGCTTATAGACAACCTGCAATCGTACTTTATCATTTAGATTATTTGTCGATTTTGCTGCTGTTGTTGTTCCTTTCGGTTTTGCGGTATTTATTGGAGAACGTTGTTGTTGTTGTTGCTGCTGTTGTGGCTGTTGGACACTTGCCAAATGCTCAGGTGTTGAATGTGATTTATTCATCATATTTGATATTTTCGATGCATGCTCAATTTGTGATGCTGCCGATAATACAATTGGTGACTCGAGAAGCCATTTCTGTACTTTACCAAATGTATTTGTATGTGATTCAGGATTTGAATAATCGATAATTTCTTTATGTTTTGACGATGAGGATGATGGCTTCTTTTTAGGTTTTCTCTGTGGCTTAGTTGGCAATTGCTGTTGTTGTTGCTGCTGCTCATCCTTGACTTTCATTTGACCAGAATTATCATCCGGTCCGCTCACTTGTCGATGCTTCTTCTTTTTACGTAAAAGTTTCTTGGGACTTTCGAGAGATTTCTTTTGACTACGACTTAATGGCTTAATGGATGTCGCTGACACGGACAATGCTGGATTTACGGCATTCGATGTGACATTGGATGGAATTACATCCTTTTGTGGTAGAATTTGTGGTATGATAACTTTTTGTTGTGACTTCTTTTTACTTCTCTCGCCACGAACTTTCTTCTTGAGTGGAACTTTTGTTCGCACCGCTGTATGAACGATGACCTGAATTGTGTAATTTTTTTTTTGGTGAGGAAAAGAAGATAAAGGGATACGGAAAAAGTCGTTAATTAATTTTTCATTTTGGTTTTTGTTCTGTTGTTGTGAAGGAAAATGAGTAAAGGGTGCGTATTGCTTTGGAATAAAGCGCATTTGGATGTTTAAAGAGCTTTATGTTCAATTTTATGTTCAATTTTAAATAAAATTAAAAATTTTAAAGAGTTTGAGGAATTCAAGAGATTTGAACTCTTTTTAAAAAATGCATTTGTAATAGCAGCAGAACTTATTAAAGCTCATAAATTTCATCCCATTTATTCATCCATTTCATCCATTTATTAAAGCATCATAAATTTCATCCCTTCTACAACTCATTTTCCTCATTAAAAATGTTAACAATTAAAAAACTGTAATCATAACTTACCCCATTGTTGTCGTCAGGTAGTCTCACTGTCTCCGTGGTTGCACTATGAATTATTGTTACAGACTTTAATTTCAAGTTTGATTTCTTGCCCAGGAAGCGTGTGCTGAGTATCTATATTGAAAAAAAATAATTAAAGAAATAATAATGAGAATTAAAAACAATTGCTAACAACTTTCTTTTGTTAATATAAGAAAAAAAATTTTATTCTTGTAGCTTAAGGAAGAAAAAATTAATTAAAAGTTTTACAAAACAATATCGCCATTCTTTATATCCTTCCATTCATTATATCCTCATCACAATTCTATGGATAAATCTGCTTCTCAGTATCAATTAAAAAAAATATGAAATGTGTGAAAATCGAGATAGATTTTTTTTGTCTCTATTTCTTTTGTTATTGAGAACAAAAAAGTTGATTTTAATGGAATTGTTCTCTTGAAAACTAAAGTTTATGGGGTGAAAATGTATAGAAAATGTTTATTTATTTTAGCCATATGGTTTACTTTGGAAAAGAATTTTTCAACAAGTGTTCATGACTTGGAATTTTTCTTGTGTTAGTTTATGAAAAATAATTCTTAGAGTTTTTTTTTGAGGTAAAGGAGTTTTGTTTTGTAAAATTGAAAGATGAGACTTGAAATTTTTCATATTTTTTTGGCTGCTTTTTATTTGAAAAAAAAAAATAAATAAATAAATAAAAGTAAATAAATCAAAAAAAAAAAATAATAATAATAATAATAAAGTTTTAATAAATCTTGAAAAATAATAAATAATTTTTCAATTTCAAAAATAAGTTTTCAGAGCAATTTAATAAATTATTAAAAAATTATTCAGATCACACATCCTAAATCATCATTACAAAACAACCCCCTGCCTCTTTTTCAAGATCCTCTAGAAACAACTCAAGTAAATAAATTTCAAATCCCTCACGAGTATTCTAAGAAAATAAAGAAGAAGAAAAAAATCCTCTTGACATCGACATGTGCTCAAATCTACCATCAAATGACTTCTTTTTGACTCCTCTGTTTCCGTCTATAACAGATTAGAGTATCAGTATGACGTTAATACCACTCAATTCATAATCCTTCAATTGAAAGATGGACGAAATTGTTACATACATACTTATTGATATGAATGAAATTCCAGCATATAATTTGTATTTGTGTATAGGCTGTGTACTTAAGATATCAGAATTAGGGGTTAGGATATAAATGAGGGTAATGATGAGTTATGAATTAGAGTACTTTGTATCAGTCGCAGCTTGATGATGGGCGGAGAGAATTCTTTATAAATTTATTTTTGTACTTCTAGCTTTAAGATTTCAATTTTATATTTTAAATTGCTTTATTTTCTTTCAAAAAGGAGGAGGATGATACCCACTCTTGTTGATACATTATATTCTCATCAATACAAAGTAGCTCTCATAATTTATTGAAAATACTTAATTTGATCTATCCATCTATCCATCAGAGGATGATTAATGACACTTCTAATGGAAACATAAAATCGATTAAAATAATTGGAATTTATAGAAGTTGTTGACTTTATAAAACGATGAACTTTGGGACCTTGAATTTTATGACAAGAGCTTTAATTGATGAGATATGAGTAAAATCAATATTTGGAGCAGATGTTGATGGGTTTTAATGATTTTTAGATGAATTTCAATTAAGGATATTGTCAAGCTTTAATTCGACTAGAAATTTCAAAAAATTCATCTTCATTACTACATCAATTTAAAGTGATTAAATTATATTAAAATGTTAGAATAGCTCATTATAAACTCTACAAAATATAACCTAACGAGCTTAATTATCTCGCAAAAACTTATTCCTACAAACTTTCCCATCCAGCCATTTCAACATTCCCAAAACACAATAGCCAACAACTTATTCATTCAACAGCAATAATGAATTAAATACTTGAAATTGTTGACAACGACAGCATAAACAGGAGCGACAGCAGCAATAGCATCTACATCAATCACAATTCGCAAACTAGACTCACACTTTTTCCCATCTTCATTATTATCATTTCCATTATCATGATGTTGTGATACATTGTCATTGCTGTCATTGCCGCTGTCCCATTTTTTCAGGAAGCGACGTAACTTTTTTTTGTGTTAAATTTTTCAATGGAAATAAAAAAGTTTTTCATTTTTTTTTTCGTGTCATGAAAAAAAAAATAATAAAAATATTTTGTATGTAAATTAAGAGAGCCATAGATAAAGTGTTCCGAGGAAGACGACAGTTAAATGTTAATAAAGAGGATGCAGACAAGAAATAGAAATGAAGGAGAACAAGAGAGGAAAAAAATTTAAATTAACTTACCAGCAGTGCAAATACGGCAACAATGATTAAACTAACAGCATACCAATTGCTGATGACCCATTTCTTAAACGACGCTATGCTTTCCTCTGACAACAGTAATTTCCGTAATGTCGCTAACGGTCCTGAGGGATCAACTTCCCTACATCGTTGAAATACATCGCAATATCCATTGTACTCATTGCATGGTGTGCCCGGTTTTGAATACATGTCGGGTACATCATATGGTGCTTTATTCCATTCAAATGAACTCTTACATTCCTGATTCTCGCCAGGCTTCTTGCAACATAATTCACATGATTTTGTCTTTGGATCATTCTCACCGGGTATACATTGACATGATTCTAATCCATATGCGAGGCAAATTGAACCAGTGCATTCCTAAAATATTATTTTTTTTTGTTCATAATGAAACGAGAAAATGAGAAATGAAATGAATTCAATGAATGCAAATTCAGAGCGTTGTTGAGAATGCAGTGTGGATTGAAATTAGTTTTTGAAGAGGTTGTGGTATTATTCAGTTATGAAGTAGTAATTTTGAGGTTAAAAGTTTTGGATGTGACTGAGTCTTATGTCAGAGGTGCATCTGAGCTTTTTTGGGATAAATGCTCATTTAGTTATAAATTCAACCCTAAAAGATTTTCGAATTCACCACAAAAAAGGTTAATTTAGTATCTCTAATATTCTAACTTCAAATGACCACATCATATCCAATCATCCACATCCCACACTCCAAAAAATCTTTAATTCCCAATAATCCCATTTCCTGTTGATTGATGAATGAAATGTGAAATTTCTACTTACTCCCATATAGCATACAAATTCCTTGTTACAAATAGTCTTATTCGGTTTATTGACCGATGGTGGACAGATTGCGGACCTTCCATCACAATAGCTTGGCTCTCTACATCCATTATCGTCTCTGCACTTATCTCCATACTTCAGTGAGCACTTAGACGTACAACATGGTCCTTGCGATGGACTGCATACTTTGCTGTTGTTATTGAAAAACACAAAAAGAGGAAGAGGGAGAGAAAAATTGATGAAAAGGTACAGAATAAAACTCGTACACAATAAGATGACAAGAGCTCTTGAAAATCTTTTTTTTTCCTGCTCTTCAGATTTTTAATTGAAATTTTCTGTACAAAATGCAAATGTTTTTGATTATTTTTCAACTTACTCTGGACGTAATGTACATGGACGTTCATTATAGGCTGGATGACGATTCATTGGATAACAGCAGTCATCTTTACAATCCTCTTCCCAACCGCAATCGCATTGTTCACCTGGCTCAACAACTCCATTACCACATATGGATTGTGTTGGCTCTGAAAATGGAAAATGAAATTAGAATTGAAATTTTTGTTGAATTTATTTTGTGGATGGAAAGTATTAGAGCTTTTCATGATGAATGTCAGTTGAGCATTAATGGATGTGAGTTTATTGTAAAATTGAAGGTTTCTAATCATTATTTCTACAAATTCTCATCATCTACTAAATAATTCAAGAACGTAACTCAACCGTTGAAAATTAATTAATTAATTATCGATATGACAACCGCAACATTCAGGAATCATTACTTAAATATATCTTTTGTAATACAAATTATTAAATTAAAATTCCATTTGCATCAAATCACTTTATTGTTTTCGTAGCAATTCCCATCATATATTAACTTAATGACTGTATACATCTCAGGAAAAAAGTAACTAGCGTCGTATAAGACAATGAGATAAAAATCATCGATTGATGTGAGCATAAGTTAATAAATTAAAGGAATTGGCGAGTCAGTCACGTGCACGACCTTGAATGTTTAGTAACAAAAAAAATAGAGAAACTTGATGTTCGAATGTTTACGCATGTAAGCACATAAAATAGCAAATGACAGCAATCTCGACATCTCAAAAAACTTTACAAAGTAAGGAAAATAAAGACTGTAATTACAACTATGAAACATGACACGGCACGGAATCGTTACGAATAGAATTTCTTATGATGCGGCAGATTGAGATTCTATTCTTTTCATGTTAGTTTTCTGTTCAATTCTAAAAGGTAATTCAATTATCATCACGTTCGTTTCATTTAATAAAGTCTTACAAGTTTGCATGCACATTGAATAATTTTATAAGTTTTTTTGTTGAGAGGTTCTTGAAGAGTTTTGAAGGAGTTTTTAGTGGTTTGACTGAATGTCAAGGAATTCTGCGATGTATTTTCAATTCTATTGACACTAATTCCAATCAGTACTTTGAAATGTTACCAGCTCAGCGCCGAGCCGGCAGTATACTTACAACCAAGTGGTTGCCACTTGGTGAAAATGAACAAAATCACCGAGTGGCAGCCACTTGATTCTAAGTGACGCTTAGGTGCCGAGCTGGCAACATTTCAAAGTGTAACAATCGGGAATGTGTGGTTTAATTCTGAAGCAAATCAAGAAATTGAAAAAATGCGCTTTAAATCAACAAAAACTTCCTTACTTATAGAAATCATTCTCTTTACCTATAAAATCAACAACGTGAATATAAAATTTTCTAACTGTACAAAAACCCCTTTACGTTTTTAATGAAAATGGATATAACATATATGAAAACGTTCTTTTAATGGTAATGTGCATGCATGTTGACGACATAATCGTTTTCTCCAGGATCTCTCCTGTTTTTACCCCTCATCATCTGAATTTGATTCAATTTAAAGTCACTTAAGCGCATTTAGTGTCGATGACGAAGTAGAAAGGAGAAAAAAAGGAAGTACAAAAGTAAAGCGTGCCTTGAACGATGTAGAAAAGCTTATGATGATATTGTTAGTATTTTAGACACAAAAATAGTAAGTAAGGACATAAAAAAGGGTTACCTGTGAAACATCCTTTGCTGCTACGTGCCTTCGCATTCAAAACCGGCTCAATGGCCTTCAGTGAACACGGTGAAAATTTATTATTATTCCTTTTATCTCCCGATGTCGCCCTCGCAAACATTATAAAATTTCCATCCTCACCGCCAGGTGTACATTGATCTGGATCGTGCTGTTTATTAAAATGAAAAATAAGAAGAAAATGGAAAATGAATAATAATGACAAGAAACATTTTCTTTTTGCTGCTATCTGCTTGCGAAATGCTAGATTAAAATTAATTTACATCATCAATAATGAAACTTGAATGCGATGAGGTAATGGAAATTGTCTGTTGTTCTCATGTAATTGAGCTTGCTTTCTGTTCTTTTTTTTTATTCTTTGTTACGATGAAACTTTATTTAAGCTTGTGATATTATTTTTAGGATGAAAAATTGGCATTAATTTATGATGGAGGAAAAAGTTTGTTTTATAGTCATTAGGTCTTAGTGGAGATGAATTTGATGAGGGGATTATGTTTGATATTTAAGGAATGAAAAAGCTCTTTAAATAATTTTATTTTAGAAATCATACAAAATTCAGTTTATTTCATTTCAAGCAACATAACCTCAAAATTTAAATGCATAACCTCAAAATTTAGATACCTAACCTTTAAATTTAAATAAATAACTTTTAAAAAATCCTTAAATTCACTTTCCTTTACTTTATAAATCCCTTTAAAATGTTACATTGTAATGTACGCAGTTTGTCATAAAATATTACCCTCAGTACAATCTGAAATGCAAGTTTACATTATTTCCACTGTAAAAGCAGTACTTGACAGGATGAAATGAGAACATCTGCTTATTTAGCATGGACAAGTCTAATAAAGCCATCACAAATGCTATAATTTATTGCATTTTTCATCAGGTGTTCAATTTTCTGATAAATCAATAAGATTTTTCTGTGGAGGATTAAGGAAGTGGTTTGATATGATTGTAGCATGAAGTATGAATATTGTGAAGATTTCTCTTGCAAATTAAAAGAATTTTTTTTATTTGTTGTAAAATCAAAAATTAAGAAAAACAAGAACTTCAAAAAAAAACATAAAAATCTCATAATTAAGTTTCCAAATAAAATAAATTACACATCATCAAAACATTCCGAATTCATGCCTAAAAATAGCAATCAACTTGATTGAATCAAGTCAATTATTTTCGTAAAAATTTCACTGACATAAACATTTACTCAAAGGTTGGAAAAATATTTTTAAACAATATCCCTGAGCCATTTAGGATGAATAATAATGACAATTAGTCTAATTTTGTGAGCCTGATGAAGAGTAAAAATGTAAATAATTGAAATTTGAGTGGGTTTGTTTTACTGATTGCTTGAAGATATTTTAAACTTTTTTTGTTCTGATGAAATTATTTTTAAATTCATGATTATTAAAATTTAGATTTTTTCGTGATTTTTCTTCAATACTTTTGTCAAAAAAGCTCAAACTCCAACAATATTCATCAAATTCAAAAGACTTTTACTATAACAAAAATAAAAATGAAAATCAATCTCATCAATCAAGTTGATGAATCGCATAGTCGTTCCTGGGTGGATGACATGAAGATACACACATTTATGCTTAGATTCAGACAAGAATGAGTGAAAAAGAAAAAAAAGAACTGAAAATGTCTTAAATGTAAATTCAATGAATTGTTACAAATTGATTTATGTCTACTTATTGAGATGGAAAAGGAGAAAATCAAAAGTACTGAAAATTTTTATTTACATTTCATGGACTTTTTTTTGCAGTCATTTATCACATTTTTATTGAGAAAAGTATGACTTATTTTGTGTTGAGATAAGAATTGAATTAATGACTTTTTCGAGATTTTTTTTTCAGTGGATGGATGTGAAAATGGTGGACGAGCTTGGATAGATAATTTTTAATTTGATTTATGACATAGCAAAGCTACGACTAGATTTTATTTAGCTTTTAATACTTTTTATAAAATTTAGTAACAGTTTTTATTAAGTTTGGCGATAAAATTCAAAGAAATTAATTTTCTCATGTTCTGTAATACAAAGCTTTAATCGCTTTCATCTTCCTCAAAATCCTCCAAAAACTCATTTAATTGATGAGAAATTTCATTATTATAGTTCAATTTCTTCATAAATGTCCCTCCTTTAATTGTTGGCTTGTCTTTAGTATCCTTTACTACATTCTTAGTTTCTGATTCTGAATTTTGAATTTCCTTCTTGATCCTCTGTCTCTCCTCAATTTTCTCTTTATCGTGTTGAATTTCTTTCAATAAATTTGTCCAAAAATCAATTTCATCAAAAGTTGATCTGTAAATATTATTATGAACTAAATTCTTTAATTCTTTTGGACTGTATAGTTTTGTGACTTTTTGCCAATATTGAGCCTTTTTAATGATTCTAAAAATATTATCTCCAGTTTCTCTTATTGCTGTTGGATTTCTGTGTGTTAAATCAAAAGCATGTTTATTGATCCTCAATAGTCGTTGGTACTTCTTCTGGGAGACAATCATTGCAAAAATTGTAACAAGTTTTTTAGCCTCTGAGACTTTGATGTCATTAGCGTTTATATAAATGACATTTTCCACGATGAATTTCATGATGAAATATTCTTCAATGATTTCGTGTTGGAATTCAACTGAATCGTCATCAAAATTTGTTGTGAAAATTCCTTCAAGAGATGGAATTGGTGGTTGAGCATTTGAATAGTTTTTGACTAACTGCAATGACTTTGTGAGTTCATCTTCAAAGTTCAACTTCAATGCTTGAACTTGAAGGAATTTTTGTAGCACAATCTCATCATTCTCTGTCAATTGTTGTGGATGACTCAACAACTGCTTCTTAAAAACCCTTTCAAATAATAAGTACAAATCCACTCTATCGTCAATATTCATTTTTAAGTCAGCATATGCCAGCAGTATCAACTTAAATGTTAGAATATAATTATTGATGAAAATTTCGCTCATATAATAATAGTGACCTCCACCAAGTCCAATAGAATCATAAAATCTAAAGAAATTCCAATAGCCAACGTCAAAATTCATAAATTCTTCAGTTCTAGTAATAAATTTTTGAAGTTCATAGTATGTAAATGGAATGAACTTATAAGCTGTTCTATCAAATTTTTGAGCTAGTTTTTCTGAATATCGAAATTTTGTGGCAAAAATTTGATAATTTTTAGTTAAATTTTTAATATTCCATGAAAAATCTATCAAAGTTGATTGAAATTTCTCATCAAAATGATCCCAAAGAAGAATGACTTGATTATCTTTGAATTTTTGTTTGAAAATTGAAACTTCAATTCCTTTCAGATTAAGAAACTCAATCAAAATGTCTGCAATTCTATCAACATTCCAATCTTGAATATTCTCAATTTTCTCAAATAAATTTGATGAAACTTTTGCATCGATGTAGCTAACCCAAAACTCATGATTTTCTTCCTTTAATTTTCTTGCAAAATATTGCATTGTCGATGTCTTTCCACTTCCAAGATCATCAGTTAGAATCAAAATTTTTCTAATTTTTAATTCTTTTTGAAGATCTTTGATAACTTTTGTATGTTCCTTAATAAATTGTCTTCGTTGTTCCCTATCATGATAATTTTTATATTCAACTTGTGGTTCAACTTGTGGTAGATATGATTTCATGTGCTGCCATATGAAGGTTCTTTTAATATAAAATGGAATGCTTAGTTGTTGCAATTTTGAGACTTTAGTGAAACCGTTTTGAATAATGTCTATGATTTGCTGAGAATTTAAAGTTTGAAGATGTTCTGGATTGTTTTGGTTGATTTCTTGTATTGAGATGTAAAATCCTTGAAAATCGATGTATGAATTAAGTATTGCTGATTTAATGCTATTACTTAAATGATCCCAATTTAAACTATCAGCTTTTCCAATTAATGAAATTAGATTTTGAACTTTAGGGACAATAACTTTTTCAAATGTGTCACATAAATCTTTAAGAATGAATTTTTGGTTTTTTGTTTCATAATTTTGCAGTGCTCTAAAGACTTCATTTTCTGTTAAAAACACTTTGCTTAGTTTTTGACAACTTGATGTGTTTTCTTCTTTTTCATTGTCACACCTAGTATGACACCTGTCATAACAGTTATGGAACAAAATCTTCATCAGAACTTCATTAGTCTTAAGGTTTTCATACTTTTGTGCAATATCTTTAAGGTTATCTTCTTTGATTCGTAGCGTCAAAAGAGATTGTTCGTTTTTTATCTTTTGAAGCTTCAATTGAATTTTTTTGTTAATTTCCTGAATTTTATCATCATTTTTTTGCACTGTCATGGCCATTTATCTTATCAGAGTCACTCAATACCTCCAAAATTTCAATAAACTCTTCAATTTGACTATCAAGCAATTCATTTTCTTTGATTTCCAATTCTGAAAATATTTTACTGGTCACCAAAGATAAATTTAATGACTCATCCGTTGCCGGTAAGTTTTCGCACACTAATATATTAAATAAATTTCTTATTAACGATTTGTGTGCTTCATATGCGGTTTGTGTGGTTATCGACTGTTGAGAATTTGAAATTTGATGCGATGATGTCAAGTTCTTGATTTTATCTGCACTGCAATCTTGTGTAATTTCATCTGAATTTGAATTTTGTAAATTAATATTTGAAGTGTCGACTGGATGGTTTTCAATTAGTTTCTCTGTTGTTGTTGGTTCTTGACCTTGAACTTCGTCTGCTGATTCTTGTTCCATTGTAAAGTTAAAATCTGATTCAGTTGTGTTTTCACTAATTTGATGAATTTTTGTAGAGTCTTTACGTTTTTTCTTTAAAGAGTGTTTATGGTTTTTTTGGGTATATTTTTACCAATTTTTTTACGCAATATTTTTGACTATTTAAGTAATTGTCTTGATTCAAAAAAAAATATTACAATAACCAAAATTAAAAGTTAAGTATTATTTGAGTCAGCTTCCTTCCACAAGTTAAACTAAATTGATGCTTAATTTCATATTTTTGCTACATTTATTTACTATAATTTCACAACTAAACGAAAGAGCTTGAAGACTTTTTTTTTGTAAACAGATACTGCAGTTGTATTGGTTTTAATACACAGATGATTTTCCATCTATGTGTTTGATGTTTTGTGTATGTGTTGTGAATGTTTATATTCAGGGTTTTGGGATTTAAATATAACAGCTGTTTGGTATTTGCAAAAAATATATTTCATGAAATTGTCAAAGATTTTTAATTCAATTTTAAGCTTTTAACTAATTTAAAGATTTTTTTCCAAAGTTAAATGTTTAATTAATTTTACAATAAAATGCATATTTATTTTGTTTCTTTAATTTACAATAAAATAATTTTACAATAAATTTTAATTTTTTTTTATTTAATTTTCTTTTCATTTTCACAATATTTTTTAATTAATCGTCATTCTTATCAATTCCATCATCTGATTCCAAAAACTCATCCAATTGATTAGAAATTTCGTGATTATAATTCAGTTTTTTCATCGATGTAACTCCTTTAATTGTTGGCTTATCTTTGAATCCTTTAGACTTCTTCTTAATCTTTTTTATTTCTGGTTGCTGCTTTGGTTGATTCTTTAACTCTTCTGCCCTATGTACCTCATCTTCATATGGAATAAATCTATAAACTCTCTCCCAAAGTTCAAAATCATTTATAACAACTACTTTTTCATCAACATAGTCAAAAAATTTTGGTAATAGTGGATAAGTCCACATCTCGACTAGTGATAAATACTGTGCCTTTTCTATAGATTTCATAAAATTATCATTCAACTTTTTCGTGACATTTAAATTTTTGTATTTTAAATGAATTGCATTATTGATAAGTTTCAATATGGGAGTATGCTTGGAAATGATTATTGAAACAATTGTAACTAAAACTTTTGATTCTTGTAATCCCGCTGTTATTGAGTAAGTTGAAAAAACGCTATCAACTATGAATTTAGCAATGAAATATTCTTGAATTATTGTATGATAAAATTCAATGGAATTGTCATCAGCATTTACACTGAAGATACCAGCAAGAGATAAAATTTTGGGCTGTAAATTTTTATATTTTTGTATAATTTCTGATGATTTAGTTATTTGATCTCCAAAAAATATTTGAAGTGCATGTGCTTGAAGGAATTTAGTCAATGTAATTTCCTCATCTTCTGTCAATTTATGTGGATGTTCCAGTATCTGTTTCTTAAAAATTCTTTCAATTAATAAGTATAAATCAACTCTAGAGTCAGCATCCATTTTTAGGTCAACAAATGCTTCAAGAATTAATTTAAACATTAAAACGTTACTTTTGACAAGAACTCTTCGTCCATCATCATAAATCTTATCTCTTAAATTTATGAAATCACAATATTTAACAAATTTCTCATAATCGATGTTCAATCCTTCAGTTTTGCTGTAAATTTTCTCAATTTGTGTAGTTGTGAATGGGATGAACTTGTAGGCTACTGTTTTGAATGGTCTGGTAAAATTTTCAGAATACTTAAATCTTGTAGCGATGATTTGTTGATTTTCAGTAAAATTCTTGATGTTCAATGCAAAATCTATCAAAGTTGATTGAAATTTTCCATCAACATGATCCCAAAGCAGAATGACTTTATTTTCATTGAATTTTTGCATAAAAATTGAAGCCTCAACTCCAGAAAGTGCTAAAATTTTAACCAAATATTCAGCAATCCATCCCGCTTTCCATTCTTGTACCTTTTGAATCCTATCAAATATAGCTGAAGATAAATTAGCATCAATGTAACTTATCCATAATGAATTGCCATCTTCTTTAAATCTTCTAGCAAAATACTTTAAAGTTGCAGTTTTTCCACTTCCAAAATCATCAGCTAGAATCAAAACTTTAGTGTTTTTTAAATCCTTTTTAAGGTCATCATAATTTTTCGTGTATTCCGTTTGAACCAATTTATTTGATTTTGTTTGTTGGAAGTAATCCAAATTTTCAGATAAAAATTTTCTTTTTAAATAAAATGGAACTTTCTCAATTTCAGAAACTTTTGTGAAACCGTATTGAATGATGTCCAAAATCTGTAGAGAATTTAAGCTTTGAAGATGCTTGGTGCTGTCGATGGATAATTCTTGGAGTGGAATATAAAATCCTTGAAAATCAATGAATGACTTTAAAATCATTGATTTTAATTTATCGTTAATTGTGTCCCAGGATAATGTATGAGTAGATTTAGCTGATGAAAGTAATGCTTGAGTCTTTGGTATGATGATAGTTTCAAATGTATCACAAAAATCTTTAAAGATGAATTTCTGATTTTCTGATTGATAATCCTTTAAAAAATTAAATAAGTTCCCATCTAGTTCAAAACTTTGGGGCTTGAAACATTTATGAAATATAATTTTCATCAAAACTTCATCCGATTTTAAATTTTCGTACTTCAATTTTATATCACTAAACTTATCATCCTTATTCTTTGATTCTCCAAATTTTTCACAATTCCTCGTATAATCATGGTCTCTTATCTTATCACATTCACATGACTCATTCAAAACTTCTAAAACTCCAATGAAATCTTCAATTTTCTTACTTAGATCAAAAATTTCTTCTGTTGCCGGTAATTTTTCGCACATTAATACATTATACAAATTTCTTATTAAAGGCTTATGTGCTTCACATGAGGTCTGTGTGGTTGTGGATAGTTGAGGTTTGGATATTTGAGACGATGATGTCATATTCAAATTTAAATTTACGTTGCAATTTTGTGTGACTTTATCTGAATTTGAATTTTGTAATTGAATATTTGAAGTGTCAATTGATTGAATTTGGATTGTGGTTGTGTCTGCTGATGATGCTTGTTCTTGACCTTGAATTTGGTTTGTTGATTTTTGATCCATTGATTTGGTAAATGATGATTTTGCTGAGTTAGAATATTTTTTTTTAATTTTGTTAGCTTCTTGATTTTTTATTATTGAAAATTGTTTTTTTTTTTTTGCAAATTTTTCTCAAATATTTTGATAAAAACTATTTTATATACTACAAAACTTAATGCCGAAAATGCCTTAATTATGTAGAATTTGTTCAATACTTGAGTCCGCTTCCTTCCACTAGAAAATCTAAATTAATACCAAATTGCGTATTTTTGTTTCATTTATTTACAATAATTTCACAACAAAACGAAAGAAACTTGACTTTACTTGATTTTTCATATAAATATACAACAAGTTTGTGTTAGTTTTGCGTGTACAGATGTATGAATTATATTTTTATAAGAAATATTGTAAATGTGTTTGCAGAATTTTCAGTTGTATTTTTAGTTTTTTGTTCAAACATTTTTCTTGACCTGCCTCATTATATTGCGTTTTTATCCAACCTATAGTCGTTATATTTTTTTAGATAAAATTTGATACTTGCAGGTGAGACTTGAAAAATTCAGAATTTTTTTCATTCCAAATATATAATAAACTGAATTTTTTCTTTTCAAAACAAATATTTACCCACTCATATTTTTATTAAACCCAACTAAACTTATGACACAATATAAAATATAGCAATTCGTGTCTCAAAACTTTTCTCCCTTTTTCACTTCTCAAAAATAAAATAAAATGAAGAAAAAAAGGCAAAAAACTTTTTTTTATTTGTCAAGAAATTTATGATAAATAAAATAAGAAGGAAATCACACAGAGATGAGACACAAAAGAGAAGAAAAAAGCAATGACGAATGATGGCTGAAGTAAAGGAAAATATTTTTTCAAAATATCACAAAAACAAATATTTACATATGCTGAAGAGGAAGAATGAAAATAAGGAAGACGAATGTGGATAAGAAATGAAATTGAATGTGAAGTGAGGATGGCAAAAATGGAAGTAGAAGAAAAATGACGACCACCATAAATGCTGTAGCTGCAAAAGCTTCTATTTCCATATGATAAACATTTGGGTGATTTTTTTCTGAAAAAGTTGGTGTAAAGGTGTCGGTTTGGCTGTCTGGGCATGATTTTTGTATGAAAGTTTAATTTTCGAACATTTTTATTACACAAATATTTTTTTTGTGTCCTTAAATCTCAACAAAAAGCTTTTATACCCTACACATCCTGAAAAACCTTTCAAACTTATTTCCTCTCTATTTATTCATCTAGCATACATTTATAAAATGTGTATATTGTGATGAAGATGAGATGAGGATGAAAAGGATAAAATAAATGCGGAAAAGGACAAAGAAAACTTTTTCTCATGCCTTTTTGAGTTATTTGAGGTTTTATAGCATCATACACATACAAATACGTATGCATTAGAAAGTTTTATTTTTTGCAATTTTTCTTGTTCTCATTTCTATCTCTTGTTCTGTGTATTTTTTCACTTTTCCTTTTAATGAAATTGAAATGAAGGAGATGTGGTTAGGAGGTTTGTGAAAGTTTTGGTTTCTAAGCTTTTTAAGAAAATTAAAATTTTGAAAGATTTGAAAATTTATTTAAAAAATTGAAATTAAAATTTTAGAAGATTTAAAAAATGTAAAAACAGAAAAAGAAAAAATAAAGAAATTTCGAAATTAAAAAAACTAAAAATCTTCCTAAAATTTCCACAAGGACACAATAGCAATGCGTTAACCGGAAAAATAACATAAAACATTTCCTCATAGAAAAAAAGAAAGAAAATCAACTTCATAAATATTTAATTTCAAATTTTTTATCTTGATGTGAATTTATGTATCTTATTTGTTTGTTTGCCTTTTTTCTGTTCTTATCTTAAAAACTCTACGCAATTTTTGTGGCATAAAATGGTGAATATTTTATTTGCATTCTGACACATTAGAGTGAATAAATGGCAGCCTTAAATGTATGCAAATTCTTTAAAAGGATTTATTTATTTGTATGGGTGGGCTTATTAAGGGATTTTCGAGAAGATATGGCTTTAATCTTAATGAATTAAAAGGAATTCATTATATAACATCGAGTATAAAAGTTAAGGGATGTTTGCTGATGGAAAATTGCTGTATAATTCAAAAACTTTTGACATTGAAATTTGCAGAAATTTTTAATTAAATTACGTTCCTCATTCGTTAGCTTTCTGATGTTTATATTTTATTTTATTACATTTCCGTTTCGAGAAAATTTCATTAAAATTCTCTTTGATTGCTGCATGAAATGTTTTTTGATTTGAGTCATAAATAATGTTGGGAATTTTCGAGATGAGTTTTCTTGGAAGATTCATACTGTTTGGGGTGTATCCATGCTTTAAAGTACCATAATTCAATCAGCAGACATCAAACAACCTTGAAATGCCCTTGAACCCTTAAAAATCAAAACAAACAAATTTAATACATTAGAACTTCTCCCATTAAATGCAAAAACTTTCATAAAATTTAAAGCAAACATCGAACAACCCCAAAAAAAACTTTATATAAAGCTATCATAATGCTCTTTAATATAATTTACGCGATACAATTAAACGATGATAATTACATACTCAGTTAATGTTATCAAGTTTCATGTTATGTGGGGAAAGTAAAAATAACCCAATGAAATGATCATGTCGACCTGAATATTGAAATTTCATACTAATTACTGCAAGTCATGCAATACTCGAAATAATTTTTGGGAGATGCAAAAGGTCAGAAGGCATTTTGAGGATGATATTTGTCATATGTAGTGAGAATTGATTCTGTATTAAATTATATTTTTTGATTGTTCAAAAAAGTTGGAAAAATTAAATTTAATTTTCTTCTTAATTCCACATCCATCCAACCATCCATGTCATGTTAAAAAAAGCACATTAAATGTAAAGAGGAAATCAAGAAGAACCTCAAAGAAAATGAAAAGAAATTAAATTTCATCAGTCAAGAAATTTTAATAATTTTTCATATTTTTCCAACCAACTGCATGCTATTCATGAGCACTGAGAACGTATATGAATAATTTTTCATCTCCTTTTCTGAAGTGAGCGTGTCAGATTTCATAAAATTAAGAATTTTCCATGAAATGCTTTTATTTTTTTCTGTACTCTTTCTTTTCTCATTTCCTTTTTATGTTTATGAAATGTAAAAAATGCTTATTTTAAGATTTTTTAAGGATGATGTTCTAATGTTTGGGAGTTGGCTGAGATTTGATTTAAGTTTGAATATGGTACGAGAAATACAAAATTTCTTATATAAATCGACAACAGATCATGTTAAATATTGAGAAAAACACCAAATTTTAATCAATCATTAAAAATTCTAGTAAGCATCATTAAATGCGCTCCAAACCACATGTAACAGAACACAAAAAGTTAAAAAGAATTAAAGTTGAATTTTTCATTTTTCCTCCACGAGTTGAAAATTAAATCGGAATAAGTGTTTCATGAGAAAAGTAACACAAAAAAAAATGGGAAGTGGGTTGAGGATCAAATGAAAATCAACAAAAATTAAGTGGAATGAGGGATCAACATCTAGCGAACAACAATAGAAGACGATAATTGCAGATGTAAGTTGAAATTTAATACTTTTTTGTGTAGAATGAAAAATAAAGTTTAAAGTTTCATTTTGAAAAGTTTTGTGGTTTTCAAATTGATAATGAAACAGCATGAACGAAGAATTCTCGAGAATTCAGCAAATTTTGAACTTGATAAAAGCACAATTTTTCATTTCGAATAAAATTTTTCACACAAGTAAAATTTTGAATTTATTTTAAATATTTTTCCCACATGATTTTTCACAATAAATTCATAATTTGTAAAGTATGATGAACTACACTATTCAACTAATTCATTGACAAATTTGTTCAAACAAATAAATTCGTTCAAAGAATTCGAACAAAAATCAATTTACTCATCAACAAAAAACCATTAGCTTATGACCGCACTTTGAAAGCACATTAGCCAAATCTGTCGGTAGAAAATTAATTTGTTGTGAGTAAAACTTAATGCTTCCATTAAAATTCATCATAATGAAATTAAAACTGGCCAACTTAATTACGAGCTTTTGATGGGTTTTCCGATAAATATTTTTTTTACTCATTATTTTTGAGTTTTGGAAAATGGTGTGAAAACTTTGGTTTTTCTTAGAAATTTACGATTTGTTAAGGATAATCTTTTATTTCAAAAATTTATTAAAACCAAAAAAAAAATCTTGAAAAATTCTAATTCTTCACAAATTGCATCCTGACCCCCGTCAATCTACAACTTCCTAACTTCAATTTTTTTTTCATGGTCAAATAAACAAAGTAAATTGTTTCAACAACGTAACATAAGAAATAGAGCTTCAAGCTAATAATTACATTTTCATTTTCTTAATCTCATCATGAACCTTGCTTGTTCTTCATATCTCATCTTGATGCTGTTATTTATGTTATTATTATTATTATTTAATAATAATAAAGTGAAGTAAAATCTCTCATCTGTCAGATGAAATAATATCAACAACAAGTAATACTCTAGAGAGAGGGAAGTAAAGGAAAATCTACGCACAAAATTTATTAACATTGTGTATAGCAAAAAAAAATATTTCGTGTGTTGCTGATAAGAAAGAAAAAGAACTTACCGGAGATCCAAAATTATGTCCAATTTCATGAGCAAGCGTAACATGACTCACAGCTGGCGGTACATGTTTGCCATAATTTAATAATGTTACAATGCCAGTGTTCAATGATTTTAACGAGCCGCGGTAGTGCTGTGGAAGAGAAGAGTGAAATGAGAAAAAAATTATTTTTATGTTTTTTTTTTTGTATGTGAAGTCAGAAATAGGAAAATCCTTTGAGATAATTTTTTGGTGAATTTTTCACGTATAACCATGTCGATGAGGAGATTTGACGATCATGTTTTCATTTTTTTAAAAAAGTTCATTTTAAAAAAAATGAAATTTTTTTTTTAAAAAAAATTTCATTTTTTAACAAAAAAATTCATTTAAAAAAAAAATCATTTAAAAAAAAAAATTCAT
Source organism: Chironomus striatipennis (assembly GCA_026123125.1). Classification (NCBI taxonomy): domain Eukaryota; kingdom Metazoa; phylum Arthropoda; class Insecta; order Diptera; family Chironomidae; genus Chironomus; species Chironomus striatipennis. The sequence goes on along the minus strand of CM047393.1, from coordinate 41,802,134 downwards.
TTTTTAAAAAAAAAATCATTTTTTTTTATTTTCAAAACTAGATGACTTTTTGATTTTTTTAAAAACAACCTTAAAATTTCATAGTTTTTGTAAAATTTAAGTGACTTTAAGCACCTTTGAAATTCATAAACACCCTTCCATTCCAAAGTTAATAATCTTATCCAGACCTACATTCAAAAATCTGACAAAAATTCCCCAATGACAGCATCCTAGACATAAAGTCACACGAGCAACGAATAACAAAGAACAAAATTAATCATTAATCATTTTATGTATTTTTTAACATCATATAAAAAAAAAGTACACAACATGTCTATTATTAAAAAAGAGAACTCGCTTGTTTCCTCATACTAGATACAATAATGGAGATAGATAGATGAATGTTCATTTGTGTATTGAAAGTATACACCGGCAAGGTGTGGAGAATAAACATAGTGAAAATTTTTATTTTGATTGCTTTTGGGATTTAATGTGCAAGATGTGAGCTTAGATTAAAAACTATATTAATTAGAGAGTGTTATGATAATGTCATAAAAAAAGTTTTTTTTAGTTCATATCAGATGGGAGCAAATATTGGCTCGTGTCTTTTTATCTCTAAATATAATGAGATTTTTGAAGACTAAATTGGATTTTGTGCGGAATTTGCTTTTTATTGAGGAGTTTTTTGATTTGAAAAGGAATTAAAAATTTAGATCAATTAGTTCCCCTATTGTTAGGTTTTTGTATGAAATTTTTTTTTCTTTTGTTTGACCTGTGACAAAATCCTAGACCACCCCTCGCCACTAAAAAGTGAACATACTAAGTGAACGGCATCTTATTTATTGGATTAAAAATTCCTACTAAATTGATAAAATAGGAAAAATTGTCAATCAAAAATATAAAAAATCAGTTCAAAAAATTTCAGAAAAAAAAAACTAAATTTTTCCCACAATTTGCATTCCCTTGACAATTTCCTTTCGTTATTTCATACAATTTGCTTTCCATTTTTTACTCGTATAAATTACACAGTGTTCAGCATGTAACCCCCATAGCAATGCACATTATAAAGCAATCTTCTTCTTCCTCGCTTTTTCTTCTCCTCAAGTTTCATAATAATAATATACGAGCATATTAAAATTAGTTTATGTTATGTGTATATGAAAAACTGTTTCAATTCTTTTCTTCTTTTTAAAGCATGTTTCCTTTCATGCTATACATTCATTGCTACCCAGCCGTCATGTTGTGTAAGCTAAATGAACCTTTTATGAGGCGCCCCAAAGAAACTATATGGAAATAATGTATATTCAAAAAAATGGAAGATTGTATTGTTAAATGTCAACAATTCCTTTTTTTACGTTTTTCATTTCTATTGCCATTATTTATATAATATGGTTTTATTGTAATGGACTTTTTGGGCTCTAGAGCGTGATTTAATGGTTATTGGATTTTTGTAAGGGAAGATACTGGAGAGAGCCAGGCATAAAATTGGGATCAAATCTGGATTTTAAATATTTAATGAGTTTCCTTCCAATTTTAGAATTAAAGGAGAATAAAAGTATCAAAAAAATTCTTTCTACACATTTCTATTCAGACTTCAACCTGTAATCCTAATCTTCTTAAGAATCTAATCCACCATACCTAACTAATAAACCTTCCACACATTTCAAATTCCAAAATTCTCACTGCGTATCCCAACTTTAGCATGTACACATCACACAGCTAAAGGGTAAAATCCTACCGTGTAACTATAAAATTTTTCCATTCTGCCTTCCTTCATTCCAATTGACCTTAACCCAAATAAGCGGAAAATCATTGGCAACCGATTACGGAGCAATATTTTTCCATCAACTTTCTCTATTCCTATTCCTAATATGTACATACGTGCCCTTTTATTTTTCATTCCCATTCCATAATTCTTTATTTTATTTCCTTTCTATTTGTGCCTCTCTCGCTTGCCTTGCCTCACTTGCTTGTGCCATGTTAAAGCAAGTGATGTGGAAAAGCTCTCTATATGTATGTAAGTATGAATTTTGATCCTCCGTGAGTGTGTTTGTACGTTGCTAGTTCCTTTTTTTGCCGCACATAAATTTTTGATGTCATGGCATTTATGAGAAAGGCAAAAAGAAAGAAAGGAAAAAAGGAAGCAGAAATGGAAACAAATGCGAATGAATTTTATTGATTTTTTTTTTTTTTTATTCTTCAAACTTGTGTTCATTTCCTTTCTCATTTCCATTTCTGATCAAGTTGATGAATTAATTAGACATTAAAAATTGATGAAGGAAAAAATTAAGTTTTTTTAAGGCAAATTGGAAGTTATTGTGGGGTCTTTTGGATTTATGGATTTAATGTGTAGTAGATACTGTTTTTATGGCTAGGTCAGGTTGATGTGTTTGAAAGTAAGTGCTGTATTTATAGGATGGATTTTCAACAGTTAGAGCTATTTTATTGTAGAATTGACAAGTCATCTCGTATAGAAAAACTAGTATCAACGTGGTCACTCGTGACCGACGAAAGCGCATTTTCCCGCGATCAGTAAATAAACAAAGAATTAAAACCCCAAAAGTACAAAGCCAAATATTTAACTATAACCATTCTTTATTTATCCAAAAATATAAAATTGACAGAAAAAAAAAAATTACAAAAGTCCTCGTTTATATCGAGGGACTTCAGCGCATTTTTGACGCAGCGATTAGCAATTGATTAAATAGAAAAGAATGTCGAGTTTTAAAACTCTATTGCTGTATCTTTAGTCATAATTCATTTCAATAATAAGTTTAAAACTAAAGATCAAAACTCCTTTAAAATTGATTTTTATAATGTTCAATGCAAAAAATAGCTTCACGATTTACTGGTTTTTTGAAATTCAAAATTTTCCATTAGCGAAAAATTTAAATTTCTGAACACATTCATTATTTTTCAAATTTCTAAACGCACTTATATTTGTTTTGTATGAAAAAATTAAATGTTGATTAATTAAGGTGTATTAAAGAAAAAAAATTTAATCCGAAATAACGGTCAAAAAAATTTCAAATTTTTTAACGGTTAGAAAAAATTCAAACTTATCATCAGCATAGCTTTGCCCTGCATTGTTTACATATTTTTTTTGAAATATAAAATCGATGAATTAAGCTATTTAATGAGTGTTTTTTGACTTTTCAATATAAATGGCGGGAATAAAAACATTCAATGAAGCTATTAAAACAATTCCGAGCTTGCTACGAAGTCTAGATCAAGAGATAATTGGGACCCGAACGACCGAACGACCGAACGACCGAACGACCGAACGACCGAACGACCGAACGACCGATCAAAGTGCATGATTGAGCTTCCTTTTTGAAAACAAGTTTTCAAAAATGCGCTAAAAATGGATGAAAAACATAAATGCAACATAGAATTTTAAAAAAAAGCAAAAAAGTATTCGGTCATTAGCTAGGTTTAAACCCATGACCCTCATGATAGGAGTCGCGCACTCTACCACTTACGCCACTGCTATTCTTTTTTTGAAATTTCCATGTGACAATTTGATTATTTATATTGATGAGTTTTTTTTAATAAAAGTGAATTGAATATATTTTTTGAATTTCACAAAATTTTCCGGAAAAACTACGAAAAATCCATGAAAATAGAAAACTAAACAACTAAAATATTTTAAAAAATATATATATATGTATATAAAAAATTAATTATCTTTGAAAATTGTATAAAAATATTGAAAATTTTAACAAAAATCGTCGGAAAAACTCGGAAAAATTGTGAAAATGGAAAATTATGACATGATTCAATATTATATTTCATAAGAAATCAAAAAAGTATCAAAAAAAGCAAAAAAAAAAAATTGTCATCGGTGGGATTTGAACCGAGGAAGGCTGAGTTTTTGAAAAGTCAACATTTTAGTGCATTCGACCACACTAACACATAGAAAGAAATGGCCTTTTGGCACTTTTTACGCTGGTTCCAGCAGAGGAAGTGACCATTCGTGCTGATTTTTGGTTACATGGTAGCCAGACATACTACACATATTTTAAGCCAAAAGCCGCATCAAAAAAGCTTAATCCCTAGGAGGAGATGCGATGACAGACAGACAGACAGACAGACAGACAGACAGACGGACAGACAGACAGACAGACAGACAAAGTGCGGATAATAGCGTCCTTTTCCCAAGAGGAAAATGCGCTAAAAATGAATATTTGAATGAAAAATTTATTTGTTCCGCGAATTTAAAAACACCCCAAAAATATTAAAAACTTCAACCTTCAACCCATCACTTTTTTTCATTGACAAGCTTCATTTATTTATCAACTAATGAACAAAAAATTCATTTGACTGCACAAATTTCATTGTTTACGATAAACATGTTAAATCATAATTATGATAATTATGCCAATGGATATAAAATGCAATGCTTAATTTTGCTGCGGTTTATTCTGAATTTTGAATAGAAAATTAATGATGGATGGATAGATGAAAATAATCAATTGTGGCTAATGGGGATTAAGTTGGTATTGAATATTTGTGTTTTTGTGGAAATTATTGGTCATGCGATTAAGCTGACTGGTTTTAATGATTTTATCGATAATTGGAAATTGAATTTTATTGTTTAATTATTGAAAATTAAAGAGTTTTGGATGCTAGTGTATCTTTAAATCATCCTAATTCTAAAAATCATTTGAACTATTTTGCAACAAAAGCAAAACAATTTCGACCAACATGCACTTCACTCAGTAATTTCCGATAGTTTTGATTAAAAAATTCCACTGCATCATTCCTCAAGAAACTTCACAAAACCACCAGTAATGCAACACATTCCATCAAATCCCTTTATTTACAAACAATCAATTCCAAATCATTCTAAAGTTAAAACAAGAATTCATGCCAAGTCATTTCAAATTCCAATTGTACTAACGTATCTTAAATTCCTGCACAATCACCATCAGAATCAGAATCAAAGTGAAAATCAAGATGAAAATTCAATTTCAATTTTCTCCAAAAGAATTTTTCCTTCTCATTTCCACTTCAGTTTGCCATTTTCAGCACACAATAAAATCTGTAGTCGGCAAAGAGCTCGGAAAAGCCGTTGAAATAAAAAAATTTTAAATTTGAATTTGTTGCATTTTTAGCCAAAAATTTGATTCTGAAAAATACGTTAGTTAATACGTAAAATTTTTGACTAATTTTTAACTTCACTATTAGAATAAACATATTGTTTTGCAATAATTTTATACATTTAAGCAAAATCTAAAGTCTAGCATTATCAAATTTAACAAACAATCCGATATTAAGTTGAATTTAAAAAGTTCTTATTTTCACTGGATCTCACTGGATGTTTGTTTACAATTGTCAAATTTCAGAAAAAAGAAAATTATGTCAAAATTAAAGAGTAAACAAAGAACTGAATTAAGTAAAAAACATCCGATATACATTAAACTAATGATTTTCAATGTTATTCATTAGTTTCTTATTGCATTTGCAACAAAAATTCATAAAATATTTTATTGTTTACAAATTTTTTTAACGGCTTTAGTTCTAAAAATAAGGACTACTAAAAATAGTACTAAACCAGAATGTACTAAAAATAAGATCCATTTGCCGACCACAGAATAAAATAACTTTTCAATACCGCAGATAGTAAGAGGAAAATTCCTACAAAATTCATTGAATTGGAGAGTGCACACACATATGTTTGGAATTGAAATATAAACAATAATAATAATAATAATGAAATATGAAATATAGGATTTGTGTAAATGCATTTAATAATGAGAAATTGCTCTCTAATTTTCCACTTCTGTGACCATTCATGTATTAATCCTTTCGTCTTAACGTGTTCAATGGGGTACAAAATAAAATGAAAATATGGTTGAATCTGGTGTTGTGTGTGTTCTTTTGTCGATTAAGTGCTCATGATAGCAACACCAGAATGTATTGACATGGAATCTCGATATGAAAGGAATATGGAATGAAATGGAAAAAAATTGTAATGAAAATGAGTTTGGGAGGTTTCTAATTTTTTTGGGAGATTAAACGCATTTCTATTATTTTTGTAAGATTTTTATTTTTGAATTTCACTTTATAAAATATTTTCATAAGTCAAACTGGCCACAAAATACCTCAATTTTCAATTTAGCTTCCAAAAATTCACATCCAAAACAATTCTAGCTAAAAAACCAAAAACTTTCCATTCCATTCTCTTTATTTTTATCAAAAACACAAAATCGATGTGAAGGAACTCAAAATGGATTCACATAAAAACTAGAATAGGAAGTTTTCTATAAAGTAATTAAAGAAAAAGAAGATGTAGAAGTGAAGATAAGGAAATGGCTGAATTTCATGCAACGGAATAATTACATAAAGTATTTTCTTTATCGGATCATGATGGAAGCTTTTATGAAGAGCTTCCATGTGGAGCTTTATGTTCTTTGAATGAAAAAAAGAAAAAAAAAATGAAAAAAGGGATCAAAACTAGGAGGGGTAAGCTTTGAGGGTATTAAGATAAAGACTTTGAAAGGTTGCATGAAATTGAGACTTGATAAGGTGATAATGGGTGGATATTGAGAGTTTGAGTAGTTTGATGGTTGGGTGGCTAGACAGTCCCCTTTTTAAAATATATTTTCCAAATTTTTATTTTTTTTTATTTATTAAAATTTTAAAATTTTAATAAAAATATTTTTTAATATCAAAACTTGACTAAAAACCCAAAATAAGTAAACTACACATATAAACTCCATGATAATCATCCTCATAACTTTTTCTTTTACCTGACAGTCATTACTTCCCCACTACTTCCTCACCTAGTAAGTTAACATCGGAAGGATAATAAAAACGAAGCATTTCTCTTGCTCTTTCTTAAAATTTTCAACAAAATAGAATTTAAGACTTCCTTCCATCCTTTCATACTTCTTCCTTCATATCCTAGAGTTTTTCGTTTGCTTTCCTTTATTTTTCATTATTAATGTATTTAGCACAAGACAAATAATAAATTACAACATGAAACATTCGGTTACTTTTTCACTGAATAAAATTTTTATGTATCATGTGTATCCTCCTACTTTTGATACTCTTCTTCAATTCAGACCCCAATATCCAGAAAATTTCAAAGTTCGTTAAAAGCTAGTTCTCAGCTAGCTTTTAACTAGCCTTTCTAAATAAAGTTTTAAAATTTCTGGTTTATTAAATTTAAAATCATACAAAAAAAAAAGCTTTTTGCTGAAGCAACGTAAATTTTTATAGAATTTGAATCTTAACTTTCATAATTCTCAAGGACGTTATTCAAATTTAAATCTAATTTTCAGATTCTATATTAAGTACGAACAAAATTTAACAAAATCTATATAATATTATTTCTTTTATTTATTCAAAAAATGCATAAACAAAGAACACCAAAAATTCCTGATAATATTTCTTTATTTAAGTAGATCAATAAAAATATTTTTCTAGTTTTGTCTATTTCGTACACAAATGTACAGTGTGCATGTCGTTATCTAATTTTCATTCAGCATTTTCTTCTTGCCAACCGACTATTTATCTATGCAGTAGGAGCAATAAAAAAGGAAAATACAGAAAGTAATAAAATAGTAGAGTTAAAGCATGAGCGTAAAGTATTTAGTTATTTAAGGTGGATGTGAATTTTTAGTGGAGGAGAAAGTAAATTAAATTGGGTTGGGTAGGTAGCAGGTTGAATTTTGGGTTGCTAATTGAGATTATGAATTTAATATTCAATAATTAATTAAAAGTTTAATTTTTCAGCAAATATTTCTAAAAGTCAATTAAATCATCCGTAAAACTCCAACAAACCCCTTCATAACCCAATCAACCATGCATACCACTCTAAACACCTTGAATCATCCACAAAACAACCACAATTCTCTCCAACACATAAAAGCTCTTCCACAAATGAAAATACTTCACGTAAATTGATGTGCATATATAACTTTCGATTATACAAGGCTCAGTTTAAAAAAAAAAAGAAGAGCGAAAATTGTGTGAGGAATGAAGTGAATTTTTATCTTGATCTCCTTTATGCTGTTATGAAAATGTATGTCAAGATTGCTGGCTTTTCTTTTTTTTTGTATATTTCGCATACTGAATATTTTTACAGTACAGCTAGTGGGCGTATGAAACGTATAAGGGATGGAAACTTAATAAGCATGTGGATTTGGCGAGAAAATGAGACATTTTATGATGCTGCAGTAGTTTTATATTTCTGGAGATAAATGGTGGTGAGATGAGTTATTGCCAGGGTGATCTCATTATTTTTGATGGTCATTTTATGCAAAAATTATTTTCGTGGAATGAAAGTTTAGGATTTGATTGTTTATTTAGGTGTGGGGCATTCTAAATTTTATTGCGTAAGTATCCCCCAAAACCACTTCATTGATTAACTCAGTCCATCCCAAAACTAACAATTTACTTCCAAAAAACCTCAACTAAATTACTCAATTTTATGTCTTCTCCGAAATGCCTCATAAAACTTTCTATCACACATAAACAAATTCAGACCCAACAATTTCAAGAATTTATTTTCATCTTCACTCGATATCAAGTAAGCATAAACAAATCTCCATGCTGTGCATGAAGAAAATAAAAAAAATATAAATTCCATCCTAGAAAATAATCAAGAGTGAATCTAAAACTATTTTAATTCCATTAAGTCAAATGTCTTTCTGCCTTCGAGAATTTCTCATTCCATATTCTCAGTGTGGTTCATTCATCTTTCAAAAGAGGACTTAAATCAATGACTTTGGCCAAAAAAGAAGAGGAAAGAAAAAAAAAATTTCATTGACTTAATAAAAGGGAAGTAAGAAGTTCAAAGAGTGTTTTTGGATGTGCGGTTTTATCAGAATGATCAAAGGCATTGAATTGAAAAATCCATATCGACATAAGATGCGGGAGGTTTGGGAGGGGGTTGAGTTTATCCAAATATATACGCTCATAAAATTCCAATGCCCATAAAAGTCAATAAAAGAAAAAGGATCAAATGAATGTTCAAGTCTAATTTTGAAAATTACATTGAGATTTTTAACACAAAAAAATTGTGTTTGGGATGAAATTTATTTTTTGTTGACTGAATGAAGTTGGTGATATTGGAATTGTGGTTCAATGAATTTCTTAATTTGAGTGAAATTTAATAGAATTAGTTGATAATAACTGAGCAGCTCTAGCTTCCAAAAATGAAGCAAATTTTCATCAAAAATGCGCACAAAATTCATTTTTGAAGCTTTAATTTCTCTTCTTACATTTCTCATGTGAAATGCTCATAAGAGATATAGCTAAAGGGTTCTTAATTTTCATTTTTCATCCAAAAAATTGCACATCCAAGCACATGAACATGTACACCAATAAATACACACAGAGTCAAGTTTTATAATCTCATTACGATGTTTCTGCTCCAGATTTTATATCAACACAGTGAGCTTCTCTCTCATTTTTTTTCGTACTAATCAGTCTTGATAGGATTATGAGCCCTCAATTCGTACCGACAACGAAGCTCAAAAAAAAAAATTAATCTCATTAAAGGAGCTGAAGCTGAATGGAATGGGAATCAATCCAATTTAAGCTCAAATCTTCAATTTAAATTATTTGCAGCCACAAAATACTCATGTCAAGCTAACTAAGTATCATAATATCTCATTTTTCCTCTGCTGCACATCGACGACTCGAGTTGATGTCGAAAATTGTAAAAGTTTTATGTGATGATGAAAAATTTGTGTTGACGGTGAAAATATACTTGAAAATTTGCAGTGTTTATGTTGTTTTGTAGGAATGAATGCACTGTTGCACCTGATGATAGAGAAGCATCAACATTCAGATGTTGATTTGGAGATGTACTGAGGTTAGATGAAAATGTTCGAAATTTTTGGATTTTTGGATTTTTTTTTCATGATTTTGATTTTTAGCGCATTTTTGGAAACTTGTTTTCAAAAAGGAAGCTCAATCATACACTTTGTTCGGTCGGCAGCAAATTTTGAAAAACTATCTTTTGATCTAGACATCGTAGAGAGCTCCAGTTTGTTTTATTAGCTTCGTTTCATCGAGTTATTGGCGGCAAATGTATTTAAAAGTCCTAAATTTGTGTTTAAACACTTTAATTAATTATTTTTTGATTTCACAAAGAAAGTAAACAACACACGACTGCAACTTCACGTCATAGAAATTTCAAATATTTTTTAACCGTTGACATTTGAAAATTTTTTGACCGTTATTTTTTACGAAAAGTTTTTTGTTCAGTTTTGCAAGTTTGTTCAGTTTTCATTAGTTTGTGCATAATGAAAACACACTTTTAATGCACAATGAATGTGAGGAAATTGAAACTGAAGGGTTTTTGATTGTTGTTGTAACATTTTTGTAAAATTATCGTTATTTTTATGTAGAATACTGCAAGGTCTGTCCTGAAAGTTGATATACTTTCAATTCGTAGCTCGATTACTGATCGCCGTGCCAAAAATGCGCTGAAGTCCCTCGATATGAAACACGAGGACTTTTGTAATTTTTTTTTAATTCAGTTTCAAGATTTTTAAGAAAAAACTTAAAATTTTATTTTTTTAGAAAAATATCGCAAAAAATAAAATTACTAAATTTTCTGAGAATTTAAAAAAATCCATCCAACCCCTTAGACCACAATTTCATAGATTTTTCAGTTCTCATGAAAAGGTAGAAAGAAAAACTACAAAATTCACTGAGTCGCAAAAAAGAATCCTTTTCAACAACAAGAAGTTTAAGTTGTTGATGAGTAAAATTTTTGAGGTAAATCCTCGACTCGTTGATGGCATAAACATGAGGGATGGGAGGTTTTTGTACTTTATTTGTCAAGCGCTTTTAAATTATAGAGAACTCATTTGAAGTTGAAAATTCTTCCATATTTTCTGAAACGAATATCAAAAGCGATAATGAATGCCATTGTGAAAGATAGAGACTTGATTTCATGCGACTGACTCGACATTTACGGTTTTGTGAGTTTTGAAAATTGAAAATTTGTGAATTTGTTTATTTATTATGCAGATTAAATCCACCAACACTGACTTTTTTATTTATTCGACTGACTTATTGACGCTCAAAGGCATTTTGTTATGTAGAAGCGGCATTTGTGGCTTGGCATTTTTACTAATTAGCAAGAATTTGAGATGTAAATCTTGAGGCAAATTTGGCAGAGATGTATGAAAAGATTGACATTTACCTAAAGAATTTGGTTTTTTGAGCTAGCTTGAGGTTGAATGACTTTGACTCCCACATGACTTTGATGAAATGATTGAGTGAAGCACCCCAAAGGTAAAATTCTTGCACATGACAAATTCAGACGAAAAATAATTTCCCCACGCTACATTCATGTCTTATATCTCTTAAAATTTTCCAATTATCTTCCTAGAACCCTTCACAGTCACACCTTCTATAAAACTTTATCATTTTTCATGTCTAAAGTCAACACCTCCATCATCAACTCTTTCATATCTCTTTGCATTGAAGATAAAACTTATATAAATCAAAAATCATCGCCACAAACTTATCTCATAAATATAACAAGTTCAATATTCTTCTTGATTCGCCATTCGACAGTCAGGATTAAAATTTATAACATCTTCAATAAATTGATAAAGTTTCATATTTTTTCTTTCTTTCACTTCGAGCGATTCAACTTAATTCATTCCAGTTGCCATTTATCTTTTCACACATTTCTTGACTTGTTCTAATTTTCTTTCATAAAATAAATTTATTTGGGGGTTATTTGTTGGTAATGTTGAGAACCAATGTATGTATTACGGACTGTGATCATCGATACAATAAAATCCAAATCAAATCAAAAAATTTAAGATTTTGTAAGAGTTTTTTTTAAAAATTTGAAAAAAAAATCCAGGAAGAATCTTTCAAAAATTAATTTTTCAAAAAATGTAATTTTTGAAGTCGACAAATTATTCAAAAATTAAAACACCTTAACCTTAGGGCAGCATATTGGTTTTCTTTAAATTTTTCTCCCCATTTTAGAAATGAGAAATTTAAAAATTTAAAACTCAAAACTATTGACAAAACTGGGACAAAACTTACAACTAACCTAATATTTGCTTTTTAGAAAGCAAACAAAATGAGAAAATATATTTTTTAGTTTTGAGGATGAAGAGAAAATGAAATTAATCTGATGTTCAATATGTTGTCTTCCATATCCTTATGTGCAGGATTATATTATGGAATTTGTAAAATATTTGATTTTATTGACCTATTGCGGATTTTATGATATTTTTGCTACAACATTGTGACACTAAATAAGAGGATAGAACTTTATTGAATTTAGGATAAACTCATGGAATTTTAAAACCAACAATAATTTCTTCCTGTGTTTCGTATAAATAACACTTTGAACTCAAACTACCAAAAATTCCTAACAAAACTCATCGGTCATCGAAATATCTTCCAAATTGACAACAAAAGTCATTTCCCACAGCAAACATTTGTGCTCACATCCAACAAAAAGTCATTCCCAAATAAAATATTTTTTTGATTGTCACCAATAAATTTTTTTTTCGTACAATTCAAATTCCTCTATCGAACACAGCAAATCACCTCCTCATCGACATGTTTGTATGTGTCACACGAAATTGGCAAAAAGCGACACAGAAGAACGAAAAAATAAAATGAAAATGTCAAGCCTAAATTGCTTAGTTGAACTTACCCCATTTTTCTCACAAACACCGCCAGCATTTTTCAAATCGCCTGTCCATGCAAGTCCCAAAGTTCCCATTTCGAAATCTCGATAGGTGAACATGTATGCCAAGCAAAATTGATCGTAGTCTTCCTCTGTAAATGTAGAAAAAGAAAGAAAATGGATGGATGAGAAATGGATAGAATAATAAATATCAATTCAGTGATGTTCTTCTGTTGGAATTAAAAGATATAGTTTAAGAGAGAGTGAGATTGGCAAGGACATGTAAGTAATAGAGAACATGAGAATTAAAGGACCTTTCTGTCATGTTTGTTGGACACAAAAATTGTGCACATTAAGCGGAAAATCGATTCTATGGAAATAAAATTAGGATGGAGAATTTTTTTGAGGAATTTTGGAGCCTCTGAGGATTATTTTTGGGTGACTGTTTCATTTTCTTTTTGCTAAATCAATTTTCAAATGCGTTTTGGTGCTGAATCATCCCAAAAATCATCCTGCTATGGTACAATTTAATTTTCATGCATTTTATAAAATTTATAATGCTTCGAATATTCTTCATTCAATATTATTATAGTAAAAAGTTCATTTGGGATAGCGAGTGAAAAATAAAAAAATTGTAGCTTAGGGATCGTTTAACATTGATGTCAAGTCATTTGACACTTTTTTTAAAAAAAAAACTTTTATAATAATTATTAGTTTAGTTTAGTTTTTGAAAGATAAATTCTGAATTTAATTTTTTTTATAAAAATTTCCTAAAAAACATCATTTTTTAACAATCCTCCTCCCCCCCTTACCACCAAAAAAAGTTCAAAATAAATGGAATATGCAGCTTGTTACACGACATGCAAAAAAAGTTTTTTTTTTTTCCATGGACACATTTTTTATATATTCAATACACAAAAGATTTACATGACTTGTTCACTTTTTTATAGCTGCTGTAGAGGAACTAACTATGAATTATAGAAAATTTTTCGTACAATACAAATTTTTTGTGACTGTCTGGGGATGAATTGATTCGTAAATGAGACAAATAAAAGGATGTAGAAGTTTTTGGAAGTAAGAAGAAGTTTTTGGTAAAATGATGATTTGTGGGTGGAAATTTTTATGAAAGGTTTTTTGACTTTTGACTTTAAAGCTTTATTTTTTGTATTTAATTTAATCCCAAATGTTCACTTAATGCATATGCTTTGCTCAGTCTCGAAAAATATAGTACTATTGCAAATTCAGACTATTAATAATTTCCACATATTTTATTGAATTTTGAAGCAAAAAAGGACAAAAAGGAAATGAATTTTTTTGTGTAGAGCGGATAATGGAAACAATGTAGTCCTCTAAGAAAATTCATACATGCGACAAGCTTTTAAAACAGTCATATTTTAGGTAAATTATTGCTACTATTATGTATCCGATTCTATTTTTTTTTTTTTTTTTTTTGTGGTAATGGAATTGAAGAATTTTTTATGTTTGAACATTTAAAAAAATTACAAAAGTCCTCGTTTATATCGAGGGACTTCAGCGCATTTTTGACGCAGCGATTAGCAATTGATTAAATAGAAAAGAATGTCGAGTTTTAAAACTCTATTGCTGTTTCTTTAATCATAATGCATTTCAATAATAAGTTTAAAACTAAAGATCAAAATTCCTTTAAAATTGATTTTTATAATGTTCAATGCAAATAATAGCTTTACGATTTACCGGTTTTTTGAAATTCAAAATTTTCCATTAGCGAAAAATTTAAATTTCTGAACACATCCATTATTTTTCAAATTTCTGAACGCACTTATATTTGTTTTGTATGAAAAAATTAAATGTTAATTAATTAAGGTGTATAAAAGAAAAAAATTTAATCCGAAATAACGGTCAAAAAAATTTCAAATTTTTTAACGGTTAGAAAAAATTCAAACTTCTCATCAGCATAGCTTTGCCCTGCATTGTTTACATATTTTTTTTTGAAATATAAAATCGATGAATTAAGCTATTTAATGAGTGTTTTTTGACTTTTCAATATAAACGGCGGGAATAAAAACATTCAATGAAGCTATTAAAACAACTCCGAGCTTGCTACGAAGTCTAGATCAAGAGATAATTGGGACCCGAACGACCGAACGACCGAACGACCGAACGACCGAACGACCGAACGACCGAACGACCGAACGACCGAACGACCGAACGACCGAACGACCGAACGACCGATCAAAGTGCATGATTGAGCTTCCTTTTTGAAAACAAGTTTTCAAAAATGCGCTAAAAATGAATTTTGAATTAGAGAATGGATGTAAATTATGGCAATTCTATTATAAAAATTGATATTATGTGCTTCAAAAAGCAATTTATGTTTTTATTTTATATTTTTTTTAAATGCTGAAAATTTTAAATAGATTTTATTTTATGTAAAATTTAATTAATTAAATTTAATTCTGTCGATTTGAATTATTTAAAAAAAGTAAACCTCTTAGTCCCCTTGGGTTTTACTAATCAAATCCACTCCCATTGCTTAATCAAGCGCTCTATCTTCAATCCACCATGACATCAATCCTTCTAACTTATTTACATTTCCTTATCCATTATGATTATTTCATTTCTTGCACAAAATAAGATGATATTGCAGAATGAGAAAAGAAATCAGTAAAGTTGAAAGAAAATTGAGAAAAAAGAAAAGATTTATTTGCATTCTACCGCATAAATTCATTCGACTGAATCTGAATAATTCAGGATATTAATTGAAAAAGATGAGGAAGTGCTTACACAATGAGAATGCAGAACAAAATTATTTTTCTATTATTGCTTTTTATATGTATTGTGGGGGAAACGATGAATAATATTTGTACTAACTCTCTCACTACAGCACCGATGAAATGCTTGGGGAAATGGATATACGAGTGAGAAAAATAGAAATATATTTATATTTGCATAATCATAAAATCATGAATAATTTTAAAAGGATTATAAAAAAAAATACGAGAGAAATGAAAAATATTTTATGGATATGTACACAAATTCACATATTATGTGTACGAAAATATGGCATGGTACTTTATTTCAACAATAAAAGCTTTGTTATTTGTTGATTTCCCTTTCTATTCTTCCTCAACTTTTCATGCCCATTTTTTGTTAGAAATATGCTGATGCTTCTTATTCTGTACTGTTTATTCTATTCTCTGTTTACTCATTTTGTGGTACATTTACTTGAAAATTTGAAGATGCCTGAAAGTGGGGGTGTAGTTTGGCATAAATGTCACATACATGGGTTCTGCATTATAAAGAATTCTTAGTTTGGATCATTGAAATTTTTAACACTTCTCTTTTTTTCACAAATTTTAATGTAAAATTTTATTTTTTTTTAGCGCATTTTTGGAAACTTGTTTTCAAAAAGGAAGCTCAATCATACACTTTGATCGGCAGCAAATTTTTGAAAAACTATCTTTTGATCTAGACATCGTAGAGAGCTCGGGTTTGTTTTATTAGCTTCGTTTCATCGAGTTATTGGCGGCAAATGTATTTAAAAGTCCCAAATTTGTGTTTAAACACCTTAACCCGTTAATTACTAGCGTTACATATATGTAACGCTAAATTTTTGACGAAATTTGTTTATCAATATTGATTCTTCTGTTGATTTATCTATTGATTAATGTTAAATATATGTTAAAGAATAACTCGTAGCATCAATTTTGATGGGTGTTAGGTCATGGCTTCGACAGAATTTCTGCAGAAATTCTGCAGAATTTTTTCAGAATTTCTGCAGAACTTTTTCAGAATTTCTGCAGAATTTCTGCAGAATTTCTGCAGAACTTTTTCAGAATTTCTGCAGAAATTCTGCAGAACTTTTTCAGAATTTCTGCAGAACTTTTTCAGAACAATTGTGGTGCATAGGACCGACAGAATTTTCTGCAGAATTTTGTAGAATTCTTCCTTTATTCGAATATTTTTTCTAAGATTTCTAGATATTTTTCCTTTTACAAAAAATTGAAGAATACTTACAGATTTTGAAAAAAATTTAGTATATTTACTGATATTTTTCCTTTTACAAAGAGATTGGAAAAGCAATATTAGTTCAAAAAATTTTTTTACATGTTTACTAATATTTTTCCTTTTACAAAAAGTGTGGTAAAACTATTTTAAGTCGAAGAAATTTCAAATTGAAAAATTTTCTGATATCGAAATGTTTTTTAAATATTTTACAAATATTTTTCCTTAAAAAATATTACCTAACGAAAGGTTAGAAAAAATTTAATAGAAATTTCGGCAAAAAATTGAGGGAAAATTCTGCCAAATTCTGTAGAATATTCTGCAGAATTTTCTGCAGAATTCTGCGGAATTATTCTGCGAAATTCTGGAGATTTTTCTGAAAAGTTCTGCAAGAAAAAAGTTCTGCAGAAATTCTGAAAAAGTTCTGCAGAATTTCTGCAGAAATTCTGAAAAAGTTCTGCAGAATTTCTGCAGAAATTCTGAAAAAGTTCTGCAGAAATTCTGCAAGAAAAAGTTCTGCAGAAATTCTGCAGAATTTCTGCAGAAATTCTGAAAAAGTTCTGCAGAATTTCTGCAGAAATTCTGAAAAAATTCTGCAGAATTTCTGCAGAAATTCTGTCGAAGCCATGACGTATAACCATTTTGATGTAGATTTTCAAATTAAAGAAGTTAATTGAGTTTTTTTATTGTTATGAAAAATCTTCACTTTTAAAACTTAAAATTTTCTCGTTTTTAATCATCTTTTTGATTAAACTTTTACAAATATTGATAATAAACCTCATTAACTATCAATTAATAATTTAATATCATTAAATAAACCATTTTGAATACATTAATTTCATCAAAGTAATTGCCGTTACATATATGTAACGCTAGTAAGATATGGGTGTTACATATATGTAACGCTAGTATTTTGTAATCATTTTTGGAGAATGTCAAAAAATATTAAAAATATTAAATTATCATTATTTTGCTGCATTAAGTGTGTCAATCTTTAACAAATAGTTCAATAATTGAATAGTGAAAGTGTTCAGAATCAAATATTAGTGTAAAATATTAAGAATATGTGAAAAATTGTTTAAAAGAAAAAAATTTCTATGAAAAATTGAATGTCACATTTAATGAAGTTTTTTACTAATTTAAATGTGTTAAACACTGAAAATAATCTATCAGTTAATAAATAAACACAAGATAATCTTATTTATATGGTTAGAAATCGAAAAAATGAGCTAATAATAAAAAAATATATAAAATATTGAAGTGAAAAATTTTGGGAGTTTTACACTTTTAAAGCAATTTCAAGAGTTTATTTTACCTGTAGTGAATTAAAATGATATATAAGTATCATTTATTAAACTTTTGAGTCCTAAAAAAGAATCTATTAAACAAAAAAAGGAATTTAATTTTTTTCAAACCTAAATTTTTTGAGCTTGTAAAGTGCTAGCGTTACATATATGTAACGCTTATTTTTTGCTATTTTTAATTAATTCCTCCACTTAATCACCTTAAACTCTTCGTAAATCTTATTTTTTTACTTTAATTCGTCATATAAATGCACTCTGAAGTCCTAAAAAAACTCCGTAATTAACGGGTTAATTAATTAATTTTTAATTTCACAAAGAAAAATAATCAACACATGACTGCAACTTCACGTCATAGAAATTTCAAATATTTTTTAACCGTTGACATTTGAAAATTTTTTGACCGTTATTTTTTACGAAAAGTTTTTTGTTCAGTTTTGCAAGTTTGTTCAGTTTTCATTAGTTTGTGCATAATGAAAACACACTTTTAATGCACAATGAATGTGAGGAAATTGAAACTGAAGGGTTTTTGATTGTTGTTGTAACATTTTTGTAAAATTATCGTTATTTTTATGTAGAATTTTGCAAGGTCTGTCCTGAAAGCTGATATACTTTCAATTCGTAGCTCGATTACTGATCGCCGCGCCAAAAATGCGCTGAAGTCCCTCGATATGAAACACGAGGACTTTTGTAATTTTTTTTACTTACAAACCTTAAAAAACTTTTAAAAAATAAATTTTCGTTTCTTTTTTTATTTAAGCATTAATTTTTAAATACGTTACAATTTGTCAACCCTATACCATATCAAGATACCATACCAGCTCCCACACAAATCTCTCCCATTCCCATCTCTTATCATGCTGATTCAGTATCTATGCATGTTACGTACTCACATTATTATGAGTCATAATAAACGAAGTACGAAGTGCTGTTCTATGTAGCACAAGAAGAAAGGAAAAAGAATTGAATGGAATATAGTTTAACAACAACAACAGTAACAACAATAACAACAGCAAACAACAAACAAGCACATCCTTTTTGTTAGAGAACTTTTTTTGCAGTTCCTTCTTTACTCTCTTTTTGTTCATTTTTATTGTTGTGAATTAAAAAGTTTCACATTTGTTATGAAATATTGACAGTGATGTGATGTGTTGAGTAAGAAGAAACTTATTGGAAGTGTTTTTGAAGGATTTTCCGTTGAGTGTTTTTTGTGTGAATTTGAGATTTTTGAAGCTTAATGTGTTTTGAACTTTAAAGTTTTGTAGATTTAATGAAAATGTTTTTATATGTTTTGAGACTTATTTAAGATTGAATCAATGAAAGTTTGATTCTAATAAATTATTCAACGGCCAAAACTTCATTGAAGTAAATTCTGACCTACTCCCACATTTATATGAAAAATCTTTAATAAATGTTCGTAAATTTTTCAAAAACTGAGATTTTTCACCCTTTATAGATCGTTACAAATAAGCACTCAAAGTTGCGACCTTTACTTAAATAGAAATTATGTACATAGCAACAGTAGGTGGAAGCTACCCTCGACAACAACAGATGTTAGTGGAGTTAGTTCATAATTCATTTAAATCCTCTTTTGCATTGTAAATTAAAATTTGAAATCTTCATTTTTCTATTAAATATTAAGCAGCAAAGTCACTTGGTGCAGAAACTACTGTTGCTATAAGCTGATGTTGTATTATTAATTTATTAAAGTCCAACAACTGCGAATAGACTAAAAAGAAGTTGATTTCGAAAATTTTGAAAATTTCTGGATCTTTTTATAACGAATTACGAATTTTTTCGAAAATTAAATTAATTTTTTTTATTTACAAAATCTTTATTTTTAAAACTTAATACGACTTATAATTTGTAGAAATCTATAGTTAAATGTTTATTTTACTAGAATCAACATTTTAATCTAAGATCCTAATGAAATTTATTAACTTTTTTTCTCAGTTTTAATTTTTGTAGCAAATGTAAACAAACATATTTGTTTACAATATTTTTCGAAAATAAGTTTATTAAAAAAATTAATTTTGACAAAAACCAGTCGTAGATGGATCAAAAATATAATAAATTGTACAATATATAATTGTTTTGTAGTGAAAAAACTACTTAAAAATTATTAAATTCTAATTTTGAAGATAATTTTATTTCAACGGAATAATTAAATTTGAATTTATTGGAATTTATTTTTGCCGCGTTCGAAAATTAAGTACCAAAGTTCGAAAATTAATTCTTATCCGCATTCGTTGGATTAAAGTTTATGACAATGGATGGAGTGGGATGTATCTTTAATTACTTTATAGGTTAACAAGAATATCGAAGAAATCGAAATGTTCCTTTTTTGCTGTTTAAATTTCAATTTCAGGTTTTAAAGTCACATTCTCTAAATTCAATTTTTTACTTCCTTTTTCCCTCAATAAAGCTCTAAAAAAATTATCAGTGACATAATCGCTTGAAAAAAAAACACACTCATAAAGCCATTTTTCCATCAATTACATGTCGAATTATGGTCACTAACTTACTGCCACACATAATTTATTCAAGCTTAAATTTTTTATCAACGTCCAACATTCAGAAAAAAAATTGTTACCCTACATTAAATTCCATCGTAAAAAGTGCTTTATTCTCTCAGCTAATCCTTCGCTTTTTGCGATTATATATTTTTTTTTATTTTTGGACATGAAAAATTGTGCTTGTTTGGATATAATTTTAGAGATTGAGGAAATATTTGGAGATCATAAAAGGATGTAAACAGTTTTGTAGATTTTTTTGAGGTTTTATGTAGGGGGTGAAAAAATTTAAATGTTTTGCTGTACGACAAGGGAGTATTTGGAGTTTTCTTAAATTTCTAGCAAATTAAACAATTGAAAAGGTTCCTAACCTCAAAATCACCTAGCATTGTTGCATACTCTCATGTTCGACAAAAAATTATTTTTTTTTATCGCAGTCATTTTTAACCGGTATCCCAAATGACTCCATTTCATACAAACTTTTACATCGCATACCAAAAGAACTCCTACACACACAAAAAAGTCATTTCCCATGAGATTTTACCCCCAATTTACTATTAAAGAACGCCATCAAAAGAATTTCTGTGTCATATTCATAACATTTTGATACTAGAATAAACAAGAACAGCATCAACATTGCCATGTACAAATGAAGGAAGAAAAAAAAAGTTTTACAACATTCATTTCATCAGCACACACAGAATGTAAAACATGAGGAAAAAAAAAACTGAAAAAGTTTTCATTTCTGTGTGAATATTTCAGTTTTGTGGAGCTTGAATAAAGTATGAAATATGAAATGAAATGTTCATGTTATGGCTGTTAAGAGATGGAGAATTGGGGTGAAAATTGAATAAGATTTCAAATTTACATATTTTTATGAAAACATTTTTTAGAAATTTTTATGAATATTTTTAGCAATTTAAGATTCAATTTATGACAAGATCCTATCGAAATTCAACCCTAACTCTTAGGCTTTCTCGAAATCCCGATCCCGATTGATTTTCGGGATCGGGATCGGGATCGGGATTACCCGGGATTTCCCGGGAAATCCCGAAGATATTTTTGAAAAATTTATGTGAATTTTATATCCAATTTTAATATTTGAATGAAGGTAATTAATTTTTAAAAGTTTTTATTTTTTTGGACAACATATTTCTGATACAATTTTGTTGCAATTAGTCATTAATGGTTCAATAAACTACAAAATTAAGAATTTAGTAAAATTATTTCTAGAGTTTCATTTTAACGTATGTTTTAGAAAGTATCATTAATTTATAGAATTATTTTTAGATTATTATATAAAGTCTTTAAAATAATATTTTTTTAAATTAAGGTTTAATTTTAAAGTCAATTTTCGATTATTTTAACCATGATAAAAACTTTTTTCTAAGTATCAAAAATATTTTTTTTTTAAAAAAAATAGATTTTTACGAATTTTGATTGATTTTCCAAATTTTTTAAAATTTTAACAAAATGAAGCATCAAATGACACTAAATTTTAATAAAATTTAAATTGAATGTTTCTTTAAATACTCAGTTTAAAAAAAATGTAAAATTTTTTTGAAAAAAAAAAGTCAAAAAAAAAATATTTTACTATACAAATGGTTAAAATCGGGATTTTCAATCCCGATCCCGAAAATTTTCGGGATCCCGGGATTTTTCGGGATCGGGATTTCCCGGGATTTCCCGATCCCGATAGCGAGAAAGCCTACTAACTCTATCAGTTTCAGAAATATTTAAATACATTTTTCTCTGAACTGATGCCAAAAAAATTGGAATATTTCATTACACTCTCGTTAATTTTTTCAATATAAATTCATAGTTCCATATAAATGATGAAAAATATCCATGACATAAATAATAACCTTACCTGAGAATAATTCCAAAAATTTCTCCACACCATAGTTGCCTGGAAAGCGATATCCCGGATCCTTTAATGCATTCGAGTTGTGAATTTTTATACGCTTGATCATAAATGTAATGTTATCAGGTTTCCCATCGCTATTAAAGTCTGTAAATGAGAATAAAAAGAATGAAATGCTTTAATTTGAAAAGTTCTGTACAATATTTTTTTTATCAGTATGTGAATGGATGTAGAGTTTTTTTATGGGCTTTATATAACATGGCGTGATGATGATGGTTGGTGGCAGAAGGGTAATAGTAAGGGATATTTTTCATAGGTCCAAAAAATTTGTTTTGTTCAGAGTCTAGTTATAAAGAGAGATTTTTCCAGGAACTAACTTCCAAATAGTTCTAATAAGTCCTTAATTTATCCCATGATTCCCGTACCAAAATTCCTTAAATATCCTCAAAGGTATCAACCTCAATCTTGATGATGATTACTTTTATGTGTGTCCTTCAAATCGAGAACATGGAAAATATGTGACTATTGAAGCTTATTACAGCTTTAGTTTGTATGTTATTGTTTTGGCTTTGAAACTATCGCAAAACTTTTCTATGTATGTATACTTCCATCTTTGGTATTAGCACAACTTTTTTTTTCATCAACAATAATCGCAAAAAGCTGAAGTGGAAGTGAAAAAAAGAAGAAAAGGCAATATTAGCCACACAACAAGCCTTGTTAAAATTTTTGTTCTTTTCTTTTCTCTCTTTTTTTCCATTTTATTTCCTTTCATCATTAGAGGCGCACAAAAAAGCGGAATGAAAAAACAGTGAATTTTTTTTACAAAGTCGCTGCACGTACAAGGCATTAAGCCTCGAAGGGGAAGCAGAAAAAAAGTTTTTGTATATAGAATATTTTTTCTCTCTGTGTGTTCATATTGCTGGCTTGAGCTTCGTGGGAGTAAAATGGCAAGGTGAAGTAAATTTTGTAGGATTTTTTTAAAGTTTTGAAAGTAGTTTTAGATGAAGATTAAGACATTGGAATTAAAAATTGGTATGAAAGAATTTTTGCATGGTTTATCGACCGAGTTGATCCAAAAATTATCAAATCTTAATTTTTGTCATTTAAAAGCAATATTTCAGTTAACTAGCTTTATAGAGATTCAAACAAAGAATTTAAAGAGAATATAAAAGACCAAATAAGCTCCCATGCTTAAAATACTTCAATATAAATTATTATAAGTTTACCACCCCCTGAACGCTCTCAAACAAGATTCTCATTTTCATAATTATGTTATTGTTTTGCATTAGTTTTTCAAAGACTTTTCCAGTCATACTCATGAGTAGCAGAAGTAGCAGACGATAGAATAGCAAAAAGGTGACCCTGAGTCAGGTAGAATGGAATAAAAAAGTGTATACAGCACATAACATACAGCATAAACACATTGTGTGCCCTTAAGGAAAAAAAATCTCGATAACGTTCACGATTATGTAATCACATTCGCATTTTGATGGCGGCAAAGAAGACGAGTGGAAAATTTTTATAATGAGATTGAAAGTTTCTCATGATGAAGGAAATTTTTTTAGTCCTGGGATAATGAAAGTTTGTCAAGGATTTTTCACGTGCGGAACTTTTTTTCTCGTTTCATTTATTAAAACTAATGGAGCAAAAATTGCTGGATAGAATAAAAAGTTTTATTTTATGTCGAGATTTTTTTGAAGATAAAGTCAATGTTTACACTCGAAATGAGTAGTTGCTGTATAGTTGGATGTTATGTTTGTGTGCTTACATAAGGAATAATTGGATTTTATGAGTTTGTAAAATGTTTTTAAATTTGTTGGAAAAATTAAGCTCTTGAGAGAATTTTCACAGAAATAATTATGAGTACAAATTTCACTCATCCTGAAAATTTTTTAAAACCCCTCAAAAATGTAGTCAACCACAAAAAAAAAATCGTACAAAACAAATTTTCCCTGCTCTAACTTCCAATTCAATTAAAATTGAAAAACTTTTTCAATCACTACGAAAAATTTTACACAGCAATTAACACAGAATATACTAACTAATGTACATATGGTCACCATACCATTCATTGAATTCTAATTTCCATATCCGCATGAAAATTGGGGAAAATTTCTAAAAACTTTTTTTCCTCATTCAAAATTAAAATAAAAATCGTTTAGTAAAAAAGCACTTGAAAAGCCAGACACAAAAAAGATTTTTTTTTGTTCACAAAATCTGCATTTGAATACGAAAAAAAGTTCAAAAAGTTTTTATTCATCTCTAAAAAAGAACTTTCAGCATATTTACATACATGAGGATGGGATAGAATGCTGTGTGTGTAAAAAAAATGTTGAAGACATTAAAAAGTTTTTTTTTCATTCTGCAATTTTTAGTTTTGTCGAACAAAGTTTTTTAAGGGGAATCGTAGTAATTTTATATTCGTCTGAATGTCTTGACAAGGATGCCTTCTGGTGAAAATAAAAATAAAAGTTTGAATTTAAAAACTTTTAAAGAGATGACAAGAGTCAGAATTTGAGGTATTTGACCAGTTTTGCTTGTGTTTTCAGAATAATTCATGAATGATGTCCATACCCATAAATTCATAGCAACAATTCAGATTTATAAAGTAAACCACCAGCAAACAAGCTAAATCTAGTAAGTATCCCAACTCCATGGGAAAAAACTTTCTATATTGAAAATTACACAACATAAAAAGGATAAATTAAAAATAAATGCTTCCACATCTTTTAAAGCTTCATTAGTGACTGCATAAAATGTTTTATAAATGATGCTTCAAAATAAAATTAAAATGTTTTTTTCATGGAAAAAGTTAGATTCACTTTTTTATCAAGAGGAAGTTAAAATTGAGTTTTTTTAGCTCTGTGAACTTTGAGTAGTTATTCTGCTTCTTAATTAATTAAATTTATTTTGCAAATTGAATTTTTTTTTTCAAGTGGTGCTTGGAAAGTGTATAATTTGGTATAGTGACTTATTTTTAAATATACTGACTCAAAAGAGCCCAAACTCAAATGTTTTGGACTATATCTCTTAAAAATGAGATTATCACCATCATCATCAAAAGTAAGAGCCCATCAATGCAATATTAATAACACTCACCTGTATTCTTATAAATCACATTAGCACGCTGAACATGTCTCGTTATTGCCTCAATACTCGCCTCATCCGAGCCCAATTTCTGAAAGAATGTGTGATCTGCCTGCAGATACAACATACACGTGCTCTTTCGATCAGCCAATGATCCACTTGTCGCTGACTTCGTATTAATCATATCCAATATCATATCGTTCTTAATATTCGAGTTAACATTATGATGCGGATATTGATTATTGTTTGGATGATGCTTATTATTATTTTGAGGCGGATTATTATTGGCATATATCAAGTCAGGATTATAATTGTTAAATATAATATTTGGCTTCTTTGTTGGGCCATTTTTCGTGATAAGCTCAACATGAGTTTTGTGATTAGGCCTTGAATTTACATTCATTTGTTGATTCGTTGCTGTAAAATTATTATTAATGCGATTCGTACCATCACTAAACACACTCGACAGCACATTACGATTTGTTTTTGTAATAATATTACGTAAATTATAATCACTATTCGGATTGTAGCTGCTGATTAAAATATTTCGATGATTATTATTCGAAGTTGCAATTGTCGGCGATGGCGCTTGATCACTTTGATATTGATCAACGTCATCATCATCATCTTCATTATTGTTTTCACTATTAACATTTATATTTAAGCGGGTGTTGTAGGGTGTCTCTAAATCCAATGGAAGTGGAGGCTCGTGTCGATCTCGTGACTGTAAGGAAGAAACATGAATTGTGATTAATTAACTGGAAATAATTAGCTAAAGAAATTTTTCTTGTACAAATTGGCTGCAGGATTATTTTCTCTTTACATTTTTTTGCTGGTGTTTTCGTTCTATTGATTCTGTAAAAAATTGTGGAAATGAGGAAGTTCAAGTTGAGAAGAATTTGAATTTTTGATTTATTTAGTATGATTTTAAATTTTGATTAAAATTTTCAAAAGTTTACTTCGATTGAAAAATTATTTTGAAATTTCAAATCTTATAAATATTGAAAATTTAACAATTTTTTCGATCCTTCACCATCAAATCACGCTCAAAAAGCATTCAATACCATATCAATAAAAACGAGAAGAAGCAAATAATGAGTGAAAAAAAATGTGAAAACCATAAAATCAAATTAAATCCATTCGTCTTCGAGAGATAATAAGAAAAATTTCTTCTCGACTGCTTCCTACTTCCTTTCTTCCTTCACTTATTATCTCCCTCCTTTGCAGTACTCACTATGATAGCAATCGAGGGTAATGAGGAAAATTTTCCTTATTTTTAAAAAAATAAAATCGAAGAAGAAGCAAAAAATAATGTTCAATTGAAGAAGAAAATAAAAATAAAAATAAAATTGTTTGTTTTTTATATCCCTTGTGTTGGAACTGGATGCTATAAAACAATAGCGTGCAGTTAATTTGAAAGGACATTTTATCAGTTTTTATGTGACATTGAAGCTTCGATGAAAAAATATGCTGTCTTTTAATTGAATTGAAATTGATTTATGGAACTAATAAGGACGATTGGAGAAAATTAATGGTGTGGGGATTATTGAAGTTGGATGAGAAGGTTATGTGATGGAATTTTGGATTTATTGAGTCAGATTTAAGAGTATGTGACGACGTTGAAGCTAAATTTTATCATTTTTATTAGAATTTTTTCTTCTATTTGACTAGTTTAAGGAGTCAGTATCATTTCAAGCTAAAAAACTATCACAAAACTCAGCCATTCAACAATACAAAATTGAAATTCCCAAAAGCGTTAAAGAAAATTATAAATAAATTTTAAGACCCCAAAATTATCCTCGTATCAAGAGAAAAACCCTTTGTCATGAACTAATTCACAGTCTTGTAACTCTTTTATCTCCAAAATGTATTCCCCCATTGCCATTCCGTTATCATCCTCGCAAAAATTAAAATATTCCTCATATTTAAAGCAATCCAACCGAAATTCCAAAAAAATACTTTATCATAAAAAAGGGAAAATAAAATGCGGTTAGGCATAAAAAGTTAAGTTATATCCCAAACTCAAATGCGTCCCAAATTCCAATAAAATGAATTTTAAATCAAAGAGCATGAAACGAGAAACTTTTTCAATCCTTTGAGAATCTTTTTTTTTTCTTCTTACTTCTTATTCCATGACTTAAAATGAGAACTTTCTTATCACGTCCTTTTTTCTCCTTCTTTTGTATTCCCTCAATTCATTTTCATAATCATATCTATTTAAAAAGTTCTCGCAAGGGATTTACTTGCTACTTCCTTTTGTTTCGATAAAGTCTTCTTGTTATTTGCATTACTTCCATATCCGCTATGTTTCTCTTCTTCCTTCATCCTCGACGTTATAACGAGAAAACAATTGTGATTCAATAGTCATCGATTTACGATGGTGATGGGTGGGAGGGTAGTTTGTGGAGGAGGAGATTTATAACGAATGAGAAAGCGTAAAAATAAAAGAATGGAAAAATTCAATTTCAATTCTTATGGATACAATGTTTTGTATCCTCCGTGAAGATATGAATACATGACGACGATTCGAATGTATAAATTTATATTACACAAGGATAAAAAAAATATTTTTTTTTGTCGATTTTTAGCGAGAATTTGATGGAGGTTGGGGTACATTTTGGGATATATGATGAAATATTAATCTGGGGTGCAGTCTGTAAATTATTGAAAAGCCTGAAGCTATTCATAAGATAAGTCATACTTTTTTATCAAAAATATTTCAAAATGGCATCAAAAAATTATGAAGTTAACTAAATTAAAGCTTACCAGTTCCGCAAAATCAAATTTCTAGATTAATAATTTGAAATTTATTAACCAAATTTGAAAACCCTCAATTTAATTCCTAAAATGCGCTCATTCCATCCCTCTTCACCCATATCCATCATTTTACTTCTCAAACGTCTCTTCTTACTTCAAACATCCACAACTAAGCTGATACTCACTCGCGCGCGTCGCGAAAAAAAAGAATTAAATTCTCGAATGTTAGAACGAAGAAGAATGAGCAAAAAATCATCGCAAAAGGCACGAGAAGAAAAAGTATTGAATTCAACATTATCTCTGCTTTACATCTATGCAGTGACCCAGTTAGCGTGAACTTCCTTTTTTATTCATGCATTTTCGTATGTTCTCTTTGAGGTTGAAATAAATTCTGATGAAAAAACAATGAAAAATTTAAAGGGATATTTATGAGGTTGGATGGGAGGGTGGAGTTAGTTGACTGTTATGAATGGCTGTACAATTTTTATATTGGAACTGAATTTGGGGAGTTTTGATACAGATTTCGATTGAGTTTTTAATAAAATGCTTGAAAGGAATAAAGTATGAGAATTTTATTCAAAATTCGTATTTTAAGTCCTTAAAAATTTTATAAACTAGACTAGCTTAGCATTAATACCATAAATTGTTCATCCACATCTCCATTCCTTGCCAACGACACAAAATCATCCCAAGGGAGTAAAAAATCCACTCTCCCATCAAAATCCATAGAATTTAAAGGATATCAGAAAGCGATATGAGAATGGAATATAAAATTCCGCATTTTTCATTTGAACTCAAGTCTCGCTTTAAATCCATACATCCCCAACTGGGTAGTATCATTCGCGAGAAACGAAAGAACATTTCCCCGATAAGCATTATATTTCACTTAAATTTATTTGAATTTATTTACATTCTCGTTTCTTTTTTGCCTCAAACTTTCTACTCGTGCTAGAAACAAAATTGATGGAAAAATCGATTGGAATTTAAATTACAATTCTTTTACGGTATGTGTGTGTGTGAACGTATCGGAAGTGCTCGTGGCAATGGAAATAAGAAATGTAGATGAAGAAATTTTTTACGTTTTTCAGCGGAAATGAGATATTGAAGAACTTAATTAAATTAAATTAAATTGAAAAAAATATTATCTTTCGGACCGAGGGATTTGAATATCCTTAAATTGTGAATTGCTTGTTAGTCCTCAAGCTTTTTGAATCCATAGGCTTTTTGAGAGGAAATAAATTAAAGATTTTTTTTCATTAAAAATCTACGCAAAATAAGGATTTTTATTGTAATTACTTGTAATCTGGCATGCTGTAGGGGATTATTTTATTAAATTTGGGAATTTTTTAATTGAAATGTGAAAACAGTTTCAATAAGTTATGGAATGAAATAATAGAATGTAGAAAATATATTTAGAGAAAATCTTGAATTTAAATAAATGAACTTAAATTTTAACAATTTTTACAATTAAAAAAATCGCCTATTTTTTTAAAAAATTAAACAAGTTACAAAATTTCTAACGATTTTCATGTTTTAAAACAATTTTCTTCAAAAATTTCAAGACCTTAGAACATTACATGATGGAATTTAATTTTTTCAATAAAAAGCTCTTATTTTATTAACAACAAGTAATCAATCTACTGCCTTTCAGCATAGCTTCATGTCTATTAATCCTTTCATTAGAATCGATATACAAGTCTCTCAGTCAAAATAATGTTTTAGTATAATTAAGTTTTCTTCTTGATAGTGAAATTTGTGTTAAAAGGGGTATTAAAAGTGGTTGATTAAATATTAAAGATATCGTAAATATTTTCAATTGGGTTGGATAGCAAAACACGTGTTAACGAAAGCTCGAAAGAAATTTTTTTGTTAATTATTAATGTGGCTTGTTGAAACTTATTAATAATGTAAGATTCATTTTACAGCAATTTTGCATTTGTTTGTTGGTTGAAAATGTGAAGAAAAGTTTTAAATTTTTATTGCTTTTTTAAATAAATTATTTGAATTTAGAAAATGTTTTTCATTTTGTTTCTAAATTACTAATTTTGTATCAACTATTAAATTTTAGAATACCCATAATATTTCTCTAAAAAAACTCAAATTTAACAAGCCATTAAGAAATCATTAAAACAATTCCACTTAAAATATAAAATATTCATAACATTTCTTCTTAATTTCTCAAAATTTATCAACCGTAACAGTCGAAAATAAAACACTTTTATATCATAATTAAATGTCATTAAAGATGTGATTAAAATTCTCATTCTAATGAATCTAAGAAGAGAACCGTCATTTAAATGACTCTTTGTGACTAGAAGAAAGGTTTTTTTTTCTCAATTTCGTATCATGATGCTCATCCAAAATCAGGTCACACAGGAGAAAATGAAAAAAAGCATAATTTTTCGTGATTTAATTAAAGCTAATGAGGATCATTAAGAAAAAAATATGAAAATGTGTCCTTGCGGAAGTTTTTTGGAGGGATTTTGATGGTTTGTGATTTTTTTGAGTGAATTAATTTTAAATTTTAATTTTGTATAAGTTTTGGAATTTTTTAAAAATTCTTTAAGAAAGTTTGAATTTCAAGTTTTTCATTTTTGTGAAAAGTTCAATTTTTGGTTTTTTTTTACATTTTCAGCTTACATTTTACATTATACTCCCAAAATTTCCAAAAAATATTTTTTTAAATATTTATTTTTTTTTTTCAAAATTAAAAATTGAATCCTGCAGCAATTGACACAAAATTCACCTAAAATTTCTTTGACAAAAATAAAAAGTTCCAAACTTTAATTCTCACCTTTAGCCATCGTTTCATGCGCTTATGAGCAGTGTCAGCATTACCCTGATTATTGCCTCCACTGCTGCTACTAATTATGTCTTCATCACCATCATCATCATGACCGTTATCATAATGATTTGATAATTTAAATTTATTATTATAAGGATTATTATTATCAGACTTTTCATTCACTTTATAATGATTATATAGAAAATTTTCATCACTGTCACTTTCCTGCATTTTTCTATATAATTTTTCACTAGCACAATGCGTCTCATGATCACTTTTATCTGTATTATGTTTGTGCACATCCATCTTCACATCACTCAACTTATAAATTATTGAATGTACGCCATTCTTTCCTAATTCTTCGGAATATTTATCCGATGGTTCGATGTAATATTGTTCCGTTCCTGTCGTGATTGTACCATCAAATAAATTGTCTGCTGTTAGCACGCCATGTACGTGAGAATTTTCATCATCTGAAAGAATAGAAATAAATGTAAATTTAATTAGTCGTTGATTTTAATTGAAAATGATTAATGTGCGTGAGATGAGAATGAAATTTTTGAATTTTCATGCAAGAAAAAGTTTCAAAATTTTTATCTTTAGCTGTGGGTAGAAACAAAATTTTTCATGTCAAAACCAGAGTTGGAATCGTCCGATTTGGCGTCGGACGCCACTCGGCGTCGGACGTTTTTGGCATCGGACGCC
Organism: Chironomus striatipennis; assembly: GCA_026123125.1. NCBI lineage: Eukaryota > Metazoa > Arthropoda > Insecta > Diptera > Chironomidae > Chironomus > Chironomus striatipennis. The sequence continues at coordinate 41,770,531 of CM047393.1, read as the reverse complement.
GAGCGGCGTCGGACGCCAAATTTTTTTTTGGCGTCCGACGCCAAAAGCGTCCGACGATTTGGACGCTGGGCGTCCGGCGTCCAAAAAAAATTTTTTTCTATTTTTCTCTGAAAAACTCCTCAGAAAAGCGATTTTTCGCCTCGATTTTCTTAGATGAGATGAAAAACACCTCAGAAAAGCGATTTTTCGCATTAATTTTTTTAATTGGGATGAAAAACCCCTCGGAAAAGCCATTTTCGCGTCAATTTTCTTAGTTGGGATGAAAAACCCCTCAGAAAAGCGATTTTTCACATTGATTTTCTTAGTTGGGATGAAAAACCCCTCAGAAAAGCGATTTTTCGTGTTGATTTTCTTAGTTGGGATGAAAAACCCCTCGGAAAAGCGATTTTTCGCCTCGATTTTCTTAGTTGGGATGAAAATTCCTTTAGAAAAGCGATTTTTCGCGTTGATTTTCTTAGTTGGGATGAAAAACCCCTCGGAAAAGCCATTTTTCGCGTTTATTTTCTTAGTTGGGATGAAAAACCCCTTGGAAAAGCGATTTTTCGCATTTATTTTCTTAGTTGGCATGAAAAACCCCTCGGAAAAGCGATTTTTCACGTTGATTTTCTTAGTTGGTGTGAAAAACCCCCCAGAAAAGCGATTTTTACGTTGATTTTCTTAGTTGGTATGAAAAACCCCTCGGAAAAGCGATTTTTCGCGTCGATTTTCTCAGTTAGGATGAAAAACCCCTTGGAAAAGCGATTTTTCGCGTTGATTTTCTTAGTTGGGATGAAAAACCCCTCGGAAAAGCGAGTTTTCGCGTTGATTTTCTTATTTGGTATGAAAAACCCCCCAGAAAAGCGATTTTTACGTTGATTTTCTTAGTTGGTATGAAAAACCCCTTGGAAAAGCGATTTTTCGCGTTGATTTTCTTAGTTGGGATGAAAAACCCCTCGGAAAAGCGATTTTCCGCGTTGATTTTCTTATTTGGTATGAAAAACCCCTCGGAAAAGCGATTTTTCGCGTTGATTTTCTTAGTTGGGATGAAAAACCCCTCGGAAAAGCGATTTTTCGCGTCGATTTTCTCAGTTAGGATGAAAAACCCCTTGGAAAAGCGATTTTTCGCGTTGATTTTCTTAGTTGGGATGAAAAACCCCTCGGAAAAGCGATTTTTCGCGTTGATTTTCTTATTTGGTATGAAAAACCCCCCAGAAAAGCGATTTTTACGTTGATTTTCTTAGTTGGTATGAAAAACCCCTCGGAAAAGCGATTTTTCGCGTCGATTTTCTCAGTTAGGATGAAAAACCCCTTGGAAAAGCGATTTTTCGCGTTGATTTTCTTAGTTGGGATGAAAAACCCCTCGGAAAAGCGATTTTTCGCGTTGATTTTCTTATTTGGTATGAAAAACCCCCCAGAAAAGCGATTTTTACGTTGATTTTCTTAGTTGGCATGAAAAACCCATCAGAAAAGCGAAAAAATTAGTTAAAGAAAGAAAAAAAAATTTTTTTTTTGGACGCCGGACGCCCAGCGTCCAAATCGTCGGACGCTTTTGGCGTCGGACGCCAAATTTTTTTTTGGCGTCCGACGCCGCTCGACGTCCGACGCTTTGGCGTCATTGGCGTCCGACGCCTGGCGTTTTGCCAACTCTGGTCAAAACTCGATTTTTTTTTTCATCTTGTTAAGGAAAATTTGAAAATATTTTTTTATGTAAGAATTATTCATTCAGTGGAAATTTTTCTCATTTTTCATTGATTCTTGTATGAAGATTTCAGCTTGAGTGATTGGCATGAGAATTATTTTTTAATACTAAATGTTGCTGCCTAGGATGTTTTTTTTTTTTTTTAAAAAAAAAAAAGTTAATTAATTTGAATGTAATTTATGTAACATTTTTAATAAATATTTGAGATTAATAAAGCCAAAAAAGTTGAAAATTAAAATTTTTTTAGGTATTTTTGAATTTGAAAATTTTAATTTTTTTATACATTTTTTTAATGAAAATAACAATCAAAAATTTTAATGGTTTTTAAAATTTGACGTAATTTTTTTTTCTGAAAATTTAATAAACTTTAAATTAAGAAATAAACACAATGCAACAAGTGGTTAATTTTTATTCAGATGACTGTGGACTGAATCAAGGAACGATCTTTCAACTAATTAATAGAGCTTTGAGATAAAAATTTAATTATTTTCGATTTGTGTAAAATTTAAATAAAGTTATTTCAAAAAATAATTAATTTGTTAATTAAAAATTGTAAAAGTTTTATACAAATTCTACTTAATAATTTGTACTTTAATTTTCCGAAAAATAATAAAATTCATATTTACATAATTAAGTCAAATTAGAATCCACAAAAATCAAGACGACAGTATCAAAATTACATTAACTAAATTCAAATCAAGACCACCAAATTAAGCACAAATTTTATTACATTACCATCTCTTCATCAATTCAACATCAAATGCAAATTTAATGACCATCCACAAAAAAATTATATTTTTGACTGCTTCAAATTATTTCCGAATTAATTGATTTCCGTCATTTGTTTGTGTATCATTAAATTGTCATTTCACTTCTCTGAATAGTCAAATAAATAAATTTTTGAAATTTTTCACATCATTTCCTCTACGAACAAACATTTTATGTCCATATTAATTTTTTTCATGTCACATTATTTGTTGCATTTTTCAATAACATATAAAATTTATTTTTTATGCTTATGTGCAAAAATGTCACAAAATATTTTTGGATGAACAGTTTTGTTGAATAATTTCAACTCATTCAAATGACTGACATAAAATTGTCACATTCAGATGTTATTCATCGTATGTTATGCAGATTGTTTGGTGGGGGATGAGGACAAAAATTTTTAATTTACTTTTGAAATATTTAATTTGTTTTTTTTTCGATGACAGTTTGGTTGTTTATACATATTGAAGTGGGAGGATGAGAAGTGGTTCAGTTTGGAATTTTTTATTAATTTTTTCACATGTTTAAAACTATTTAAAAATAATAATAATTTTTATGTGTTAAATTAAAATTTTTTGAGAATGTCCAAAATTTTGCTTCATTCAACAAAAAAAAAAAAAAAAACACAAATTTTAATTTCAACTCTTTTTCTCTCAACTCCGAAAAAAATAATCCCAAACCTTAAATATTTATAAACTTTAAGCAATGATAGCATATAATGCATTGCAATCTAAACAGCTCTAAGGATTTATTGTTTACCGTACAACTTGCATACTGCATAGAAAAATATTTCAATTAAAATCAACACTCGAGACAAGAGACTCATCCTGATGACTTTTAAACAAAGTAAATACGAGATAAATATTTTTTTTTATTCACTATGTTTAAAATGTGTCAGGAAAACATATAAACATGAAACGTATATGAGCATGAAAACTCGATATACATAAATTTTAATTTTGATTGACGATGAATTTCTGAAATTCAGTTTTTTTTTTCAATTTGATGAGAGAAAAAAATGAAAATTGTTTTATGTTTGGTTTTTCCTGACACATTTTATGCTGATGGGGGAGCTTTTGGTTTTATGTGTGGGATGTGAAATTTTTTAAAACATTTTTTCGATGACTATTTTTGGAAAAGTTCTGTTGTGCTCGGAGGTTCTTGTAATCATTTAAAATTTTCAGCCTTTAAATTAAATTAAGATTAAATTTTCTACAGTTTTAGGCATAAAAAACTTATCAATTAAATTTGAATCTAGAGTTCAAAACACTCAATAACTCTTTCAAAAAATAGCACAATGATAAAAAAAATATTGAGATGAATCTCAAGTCATGCGTGAATCATAAATTCAAAGAGAAATGCTGCTTCTGCATCAGCATATATCAATGTTTATGTTGGTCATTTATTGATGCTTATCATGTCTAATTTAATATTGTCTGTAAAAGGTCTTTTTTCATAGGCTAGTGAACTATGAAATGTAATATTTTTCTGACACTGTGTAGGTTTTGATAGACATGAAGTATTATTGGTTTAAGGGGTAGTGGGTGATTGGTGTGCAAAATCAGTGAATGTTGAACAAAGTTTAATCTTTAAGAATGACTTATTGTGGTCCTTTTTAGCTAACTCTTAAATTTTTTATCAATAAAATAGTTTTGGGTTGAATAGAAAATTCTCCAATATTCTAAAGAGCTTTTGTAAGAAAAAAGATTGAAACTTCCCAAGTCTAGACAAATCAATAAATCAACCCAAAAGCATATGCAAATTTCAAAAAAAAATCAACCTAAAACTTTCAGCAAAGAAGGTCATTTGCATAAAAAAATACAGAAAAGCTCCTCATTCTACGTCCTTCATACACAATATCCTCATCATCGACCGCACGTGGATGAGAAAAAATATTTTGGCCATATAAAAAATGGCATAAAAATGACTGCAGAGTGTCTACTTTTTATGAAACGACGTAACCTAACGACACTGACTTTGATCCTTGAAGGAAATTTTTATGGATTCTTGTAGTGATTTTCTGTATATTTGATCTTCTTGTGTTGTATTTCAGATAATTCTAGAAGTTTAGTTCTTACTTGCAAGTTGCAACATTTTAATTTTTTTCTTATCGACGTCAACCATCAAACCACACAAAACCCACACAAGGAACCAATTCTTCACGTGCAAGTGATCTCCATAATATTCTCATAATCACAATAAACGTCTAGAAAGTCAAAATGGTTGACAATAAATTTCAAATAGCTACCAAGGTCTCATTGTGTCTAATATCGAACCAACTGAAGTAAATATTATGAGAACAAAGGCAGACATTGAGGTTGTAAAAATCTACATACATAATTCACAGCCACACCGCCTTCTTTTTTTGTTCCTTAGCAGGAAAAAAATTTCTTTCTTCCTTTTCTTTATGAATTTTTATATGGAGCGGAAAAGCAGACAAGAGAACATAATGCAATGTTGATGGAACATGATGTTGACGCTTTAACAGCCAAACAGTTCATAACAGACGAGAATAACATTTTCTTTTGAAATGCGCAACTTTTAGTGACAAATAAAAATCAACTTGACGACTTTGGGGGTTTATTGGATAAAAAGTGTCTGAAATTTTGAGTTTTGAATGTCTGTGTTTGCACTTGGAGTAGAGTTCAGGTAATTAAGTAATCATGTTGATTCATATGAGAAATTTGAAAATTATGCATTAAAACTTAACATTAATCCAGTCCTAAATCCAAAACTCATCCTAAGTACCATCTAAAGTACATCCATCATCATCATCTCGACAATCAAACGATTGCACGTCCCAAAACATTCTCACTTATTGTCTTTCATTAAAAATAAATTTTCCATCGCGTCAGCAATTTCCTCTTTTCTCACGACGTACGAAAAAAAAAGAGCCAGGAAAAGAAAAACTTTACACAATTCATTTACTTCCACTAAATTTCAGCTCTTCTGCATGAACTAAGACGAAATAATTTTTTTTTCTAATTTTAATTTTATTTTGTTTTTTACTGCTTGTCTTTCACTCGACGATTCCTTGAAAAATTTATGAATATTTCGTTGTGAATATTTGATGATGGTGTATTGAGGCTTGAGAGAGGAAATGGAAATGAAAACTTTTCAAATCTTAATGGAAGTAAAAATTCTGTTTGAATGCTGAGCTTTTAGAAAAGGATAAGAAGGCTGAGAAAAGAAGCCTTGAGAAGAAAATGAGATGATTAAGTAATAATTTGATTGGGTTTGCTTTTAAAAGTGCTTTGAGATTAGACTAGAGCTTTTTGGGCAATTGAGATGTGTATGGAGTTGCTAGGTTAGATTTAAATGGCTTTGGAGATTGGTTTTTGTCAATTTGAAGTAAAAAATATCAGGTCCTGTTTTAAACATTAAAATTTGTTAAAATTTCCACTAGGAAAAAATTAAGCTGTAGAATCTGACATAAATTTGACTCCTATTGCACACATTCTGAATATCATTCAATAATCAAAGCAAATTAGAGCCCACATAAAAGAAACCCATAAAAAATCCAATTCACAAACTATCCATCACAAATATAAAATTCACTACTGTAATATTCCATCATCTTTACAATACATTTGAGATCCGCATTTTCCCCTCACAAATCTCTCATTTCCCAGTTCCCCGAATAAACATTGAGCATGCTCAGTTTTTTGAGCACGCTACTGAGTATGCTCAAAAACACTGTTTTACGTGCTCAGCTGAGTACACTCACTTGAGCATACTCATAAGTATACTCTGAATATACTCATAAAAATAATAAAAATATATTGATGAGCATGTTCAACTGAGTATACTTATGAGCATACTCAAAATATTGCTCCACGTACTCAGCTGAGTACACTCACATGAGCATGCTCATTAGTATACTCTGAATATACTCATAAAAATAATAAAAATATATTGATGAGCATGTTCAACTGAGTATACTTATGAGCATACTCAAAATATTGCTCCACGTACTCAGCTGAGTACACTCACTTGAGCATGCTCATTAGTATACTCTGAATGTGCTCATTAAATTGTTTCAAAAATTAAATGAGCACGTTCGATTGAGTATACTCATGAGCATGCTAAATTGTAGAAAATCGAGTATGCTCATCTTGAGTATACTCTTGAGTACGTGCTGAATACACTCAAAAAAAATTCTCTCATTAGACTATTACGTGCTCATTTTGAGTATACTCTTGAGTATACTCTGAGCATGCTCACTAGAATCCTTAAAAAATCTTTGATTTTTAAAATTTTCTCTAAGTTTTTGAGTATGCTCATGAGTATGCTCAAAAATTTTGTGATATTTTTATATACTTCACAAGTGAAAGATTCAATTGATATAAATATTTTTTTGGGAATTATGACTTTTAAACATGTTAAAAGTCTAATAAGACAATATGAGACCCGTTTTAGAGTATTTTACATATATAATAATTTATATGTGCCTTTTGCCAAAAATTATTATATAGGTAAAAAGGAGCAGTGGCGCAACGGTTAAGGTGAAGGTCTCAACAGCAACAGAGCGGTCATGGGTTCGAATCCAGGTAAAATAAAAAATTTTCTAAGTTTCATTTCAGATTTACTAATAAATAAAATTTATCCTAAAACAGTACAAATGCTACAGATTAATAAAAAATATTCCAAAAATGTGAAAAAGTATAAAAAAAAAATATTTATTTTTTAAAATTTTGAACGATTATTTGAGTATACTCAGAGTATACTTATGAGCATGCTTAATGAGTACACTCATGAGTATACTTATGAGCATGCTCAATTGTATGCAATTAGTATGCTCTGAGTACACTCAATGAGTATGCTCAGAGTATGCTCAAATAACGTGCTCAAATGCGTAAAGTAGTGCGATCAAATTTTGTATGAATGAGCATGCTCAAGTGAGTATACTCAGCCAAAAGTTGAGCGTACTCTGAGTGTACTCTTTGTCTATTCGGGTTCAATAATGAATATGAGAGGAAATTTCAACATTTTTTTTTCTTTCTTCATTCAACGTACAATATCCAATATGACAATGTGGAATTTCACATGATTCTGCACAGAATTATCTTCAAAATGAAATATTAAAACGAAATTCATTTCCCTTTCGGATATTCTACGCACTTATGAATATTTGAATGGATGGGGAGAAAGAACATGAAAAACTTTCTACACTTACGAATGAGCAGAAAATATTTCCGGCTTGAAAAAAAAATAAAGAATTCACAATTGTGATTGAAGCAACAATTTGTTCTTGTGTTTGAATAAAGTTCTTTGTATGTATCTTGGCTTATAATTTTCTCTCTTTCTCGTATCATTTCTTTTCATAACACACTAATATCATGTTTTTCTTTTCTTTTCTTTTAGGCTGTAAATGAAATGAGAGAAGGCTTTTGTTATGTGATGGAAATGGAAATGTATTGTTGAGTTACTTTGGGGTTATGATGTATATGACGCATTTTTAAAAATGCTTTGTTTTGACGAAATTTTATCCGACTAATTAAATTTAAGTATTTACATCTGTCAGGTTTTTTGGGGGTTATTTTTTAATCAAAATCTAAATTATTTTAAAAAAAATTTAGAACATTTTTTTTCAGTTAAAAATATCAAATTTTAGATAAATTTTTCCATAATTCGATAAAATTTGCAACCAAACACCTCAACAAATAAATCCCCAGAACCAAATCCAGCTAACAAAGAAAACAAAGCAGAAGGAAAAACTTTGAAAGATCAGCACAAAAGTAAGAAGAATTATTCCCCATTGTACTGTTCTAAATCTTATAGAACTCACAAAGAAAAACACATAATGTGGATTGAAACAATGGCAAAAAAATTCTCTTTACGGCAAAAAAAAAAAACTAAATGCAGAAGATGCTCATGACTCTTCTTGATGAGTGTGCAAATAAATTAATTCATGAAGTGAGAAGATGATTCGAGAGGCATAGAAAATGAAGATTGAGCTGTTTTCTTAGCATCATGATATGATGTATAAAATGTGAAGATACAAATGCAGATGTGAGGGATTTCATTAAATTTAGCTTTAATGCAGGCTTGGGGTTTTTAAGGTAAATTGACTGTAGGCATGATATTCTTAAAGTTAGTAGATTTCAAGTTTCTTTAAGATTAGAAAAATATTGAGTAAGTGCCAACGAGTCAGCAATATGTAATTAATTACTCCATACATGCAACATCATCCTTGTTCTTGATAAAATTTCTTCCACAAGCATTATTATTTCACATAATAAAAAAAATATTCCAATCCTCCAAGTCCCCATCCAACAAAGGTCATTCCATAAACGAGATGCCAGAAAGAGACACATTTTGACCCCAAATCAATTCATTAAATTTTTATATTCCACAATGCCATTGAAGCCAATCATATTTCTTCATTAAGATCGGTCGCAAAAGACGAGCACTATGATTGTGCAAAAGCTTATTACTACATGAAAATTTTTCCCATGGCATTAATTCATAAAAATATCTCTTTTTTTTCTTTCCTTTATTTTCATTTATAAAAGCAAATCAAATTAGTCTCATGATGGAAAATTGGCTACAAACATCCGCAACCAGCACCACCATTGCCGTTTGGTGCTCTAGATTTTTTTATGGTCGAGTATTTTTTTCAAAATTATTTTATTATTTTGCGTGTGTTGTAGAGATTGTGGTGCATTGGGTTGTAAATCTTGGTGTAAAGTGGACTCGTGTTTATGAATCGAGACTTTTGTTAGGTAAATGAATTTTGATAGTAAAATTGTGTCTGACTGACTTTTTACAATTTTTTGTAACCATTTCATGATCTTGCACAAATTATTGAATATATATCCTCTCCCCTCTCTGCCAGATTATAGAAAAAATTCCACTTCCAAACTCCACAAAACCGTGAAAACACGTCTCAAATGTTAATGAACACGGTTTGATTGTAAATACATAATGGAAATATAATATAATAATGCTTTATTTATAATAAGGCGCAATATATTTTTTGTAATTGCATTTGCATACACACTCGAGTAATTACATACAGCATACAGGAAATTTTACTGTGCGACAATTTTTTTTCTACTTCTCTTCAAGGTAAATTGTGTGTTTTCATGCTGAATGAGAAGTTTCATTTTATCATGTGACTTTGAGTAGTGGGAGGGTGGGTATGACTTGAAAAACGGAAATTCAAGGTGTTTGGAAGGCACACGGTAGAAGTGCATTCATGTGGAAGTCATGTAAATTAGCTTTATGCTCGTGGTTATGAGGAAAATTAATATGACAAGCTTTATGTGAGTTTTAATGACTTTTGGATGAATTTGTGCTTAAAAGGATGGAAAAAATTGGAATAATTTTTTATCGATTTTTTTTGATGATTTTAAAGTCAAATTAACTTTCTATTCCTTTGAAAATCTAATCAACCTCCAAAAACTCACAAAACAGTTCAAAATTCACTCAACATACTCCACAAAAGAAAAATTGATTTTTTCATTAAACGTTCACTTTTTTATTAAAAATCAATCAACGTGTAATCAAAATTCTCACCTGACATGAATAGAACCACACACACACTTGCATGATTAATGAATTTCTCAGCACTCAAATTTTTCTCGCATTTTTTTTCAACTCTCTATCATAATTTCTTCATAAATGCAATCAGTGATTGAATGTGATACATTTATTACGTAGATAAATTAAGATTAATGAACGAAGTGAATGCTTGTAATGGATGTGAAGAATAATATGGAGAAATGTAGAGCTGGCATGAGTGCATCAGCTTTTTAGAAAATTGTTTTTTTTTTTTTAGTGTTTGGATTGTGTGGTGGTTCATTGAACTTTTGGGGCGTTTTTTGTTGAATTTTGTCCAAAATTTTTAATTTAGAATATTTTTAATGTTTAAAAATTTTTACACATTATTTAAATTTTTTATTTTTGTCATTTTTTATTTAAAAAATTAGAGTTATAAAATACTTTTTTGGGTAGAAATATTTAAAAAAAGCTTTTACATCCAAATTTTATTTAAATTCAAAGGCTAATTTTTTTCAGTGTTAACCTTAAGTCCTAATAGTTAAGCATAAATCTTGCATATTACCTATTCCAAAATCCGTTAACTCATCAACCAAAGCTAATCCACATCCCATTATAAAAACAACTCCCATTCATCATCCAACTAAAACGTTTATCACCTCACTTACTCGGCTATTTGCATTCTAAAGTGCTCTTTTAAAAAAACTATTTCTCAAGAAAATAGATTTTCTTCATATCTTAATAGTCATAATAATTTGCTAATTTAACTAGCACTAAGTGTTGCATAAAGTAAAAAAAAAACTATATTTCGAGTCATTTTCTCTCACATTTAGAAAAAATGTATGCGATGAAACTGCATAATTAAGTAGAAAAAAATTACATATTGCCGCAAGCTTTAACTACACGTTCCTCGCTCTGTCTATCATTTGTCTATTATTTTACCATTTTCTAAGACTTTTAAAACCAACAAGTTAAAGAAACTATAAACATTAAAATGTGATTTGCAAATGAATGTCATAAAAAATCATAAAATGAGAGCATGAATTAAGTGAAACTTTATATTTTTACATTTTGCTTCATGACTGTAATGTGTTTTATTTTATTTTGTCAACTTTGTAAATAATTTAATGCAAAGCAAAAATAATATTAATTTAAACAAATTTTTTAATTGTTTAAGAGCTAAAATTTAGGGGACTTAATAGAATTGCTGAAAAAAACCAAAAAAACTTTCATCAACTCCCCAGATCACAATCAATTAACCTCCTAAACACCTCCAAAAAATATAAAATCATTAAATTATCTCTTTCCAAATTAAAAATTCATTTCACCATTTATATCGAATTATTCCCCAATTTCATGCTCAATTTACTTCTTCATTTTCAAACAGATCGAAAAAAAGAAATTTTTTTCACAATCAAAAACATTTTTTTTTGTTTGCAGATTCTCACATGTAGCAAATTATCGAGAATAATGTGTAAAGAGAAATTTTTATTTATTATTTTTGTATCCACAATCAATCGCATTTGGCAAGTAAATAAATCAAATGTTCAAACATGATCTCGAAGAAGAATAAACAAATAAAGATGGAAACCATTGTGTAATTTCTCATTAATCACTTTTACAACATTGTCACACTTTCTATTGACTTTCTGTGCTGCACACTTTTAGCACTCTTTTTAGCTGATGAATGATGAAAAGATGTAATTTGTTATTTCGTTTGTTATTTGGGTTTGGGTCATTTGTCACGAGATTAGAAGCTAAGTAAGAAGTTTTGTGGATGTCGAGATAATTTATAGTTTGAGATATTTTTAGTAGCTTTAAGGAATTTTTCGAAAGGCAAGAATTTTAATTGTATGAAGATTTTTGTGTAAAATCAGTTTAAACTATTTATTTTTCTCAATTTCCATATTTTGAAAAATTTATTTAATTTAAAATTAACATATTTTTTGATTCTATATGAATTTTAAAATTATAAAAACTATAAAGCCCTTAGAAATAAATTAAACATTCACAAAAATTAAAGCACCACTCAACCCTAATAAAATTCCATCATTTCCTCTCATCCACTTGTCCCCTAATTAATTTAACTCCAGAAAAAGTTTTAAAACAATTTGAAAAAATATTCAGTAGAACAATGAATCTAGAAAAGGGGTTGTTTGTAAATTGCGTAGTATTCAAAATGAAATTTTTTTGGAATCTTGAAAAAATTATAAATACATGCTTCGCCTTTCCCAAACTATTCAAATAAAGCCCGAATTAAATTTTTCATCATCCCCACCAAACCACAAAGCAATTAAATTTTAACATACAATTTTTAGTCCAAAGCTATCACCTTTAAAAAATTTTTGAGTCTCATTTTTATTGCAAAACATTTTTTATGCCTTTTTACACCCCATAAAAATTGAGCGAACCCTTTTTGTGTGTTCTTCTATCAATTTCGCTTCCTTGTGCTTCTTCGTCCAGAGAGAAAAACAGAAAAAAGGAAAAAAAATTTGATTTAGAATCTCATAAAAAATTCAATTTGAAAATAACAAATTTTCACAATTTACATACTTCTATGAATTTTTAAATGAAATAAAGGCGAAACTTTAACGATGATTACAAGCAGAAGCAATGAAGACCGACTGGAATGCTAATTTAAATTTTCCCTTAATTCCCTCTGATCTCCTGAGTATCATAAATATTAATATTATTTTTTATTCCTATTCTTTCCTTTCACTATCATCTTGTTCACTTGTTCAAGCAAAGATTCCTTTCCCATTTGTAATTTCCTCTGTTGTTTGATGCTGATATAACTGCTATGCTGTATAGCCTAGAACTTTTACGTTACGATAAATAATATGAACAGTCGGTGGATATTATTAGCTTGAAATTTTATGAAATATGTTCTGTGGCCGGCTCGGGTACGCTAGAATTTTATTTATTGGAATGCTATTGAATTTTTGACTTTTTTTGTTCTGGTGTTATTCCGTGTTTTTGTACTGGTGTGTTATTTGTAGGGCTATGGATTGTAAATGTTTAACTTTATTGGATATTTTACGATAGCTTTGAGTGGATAGAATTGAACTTTATTGGATTGGAAGCTGGAATTCAGTAATATAAGCAATAGAGTCATTTGATGCTAGAGTTTGACTTTTGACCTCTTAATTATGACCTCACAATAAAATTATTCATTTTAAATCTAAAAAATGCGCTCTAAACACAAAACCAAACATCATGAACTCAGAACTAGAAAAACTCGAGAAAATATTTTTTTTTTCTTCACACAGCAAATGAGTAAGAAGGATGGAAAGAAAAAAGTTTTTTAATTACTCCCGAGAATAATTTTTCTCTCTTTTGCTACTTTTACTGCTGCTACTGTTCTGATGTATTAAACAAAATACAATTTTTCTTCATTTTTTATTTGGACTTTATGGAAAGTTGAAGATAAATGAGGAATAAAGAAGAATTGAATAATTTTTTTGTTGTTTTATGAGTTTATATCTCATTAAAATTTGATCGGCAATTTTTGGCATTTCTTCTTATGCTTTTTTGTGAGTTTTTTGATCTTTTGACCTCTTGAGTGTGTTTTATTTATTAGCATGGAAATTTGAAATAAGAATTTCTGATTATGAATAATTTATGCTTGTTAAAACTGTTTTTGATGAAACTTATTTTAAAATAATTCAAGAAATCAGAATATTTTTAAAATTATCAAAATTCAATCTTAAAATCCAAATCTAAGAAATTTTCACTTAATTTATTCAAGAACACAAACAGTAATTCCAAAAATCTCATCCGTGTCACCCCAAAATTTTTTGAATTCTTCTAACAAATTGTTCTCGCCATCAAACAACAACAAAAAAAACTTTTTAATTACGAATTTTCTTTATTAACTTTGTCCTTAATGAATTTAAAAGCCAAATGACCCCATCTTCTTCATTTCTAACTTCCTTCATCTCATTTCATATTTTAATGTCCGAATAAGGATTTCTTTACAACTTTTATCATCTTTTTCTTTTTCAAAATCTTTATGGTTCCTTGTATTCTTTTCTTGAGGGGAATATTTTTGAATTACGACTTTATATTTAAAAAAAATAATTTTTCATCAAAGAAATTTCAAAAGAATTTTTTTAAAACATCATTTTAAAATTTCTCCTCAAACATTTTTAATTTTTTTTTATTTTGTTTTGCTCGTTAAAAATTATTCTTTCTAAAAAGTTTCATGCTGATTGCTAATCCCTCCATGGGTCACAAATAAGACTTTATATTATTTTTTTTTTGTCAAAATCAGAATTGTAAAAGAGAGAAAAAAAAACAAATTAAAATTCGATTTCATTTGAGATATGAGACAGGATGGAAAATGGAAATGAAAAAGGAAATATTCATTCGAATGAAAAATATTGACAAAATCATTCATTTGTCAGATTTTTTTAAAGATTTTTTTTAATTTTGCTGAAATGAAATCTTTATTCTTAATAAAAAAATCTAAATCTTGATCAATTTTGAGGGTCGTTCGTAAAATTCATAACGCCATTCTTGACCCCCTGCCCCCCTGGTCATAACAAGTTTTGTAAAGGATTCTGAAAAATTTTATGTGAAGCGTAACAAAATCTCAAACCCTTCCCATTCCCGAAGCATCACAAATTTTACGAACGAATCATTTCAAAAATTTCAAAGTTCTAACAAAATTTTTGAAAAATACTTTTTAACAAAAAATTAAATTTTTAAAAAATTAAAAACAATCTAGATAAGGGAAAAATTCATCCCAAAAACAGAAGTAACATGAGAAAAAAAATTATCTCCGTAAATAAATCATCGAGAACCCCTCGAAGTCAGTCGAGGAAAAGAAATATTTTAGCGTTCATTTAAAAGTCATCGAAAAATCTTCTTGTAGGCTAATTTGAAGTCATCAGTGGAATGAAAATGGGGGTAGATATTAAAAAGAAGAAGATGATAGAAAAACATGGAAACGAGAAGAGCTTAAAATCATACAAGCACGTTTATTTAGATTTATTCGCATACTTTCAGATTTTGAAGTAATTTTCATGGGAATTTATTCTTATTGGTTGTGACAGATAGGACAGAAAACGCGTAGGATAGGAAGTGTGAAAAGGTAAGGAAGTTAAGATTTGATTTATTTTAAATGACATAAAAATATAGAAAAGTATTTTGCGTAAAAATGTGAGAAAATTTATCGTTTTTAAGTATTTTATATTAATGAATTGTGTCTATTCGTTTGAAAAATGTTTGGATAATTGGTCTCTGAGCTGGTGCCTTTAGGCTTGAGTTGGTAATTTTGAAGGTATATTAAATAATTTTTTGTAAATATTTTTCTAAAAAATAAATTATTTTTGAGATTTTTGCACATTAGAAAATTATTTTTTAGTCTAAGTCGAAATTTGAAATAAAATTTAAGAAATTATGAAACTTAAATTTTCATGCACATAAAAAATCCCATAATAAATCTACGAAAAAAATACTCACTCTCAAGTTTCCCACTGTACACACGTGAGATGTCATAGTCAAGAGGCCCATCAGTACTTTCAATAACAATATCAGATGAAAATACTGAAGTTGGATCTTCTCTCATTTCAATGCGAAACTCTCTGTAGATTAAAAAATAAATATAAAAAACAAAATTTAAATTTCAAAGTTCAAGCCACAATCCACATCAAAATGTGAATCAATAGACACAAAAAGCAACTTTTTCTTACCTATCATGAGCATTGAAATTGAATTTGATGACATTTGTCGATCCATAATGTGGTGAAAAGTGATTGTAATTGATCTCCCGTTTCCGCCTTCGGTTTGATTCGTGTGCACGATGTGCTTGCTCCAACGCATCGCGGTTGAAGTGTGCAGGCTCCCAATGGCGTATAAATGTATTTATTTGTGATGGCACATGAACTGAAATTGGATGAAAAAAAGAACATGTATTAGAATTTTGTTTTGTATATCATGTGGTAAAAGTTCGGCTTTTGTGGATCTGAATTGACTTGTTAGTTGAAGTCTTCAATTAGCTCTGTCTGGCATTAGATCGACAGATTTGGTTTTGGAAGAATTTGATGTAAATAATTAATTAGAATTTGTTATGTACAAGAAGGTTCTATCAATTGTCTGATAAATAATGCAAAATTAAGACTCGATACGTGATTTGTCTCATGATAAGAGTGGTTAAGTGGTTAGAACCCTTCGTACATATTTTTTTCTTTATTTAAATCCTATATAATGAATTTATTAAGAATTTGAATTTAAATTACAAAAATTTCTTAAATTCTTAAAACTTATTAAGTCCCACAATCCCAAACAAACTTCAAATGAATCAATACAATCAAATAGCTTCAAACCAAACAATTTCAAGCCTTTCTCATATTGACACATCCAATTCTACAGAGAAATTTTCCGCAATGTCAAATCTGATTCATAGAGAGAGTAAGCATGAGTGGAACTTTGAATACAATTTTTTTGGGGACTGATGTAAATGTGTTTAAGTTTGAAATGTAATCACTTGAGATCTTAAAGAGGTAAAGAATTTTTTTGGATGAGTAAATTGGAATTTCTGTGATGGATGTCAAGTGTGAATTCAACAGAAATTGTTGATGTCAGAAAAAGGAAAATTTTGAGAATTCAGCTCTTATTTGGCATTAAATTTGACATTTTGAGTTGAAATATTTCCAAGAATGATAGCTTGAAGCTTTAAAAAATTTTCCAGAAATTTTCCATTCCTCTTCAAGCATCGGAACATCCTCTAAATAAATATTTGATTCCTACCAGCCTTGCTCTTTAATTCAACAATTTCCGCCTCGATTTCATTTCACCTTTAAAGACTCATCGTCTCCCCTTTCCTTGTATCAAACATATATGTGAATACGTTCTAAAGCATGTATTGAATTCCCCAAGAGACTATAATTAACATTTTGCGCTTCGAATTACTTGCTAAGCGAAATAAGAATTCACAATAAAAAAAATGTTCGAGACAAAATAATTTCATATAAAAATTTAAAAAAGTCACGAAAAGCAGGAAAAATTAATAAAAATGAACTTCAAGGTACATTACGAAAAAGTCAAGGAAAAGAAGATAAAGAAGTGACAGAGCAAATGAAGAAAAAGTTCTTTGAAAAGACGGCGAGAGGAAGATGAAGATGAGAGGATGTTAAGAAGGTGAGATAGCGCATTTTTGGAGATTAGGGGACTGAGCGTCTGTTAGACTCTCAGATTAGATTGGAAATCATTTTATTTTACCATATTATACCCTCACATTTTATTAAAGTAAATGCAGTTTTTTTATGTGAATAATAAATTGAACCTTTAAATTTCAAAATTTATGCAAACTTGTACATAGTTTCTAGCTAAAAAATCTCACAGAAATGGATAAGGATTTGAATTCTTTATGGAAACAAAAATTGGATTTGTTTTCAAATTCTTGCGAGAATTTTCATTTGGAGGAATGATGAGATTGTCAGCTATGAAAATAAGCACGGTTGATCTGGGCCGGCTTAAATATGATTCTGATGCCTTGATGAAGTGAGTTTAGACGTAATCAGATTTTCTGGGAATTTTTTCTTAAATCTAATATTGCAATTTTGGTTAACATGAAAATATGTTAAAATGAAGGTAAGTTAGAGCGTCAATAAAAAAAAATTGTTAAATTTTCCCCAAAATGTCCAAAAACATCCACCACATCCAATCCATAAATTCCAGCTAAACATGAAGCTGACATTGAAAAAGTGTCGGATGAAAAGAAGTTTTTTTCTCTTTTCGTTACAATTTATCACATCTTTCTCACTCACTCACTCACTCACTCACTCACTCACTTGTGATGTGTTTTTCCTTCTCGTTAAAGTTCATACATGACATACGCCAATTTGTCGCATTTATTTACACATACAGTCTCACGCACATAATTCTAAAAATAAATGACTTTTTTTCCTTTTTTCCCTTATTTTTCATCTCTCTCTGCTTTATGCTTTTTGATCCGCGTCAAGTGAATCAAGAAGTCAGTTTGATAAAGTTACAGATGCGGGTATGAAAAATTCATTCGTGCACAGTTTATAATGGTCGTCGGTACTTTAGAACAGTTCAACAACAAAAAAGGAGGGAAAAAATTGTTTTTGAAGTTTTTCGCGTAGAAAAAAATTTCTTCATTTTTAAAAAGTTTTGAATGAATAAGCAAGTAGGTTGAGGAGGATAAAAGGGATGAAAAGGAGTGGAAATGTTGAAAATTGGGGCACAGATAGGATTATTAATAAGGGATGTAATTAAAGATAATTTCTTTCCGACAGAAAAGGATTTGAAAACAAGAAGCATGTGCTGTAAATTGAAATTATCTTTTTAACAGTTGATGGATGGATTATTTTTTAAAAACTTTTTAATTAGCTTCCGCGCAAGCTCGGAAGCTGTTTTAGTACACTTTGAAAATTTTGTCACCTAACCTACAGCCTATCTATCAGGTCGAGGGGTAATGGTTTATATCTCAAAATGTAGGTATTTTCGTCTAGTAGGTGGGAAATTTAGGCGGAATTCGTGAAACTTTATTTTACACCCGTGGTTCCACCTACAAGGTTTCCATACAAAACCCATAGAAAACTCATTTTTGCTAAAACTTTTTTCAACAGCACTAAAACGAAAAAATTCTGGTACTTTAAATGTTCCAAATATTTTTTAGAATTTTTTGGCACAAAAATCTAAATTTCAAAACCTCATCCTGAACCAGCAGAACATGCAAATTGTTATTCAAAGTGGGATTAACTTTGTGGTTGGTCTGGTGGTCATGGGTGAGGGAGATTTGAAATGAAGTAATTTTTATAAAATAGCCCTTAAAATAACCTTTCCAATGATACCAAACATGACCCACTTTGGTTAAACTGTGAGGCAGGAAAATTAATTCAAAGTTTTAATCCGTCGGATTTATTTTAATCCTTCCCTATTAGTTACACTTCGAAAATTTTGTCACCCAACCTACAGCTCACAGGTTAACATTAAACATAATGAATTATACATCGTTGGAAAGCTACGGAGGTCTAGTAGGTGGGAAATTTAGGCGGAACTCGTGAAACTTCTTTGTTTTTGAGAAATAGCATAAAATGTGTTTAATCCAACTGGCTTAAATTTAAATCCATCGGATTTAACACAAAACCCCCTCATTCTAAATTTTTTCAAAACTTTTTTTTATGAACGATATATCAAAATAAAGGTAAAAAATAGCAGAATTTTATGAAATAAACAGTTTTTCAAAAAGTACTTTTTTCACTCAAAATTTTTACAAAATGGTTAGAAATGACTAAAAACAGCTTAATAAAGTTAAATTTGAAGAAAAAAATATTTTAAGCATTGACTGGTAGCAGTTGTATTTAATCAAAATTTTAATAAATCAGCTTAATTAAATTTCATCCAACTCGATTGATTTAGCTTCCGCGCAAGCTCGGAAGCTGTTTTAGTACACTTTGAAAATTTTGTCACCTAACCTACAGCCTATCTATCAGGTCGAGGGGTAATGGTTTATATCTCAAAATGTAGGTATTTTCGTCTAGTAGGTGGGAAATTTAGGCGGAATTCGTGAAACTTTATTTTACACCCGTGGTTCCACCTACAAGGTTTCCATACAAAACCCATAGAAAACTCATTTTTGCTAAAACTTTTTTCAACAGCACTAAAACGAAAAAATTCTGGTACTTTAAATGTTCCAAATATTTTTTAGAATTTTTTGGCACAAAAATCTAAATTTCAAAACCTCATCCTGAACCAGCAGAACATGCAAATTGTTATTCAAAGTGGGATTAACTTTGTGGTTGGTCTGGTGGTCATGGGTGAGGGAGATTTGAAATGAAGTAATTTTTATAAAATAGCCCTTAAAATAACCTTTCCAATGATACCAAACATGACCCACTTTGGTTAAACTGTGAGGCAGGAAAATTAATTCAAAGTTTTAATCCGTCGGATTTATTTTAATCCTTCCCTATTAGTTACACTTCGAAAATTTTGTCACCCAACCTACAGCTCACAGGTTAACATTAAACATAATGAATTATACATCGTTGGAAAGCTACGGAGGTCTAGTAGGTGGGAAATTTAGGCGGAACTCGTGAAACTTCTTTGTTTTTGAGAAATAGCATAAAATGTGTTTAATCCAACTGGCTTAAATTTAAATCCATCGGATTTAACACAAAACCCCCTCATTCTAAATTTTTTCAAAACTTTTTTAGCGCATTTTTGAAAACTTGTTTTCAAAAAGGAAGCTCAATCATGCACTTTGATCGGTCGTTCGGTCGTTCGGTCGTTCGGTCGTTCGGTCGTTCGGTCGTTCGGTCGTTCGGTCGTTCGGGTCCCAATTATCTCTTGATCTAGACTTCGTAGCAAGCTCGGAATTGTTTTAATAGCTTCATTGAATGATTTTATTCCCGCCGTTTTTATTGAAAAGTCAAAAAACACTCATTAAATAGCTTAATTCATCGATTTTATATTTCAAAAAAAATATGTAAACAATGCAGGGCAAAGCTATGCTGATGATAAGTTTGAATTTTTTCTAACCGTTAAAAAATTTGAAATTTTTTTGACCGTTATTTCGGATTAATTTTTTTTCTTTTATACACCTTAATTAATTAACATTTAATTTTTTCATACAAAACAAATATAAGTGAGTTTAGAAATTTGAAAATAATGGATGTGTTCAGAAATTTAAATTTTTCGCTAATGGAAAATTTTGAATTTCAAAAAACCGGTAAATCGTAAAGCTATTATTTGCATTGAACATTATAAAAATCAATTTTAAAGGAATTTTGATCTTTAGTTTTAAACTTATTATTGAAATGCATTATGATTAAAGAAACAGCAATAGAGTTTTAAAACTCGACATTCTTTTCTATTTAATCAATTGCTAATCGCTGCGTCAAAAATGCGCTGAAGTCCCTCGATATAAACGAGGACTTTTGTAATTTTTTTATGAACGATATATCAAAATAAAGGTAAAAAATAGCAGAATTTTATGAAATAAACAGTTTTTCAAAAAGTTTGAAATTTTAAGAGAATTAAGCAATCTAAGAGTTAATCCCGACTCAATTTTAATCCATGTGTGAGGATTAAAATTTCGAAATTTAACGAGTTTTACTTTTTTCACTCAAAATTTTTACAAAATGGTTAGAAATGACTAAAAACAGCTTAATAAAGTTAAATTTGAAGAAAAAAATATTTTAAGCATTGACTGGTAGCAGTTGTATTTAATCAAAATTTTAATAAATCAGCTTAATTAAATTTCATCCAACTCGATTGATTTTAGATTTTTGGTTTAGAATTGATTATTTTTGACACATTTTGACATATTTTAACGTTTCTAGACATTTCTTGACAATTTGAGCTTGATTTAGTGGTTTAATCATTCGCATTAAATTTAATCCGAGTAGTTGGTTTAAAAAATTTAAAATAAAATTTAAGTCACAGATATATCTTAATTCAATCAAAATTTCACTTAAATGGTTTAAAATCTGTAAAATTAGAAAAAAGTATGTAAGAAAAAAATAAATCTGCGACCCGATGGAATCCTAATCTTCAAACTAATGCAAAGCGAAGCTTTGCTGACCCGATGGAATCCTAATCTTCAAACTTATGCAAAGCGTAGCTTTGCTGACCCGATGGAATCCTAATCTTCAAACTAATGCAAAGCGAAGCTTTGCTGACCCGATGGAATCCTAATCTTCAAACTTATGCAAAGCGTAGCTTTGCTGACCCGATGGAATCCTAATCTTCAAACTAATGCAAAGCGAAGCTTTGCTGACCCGATGGAATCCTAATCTTCAAACTAATGCAAAGCGAAGCTTTGCTAACCCGATGGAATCCTAATCTTCAAACTTATGCAAAGCGAAGCTTTGCTGACCCGATGGAATCCTAATCTTCAAACTTATGCAAAGCGAAGCTTTGCTGACCCGATGGAATCCTAATCTTCAAACTAATGCAAAGCGAAGCTTTGCTGACCCGATGGAATCCTAATCTTCAAACTAATGCAAAGCGAAGCTTTGCTGACCCGATGGAATCCTAATCTTCAAACTTATGCAAAGCGAAGCTTTGCTGACCCGATGGAATCCTAATCTTCAAACTAATGCAAAGCGAAGCTTTGCTGACCCGATGGAATCCTAATCTTCAAACTAATGCAAAGCGAAGCTTTGCTAACCCGATGGAATCCTAATCTTCAAACTTATGCAAAGCGAAGCTTTGCTGACCCGATGGAATCCTAATCTTCAAACTTATGCAAAGCGAAGCTTTGCTGACCCGATGGAATCCTAATCTTCAAACTTATGCAAAGCGAAGCTTTGCTGACCCGATAGTCGAACGCGGAAGCTATTGACTTTCTACGTAAGTCGTGTTTTTTGAAGAATTATTTTTTAATTTTTTTTTTTTTAATATTTTTTAAATTTAATTTTAACATTTTTAACTCAAAAAATGAAGCAAAAACTATGCAAAAGTTTAAGCACATTCACTAATGATAACACAGAAACCATTAATTCATATTTCCATCTAAAACCACATCAAGAAAGTCTAAAACCATATCAACAGCATTACATACAAACCTATACAAACAATCCACATCAAAAGATTATTTTCATATAATTTCCATAAACCAACTCAACAAGCTTTCAATTCATTAACTCGAAAGTAATTCATGCTTATAATTTAACCATTAAGCAGCAAACATAAGCAGCAATTTAAATCTAAATTGTATGTAAAATATTTCCATATTTTCAGCCTTCATTGCAGCATTAAAAATTGTAATAAATTATGGAGCACTCATAAATTTAAATTAGATACATTGAAAGTTTATCGATGATGATTGAATGAGCTGCTGCATATGGTAATTGGACTTGTGACGTTGGTGCAGTAAATGAGAATTTTTTTAGAAGTTTTAAAATTTAATGAATTTTTCTAAGACATTTTTTTGTTAAAATTTATCAAAAAAAAAAGTAATTTTTAGCTTGTTTTCGTTGTCAAGCACATCCTAAACATATGAGAAAAAAATCTAATCCATAAAATGTTCCTCAAGGGAAGCAACCCATGCAGTAGCAAGGCTAACAATTAATGTCATGTATTAGTCGTGTGCATAAAGTGAATTAATCTTTCTACTCGGAAACCCAACATTTTTTTTTTCTTTATTGTACATTACAAAATATGATCTTTTCGTGATACTTCATATCCCGTAGATCTCAATTCGTAATCATAATTCATGCACTATATTATATGCGATTATCTAACAATGTTACTTCATTCAAAAAAGAGCCATAAAGTCAGCAAGAGAGAAATAGAGAAGGTTGATAGACAGGGGCGTAGCCAGGTTTTTTTTTTGGTTCGGATCTGAAAAATTCAATAATATCTAGTATAAACTTCACGAAAATAGGGGGGGGGGGTTTGACCCCCAACACCCCCCCCCCTGGCTACGCCCCTGTTGATAGACATCCATTTTTAATGAACAATTTTTTTATGCTGCTTCTATATCAATAATTTATAAAATCTGATATGAAGCACGAGTGAGACTAACTTTTGTGATGCAATATGATGGATGAAGATGTGAGGCATTTGGGGGATAAGAATGATGAGAATGATGTGAATTCTGACGGAATATACGGATATTTTTTTGATTTATGGACAAATTAAATTAGTTTAATTTTCAATTTTTAATAAAATATTTTGGTTTGAAACTTCATAACATTTAAACCTAATTCATCCATAAACTAATCCACTAATCCAAATTTCTTCAACATAACAAATTCCGAAAATCAGTGAAATAATCCCAATAATCCACAATTCTTAATTTCAACCTCCAAACGTGCAATTTAACAACTTTTTTTGCGAAATCCACTTAGCTTAATTAGGTCGATCCACATATAAAATTTTCAACGCCCATCAACAACAATTCACTCGTCTTTTTTGATTTTCTTCACCGTCAAAATAATTATTTTTTTTTCGACAAGCCATTTAATGTAAAAACATTTTTTCAACGTTTTTAGATAATCAAATTTATGAGCATTATGAGCATTATGAGCATTTTGAAAAAATAATAAAAAATATGATCTTCAAGGAAAATCAAGCACAATTTGAAATGTAATTAAAAGTCAGTCATGATATTCACACATGCTGCACATTAGGAATGATTTTATGTTTATGATAAAAGTGAGCAGATCGTAAGGTTTAGACCTAGACCTTCAGACATTTTATCACAGTTGCATAAACATTTTAATCGCTCACCGGAGTTACGCTTGTTTGACGACGCTACATATGCTGTGAATCTTTTATAAATAAGCAATAAAAATATAGAAGATGATCTCGAAAATGCGATAAAGGTCATGTCTCATGTTTTATTCACATTTGATTTTCGTTTTTTTTTGGCTTCTTCTTTTTATGTTGGATTTGTAAATCGTTTTATTTGGAATTGTTGGGATTGGGAGGATGGGAGGTGTCTTGGATTGTATGAGTTTGAGAATGTAATATTTGAAAAATTCAATATTTTTGAATATTTATTTGAAAAAAATTGTGGCATGAATTCAAATCTTTTAAAGCACTCGAAGTGATTATTTCAAAAAATTACCCTACCCACAAAAAAAATCTCAAAAAAATACTTATCACATTTTAAACACCCCTCTTTTGCTCTCAAAATTGTAATAAATACATTTAATAAATTTTCCAAGCAAAACTTTTCTTTATGACGGAAATAACTTCCGCAATTTAATGCCTTGTCCCCATCATGCTAATTTTATTTCCATAAGAAAACTTCTTTTTTTATTTTCAACTGCAAAAATAATTTTCTTTGTCCAAAGTTTGTTGCTATGACGGAAAGCTGTAAGATGATGAGGAAGAAGAAGAAGAAAAAAGTTTTTGCAAAAGTTTCAAGTCACACGCAGGAAGATGTGAAGCCCTAACAGACAAAGAGCATGCTCTTGTCTAGAGAGCATGGTCGAGAGAACGGTTTTTTAATCAACTCCCAAATTTTTTCCCGCTATTGAGCGGGCTCTATAGCGTACTCAAACCAAACTCTTATGAAGCAATACTTGCATGCAAGTTTTTTTAACGTACTCTTTTTCATACTCTTAAGAGTATGCTCAAGAGAGTACGCAAAAACCATGCTTTTTAATGAACTCTTAAGAGCACGCTAAATTTTTGCTTGTTTTATACTTCACAAGTGTTTGCAGAAATTACTATTACAAGAGCTAAAATTTTCTGTATGGAAAGTTTAAATTTGTTTTTTGTTGAATTTATATATATTAATTTCGAAAGGCAATATGACAGCTAAAAGATGATAGAAATTTCATTAAGACACTCTCGGTTTAAGGTTCAAATCTTCATAAATCACATAAACAAGAAAATATAAATATCTTAAGAGCGTGCTCAAGAGTATGCTCTTCTGAGCATGAAATTTTTTTTAATTTTTGTAAAAATAAACAGTGCTCAGTAAAGCTTACTCTAAGCATGCTCTCAAGATTCACTTGCATGAAAAACTTGCAAGCAAAAAAAAGCGAGCTCTCGAGATGTTCTTTCTGAGGTACCGTAGAGGTCCTTTTAATTATATGAAAGAGTACGCTAATTGAGTGAGCTCTTTTAAAAAAAATAAGACTTAGAAAGCATGCTCTGAGCACACTCTTTGTCTGTTAGGGAAGCTTTATAAGCGGAAGCTTTGAATTTAACAGAAGGAGACGAAGAAAATTTTTCTTGTGTGATAATTTTTTTTTTGATAAGTTTTGATGATAATGGATTGGGAAGCTTATTGTCGAGGGAATATTTTTGTAGATTATCTTTTGAGTCAGAAAAACTTCAAGTTCCATGCAAGTTCAATTAAAAATTTACTTGCATCAATAAAATCTCTTCAAACTCAATCAACTTCTTACACCAAGCTTAAATGACGATAAAATTCCAAACAGACAAAAATAAACAGCATTCAGTTGCTTCCATTACGAACAGCATCTTGTCAGCTTTCAATACATTTTATGAAGTTTGTCACATCTTTTCAATCTCGTCTCATATTCACAGATAAAAAGTTTCACAGGATACTTAATAGTTGGACGTCTAACAGCTTCATATTGCAAGAGAAAAAAAATTGGATCTGCACACAAAATATTTACTTTCAACAAGCTTCGTCTATGACAGTTAGTAATTGATGCATCAATTTTGAAGTTGTTCTGTTGAGTGCTTGAAAAGTTTCATATTATATAAGTGATGGGAATTAATGAAAATTGCAAGAACTTTCATTTTGTGGCTTATTTTGAGTGTCTGTAGTTAATAGAAGCTTCAAATTTGTTAACATTATCACGAAAAACTTGCAACAGACTGTATTCAACAGGGTTTAATATATTTTCGGAGATGCATTTAGAAGACAAAGTTTGGATATATATTGAGTGGCAGACAAGTCAAAATTATACAAGTATTAAAACTTTATTTGATGATTTTGAGGTTAGAAAGTTTACGAGATATACACATAATGTATAGCACAGACATCATTCACGTACAACTCCAAAGTACTTAAAAAGGAAGAACTATTGTCTTTGCAACATTTTCAGCTTACATTTCCTCTACATCCAAAACATGCTCATTCATTTACTTTCAAACTCATTGTCTGATTTCATTTATGTATGCGAGACTATATATTTCAAGTTAATGCTGAATAATTAAATTCAACTTCATCGACATACAATTGAAAAATATTTTCATTCTCATTAAATTTTTTTAAAAAAATAAAATAGTTGCGAAATTTCCCACGTGTGTGTCTTTATATGTGCTGCAGATATTTGAACTGAGATAATTTTGCATTTGTAAGTTAATGCTTTAAATTTAGTACTTCCAGATAAATAAAGTTTTTTAAGAAATGATGATTTTTAAAGTTTGATGATGAAATTAACCCTTGAAGATTTCTAATCTTGGTTTGAGATTAGATTTTGAAGGCTTGCTGGTAGTTTTCATTTTTAGAAGGTTTTGGATAGTTTTGCAATATCCGTAGATTTGTGAGTTGAATTGAAGATCTTTTATATCAATTTATAGTCAAATATTAGTGATTTTGCAGATAGGAAGCTTCTAGGTCAACTGAATTCCTTAAAAATACTGCTTAGAACTTTAATAAATAAAAAACGAATTTTAAATGATTTTAAGATCAATAGTCATATCTGCTACAATTTTAGATTCTTTCCAGCACTTATCAAATTTACAGGAATATCCAAGCACTCATTTGAACTAATTTAAAAGCAAAGTAATTTTATTTTCCATCCACATCGCCAACAACTTCCTAAGAACCACTCAAACTAACAAAAAAACTCTCAAATATTCCCCTTACATCCCCATACAACCTTTCAATTATCACAATAAAATTTTTATTGTTTCAAGTTTAATCAATTCAAGTGCAGCACTCGGAATTGTGTTAAGTAGCTTGTTGAGGATGGCTAAGGTTAAATACTGCCTCATAGATTCACTCTGGTTACAAAAATAAATAAAATAAAATGGAAGAAAAATAAACTTTCAAGTAGTAGACCAAAAAAAAGAAGAAAAAGGAAGCGATTCATTAATTCCAAGTGCTTGTTAATCTCATCTCAAGACTATCAATGACACCTTCATTTAACCACCGACACACAATGAGCATGAAATGATAAAAAAAAAATTGTATTTAAGACAATTGACTGGGAACAATGAGAGTGTGACACAAAGAAGAAATGAAGTCAGCTGTAAAATTCCATGCACTTAATTAAAACAATGCACTTTTTGTTGTTGGCTGCTGTTGCTGTTGAATGTGTTGACTTCCGGTTGACTTGCTCTCAATCGTTTCTCGCCTAGTGAATAAATGCATGACTTGTTTTGTTATTTATTTAGCAATAAGAACACAGCCTTTGTGTCTGTGTCTGCGTGATTGTGGCTTTTGTGACTGTAAAATGCACTTTGAAAGTCAAAGGAAAATATGATGAATTGGCGTTTTATGAGCTGTTCTTTTTCTTTGTGGATTTAAATTTTTTGTTTGTTCTTTTTGTGATGTTTGGAGAATTTTGATGACATGATGGAGCTGCTGTTCTTAAATTATGTCCAATAAATGTTTATTTTTGGTACCAACTGTCATAGGTTTTAAAATTTAGTAACATGACCAAATCTTACGTCATTAACCAAACGTAAAATCCCAAAAATGCGCATTAAACACCAATTTCAACCCCTTCATTAAATCCCATAACTCATTCTCAAGTCTGCATTTTTTCTATGCACATAATTCCTTCTTCATTTCATCAAACAAAGAATTTCTTCATTTCATATTCTGCTCTTTATTTTTATGAACATTTTATGAATTCATATATTCATTCCAACGTTTGAAAAAAGAAAGAAAAAATAAATTGAGGTGCGGTTTATTATCACGAGAAAGCATATATGAGCATACGAATGAGAAATGGGAAAGATTTGTGGGAATAATAATTAAAACTTCAGAACATAACAAAGCCGATAAATGCATGAATGACTTGTGTGTGGATTGAATTTCAAATTAGCTTTCGAAATGAAGATTTCAAAAACAGAGAATAATTTTATATTTTTTTTCTGTTTCGAGTTTTGGGAAGGCTCAGACGTGCAGTCAGACATGACAACTAATAATGAACATGAAAAGTTCAAGGTTGAGAATTTATTTAGTCATGTGGAAGAATGTGGATTAAAAAAAACTTGCCACAAAAAGAGAAAAATCCTTTTCAGGAGGGATTCAAAGTGAGAATGAAACATTGTTGCTAATCTACCCGCCAAAATGATTTATGGATGTCTCTTTTCGTTTTTTTTTTTGTTTTAATGGATTGGATTTCTGAGGAAATCTTCATGATGATAAAGATGAGGCTTTGTTGCGTCCGAAGGAAATGTTAACCCTTTTCAAAAAAAAAAATGAATAACACCCTAGCAGCAATTTAGAACGAATCTTAAAGAATCTGTGAGGAAATTTTCCGGCCAGATTTTTTTTCTCACGAATCACAAAGAATTTGTGAGGAAAAGTGGCCGGAAAATTCCTTAACTGCACGGAAGTGCCCGGAAAATGCGTTTTTTCTGGCCATTTTCCGGCCGGAATTTTTCCTCACAAATTCTTTCATTTTTTCTGTACTAATCTGACAGAAAATGAAAGAATATGAGAGGATTATGAACGAATCTTGCAGGAATTATGAAAGAATCTTGCGGGAATTTTTCTCAAAGTATTTAAAAAAAAATTCTTTTTTTTCTTCCTCCTCTTTTTCTCTCACTTTCTCTCCACTTTATTTTCTTTTTTTATTATTATTATTTTTTTTTGGAAGATTTTGTAAGGAAATTTTCTGTTGAAATTCTGCCAACTCGAACCCATGACCGCTGAAACCAAAGTCCCGAACTTAACCGCTGAGCTACCGCTATCTGAAATTATATAAATTATGTTTGGCGAAAAGACATATTTAAGTTGCTAATTTCTTTTGCCATAATTTTTATGATTGTTTTAACACTTATAACGCTTTATTCCAGTGGGGTTGCTTCAGGAGGGTCCAAGGGGTTCAGGGGGACCAAATAAATTCTTCCATAAATCCTGCATGATTCTTTCAAGGGAACTTAATTTTTTTATTATTTTTTTTAATTAATATTATTTCAATTTAACGATTTTATATCTTGGTAAAATACTAAAATGATTTATTAGTAATATGAGTAATTTGTAAAAGAATCTTTAATCAAATGAATTTAAATCATTTCAATCATAATTATTTTTCAATAGGAGAATTTTAAAATGTTTAATTAGAATTTAAATTTGAAAATAGTTTTAAGCTATTTTTTATTCTTTTTTGTGGTTTTTCCATGAATTCAATGAATTTCTATGTATTTATTTTTCTATAAAACAGTTTTCTTTTTTAAACAAATTTATGTTTAACGAACACATAACGGTAAAGTAACTTTAATTTATTAGCTAAAAGTTAAGTATGGATTTTAGCATAATCTTGACTAGAGAGCATAATTTATATTCTGGTAATGATTTTCAAAATAAAAAACTTTAAAAAGTTGTATTACGAAGTCAAAAATTAAAATTTTTTCATTTAACGGAACAAAAATTTTAATTTGCAAAATGGAAAAACAATTTTTGAAAACTCCAATATTTTAACAGAAACAATTATAATTACATTCCAAATTCTTAAAATTCTTCAATGCCAAAAAATGTGCAAAAAATCAAGAGAAAATCTGCCAGAAAATTTCCTCTAAAATTCCTTCAAATTCTGTTGCAACTTTTTTTTGTGATATCAGAAAATGAAAGAATCTGCGAGGAAAAATGGAAGAAAAACGAAAGAAAAATTCTTCACAAATTCTTTCATTTTCCGGCCAGAAAATTTTTTTCAAAAAAAATTTTATGACAGATTTTGAAAGAAAACCCCAGGAAATTTTTCTCGTAAAATTCTTCCATTTTATGACCGGAAAAACAAACGAATTTGTCAGGAAAAAAAATTCCGCCCAGATTCGTTCCAAATTGCTGCTAGGGCATGAGGAAGGAAAAATTTGTTTCTGTTTGAATTAGCTTAGATGATTACATTTTTGATTGGCTATGGGATGTTACCAGGATGGTACAGTATTTGCTCTAAACTCTCAACTAAATTATACCTCTGAAATGTAAACATCCCAGCCATCAATTTTGCACATTTCTCTTCCTATCCCATCCATTTTCCCACATAAAATTTTAACAATCTAATAAACATTTCAAACTATCACTTCCCTTCACTCTGTTCTCATTTACTTCACTTACAATTCATGTCATTAAAAGTATTTAAATTTAATTTAGATCACAAGTTCAACATGACACAAATGAGCCATAAAACAACGAACTTTTCACTTCTAACTGATGAAAAGTGCTTGATTATTGATGAAACTTGATTCCCACGCAAATGTATTGATGACTCTTTTTTCTACCTAGTTAAGGTACAGAAAGAAATAGAAACGTGTTGAAAATTTGTGTCATTGAGTCTACACACATGATGATCTATTTTTGCAAGTTTGGGCTTGTTGATTTGTTTATTTATTTGCTCTTAATGAGACATGCCTCCTTTCTAATGTGATTTTGAATTATTGATGACCTAATTTTTTGGGTGTTGGCTGAGGAATTAATGTTTGATTTAGAAATAATTGACTTAGTTTAAGGTTTACTTTTCTATGTCAAAAAGGTGACGAAAGGTGTCATAAATTCAAACAAAGGTAGTCGTTTACAGAAATTGTGAGAATTCCGCTTTCAACACGTCACATAAAAAATATCGAAAATATTGAAAAATGTCTTCATTTTAAAAATTTCCCAGCATACAAAACCATCGAATTCCCCGTTGCTTTCCCAAACCAATTAGAACTGTCTAATGCCATTACGTTAATTTTTCTGTTAATTCAAATAATGGTAACAAGACCGTCCCATTAGATGCTTAACGGTCGCACATTGAACAAGAAAAACAAAAACATTGAAAAAATTATGAAAATTAACTGTTTTTGCGTTTTGTAACATTCATCATTATTATTAAATTTGAGTTATGACAGTCAAAAAATAGCTGCTTTATTTCCCAATTCCCATTCATAATTGAAAATTCAATTAATTTTCTCGCTGAACATGAAACAAAAAATATATATTTTTTTCTGTTCGTGAAATTTTTGTTGAACATTTAGATGAAAGAAATTTAGTTGATTGTGGGGGTCTGTGGGACGCAAAATGATATGAACTGCATGAAGAGGATAAAAACCATTAAAAATTCTGATGAACTTCCATGCCCTTTCCAAAACAGAACCAATTCTCCATAATATCCATGTTAAATATGTCATAAACCCCAAAACAATGTCCAGTTCAGTTCATGGCAAACAAAAAATTACATTTTAAAAACACACAGAAAAAAAAATGACACAAGAAAAATAAAAACCATCATCAACATGAACGACAATAAAAATTGCATGCAAAATTACACCCGAGAGTTGTATGATGTGGATATGTAACAGCAATTAAACAACGATGGACAAAAACAAAAGGCAGAACTGTGAGAGTAAAGTAAATTAAAAAATAAAAAAATATATGCTTAATGTGTAACAAATTATGCGAAAGCTTAGCAATAGCAAAAAAGAAACAGTTAGACGCTTGTTAAACCATAACTAATTATTTTCGATGGGGGCACGAACAGCACATACGTTTTCAAAATAATAATAAATCAACGAAAAAAAAAATGTTAAATGACATGTCTATGTGTTGTGCCTGTTTTGGCGACACAATTAAAGCAACGCGCTGATTTTTTTTTTTTCATTTTTCTGAATGTATTATGATCATATGCTCAATTTCATACACAGTTTAATGAACTTACACAAACACTATACACACATTATTTTCCATTCTTCATCGCGTGGACCTTTTTTTTTACTTTTGTGTAACAAGCTGCTTGTTGCTACTAGCTTTTATTGCTCTCGATTTCGTTAATCGATTGAAATGAAAAATTATCGGAGTGAATTGAGTGTAAAAAAGTAATAATACTGCGTTGTTTTTGTTCATTTCATATTGTGTTGCTTATTCATGAGAGTGTTATTTCGTTCTGTGCATCCAGTTAAATCGAAATGAATGTTATGTAAAAGATTGAATTCTTTTAATTGTGAGAAGGTTTTAAGGCGCTTTTATTTAGATAAATATTTTAATGCAATTTTTGAGTTTGTAATTTTGAAATTAATTTTTTTAAAAAATTTAAAAGTAAAAATTTAAAAGTTTTTTAAAATTTATTTGAATTTAATATATTTTAAACTTCTTTTTAATTGAAGCTAAGAAAACATGATTTTACAATTAATATTTTAAATCTGAAAAATTGCATAAGGAAGAAAATGAAAAATTAAAATTGTTAAAATGAATTAAACTTTTTAAAAAAAATTCAAGGGTTCGATTCTCAATATTCAATAATTCGTGAATCATACTTAGGATTGAAAGATTTTTTTTTAATATTTAGTTTAACCAGTTTTTATCTTTTTACATAATTTTTATGCATTTCTAAGACAATTGTGCATTTGTGTGAAGGTTATTTATTGAAAATAGAAAAAAATAAAAGTTAGATAGAGTTGTAAAAGAGAGCAATTGAGTAATGGAATGAGAGATTTTTGTTCCATTTCAATAGAAGAAAAAAATGTATTTCTTCAGCTTGCAAACAAAAATAAAAATAATAAAAATTCCTTTGGTTTGCCTATGTGTAATTTTATTGAGAGTATAAATATAAATGTTATGGTGCATATACTTAGGGTACAATATGAATAAGCAACAGAAGGCGAACAAGAAGAAAAATTTAATTTCATTACATTCAAAATATTTCTTTCCCAGAAGGGAATATTGCCATCGGAATTCACGGAATTTTCTCATATTATTATTATTGTTATGAGAACATCTGAATAAATATAGAAGAATATTAATAAAAGTCATGTTGATTTTTATGGCATTTTTCATTTTAGATGAAATATTTATAATATTTACAGTTGATAGATTCTTGAGATGGAGAATAGAAAAACTTTTTTTTTCTGAAACTTAATTACATTTAGTAACAGTTTTAGAATTTAATGATGTGTATTTATGTGTGAGCATGAATGAGGTATAAGGAAAGTTTTGTATGGAGTGAAAATTTTTATTTTATTTTATTTTTTTTTTTTTGGTTTTAGATTATGATAGAAATTTGTTTGAAAGTTAATATGAGAAATTTTTTAATGAAAAAAAGTTGGATGGTTAAAGTTTTATTTTTTTTTTAATTTTAATTTTAAAATTGAAGGAAATTAAAATTTTAAGAAAATTTTTTTCTCAATTTTAAAATGTTCTAAAATTTCTAGATCTATTTTCTTTCTATTTCTTTCTATTATTCTATTTTCTTTCTTTTTTTTGCTGTAAATCAAATTATTTTTCATGAAAGTTGCATGATCGCATCTAAATCCCCTCAGTTACACCAGCCAGCTTGCAAAAAAAGAATTAAAATTCATGCAATTTCTCATTCCTTATCCCCTCATGCATTCCCTCATGTAGACAGAAAAAAATTCCCAACATTCATAAAACACTCAAGCGAGAACATTAAAGTTAAGTTATGTATCAATTACCACTTAAAAGTGTTCAAAAAACCAGTTGGATATGAAAATTTCTCGCCTGTATTATCCATCATATTCCCCATACGTTCATATGTGCATGCTAGAACAATTTAATTTATCATCTTTTTAAATGAGAATTTTTTTTTACTCTTTTCATTCTATTATTCATTTAAAAAAGTGCCATAAAAAGAAGACCAGGAAGTAAGCTGATAAAAAATTTAAATAAACATGAGGTCACAAATGTAACGCTTTTAAAGTCATTTCCATTACAATGTACATCGATCGACTCGTGTGTGAGCTTGCATGAGGTGTTTTTGTGAAAACTGCGGGATATCTTGAAGTTTTAATTGTGTTAAACAGAATTTTGTTGTCGATGCGGATATTTCAATTATATTTTTGTATTTTTTTTGGGTTGAATGGAATTGGATGTGTCGGATGTTTGAGGTTATGTCTCAAAAAGTTTAATTGGTGATAATATTTTGGGTTTAGGTTGAATTAAAATTTTAATATTAAAATTAAAACTCAAAATTACATTAAAAGTATATTATGAGAACCTAAACTAAATCTTAAATTTTATCTATCTTTTAAATCAAAATTCAGGTCAAATACTTCAACAAAATCCACCCACAAGACACCAAGCTCTCAAAAATCCACAAAAACACTCACAATAATATTTTTCATACCATTTCGATTCTTATTTGATGCTTCCATTATTTCACCATTTCAAAATTTTTATTCCGTTTCGAATTTCATTTCATTCATATTTCAAATCATGGATCCATTTATAAAAATATATATAAAATTCTTTTATTACTTCCACCATCAAAATAATGTCATGCGACAATAAATTTTGAAATTTCGCATATAAAAATATTCAGAACGTGCTTCCTGCTATCTGAGGAGTAAAAATGTTTTTTTTTTTTTTCATGCGTACAGTAGGTGTTGCTGAAAATTTGCATCAGAGCAATAACCATATAATTTGAAAATCAGTGTAACTCCTAATTATCTGTCAATACGCCTCTTTTGCATCATTTAATTTTGACTGATTTTATTTTTTCATTTTTTGCTATGTAATTTAAGAGCAGAAACCAGCTTTCTAAAAATATACATTTTTGCAGTGGATATAAATGCCGATCTACCTTAAAAAAGTAAATAAATTATGATAATTAAAGTCTGTTAAGCAGATGAATATTTTAAGCAGTAATGTAGCTAAAAAGAAGACTAGTAGATAGGGTGACCATCTGCTGGGAATTTGCCGGGACACAGCTGTACTTTTTTTCGAGCTGCTGTGTCCCGGCAGAGCATCAAAATGTCCCGGATTTTTGAAAATTTTTGATAAAAAAAATTATTTTAGGTTTGTTCCATCAGAAATTAACTTTTCGTAAATTTTAATCATCAACTCGTAATTCTTTCTAACAGATCTCAAGAAAAACATTAAAAAAATTATTAATCATCCTTATTTCATGTGAAAAATTTTTTGAAAAATTTTTGGTTCCTTTTGAAGGCACGGGTTCAAGCCCAGCACTGAAAATTTTTGAATGCAAATTTTCAATATTTTTTATACTTTTTTGCATTTTTATTGCTTAATTTATCTAGATTTATAATAATAAACACTTTAAGTAATGTGCAAGTACCCCTATGATGTTAAACTAAAAATGTCCCGGATTTTCATGAAAATGTCCCGGATTTTTACGAAAAAACTTCTGGTCACCCTACTAGTAGTAGACCTAAGTAAAATTCCATGCAGCCTACAATCTATTATTTTGAAAATCTATTAAATAATATATAACCTTATTACTCTCCTGTCTATCAAAACCGTACAGAATACGCAAAAAGCTATTTCAAAATAATTTTTTTTTTAACATTATGTAAATTTTTCTTAAATGGAAGATAAAAATCTGGCAAACAAATATTGTATTAAAAAAAAAATGAAAACAATTTTTAATGACTTTTTGTATTTAAATTACTGAATGGTGACAATGTGACGAGATCTTGTTGATCTTTTGGAGAGAATTTGAAGATTTTGTAGATATACATTTTTGAAGTAGTAGATACAATGGTAGGAATTTAGTGAAAGTTTTTGATAATAAATTTTATTGAGATTAATTGCATGGTTTGGGAGGGGTTTTTGCGGTTGAAGTCGTCAATTTTGATGTCAAAATAAAGTGTTGTGTTATGATTTAGTTTTGTAAACTAAAGTATCGAATTTTCAAATCATTAAATAGCATAGAATACAATAAACCTCAATATCATCCCATAATCTTATCAATACTTCATAAAATCACATCCCAAACTATTCTGCAAACTCATCTAATGACTAATTCAATTTCATACCCAAGCACATCCACCAAACCTAACTATTATGTAAAAAAGAGTCAAGAATCACTAATAGCCATTAGTAAGAGCCATTATATCCCCTTACGGGGACGGATTTCTTTGATTATAGTAAGGTAGAAAAAAATGAATAATCAGAGACTTCCGCTCATTGAATTAGAACTGTGATTAAGTGATCGTCATTCTTAGAGGTGGACTTTTTGTTTCCAAGTCATTCTACCTTTATGACTCGACGCTTTTTCGACATTATTAATGCTTTCTGGATTATTATTATGGATAAAATTATTATTTATTGTGTAATTGATACTATTTTGATGTGAATTATTCATTAGTTATGGATGGACTTTTATTAGGAATTCGTGTGACTTTTTGATGATGGCATTCAATTTATAGTAATAAATAAGTTGTTATGCCATCAAATATGGATATTTGTTCCTGTTTTTGTTGCCTTCATTGTGACTCAAATAATCAATGAATTAGAGGAGGTCTCTCACATTTAACATGATTTTTATTTTTCAATTCCTCAATGTTACTGCTATTATATCTTTAAAGTATCACTATAAATATAACTAAACTGACTTATTGAACACTAAATGCAAAACGCCATTCTCCTTTCAAGTGTGAATGGCGCAAAAATTGAGTCAATATTCAATAATAAAAGATATGAAAAAAAAAAATCATTCATTGCGTTAATTTTTATTAATCCTGACTTATGTGTTGTATTGAGACTGAAACTGATTTGTTTCTTCGGACAGTTAGTTCATCAACATAATATTGAGTGACTAATGGACATGAAATGCAAACTGAAATGAAGTGACAGTTGAAAAGAGCTGCGACCTCTAGTGAAATAATGATCTTTGAGTGCTGGATGGTCAGGGTTGAGGTTTCTCTTTGTGGTTGGGGTTTTCTATGGCTTTTGGTGTAGATTTTAAAGTTGTTCCTATTTGTTTTGTTAAGTTTAACATCATACTTAATTTTAATATCATCAACCCTCAAGCACTTTGAAAATAAGTCAAAAATTGCCCCAAAAGTAAAACAAAACATTGAATTTCACAAACAACATCCAATGACATTAGAAATTGCTCCAATGACAAAACAAAATGCCTGCAAAAAATAATATAAAGGAAGAGTCTCATCTTAAATATTAGCGAATGTCGCGCCCTCCACCTTGAGCTTAATAGCAACAATAATTTCTCTCTTTTCATTTCTGTTGTTTTGTCTAAATTTCATATTTGTCATCATTGTCTGCTATTAAAAAGTTTGCTTTATTTAATTTGCTTGTTCAAAGTTTCAATGACCTTCCGACTCCGACAGAGGCAAAAGAATTAACGAAAATAATTTTTTTTATGTTTTGTTTGCTTCTGTTAGTTCCCTGTGGGGGAAGCTTTAAAGCTAATAATTTAAATATTCTTTTTTTTGTATATATGTGTTCTTTCACGGTTCTTTTGGTAATAAAGATTTGCATTTTGTTTGGTAGCTGTGAGAAAATCCGTTTTGGCTAATTTTTAACGTGTAAATTTTCAGTGAGTTGTTAGAATTGATTTTCTTTGGATTAGAATTTTTATTTTTTTTTTACAAAATAATTGTGAAAAATTGCTATAGTGCTTAGGGATTGTTCAGTCATCATCAAAAAGTGAATGACCCAATCACAAAATCCAATAAATATTGAATAACAACTAACATACAAAAACCGTTCCGACAAGGGTCAATAGCAATAACAACACAACAATTCTTCCTGTTCCAAACTACTGTTACATTCTACCGATTATTCTAAACGTCTAAAAGCCAGCAATTCATTCAGTTTCATTGCTAATTGATGTGTAATTTACTATTTTATTAAATAACTTTTTTTTTCTTTTTTTTTCATCCACACCATACTAGTAGTTCTGCGTAATTGAAAAGAAGAAATTTCTTTCCTTTTCTTCTTTATCTTCTCTTCCGTTCAATTTCTTTACTAATGCCTGAAAATTTCTCTCATTTACTATCTTTATTCATCCACAACCGAATGACCACAAAAAGCGATTTTGAAAAAAATAAAACTTCGAATAAATAAAAATTTCTTTAACATTAATCAGCCTTGACCTTTTGTTATACGAAAAAAAGTACTTCGTAGCAAAAAAAAGCTGTATCATAATTTTTTTCAGCTGAATCATTTGCTGTTCATTTTAATTCGTAATGTTTAGGCTATTTTGTGCTCTCATTTTGAGAAATGATATTGCGTTTGAATAGGAAGTCGACATAAAGCAATTTTAATTGTGTGGAAGGAAGAAATGCTAATGGAAACATGAGAGGATCTAGAAAATGAGGGAAATTGAATGTTGGATGGGAGAGGTTATTTTTGTGAATAGAAATGTGACCGATCCTTAATTTTTCTTCAGTGATAGGAATTTTTTTGGCGATTTTTTTAGTAAGTTTTCCTGCATTTTTGGTGATTATGTTCATTTATTATGTCTCATTAGTGTCATATTGTAGTTTAATAGAGAGGATGATAATTATGTGCATTATAGGGTTTGGGTGGTAGTTTGTTGAAAGACTAAGTAATTCAATTTAATTTTCTATATTACGAATAATGTTCACTATCTCAAAGACTCGTAAAAGTCTAGAGAGTAGTTAGAAATTTACGTAGATATTAATTAAATATTTGATGTCAACTTGATCAATTTTAATTAAAATCCTTTCAAAAATTCACAATCTCACTATACAAAAATTTAATCAATTAATTTCAATCACCACAAAAATCTCCAAAATTTCTCTTCTTCTCTAATCTTTAAAGCCTAACAGTCGCCACAGAAAAAAATAACAATACACAAAAAAGGCTTACATCCAACATCTATAATACTATTTAGCTCTGCCACAAGGCCAACATGTTAACAACAGAGATATAAATGGCAAAAAAAACTGTAGAAAAGATTCGGACCAGCTTGCGTGTAGGTGGAGGCAACTTACTAAGTCAGTCATCGCACGGTAAATTCCAATTTACCGAAGATAAAAATATAAAAGAGTTTTAATATAAATGGAAATTCTACTTAAACATGAATCTTTTGAGTTTGGTAATGCCGATGTACTTTTTTTAAGAACCTATTTATAAGATGTATTAGAGGAGGTAGAATATGGAACAACAAAAGAATTGCAAAAAATATCAATTTATTATTTTTAGATGAGGAACTTTTAAAGATTTTGATGGATATTTTTAACCTAAATTTATGACAGAAAAATTCTTTGAGGCAAAATTATTTATGGAATTTTGAGAAACGTTAAAATTGACGTCAAATTCAACTGACATTTATCTTTCAAGTCCAAAGGCTAAAAATGATTTAATTCAAATCTTGATTCCAAGAATTTAATGCAAATTATAACTTTGTGTACCAACGGAATTTTATTAGGATGCTTTTGATTCAATTTGAATAAATTTTAAAACATTCAAGTAGAAAAAGAAGATTTGTGTACCAACCTAGATCCTAAATCAGATAAAATTTCTCAGAAAATCTTGAACTCGTGGATTTATTTTTAATTCTGACTTGATTCTCTTTACAATTTTTTTCTGTTTATTCCTAAACATTCTATTAACAAAAACATACACAACCATCCCTCCATCCTTAAGGCTACTAATCCAACACATCGAAAATTACATTAAATCGGCAGTACATACAAAAATTATGTCAACAACTAATTGCTATCAAAAACATTCCCATAGTCAAATGCCATAATTACAATCCAAAAAACAAGCCTAAAGCTAATAAACCTTCCTAATAAACAACTTGATGCTGCATCATCAGAAAAAAAAATATTCCAGAAAATACACGAGAAAGGTTTTTTGGCATTAACGTGAATGAAATTTGTAATAGAATCTGTTTTAGATCTGATAAAAGCCTTTTCAACATTGATATTGACATGCTGATTTTGCTCAATTAAATGCTGTGTAAGCAGTGTTTTTTGAGTAGGTGGAGGAATTTGGATCAAGATTTGTCTATTAGTTCTAAGGATTTAAGCTTCATATTGACTTAGATCTTGTTAAATTTAAGATACAAATCTAATTGAATTTTATAAATTCAACAATAATTATCAAACAGAACCGACACTGGGTTCAAAATATCACATAAAAAAAGAGCAAAGTCCTCTATCAAAGTATCTCATCAGCTCATTAACTCTTATGACACTTGACGTACACTCAATTTAATCAACAAATCACCACTTTAAAGTTATTCCGACTCTATACACTCGGTATCGAACACATCCACTCCATAAACTCTTATCTTTTGCTTCCGCTGCGGCTCAATGATTGAATTTCAATTAGCACCATAGGAGTTTAGATATTATGAAAATAATAAATACAATGAGAGACCCATTGGGATGAAATTTTGCAGAAAATTAAAAATAATAAAATTATATTTTTTGAAGTTTAAACAAAAATTTTAAAATTTTAAAATCCAAGTTTAAGATTTACATAAAAAAAAATAAATATTGAAATTTCTGAAAATTCGCAAAATTTAGAACTGCACCGAAAATGAGTAAAAAAATTCAAACAAAATCTTCACAAGGGGACTGTCACATCATTCCCACAAAAAGCACACAAAAGAAGAAAACTCAACATTACCATTGAAGCGACAGTGGCTCATTCCGGTTCATTGTTTCATTCTCTCTCATTAATTTAAGTGAAATATTCATTTTAGTCTTTCTTCTTTCCATCCAAAAATAAAAAAAAAAAAAATATTCCGTGTGCTTGACTAAATTTTCAATTATCATCAGAACAAACCTTTCGTGTTGGCTCTTGTTTCCGTTCCTCAACAATCTTGCAAATTAAATTTTCTACTTAATAACTGTACACACGTTATAACAACTGTATTTCTATTTGTTGATCGATGAATCATGCATATTGCTTTAGATCTTTTTTTTTTGTCTGAA
This sequence comes from Chironomus striatipennis, assembly GCA_026123125.1. NCBI lineage: Eukaryota > Metazoa > Arthropoda > Insecta > Diptera > Chironomidae > Chironomus > Chironomus striatipennis. Next base: position 41,729,328 of record CM047393.1, on the reverse strand, counting down.
TGCAAATAAGCCTTTTTGCACAATAACAATAATAATCTCATGATTTATTCATTTGCATTTTGCTTACTATGTTTGAGTAAGTCAAGGTAAATGACTATTGGTTTTTCTGGTATGTCAAAATATTATAAGAACTAATGAGTGAATTGATTTGCATTTTGGAGGGATTTAGAGAATGAATAATGGAAGTTTGTGGATGTTGCAATGAGTTATGATGCAGAAAATTTTGATTTAATGTTGTGACTTTTTCAAACCTCAACAATTTCAAATACTAGATGCCAGAAGTGAATGACCACCGTAAATAAATTCTAAACTCACTAACCATGCAAAAAAAAATATTTCCAACACAATTCACACTTCCTCAAGTTCATTGACTCTCCATATCCATATTTCTCATCACAATCTACACCCATAATCACAATATTGAAATGTTCAGAACGGATATATCGGATATGATGTATGCAATTTACTTTCCTATACATGTCATGAACGTCAATTCAATTTCCTCTGATTTACACAATCATTCTTACAAAATCTGAAGAATTGCTTGTTGAGAATGAAAAATTCATATTCAATTATTTTCATTCATTTTTAAATTTTTTAAAATTTACTTTTTTACATAAAAAAATTCAATTTTATTCAAATATTCATGAAATTTGCTTTGTGAATACGAAATGAAGTTTTAAATTCTTATGAAATGCATTATGAATCATGAAAATGAATTTATAATCGAATTAGCGCCTTATTGTTCTGCTAGACACCGCACCTTTGAGAATTTGAATTTTTGGATTTGAAAGATCTTAATATGGAATGTACAATTAAGTGTAGAAAGTGAATATTGCGTTGGTTTTGGATATAAAATTGTTATTATTATTGAGATGAAAAACCATCTTAATTTACTACAAAAATAATTGAGTATTGGTTAAAATTAATTATTTTTACTCAGTTTCCTCAAAAACCTTCTCAGAAGACCCCCAAAAATAATCTCACTAGACCTGTCAATACCAGGAAAAAAATCTCCATCAAGATGATCTCAATTCTTCAACTTTTATTCTGAAATCACCTCACGGCTAGATTTAACATTGAAACCCATTTATATAATTGTATGTTAATAGAATCTGACATGATATAATAAGTCATCGAATACTTTTTTGTTTGCTTCAAGCAGGACCTTGAGATCAAGAATCGATACTTAAAAAGTGAGCTCTCGAATAATGCAAATTAATTTTTATTATTTCGCAATTTTTTTGTTCTATGGTTAAAATATTTTTCAAGAGCAAAAAAAAAAATGACCACAAGACATACAGCTTCAGGTTGATTAAGTGGATTGTAGAATGAAGAATCTTAAAATATAATAAAATGGATGTTCTTTGATATCTGAGGTAATACTTGAAAAAATGCTTTTGTTCCTTTATTATTTTATTTAAATTGATGTTCATTTGATGTGTATTAAGATGTTCTCAACATTGATACCTACATGCGTACTTAAAACTTGTCTTATTTTAATTTTAATGATTTTTAATTTTTTTACTAGAATTTAAATTTCATGAATTTATCCAAAACTCTCAAGTGCGAATCTCAAATTGATATTAAATTCACAGCACTCATTAATCAATTACATCTAATTTCAAAAAGCTTTGCCGCGAAAATCTCCAATGGCAAAAAGTCATTAATAAATTAATGAATAATTGATACATCCACGCCTTACAAATTAGGAACTTTAAAAATTCAGATTTAAATGGACATTACAGATTCTGTTAAATTATTCATTAAGCCAATCTGTCAGTTCATTTATCGATTGCATCTTTAAAGGTTCATTATTGAATTCCACATTTGAACTTCAATATTTAAAGCTGATTTAAATTTTTTTTTGCGAGCTTTTATTTCATCTCATTTGATGACCATTAAATGCGTAATTTGGTTTTTTAAATTCGTTAATTGAGTTAATTAAATATAATTGATCATTAATGAGTTTTATCTGTAATTATTCATAGGTGGGGGATGCAAAAATTGAGGAATAAAAATTACGGTTTAATGGTTATAAAGATGTTAAATTTAAAAAAGGAAAAAATAAGAATTTAAAGTCCTAATAAGATTCGAAAAAATGTTGAAAAATAGGAATTCAGCCAATAGTTCAAACCGAGTGGGAATTGCTCTTCACACGTCTCAATTGTCGGCCAAGTGCTCAGACTACTAGCTAATAAGATATATTTTATTATAATTCAAAGGATTCGAACCTTTAATATTGGTTTGAATATCAAATGTTTGATTTTCCCAAATAATTTTGTAGTTCAAAACTGAACTTAAAAAACATGACAAAACAGACTATAATTTCTTAAAAATGCATTCTATCATCATCATCATCATCATCAACACACAATTACATTTCCTCAATTTATTCTAAAATAATTCACGTCACTTAACATCTTAAAATGGCAACAGAGCAAAAAGTGATGATAGTTAAACAGTGATCTAGAAAACTAAAATACATGTAAGTAAGTCTCAAGTATCAATTACAAATGCAAGTGCCTTGCTGAAAATGTACTTGAAGTAAAGATGATGAAAAAGGAAGCGAAGGTATATATTTGCATACATTTTCTCCGAAACTATTTGCTAACGAGCGTACATTAAAATACATTGTGATTATATTTTTTTTTCAACTTCTTCTTTTTCTGTGTCTTCACTCACTCAGTATGTGTTGTGAATGAAACATATGTGAGTGCTGATTCTCGATGAATGTTCCTGACACCTTCGAGTAAGAAGGGAAGGAGAAAAGAAAGGTAAAATGTCTATTATGATTGTCATAATGCGATATTGTAATGGAAGAAAGAGAAAAAAAAATAAAATGTTGGGAAAAATTGATGTGAATGGAAAGGAAAGTTTGATTAGGGCAACGAAAGATTAGCGCACTTATTTATGGAGAAAAAAATTGAAAATCAAATTTTAGAAAATTATTTTCAGAATGACAAAAATTGAAAAGAAGAAAAAATTATTTTTAATGATGTTTTTAAAATTATTGCAATTAATTAAACTCATCGAGATCCTTTCTAGACCACCTCAAAAACCGCGCTCACATGCCATTACCTTCACACAACAGAACAAAGCAGTAGCAAAAAAAACTAGATCAATATATCCATACATATTTATTTATTTATTTATTTTCTGTTGTGCTATTCTTCACTTAATATTATTATTGTTATTATCATTATTATTGTTATTATTCCACATCCAATTCCTCTTGTATTTATCGCTTCCGCCTGAATAAATAAATTCCCTTACCAGAAGCATTATGCCGCGCGCAATTATCTGTCACAATTTCCATCACAATCGATTTGCTTGCTTATGGTTTTCTTTATATTTTTTTGTGTGGAAGAAGAAAATGAAAAAGTTTTTCGTTTTTACAGACAAAAAAAAAGTTTTTTTGGCAGTTGAGGCATCCTTTGGAGCCGTGGAAAATAACAATCATTATTTTGAGAGTTCTGCGGTGTGGAACTTAATAATTCATGAGAAATTTTGTTTGTTTTTGTTATTTTTAGTGAAGTAAACTTTATCAAGAATAAATGGAGCTGAAGTGATGAGGATTTGAAGGATTTCTGAAGGTGGAAGATTTTTAAGGATTTAAAGTAAATTCTAGATTGATAGAAAAAAATTTGTTTTTAAACATCAAAAGCAAACTTCCATTAAAATACTCAATTTATCTATTTTTCCCTCATAATACCTTCAAAATACCTCTATAAATTAGTAAAGCATAACAACCCAAAAGCATTAGGGCAGAGCACTTAAATTGTGTTAACAATCAATCAGCTTAAAAAATCCAATTTCTCGTACATATTTTTTTTTTATTTTATTTTTGTAGGCCAAACCGCCAAACCAAACGACGTTCAAAAGCGAAAATTATATGAATATTTATTTACAAGGCTTCACGTTCTCGTGCATCAAATGGATAATGAAAAGAGAAATATATATTTATAATGTGGAAGGTATTGAATGACCTTAGGTTAGATTTACTTACTACAATGACACGTTACCGATCGACCGATATTTTTTTTCGATTTATATTGATCTTTATGTTCTCTCATTCGCACGCTTCCTTATGGGTGATTTTTTTTTATTTTTATTATTATTGCATTAAATTGAAAGTATTTGGGATTTATGGCATGAGGGTTGGTAACTTTTTGGTTCGGGATGAGATGATTTGGGTTAAATGAGCTTGGTAGAATGTTCAAATCAAGTCAATGAGATATTCCAGCTTATTATCCTCTATTTTCTAATCTTTGCATCAATATGTTCCTAGAATGCAACTCCAATCTCAATTAATAATAACTCCAATAACACTCCAAATCCCCAAGACAAAGGAACAAAGAAAGCAGAAATCGATGCAGCATTAACAAGAAATTCCCCGAAAATGAAAAAGAAGAAAAAAACATGAAAACAAAAGAAGAAAATTTCTTTGTTATCGCAAAAAGCGCCCATCTCAATTGTTTAAGAGAAATTCTTATGACCGCAATCGAAACCAACACAGATATACATATAAAAAGCGAAACAATATTTTTTTTTCGTAAGCCCATTGATGCATGCAGACTCAGTCGAGGTGAAAAAAATATCCACTTTAATGTGTAATAATGCTTTTTAATAATTCGTAGATAGTATACTGTGGTATTGACCGAGCTGTTGCTGTAAAATGCTAAAGTGTTCTTTAAGCACGTACTTAATCTGAGATTAAAATACCATCAAAAAAATTGAGGAGAAATTAAATAGCGTAGTGTAATGGGATGAATGAAATTAATAAAGTGAGAAAATGGGATGTGAAAATGTTATTTGAATTAGAAATGAGATTTTAATTGATTCAGATCTATTCGATCTAGAACAAGAGTATAATCGGTCATTGTTTCGTACATGAATGAGATCTTCTGAATTCCAGAGAGTCAATGAACATTTTGTCTGCATTGAATTTTAAAATTTTTCAAATTCAATCTTCAAAGCTATTCAAAATCAATATCAAAGTCCATAACTAAACAAACTTCTTTCTCCTATTTTATCTGCCATCAATTGACTCCTTTAACCTTTTTGGATTATTGCAATATGTATTCAATATTTTTTTACAGCTACACACAGACTTTGCATTATGAAGTACGAGATTGGAGATCATGAGCAACATTGTAAGCTTGGATCATATTAATCAATAAATTCATATTTTTTTCACTTCGTATCTTACACTTCTTTGGGAGTATGTTGGATATTGACGTGTTGGTTATTTATGTACTCGTTATTTAGCGATAAAAATTCCGGTAATAACAAGAAAATATTTTATATAGTTTACAAGTTTTGTCTGTGCGTTTTTAATTCTTCATGAAATATTTTAAATATTATTTAAAATTTTTGAAGCTTAAAATTTGATTTTTTTAATATTTTTAAAAAGTTATCGATTTTTATGATTTTGAATTCTAAAAATTTCGAGTGCATACATAAGGGCTCGTTCACTTATTTCGTAACGAAGGAGGGGGGGGGGGGGGAGTTGAGAAGAGAGCAATAGAATTTCTGAGAATTCCATTGTTCTTTTTTAAAAAATGACCGTTATTTTTTTACGTAATAAGTGAACGACACCTAACGAGTACCAAAAAACTAGAATTTCACAAAACCAATCTAGCTACCAACAGAAGCAGCAACTAGATGAAAGTAAACTTAAAAAAAGGTGAGATAAAAATTGAGATAGATAAATTACATGAGAAAGAAAATTGAGCTCGTATTCAGCAACACATTTTTTTGATGAACGCTTTGTGGATTTTTCAGCTGTTATATTATTTTTAATAATGAGTTCTTTCCATAATGATATCAATTTACTATGAATTTTTCTATGAACTTAAATCACAATGGATTTTTAAAAATAATGAAGAAAAAATTTTAAGTTAATGAAAGAATTGATATAGACATTAAGGTATGCAAATAATAATGAAAAGGTGTGCGAATGAGATTGATGGAGAAAGATAATTTTTGGGTGGAAAATATGCAAAATATTCAGACCATGAAAGATCGTGAGATTAGAATTTTTGGAATTTTTTAATAGAAATTTAAAATTTTATATTGTTGATTCTTAATATTTTTTTTTTGTTTGATTTACATAAGAGCCAATTTAAGTATAAATATATTTTTTGTATTTTAATATATTAATAATCGAAATATGTTAAAACTCAAATTCATCAATTTCTTCAATTTCATGTGTAAAAATATTAATTGTGAAAGTAATGTAAAACATCCACCAAGATCCGGTACCTCACCCCAAAATATTTATTTACTTCTCAATAAACCGCATTCATCATTAAAAACATGAAAAAAATAAATTTCATATCAAAACAATTTACTTTTATAATGATTTGTTTTTCTTTTTAATATTGTAAAATTATAACTTATAATTTCACATTCAATGCCTTTTATAGACTCCCAAGTGTTACTTGTTGTTAGCTATATCAAAATAAATTTTGCCACAAACACACAATAGCTATGAGATAAATTATGACAAAAAGAAAATAAAAACTAGAAATGTGAGAGGAGCTACGTAAAAATAAGATTGAGTCTGTTGTGTTGTTTGCTCTAAAAAGCAATTTTTAAATAACTGTATGCAGTGTCTTTATTTGGATTGTCTTTCGAAAAAGAAAAAGATTTTTTTTGTCAGTTGCCTTCAAAAATTTCTTTTGCATGCTAAAAAAAAAATAATGGAGCAGCACAGGCAGGCGGTAGAGGTTAAAAATGAGCTAAAAGAGATTCCATTTGAATGGAATTTTGTGTGATTATGCGTTTGTCGTGATCTAAATGTCATGAAAATTATATCAGAAATTCGGAAGAGATTTGAATTTGAGTTATGGGATTGAAATGTTCACGACTTTATAGCTGGTTAGGTTTTTGAGGAGATTTATGAGTTTTTATGTCTAATAAATTGATTGACAGTAATAAGAATATTTTGTAGTCTTTTCAATCTTGCAAAAAAAGAAGTAAATATGATATTGTAAAAATGTTAAGAATTTAAAACTAAACTTCCTAAAAATCATCACTTGAACTCTTAAACCCAAATTAAACAGAACCCACACTCATTACCAAAAAATCCACACAACATCACCTAATCATCCAATCATTAACTCATCAAAAAAGTGAAAATGACCATCAACAGTAATTCAAACCACCGCACAGAACATAAAGCAACACCAAAAATCTGTAAATAGATCACTCACTTCCAAAAAATAAAAACTAAAAGTGAATTTTACAGCACACCACACTCCACTGAAGTGAGAAATTGAGGTTAACAGAAAGATAGGCGGCATCACGGTTACTTAAAATAAAAAAAAGTAGCCAAACAATAATAGACCAAACTGTAATGTACAAATAGGTACGAGTACATATTGTGGTCATTATCTGACTCAATATTGCAGTTAATTGCCATTCATGAGGCTATAAAATGCTTGAGTGATGAATCATTACATAAAGGCTTTTTTGTTGGTTTGAGAATAAAGAAAAAAAAGTAAAATATTTTTCTTATGTATTTGTATATGCAGAACAGACAGGCATAGGCACACAAAATTTTAATTTTAATTACCATGAAAATTTTCTTCATGAATATTCATGTAGAGGCAATGAGAACGATGAATATTGTTGAGATTTATTTTAATTAAATTGATTACATTGCTCAGGTGTTTGTGGTATTTTACAAGTCTGATGGATGCTTTGTGTGTGACTGAATTGTTGACATGAGTGGTTTTCAGAGAGATTTTATCAGCTAGGGGTGTGGGAGTGGAATTTTGATGGTAAAATCTTGAGTGCTGTGGATGTTAAGTGATTTTAATTGAGAGTTATTGCTGAATTTTCCACAAAATTCAATAAAATTGCAATCAATCTTAATTTATGGAAAATTGCTTTAAATTAATTAAAATTAAATTTATTATATGGAAAATCTATGAAATTCCATTAAATCCTCAACTAAATGACAAATATTTCAGAATCAAATCCACAAACAATTCAAATCTATCTAATTTAAAATTCCATTAAACCAACACAGAAAATTTCACAAAACTCTAATAAAATTGTCACAGATATTGAAGGACGTCAACCAATTCGACACCCAACGTCTCAATTTCCTGCACCCAAAAAGTTTCAATTATCAGCAACAAAAAAAGCTAGTCACATGAGTGTATGTGACTCATTATTATCCGAGGGAAAATTCAATACACAAATGTCTAATTTTTCATCTCAATGAGCTTCAATGCTATTTAAAACCAATCGCACATGTTCATGTGCTTTGCCATTGCTACTATTTTTTTTATTTTCAATTTTATATTGCCAATTGCAAATGTTGCGCAAATAACCACATTTGAGACATAAATTGAAATTCAATTTTATATATTTTGTGATACAATGCAAGAAATATAAAAATATGACAAAATTGTTGCACATTGACGTAAATTAGAATTTTCCATAATATTTATTTTATTTTTAAAGAGAGAAAGGTGAAAAAAGAATAAAATTTATAAATTCAATTATGGAAATTATGAGGATAATGTCAGTCAAATGAGGTTGAAAAAAATAAACGTGATTGAAAGCTTATTGACATTTATTGTGGGAATGAGGTGACGTTGGGTGATTGAATGACTGATTTTTTTAAAAAGCAGATTCTCTTATCTTTTTCATCGATTTTTTAAATCGATCAAACTTTTCAATTTTCAATTTTTTATTTTAATTTCTGAACAATTTTCAGTATTAATCAAAATTGAAGGATGAAAAAATTCCAACAGAAGATCTAACAACAAAAATTCAATAAACAACTTCATCTCCATTAACCCGCAAACCGATGCCTCTGCTAACCTAAAGAATTCATTTTTAATTCACGACACAATCTAACCGCAAAAATAGAATAAAACTGAAGAATTTTTCCCCATTCTTTTTAAGCGAATATACCTTGATCGATAGCGGTAAAGCCAGATATCAATATTTACTTATATGGAAAAATAAATTTACTGTTTATGATTCTAAATTGATTTATGGATTGATAGATTTTTCTCTTGATTTTGTTTTTAAAAAGGTTAATAAAGATGGAAGACTGCATGAGAGAATTTAAGAATCTTTTCTTAGTTTTTTTGCCATGTTGTGGGTCTAAAGATTGCCAATTTAAAATCTTGCCCCACAAAAGATTTTATCGTCAATAAATTTAAGACATCATGCCAATTTCGATTAAGAATAGAGTCTACGGTATTTTGGAATCATTATTGCCATATTTGGGAGATTTCCGAATTATTTCTATAGAATCTCAGTTAAATTTGACACAATATTAGAGCAAGATGTTATAAATTATTGGAAATGAAAAAAAACCTGAAAGTCAGGGGGATTTTTGAGATTCAAACACTTAAATGTCATTTATGTGAGTCACTATTACAGAATGTTGAAAATCAGAGAGTAAAAATTGTAAATTCAAAAGTGAATGACTAAAAAAATTTCTTTTAAAATTCATTCAAGGTTATAAGTGCAAACAAGATGTTCAGTTTGATAAGAAGTTTCGGAAATTTTTTTGCTTTCAATTATTAAAAAAAAGTTTTGAAGTTCCATTTAAATTGTGAATAATTCCATCAATTGCATCGCAATCTACTTTAAACTTTTCGAAGTAAAAACTTCTTCAAGAAAATTTTATTTCTCAAAAAATTCATTAAAATGAAATGCAAAATAAAAATTGAGTCATAATCATAAAATCTCTCATATCCCATTCAATCCTCCTTCAACATCAAAAAAATAAAATCCTCCATCAATTTTCTGTCTCACTTATTTCATTTCTTATTACATAATTCAATTCAAAATCCATCTCAAACTTTTTCCTCATCTTTAATATTTAATTTTTTTTACTTCAAAAATTCATAGAAACTCAACTGCTGACTCATATCTTATTGAAATTTTATTCAACGTCGTCAAGATACATCGCACAGCAATGAAAACATTTATTTTAGGTAAAATCAACTTCAACAATTTTTTTTATTTCATCTTCTCTCATTTCTCATTTCTTTGTTCATTGTGTGTGGATATGCATTAGTACGGCTGTATATATTCATTTCAAATATTGATTATTCATCGAATGAATTGAACACAGTACAGTTAACGACGGTACTGCCAATGTTGCGCTGATGATGACGATGATGATGAGAATTTTTTTTATTCTATTCATTCTATTCTTATACGTGTTTTGTTACCTTCAACAGGCTTTGGAGAGCGAAAAAAAATTTCTAAAATGAGCTTTTTCTATTGATTTGTTGTGCGATGCGATTGTTTGGATGCTGGGTTGGGTATGAGGGGTTTTGATAATTTTACATGTTTTTGTTGCCTTAAATTTTACATTTTGATTAATTAAATGACCCTTTAAACATTAAGACCTAAATTAAAGAAGGATTTTAAGTCCCATCCATGATCCCAACACTGCCTTATCCTCAACAACTTTTTTTCTATACTTAATTCTACATATAAAGAAAATACTTTGCAAGAAAACAAATGATTGTATATGATGAAACATCGCAGTGTACACACATAGAGGATACCACAAAGAAGAAGACGAGATGAAATTTATGAAGAAGAATGAAGCAAAAAAATAAAAATAAATAAATTCTTGTTCTACGTTGAAGATTTTTTGCAGTTACATCATCATTTTCGCTTCTTTTGAGGTTGAGAGAAAGACAAAGATGGAATTTCTGTGTAAGTAGGAGAGAAAAAAAGTAAATTTATTTATTTTGTTGGAATTAGCAACGATGTGTATTTGTTCTTTGTCGTACTTTCAGAATTCTTCGATTGATGTTGTCTTTAAAGATAATTCGTAAATTCTTTTGTGAGTTTTTATTGGTTTTTTTTTGGATGGAATTTATGTCTCTTGTGGGAATTGTTTGGATGTTGGCAGAACTATTGATCTAAAAGAGTAAGGAAGATAAAATTGAAGGATTTTGGGAAGGACTGTTCTTTTCGAAAGGACTTTAATATTCTCTATATTGTAAAAAAATATATTTTGAATATTTTACAATTACAAAATTTCAATAACTTTCATCAGTTTCTCTAAAATCATCTCGAACACTTGACCTCCAATATAAAATTAGCAATTATTTCCTGTCAATAGCAAACAAACCCAACCAATTAATCCGTTACCTCTTTATTGCTATTGAAATGTAAAAATTTCAAATAAAAATTCCACAAACTATTATTCTAAAATTCTTGTCAAAAACCATCTACAATCGTGATCTCCGTTTCTTTTCCGACAACACAATGAAATTCGATTAAGGTCGTTCACTAATGACGTCTATTTAAATATTTTACTTTAGTCTTCTCAATTTTCAAACCTTTTTGCAAATATTTTTAGAATTTAGAATTTTTTGATGAGCTTGTTTTTATTATTATTTTTATCAAAAAAAGTTTCAAAGACCCACAAATTATCAACATCATCACAATACAACTCCTCTTATTCTTTCTCTTAATCATCCATTCCAACAAAACAATTTAATGTCTCAAAACATTAAAGTTCATTAGCTATGAACTTACAATTCGAAGTCAGACTTTCAAAGTCAGCATAATTTGCGATAATCAATTTCTGGATATAAAAATATCTTGACGAATGAAATGATGGAAATAAAATTCTGATGAAGACATTGATAAAAAGTTATATTGATCGTAAAATTGTTGGTTGATTGTTGGAATTAGGAAAAGGTGGATTTGATAGATTGATGTTGATCATTTTATGAGTTAAGGTTTGAAATTTTGATGACTTTGTAGATGTCTTTAGGGGTCATGTTCAGAAATAGTATAAACGTTTTAAATTTGTTTAAAAATAAACTAATAAAAGTTAGGTATCTTCTGTATTTCACCTACCCTTACAGCTTACAGAACCTCATAAAATCAATTACCATTCCCATTACAACTAATCCTTTCACCAAAACAATTTAAATCCTCACACGTGAGCATACAGGAAATTCCCATTAAAAATAGAAATTTCTATTTAAAAAAAAGAGTCGCAAGCCACAAATCATCACTCACATTGTTTCAGTCTTGTTGTACATGTGTGCTTTTAATCCTCAAGCATGCAAATACTTAGAAAGGATTTATATCTAAAAACAAATACGGGTTTATTGTCCACATGTGCATTCTATTCATATGGTGGGAAATTCTCAAATACTACGTCAGTATCATCTTGTACATTTTAATAGTCTAGAAAATTCTGATATTGAAACTTTAAATATAAAACTTTTTCATAATAAATGAAAAATATATATTTTAAGCTTTAAGTCTGTCACACGTGCAAGATATTTTATATTTTGTCTTCTTTTTCTCTTGTCTCTGTTTTCATGCACTTGTCTTGATTGGAAAAATGATGCCATGCTGCATGCACAGACAGAAGGAAAAAAAATATATGACATGGAAAATATATTGTAGAATAAAATATCAAGACATCCACGTTTATGAATACATTAAGGAGACAATCTCATGTATACATATTTTGATGAATTTTAACATAAAAATGAATTTTTTCGAGAGTCGATTTTTTGTGTTTTCGTGCACCTGGAGCATTGTTGTGTTGTTATTCATGGGAATTTTAAGTTTAGACTAGGAAATTTTTTTTAGACAGAATTTTAGGAAAATTGACTTTTAAAAAAGTTCTGGCTTCAAGCCAAAGCCACTTTAAAGCAGTATCATGAATTTTACAGCCTATGTGTTACTAGAATTATCATTATTGAGACTAATTCATGCTGTTTGATGATAATATTGAACTTTTATGTGAATGCTCATATTTGTCATCCCTCATTCAGTTACACTTCGTTTTCTTTAGGTATCTAATTTTAAAACAAATCTACAATATTATCATACCATAAAAATTTATGCAAAGTCACCAATCAAATAGTTTATGGCTTCATACCCTACCGTTTTATTCTTTTTCATTCTGAAACATTTTCCAAACATTAATATTCATTTTCATGTCTAAACTACAATTTTTCCATCTATTTATTCTTTTCAAAAAAGGGTACAGTATAGAAAAAGGGTCGACATTGAAAATAGAGATTGCTAAAAAAATATTAATTACTATAAAATACCAGAAATTATTTTCAGCAATCATACGCATTACACAGGATCAAAACAATATTTTTTTTCGTAAAATTTGTGAGGGGTTAATAGGAACCGCGTTTGGGAAAAATTTTCACCCGTAATTTACAACACAAATAAATGTCAAAATGTAAAATTTTTAAATAAACATTTAATCATTATAATTGAATTTACACACGTTAAAAATTTTTTTTTTAGAAATCATAAATTCAATCAGAGCATAAAATCATGTTTTCTATCCATATTGCTTAGTGTTCATTAAATTCATATTTTATTTTCTAACTCTTTAACTTCTCACACGACCTGTGACAGCAAAGCAATTTTTCATTCTGATAATGTAATGTTTTTACTGAATGTATTTTTGTTGTTTGCTATCTCGTGTGCTTTTTTAGCCTTGAACTTTTAAGGGTGATTGTGGTGCTATCAGTTGCATGGTTACTGATGGTGCTGCTGTGTTTTTGTTTGGTTAAAGGGTTTTTCGATGGACAAATTAATTAATTTTGGGCGATGGGCGATTTAGAGACTGTACAACTAAATATTGAAATTCTCTCAGAAATCAGCTAGAATCTTATGAATTTTAGTACTAATTATTATTCTTGTTGTCATCAACATCCACTATTACATTCAACTCGAAACTCAAAGCCACCCAAACTCCTGCCATTTCCATCAACATCCTTGAATAAATAAGCATTGACAATCGCACAAGAAACTCATAAGAAATCATTTAAGTAAGTGAATATGGCATCAAATTACAAACTAATGTACATACATAAAGAGAATCAAATATGGTCTTATTTACATCTACATCCATACATTCATTTATTTATATGCACAGCAGGTGAAGAGATGGAATTTTATTCATGAAAGAAAATCCTTCACAAGTACCTCAATCTCTGCTGAGATGAGAGAGAAAGAGACAAGAAAGTTGAATGAAAAGCTTAAAGAAATTTTTCATTCCATAAATTGTCAAATATGAAAATTCCCCGCATATATATAATTTTTTTTGGAGGAAGTAGAATGAGCTAAGTTATATAGAAAATAAATAAACATTATTCTTTGTGTCATGCATGTGATATTTAGTAGCAAAATAAAGAGAAAGGAAATCACAAGATTAAAATCTTGAAGAGCACTCGAGCGAGCGAGTAACTCGCTTTATTTTTTACTTTATAGAATATTTTTTATGTCGTTACTTCCATCCCTATGAGTTTGTTTTCTCAACGCTTCCCCATACACTTCAGGCTCATCTTCTGTTCATCTGTTGTCGCATTTTCTTGCGCTCGAGAAATTTTTAATTTTTATTTTTTTCATCATGTTGATATGGGTTTGGTAGGGGAAGGAATGTTTGCTGCAGATTTTCTGTCAGTCTTTAAGATTCTGAAGATGTGAAAAAGCTGCGTTCAAAGCTGCGTTCAAAGCACTTTAAAATTCACATGACCCTACATTCAACCCTTACTTGTCCTCATTTTCCTTTTGACTCGTAATTTTTATTTATTTCATAAACTTCACTTCGAGTAAGATAGAGATTATATGTTCTATTATGTGAAATTAGATTAAATCCTATATACCTTATACTGTAAAGAACATACACGCGAAGATATATGAGATCGCTGTACATATTTTTTTTTCATTCTCATATTCTCTTCATCAACAATGTCATCCATCCTTTCTACCTTCAAGTCACTATGTGAATAAATTTAATTCTATTTATTTGTTCGTTACAATCATGAAGCGGATGGAAGAAGAAAGCTTTTGATGTTAAAGTAAAAACGACTAGATTGTTAAAGTCAGATGGAAATAAAGAGAGGATTTAGTAGTCAACAAAGCTTTGTAAAGTTGGAGAAAAATGAGAACAGAAGAGGAAATTGAAGTTTGTGAATGCAAAAAATAGAAAAGGAAGTTTACAATAAAAATTTATGTTGACTATTGTGTGATGACTTGTTGACTGGATGCAGAAATAATGGCAATCAAGATGTCAACAGAAAACTTGTGCTTTTTAGTTCTATTTTCTAGCTTTGTCTATAATTGGACACTTCAATGAAAAAGTTTGTTCTTTTTGCCAGTCAAATCTCTAAATTGGAAGCTTTAAATGTAACATAGCAACAATCACCTCAAACAAACTCAACAATCCCTTCTTCAAACACCATCAACTACGTAAAAACTACTTTATTCCATTAAACTTGATGATTTACTGACCCTTTTTGTCAGGCATTAAGCTTAAAGGATTCAACATGAAGATTAACATAATGAACCGATTTTAGTTACTTTTTATGCTTCATTCTCATTTTCTACTTCGTCTTTTTTATTCGTTAAATATTTAGTCAAGTCACCCCTTTCCTTTTGACAACAAATTGTAAATCTTTGAAGCTTTTGAGGATTAATTTTCATTATTTGATTACGTATTATTAACATTAATGAAGAAGACTGCTAGCTTCTGCTTTGTAATTATGTCATTTTGAGATATTATTTTTGAGATGGTTGTTGAATTTTTGGTAGGGATGGTGAGGTGTTGTGATGGGTGAGTTTCTCAGATGAGAAATAAATTTTGTACATTTATAGAGTATTTGAGTATTTTTGGACACATTTAATTTAAAATTATTAGACTTAGATATAACTACCTAAATATGAATACTTTAAAGAAATTAAATTACGCAAAAATAAAATTCAATTAATTTTTTTTACTATGTAATATTTGCCCTAACTAACAAATCCATAACATTACTATCAAAAATTCTTCTTCAACGCTCTCAACAACCCTAATTTTATTCCATAAGAAGTAAACTTACTAATTTTCAATTTTCAGAAGCTCATTCCTAATAGAATTAATAAAAATTATGTCAGTGATTCGAAATAAGAAATTTGATACGCATCGCATGCTATAAATGTGTTCATATTATTATTATTGTTTATTATTATTATTTTCCATTAAGAACATAAAATAATAATAATAAACATAGAAAGAAGGGTGATTGTAAGAAAAATTTTTGTGGGGTTGATTTAATGATAAGACATAATTTAAGGGAATTTGTATTCAATTTTGAGGTAAATCGGAGACATTTTCTGAGTGATTTGTAAAGGATAAATTCAATCTTCTGTTAATCTACTTCCATTAACAGAAATTTAATCAAAGAAACTTTCTCAACCTTAAAAGACACATCACAAATCCAATTCCACACATGAATGGAGTTTGTGACACATAAAAAGGCATAAGTATCGTGAAAAAAAAATAATGTTGATAATAAAAGAAGAGAAAATTTTTTTATGACGATAGGCTTTAATACCTTCTTAAGTGTATCATATTCACACTCATTACTTTACATGCATATTATCAAAATACATACACCTGGTAAGCATTAGCGAGTATGCGGAAAAATTAAAAGTATCTACACTTCATAGAATCCAATTAAGGACATGCTTAAGAGGATCTTAAAAGTAATTTTCTTTTAGTGTAGCGGAATATAATTTCAAATAAAAATAAAAAAGAGACTGAGGAACAAAAAAAGACATCAAAGTGAAATGAATAAAAAAATTTCGTGCTTTCAATTTCAATTTGTTTTTCATTTGTATCATTACCGAGTGCTCACTTAATTTCATCATTCACGCGATAAATGAACGAGACTGTCTCTTGTTCTGTTCTTTTATTCATGCTCGTGTTGTACAATAAAGAATTAAAAGGAATACGATAAGACTGAGAGGGGGAATTTGATAGTTTTGTGAGGAGATGGCATGAAAAATAAGATTCGTGGAGATGACATTGGATTTTTTTGTGAGGATTCTGTAGACTTTTAAGGTTCATGGACATTGAGTATATTCCAACATTTTTCAATAAATTTTAGTAAAAAAAATCAAGCTTCCTCCATTGTTGGCAACTCTACCCAAGAGAAGACAATAAAAACTTTTCAAAATATTTATTCATTCTTAAAGACCATCCGCTCATAAATTTCCTTACTTTTCTGCATCCTCAATTCATCAGATAACATAGAAGAAAAGCAAAGAAAAAAAGATTCCTTTCTCATTTTACAGTCATAACCATCATTCTATCGGAGAACCAAAAGTCTCTTGTGATGCACACTTCAAGAACATGAGGAGAAGAAATGGAAAATGTCTGGCACGAACTGTCTCCTTCATTCAATTCTGTATACAGATTTATTTTTTTTTCTTTGCATTTTAGCAAGTTGTAAGAAACTCAAAAAAATAAAACTTTTTTTTTTCAAACAGCTACAAGCAAAAAGGTGAGAAAAAAAGTTCTTTTTTATTTCCATGACTGTCTGCATGCAGAAGACATAAAACGAAGAAATAGTAAAAAGAAACAAGAAATGGATGGAAATATATATAAAAAAATACTATTTAATACATAAAGAAATGATTGTACATACACTAATGTGAATATCTTATATCCATACATTTTACTCTTATTATTCTTTCTCTCACTCTCTCGAAATTCACAAGTAAAGTAACAAAAAAAAAAAAAAAATAAAAAATAAAGAAATAAGAAGGTGGAAAAATAAATAGAAATGAGAGATAGATAGCTCAAGATATACAATTGAATCTATTGAAGTAACGAAGTAAGTGGTAAATAAGTATCTGATTTCGTAAGCTGACGTTTTTGAGGTATGAAATTAGACATGCAGTGAGAAGAAAAGAGTTGAATTGAAACTGAAATACTCAATTTTGGAATTGAAGTTATATTGCAGATTATTTTCGATTTTATGATAAATTTTGGAGCTTTTTCTGTGGAATTTTTCAAAGTTTTAGAAAAAATTCATTTTAGTTTGAACTTTTCGAATTAAATGTTGAAAATATTTTAACTTATTTTATATTTTTAAAAATTTGATTTTTTTAGCTAAATTTTTACCGATTTTTGGTAAGTTTTTCAAACTTTTTTTTTAGAATTTTAATAATTTAAAAAAATTAGAATTTTGCAAACTTGAAATTTGCCAATTAATTTTATTTTAATTTAACCTTTTCTTTTCATTCAACAACAAACTTCCTCATCCATTAACAATCACCATCACCTGATAAAAAGAAAACAAACCAACCAATTGCACAATATTTCAAATCCAACTTTGCAGCAAATCACAATTTATTGCATGAAGAAAAAAAAGTATCATTATATAATTTTTTTGTTCCTACATAATAAAGAATTTATCGAATATTCGAAGACACTCACTTTTGCAAGTTTTGATTTATTTCGTAACTGTTCTTGGAAGAAAAAAAAAAAGTTGAATT
Organism: Chironomus striatipennis; assembly: GCA_026123125.1. NCBI lineage: Eukaryota > Metazoa > Arthropoda > Insecta > Diptera > Chironomidae > Chironomus > Chironomus striatipennis. Next base: position 41,711,007 of record CM047393.1, on the reverse strand, counting down.
TTTAATGGCAATTCTTGCTATTCAAGAAGCAGCATGTTCTTGGAAAAGAAAACGAATAAAATAAGAAAGTTTTTTGGAATTACTTGGAAAAGTTTTGTTTCAAAAAATGAAGTCAATAATGTCGAAAATTTATAGTTTTTGGGAATAATTTTATGAAAAAGGCAAAATTTGAAAAAACTTTAAATAAAATTTGTAACAATTTGAAAAAAATCTTCAATGTCAATAATACTGCATTCAATCCCACCCTGACCTATCACAAATCATTCCACATACAATTCAAAATTCCATTCACAATCATAATTCCATCAAAAAATTTCAATAACAATGCCGCGACACTAATTTCACTATCATAATCTTCCATAATTCAATAACAATTATTCTCATTATTTACATCAAAAATTAAGTAATTTATTGTATATCGGATATTATTCTTCTGTATTATAGACATACATACAAAAAAATAGCTTTCGGCCTTCTTATTAAACATTATTTTCAAAACAAATACGAAATTTCTCATTATTTTAGTCGTATCTCTTTAGCTTATTGATTCAATTAGTTCCATAAATCTGTTTGTTCACATAACAACGAATTCGATATCAACATAGATAAATCGATTATGTTATTAACTTGTAAGTCGAAAAAATTGCCATCAGGCGCGGAAAATTGGGGCTTTTGGATTTTAATAGCTGTCACAATGGTCTTTTGTGACTTAAAAAAAATAATAATGTTGATTAATGGAATGATAACGAAAATTAGGTAATGCAAAGAATTTTTTTGTAGAGTAAGGTGAATTAATTTGAATTATCTAGGGGGTGAAGTAATTAAAATGTTAAATATTGGGCGGTTCACTTGTCTTTTGGGAGGATTTTTAATTGAATGGAGAATTTTTTGGTTGCTTTAAATAGCAAGCTTATTTTTGTGCATTTCTGATGATGATTTAGATGAAAAATATTTTCAACATTCAAATACAATCATTGATTCCATTTCATTCACAAAATACCCACTTCATAATGTTATACAAAAATAAAGTCTTGTCCTTGGTCATGGTGATCAAAAATAATTTCATTCATTCGATTAACTTCTTTATAAAGCATGAAATATGTCCAATCAAAATAAATGTGTCGATTTCATTTAATGACGACTTACTCAAATTGTCAACTATTAAAGAAATACCTAAAATCAGTGCTTTAAGGTCAAATGGTAGTCAAAAAGATATTTTGAGTCAGAAGTAGTTAAAGTATTTTCACACACAATAAAAAATGAATTTGTTAATTAAAAATTAGCTAATGGTAATTAATTTCTGTCAATAACAAATTAATCAGAGGGGTCGTTCTTTTATGATGTCCGATTTTTAAGGGGGTCTGAAGCTGTGTGACGGTTTTAAACAATAGAATTTTTTGTCTGAAGATTTTGTGACAGAGTGGGAAGGGGTCTAAAAATCCATGTTTTTTGATGGATGTCATAAGTGATTTTTTTTTGAGTTATTTGAGTCTTCTGAGTTATCTTGTGGAGAAATGGCGAGTAAAGACAGTTCATTCAAATTTTATAAAAATTGTTTTTGATTTCGAATCAATAATAGAAATTGTTAAATTTTTGAAAATATTTGGAAAATATATATTTCTGAATTCAAAGAATTTTCGGACCCCTAAAAGAAAAAATTTTTGAACTTTTTTAAAACCGTTAATTAAAAATTCAGAAAACAGTTAAAAATAAACTTTAAAAGCATTTCACATCCTCCAAAAGCCTCCAAAACATCCCAATCATCATTTGTCATTTAAATTATCACATCTTCCCAATTTCTCAAGTATATTTCATATTTTTTATTGTAACATTTAAGTTAAAAAAAAATTTCACACTTGATTGTAAACACATGACAACGAAAAAAATAAGAAAATAAATTCCGCAAATACAGTTTATGATAATCGCACAAAAGAGTATGTATGACGAGTTTATGAATATGAATTTTATTATATTTTCACTTTTCTCTGTATCTCACTTTTGTCGCTTGATTCAGCAAAAAGAATTTGCTTTAATTAGCATATTCCGTAAATGCTTATCGAGTTTAAAGAAAGTCGGATGAGACTTATTAAATTTATTTTAGAGAAAATACAAATTTAATTGGAGTTTTTTTTCGTGAGAGCTTTTTTGAATTTCTTTGGGATATTTTTTTGTGCTGAGTAAATCTTAACTAATCTCAAGAAACCTGAATTTTTTTAAAGAAACCCCATGGTATAAATTCCCTTTTAGAGCAAATTCTACTTAAATTTAATCAACCTTCTTCCCTGCAATAAAATTTCCAAGAAACAACTTATCAGATCCACAATATAAATTCCCTTAAGATCCCTAATAAAAAATTCCCCCTTTGTGACAATAAAAAAGCAACAAAAGAAGACATACCTGATTGCAATGGAGTTGCATAAGCAACATGTTGATTCCTTATCACTGACTTCGATGATATTTGAATGAGGATGAAAATCATCCCATAAATCCACGACATTATCATTTAAGATTAACATCACCTGGATGAATCACAAAATTAAATAAAAATTTCACTTGAAAATTTTTTTCTAGCCAAATTGCATTTTTTGGAAGAGATTTTGAATTGATATTTTGAATTAATAATTTTTCACGTTTTAATAATTATTGAATTTTTTTTGTAAATTTCACTATTTCACTGATTAAATTATGATAAGCTTGATATTTGATTTTTTCACTGTTTTAAGAATTTTTTTTTCAACTTTTTTGGAATGAAATTCAAAGATTACTATGATTAATTTTTTTTATATATTTTTTTTTTGAAAATTCCACTGGTTATTACGATTGTTCAATATTTTTTGATTTGATTGATTAAAATTCGTTGATTTTTTTACCTCCTTTTCAAAATTCACATTTTTTTTAATTTTTTTGACTTAAAATATTTTTTTAAAATTTTGACTTTTTTCGGCAATTATAAAAATTCACTTATTTAATAATTCTAAATATATTTCAACACGATACAACACTAATCAGATGAGAGTAAGGTGAACACATATTTTTTCTTATAAGCGCGAATATTTTTGCGGGCAGAAAAACTTTATTACCGAGAGTTTATTATTAGCAAAAATATGAATATTTCTAATCTGGCTTTGTTATTGTTTTTTTATGAGAGATTTTTCGTCTTAGACACAAGATTGGGTAAAATTTAAAATAGTTAAAGTTCAAGAATTTCCAATTCCTCACTCAAAAATCTTCCAAGAATTCAAAAATTTCAAACACAAAACCTTCTTTATTTACTTTTTTTGCATTCAATCATGAACCACTCACACAATGATGGAAAAAATCTTGAGATATATAATTTTTTTTATATAAAATACACAACATTCACTTTTGCACGAATCTTTTTTCCATCCATTTTTCCTCCAAGATATTCTCAATTTTTCCAAACTTTAAATTCTTATTGCTAATTAACTGGCTCACATTGGATGCCTTAAATTGTAAAAATTTCAACTTCAAGTTTCATATTTTCTTATAAGAAATAAATTTTTCTCATTTGTGTGTATTTTTTTGTATTTTTATTTGATTCTCTTTCAAAATTCACACTGCGCTGCGACAACTTCGGGAATGAACTAACGTCTTTGAGATCTTATGGTATACTAAACAACTGGTTTTGTGTTGTGTTGTATTATTTTTGTCTGTTACTTACGTTTTCGAATTCGAATATGCATACAATGATATTTTGTGGATATATGTGTGTATCTCAACACACATACAGCTGCGCAATCGCAGATCTACTGTAGGTCTACTAGGGTAACTGTTGTGGGAATGTGAATGTTCTTATTGAATTGAATTTTATGTTATGAATGAGTTTTGATTGTGGATGAGTTTTTCGTGAGAATCTTATTGGAATGAAAATAAATTTTTGTATAATTATTAATTTTATTTTTATTAGAATTTTAGCCTTTGTGAATTTTTTATTGACAAATTTCTAATAAAAATCTAAAAATAAATCAAAATTAATTGATATTTGTACTAAGAATTCACATGCAGCAATCTCTTTTAATACCCTATCAATCTACCAGCCCCAAAAGCACATCAATTCAAAAATAGCCTTCCAAGAAGCTCTCCATTTGCCAATGTTAAATAATTCTCAAAAGCTAATAACTCTTGCCAGCATATTTTCTTCAGAAGCTTCATCACTTTTGTCTTTCATCCATAAATATCAATTTCCTTTCTTCTCCCTTCTTCCTTATTTGTTTATGTCCCTTCGAGTCAGATCTTTCTGTGTATAGCTTTTTATTAAGGATGAACACAACTGAGAGTAAAAAAAAAGATTCTTTCTGTTTTTGTCATAAAAGAAGTCATGCTGAAAATATGATGATTCATAATAGTCAATGGATACTGTTCGATGTAACGGACAATGAATTTTATGATGTACTGAAAAATTAGTGAGAAAAATTTTCAGTATTGAGGAAAGTCCATAAAATGAAATTTTTATTGCTGTTAAAAGCAATAATTTTTTTTTCTGTGGTGGGATGAAGGTTGGATTATGAGGTGTGAAGAATCAATTATTGGGTTTAAAATGTGCGTCATTGATTATTTTTATGAAAAGTTGAATTTTGAAGCAGATTTGCAAGAATTTTTAGGGTTAAAAGTAGAAACAAAGTTTCCATGTCTTTCCTTTTCTTTTCATCACATTCATTCAACTTTTACCTTTTTCTATGATTCCCAGAATGCGTGAGAACAAAAAAAGGATTCTTTGTTATTGCCACCCCACCAACATCCTTTCAAAAATCACAATGCGTACTTATTACAAAGAATTTTTTTTTATTTCAAAATTTCCGGACCCTTTTTGACTTTAAAAACTTTTACAACAACAAAAAAAAGAAAAGAGAATAGGAAGCCGTGAATGAAATAAAAAGGAAGCCGAAAAGTTAATTAAATTATGAAATGCAAATGGAATTGTGCGTTGCAAGTAAAAAAGAGTCATTCGACATTGATTGAGGAAATGAAAAGTTTCGTAAAACTTCTTTGAAGAGGGTTTTAATGAAAATATTCTAAATGGCAAAAGACTTTAATTACAATCATGCTGTAAGATTTTTGCTTTACGCTCATCAAATTTAGTTTTCTACATAAATGCCCAATTTTAATTCAAAAAACATAAAGAAAATTTTTTCTTTTTTTGTGCATACGAGAGGCACTAAATGTGTTGAAAATTTAATTTATGACTTCATTAAGCATGAAAAGCTCTTTTGTGGTCTTTTTTCTGTGTCTATGACTCCTCTCATCCTTTTTGTGAGGTTCAAAAAATAAAATTGTTGAATCATTGATTTGCCTCTCGGTCAGCTCGTCTATCTACTTTGTGTATATATACTATTTGATGCCACATCATTCAATAATACATTAAAAGCATTTTTTTCATCTCTCATTGCATAAATTTCCATTAAGCTTTTCGGATTTCAATTTTGATGCCTTTTTTTTTTTTGAATATCAGGAATTTTATTATTTTTTTGTTGTTGATGTTTTTTGCTGTTTTTGGCAAGATTTTAGGAATCGATTTTTTTAAAATACTTAATTTATGTTAGGATGCTTGTGTATTTGTGTGGAAATGAATTTGCTAATGAGACTGATTTGAGAATTCAAAGTAACAAACTTATTATTGAATTCTTATATAAAAAATATTTAATAAATTATTTATGCTTCAAATACCTAACTGTTAATAAGTTTAAAATATATTTTGTACTTTTTAAATTAATAAAATCATTCATCGAAAACGAAAGTTCACAAAATTCATAAAAATGAAGCTAAGTAGATTTTTCAACGAAAAAAGCTTTAAAACTTAACAAAAAGTCGTCACATTCCCAAAAAAAATCCCACTTCGAAGCTAACTTTCTCACATTTTTTGTTCATTTAAATTTTTCTCACCAATTCTTTTTTTTCATCCCAGTTCACGCTGTCCGAAAGCATAGGAAATTAAATACGTGGTATGGAATCAATTGTTGTTTCACCAATTTGCAATTCAATTTTCTTCTGTTTGCGAATATTTTTTTTCCAGTATCTTTTCTCGTCGATCAGTCGATTTAAAATCAACGATAGCTAAAAAATTTATTATTTTAGTTTTTGATTGATTTTTTTTTGGGTATTTTTGTGCTTGATTGGATATTTTTTCCTGTTCATTGGAGTAAAGTTTGATAATTTTTTTGAGGAAATTTTGTTCATTATTTTGCTTTAAGAAGCATGATAAAATTTTTTTATTGAAGTTTTAAATTTTTATGATTATCTTAGAATTTTGAGATCATAAATAACATTTTCCTAGATTTCTCTGTCTATTTATTTTAAAATAAATTGATACTAAAAATTCATAAAATAAAAATAAATTCACAAATTTTCTAAATTGTTTCTGTATATTTTCAGAATTGCACTGCAGCATAAATAACATTCCAACATAGAAATATTCAGGTAATTAAATAATAAATTTCTCCACATCCTCGTATGATGTATTAAGTGCAGAATGCTCTTTTCATCTGCCAAAAACTATATCATGAATGTTCATGAATATAAACCAGGAATGAAAAGCTGGGATGATAGAAAGTCGGAGTATGAGAATGTTGCAAAAAGCATCAACATTAGTATCAAATGAATGAATTTATTCGAACTTGAAAATTCTCATGAATATTTCAATACTTGTGTTTTTTGGTGAATGTATTATTGTTAAAATTGTATTTTTGAATTTAATTTTTTAAATTTTACAATTATAAATTTTAATTCGTTTAAATTTTTTCAATCATAAAAATTTAAATACTAAATTTTTAAATATTTTTTCCAACATTTTTGAAAGAACAAATTTTAAATATTTTTTAAAATTACCTATTTAAAAATTTATAAAATTACTGAAACATTAAAAAAATAAAAAATCATAAATATCCAATTTTTTCTCAGATTTCCTCAAACTTTTCATTTCAGTTAAAACTTTCATATACAAACATACTGCATGAAACATAAAACATAATCTTTCCCTGCTCTCCTGCATTTTCGTTTCTATATTAATGTTTTTTTTGTATGTCTAAATTGTAAATCCGAAAACACAAACACGAAATGCATTTTCTCGTCATCCTCCCCAGTAACCAAATGCAGCTAAAGAAAAGTTTCAGCAAGCTGAAAACATTCTTTAAATAGATTGTCTGTAGCTAGAATGATATTTAGCTTGCTAGATATAGTTAAGATGAATGCAGATTGCATTTAACTATCTGAATTCAACTATCCTTTTACCAGCTCTTTACATCTTGCTTGTAACTAGCTATTTGTTTGCTGCCATTAGCTACGCTAGATAATAATACGCAGCGAATAATAAGTTAATTTTAAGAAATTTACCTCGTGTGTAGTGAAAAATATTTTAATTAAATAAATTATGTGGAATAAATAGTTTTAAGTTGCAATTAATTAGTGATTGTGTTAAAATAATAATCATTGATATTAAATTCATCAAAAAAAGATCAAAATGGTTAATTAAAGGTAAAAATTGTGTTTAAAAAATTGATTTAATTTTTTGTGTTCCTTAAGTTAAAAAATGAACAAGATTAAAAAATTTCTGGTAAGTAAATAGAATTTGAATTATCTAATTACCTAATTTTATCATATTTTTTTCAGTTTTTAATTATTATTCATCTCTTTTCAGAAATATAATAATTTTTATTTTTCTTAGCTTTTTCTTTTTAGGATTTTCTAACACATTTCTTTCATTTCAGGTTTAATTAAAAATATTTTTTTTACAGGATTAAATTAATTTATTTTTTTTTTTGTATTTTTTTAAAAAAATTTATAAATAAAAATCAAATTATTTACCCAAATAAAATTAGAAAATATAAATTTTAATTAAATGTGGTCATTTCTGAATAATTTCTATTTCAGGCAAAATAAAGCTAGCTATTGCCTAGCTGTCAATATAAGAATGCATAGCAAGCTTTATGCTAGCTGTTTATACGCTACGCACAGGACACGTAAATAATCTACGTTTACGTATCGCAAAAACTTGCTGAATACAGTTAACTTTCAGCATGTATCTAGCAAGCTAAATATTAACTGCGGTAGATAAGCTAAAGGGGGGGGACTAATTACAGGTACGGCAAGTCGTAAAAGTTAATCTTCAGCAAGCTTTCAGAAATGTTTGCAATAGCTGAAAGTTAGCTGAAGATTAACTTTTGGTTACTGGGGCCTATTATGTGATGTGTATGAGCATTATAAAGGAATTTATTGTAGTTGAAAATTTGTTAGAATTTATTCGACATGAAATATTTCAAAGTAAATGAATGAAGTTTAATTTTAGTAATTAAATTGAAAATTTTTGATACATATTAAAATGTTAAAAACTTGTAAATTTACAAGTAAATTACACGCTTTGCGTGGAAGTTAAAACTGAATTTGCAGAAAATTAATTCATTATAAAAATTTTGAAAAATTTGCAAAATTTTCGTATAAAACCAAAAATAAAACAAAAATTTCCCCATCGAAAATGCATTTTCATGATTGATTCAGAATATCCACCCGCACCCGTATCTATGCATGTGGGCAGATAGAAAGAGCAAAAAAAATTGTTTTTATTTGCATATCCACATCAACATCGAATCATAACGCCCAATAGGCATTTGCAACAGAGTATGAGATGCAACATATTGCATTTGCATGTAGTCTACACGATTATTAGTTCTGGGAAATGCAAATAAGACAAATATTAGGATTTTAGGATTAATTTAATTGCAATCTACTCGTATGTAAAGTTCATAAATAAATTTTCATTTGTGAAAATTTGAAAGAGGATTTTAGTGGATGACATGTGCATAAATGTGCGTTTGAGAGTTTCAATAATAATTTAAATTTAATGCAAATAATTTTAATGAGAGACATTATGCTGGAAGGCTTTTATGATAATTTTGGGGAAGTTTTAATTATTTTGAATTTTATTAGAAGACATGAAATTGACCAGATTATAATTTAGAAGTGCATTTATATAGTCATAAAATAATGCTCTATCTATTGGACAAATCACTGTAAATGACATTAATTTTAGTCCTTATCATATGCATAATTTTCAATTCATTCTAAAGCCTCTTGTGCATTTCATATGTAGGTAGAAAATCCTTTTTGCATGTCTATTATTTAGTCATTATCAGATGCATCAAAGTATTTCAATAAGCTTCTTAATATTGTCTAAGATTTCATGAATAGTAATTATTTTGTGCTGTAGAAATCATTTTCTTGATAGATTTTAGAAATTGACCTAATTTAAATCTGAATTCAAGCATTTGTGTTTATGAATATCTAAATGTTACTAAAAGCAATAATTTAAATTTGGAAATAGAAAAAAAAAACTTTTAAGAATTCAGCAAATATTTTTAAAAATTTTAATCTTGCTTATTGTGTTGATTAAAAATATGCTTATTTAATTTTCCAAGTTCTTAAATTTTTTGAAAAAAAAACAGACAAAAAACTATAACTGTAAAGAAAATATTAAATATTTTTTTAAAATGCTTAAAATTGTTTTAATTTAACAGAAAAAACAGAAACAAAAAAGGACATGGAAAAATTACAAAATTTTCCTTTTACTATCATGGAAATATTTCATTCATGAAATAAAAATATATTTCGCATGTATCATCATGCAAGTTAAGTAAATTCAAAAATTTCGAAAACGTTACAAAAAATTCACTGCAAAATAAATTCTAAATTTAATAACGATATTAAATTTTTTGAATAAAAGCTTTTCAAATCAAATCTTTTGAAAGAAGATTTTCTTTGTATTTTGTTGGCAACTCACAAAACGGAAAATTCTTTATCAATATAACACATCTTTGACATAATTTATTTAATGATAATTATTAAGCTATTTATATTAGAATAAACCTTGAATAAACAAATCGATAAATAAAAAGACAGTCACACAAATTTTAGTTCAAAAGTTATTAGGTAACTTGTGTGAAATTTCAGCACAAGCGGATATTGCACTATGTCGAAAATCGAAATTTTTTTACGTTTTTTCATTTTATGTGTGGAAATGATAGAGCAGACCTCTAAGCTTCAGAAAAACATCACTTCCAATTTTTTCGACCAATCTGGGCCGAGATACAGCACCAAATGTGAAAATTGGCTTCAAAACATGACTTTTTTAAATGATTAGAACTTTTTACTGTATTAACCATTTGTTTTGAAACTTTTTGCATATGATTAAGGAACATATGAAATTAATTTTCCGTACCTTACTTTTGGTCCTAAGACATTACGCAGTGCATTAAATTAATTTTGCTAAAAAGTGAATTTTTACTACTTCACATCAATCTCACGCTTTCCTATTGACTTAAAAAGATTTTTTGTCTGCTGTAATGGTTCCGTTTGAGTAAGGGCTACAACCCGTGGTATACATTGGAAATCGTGAAAATGCAACCCTGACGAGATATTTAAGGTTTTAGGTCGAAAAATGCGATTCTTTCACTTCGGGCTTAAATTGCGGTGAAAAAACCCTGGTCTGTAGTGGATTTTTATTGCATTTTTTTGTAGCTCTTATGTTCTAGCAACTTTTTCTGCAAAAAAATTCAAAATTGACCCCGGCATTTCCGAGCTTAACCCCCTAGAAGTAGGGTAGGGGGGGTACCTCAAAATTCAAAAAATTCAAACTTTTGCCTATTTTACTCAAAAATGATGAAACTCTCAGAAAACACTTAAATTATCCTAATCTAGACATAAACGTCCAAAAAATTTGATATCCTGCTAATTTTTTTCAAAAAAGTCCGAAAAAACGATTTTTTTCACATTTTTCGATATTTAGAATTAGTGAAAAATTTTTTATCTTTTTTTCTTTTTGTATTACATAGCTGCATTAAATACGCATCCAACGAGGTATAAACCATTACATATGGACAAAATTTGTCTGATTTAGAGCAAAAAAACGAAAATATGGTAAATTTATGTAGGTTTTGACGGTTCACCTTTCACATTTTTGACCATATCTCATCACCATTTTAAGTATATGTAACAAATTTGGTATCGTTGGAAAGGTAATTGTTCTAGCTATACAATGAAATTAAAATTTTTGTTCAAAATATGCTCAGGACATCACCAAGCTAAGTAAAGTTTGAGTTAACGCCCTAGATACCCATAAAATAAAAAATTTTCAATTTTGATTTTTTTCTATAATTTTGTCCTCAGACATTCATAATAACATCAAAAAAGTACATTAAAGTCATTGGTTGCTTCGTACAAGATCATAGTAGTGAGTATAAAATTTTCAAAATTTTTAAAATATTTCCAAAAAAATTCCATTTTTTCTATGGTCTTGTTTGGAACAGCCAATGACTTTAATGTACTTTTTTGATGTTATTATGAATGTCTGAGGACAAAATTATAGAAAAAAATCAAAATTGAAAATTTTTTATTTTATGGGTATCTAGGGCGTTAACTCAAACTTTACTTAGCTTGGTGATGTCCTGAGCATATTTTGAACAAAAATTTTAATTTCATTGTATAGCTAGAACAATTACCTTTCCAACGATACCAAATTTGTTACATATACTTAAAATGGTGATGAGATATGGTCAAAAATGTGAAAGGTGAACCGTCAAAACCTACATAAATTTACCATATTTTCGTTTTTTTGCTCTAAATCAGACAAATTTTGTCCATATGTAATGGTTTATACCTCGTTGGATGCGTATTTAATGCAGCTATGTAATACAAAAAGAAAAAAAGATAAAAAATTTTTCACTAATTCTAAATATCGAAAAATGTGAAAAAAATCGTTTTTTCGGACTTTTTTGAAAAAAATTAGCAGGATATCAAATTTTTTGGACGTTTATGTCTAGATTAGGATAATTTAAGTGTTTTCTGAGAGTTTCATCATTTTTGAGTAAAATAGGCAAAAGTTTGAATTTTTTGAATTTTGAGGTACTACCCTACTTCTAGGGGTTAAGCTCGGAAATGCCGGGGTCAATTTTGAATTTTTGCAGAAAAAGTTGCTAGAACATAAGAGCTACAAAAAATGCAATAAAATCCACTACAGACCAGGGTTTTTTCACCGCAATTTAAGCCCGAAGTGAAAGAATCGCATTTTTCGACCTAAAACCTTAAATATCTCGTCAGGGTTGCATTTTCACGATTTCCAATGTATACCACGGGTTGTAGCCCTTACTCAAACGGAACCATTACAGCAGACAAAAAATCTTTTTAAGTCAATAGGAAAGCGTGAGATTGATGTGAAGTAGTAAAAATTCACTTTTTAGCAAAATTAATTTAATGCACTGCGTAATGTCTTAGGACCAAAAGTAAGGTACGGAAAATTAATTTCATATGTTCCTTAATCATATGCAAAAAGTTTCAAAACAAATGGTTAATACAGTAAAAAGTTCTAATCATTTAAAAAAGTCATGTTTTGAAGCCAATTTTCACATTTGGTGCTGTATCTCGGCCCAGATTGGTCGAAAAAATTGGAAGTGATGTTTTTCTGAAGCTTAGAGGTCTGCTCTATCATTTCCACACATAAAATGAAAAAACGTAAAAAAATTTCGATTTTCGACATAGTGTATTGTGCTTAAGCTTTAGTTATATTTGGTTCTTGAGAAATTTTCACAATTTTTTTAAAAAAAAAGATAATTCAATTTAATTTTCAATAAAATTTGATTATTAGAAAATCAAATAGATTTTAAAATATTTGTCTAAAAATATTTAAACTAAATTTATAAAAAATACTTGAATTGAAAAATTGGAACATTTTTTACAAAATCAAAACTTCTTTTTTGAATAAATTCCATTTTTATCACTAATTTGTACTCTTAAACAATTTTAATAAATCTTTTTCTTATTTAACATATTTAAAACTAAAGTTATTGGAAAACAATCAAATTGAGAATATCAAAAACTTGTATTAAGAATACAAATTGCTAAATTGTTGTTTCGGTCTCAATTGTTGACAATTGTTAATGATTATTACAAGTTTTTTAGGTTTAAATAAAAGCCAAAGGTAGTACTGAATTATCACTTACATGCTGTCTGATACAAATGATTTACGAGATTTATGGGTGGTATTTTAGCAATGCATCTTTTATTGAATATGAAGAAGATTTTGCAAAAAATTTCTGCATTTTATTCGAATTTATGGTTCAAGTTTAAAAAACTGGTTAGTTTGGGGCTAACTATGTTATAGAAAAATTGAGGAAATAAAAAAAATCATTTTTTATTTTGGGATTTTTTTTTACAGTAAACATTTTAAATCTTCCAAATTTAAACATTTTTTATTTACTTTAAATTCCATTAAAAATTAAAAAAATCACAGTTTGAAATCGCAATAAATTTATCAAATAAAATTCGTTCATAAAAATCAATAACTAAGTATGTTTTAAATATTTCATAATAATGACTTTATCAACTCAAAATTTCAAACTTGACAAATTGGCCTAACGTTATTGAAAAATGGCATCGAATTTAAAAACATAATCTCTTACACCTAACTGTTCTTGACAATCAAACTGACTTTAATTCTTTCAGTGTCAATAAAATCTGCAAAATGCATTTCTAGTGTTGATTTAAATTACACCTATGAACTTTGCTACTGAATCTCATGATTTTTCGCACGTACTTCAATGCAGATTTATCACACAAAAAATGTCTTTCATTGTTAAATAGTGTAATTTTACTGTTGAGTTTTTGTTAATTTCTCCATCACCAATGGTATCATCGTTTCTTGATTTGACGTTATTTTAAATATTTTTATTATATTAATTAAATTTCTATCCGATAATTATTGTAATACTGTAGAAAATAAACTCAGCATCAAATCTAAAAACTTCTATTATTCTTTGCTCAATTTTTAATGAATATTTATGAGTTGGTACAAAATGTGTCTCACGTGTATTAACAGATAAAAATATGTCACAATTGCATGCTCAACAGTTAATTATTGATTTTGTTGACAAAAATTCTAATCTCTAAAGGAGGTAGTTCCTTAATCAAAGCTTTTTTAATGATGTTTTAACAACAAAAAATCTAAATTTGCGTGATTTACAAAGCAACTTTAAAATCCTATAGATAGAGGCAACGTGAATGAAAATGAGATTTTTTTTGGAGAGAAACTTAAACTCGCTCAACATTCTCACTCAATATTTTTCATTTTCTTCTTTTAAGCTCTCTCAAATCACATCTCTTGACAGCTTTGGGGTGACTGTATAAAAGCATTTTCTCCCTCAACACTGTTGATCATTTGTCTGTTAAGATTCATAAGAGTCTGATCGAATTGAAAAAGGTGGAAAAATTAAGTTCTTTTGTGGAAGTTCGAAAGTGAAGATAAATTTGATAAAAATTCGAAAAAAAATTTGGAAAAAATTTTGAACTTTAAAATTTTTGTAAGATTTGAAACAATTAAAAAAAAAATAAATTATATTTTGATATAAAAGTAACTTTAAACTTTATTAAAAAGAAAAAAAAAATATTAAATAAAATATAAAATTAATTTTAAAAAGAATTTTAAAAGTTAAAAAACGATTGTTTTAAAATCTAGACTGTAAATGACTTTTTGTGACAAAATCCTTCACATTGGGATAAATGTACTGAAAAAGTTAATCGAAAAGAGTAAAAAATTAATAGTGACAGCCTAAAGCACGTCATCATCACATCCACAAGGTCTCGTAAATTTCCCTTACTACATAAAAAGTAAATAATAAGATTTTTTACAAAGAACTGCATTGTGTCGAGAGTTGTGCAAAAGGTGAGTAAATATTAATGAATATTTTGCTGCTGCTGCTGATTCTTCTTATTATTAAGCGTGCGTGTGTGATTATGTAAATCTTGATAATAATAAAATGAATAGATCAATTTTGAGGTATTGCATGAGCTGAATTTTAAACAGGACAGATTATGCGTCGAGGAACTTGGTATCATTTTTGCATAGCATGTTCTTGTTGAATGTCATCATTAATAATAACTCTAGTGTGTAAAATCGGAATTTATATTAGAAAAATTAACAAAATTTAAAAATAAATCTTTAAAATGTTGAATTTTGTTTTCAGTGCCATTTATTCGATGACTTGGACAATTATGATTTGCATTTTTCTAAAGAAATCTTCAAAATCTGCAAGAATTTATGACAATAGTTTTAAAAATTTCATTTAACATTTCCTTATGTCAAAAACGGGGATTGTCACATTTTTAAATACCATGCATACAATATATGCGTTTAAAAACTATAAATTTGCATAAAACTAAAATTTTGGGGATTTTTGGTGAGCAAGTTTTTCAAATTATTTGATTGGCCTTCAAATTTCAATAAATTATAGACAATAAAAGATGCATATCAGAAGAAAAAAAACATTAAATTGCCACTGACATTGCAAACAGTCAGAAAACAAAAAGCTCAAAAAAATAAATTGAAAATTGGGATTAATTTAATTTTGTATGAAACTTTTTTTTTGTTTTGATTATAAATGCATTATTTATTTTATTTGTTATTAAAAGCTCGTAAAAATCGATATGAAGATTATCATCATTAACCAAAATGTTAAACAAGCTATTGAGAACAATCAAAAATTAATTTAATATTTTCATACAAACAAATTTAATTCAATTGAAAAAAAAATTAAAGCTCAGGTCTTCTTCAAATTGAAAACTTTCTTAATTAAGATTAAATTTTTAAAAATCAATTAATTTTTTAATTTCTTTAATTTTTGATTTCGTAATATTTTGATAAAATTGTCCAAACATATTTTCACAATTTTACAAAAATATTACATTTTAAGCCCTTTAATTAACATTGCTTAACAATGTCTAATTTTAAATTCATCCAGAAAGATCTCAAGGAAGTCCGGCATTTAAAAATCAACTTTTTAAAATAAATCTTATGCACATGCTTAGCTTAAAACAATTGATTCAAAACAAGTATTTCATTCATATCAATGCTGATCTCAAGGGTTTTTGGAAAAGACACATGCTGTTTGATATTTAAGAAATGAGATTCATTGACTTTATTGAATTTAATTAGATGTAAGGTGCTAAAAAGATTTAAACTGGCGCATGTTATGAGTGAATGTGATCAAGTTATTGTCACAAAGATGTTGTTTTAAATTGGAGGTTTTTAAAGAAAATTTCTTCGCAAATGTTAAATAAGAGATGAAAAATATATTTGCATTAATTTGCAACTAAAATTTCTTTATTAAATTTTAGCTATGATTAGGTAGAGCATCCAAAATGATGAGGTTGATGAAAAATTCAATTTAAAAAAATTCAATCAACTTTACCAATTTTTTAAGTCATTTTTTGTCAGCATAAAACTTTAACTATTAAACCATCAATAAATCTCTACATTTAACGATCAATTTGTGAAACAATTACCATATTTTATTATAAAGAAAAATCAAGTAAAACAAATCATATTTTTTTCCAATTTCAAGGAATAAACTTGAAGTGTCTGAACTGCTGACTGCATTTAAAACTGCATTAATCATTCATAAAAATTTTCTAATAATAATTTTTTGCACTGTAATGCTCTTATGATTAAGAGGTTTCCCTTTCAAGCAACGTCAATACATAATAGTTAAGGCAAAGCAGTAAAAATTGTTTGTTGTAGTTTTTATGAGGTAAAGGTAGGATTGAGAAGGTATTATGATAATTTTAGGGAATAGGACGCATTTAATTTTGTATGAAAAATTTTTTTGCAAACGGACCTTAAAATATAAGCAGGACTAGAAATTTGGCGTGAAGAAAATGAATTGAAATATTTCACAATGAAAATGGTCTTCATCAAAATTTAAAATAAAATTGTCACAATGCTTACAAAATTTCCAAACAATCGAACTCTCAAAATCCCTTAACAGCCACCTCACCTCAAAAAAAAATTTGCTACATTACAGCAAAAAAGCAATAAAAATCTTCATTAACAAAAGACTGTAAACTGCTAATAAATAAATTAACAATGCTTTACATCAGAAAGTTGCAAACTCTAATACAAAAAAAAAAAAAAATATTACAACTGATTTCTATTCCTTCAATCATCTGCTTTGTCTGCTTGCGCCCTAAATTTCATGATGAATTGTTAAGTTAAAAATTGTTTAACAAATGACGTCAACTTTAATGCAGAAATTATGCATAAATGACCGTCGACAAGATGTAAAGTGTATGAGTGATTGGTTGATCTACAATTATCGTGGACTTGACCTCAACACTAGCTTGCAAAAGACCGAAAACATTGTAATATTTGTGCTTTGTGCACTGACAAATAAACACTTGACTTTCCCATTTTCGCAGGTTTTTTTGTGAAAAGATTTTCCAATTTCCTAAATCTTTTACATGCCTAGTTGCACCTTAATGTTTGTGACAGTCAACAATTTAAGCTTAATGAGCTTAAAATAAGCGAAATCTATTCAAATATTTGCCATCTTAATAGATATGTAACACTCATTAAACACTTGAGTTTGCACACTCGATCATAATCGGCAATAATCAAGTGCTGTACTGAAGTTTAACTTCTAATAATCTTTTGCAATGTGTGCTTATTGAAATCAAGTTAAAAGTATGAAAGTAAATATTTACTGGGTGGTTTAAATACAAGAATTACGTGTGGATCATCAACTCAGCTGTCATTATTTTATTTATTTTTTTTTATTGTCGCTTTTGTTTGATTGTTTTGGAACGGCGTAAAAGATTACGGATTATTTTGTGATGCATGATAAATGTGGAGTTAAATGCAGTGACATTTTGTGATGCAGATGAGTCGGTTGGTAATTATAGGAATTGTTGTTTGTGGGGTTAAGTGAGGAAAGTTTTTGATTATTCGAACTACTTTTTGAGGTTAAAACTTAAGCTAAATTATTGAATTTTTCAATTTTTAAAAGTTAAGAAATTATTGATTTATAAAAAAATTTTTATAAAATTTAAATAAACTTTTTTCAATAATTCAGCATTTTTTAAAGTGCAATAAAAAATAAATCTTCTAATTTAGCAATGAACATGCTCAATAAAAACCTTTCCATGAGAATTCTGAGAAATGCAATAAATTATTTTATTTCAACCTTTTCTAATTAGATTTGTAAGTGATAAATTTCCAGCTGTTAGTTTCCTATGAAGTGCTCAATAATCCAGCTTAATTAACAAATGAATTCAATATTCCGTATGTAAATTTGATCTGTTCCATAAAAAGATTTAGTTATGAGTAATTATTCTCTTATTCACTTGCATCCTTCATTATTGACGTCATGGGAAATTTGGAAGGAAATTTGCACTTGCATTTTTTATTCAAATTTATAACGAAAAAGTTACATTAATTTTTGCATGACATTTCTAGTCATAATAAAGTAGCAAAATATCAACAGATTTAAAATTTGACAAATTCCTTCTAAAAATAAATTTTTCGATAAAGATGCAAATTTTCAAGATCTTCATCAACATCCAACACCTAAGTCAATACAACATCTAGGTCAATGATCAGACTCTTTAAATAAAAAAAATCCTGTTCTTCTTCCAAAAAAAATCTTGCTAATATTTTTATCAAATATAAATTTAGACACGTGCTACACAAAATCAAAAGAAAAAAATGTGCAGCTCGATCTTAAAAAAAAATCTTCCGCGTCAGTAATTCACACCTACAAAAAATTGGCCAATTTTCGTCCAATTTAAATTTTTTAATAATTTTCTCATTTTTTTATTAGCAAAAATTATCGTGTTGTAGATAAAAGTTGCTTAATTGATTCAACATTTAAAAAAATGAAATGCAGGTCATTCGAATCTCACGTAGACTTAAGTTCCTACAACATTTTTTTCCTACTCATCAACTTCACAGCATATTGTTATTAATCATTATTATTATTATTTTTTCGAAATTGAAAATAAAAAAAAAAAATATTTTTATGAGATTCAGTGACACAATTATAAGGGCTCAAAACTTGAATAATTCATGGTTAACGTCTAACAAACCTAATTCTTAAAATACTAAATGAAATGCAGCAGAAGTTAAAATTTCCAGTTATTTTTTTCCGTCTCACTCACCGGTCGACAGAAAACAATCACGATCGTAATGAAAGCGAAATTGCTGTTGCTGCTACTGCTGCTGCTGAGTTTATTAAACTTGAACTTGATGATTGTAAATTGCCGTCAATGATGCAATGGAAATACATTTTTATTAATGTATACAATATTATGCATTTGTATAACTGTTAAACCTGATTGTGTATCACTTTTACATGAAATGTAAGTCAGGAGTGTCATGCGGAATTATGAAATTCAGATTGAACAATGAGTATTCGTAAATTTTATATGTGGCAGATTTTTTGAAGTTTGAGAAAAAAAAAAATATGAATTCGTCAAAACAAAATTTCTAAGCGTTCGTAATTTGAACTTTGGATTCTTTTATTTTTACATTTAAGATTTTGTTCAATGTTATTCGATTTTCGTTAGAAATCTAATTTTATAATAAGTTTGATGGTGAATTTGAATAATTAGATTAAAAATAAGTAATAATCAATTATAGCTTGTAAATATAGCAACAAATCAGTAATCTATAAAACTTCAATAACATCATATTAAATTCTCATCAATCCTTACTCTAATAGCAAAATTATAACGTACAAAAATAATTACAATCTATGTAAATAATTTCACCTTATTTTCACATCATACTCAATACAAATATCCGCAATTATAACAGCAAATTATTCTAATTAGAACTTATTAACGGCTTCCCTAAATCGCTTTATAATAACTAATCTATTTCTATGCCCAATTTTCCGATATTCAATATTTACATATTCAACTTTTATTGAATGATAAAACTCACGTAAAGCTTCAATTCACATGTTCCGACGTCATCCAAATGTCTGCTGCTGGAGAAAAATCTTAATGACTCAGGGAAACAAAATAAAAACTTGTTTTTATGACAAATGTAATAAATGCAAATCATTTTCACTACTGAAGTCATTAAAATCTTTTTTTATGGTGATGATTTAGGAAGAACAGAACTTAAGGCATGTTCAATGCAACTGTGTGATTGTGTAATAAATTTTTAAGTTTAAAGGTCTGTGGTTTATGACTTTATCTTTGAGGAAGATGCAATGCAATGCTAACAGGTTTTTGGATGTGAAATAATTTATGCGATGTTCATGCATTGAGAATTTGCACTTGTGTGTGAGGTTGTGATCATCTTGAAGATTTTAAAAATGAGTTAAATT
Organism: Chironomus striatipennis; assembly: GCA_026123125.1. Classification (NCBI taxonomy): domain Eukaryota; kingdom Metazoa; phylum Arthropoda; class Insecta; order Diptera; family Chironomidae; genus Chironomus; species Chironomus striatipennis. The sequence goes on along the minus strand of CM047393.1, from coordinate 41,690,842 downwards.
TCAATTATCAAATTTTTGGCATGATGTGCTTAGGTAGCATGTGATCATGATCATGGCCAATAAAAACTCAATTCAAGAATCAATCAACAACAAATTAATTCCAAATTTGACTCACTTTCATTCACAAAATATCATCACTTACCCAAAAAACCTCTTTTCCTAATCTTTTTCAGAGCATAAAAATTTTTACATCAAACAAAAGAAAAGAAAACAAAACCACAGCAACAACTCAACGACAACCAAAAAAATAACTCAACAAAAGACAATAAAGCCTAAAAATTATTCGAAAGCAAATAAAATAAAAACCTCAAAAAAATGGGTGCCGATGCTAATGCAAAGCAAGTATTTTGCTCACAAACAGCTGCTCTACTATCAACAAAGTCACTTACTGTTGACACAAAGATGATGCAGGCAGAAGACTCAACATTGTCAACATCAAAGACTAAAGAATTGGTTGAAAAAATTTCAAATTCAGTGTCACATGAAGATGAGCTAAAAAAGTGTCGAGAAATTGGATCAAAAGTTTCTGTTATGCATGCTGGAACTGAAATTGGAACTGATCCTAATTATAAGTTTACATTTGTTTGGTTCAACACAATTGGATTTATTTTATTACATATTATTGGATTTTCTGGTGCTATTGCTGGTGCATTGTTGGTCTGCAAATGGCAAACGTCACTTTATTGTGAGTATAAGGTTTGAATGTTTGGAACTTAATTACTAATTTGTGTCAATTTTTGTAGCTCTTTGGCTTATCTACGCTGCAGGACAGGGCGTGACAATGGGTGCACACAGATTATGGAGTCATCGAGCTTTTAAGGCCAAACGATGGCTGAAAATCTTTTTACTTTACATGCACACTTTAGCTGGTCAAAATTGTTTGTACGTTTGGGTACGTGATCATCGTCAACATCACAAATACAGGTAGAATTCGTGATATTTTATCAGAATTTATATTTAGTATTAATTTAAAAATTTTATTACTTAGTGACACTGATGCTGATCCTCATAAGTAAGTAGCTTAATTTAATTTGCACAATTTGCAATTTTTTTATCTAAATATTTTATTTAATATTCTAATAGTGCTAATCGAGGCTTCTGGTTCAGTCATGTTGGCTGGCTTTGTGTGAGGAAGCATCCAAAAGTTATTGAATATGGAAAGAAGATTGATATGTCAGATATGGAAGCTGATCCTTACATTATGTTCCAGAAAAAGTGAGTAAAAAATTTTAATTGTTAGCTTAGACGTTTTGTGTGAATTGCGTAAAAATTAAAAATTTTGATGAGTATTAAGTTATATAATTCTCACGTACTCAGATTTTTCCTAGATTCTCATTTAAAGATTCTTAAAATTTGCATAACAATCGGTAGGTTTAATTATTAAATTTTTACAATAAATTCTTGCAAGTCATACCGGTTTATTAACCTTGATTATTACATTGTAAGAAATGTGATTATCAATACTAAACATCTATTATACAGACGTTGGTATTGTATATGATTTTATGCTGTTTTATCTGAATGAAAATGTGTTCACATGTGTATTTAAAATATGCATGTATCCCACATCAATTATGAAAAAAATTAGTTTTAATATTACTTTGTTCAGAGATGAAGTTTGAAGATGTTGAATGTCAAAAATTTGGAGATGTTAGCTAAAATAATGGTTAAAAGTCTCAAAAATTTAAATAAAACCTTTCAAAATGTGAAAAAATTTTGATTATTTTTCCATGACATTCCCAACACTGCATCCTAGATAGTAAAACAAGACATAATATTTTTAAAATATACAAAATACAAAATAAAATTGACAAAGTATTATAATTAGTTAATAATCAATCAAACTACGCAGCAGCTAACCTTGATATCGAGTCAACAATTTTCTTGCTGAACTTTACCTACATTTTTAATACATGCAGTGTGGTCAGCTTTAAAAGAATTACGTGCAACACCTTTAAGTGATCATCTTAATCGTAAGGAATTTATCAGTGCTAATTTTATTTATTGCCTACTGTAATTTGTTTCTTTAGATAAGGTTTAAATTGATTGATTATTGTTTTCATAAAAATTAATTGACTTTTTGAGTTAAATATTCAGTAATTGATTGTAAATCGTCAATTAATTTTCACTTTCTTTCAACACGTTTAAAAGATTTAATAATTTTAATCTGATGATTTTAAGTGAGATCATTTATTTCTTTTGAATCAGCAGCAAATATTGACATTGAAAATATGCATCGTGGTAAATTTTGCTTTTGTGTGCAATTTGAATCACAGCTTAAGAAATATTCAATGTCATGTGACAAGCGTGGAATTGACTATTATTCTATCGTACGGATTGTTTTAGAAGAAATCAATTTTTTTTATAAAACTCTGAATTTTTTTGGACGTCCAAGTGGGGAATGGGGATCGAAAAAAATAGAATTTCTTGGGATCTCATTTTTCTCTTTTAAAAATGGCCATTGATTTTGGACGTCATTTGTGAACAGCTCCTAACCAAAATCTATTGATTCCTACTTCATAAGTTGATGAACCTAAAATAATTTTTTTTTTCCATAAATTAGACAATTTAAAAATGTTAATCAAAACACTTGACCTTAAACCTATTAAAAAGCTTTTAACCAGTTAGAACCTGAAAGTATCTGATTATATTTAATTTATCATCTTAATCATTTTATAAAAGGGCAAAACGACAAACCGTTAATACTGATTGATAAATTAATAAATCTTATATAAAAATAGTAATTGCTGCATTTTTATTTACACATGGATGCAAATGCAAGCTCATAAAATTCAGTCAATGTTAAGGTTGAATGCAAAGTCAATTGTTTGCATGCTTTTTCTATTTGTTATATAAATTGTGCATTATTATAGTGCGATATTTAAATTAAACAATTTTTTTGTAATCAATTGAATGCAATGTAAAATTTCAAAACTTATGAGTCATTTCTTATTTAGTTTGAGATTTAAATTAAATTAAAACTTTAAATTTTTTCAAAATATATTTTCAACCTGTAAAATATTGATTGATGAGAACAACTTCTACAGTTTAGCTGACTTAATCTCGTCTTAATTCTTTTTATTATCACACTTGTTAATTAACCCACTTAAATATTTTTTCAACCTTTATTTATTTTCAGTCATTACAAGCTTCTTTACACAATTTTTGCTCTCGGATTACCAACTGCAATTCCTATTTACTGCTGGGGTGAAGGCTTCTGGATGGCTATGTGGGTTGCATATTTTGGACGTACAATAATTAATTTGAATGTCACATGGCTTGTTAATAGTGCTGCTCATCTTTATGGAACTAGACCATTTGATAAGTGAGTTGATCCTAATTATTCAAATTTCAAACGTTTTAAATCTCTTTTTTTCACTTCAGAACAATCTTCCCAGTCGAGTCATGGATGGTCGCTGCTCTTGCCACAGGTGAAGGCTGGCACAACTATCATCATGCATTTCCATGGGATTATCGTGCAGCTGAACTTGGAAGTCCACTTAATTTAACCTGTACACTTATCGATTTTCTTGCTAAATTTGGAATTATTTACGATAGACGTGAAGCAACTGCTGCAATGGTATGGCGTCTTGCTTAGTTTATAAAATAAAATAATTATTTTAAAATTTGTTTATAGGTTAAGAACCGCTGCTTAAGAACAGGTGACATGTCCCATGAAAAGTATGGAAATCCAGAAAAAGCACCAAAAACAACAACATTGTTTGGCATTTGGCATCATCCAATTAATCCATCATATAACTCAGTAGAAAAGCCAGAAATTAAGAATCTTCCAGGATTGGGATATGCTCTTGTACAGGAGGAACTAGCATCACGAGAAGTTGATGAAGAAATTCTATCAAAAGAAAATGAAATTTTAGAAAAAATTGCAAGTGGAACTGACGAGAATCTCAATTATCAAGACTCTAACAACAACTCAGAATCACTTCTAACAAAGAGGAACAAAAATAAATTAAACATTAATGATGTCTATGAAATACCTTCAATTCCATGTGGATTAGCCTATACAACTGTGCCTTACAATCCTGAATAATATGAGACCTCTGAATTCATTAGCTTAATGTGCCTTTTTGATTCTCTCAATTCATGTCAAGTCATAAAATGAGAGAGACTTCCTTGAATTATCAACTAAGTGAATTATGACTAAATTATTTTTAAGACTTTTAAGGCATTACATTATTTTCATTTTCAAGATTTTGCAAACATTTTTTTTTTCTGAATGAAAGCAAACTCAAACATTGTAGTGTGAAGCAATAATTTATTAAGAAATAATCTAGTAGCCAAATTACTTTATGCAACATTTGATAATGTTTTTTAAGTCAGTTCAGGTAATTTTGTAGTTTTAAGCAAGGTTTAAGGATTATTTTTAAAAAGTTATTAATTGAATTTCATTGGAGAATATTTTTTGAGAATTTTTAAAACTTATTTGTGAAAATGATTTTTTAAAAACAGTATGTTGTAAAATGATGTTAAGAAATGAAATAAAATTAAATTAAAACAAAAATTTGTGAATTTCAATATTAGACATAAAAAAAATATTTCTCATTTTTGATTTCAGTCAATAAAAACATAACTCTAAATAGTATAATTTGAACAGATTACAGTTCAATCAACTAAATAACATTTTCATTCATAGTTAAATATTTCCGAGGAATTAAGTTCAAAATACCTGGAATTTCAAGTTTTAATTGATTGATTGAAAACCTTTTAATTTTTTGAAACAGTTATATTATTTTGAATTACAAAAGTTTAATTTGATAGTAGCAATATTTATACTTTAAATTAAGTTAATTGGTAAGTGTCGTGGTTTGTTTAATAAAATGTTAAAACGTTGCAAAATTATTAGCAGAGTGTGAAATTTTGCAAAATTTTATTTATGTCTAAATTTGCTTACTTCAAAGGTTAAAAATAAGTTCCATATTTCCTTAGCAAATAATTCATTGAGCACCTTTAAGAATTAATTAGAAGAAAAAAAAAACTCGATTAATAAATTTCAATTAATTCAAATTACAAATCCATATTTATCCAAACAAGCCATAGCCAATGTACCGTTAAATAGGAATCCTACATGCACATCCAATTGCATTCGTGCAAGTTAAAAATTTTCTACATTTTATTTGATCATTCAAGTTTCAATTTTTTTCCGGTGTTGTTTAGTTGAAATGAAATTTGAAATTTGCTGCATTTTTCTGTTAATTTTATTAATAGGAGCTGATGGTGTAGGACGGTTGCGAAGAGATTGTGGTTTGTGATAATTTTGGAGATTTTTGTAAAACTTTTAATTAAGGATAAAGTTTTAATTCAGCTTGTGGCGAAGCAAATATAAAAAATTCTGGTAGAATTGTCAATGGAAAGACCACAACAAGACACAAATATCCATGGATTGGTGCGATGTTTTTGGATGATACGTTCATGTGTGGTGGTGCTATAATTAGTGATAGGAATATTCTGACTGCTGGACATTGCTATTATTAGTAGGCAATTTCACAAGATTTTTATTATTTTTCTTGATTTTAAAAAAAATATTTCAGCATTCCAAATCCATTACAAGCTTATTGGGTTCTTGGTATGCATGATCAACGTTTTAAAGACGGCAATCGTTACTATATTGAAGATTATGCAATGCATCCAAAATTCAGAAATTTCACAATATATGATGACTACGACATGACACTAGTGCGAACTAAAGTAAAGATCCAATTCAATTTTGCAGTATCTCCAATTTGTTTTAATCATCCAAGAGATCAATACATTGGAAAAAGAGTTATTGTAGCTGGTTGGGGACGATTAAATGATACCTCAGATGTGATGGGTGCTCAACTTCAAGAGACAAAAGTTCGTGTAAGGTCTCCAGAAAAATGTGTTGTTGAAGTAGCCAAACTGATAAAATTTAACTTTTTTTCAATGTTGTGTGCGCACGAAAAAGGAACTGATTCATGTAATGTGAGTTAATTTTCATACAAATTAAACATTTTTATAAATTTTACATTTTTTTTTTAAAAATCTTCTTGTTCTTTTAAGGGGGACTCAGGTAAAGTATTAGTTTTAAAACTTTAAATATTTCCGATAAAACTGTATTAAATTAATTCAAAGGTGGACCACTCTTCTTGGAAACGCATCCAAATAGATACGAAATGATTGCAGTTGTCGTAAGTTAAGCCACAAATTTAAAAATTTAAATCTAAAATGTAATTTAATATAAATTTTTAAAAGTCATTTGGTGATGGATGTGCAAGAGACTTTCCAGGAATTTATTCAAAAACTGGGGATGTTGAGACTCAAAAATGGATTAAAGAATACATTATCGTATCAAAAGCTGATATTTGTAGCGATCCAGCAGGCAAAATTAATGATAGTTTCTTCAATGATGCATTCGAGGGTTTTTAAAAAGTTTTCTTAAAACAAAAAATTTACAATTTTGAAAAATATTTTAATATTAATAATCTTTAAGAACTGTTTTTTTTTTTCATTTAATAATAATTTTTACGGTACAATTTAATAATTAAGTGTCAAATAAAATGTTAAACGAATTGATTCTACTTGATTATCTCTACATGTTTTTTTATATTCATATATGCACTGTAATATTAACATTTTCAAGTTTTTCATGCCAATGTCAATGCATCTGTGGTAAACTCTTAAGAAAATCAAGCTCTTGAACTTCACTTACCATTGCAGAAAATCAAATGCAGAAAGTTCAATCATATTATTAGTTATGCGACCTTGTAGTAAGTCTCTGCTTGTACGTATTTTTTTTCAGACGTAAAGTTTTTATAAAATACCCACAAAAAATCACACTTAAAAATGTCAATTTATTCAATTAATTTTTTCACTACAAATTCACGATAAACTTTAATTACTTAGTATCACATCTAAGACATCTTCTTGATATAAGAATTAACATAAAACCTCACAAACATTGAAATCAAAAATCCAGCATTCAACAATTGAAAAACAAACAACCAAGAAGCATTGCAGCCTGGAAGTAGAGCAGCGACAGAATGTCCAAAAATAACAAACAGCTGAGTGATTTGTATGAATGTAATGATGGGTTTAATGAAGTTTGTGTACTTCCGACATTGACTAAATGAGCTCAAAAAATAATATCCATACATGAGTATATGTACAGCTGAATTTAGGGCACCGATAAACCATTCCATCATGCCACCACTGTACAACAAAAATATCCACAATAAAACAACTGTACTGATGTGATGATAAACGTGCAGCATTGACACCTGCTTGAATTTCTTGCGCAGAACAAAGAAGACAGTTTCAAGGAGTTCAGAAAGTCGAAGAATAATAAAGAACCAAAGATAATAACTTCCTTCGACTAAATTTTCATCAACTAATCCGGTAATTTTTGGCTCATCGATGCATTTCCACATGTGCCGAAATGAAAATCCAAGTTTGTGTCCAATTATGATGAAATAAATGCATCCAGCTATTTGATAAATGTTGTAGACACGAGTAATAAAAGACAGGTTGAACGGCTTTCGATTTTCCATTATTTTTGGTCCAACTTTGAGGACAAACCAGACATAGATGACGAATATTGAAATGAGGGGGTATGGTGATGATGTAAGTGGCCATGAAAATACTATTGAGTCTGGAGAAATAAATTATTATTTTTTTTTATTTTATTAAATTTTGAATTGAAATATTTTAGTTAAAATAAGTAGGAACGTTTTTATTGATTCTAATAATTGAAATATAAATTCACTTACTTCTTTCACTCCACGTAATTTTTGTTGCATTTTTCATTTCTTGAAAAATTTATTTATAAAAGTTTGATGCTTTATTTAAAGTTAATACAAAATCTTTTAAAAATTTTGTAGTTTATAATTTAAAAATAAGTTTTAATATTTTCAAATCCATAGATTGCATTTTTAAATAAGCTTTTCCAAAAATTTCCAAAAATCAATATAAATTTTCCATTTCAAATCAATAAATATTTTTACAATTTTTTTTACTCAAATATGTTCTGAAAGTCTCTACCGATTTATTCATACTAAATGTTTTGATTATAATATTCTTTTATAGCTTCATTTTTATTAAGTCAAAACAATTATCTTATGATAATGAATAATTAATAACAGAAAGATTTACAACTTTATGATAATAATAAAAAAAATTATTTGATTTTTTTGTAAGTTGTCGTCCCTTAGTTTTGTTCTGAATTTTGAGAAGTGAAGTACTCAGTTAATAAAACTATTAATAAATCGTAAAAAAATTAAATAAAACACATTCCTAATAAATATTAAATTTTAGTTCCAATTCCAATTCTAACTGCAACATAGTTGCAAATCTCAGCATTTAATGCTTTGTTCGCAACCGCTAATTACAAGTACCATCCACATTACACGCCAATTATCCAGCATCAGTACACTCATAGAAAAAAATCAACCAAGCTTTTGGTTATTTTTGTAGTAATCGGCTTTAACAAAACTTTGGTTAATTTTGTATGGAAATTTTTTTTTTCAACTAAATTTTTGGTTAAAAACTTTACCAAAAAATTTGTTAATTTTACCATCTTATTTGTTATTTGTTAAGTTAATCATTTTAATCTTTTATCAATCTTATTCCCTTCATTACCAATTAATAAAGGGTTCCCATCAAAAATTTAGTCTATTAAACAAGATTCAAAGCCTAGAATTAAATTTTTATAAACTTATGTAACAAAATATTTTGTTAAACTTAACCAAAAGTTAGTTATTAAATTTTCAATTTGAAATTCTTCTAAAAATTGATGGTTAAATCCAAATTAAATATTTTTTTCATAAATTTTGTTGCATTTCTATTTATTAATGATTTATCAATTAATTTACCTATAATTACGATTTTATAAATGATTAATTATTTATATTTGCTCAGAGTCATTTAATGTTTATTAAAAATTAATTAGAATTGGATCAGCAAGATACCTTTGGGACACGGAAGTTAAGCAACAAAAATTTCATTTTAAGATTAGATGGGTGACCAAAATAACAAATTTTGTGGTTAAATTAACCAAAAAATTTGTAAAATTTTTTGTAAATTTTCAATTTACTAAAAAATAACAAATTTTTGGTTAAAAATTTTGATTAACCAAAAATTTGGTTAAATTTAACCAAACAGTTTGTAAACGCTATTTTAACAAACATTTGGTTAAAATTTTCAAGCAAATGACAAAAGTTTAGTAAATTCTTTTCTATGAGTGTAATAAACCTACAAGAAAATTAACCGACACTAAATTATCATTTTAGCATAAACTTGAGCTTGTTGGATCAGAATCTATGCCAATACCAAGACGTGACTTCTTCAAAATTCTTGAACTTCATACCTTAAACATATAAAACACTTAATAATATTTAATTCTTGAATTATAGCTTCGTCTAAAATTTATAGCCAACAAATCAAACATCCACACGTGCATCAAAGATCTGCAAAAATCATTTAATTTATTGAAGTTCATTGGAAAGGTTGTAGTAAATGGTTTAAATGCAAATATTTTTTTCTTGATCGTTGCAGTTAAAATACATAACAAGATAAATTATGGGTTGAGAGCTGAGATGATCGCAGGTTAAATTCTAAATTATATGTTTGATGAGATGAGAATGGCATACTTAAAAGAATTATTAAATTTTTAGTAATTCAAATATCCAAGATTTTGATTTTTTTAAAATTTTTAAATTTTATTAATTTTCTGATCTAAATTAATTGATATTTTTTGATAATTCATAATAGCTGCAATTTAAATATCTACAAAACAAATTAATTATAAGTCCATAATTTACTTCCATAATGCACATAATCTACGAAACCTAAAATAACGTTTTGTGCCTAAAATGCCTCAATTTATTCAGTTCTATTCTTCTCACCTAAGCATCTTACTTTTGCTTTCTCTTAATAAAGCTTTTAACATAAAATTTAATAAACAAAGTAAGTAACAATGTCATATTTACAATTTGTGGATAAAAAATTTCATGAACTGTCCTGCAGCTTGGCTGTACAGCAACAATGCAATGAATTAAGATCGTTGTCAATTGAATTATCTGAATTGATGTCAGGTACGGTTTGATAATGTTTGTTAATTTCTTGCAACTATCAAAAGAACTGAAAAAGTAATAGCCATACATGATGACATGAACTAGAGAGTTAACAGCCGTAATATAAACTTCCATCATTGCTGCGCTGTATTTAACAGAAATGTAAAGCAATGCGACAGTACTGATGTGATGATAAACATGTAATGTCGTAACTTGATCAAATTTCTTGCGCAACAAGAAGAAAATTGTCTCCAAAAATTCAATCATTCTTAAAATGATAAAGTACCAATGTACGGTGCTGACTTCCATCAATTCTTTTGTAAATTCTCCATCGGAATGAATGCATTGAAAAGCGTTAGTGAAGCTAAAACCAATCTTATGGACACTCTTAAGGAACATTGTACAGGCAATAATCTGGAATATGTTGTAGCACCGAATGACGAATGTCAGATTGTAAGGCTTGCGTGTTGACATGAATTTTGGCAGGAACTTGTAGACCAGCCAAAGATAAACAGCAAACACTGTCATTAGTGGATGGAATGGTCCTAAGAACGGCCATGATGATACTATTTCCTCTGTTGGATAGAAAATAATATTTTAAGTTAGTTCAAAAGTTCAATAAAAATTTATTATGTCAATAAACTCTCAATAAATTTTAATTACTCAAAAAACTTCAAATAGATTTAATGACTTTCAATTTCCTATTTTTATTTCGCTATCTATAAATCATGTCACGCGTCTTTTTTGTTAATCAACTAATTGCTTTCATGTGTGATTAAATTTTAAGCCTTATGGATTACATACGGCATTCTTTCAATGTCGAAAGTAGCAATACATTGAACCCATTGAAAAATCTTTCATATCTTAATAAAAACATTCGATGCAGGAGTTGATGTTAACCCATAACAGCTGATGAACACTTAAAGCTTTAAATGCTGATAAGATAAAGTTTTTGTTCCATGAATCTAGAAATTTTCGCTCAATCAGAGTTAATCTTGATAAGAATTGCGATAATGAACTAGATTTAACTTAGTTTCGTGAGATAGTAAGCAGTTGCTGTGGAGAATTGAGCTTCATGATAATGCCCTTCTCAATTTTGTTCTTAAAAATTCTCAGAAATACTTTATGACTCGAATTAAGTTAAAATAATTATTTAAGTTCACAACTCCTCAAACTTTTCAAACAAACAAATTCCTTTTATCATAAAATTGTTTCTATTTTCAACTTAATACACAACTTCCTCACATGTTTTGCTTTATAATCATCACATGTTGAACACAAATGACTACATAATACGCGTTCGTATGACTCAATATACTCGGTGCAAAAGAACTTAAGATATGTACACACTAAGAAAATGTAAGATTATTTAAGAGAAAAAATAAATAAATAGAAGCGACACAACGTCTCTTTTTGATCTCATTTTAATTCAAGAAAATGTTCAAGATTAGAATGAAAGATCAAGTTGGATGTATGTGCGACCGGCAAGCACTTAATTCTTTACAATAAAAAGTCTTTGAGATTTGTAGTAAATATGTGGTTTTAGATTGAGTAAATATTTACTTTTTCACGTGTTTAAAATGGTGTGAGAATTTGAAAATAGATATGGGGTGATTGGATGTTATGAGTTAGGTTTATTTATTTTTTTTTTTTTTTGATTAAATTATGATAAAATAGCTTTGAGAAGTTTTTTTTTAAAAAAAAGGGATTGGGACAAAAAAATCCCTGCTTTACTAAATACTTATAATTTTAGTTAAATAATTCTTCAGTGACATAATTAAAGATGTGTGTTAAAGAATTTATTTCCCACGAATAATACTTAATCACATTTTTCCATCAATTTCTTCTAATTATAAACAGTCTTGTCATCCAAATCTGACAAATATTTTATTTTTCACTCAAAAAAACACTAAAATCCATAAAACAGTTTCCATAAATTTTTCACTCACTTTTACCTCCCCAAACTCAAAATCAATAATTCTTCTCAAAGATTTTTTTAAAATAATATAATCGATCACATAATACTCACTTCTACTTTCCCATGTCAATTCTTCAATCACATTATTAGTTTCTAGAGCGCCTTCCATAATCTTCTCGATATTTAATTTTTCACTAGTTTTTTAATTGATATCTGAAAATAAAAAAATTTCCATGAAAAATTCACATCGATTCCATCCCCAAGACGCCACTTGAAACAATGCCTGAGTCCACAAATATTTACATTTTATTTATTTTTATTTACAAAAATTAAACTCGCAAAATCACGGATTGAGAATCATGAAGGCAATTTGCAATTGTATTCAATTAACAGTCTCACAAAAAAATAATATATCGGACATGCAAATGTCTACAATAATGGATGGTTCCTTGATGAAATCAGTCACAGTACTGAGAGGCACACACATAAAATATAATAAATGAAAAATTCTTTTATGAAACATTTTTTTTTGCCAAGAAACAGTTTGAATGTGTCATTATCACGATGAGTAGCACTTCGCACGCTTTTCGGGTTTTTTTTTTAAATTAGAAGAGGAAAAAAACGTTTTTCAGGGCTTGTGATTTCAGAACTAAAAGATGAAAAATGATGGAAATTTATGTAACATCCCTGGTAAGCTCATACACCGAATGAACTTTGTACTGTGGAACCACATTACTGAATCAAATTTTACGTATGCTATTACTCTCTTATCTGTACGGAATATATTTCATTATTAGAAATGTTATCTGCAAAACACGTAATAACATTTCTTCGATCACGCTGTATTTTTTCCGATTCCTGTGACAAGATAATTTAATGTCGCTGAGGTGAATAGTGAACCAGAAAAGATCGGATTTTTGTTTACATTGACATTTGAGATCGGAAATCTTTAGAAATTTTTTGAATTTTTTTCTTCTCAGTCAAATGTCGCATGTTCTACACGCGGAGATGCTGTTATCAAATTTATGTATGAGTAATGTGGTTGAGTCTAGACATCTGTTATACTTATGAGTAAATGAGCCTTGACCTCTTCATATGGAGATTTTTTGTTCAGATTTTTTTATTTGGGGAAAAGGGGCTGAATTACAGGGGCGTAGCCAGGAATTTTTTTGAGGGGGGGTTTTTGCTACTTTTCGACGTTTTTTTTTGGCTCGGATATGAAAAATTCAAGAATATCTAGTATAAACTTCGCAAAAATAGGGAGGGGAGGGGTTTGACCCCCAAAACCCCCCTGGCTACGTCCCTGCTGAATTATCTCCATGTTTTCATAATAAAATTATTATGGGGTCTTTCGAAAAATTCGTAGCACTTAGGCTGGGGGTCTGAAATTTTGTTACACTCTACATAAATGTTTTTTAAATATTATGCAAAATTTGATACCACCAAGGGAATAGGGGTCGAATTGGGCCAATATAAGCATCATGGATTTTGCGAACGACCCCCATGTTTTATGAATACTTAATTGTTATTTGTTTTAAGAATCAATAGAAATAGAAAACACGAATGAATCACTAATGTATGAAAGATTTATTAAATCCATGAACTGCTGTAAAAGTTGCTTTTTTCACATATGTTTTATCGATTAAATAATCATCGATTTTATATCATATGCAAAAAAAAAAAAAATCTAAGATTAACAAGCACAAAAATAAATAAACAATTTGATTGCAAAATACTTTTTTTTCACAAAATGTTTAGTTCTACAAAATTTTAGACACAACAAAATTTTATCTTAAGAGCATTTTCAGTCTCAAAATTAAGCAAATGCAATATCAAGATCTCGTTAAAAGGAAGTATTATTATTCAGAATAAATACAATTAATTTGAATAAAATTTACAAACAAAATCAAAAATTATTGTAATTTAATACCAAATAACGAACTTTCCTTCACTGATGTTTACTTTGTACTTACTGTAATTATAGGAAAAAAAACAAACTAAATGTCACAATGATAAAGAAAAAATATTGTGCTCCACACACGAAGCTCCATTACACTGATGATTTTTTCCCCAAGTATACTTTATTATTTTACTATTTTAAGTTCTAGCCTGCGTGTTGGATTATTGGATTTATGCATAATGTAATGTGAGAATGGATGCACGAAATAAGGGTTAAAATTGGAGCAGAAGCTAAATTTCCGTGATTGACGTCATGCAAATTAAGGATAGTCTAAGGAATTGGATCCTATTACGATTTTATATTTTTTTTTTCGGATTATACCCTAGCGGCAATTTGTATTGATGATTTTTATGATTGATTTTTATGAAAAATCAAAAAATTGCAGATGTGTAATGCAGACATTCATTTGAGAGAAAAATCGTTACACTGTGGAACTTACAGACAACAAAAATATTATTATTTGTAAATTTTTCAAATTTTCAGTCTAAATTTCTTCTTTAAACTTCAAAAAATCTTCAAACTTTCACAAAATAAAAATAAAACTGAACAAAAACACCGGCAAAACATTTCTAAGCCTACTTATACCAAAAATAAACTTTTTTATGTAATCGATCCCACAGATTCTCAAACTTTTCACATTCAAATGCGGTAAAGCAATCAAGGTCAATGCCATTTGATACTTAAAAAAATAATCGAAAAGAAATATTCATACCAATTGTATTGTCGAATATTTGATAAAATTGCTGCAAGAATCCACAAATTTTGATATTTGTCACGTGTAATTGATCGAAATTGAACAAATTAAAAGCACTTAACAAGTTAAAATACTAGATTAAAACTGAGATGAAAATTATTCCATCAACCGGAATTTCTGATTGAAAAATCAATAATTTCGAGGGGCTTTAGACTTGGAGGATATGTTTTGGAAGATTTGAGTTTTTTCCGTTGTCTTTAGTTGCACCTTTTGTGTTTTTTGATTTTAAAAATTTTTTCATAGATATTCTAGCTGCTTTAACGCACCACTTACTTCAATGAAAGTTCACACAATAAAAAGAAGAAAACAACCAGTGAAAATTCAAATTATTGTCAAAGAGTACAAAATGCAAGTAAAGGTTAATTAAAATTACTTTTGTAAAATATTTTAATAAAGAAGTTTTATTTAAAATTTGCGAAAATTAATTGGGTCAAAATTATTGAGAGTTTTCTGGTGTAAATTTGTAAGGAATGCTGAAAATGTTGGCCATTTTAAGTCAGTATGATAATTTTAATATTAGAGACATTTTTGGGTGGTCTCTGTTTTTCCATCTTTAATCATATTTCCACCTAATTCTTTTTCTTTTTAATATAACTTTTAATGAAGAAATTTCCAAAAAGTGAAATCAATAAAATCAAATTCACTATGTTAAAATAAAATGGCCAATGCAGTGTTTTACAACTTGGAAGAGAACCAACAATTGATTGACCAAGAATCATTACCAACTGAATAATTTGTATGATTGTTAAAAATGGTTTGAAATTATTTGTGATTTTTTTGAATTTTTCAAATGAACTTAAAAAGTAGTAACCGTACATTATGAAATGGACGACTGAGTTGATTACAGCAAAGAAAATTTCCATCATTCCACCGCTGTATTTAAGGAACATGATTTTTATTAATACACTTGAAATGTGATGATAAACATGAAGGATTGAAACTTGATTGAATTTTTTTCTCAGACAGAAGAATATTGTCTCAACATACTCGATAATCCTCGAGACTATAAAGTAATAACTTATATAAATTAGTTCCATTAAATTTTCTGTAAAATCGCCATCAGTTCCAATGCACTTCCATGTGTTTTTGAAGCTAAATCCAACGGCATGAAATCTCCAAATAAAATAAATACATGCTACCATTTGAGCTAAGTTGTAGCAACGTATGATGAATGTTAAGTTATAAGGATTTCGATTTCTCATGAAATTTGGTAGAAATTTATACACCAATAATATATGAAGTATGTTGATAAATGTTATGGTCTTATAGGATCCAATAAGTGACCATGTTGAAACTATAGATTCTGTAGATAAAATGATTTTTTATGAGCATTAAATTTTAAATATTTAAAAAAAAGACTCACTCCTTGTATCCCAAGATAATTCCTCCATATCTTACTAATTGCTGGTAGTAAGTTCAAATTTTTTTACAAAATTAAATTTTTTTTTATTATAAAAATCTACTGCTTTAAATAATTGACAGTTTTTAAGTTTCTGCAACAAAACTAATTCTAGTGATAATAAATTGAACTTAAGTATAAAAAAATTTAATTTGAATTCATACACTTGTTCAAACACATTTTTCTGATGTGTGCAACTCATGCTCGATAGACTTATCGAAAGTCTAGGAGTATTAAAATTTGTATGTTCGGAAATTTAAAATTTTAAAAAACTACGTTACGTTATTTCTTAATTTTTAAAACTTTTTTGGAGATGAAACTCCATTTATTTGATGATTACAGTGGTATCTGCGAAACTTTTAGGATTTATGTAATTTTAAAAAACAAGCGAATATTTGTTGTCAATTTATTAAAAGTGCAATAAGACAATTACAATTTACACTGCTTGAGTTTATTGACTCTATATATACATTAAGTTTAATTGTTTACTTCATTTTTAAAAACTTATTTTATGAAATGATTTGATGTTTTTTTAAAATGAACTAAATGATCCCACAAATTTTTTATTTACAATTTATTTAATTTATTTTATTTGTAATTTTAATTATTTTTCTTCCTGATAAAATTCTTTATAAAAAAATTTCCAAATAATAAGAGTAACGTTGTCATATAAAATATATTCAAATAAAATGGCCAATGAAGTGTCTTACAGCTTGGAAGAGCACCAACAATTGAGTGACCAAGAACTATTGTCAACTGAATAATTTGAATAAGTGTTAGAAATGGTTTGATAATGTTTGTTAAATTCTTTAATTTCTCAAATGAACTTAAAAAGTAGTAACCATACATTATGAAATGAACTGCTAAGTTTATAACACCAAACAAAATTTCCATCATTCCACCGCTGTATTTTAGGAAGATAATTAATATCATTGCAATACTTATGTGGTGATAAACATGAAGGATTGAAACTTGGTTGAATTTTTTCCTCAGACAGAAGAAAATTGTCTCTATGTACTCAATAATCCTTAAGACTATAAAGTAATAAACTATGTAACTTAATTCCATTAAATCTTCTGTGAATTCTCCATCAGTTCCAATGCACTTCCAAGTATTTCTGAAGCTAAATCCAACGGCATGAGTTCTATGAATGAAATACACACATGCAGCCATTTGAGCTAAATTATAGCAACGTATTGTAAATGTTAAATTATAAGGCTTTCGTTTCCTCATGAAATTTGGTAAAAATACATAAATCAACCACAGATAAATCATGTTTATTAAAATAATCATTTTGTAAGATCCGATCAGTAGCCATGATGAAACTATAGACTCTATGAATGAAAATAAATAAAGTAATGTGTTAAAGTTTACAAAATAATTTTTTTTAAAAATAAACTTACTTCTTGTATCCCAAGATAATTCTTCCATATCTCGATTAATCTATTCTGCTCAAAAGATATGATAAAACTAAAAAAAAAAATATGTCAAAAATGGTAAAATTTTTAAAATCGAGTTTGAAATGAATAATTCGAATTGATGCACTTGTTTAAATAAAAGTTTTTGTTATTCCAGGTTATTTCAAAGTTCATTTACGTAAATATTCTTAATATAAATAACACTCATAAGAATGAATAAAAACTTACAACTACTCAAAAACTAATTCTTTGAATTGACATTGGAATTAAATTTTAAATTAAATAAATTAAATGTATGTTAAATTAAAAGTTTAAGGTTCATTCGTGTCTTTTTCATTTAATTGTATTTTTTTGTTGTACTTATTAAAAAGGGCAGTGAGTTAATCGGACAGTAAAGAATTTTTTTTAATCTTAAAAATAAATATCTTAAATGAGAATCTTTTAAATTTTTTAAAAAAAAATCTTCATTTAATTAAAAAAATTATAAATCGCAAAAATATAATTTAAAAATTTTGATTGATATTTTGGTTTTTTATTAAACATAAACTCCTGTAATCTTATTATATTAAATTAAATTTGAATTAAATTAAATTCTTTTGGCATAAAATGGAAATTTTAAATGCTCCAAAACAAACGACAAATAAAACTTTATAAGTCTAACAATTTTTTGAAATCTTTCACCACTAATGTACCAAATTATTGTGACAAACCATTTGTCATGCGTTTCAAATTGACTCAATTTTATTTTTGTTATAAAATTTAAATCAATTAATTTTAGTCAACTTCTTTGCAATGAAGTTCTTGATTTTAGCTTTCTTGATTCCAATTTTAGCTTGCTTAGCATATTCTAAAGTACTTGATTGTGGTAAGTTTTTAGTGATAATTTTGATCAAATCTATAAAATCTATTAAAAATAATCAAAAATCATTTAAGTCTGTGGGCAGGAAAGTGAAGATGGTCTGATAATTCTGCAAACACTTAGATCAAGGATAGTTAACGGAACTGAAGTGACACCTCATAAATATCCATGGATGACTGTTATGATGAAAGGATATAACCACGTTTGTGGTGGATCTATCATTTCTGACATGCTTATTTTAACTGCTGGTAACTTCTTTTTATATCCAATTATATACTTAAGCTCTAAATAATAAAAAATTTCACAGGACACTGCTTGTACTACTTACCTAATCCCTTCTCATCTCGATGGATCGTTGGAAGTCATAGCGTTGAGGAAGTGCTATATACTAAGCAGAATTCTTATGGAACTAAGGATTATGACCTTCATCCAGCATGGAAACCAGGAAAGTTATTTGATAACTATGATATGGGACTTGTTATTACAGATAGAAGAATTACATTCAATCCTGCTGTAAAGCCAATTTGCTTACCAAAAGCTGGCGACGAAAGTTTGTTTTGGAATCATAAAGTTATTATTGCGGGTATATAATATCTAAACATTTATACTATGTATGAATCAGAAAGTATTAAATTTCTATGTAAGGTTGGGGACGAGTTGAAGAAAATGGAGCTCAAGCTGACGTTCTCATGGAATCAAAAGTTTATTTGAAATCTCACAGAGAGTGCAAGAAAATAGCTAATTTCATAAGATATGATGAACGATCCATGCTTTGCGCTCATGAACGTTACACAGATGCTTGTCAGGTTGGTATAATTTTTTTTTGTCATAAAAAGACTTTTGAAAATTTTGTTTTGCAAAATTTACTTTGTTTGAGTAAATTAATTTTTTTTTTTAATTTTCAGGGTGATTCTGGTAAGTGTTTAAAACTACATGCGAAAATTTCATTAATTAATAAATTTTCCTAATTTTAGGTGGTCCATTGTTTGCTGAAAAATCCAAGAATCATTATGTTATTTTAGGGTATGAAGAAGAGCATATTCAGTAGCACTTAAACCATTTTTTGAGTCCTAACTTTTAAAAAAATAACATATTCTAATTCATTTTTTAAAAAATATTCTTTCTCACATAAAAAACCCTATTTATAGTCCAATTATAAAGCACTTTATGAAAGACTGTATTAAAAATAATTTTTAAAAATTCTTCTGCAGAGTGGTATCATTTGGTGACGGATGTGCTCGTGACTTACCAGGTATATATTCAAAAGTTACAGAGGCTGTAACTCTTAAGTGGATCAACAAGAAGATAGCGTCATTTGGTTCAAATGTTTGTAGAAATCCAAATGGGTCGTTAATGAGAAGCATTTTTGGGATTTGATTTAAAAATAAAAGTTGATTGTTGTTGATTTGAATTATGATAAAAAAATTTAAATAATTCGATATTTAAACAATTGAATCTGTGTCATTTTTATCAAGAAATAAATTTATTTTTTTAATAAGTCTGAAACAGGTTATATCAAAAATTGAAATTATAAATACAAAATAAATACAAATTATGAATTCAAGTGTTTCAAATGAATTTATTTTATTGTGCATAAAATATTTCAATACTTTTTTAAACTTTTGGGGAGAAACTGGAGAAGAAAATGCAATAATGAAGCTTATGGAAACAAAAGTACGTATTTTAACAACTGATACTTGTAAAAATAAATTTGCTGAATTAGAAGTTGATTATAATCCCAAAGTACTTTTCACGTATGTTTAAATTAAATTTTAAAACATTTAAAATTTGAATTATTTTTGATCAAAATTTTAATTCTTCTGATATTTTATTCAGGGTGATTCTGGTAGGATTTTTTCATTCATTTTTGTAACTCAGAAGCTTAAATTTTAAGTTTTTAATATCGTTTATTAAAGCGGTTCACTTTTTGGAATTTATGATAGAAGTAATTACATAATTTTGGGGAAAGTAAAATAAGTTATGTAAAATTAGACATTAATTAATTTTGTGTTCAAAGATTAACATCATTTGGCAAAGATTTAATATTTTTCGATTAAAATTCAAAATAATTTAAAAGCGTTTTCTCTTAGAAATTTTAAGTTTTAATATTATTATATAAATTTAAAGCGCGTCTAATCAATTAAATAATATTTCTATTTTTTCACAACAATTATTGATTTTTTCAGACTTTTTATATTGCTTAAAATGAAGTTGATAATTCAAATAATTTTATTACTTCTTCAATTTTTAAATGGATTTACAATTGAAATTGATAATTGCGGTAAGATACTCTTAATTTTAAAAATTAATTTGCATTAAAAAATTTAAAAAAAAATCGTAAATTTTAGTTGGCGGACGCATGAATTTTTATACTCCATCTCGGCTCGAAGATGATTTAGATAAAATCTTAAACGGAACTGAAGTTCGTCCCAACAAATACCCTTGGATGGTTTCTTTGCAAATGAATTACGATGGCAAATGGGGACATTTGTGCAGTGGATCAATTATATCTGATAAGACAATTTTAAGTGCAGGTAAAAGCTTTTCACTCAACATTTAAGAATTTATCAAATATTATATTAACAGCACATTGTATCGATGGATTGGAATTATTTTCATTTCGAGTTCTTGTTGAAATTTCTGAATATTCTTCAATCGCTAAGCCAATGGATGAGCAAATTTATTATCCAGTTGCGATGATGAAACATCCTGAATTTTTCAGAACTAAAGATAAAATTCCAATAAATGATGTACTCATGACTGTTGTTAATCGTCAAATTAAGTTCAACTCATTTGTCAATCCAATTTGTCTTCCAAGCCACAATGATGATAAATTCTTTTGGAATTACAAAGCTACGGTTTTAGGTAAGTTTTTTTATGGAATTTATTTTACTATTTCATATTCACACCAAATTTTCAATTTGGGTGAATATATTGCTTTTGTATAAAACTGAAAACCACATTTTCTAACTTGCTGCTTCAGGATTACAATTATATCCCATACTGTCTATGGTGGAAAGTCTGTGCCTGAAAATACCAATCTAGCAGTGAAAACCGCATCTCATTTGGTGCCTCCAGTCAAGAGAAATCGCAAAAAAACGCATTCTGTCATTTAGCAAGTTAGCAAGTTAGCAAGTTAGTTTCCGCGATAACTCAATTTTAACGAAACGTTAAGACTTCGGGTTTTTTGCATTTGATTAATATTGGCCCAAGGAAAACCGGTATAGTTTTTGGAGTCATGAGCTGCTTCCTGTGAGGCACAATGGACGAAAATGTGCCATTTTTGACCAAAATATGCAAAAAAATTTACATTTTCTTTAATATCTCAGACATAACTTAACCAAACGATTTGAAATTTTCGGTGTTAGATTAAGCATTATTTAAGGTATAATTCACACTATAATGACAAAAAAATTTTCATGCGCAGTGTAACAAAAAAGTTGAAAAATCGAAAAATTTTTCAGGCTGTACTTCAGTTATAGTGCTAAATGCGCGCTGAACAGATGTAGGGTTTTAAAACGATTAATTATGATGTAATCTATAATCAGTAGATAAAGTATAATTATTTTTTTTCTCTAATTGAAATCAAAAGAAGTTCTACTGGTGGTGTAAATATACCCATGAAGCGTGATCCGCTTCATTACTAGTTTTTAAATAAATTTTTGTATTTTAAAGGTTGGAGAAAAGTGAATTTTGAGAATGCTGAAGAAAAATTCCATAAAATAACTTTAACAGAAAAGAATGTGTTTTTAAGATCAAGTAAAAATTGCACCCTTTTACTACAGCCACCAAAACAGGCCAATTTTTATGAAACTTTGATGTGCTCATTTGGATATACTTCAGAAAATTGTAGAGTAAGATTCCATTTTAAATCTATCATAAATTAATTTTCAAGCATTTTTTTTCACTTTTAGGATGGTTCTGGTAAATATATGAAATTTTGTTTTAAGATTTTCTAAGCTTAAAATTTTTTAATCAATATTTTAATTTATTTTTTTTTAATCAATATAGAAAGTCTCTTGTTTGCCAACTACAAGATAAATCATCATGTGGTTATAGGGTATTTGAGTATAGTAAATGAAAAAATAACAATTTCTAATAAAATTTCTATTATTTTAATTGTAGTGTTGGAACATTTATTTCGAATGAGTGTGATGAAGAATTTTCAAGTGTGTTTACAAGAGTTTCATCTCCGTCAGTTCTGAATTGGATTAATAAAACAATTGAATTAGTTGATGGAAATGTTTGTAGACATCCTACACAGCCTGAACAAATTCTGGAATAAACTTTGTTGGTTCTAAATTTTTGATAAAATAAATTTACTCAATTTAACTAACATTATGAACACTAAGCATATATATATATATATATATATATATATATATATATATATATATATATATATATATATATATATATATATATATATATATATATATAAATCAAAGATTATAAACTTTATATGAAGATTTTTAAAGATTAAAATCTTTGTATGGGATTTTTTAAAGATTATGATCTGCAAAAGCCTTGCCCTAATCTAATAGAAAATTTGATGAAAAAATAAATTATCTGAAAGTAATCAAATTTAGTAAAATAAATTGCCAAAAAAGAAAAACAAGTTATTTTTATTTTAATCAATCTTTTTTTTCTTTATTATTCAACGTAATAATTTCATTTGCATTAATTTCACAAAAAAAATTAAGACACTAAAATTCATCTTCATTTTTATACAACCATAACGGCACAAAAACTCGATCGCAGATCCACGAGACTATAAAAATGAGAATTTTATAGTCATCTGGCTATTAGGGGTGTCAAGTACAAATCCCAAGTACTTGGGTATTTGGGGTATTTGCCAAAGGAATTGGGGGACCCCAAGTACTTGGGTTTTTACCTCAAGTACTTGTACAAATCCAATAATTTAGTAATTTTCAGCAATTTTTCAGCTATTTAAGATAAAATTTTTAAATATTTTTTTAAAAAAAAATTGAATTTTTAACTGAATTTTGTCTTTTTCACATGCAAAAAACTTAAAATGGAGCTAATTCAGTTAAAATTTTGAAATAATAAACTTTTTGATTAATATTTCGAATTTTTGATGAACATGGACAATTTCAATTTTAATTTACATTTAAAAGAGTTCAATGACTTGAAAATAAAATTTTAACGATCAAAATAAGTCTTAAATAACTCTATTCTTTAAAAATATCGATAAAAATAACAAAATATAGCATTTTTTCACCTTTAGGGTCATGTTTTAGTTCATTTTTGAGGACTTGGGATTTGTACAAGTACTTGGGGTATTTAGGATTTGGGTATTTGGGACTTGTACAAGTCCTGACACCCCCAAGTAATTGACACCCCTACTGGCTATCATATTTTCATCTTCGTGCCGCTAAGATTTTTAATTTTTATTTTTTTTTCTTAAATTTTTAGTCATAATATGTTCATGTTTCATTTATTACTCATGATGTTTTTTCGGGGAAATAAGATGCAAGTGAAGTGAAATGGACGCAACACCCGTAAAAAATGCTCACTAACCAACATTGCCTCATAAAAACGAATACTTTAGCATTTTATGCGATTTTTTTACTGTTGTTATTAAAGAATGGAATTATTATTTTTTTAGCATAGAGAAAGAGTTTTTATTAAGTGATGTAAATAATTATGGAATTGGAGGTTTGACAATAAATTAAATTCAAATGCAAAACTTATCATATTATATATTCATAAAAATTTTTAAAAGCATTTTCAAATAAATTTTTAAAACTCAACACTACAATTGATCATAACACTTAGTCATCATCAAAGAGTATCTTGATTTTTTTATTATTTCATAAAGCTGCCATTTTAATCATGGATCAACCAAAATTTGTATGACTAGCTTACTTAACACGCAATAATTTTCATATACGTCGCAGTTTTGGAATTTCTTTGAATTTTGTTATCTGATAAAAAATTTTGAGACATTTTGTTGTTGCAGATATTCTAGAAGGGTCACATTATCTGAATATTTCAAAATTCTAATTCAAATTTGCATTAATTTCTCTTATATAGCCTATAATCCACAAAATATAGACCATCATCACGTAAACATAAAAATCTTTCCAAAATTCACAAAATAAATCCAATTCCACATTTCACATCACTCAATACATTTTTTTTCATAGAATTTATTTGGATCAGCATCACGTACACAATAACATTCACTCGTAAAGTTCATCAAAATTCTTGATACTTCATATCATTTCTTTTTTTTGCGTTAACATTAAGTCCTTACAGGCTACAGAAAAAAAAATTATTTGTTAGTCACTGACAAACTAAAAAGAAGGAAATGATTTTGAGAATGGAAATTAAAGACAAAACTGCATATAAGCTTGAGCAGCGGAACTAGACGATAAAAGATTCTCTTAATAAATTATATCCATTGACTTTCCACTCAGACTCTTTTTACTCGTAATTGCTTCCTCTAAATTGCAGTCTAATTTACTATAAGCAGCCTTGCTGCCACCTCGTGAACGTCCTCGTCTTGAGTTACGACCTTGACGCCCTTCAAGAAGCAATGCGAGGATCTTGTGACGATTATGATAAAGAATATAAAGGACGATTGTTAGGAACATAATGATACAAAGGTATGTAAAGAAATTTGAGTCTGGATCCTCCTCAAATGGTGCAGACTGCACACGTTGTGGATTATCACTGTCATGTGGCTCAATATCACTTGATGGATCTTGTGGGAATTTGTTAATATTTGCTCGATTTGAAGAATCCATGTTGTACAAGTCATCATCATCATCATCTTCGCCATTGACACCTCCTTCAAGGTCTAAATTTGGTTCAACATCCTTGTCTGTATTTGGACTCTCATCAAACACCGCATTGTCAAGCATTGGCGACTGTTCTTCATCCAAATTGATATTAGCTGTTTTTGTGTCTGTTTTTATTTGTGTCATGTCTGTTTTGCCTGCTTGTGTGGCAACACCCGGTGATGTCACTTGTGCCGGTAATTCTTCAACTTTTTTTGTCTCATTTGATGTCGTCTTTGCCTGTTCCTCAACTTTAACTTGTTCCACACTTGATTCTGTCTTATTTACCGTTATATTTTGCACCGCGACTGGCTTCTTTGCCTCAACCACGTCAACAAGTGTTCCAGCTTCTGAAATGATGTTTTCTTTTGGTGCCAACTGTGCCGATGAGTCATTGACTGTAAAAAAGAATTTTTTTAAATATATTTTTTTATCAATAATAAATCGTGATACGAACCTTTATTATGTTCAATACTTATTGATTCATTTTTTTCGACTGTCTTATTATTATTGTTATTATTATTTATGCTGTCGATTCTAGAAGCTAATAACTTGTACTGATCATAGATGAAGAAGCAAACAGGTTTAGTTTTACTGTTGTAATCTTCATATGATTTGTACGTGCACTCTTGACTACACATTTTACCGTCATTTTGCTTAAGCATGTCCTTGAACCAAGTAGCATTGAAGGATTTTATGAATGTTGATGTTTCTGCTACGGTTGGTGTGTCGGGAATGAAATTGAGGAAGTTTGACTCACAAAATTCTTCCTCATGATGAACTTCATCGTTTGTAAAGTCAATTTGTGCTTCATTAAGTCGTAAAGTGACATCAATTAGTGCTGTACAAATTGGTGGATTTGATTTACATTCTTCCACGAATTTTTCCTTAAATAGTTTCTCAAATTTTTTATCACTTTTAAGGACTTCGTACAATGACTTAGTCTCTCCAGTTGGTGCTGAATTAATTTTGTTAAATATTAAGAATAACACGAAAAATGAAAGAATTTTTAAATGTCTCATTTTGCTCTTTCGATTTTCTTTTTGTTACTAAAGTATCAAACTGAATATGCTGTTCATGATTCTAGGGGAATATTTAGTTTGGAGGAAATGATTTTTTTTATTTTGAAAATTATTTCACCGTTAAAAAAATTTGGAATAAAATTGTCTTGAAGATTGATAATGTAGTGTAAATTATTTGAAATATTATTAATAAAAATGAATATTTTACTTTAATAAGACTGAATATTATCGAGGTTAAAATTTCATAATGCAATGATTTATTTTAAACTCCTAAAACTGAGAACATGTCCGAATATTCATATTGTAGCAGGAACCTGCATAGAAAAGTTAAAAAAAATGTGAAATGCAAATAAGTTATGTTATAAAGCAGCAATATTAACATTTATTAACCACACTGTGTCCTTCAACCATCAATAAAAAAAGCTTTAAAAATTTGTATTTAGCTTTTTCATCTGTTTTCTTTAGTTGTTATGTCATAACAGTTTATAACATAATATAACATACACGATAACATTTCAGAAAATGTTACTAGTTAGTATAAATACATATATACGTATAAATACGTTTAAAGATTAGAGAATTTGATCAAAAATATTTCTTAGTATTTTAAATTTTTAATTCTGTTTAGTGCAATAAATTAAAAGTTAGAAGTTTGAAATTCGAAAAGGATCATAATAAGCAACTAATCTTGAGGTGAATTAATACAATGTCGATAATTTCGATTTCAAAAGCAGTTTTTGTTTAAGACGTAGTCACTGGTATTACGAAACTTTTAATACATAAAACTTAACTAAAAAATTGAAAATTTTAAAGCTTAAATGAAAAATTACGTTTAAAATCAAAGTTCAATCCTGAAGTTAAATATTTAACTTTGCTAAAATAATTCATTTATATTGTTAGATTAAAGGTTATTAAAGTTAATAATTTTAATTTCGCAATAATGTGTAACTCGTTTGAATTATGTTTTAAATTAAAGATATGGCTTCTTTCATAAGGGTTAAAAATTTACATATACTTTTACTTAATTTAGATATTTTATCAATTATAGTTACAGTTAGAGATAGTAAAATCAGTGTGCCAAATCCAATAACACTTCTTTTTCTCCATAACAAGAACAAGGAAAAAACTCAAAAACTATGCACATAAATTACGATACAAAAGCATCCGGGAGTGATCAAAGCGAATCAGATATTGAAATGATGGATGGTCCCATCATGAATGGCAAATCTCAAAACAACACTTCGTCTCCACGAACACCACCAGATTGTGCTCGATGCAGAAACCATGGTCACAAGTTAGCACTTCGTGGTCATAAACGATTTTGTGCTTTCCGCTATTGCAACTGCGAAAAGTGTAAATTAACTGCAGAAAGACAACGTGTAATGGCATTACAAACTGCTTTAAGACGTGCACAGGCACAAGATGAATCTCGCGTATTGGCTCAAGGTGGAGTTCCACCTCCACCTTTACCATCTAATATACATCATTTACTTCAAGCACAAAGAGCAGAAAGTGTATCAAGCACCAATGGCAGCAGTAGCAGTGTTCAATTAAACCAAAGTCCTAACCAAATGCTCATCCAAAGATCAGAAAGTGATCATGATAATCAATCTCTTTATGATAACTGTGATACATCAACAAATTCACAACAAATGCAGCCATTTCCAAGACAACTTCCTACCATCCCACCTTATCCATCACATATGGAAGATTATCAAGATACCGGTGAGTGCAATTCATTTATTCATTTATGTTTTCAAGCCATGTTTTCAATAAAATAAAATTGACAAATTTTTTAATTATTATTCCAATTTTTCTCACAGAAAGACAAGATTATATTGTAAAAGCAGAACAAATTGTTCGTAAGTTTAATTGTGTCTATGAGATGATGCCACTTTTGTATGCATTGGTTAAAGCTACGAAAGGAAATGTGGAACAATCAGAACGTCTTCTTATTGAAGGTAAGTCATTAGTTTATTGACGAAATATAATTCGTTAAAACGTAAACGCAATATTGTTGATTATTTAAAAAAATTTTTCATTTATTTATTCTAAATTTTTTACTCTTTTTTTAATTAAAAAATTAGGACGTCAAGTGATAGATGAGTATGTGAGAAAACATAACATGAATCTTTTCGATGGCATCCCAATGAGACAAGGTTAAAAGCTTTTTAAATGACTACAATATACCAGATCCTGGAAAATATTACCTTAACATTGACCATTTAAAAACAATAGAATAATTTTAAAGACACAAAATTTAATATTTTAAAAAGAAGTACAAAAATTTCACTAAAATCTCCATAGTACCTAAAAACCACCAAAAAAAGAAAGAAATAGTATATAGCATTTAAAACATATTTGATCATTTTTAATAATTCAGATTTTATTTTTCTGTTCTTAAATTAAATAATTGTCATTATGTCTAATAAAAAATATATGCATTTATCTGTATTTGTATCAACAATACAATTATTTTAAGATTTGAAAATAAAAAAAATAAAACACAATAGTTTTCATTTACATAAGTTACAAAAATTAAATCCAAATTAAGCAAAAGAATTAAAACTTTTGGCAGAAAATTATTTAACTTTAATGTAATTTTCTCATTAAAAAAATTATTGTTTGACTGTTTTTCGACTTGAGTTAATTTTGAACTCGTTCCAAAAATTATTTAAAATCTTAATAAAAAATTATATGGCATCAACGTTTTTAAAATTTTATTTAATTGATTTATTTATTTTTTTTTTTCGCAATATTAATTAATTTCATATTTTTTTCCTTGTTTCTTTTTCTTCATTTTATTATTTGGCTTATCAAACTCAGTTTGTATTTTTTTTTTATAATTTGCACCTTTAATGATGAAAATAAAAGATTTTTTTTTTTTTTAAAAAAAATTTAAGTAACATTTTATTTTAAAAATGCTAGTTTTATTGTCATAAGTGGTGAAAAAACTAATTTTTTAAATTTAGAAATTTAATACTTAAATGGTTTTAATTAAATTACATCAAAGCTCATGAGCTTTTTTCTGAAAGTTTATTAGCTTTGAGTTTAATAACCGAAAATTTTCAATATTTAATTATCAAATTTCTGAAATTATTATAAGTTTTTGCACTACTTATGCCACATTTTAATTGATAAATTTTCATTATTGTATTATAGATATCTACTGATTGAATCAATATGTGAATGATTTTTAAAATTTCACCTGTGAAAAATAAAAGTGCTAAGTAATTTCAAATTTTCAATATTAAAAAATTATTTTGAAACTTGAAAATTACTAAAGCACTTTAAATTTTTCTTCAGATTGAATTAAAATAAATCCTCATAAATTGACTCTTATTAATAACTAAACATACTTAATTAGTGAGTATGTCTTGACATTAAGCAGCATTTTTTACATTATTTTTTTGAATATTCAGTTCAATTTGACTATAGCGTAAGATTAAAGAATTATGAAAAATTTTAAAATTCATGACTCAAAAATTGTTCAATTTAATTTAAAATATTTTCAGAATTACCTAAAATCTTTTAAATTTTTAAAAATCCTATTTGAAATTTCATGAATTTTAAAATTTTCAAAATCTTTACCTTTATAAATATTTTTGTAGCATTTTATTATTTTTTTTTATGTTCGATGAATAACCTTAGTTAGGGGTGGAAAAGCTACTAGTTTTTCATGATTATTCAAAAATTATGTTTTTTACAATACGATTGTGATCTATCTAAACATTTGGCTAGTATTCAGCGTCCTATATTCGTAAATACTATTAGAGCAATTATTATTTAATTTTTGTGAAGACTTTTCCAGACTACAAAATTTTCAAATTTTCTTATGATTTTTTATTATTTATTTGAATCAATTTTGAAGTTATTGTAAATTTGTGAATGATTTTGATTTTAAAAATTTTAATTTTTCTTAAAGTCTCCATCCATAATCCACCCCTATAATCGCTTCCGAAATCCTAACACATCTTCATAATCATATGATTAAAATGTCTTTGATAAAAAAGGACACATATAATATGCCTACTCATAAGAACGAGGCGATTATGCTACAAATGATTTTATTAATATATTTTTGTCATATATTGAAATATGAAGCTATAGCTTCTGTTTAAATGTCGTTGAATTGATTTTTTTTGTGTTATTAATTTTAAAAATACTTTGAATTGAAATATTTTTCTGTTTATGACTTAGAATTTGACGAGTTCGATGAGAAGAAAATGCTGCGAAATAGATTAGTTTTGGTGGCTTCTTTTTTAGCTGGCTGTGGACTTTTACCAGCTTTTGTCGTTGATGGTATCGGTGATAATTTGTTATTTAATGCATCATTATATTCCTGAGAAATTGTAATGGGCGGCATGTCAATGATTTGTTCGTCAGGTTCTAAACTTTCGGGGATATTATTAGAGCCTGTATTACTATCAAGGGACATTGTTCGATGTTGTGTTGCATTTAATTTTGTTGGAATTCGCTGAATTATACGTTTATGCATTGATGAAATGCTTGTTGAATCTAAATCGGAACTACGAAATGATCGAGTGCTACCGAGACTTGCTTTGTCAGCTGCCATATCCTACAATGATTTATTATCATTATTATTCATGAATAATCTCATAGAAAAAAATGAATATTTTACCTGATCTAATGGGGCTGTATATTGTCCATCTAATACATAAATCATATTGTCAAATCTCACACGTTCAGACGTTCCATCTTCACTTAATGTAACTTGATCACAATTTCCTTGTTTGTAGCTTAAAATTGAACCCGCTAATGCCTTCGTTGATGCTGAACCAGACTTTTCACTGACTGATGTGACAGCTGATGCTGTCTCACTTATATCAGCTTGAACTTCAAGTTTATGTCTGTAAATTTTTTTCAATTAATCAATTTGCCACATAAATATTTCATAAACTACAAAATTCTTACCCATTAATGCTGCCTGCAAGTGCTGTCGTTGATTCACGCACTGATGCTGATGGAGCATTTCCAGAACTGACACCTAAATGACTAGCCACACTTAAACTTACTTCACCAATACTTGTTGCGCCTATTCGTGATACAGCATCAACACTTTGTGTATCTGCATGTTGCTTATTATTGCTCACATCCTCATCCTCGTCAAATTCAAATTTGACGCCATCACGTGAAGTCGAGACGCCACAACCGGCACGGCATAATGATACTGAAATAATATTTTAAGGATGTAAATATTTTTTTATGTTGTTTGTAGAACTTTTGAGATGAACTTACCTGGCACAACACCATAAACGTAAAATAATAAAATTGGAACTCCAATGGCAACAGCTAGACCAGCTAGCACGGGGGATACGAGCATCTGTAATAAAATTAATTAAGTTAGATTAATTTGAAGTTTAAGGGAAATTTACAAAGATGCATCTTCAAAATTTTAATCATTTTTTCTTTCATGTGGTAACAAATGTGAATTATGCCAAATTAAGTCAGCTAAATTACCATGAATCAACCTATCCCATAGTAAATTTCCTTCAAAATAAACATCAAACACCTCCCCAACCATCCTCAAAATTTTCAAAAATTAAAATAAGAACAACCAGACGAAAAAAAAATATTTTCTCCACATTTCTCCTACAAAAAAAGCAGTCATACCATACCGTCACCGGAAAGAGACTTCGAGGAAAGAGAAAGAAAAACAGAAATGTTTGCCATTTCAACAGCCAGACAGGGTGGGGCAAGCAATTATACAATTTTTTGACATTAAATTCTCTAACGAAGGCTTTAGCAATCAACAGAGAAAGTAGAGTCAACGAAAAACAAATTTCATTAATGACAATCGATTTTCGTCACCAAGTCCTGATATGTACATACATACATATGAATTATATATAGTCATCCGGTAGAACTTATATATTTTTACGGAAGCAATCAAATTCTAATAAATCAACATTGAAGCTGTTTATATTGCCATTTCATGTTCTTTTTCCATGTCAATTTTTACCGTGGCACGATTTCATTCGTTATGCTCTCAATAAATAAAAGCATGTACGTAAGAGATGAAGAAGATGAAATGTCATGAACTTTTTTTTTGTAAAAAAGTACGGGCAAATATTTTATCTCTTATGATGATGAGATTTTTTAGAAAGAGATTTATTAACTGTGTTTAGTTGGTGGGATGGAGGTTTAGGTGGAAGGTTACTCAATAAGGTAAATTTAATTTTTTGAAAAATTAATTTTATGTAAAATATTTTTGAAAAGATGCATAAAATGGCTCTAAAACTGCAAAATTCCATCCAAAAAGCCAGGGGGGGGGGGGGGTTTTGGGGGTCAAAACCCCCCCTATTTTCGCGAAGTTTATACTAGATATTATAGAATTTTTCAGATCCGAACCAAAACAAAAAAACGTCGAAAAGTAGCAAAAACCCTCCCTCAAAAAAATTCCTGGCTACGCCCCTGCAAAAAGCTACCCCCATCGTTACATAATTCCCAACTCAGTTACACATGCAATCTAAATTTAAATATTTCATAACCATAATTTGTTCATTTTTATTAGACATTATTTGCATTTGAATTTGATTTACCAATAAAATGACAATAAAAAATATGAAAATCGATACCTAAGCAGAACATTACGATTCAGCAATTTACTTATTTAATAGATGCATGATATCTATAGAATTACTAATTCTCGAAGCTACTTATTAAATGTTGCATAAATGCTAGGAAGAAGTCGTTTGTTTGTGTTGAGCATTATGCAGTTTAGAGAATAGGAAAAATAGAAAATTTTGACAAACAGAATGAGAACGTTAGTCAAAAGGTTGAACAAAAGGGTTTCATTTGAATCAGACAATATTTTAATAATGAAGAAATTGATCATTTTCAAAAATTTAATTTTTATTCAAAATTTAAAATTTATTTTCGAGATTTTTAAATGAAAATTCATAAAAATAGGTATTGTTGATACAAAAGCTAGAAATCAACCCTAAAACACAATGTTACATTCCTCAGCAAATAAATTACAAACAATACGACATTCAGAATAATCCTCATGTAGTATCGATAAGTAATAAATATAATTACACGTGGATTATGTTCCTCCAATCCCTAAAGTGGAATTATTTTGCAAAATTCATACCCAATTCACAAACAAACGAATCTGAGCTACACCATCTGCAAGTTTTTTATCAACTACCCCTTTCCCTTACAAGCTCATTTCCATGATAAAAAAAATTCATTTTGTAAAAAAATTCTTTCACTAGACTAATCGTGAGTCAACAGTAGATCATATTCTGAATTTGTAAAGAGCAATGAAACTCATCTTCATGTGAATGTCATACAGAATATAAGAACGTAATGTCATTTGTTTCGCATTGAACAAGTAGAAGAAAATTTTCTTAGCGACATGTTAAGATTTTGTAAGCTTTTAAGAGGAACAAAAAAATTGTTGTTTGCTGAATGTGTGAGGAAGAAAAAAAAAAGAAAGAATCCTATTAGGGTCATGAGGCGAAATCTGTTAACATTTTCGCTCATTTTCCGACAGAATTAATGTCATGTGTGTGGGTATTATTTTGGATTTGTTGTACTATTTGGCTACTGTGAAAGGATTACAGTTAAGATTTTTATAGTGAAAGAAAATTGGATATGTGTTGTGGAATTGATAGGACATTTGGATGTGACGAAAGCATTTGAAGATGTTGGACTGAATTGCTTGAATGGGTGTTGGTATTTGTGTAAGCTTGAAAAGAAGGTTGATTAATTGTTAAATTACACATTGAACGACATTTCAAAATTTTTATTCATTTTAATGTAGCCCACAAAAATTTCAGATGATAGAATTTTAAGGATCCCAAACCCATATAACCAAAGTATTCCATATGTATTACATTGACCTTCCTTAGGAACATGAATGGAATACATTAGGTCGATTTTGGTTACTAGGGAACTGTTCGAAACTACCCTAATTTAATGAAAAAAGACCTCTAAAGCTCTTCAATTCCCAATTAGCGCACCCCAACTTAATCAAAAAAGAAAACAAAATGCAAAAAAAAAGTTATCATCATCATCAGCATGTCTATTACCATAACAAAAAGCAGTCACAAGATAAGACAACAGACACATGCAAAAAAGTGTAAGAAAAAATCTTTAGAAAATTTTACAAATGATAAATGGCATGCTAAGTACCATCAATGAAGTGGAAGCATAGAAGAGTCGCGAATAAATAATGGAAAGTGGAACTGCTGAAAAAACTCTACATTAATTTTTAGTTTGTATTCCGCGACACCAAAAAATTATTCTTTCAACATGCATGCATCCACCCAAGACAGTAGAGTAAGCATGTAGATTTACCAATACAACGAGCTTTTTAGCGCATTTTCCTCTTGGGAAAAGGACGCTATTATCCGCACTTTGTCTGTCTGTCTGTCCGTCTGTCTGTCTGTCTGTCTGTCTGTCTGTCTGTCTGTCATCGCATCTCCTCCTAGGGATTAAGCTTTTTTGATGCGGTTTTTGGCTTAAAATGTGTGTGACATGTCTGGCTACCATGTAACCAAAAATCAGCACGAATGGTCACTTCCTCTGCTGGAACCAGCGTAAAAAGTGCCAAAATGTCATTTCTTTGTATGTTAGTGTGGTCGAATGCACTAAAATGTTGACTTTTCAAAACCATAGCTGTCCTCGGTTCGAATCCCACCGATGACAATTTTTTTTTTTTGCTTTTTTTGATACTTTTTTGATTTCTTATGACATATAATATTGAATCATGTCATAATTTTCCATTTTCACAATTTTCCCGAGTTTTTTCGACGATTTTTGTTAAAATTTTCAATATTTTCATACAATTTTCATAGATAATTACTTTTTTATATTTTTTTTTGTTATTTTAGTTGTTTAGTTTTCTATTTTCATTGATTTTTCATAACTTTTCCGAGAAGTTTTGTTTAAATTATAAAAATTTACATTTATATAAAAAATCTCATCAATATAAATAATCATAATAATAATTCTTCTTTTTATTTATTGATTTAATGTTCGAAGTACATTTGATTATTTTTAACACCAACCTTATCGGTTTTAATTTAAATACAGATTGAATATTATTTTGTTTGTTGATTTTGATTGTAATTGAAAGTATTTGGATGAAAAATTTTTAAAAAAACATCCTAAAATTTTTTAACTTATATACTAATAACTAATAAGACTACAACTAATTATAAATAATCAAATTGTCACGTTAACACTTTATAAAAAATAGCATCAGTGGCGTAAGTGGAAGAGTGCGTGCGCGACTCCTATCATGAGAGTCAAGGGTTCAAACCTAGCCAGTGACCAAATACTTTTTTGCTTTTTTTTTTTAATTCTATGTTGCATAATGTTTTTCATCCATTTTTTTCTGACAATTTTAAATTTTTGGATAAATAAAGAATGGTCATAGTTAAATATTTGGCTTTGTACTTTTGGGGTTTTAATTCTTTGTGTATTTACTGATCGCGGAAAATGCGCTTTCGTCGGTCACGAGTGACCACCGTTATACTTGTTTGCATTTTCCATGCCCCCAAAAATTCCACATACATCGTACGACTGGAATTGAAGCATACAAAAATAAAAACGTTAATACTTTCAGTCTCACGACATCATCTGAGCTCATCAGACGTGCTTTTTATTATGAGGAAATTTTTTTATTAATTTTACTCACTGAACTAAAAAAAAATTTCACGCATATTTTTATAATTTATTTGTGGTTCAATTTTTTTAATGGACTAAATCAAGTGCGTGCTAAGCCAAATCATCAAAAAAAAAAAAGAAAAAGTGATCAATCAAAAATCCGCAAAACTCGAGCAGTAAAAGCTGTTGTGCATGATTCATTGCTTTAATCGCACATTAATAAATTCTATGAAATATAATTATAGGCTTAGTGATTTATTGAGTGACGATAACTTCTCGCATTGTTTCTGAATTAATTGAGGAAGAGGAAAAAAAAGAAAGAACAAAAAAATATAAAAATAACGAAAAGTAAGTTGAAGCTGAAAAACACATGGAATTGAATAGAAGAAAAATAATACAATTATGGAACTGTCAAAGAACGATTAGAGTGTGCTGAAGAAATTATATTTCGTGAAGAGTTTGTTTTGGGAATTGGTTGATGAAAAGGAGAATTACGATAATAAAATGAGACTTCGTGGGGGGTTTGAGATGTGGATTAGTGGAGAATTGACGGACAAAAGTCATGCAAGAATATAATTGAATTAGACAAGGCATCTGAATTGTGTTGTGGATTGGCATGAATTATTGTGGTTTTGTTGGTTTTGGAAAGAGCTTATTTGGTGGTTGGTATTTGAAGTTAAACCAAAAACTATGAAAAGATATGTTTTGAAGCTTCCAAATAAATTGTACAAATTTTCTAAAATATTCACATGTAATTAAATTTTTTAAGCTAAAATAAAAATTCAAAAGTTCATAGTATCTATTTTTAAACCCCTCTAAAATCTTATAACTAAATTTAATTCCTCAAAATTCAAAATATTTTTTAAAAAAATTAATTCACCAATCAAGCTCTACGAACTTTAATTAAACTTAAAAACCTTCTACATAAATCAAATAAAATGACATCAAGTTTATACCATTGAAAAAATAAGGGTCAAACTTAATAAATCCTTCAAATTCTTAATAAATCCCTTCCCAACCCCACCCACCAAACCATAAAACCTCACAATTCAATCATCCTAAGAGCAATCAGCCAGCCAGCCAACAACATCCAATTTTTTTGTAATTATTACTAATTTCAAAACACAAAAGCTTTCACAACAAAAAAACTCATTGTTCCATTAAAACATTAATGACAAAAAATAGAAAAAAATTGTAAAATCAACAACAATTTCGCTTCAAAGAACAAGAATAATAAGCGAAATAAAATGACAAGAGGCAGAAGCTTTTTCTCTTCTTCTTTCTCTGTACATCATCATACAAGTACGACAAATGAGAAGAGTGAGGATATTGATTTTCCTCCCCCATACGCGTACGGATAGAATGAATCTTTCATATGCTTTTTTTGTGCTCCTCTTCTTCTTTGTTTTTCCTCCTCTTTTCTGTTTTCCTTTTCAATATTGGGGAACAAGTCAAGGGAAAATCATACAAAAGTTAAAATGTTTATGCTCTGCGTGTTCTTAGTAAACGAAAATCTATAGCTAGACAAAAAGAGAAAGGTTTTTTCATAGTGGATGATTTTGTGTGATAATTTTTTTTAGGTCAAGGAATAAAAGCTGAAGGGAGGGATTCTAGATGCTAATGGCGAGCTTTTATGATAAAAATCTGAAAAATGGTTTTGAAATTCTTTGAAATTATGGGTATGGAATTGAGATTATTAAATAGATAAAAATAATTACGATCAGCCGGTGTGTCATAATCATAAACTTAATAGATCCAAATTCTAACTTTTCTTAATTTTTTAATCATAAATACTTATTTATATAATCTAAAAATATTCCATCCTAAACAATCAAAAAAATTTCTAAAATTTCAAAAGAAGACAAATCAAAGATTTAAGCTCAATTTACGTTTGAAAAAATTACATAAAATTTAATCCATTATCCTTCCTAGAAGATCAATCCTCGAAAAAATGATACAAAGACCCTCAACTTTTCAAAACTTTTTTTATTCCTAAATGTTCAAAAAAATTCTTCCGTGATTTTTTTTTTTTCAACATGAAAAATTTCTAAAGTTTTTAATGTTTTTTGTTATGAAATTTTTCCTAGAACATCTTTTTTCTGTTTTATTTCCTGAAGGAAATTGAAGTACACAAAAAGAATTGTTTTCTCAACTTTTTTTTAACAAAATTTATTTGGAAGAATAAAAAACAAGAAAAATTCTTCAATTTCTTATTGTTGAGAAAGAATTGATGTACTTCAAGAAATTTTTTCTAGATTATTTTTTTTTCTTGAAAATATGATTGAAGTATATCCAAAAAGTTTCATTTCGAAAGAATAATTCTTATTCTTACTGACGCACATGAATAATTTTTGAAATGTATCAACAAAAATATTGAAGTGCATTACCAATTTTATGGTACCAATAAATATTTGAGGATGCTTGAAAAACAAACTTTTCGTAAGTTTTCGTAAGTAATTTCTGAGAATTATTTTGAATTTCAATCTCAACTGCCCCAATTTCATCCCTAAATCTCATAAATTTAATGGCCGAAAATATTTCAAATTTTCAATTCTCCTATCTTAAAAGCATCCTCATATTACAACAACATAAAAAATTTCGCAGTCCACAGAGAGATCTACGAAATAAATCATCTGCTAAGTGAATGAAATATAAACAGATTTGTGAGTTGAATGAGAAGTATTTCAGCAAGCGATTTTTCAAACGCTTATTCCAAAAGAAAGATCCATTCACGGATGAAAAATGATTCCTTTTTTGATGTGTTTTGGTATCTGGACGTGGGGTTGTGTTGAAATTGTATTTTTTTTCTGTAGATAAATGGAGATTAGTGATGGATGAAGGGGACCTAGATCTTTCTTTTTTTATGGGAATAGAGAAATTGGGGTAATATTTTAAGTTTTATTAGAATTTCAATCTATTTGATCTATTTTGAAGTGCATATTCAACCCTTCTTAAATGTTTGTGAAAATCAAATTTTATTAGTAGGTTAGAATTGAAAATGATCAAGTTTCATGATGCAATTTATTCTTTGAATAATTATTCTAATTGAATTTGAGCATATCAAGAAATGAAGGTTAAATTAATTTGCATACCGATCAATTATCAAGTTGTCTTGTGAATTTACAGTACAAAAATCTGACTCAATCATTTTGAACTTATATTTCCATTTGAACCATTTCTATCGCTAAAAATTGAGATACTCAGAATATAAATTTGCAGGAACAAAAAATTCAATTCTAATAAAATTTTAAAATACAAACTTGTCAACATGAATTATTGAACCTCCCAATCTACTTAACATTATCAACTTCATCCCAAAAAAATTCGATTTCCATTTTTAATTTTCTCACTAGCATAATTTTTCAAAAAAAGCTATTCCATTAAAGCTCAAAGAGAATTTCCTCATTTAAAATTCTTTTTATAACTTTTTCGACATCGTATTTGAGGTAGAGAAGAGAATCCATAATTAATATTTCATCAGGTCTGATGTGTCTAATTTTAAAATAAAGCGATCAAAACCTCATAAGAGTTGTGTTTAACCTACATACACTGATGATGCATGAAAATTGCTCTATCTTAAAAATTATGAACAAAAAATGAAAAATTAATTTAAACTTAAGTGAAAAAGACAATTTTTGTTGTAGAGTAAATCGAATTAATTAAAAACTTTGAATTCCTCATCAAAAATAGACGAGACTTGTTCAAGTTCCTTCAAACTTTTTCACTTCCATTCTTATGTTCTTGATTAAAGCAGAGTTGAATTTCCAAGAATAAAGGTTGTATTTATTATCTAGATTATGTCCCTGAATAATTGATGAGCTATTAGGAAGCTAATATTTTTTTATATTCAAAGAAAATGTACTCAATGAAGAGTTTCAAGTTAAATTGGAAATTCGATTCAATAATTGATGTCAGGCTAAAATATCAAATGAAATTTAATACTCTTAGTCAGACTGTGATGAATATGCAAGCAAATGATGTGAATATAATTGAAAAATAAATGTTAAGCTATGAATTTTATTATTTCAATGTGGGTTTGAAAAATTTTTGAAAAAAAAAAATCAATTTTAAAATTTTAAGCTTCCAAGATCCAAATTTTTCCAAAACTCGTTCATCCCTATCCCTCCCAACTCTGAAACACACAGCTATAAAACTTTCATGAGCCACTTTGTGTGCTGCTTGAAATAATAATGAGGATTAGTCTCTCTCGTCTCTCTATCCAACTAAAACATAAACCAATAAATGCATTGTCTGCAAGTCAAGCTTCCTCTATTCTTCTTCTTACTTCTAAACAAACAGAGACATCCACATCCACAAATCATTAACAGAGAAGAGAAAGAAAAGAAATGTGACGTGAATATTGCAAATTAATTAAATATAATTGTGACGTTAGATAAAATAAATGAAATGAGACATGTCGGAGATGAAATGATGACAATGGTCTGTCTTTATTGACAATCAATTGATAAATCATCGTCATCTAAGGACTGAGGGGTGAAAAGTGAATTGAATTTCAATTTTTTTTATTTCTAAAAAGTTCAAAGCTGCCATAGCCTGCAACATCCATTCCTAAACAAACAATCCCCAAAACGAGAATCAAAATGAACAAAAAAATCTATTTTCCGGGACAGAAAAAAGAAGAACTGACAGAATAATTGTTTTTGGACGACGGTCTTGTCACATTCAAAGTTAAACAAATATTTTTTGCTGGTTCTATCTTCATTTGATAAATGTAAATGAGAAATTATTCAGTTAGTAATTGGCTATTCAGAGGATGACAGTTACCGAACAAAAAAACTTTTTCTTTTGTCCATTTAATTAATCTAATTAATTACTTTTGTATTATTTTAGATACGCATCGTATTAAGTAGAATTAATAATCATGACGGATACGGAAGAAGATTCAGTAAGTTCGGACAGTTGGCCAGTCAACGAGGATTGGTTAATTGAGATGTTGAAGACTCATCACTGCACAAATAATGATATTAAGATTGCTGATTTCTCAGCTAAGCAAGGTTGCTCGGATGGTGTTAGCAATCTAAGTGACATTCTTGCTGTGTCTGTGACGTACAACATTGGTTCTACACCGACAGATATTGCATCATCTGACATTGGTAGCGATAGCGAGAAACTTGAATTTATTATTAAACTTTTGCCGCACGATCCATTTAGTCGGTATTTCGTGACCGAGGCAAAATTTGATTTACGTGAAATTCGATTCTATACGCGCGTTCTACCCGATCTTATGGAATTTCAGAATCAAAATATAAAGCCTGGATGTGAAAAGATGTCAATTTGTGTGCCAAAATGTTTCTATACGCATTACTCGCCTGGTAAATTGCCAGCTACTGGTAGCCCTGAACCGCCTGAATCTATTTTAGTATTGGAAGATATGCGGTCATCGGGATATAAGGTACAAATGATGATAATTCAATTTAATTGAAATTCTATACAGCCATGCGGAGGAGAGTGGTTTTTAAATTGAATTTAGTGATGAGGTGGAATTTTTGATGATGTGAATTTTGTGGCTTAAAAAATTGAATTTGTAACGTTTTTTTTTTCAAATTATTTTTTAAATTTAGATGCATTAAAATGTCATATCAATCCTTTCACAACATCTTAATAAATTGATCACTTTCTCAACCAGACAGCCACCCATCGTGCAACCTTTCAACCACTCAATTACTTCCAAACCATACCCTACCTCATTTTCTTCTCTCCTTCATATCTCATAATGTTATGCAAATTTTCTAAAAAAAAATATTATTCATTACTCTCATCGTAGGGCATGAATTTTGTCGACGGATTGAATTTAGAGCAAGCTGAGTATGCAATCAAGGCCATAGCATCTGTTCATGCGCTATCACTAGGCATGAAGTTCAAGGAGAAGATTGATTTAAATGAAAAGTACTCGGTAAGTTAATTGGATTATAAATGGGGACAAGAATTTTATGATAACCTCGAAAAAAAATCATGACGAAGGTTGAAATGGAACTTTATGTATAATTAAATTATTTTGGGTATTTTTTGATGGATTAAGGAATAAATCTTGCCGTGTCATGCTAGAAAATTCCATAACCTTAAATGTAATATGACATAACCTCAAAAAATTCATAAATCTCATTTTTCAGTTCCTATTCCAAATCAACAAGGCAACGGAAAGCTACCAACAACTTCTCGAACAAGGACTCCCTCAACTCTCAAAGTTCCTCCAACAAAAAGGCAATTTTGAACGTGAACTTCAAGTTCTCGAACAATTGCGTCCAATTACGAGATCTCTCATCGAGAATCTACTTCAACCAATCGAACCGATGGGTCTTATTACTCATACTGATTTCTGGTGTAATAATCTCCTCTTTAAAGAAACACCCGACGATAGCTACAATGACAATTGTTCGATATTAGATTGGCAAATGATCACATACAGTCGACCGACAAATGACATTGCATTGCTTATAACATCGTCATTACCATCATGTATCAGACGTCAGCATACGGCAAAATTACTTGACCTGTATTACAACCT
Organism: Chironomus striatipennis; assembly: GCA_026123125.1. Taxonomy (NCBI): domain Eukaryota; kingdom Metazoa; phylum Arthropoda; class Insecta; order Diptera; family Chironomidae; genus Chironomus; species Chironomus striatipennis. The sequence goes on along the minus strand of CM047393.1, from coordinate 41,648,492 downwards.
ATTGAGAAGTAATTGCGCAAAGATAGGACTCGACATCGAAGTTGATTTGCAGTACAGTAGAAATAAAATGGATTGTGACTTTAGGTGAGTCCATTGACTTATTTATGGCCATTAATATCTAATGCTCAATTTATTTTACGTCTTTCTCACTTCCTCCATAGAAAATCTCAATTACTGTCATTTCTCTTATGCATTGGTTCAATTGACGTAGCTTTGGGACATGAGGAAACTGAACAGCGACTTCTCGACGTCCTTCATGACTTTCATGAGGATAAAATTTTTGCATTTGATGATAATGATATGTTTAAGTAGATTAGAGTCACAGAGAGAGATAATGTTAAATTATGGATATAGAAATGGATAATTAATTATGGTAGAGATGAAAATGAACGATAGAATAATAAAGAATGTGGAAACAGTTGTTGGTACATGCAAAAAAATCAAATTACAAGCAAAAATTTTTCTCTGTCTGTTCATTTTCCTCTTCTTTTTCTTAGCATTTTGGATAGTCTCGTGTCACAGATGTCTGAGTTCTCAATGAAAAATAAGTGGAAAATGTTTGTTTGAATAAATTATTTTACAGACTATGCAACGCTTTTTTAAGAGATGCTGAGAGATTTTTTAAGAGTTTCGAAGTGGCGACGGGAAAAAAATTGAAATTTTAAGTCTGTGACTAATAAGAAAAAAAAGGTAAGTTTGTAGCCTTTCAGAGTTTGAAAATTTAAAGCTATAATTTGAAACAAAAATCTATAGCGTAATTTAACAGCTACAACTTAATGACTCAATCTGTAAAACCACCCTAAAAACTCCATTTCAGAGCAACAAGCCACAACTTTATAGATCCAATTAATACAAAATAGCAACAATCCTATACAATCAGTCAGTCAAATACAAAAAACACAATAAACTTTTTTATCGCAAAATCTACGTAAAATCCTCCTTTTCGTGATGTTTTCATTCATTCACAATAAAAGAAGATATTTTGGACTCACAAAAAATGTTACATTTTCATTGCCATTGAAAATATCAACATGAATAACTTTTATGAGGAAATATAAGCTCAAGCACATGCCTTTCTTTTCCTTTTTTTCATATTCTTTGAATTGTGTCTATAATAGTCAATAATCATAACGAAAATACCCCATTCGACCCACGACAATTGTGACAATAAATTTTGATACTCAAAAGTGATTTTTTATGAACTTTCATTTCCGCCCATTACATTCAGTCAGTCTCATTCAAATAAATACTGTCTGCTCTAGATAACATTGTCAAATGATCCTCTAAATTCAGATAAATTTAATGACATATTCAATCAATCCCAAACTTTTAAAGATGGGCAGGAAATTGACGATAATTGTAACATATTGTCCCAAAATCTTTATTGAATCATATAAAAAAAAATCTCAAACAGAAGTATGAAGTCATCGCAATGGAATAAAAATGCAGATTTTTACTGCCGTATGTGAGAGAAACAAAGAAGAGAGAATTTAGTGCTGCGCATGTCCGCAGCATCACTTCCAGCTTGGAAGTATTTTTACTACAAACGTATACAATCAAAAGCTTTAGAGTAAAAAATTGCCGGTTTGAAGGATGGGTGCATTTTTTGAAGTACTTAAAATCACTTCATTCTATTCTTTCTCAAGAATGTCCTTGAAGTCGTAAAAGAGTTTTCGAGGTCAACGGACTTGAAGTGGGATGAATATTGAGTAATGAAATATTTTTTTATGGTCAATTGAATTGATGAAGTTATTGTTATTGATTATGATGGGTTATTTCCTGCATGATTGAACTTATTAGATTGTTTAACAGTTCAGTAGTTGAGAAGTATGTATGAATATGGTAAGGATATGTTTTTGATGATTTTTTTATTTATATCCTTAGTGCTTCTATTCAATGTTAATATGGATTATATGATAAAGGATCTTGGATGTTAGAAGGATCTATCTGAATAAGTCTATGAACTAAAAATCTTCAATTTATTGGAGAAAATTAAAAATTAGGATAGGTCAAGCACAGAACCATTTCATCGCAACGAACTAGCATCAAATTAAAAGCTCAAAACCTACGCTAATAAAAATAACAACCAACCAGCATGACTTTATCAATGGAATACTTCAAGGATATCGACATTGACAAACATATTATTATCTATTAATCTAAATTGAGATGATAATCAGAATAGCTTCTATTTCTGAATAATCGTCACAAGACACCAATTTTTTGGTCGATAAACTCAATGTCTATCCAAAAGCTATTAGATAGCTCCCAATAATTTATTACATAGTATTCTGATAATCATCAAAATAGTTCGTTCTATTTTCAAAATGTCCGAGTAATTCGATGACATTAATACGTCTACACACAAAATTCCAAAGAGATTAGAGTGGAAATTCTAAACATAGACAATATCGAGAAGCTAATTATGGATCTTTTGGGAGCAATTTGTGGGATATTTAAATAAAAAAGATGTTTGATTGTTTTGGGTATCTAGAGAAAACTTAAATGAAAACCTTTGGATCTACAAGAGACTTCTGTTGATGTCTACAATAAGCAGATTAAGTGTATTTATTTCTAACAAATTTACAGTTTGTGATATCAAATTGAAAAATCCTGCAAGTGGTTTTGAAGATGAAGAAGCTCTTTTCTAAAAATATTATATTACATATGTAATAATCGACTCTAGCACTATGATGAAGTTACAACGAGTATTTTCCACAATGATAGGATTACTATCTCAAAGCTATAATCTCTTTAGAAATCAAGTTCTTCCATTACATGATGAAGATGCATCGTACAAAAAGTAACCAAACTAATTCCACTTACCGATGCTGCAACTCCACCCATAACAGCACAATTTCTCTTGTGTTTACTGACACCCTTGTAACGAGCATGTAACTTCCTTCCAACCCATACTGGGATTCCTAGAAAATTAATTGTTTTAGTTTTGTTAATGTTTTTGTAGTATTATTCAATTTTGTAGACGTAGTTAGTGTGCAAGATGGTTCAAACTATTAAGTTACCCTCAAATTCACTCTTTCAACTTACCGATAATCATAGCAGGAACAGCAATACCAGCAACTAAAGCAATCATCACAGGTGCTCCGACCAACGTTCCCAATTGCCAAAGTAACTTCTTTTTTCTAGACCAAGGTTTTGTACCCCAAAATGTGCATCCAGATGGACTCAAATAATGTAAATCAGTAATTTCTTTCTTACACAGCCAACAAAATTCACTTCCACATACGGCACAGACCATATGATTGCATGATCCATCATCGATTTTAACTATTAATACTTGACATCTAGGACATGGCTTTATATCATCACCTACAAAATGGAATAAAAAGAATACGTGATATATCATTAATCTATGTTATTATGTGTCATATGCAGAATTGTTATAACATACGATGTTGAGAATCCTGACTACCACCAGATGTTTGTCTCGTTGGACTATGACGTGCTGCGCGTGCTGCATCACATGTCTGATCCGGATGCCATTCAGCCTTACAATGATAACAAAATTGTAGATTACATCCAGGACGTTCACATTTTAAACGAGGACATGATGCACATCCTGTTGCTATTACAGCGTAGCTACAATCAGGTGCTGGACACCATCGAGAATCTGGATCGGCGAGAAGTACACGACGAACCATAAAGTCTAAAATATAAGATTGAATAATTAATAAATTTAGTTTACATATATATTGAGAGATTAAGATGAATTCAAGGACATTTCAATGTCTGTCATCTACAACAAGCATGTAGCATATAATATTCGATAATTTATTCCTGGAATTCCTCTATCCAATTTGAATATTTAACAAGCAGAAATGCGAAAATTGACGCTTAATTACCTTCATATTTCGATATCACGTTTGGATGTGGTTTGAGCAAACTTTGTATATCTGAGGGGTGCATTGATTCAGAACATTGTGGACATGCTAAAATGACAATAATTTTCAATTAACAATTTCATTAAAATGTATTGCTGAATGCTTACCAATATCAGTTCTTGATTCCGTAATCTCAATCGTCAAATAGCTCTCGAGACACACTCGACATGCCGTGTGTTTACAATTTGACATTGTATACATATCATCCGGCTGCTCGTACTTCATATAACACAGTTGACATTCTTGTAAATTTTCACATCCTTTTGTCTCTTTTACGGTCGTTGATTGTGACTTATTACGGCTACATTTTGGTGATTTTTCAATGAACACAAATGAAATCCGATCGGTATGTGTTGATGTACCAGAGCATTGCGATGTACTGTCATTAGTATTGTTATTGTTATTATTGTGCTGTAAATTAAACAACAAAAATAAAAGAGGAAATGATGAAAAAATTTATTATTTCAAAAATTTTTTTTGTATGTTTTACAATTAATTGATATTTTGGATGCATGGAGAGTTGTTGATTCTTTGCAGTTACAGAAACTTCTGACAATAATAATAAAAAGTTTTACACGTAAAAGAATATTTTATCAACAAAGAAACTTGATTTTCTGGTAGATTTGAATAATTTTGAATATTACATGACAGTTTAGTTCTTGATGAAAATGATTTCGTGGAATTATAGAATATCAAAGATAAGGAACGGAATCCATGTAAAATGATAGAAAAGAAGTCAGTCTCGTGTGGGATACATAAAAGAAATTTATGCGAAGTTTTATGATTTTTTTCAAGGTTAAAAATCAAGATTTTTGGTAGCGTTTTAATTTTTTTCTTTCTGAATGAGACTTATTGGAGATTCAGGCAGTTTAGATCAATGAATAGCTTTAAGGATTAAAATTCTTTCAATTTGCATGAAAATGAAATTTTGAAATTTTGAATTTTAATAATTTTTAGCCCAGTTCTTCAGATACAAATGATTGCACATAACACAACTAAATATTTTTTATGACTTATTCAAACTACATTATTAATAATATTCTTCAAATGTATCTTCATACTTTATTATATTATAGAAAATTAATTTAACTTAATATATTTAAATGCCTTGCGTGTGTCGTTGAAGTCGTGGAATAAATTTTCTCATCATTCTTTTTTGTATTCTTTGCAAGATCTTGCTTTTTATTATTATTTCTTGCATATTTAATGAGAAGTAGTTTGAATCAAGTTTATGACGTTCGAAATAGAGTTGACGTAATTTTTTTTGTGCTGATTTTATTTCTTGTCTAGTCGATTTACTGTTTATGGTTTTGGTCGCAGTTAACGGTAGTGGCTTTAAGATTGAATCTTTAAGTTTTAAATAAACTTCTCAAAATTTTCTGAACTGCCAAAATCTCATCATGAAAAATCCCACAAATCAATTTTCCATTTCCATCTTATGAGCTTCTAACTCAAGTGAAAAATTACACCCCAGAGGTTCACTTCAAGATGAGTTCTTAATCTCATAAATTGCATGAAGCAAAAAAGCTCGAGAATTTCATGATAAATTGCATAAATTAAAATTTATCTTAAGGGCAAAAAAAGTCAACTTCTTCTTATCATATTTTTCTCGAGATTGTGAATGCCTGCAATGTGGCAAATTTGTTGGAAATTGACGTCATTTTTCTCCATTCATTGCCATTTTAATTAAGTGAATTGACATGCACAATAAGGCTTGGAAAAGTGAGAAGTTTGTGGAAAAATGTTGATAATGTTGATAATGATTTATGATGTGGGTGAGTGTTTATGATTGGGAAATTAATTAAATTGTGTTATGATATTGAGGATGTATGTAGGTTGAAAATTCAATTGAATTTAACTTTTGAAGTTTATTGAAAATTTCATCAATTTTTGGAAAGTTTTTTTAATTTTATTTTCATCAGTAAAATTTTATTCAACTTTTGAGTATTTGAAAAATTTGAAAATTAAAAAAATATTTTTTGAAATTACTTTATTTAAAGCTGAATAAATCCCCAACAATAATATCATTTTTCATCCAATCGGATCTAATCTAACCTCAATTTTCCGTCCTTAATCTTCTCAGTCAAAACAATTAACTCAATTACAACCATATTTGATTTTATTAATTAATCATGGAAATGTATCAATACTTTCACAAAACATTGTTTGTACTTGTTAATGGGTAATTGATAAATATCAAAAGCAACATTCAATCAAACGATATAGATTGTTGACTAATTGAGTTTGATATCCGGTAATGAGTGGAAATAATTTTGTGTGAATGTGAGAAAATGAAAATTGTATTGTGAGTTAATTGAATTCGTCATTGCGACTGCGATAATTGATTAGATTGTAGAGAAGGGGATATTTTGGCGGAATTATCTAGAATCATCTAGATTTTAGATTTTTATTTGATCTTAATTTATTTTTTTTAAGAAAATAAAATTGTTACGAAATATTTAATTTGTGAATTTCAATTTCAAAAATTTATTTTTTCTTCTAAGAAATTTATGACTTTTTACTAATTTATTTGTTCACCAACAATTCTATTCAGCATTTAAATTCAACATTTTAATACACAATCTGAAATTCGAGAAGAGGAAAAATTTCACAATTAAATGTGAAGCCTCTCAAAACCAAAACAAATAATAAACAGCAAATATTTATGGAAAAAAAGTAAACAAATACAATAATAATTTTTCTATGATTTATCGAGGTGATGCAATCGACTTGTCAGAGCCTCAATAAGATGTAACAAATGATCATATAAAATTACTAAATTGCATGACTCTATTAATCTCATTTGACACTGTTCAATGATATTCTCATTGAATCAATTTTTTTTTAATAATGTGAAAAATATTAAAAATAATAAAATTATTATCTAACGTGCAAAATTTATCGGAAGTTTAAACTAAATGTAATGTCAAATGGCAGCATGAAGTTATTTTAAGACGATTATGTGATTTAATATTTTATTGATTTTTAAAATGTTTTAAGGTTGTGTAATTGAGTTAAGGTCAAGGAAGTCGGAATAAGTGTGGCTGAAGTACCACGGCATGTCATGTCCAAATGTTCTGAAACTTTGCCAGAATTAAGTCCATATTACGTCCAATTGCGTCTAGCAAAAATTTAATTTCGTCCTACTTCCTGTATCTAGATACGGCAAGTCAAAGTTTTGGGCACTTTTGCCTTCGTACTTCAGGATTTAAAACGACATGATTTCTTAAAACTAACTTTATGTGACATATTATATATTAAAATTGATCTACTAATTACGTCCAATTGTGTCCCGCAAAAATTTTTTGGAACCGATGTCCCTAACGAAAGTTACGGCTACTCAAAGTTTTGCTTGTGGACCAAAAAATTTTCTACCTTGAAACTGATGATTTGGTCAAGTTATATATCAAATCACATCTCCTTTTTCTCAGGAACTCAAATATAAAAGAATTATTTACGACTATGCTGACATTTCAGACTTATGGCAGTTCAATTTTTGTTGTCGTACCTGAATATGAAAAAGTTTCATATTTTTTTTAGTGTCAAGTTATATGTCTAAACATATCTACTTTTCTCAAGGATTATAAATATGGAATCATTTTTTGAATTCGACCATCCATGACTGACTTATGTCACTTTAAAGCTATGGATCATTATGCAACCATCTTGGAAAATTCACTTATCTAAATGATGATTTTTATTTTTTTTAAGCATCACGATTTTAATAAACTTTTTTGAAAATAATATTAAGCGTTAAATAACGAAGGCAAATAAATAGTTAGTTTATTAATTTTTGATCAGAAAAATTTGTGAAAATCATCAGTTTCTAGGTAGAAAATTTTTTGGTCCACAAGCAAAACTTTGAGTAGCCATAACTTTCGTTAGGGACATCGGTTCCAAAAAATTTTTGCGGGACACAATTGGACGTAATTAGTAGATCAATTTTAATATATAATATGTCACATAAAGTTAGTTTTAAGAAATCATGTCGTTTTAAATCCTGAAGTACGAAGGCAAAAGTGCCCAAAACTTTGACTTGCCGTATCCAGATACAGGAAGTAGGACGAAATTAAATTTTTGCTGGACGCAATTGGACGTAATATGGACTTAATTCTGGCAAAGTTTCAGAACATTTGGACAAAACATGCCGTGGTACTTCAGCCACACCGGAATAAAGTAGAAAAGTAAAAGATTTGGAATAAAAAAGTAAAATGGATGCAAGTTTCTGAATTTTCTAAAAATTAATTTTTGAAATAAATTTTGAAATTTTCTTTGATTCTTCTTTTGCAATTTATTAAAAATTTGATCCAATTGCTATATTAATTCATGGAAAATCCATTTTATGTTACTATAATTGATTGACATTGTCTAGTGTACAGACAAATTTTTGAGAATTTAATAAAGGTCATCTGTATCGAGAAGCCAGAATTACATTCTATGGAATCCAATTAAAAATAAGCAACAGAATTCATAATTGAAAAATCTAAATCTTTATTATTTTTTTTTACAAATTTTTAATCAACTAAATTTAAAAATTTTTTAAAACCTTATACCTAAATATTCATACGGATTCATACAAAATTTCATTTAAAGTTTTTTTTCCTTTCTCGGAAGGATATAAAAAGACGAAGGTCAGCAATTGAACGAAAATTCATGAAAAAGCAAGTAAAAGGTCAGGAAAAATTTAGCCGATGGAAATAAAAGCAATTCTAAAGAAAATAATAATCAAAAAATATTGACGATGCGGAATTCCTTATGAAAATACTTTTTTCTGGTTAAATTTCATTTCAGATGATTATTTTTATTTTTAAATATTTTAATAAAAAATAAAACTTTTACACTTTCATCCATAAAACTGTCACAAATATGCTGGAGCCTTCAATTTAAAAAAGCTTTTAAATAAAATTTACCTATATATATTTTTTTCAAAACATCAACATCAATATTCCATTAAAACAAACAAAGTTGCAAAAATATTATTTCAACTGAATGCTTAATAAAGTTATAAAACAGCTTGCAACTATCTCATCTTGTATCAAGCGTCATGAACAGAAGCATCAAATAAATAAATCCATTTTTAAACTTCATCTTCGCTCCCACACTTGTTGACCTTTTTTCCGATTACTAAAAAAAAAAATCTATTTCTATTTTGTAAACACTACAAAATACTTCATAACTAATTAATTTTACTCGGATATTATGTACTAGAACTTTATATGCTAATTTAACTGACTTGTTTACAATATTCACATTACATGTGATGTGATGAATGCAAAATTGCATAATCAAAATTCATATTTGTTGTTAATCAGCAAATTGCATGCAAAAAATCTAAATTTATTTAGTTTTTAATGTTCTCAGAATTATATGCACAGGCTTCTCATTTTTCATGACGACTCAGTATTCCTGGCACATGGCATCCAAAAATACAAAATACTTTTGTATTTTTCTAAACTCGTGTAAGCATCATAATGAGGTAATTATGCGAATCATTACAGTAATTAATTCCTTAATTTTGTTTCACAACAGTCTGATACCTTTGAAGTGTTGGTTTTGACAAAAATCTAATTTTATGGTGGTTAAGGATTTGAGGAACGTTGAAAACAAATTTTATGAAATTTTCTAGGAATTATTTTAATTAAATTGAAGTTTGCGGGGTGTTCAAAAGTATAATCCTGACACGTAGACATAAATTCTTAGAATAATTGTTAAATTTTACTTTCAAACTTAAAACAAAGAAGGTAAATTGACTTAAAATTAAGTTCGTCTGTAAATTGCAAAAATCTTTGAAAATTGTCAATTTTATCAGTCAAAACTTTCAAAAATTGATACTTACTGGACCGTAAACCCCCTTTAAATTGACTTTTATAATCAGAAATTTTTTAACACGTCTCTGATTCTATTTTTATTTTATAAACTTTTCCACTTAGCAGCTTTCAAGTGTCGAGATTTACTTTACATAGAAATCTAATTTTATTTTCATAAACTTCTTGAATTTGACATCGAAAGCAAATTTTTGATGTTATTATGGAATTTATTATTGGCAGAAGTATCATTGAGGAACACAGAAAATTATCTTTTAAGTAGCAATTATGTGACAAGTGAGCATATAATTGAATTCGGAAGAAAATAACAACTTGTTGACATTTTTTTCATTGAGCTTATTTTTCTGAGGCAAGAGCAAGGATGCTTGACAATTTTATTGGCAATTTATTGAGAATTTCGAGAAATTTTTGAAGATTTTTAAAGAAAATGTATTTTTGGGTTATTCTAGCAATTACTTGAGACATTCTGAGTATTTTAAAAATTTTCATTTTAAAACCGGTCTTTCTACAGTATTACTGTCAAAAAGTCCATCTAATTTAAATATCTCAATCATAAAAATGTCAATAAAATGAAATATCAAAAGAATCGTCAATAACCAGAAAAACTGCACATTAAGAAAACATTTTAACAACTCAAAGCTGAATCCGGATATCTGATTTCATTTCTGTGCTGATTTTTTAATTATTCATCAAACAAAAAAGAATTTTATGACAATATTTACACTTAATATATTTTAACATTTATAACTTGTGCCATTTCCTGGTATGGCTTTTGTCTCAATGTTCTCAAGAAGAGATTATATTGTGTCAAAATAACTTTTAGCATTTATTTGCAAAAATTCATAAGTCAATATTAAAATTCGACAGAATTTATTCTACAAACACTTATCCAAGCACAAAAAAATATATAACGCGTAAATTATAAAAAGAAAACAGAAAAAAAGCACAAAAAATATTTCTTCTTGCTTCTCGTGAAGGACACAACACAGCTGATTGATTTATGAAACAACAGAACTTTTTCATTAACATACATTTTCATTCATTACTACAATAACAGGAGTTATTGTTATTTTAATGGTTAGTGGGGATGTAAAATGGAAAAAAAGTTATTGCATACATAAATTTGAGTGGATTGAGTAAACGAGGGTTTTAGGGGGTCATACTTGGCAAATCCAAAAAATTTAAATTTTTATGAATTTAAATAATTTTTGAAAATTTTAGTAAGTTAAAAAAATTAAATTTGAAAAATAATAAAATTCAAAATTTAAACCAAAAAATCTCCCATGAAACCAAAATGTTCCATTCATTTTCCTTTGACATCAATGGAAAACCGAATGTACTATCCAAAATTTCCATACAAAATTATGATACATATAAGTAACAAAAATATTACATTCAAGGATAACTGAAGGAACGCATAAGTTCGAATCTCAAGAAAAATTAGAAATTTTGTTCAAAATTTGATTTTCTCATATACTTCACAAGAGCATTCAGTTAAATTTTTTATGGAAAAATTTATAATACATCAATGGAAAACTCGATCTTCCATATTTTGTTCCATTGCTATGCGACAATGTTTTCCTTAGGACGATCCATGTATTATACATACGTATCATCCATGGAAGATTCTTAGGGAATACGTCGATCTTCCATTTGGTTACATGGGCTAGAATTTTAAAAGTTCAAGAAAAGTCAAATTACTGAAATCTCAAAATTCTAATTTTTAGACTTAGTTGCCACAACATTTTGTTTAAAATAAAATCTTAAAACCTTCATCAGCATTTTTTGTCACGTGTAAAAACTCAACTCAAACTAGATAAGATATTTAAAAGTTTTAATGCAACTAGACGACAACTTAATAATTCAGCATAAACTCCGCAGTGATTGTGCAATTATCTATAAATATTTCCATCCATAACCCTGGGAAAAACTACACAGTTACCAACAGTTTTCCATCGCATGTCCGAATAATCAATAATATGGTAATGACTCTATGAAAAACTTACCTTATTGGAGGACGTTGATGAACTTGACTTTTCTCCTTTACTCGTACTACTTGCGGCTTTTTCAATATCACAGCGATTTCCAAGCGTTGGACTTCCTCGAGCTGCACGCGCTTGCAGCAAAAATCGTCGCAGCGAGAAGTCAGGAAATGTAAATGATGATCTATTCCTACGCATTTTTGAGTCTGATTTTGTTAATTTTTGTGGGTTTTAAGCTTTTTTGGTTCACTAACTTAAAATTTAAAATTTGTTTAATTTTTTGTCACTAAGTTTAGTTCTTTCAAATTTTCATGGTTCGTCTTGGTTGTTTAATTTACATGACTGAGTCTTCTTTTTCTATGTCTTATGCACAGTAATGTATTTTGATTAAAATAGACGAAAAAATTCTAACAGCACAGCACAATTCACGATATTTAATTTTTCGATGAGGAAGCAATTTGTAGTTTCTTTTGTTGAACAATTTTTTCTGCCTTTTTAATATGAATTTGATAATTCTTTTTTTGTTGTCTTGCAAATATTTATGTTTGGCACAACGTCAAACAGCCAGTCAGTTCGTCTGAATAATTATTCTTGTTATGCCTCAAGGTTGATGTTTTTTTTTCTGTTTTCGTTGATGTTAATGTTGACGGTTCACTGAAAATAGAATAGAGACAAGAGAAGATGAGATATAGAAATTAATATTTGATGAGTAGAACAGTTATGAGTTTTTTTGAAGAACAGCTTTAAGCAGAGGTGACTCCATAAAAATGTCTGCAGAATTTTTGTATAATTTTATAAAGTTTACATCCTCAAGGTCTTTTATGGACAATTTTGTCTATTTGCGCTGAATTTTTAAAATTTCAATAATTCTGCAACAATTTTTATTTACCTTCCAAAATAAAATCCGAATTTCCTTTGAAAAAATATGAAAAAGTTCCAAAATTCTGATAAATTCAAAAAATTCAATTTTCTATCCTAAAAATTTGAAATTTTCAACTTTCCACTCACTAACCCCACTCTGATTCCTCCTAACTCAATGACTCAATAATAAAAAAATTATTTACACTTTATGACCACAACAAACTGTTAAAAAATCATCAATGCCTTCTTTAATTGCTTCACTATTTTTAAATCTTCAAGAGGTCAAGTAATTACTTCACATAAATTTTATATTTAGCGATCAAAAGAACATTCCAGAATTTTAAATGCTTAATAACAACAAAATGAAAATTTATGAATGGTAATCAAAAGTTTGCTGTGATTAGTGTGTTTTTTTTTTGTTGAAGATTTAAAAAAAATTCGTTTTTAGTTGCTTAATTTAGTTGATTTTAGTGGGGTTTAATTTACCAAGTTTAAGGATGAATTTATTAAATTTTAAAAATTTTTGTTAGTTCTTTGATTCAAAGAAAATCTAAATCTGATAATGTCACAATTCAAAAGCACTCAAATCATCTTTATCATCTCCATGTCAAAATAATTACAAACTTCTTATGATCAAATTATCATCTTTCAAAAATCAGCACCTTTCAAGCTTCAAAATAGACTTTTTTTCAAACTCTTGTGGGTTTCAACCTTCATGAGAAATTTTTTAAAGAAATTAAAACTATCTCTGCTGGTTTAATAACAGCTCATATTGACATTTGCTTTATAATTTTAATGTTTCTCGGCACAAACATCCTTTGCAAATATCCTCGAAGCACTCAAAATTATAAAACAGCCTACAAAAAAAAAAAATATATATAAAGATAAAAAACTTCATTCATGGCTCGTGTTCCTAACAAAGAAATTTTATAGAAGATGTGGGTAGTAAGGTTCTTATTGTTCAATATAAATATTTCTAATCCTTACTGAAGGCTAGAAGTAAAATAAATTTCAATTTCTATAAACAACCATTAGATAAGAAAATAAATCCAACTGAATGTTAAATCTTAAAGAAAATGCTTTAGTCTTCAGAACTAAAGAAACAGGATCACTAAAAAATCCAATTTCCACCAATAAGCAGCCTAAAAAGCTCATTTCCTTCCACACAATTTCACTTTAATTATCATACACAGTCATTGAATCTCATGCTAGAAAAACCACATATTAAACATGATAACGGTAGCTACTAAGTAATAAAAGGCAATAAACCACAACAATAAAAGTTCAGTTCCTTATCATTCAACAAACTTCCTCACAAAAAAAAAATACTCAATTCCATAGAATCATCTCAATGTTAATAAAGAAAACCGCAATAATCCGAAAATATTCTCAGTAGCTGATTATACCTTTGTGATAATTTTTTGTTATATTTCAAAAGAAAAGTGTTTTAGAGCTTATATTGGGGTTATTGAAGAAGATTTTTTGAAAGTGAAATTTGGGGGTAAAGCATAAGTTATGTCTATTAAAACTTTAATTTTTCCGCATCTATTCATTTATTTCAATGAAACAAATTTTTAATAAATTTTTTAAATTTTAAAGCATCAAAAGCACAAACAACGCACAAAAATAAATCGCAATTTGATTCCCAAGAAAGTTAATCGCTCGTGACAGTAAAAATCATCAAGAATTATCTCTCCAGTTTATTTAAAAGATAAGAAAAAAAAACTTTCATGACCTTCCTTAAATTTAATTTTTGATCCTTCACCAAACAATCCCAACAGACCTTAAAAGAATGTTTCATCTCGTCCTTAAATACGTGGAAGGACAGAAAAAAAGTCTTATGGAAATTTAATTTGTCAGCATGGGATCTCATTTCTTTAAATTTAACTTGAAATGGTCTACATTTATTTAAAATGACATAAGATGAAGGAATTTGATTAATAGTCAGCATGTTGGGTTCATTCTTGAAAGTTTAATCAAGTTTTGTGTTGAAATTGTGAAGAGTTGAAGGATTTGCAGCGATTTACAGTTCATGATTGAAGTTCCTTCTTAGAAGTATCACGATCTTGTTGAAAGTAGAAGAATTGAAATTGAGGATCTGAATTTTTGAATATAAAAATGACCTAAAAATTTTACAGCATCGAATAAGCTTCAGAATGTCCTTCAAAGCTCTCAAATTCATCCTTCAGCTTTTCTTCAAAATTCATTCTTTTTTGATCTGTATAACCTAACATCAAGCACACTCTGATATAAACACATCACCCTCGTGTTATCGTCACTGATTGTTTGTAAACACGTCTTCTTCTTCCACTTTACTTAATTTGCCTCGTGATTACGGTGATGTCACTTCTGCCAGACGATGACATTTTTTGCGCAGTTTTTGTTCTAATTATTCTTTAATTACTTTTTATGGCTGACTGTTTACATACTTAATTGATGAATTCTTTAATGACTTTCATTTGAATTTTTAATTAAATTTAATTAATTGTTGAATAAATAGAAAGGAAAAGGAAAGCTGAATTAATCATTCACACTTGTTTGACTTTTACTTAGTTTGTGATTAATTTTTGTTGAATATTGATTTTTTGTATAGTCGGCGTTTTGTAAACAAATTGTGTATTTAATAGAAGCTTCTTAAAACCATGACCTAGGAATGTGTAAACAAAACAGAGCTTTGAACTTTTTTGAGTGAACAAATTTTTTAAAAAAATATTTTTGCATTAATTTTCAATTTTACTAATTTTCAGAGCCCTTAAAATTAATCTCATAGATTTCATTTTATTGACTACAAATAAGACATTTTTTTGATTTTTTTAAAAGTTTTAAAAATTCATAATTTTTCAATTTGATAAAAATTTAAATCTTCTTTTTTTTCTTTTAAAATTAAAAATTTAAAAAAATTGTTATCTTTCTTTTAAACACCGAAATTCTCAAATTCAGTCAAATAATGTTCACTAAGTCTGCTAGTCTGCTATATTTCCTTCCTACACTTATCTTCTTTACTTTTTTATCACATGCACTTCAAAAGATATGAAAATGTAATCAACAATGAGTGAGAGTCTCGCAAACTATCTATGACGCACATCCATTATCAGCTGCTTTTTATTTTTTCTTTCCTTAATGCGCACTTCTTACACAGAAAAATACGAAATCAGTGGAAAAGAAATTCATTTAGGTAAAAAAAATATTTTTATAGCAGGAAGTAAATTCTTCAGCGTGTGCAATTTGATAAGGTAATAGCAACATCACGGTATTGCAAAACTGTACATTTTTCGGATATTACAGGAAATTATGCAATCGATTTTTATCGACTTGAAAAAGGTTTTTAATAAAATTGAACAAAATGAAAATTTCCGGGTTAATTGAAGTCTTTTTGGTGACGTTTTGTAAGTTCAATGGATTTAGGAGGTAATTGATATGGGTCCTAAATTGTGTGTCAATATGGTAAAGACTTGAAAGGTATTGTAAATTGTCTATGTGAGTCATTTTGGTAAGATATTTGGAGATGAGTTAGTAGATAACGTGATATGATGATGAGGGTATGGTTGAGATGTCTCGGTTGACTTTTTATCATCTTTTTCAACTCTTAAGTCAATGTACTATAGATGTGGTTTCGTTTGTAGTTGAAACTATTGATTTTTAAATATTTATATCAAAAATTCTTCAAAATTATCAAAAAAATTACAAAAGTCCTCGTTTATATCGAGGGACTTCAGCGCATTTTTGACGCAGCGATTAGCAATTGATTAAATAGAAAAGAATGTCGAGTTTTAAAACTCTATTGCTGTTTCTTTAATCATAATGCATTTCAATAATAAGTTTAAAACTAAAGATCAAAATTCCTTTAAAATTGATTTTTATAATGTTCAATGCAAATAATAGCTTTACGATTTAACGGTTTTTTGAATTTCAAAATTTTCCGTTAGCAAAGAATTTAAATTTCTGAACACATCCATTATTTTTCAAATTTCTAAACGCACTTATATTTGTTTTGTATGAAAAAATTAAATGTTAATTAATTAAGGTGTATAAAAGAAAAAAATTTAATCCGAAATAACGGTCAAAAAAATTTCAAATTTTTTAACGGTTAGAAAAAATTCAAACTTATCATCAGCATAGCTTTGCCCTGCATTGTTTACATATTTTTTTTTAAATATAAAATTGATGAATTAAGCTATTTAATGAGTGTTTTTTGACTTTTCAATATAAACGGCGGGAATAAAAACATTCAATGAAGCTATTAAAACAATTCCGAGCTTGCTACGAAGTCTAGATCAAGAGATAATTGGGACCCGAACGACCGATCAAAGTGCATGATTGAGCTTCCTTTTTGAAAACAAGTTTTCAAAAATGCGCTAAAAATAATAATAATAAATTTTAAAGATATTAAAGCTTCTGATCCAGATTTTGAGAAATTCAATTAGACAACTTGTCAATGTATAAATGTATAAATACTAACTCACGACACTAATCAACCCATCCATCATCTGAAAAATTTGCAGCTTAAATCATCAGAATTTAAAATTGCCACGAATGAAAAAATGTTTTAAAATTGTTAATGAATCAACCTTGCTAACCGGTCAGAATCTGTATCATCACGATGACAGAAGATGATTTTTTCATTTCCTACAAGACATGCTAATTCCCGTCTTCGAACGTTCAAGATTCTTGATTCATTTTCATCATAGAATCTAATACGGAATTTTATTTATCAAAATAAATATATTTTTTTTTATTTGCATATTTTATGAGCAAATTGATATTGCTTATTAGTATTGGAGTATAAATAGATGTTGATGGAAAAAAAAAATTGGCAACATCGCCTTTATCGAAATTGGCTATAGACTTACGTTATGCACATAAATTATCATCCAATTTATTATTTGTTTAGTTAGTTAAAAAACAAATGAATGGAACTTGGGGGTTGTTTGAAAGTAAGGTAAATTTATCAAAATTAGCTTTAAAAATTTGAAAAAAGACCTAATCTACTAGGCATTCATTACCATTTGAAACTTACGTAAAAAGTTCAAATCTTAAAATGAACAACTTAATCTCCACAAAAAATGTATCCATTGTCTCAATCACATGCTACATAATAAATCCATCTCTCACATACTCATCATTCTATTCAAAATAGTCTCAAACATACACTCAAATTGAATTATCACTCCTCATTCACAATATGTGATTTTTTTGAAGAATCTGAATTAATCATCATCAACAAATGTGTCAGTTCAGTGAGTGACTACAATGCTATATATTTTTATTTATTTCGCATTCATCTTATTCGTTCACGATCGTGAGGAACTTTTTTTTTCATTCTTGTAGACATTCGTAAATTACCATTCAATTAATTCCGTCTTGAAAAACTTTTTTTTTTCTTGTGCTGCTATTTTTTTAATATTATTAATCTACATTGTTATAAATTATAATTATTTCTACATGAGTGGGTTGCATATGCAAATTGTCTGACGTTGGGGGGCTGAGTATTCAATTTTGGAGGAATTATGTTGTCTTTTGTTCGATTGTGACATAAGAGATTTAGTAATTTTGAAGCGTGGGTTGTTATTGTACGAATGTGCACCTGACAGGGAATTAATTTTGAAATGTTTGATTTATTAAATAAGTTGCAGGTGTTTGGTTCACTTTTCCAAAAAAATGATCATTATGCTTATTATGCAATAGCTTTCAAAAATTGATTTCAAATTTTCCGACCCAAAATCTCGAAAAAAATGCGCTTTATTCCCTTTAAATTCCTCATCATTCAAAACCACAAATCCTCCATGTTACACGATTTCTCGCTCGAAACACATAAGTACATACATTAATAGGTAATTTACAGCCAGTTGATTTAAAAAGGAAAGAAGAAGAAGAACACTGTTGATGATTGTGGGAAACAATGAAGAACAAAATCAGACACAAATACTGGAAAATGTTGAATTTAAAAATAGAATGTTTGCATTATTTGTAAGTACTTGTGTAAATTGTTGTTGCCATTTCTGTTATTTCATTGAACACGATATGAAATAAATCAAGTTTAATCCAAAAGATTTATAATCATGATGTTGGAATAAATGTTGAGTTGCTGTGTTCATGAATTGCTGATTGATTTCCAGGAAAATTATTGAAATATTAGATTTGGATTTTGGGCCGTTCACTTAGTACGTTCGCTTTTTAAGGGGGTGAAGGGGTCCAGGAATTTTTAACAGGTCAAACAAAATCAAAATTTTTTTGTACAAAAAACGTATCAAAGAAGGGTAGGGGGGGGTCTAAAAGGTAATTTTTTTGCATAACGTACTAAGTGAACTGCCCCTTAAGCTGATTTTTTGTGAATATTTTGGATAAATCTATATTTGTGAGTTGTTACAAACTAAAAACTGAGTTATATTGAAGTGGATTGAACAATAAAGACGATGAAAGTGGTACTTCAAAAATTGAATTTTTCAACAGATTTTACTGAACAATTTCAGATTATATGAAGATCATAATTGATTTTTCAACAGACTATTTCATTCGAAATATGAAATGTCTAACAAATCCTCAAAAATCCAATTCAATTTACCTAGTTTCAGTTACAAATGTTTCTTCTTTTCACAGTAAATTATTTTCGTGATTTTATTGTTTATAGACCAAAAAAGCTTATAAAAATTCATTACTAATGTTGTTTACTTCCGATTTCTGTAAAACAATTTATTATTTCTTCCAATTTTCCTTATTGGCAAAAACGTTTTATAATAAATTACGAAATAATTTTACGTTTCATTTCTTCTAGTTGATTTGAACTTCCATGTCAAAATAGATTGGAATTGAAATTATTTTCTTGTAATGCTCAAAGATTTTTCACTAAATTTGTGAATAATGGATACTACAAAACTATCCTTAAACATAAAACCTTATACAGTCACAACCCTCATCAATGAAAAAATCTCACAAAATCCTCCCACCATCAACCATCAAAAACCGTCATAATTTTAATCCTGCAATTTTCAAAGACTTACAAAAATATATTTTTACACAGAAATTTACAATTTTAGCAAATATCATCATCCATCTCTAATAATTTTAATTGCCATCATGAAAATATAAATCATGAGAAATATTTTTATAAATCGCAAATCGAAAGAAAAATTTTTTTTTACATTAATTATTGTCACATCGAACGTATTTATTTTTAGAATTGATTTATAAAATTAGATGGAAGGTTAGCTCAGTTTTCATCACCATGAGATCAATTGATAGTTCAAATATTTTATTGATTGTATATATTGAGTAAATTACATCATGTGATGCGAAGTGAGACAAGATTACGAAATTCTCAAAAGCAAGATTGAAAGATTTGATAAGATTTGATAGAATCAACCAAAACTTAAAACATGATAAAATGACAAACAAAACGTGCCTAAATAGCCAATCTCTAACCTCATCCGAGTCAAATCAGTTCAGTCCCAAGGCATGAAAGTAAACAACAAATATATTCAAATTCAAATCATGAAAGTGTCATCTATGTCATGAAAGATCAACAAGAAGCAGCCGTTAACGTCAAAAAATAATATTTACAGATGAGTAATGACTCTTATCAGCAACTCACATAAAAAAATAAAAAATTGACCCAATTCTTCACATTTCTCTCAACTCCTCCTTTTATTTATATTTTTTCATATGATGTGTGTCATTACTTTGTATGAAAATTATTGATGATGTTGTGATAAGAATGTAGGAAGTGTAATCATGTTTCGTTCACCTAATAAACTTATTGAATGCTCACAAACAGCGACTCGACACTTAGTTAACACGTTTTATTATTATTCTTTCTGTAAATTAAATGTCTTGATGCAATGATGTGCGGAAATTCTCTTTTTTCAAATAATGAAAGCTAGAGTTGAAGTTAGGATTTTTAATTTTAAGATTTTTTTTAAGAAAAAATAATTAATTTTTTTTTAACCCAAAAAAAGTTTTGAACCCAAAAATTTTTGAACCCATAAAAGCTATGTCATGTCCACCAAGCATTATATAAATTTGCGTATCTACCAACGCCAAATTAACCCTGCGCCTAAATTATAGCAGCATTTCCCATCATAATCTAATTCACACTACTTTAATCTACACATCAATTTACTCATTTTGAGCAAAATGAACACACACAGTTATTTACACTATAGCAAAATTACATAAGCTTAAAATTACTCACATATGATGAATAATAATGCTGCAATTTTAGCTATAAAAAGTCAATGAATTCTAAAAGCAACGACGCTTCAGAGGACGTGCAGTTTGCTATTAATAAATAAACGTGTGGTGGTTTTGACACAATTTTTAAAGTACGTAAATTGAGAACGTTATCATTCGACAAATTATTTAATAAGGTTTCTTTTTGTTGTTGATTAGATTCGCTATTGAAGACATTAAGTTGTTTTTTAGTCTGTCAGGTTTAATGAGGGGTTATACGTCATGGCTTCGACAGAATTTCTGCAGAAATTCTGCAGAATTTTTTCAGAATTTCTGCAGAAATTCTGCAGAACTTTTTCAGAATTTCTGCAGAAATTCTGCAGAACTTTTTCAGAATTTCTGCAGAACTTTTTCAGAATTTCTGCAGAACTTTTTCCTTACAGAATTTCTGCAGAACTTTTTTCTTGCAGAGTTTCTGCAGAACTTTTTTAGAACGATTGTGGTGCATAGGACCGACAGAATTTTCTGCAGAATTCTGCAGAAAATTCCGCAGAATATTCTGGAGAATTTAGTAGAATTTTCTGTTAAATTTTTTCTAACCTTTCGTTAGGTAATATTTTTTAAGGAAAAATATCTGTAAAATATTTAAAAAACATTTCAATATCAGAAAATTTTTCAATTTGAAATTTCTTCGACTTAAAATAGTTTTACCACTTTTTGTAAAAGGAAAAATATTAGTAAACATGTGAAAATTTTTTTGAACTGATATTGCTTTTCCAATCTCTTTGTAAAAGGAAAAAATATCAGTAAATATATTAAATATTTAAAAATCTGTAAGTATTCTTCAATTTTTTGTAAAAGGAAAAATATCTAGAATTCTTAGAAAAAATATTCGAATAAAGGAAGAATTCTGCAAAAAAATTTCCGAATTCTGCAGAAAATTCAGAAGAAAATTCTGAAGAATTTTTTTAAAAAAAATTTTACCAGAAAATTCTGCAGAATTTAGTGGAATTCTGCAGAAAATTCTGCAGAATTCTGCGAAATTCTGGAGAATTTTCTGCAGAAAATTCTCTCGGTCCTATGCATCACAATCGTTCTGAAAAAGTTCTGCAGAATTTCTGCAGAAATTCTGAAAAAATTCTGCAGAATTTCTGCTAGAAAAAAGTTCTGCAGAATTTCTGCAGAAATTCTGAAAAAGTTCTGCAGAATTTCTGCAGAAATTCTGAAAAAATTCTGCAGAATTTCTGCAGAAATTCTGTCGAAGCCATGACCTAACACCTTAATGAGGGTAGCAATTTTGTAATTAATAAGGTAACAGTTTCAAAATTATCGCAATTATTTGCGGATTGGGGATTATTTTTGAGGTTTTAGGTTATAATTGAGAGCTAATTAAGTGTTTTGGATGCTTAATTGTCTGGATTGGAATTTTTTTGAAGCCTTTTAAAATTTAATTTTGATAAAATTAGAGATGCATAAATTTATTCGCAAAATTAATCATTTATATTTAGTAAACTACTGAAATTTAATTTTTGACCTTGCATTTTAGCACGAAATAATTTCATAATAAAATTTCCTACAAAATAATTTAAAATTTCCATGAATAACTTTTTTATTATTCGACATATGTTCATCAAAAGCTTTGAATCTTCTACTTTTGCACAAAAAAAATTCTCTACATTAAAATCTCTCTGCTAAGTCTTCAAGGAAATTTTTTCTCATTTCTCTTCAAATAAACTTCCTCAAATGTAGGTACTTTTGAAGAAAATTTTCCATGCTTTTGAATTTTCTTTAAAAGTTCTTTACGTAATCGTCTTAAGGCTTCATCATAGCTTTGATATAGAAGAAAAATAAAACTCATTTAAATTGCAACCAAATAAAAAGTTTAAAGTGCCTTGTATGACGATAATCACGAATCACATTAAAGGAAGCTTTTGGAATTGAAACGTGGAGAAAAAAGGAAGTAGATTAAGGAACAAAGAGTTTGGAAATGGATTTTTACATTTGAATTGCTGAGCTAGTTGCTAAGTGACTTTTTTTAAAGGATGTTAAGAAATAAAATCAAAAATTGCAAATTTCAAAAAAAAAAATAATTTGAAGTGAAAAAAGTTTAAAATTTTGAAAGAAGTCAAAAATTTAAGATTTTTGAAATTTTATTTCAATTTAACAAAAATAAACATTATAAAAATTCCCAGCCCCAAAAGCTCCACAAATTCCCCAGGAAATCCTTCAAATCTCTCAAAAAGCAAGAAGAAGAAAAAAATCTTGCATAAAAGTTATCTCAATATTTGCAACCATTTCAAAGCAAAAAAATGAAAAGAAAAGAAAAAAAGCTGCAAACAAAAACAAACCATTTATTACGTACACTATACAAAAGAAACGTGATTTCTTTCAAGCAGTCAATCCAACAGCGTGCACTAGTAACAAATGCAACAATGATTCATTAAAAAAATAATGCTAGAAACCAGGTTTGTACGTGCGGTTTATTTCATAAACCATTAAACGTCACAAAAGACACAAGGAGGGCTTTCGTAACTGTTCCAATGAATGAAAATGAGAACTTCCATTGAATTTTGATCAAAGAATTTATTTTCATTCTGACATAAAACAAAAGCTTTAATAATAATGAACAATCTCGTTGCCATTGAGAATTGAGAGTAAAAAGCTTGTGCTTGTAGAACGTGGGGTATTTAGAACAAGCTACTGTTTGCTATTTTTCCTTGCTTGCAAGCGCTCACAATCTCAAGATCAACTTTCAACATTTATAAATTGGCGGACGACGAGAGTGTGACATTTTGTGTTGATTATTTTCTCTCGCTCGCATTTTGCTGCACTTATACACGTTTGCGAAGATAAAATATATAAATAGAATTGTAAAAGAGGTTTTTGAGTTTGCTGATGGGTGGATGATGAGTGAGAATTTTATACAATGTTGTCGTGGCAATGAGATGGAATTTATTTTAATTTTTATGGATTAAATTTATAAGCTTTGAATTAGACTTAGCATCCTCATGTGAACATCACATATGAATGTTCCCATGACTCTGCATTTCGTCTTCAAATCGACTCTTCTTGTATCTCAATTCTGGTTATGAGATACACACAAATTAATATGACATGACATCCACACATACACACATTGTGAACATCTGTTGCTTTCTCTTATTACTTCAAGGCTTTTGACTTCTTCGTAAGTTCAGATGTGATAAAAATTAATTGGATTTTGTACAAAATTAAATAATTTTCTTTTGATGAATTATGAAAGATTAGAGGAGGTGACAGTGGATGATGAAGAAAAGGATGTGTTGTAAATTTAATTTCTTCTTTGTAGGCTGTTAATTTGGTGTTGTTAAGGTAATTTTTTGAGCTAGCAAAATTGTGTCAATTTTAATTGGATTTAAATTAAATTCATTCAGCCATCAATAGAGCTTAATTATTTTATTTCAATGTAACCAAATTTTCCTGGGATAATTGACATGTTTAAAAATAAATTGTATCATTAATTTTATTATCATATGTAGCAATGAGGAATAATTTTCAGGATATATTCACGCATATTGCTACAATCATTACAATAATTTAAATAATCAATTTACAGTGTCACGTGTAATGTCATTACTCAGTTATTAAATTGGATTTAATTATTTTTATTTATGGAACTATTAAATTTGTGATTATTGATTTTTTAATTTTTTTAATGTTAATTTGAGGTAAATTATGAGTTTTAGTTATGTTTCTTTGAATTTTTTTTTACTTGTGTTCAAATTAATTGTATGAGACTTTTGTGAAGCATTAAAAATTTGATTAAAAAATTAAGAATTTATAAGGGATGAAATAAAAATCATAATTAAACTAATTGCCTAGTTTAAAAAATTTAAGAATAAACTAGAAATGCAATACAAATTAATCATCACATACAATTAATTAAATCAATATCATTAACATATTAATCAGCATTTTGAAAATTTCCAAGTTAAGAGTTCAACAGACGATAAAATTAATTAAATCAAAAATGACTTTACCTTCCATATCAACACTTTTTATAAGCTTGTAACAACCTTGAACTTCTAAAAGTAAATTTTTATTTCATGCTGTTTCGCTTACGTTAAATCTTGTAAACATCCCAAAGCAGTCTACCCTGAATTTTATTTTAATCATAAAAGGTTTTTTGAGGAGGTTTCATTCATAAACTATGTTTAATTCTTAAATGAATGTTGTAGAAAAAAAGTAGCATAAATTACAAAAAGTAAAAGTCATCAACTTTCAAACTATTTGATACATCATCTCGCTATCAACCCCATCTAAAAGGATCTAGAAAATTTGCTGATTTTATTCTATTTTTCTCCACATAATTAAGTACACGAGTTTCAACAGCATGGACGTATTTATAGGTAACAGTTATACAGAAACGATACAAGCAATAAAATGCATGTGTGCCATGAGGGAAAAAATATATTGAGTCGTAATGAGAAAAATTTTGTTTTTATTTGATCTAGAAAAAATAAATAGAATTTTATTCTGTGAAAATTAAGTCTATTGAGTATATTCATCCCGGAATACAGAAGTTGTACCAAGAAATTTTCAATTATATTACATTATTTGATTTTCCATTGAAACTAGAATTTTACAGCTGTAAAAAAATACGCACATAATTGCACCTAAGCAAGTACACAAATATATTCATGTAGTGCTACATGCAATTGAGAAGAAACCTCGACATTGCTTTTTTATATGTTTTTCTATCTAACTTTGAAAAAAAAAATCACATTCAAGTTGAATGACGTGCAATGCACTTGAGACGATGTCGTGTTATGAATAAGGCATTTTTCTTCTTCGATTCTTATTCATTTGGTGATCATATAATAGGTTATTGTAGATAATGAAAGACGATATTGACAACAGCTATTGTTATCATGTCTATAAAGATTATTTTAAATACACGGATGCTTAATGAGAAGGTTGATGTCTTTCTCTTTTGTTAAAGATTAAATTGAGGGGGTTTTTTGGGATTGTTTGGCAGTTGTGGTCATGGTCTCGAGGTTTGTACTGTGATTTAAAGAATTATGACAGTTTTGCTCCCCAAACATTGACTTATTTACTAATTGAAATCCAGAACATACACCATCTCAATCTACATCCATATAAATCTATATAAATCCTATTAATTAGATCAATCAATAACGTACAAATCAACCAGTCAGATCCATACTAACAGACCTCCACAGCATCTAAATAACCTGTCCATTAATGTCCATCAATTAGTTGCCATCAAAAACAGAAGACGACGCCTGTCACTATCACTTTTTCATGTCTTTATAAGGTGTCATTTGACCAGCAGTGAAATTATAAACATAAACAAAAACAGAGCCAACATGTGAGTGAGAAATGATAAGAAAAAAAATGTTTTGTGAAAGAATCATAAATAAAAATATTAACTGATTAGCTCGAGCAATATTTTCTTTATTATTAATCCGACTGAGTCGTAAAAGATTTTTTATGATGACTCACTTTCCTCTGATAAAGAAGTTGACATTTTTTTCTGGTTTTCAATAATTTTTTTTTGTCTGTGTGATCAAGTTATTTAAATATAGAATTGAGAGGAACAAGAAAGTTCACAAATATGTGTGTCACGAGTTTGTTTATTCATCTATTGAGACTTGAGGCTTTAATTTAATTAAAATGAAATTTTTCTTCCGAGAATTAATTTATTTTATTTTTCTCTCTTCACGAGCGGATAATTTTTTTCCTGCCATGGGATTTGGATTAGTGATGGTTTTCTATTCTTTAGTGATGTTTCCTAAAATTGTAATTTATGGACTTTGTCTCCTATTTTGCTAGCTTATTCCTGTATTAAATAGTAGACATCACTAACAAACAATCTCAGATGTTTATTGATAACAGATACAAATATAAAGCCACACGATATTGAAAATGGCAAGGAAAAAGTTTCATAATCAATTTCATGGCATTGACCTGGTAAAAGTTTATATTTTTTGCATTTTTGTCACTGAAATATTGGGCTGTTCAAAAAAAAACCGGCCACTTTAGAAAAGTACAAATATCTCAGCAATGAAAGCGAGTTAACGCGTGAAATAAAAAGTAAAATGCGTAGTTTTGAAAATAGAATGAACTATCAGTTAGAAAAGTTTTCAATTGTGCAAGGGAAATCGGAAAAACTCGTGAAAACTTAGCTAACAATGCACATGAAAAATTTAGCATGATTTTTCTCAGAAGATTTCCACTACTCAAATCCTAACTTACTTACTGGAACATTCTAATCCTATAGAAGATTAACAATCACTTTAAGTTTGAATTTTTCTATCAAGAGTTTTCCATAAATCATGAAAAATGTGAAATTTTCAAGTTTTGAGAAAATTATTGATTTTTCACTCGTTTTTCACTTTCATGAAAAACTAATTATACTGTTATGATTGTATTACTAATAACTACAATTTCCAATAGAAAACTTCGAAAATGAAAAGCTTTTTGGACATTGAAAAAATCATCGGAAAAACTAAGGAAATCAAAACTTAAGATTTTTCAAAAAATACTTATTCCAATGTGTAGCTATTAGTAATACGATCATAACAGTATAATTAGTTTTTCATAAAAGTGAAAAACGAGTGAAAAATCAATAATTTTCTCAAAACTTGAAAATTTCACATTTTTTATGATTTATGGAAAACTCTTGATGGAAAAATTTAAACTTACAGTGATTGTTAATCTTCTATAGGATTAGAATGTTACAGTAAGTAAGTTGGGATTTGAATAGTGGAAAACTTCTGAGAAAAATCATGCTAAATTTTTCATGTGCATTGTTAGCTAAGTTTTCACGAGTTTTTCCGATTTCCCTTGCGCAATTGAAAACTTTTCTAACTGATACCCGAATAACACAAAGTAAACGCTACGTCGACTTGGCGTCGAAAATTTGGCGTTTCACCGCACAAAAAAAAACGTCAAAATTCCCCTTGACGGCGACGCCACGGCAATGCAAAACCGTGGAGTCGACGTGACGTCCGTCCAGGGACGTTTTTGGGACCAATTTTGGCGACGCCACGTCGACTCATATGTCACCGCGAAGGCAACTTGACGTCGCCTCCAAGGCAAAAAAATTGTATGAAAGTGCGGCACTCCAGTAAAAAATTTGCGGCGGCTTTGGGGCTACTTAAAGGCTTAAAATAAGGCTGAAATTAAAATGCTTCGAAATAAAACACAAATATATAAAATTGCATAAAGATCATTTATTTTATTTTAAAAAAACATTATTTATTTTATAAAACAAAATTAATTAATCCATTTTCTTAATACTGTCCTCAGAATTTTTTAATGATGGCGCCCCAAATCTAAATAATGCCATTTTTTTATCCTGTCATTTTAATCTGAAAAAAAAAAAAATAATCTGAAAAAATAAATGAAAAACAATTAAACTTCAACAAAACCTACCTTTTCCATTACCTAATAAAACATGTTCCAATTTCACAATTAAATTTTATTAATTTGACTGAAATAAGAATAAATTTAAGTTAAAAATTTATATATTTTTGTTGCTTAAAGATAAATAATACTCATCTTATTTGTATCCTCACACATTCGAACCTATTCAAACCAAAATAAAAAAAAAATAATAATAAAACAAACAAACAAGCATAGAAAGATAACTTCTAATTAAAAAATTGAAAAATGAAAATTTTTACTTACATTTTATTGGTTTAACGAGTTTTTTACTTTCCAAATTATATTCTTTGCACAAACATCACTTAAATTAGATCTTTATATTTTAAATATCAACAAATTTAAATTATGATGTTGCCAGTTCAACATCTGAAACACT
Organism: Chironomus striatipennis; assembly: GCA_026123125.1. NCBI lineage: Eukaryota > Metazoa > Arthropoda > Insecta > Diptera > Chironomidae > Chironomus > Chironomus striatipennis. Next base: position 41,619,928 of record CM047393.1, on the reverse strand, counting down.
TATGATTTTTTTTTTCAAAAAAAATAAATAAATAAAAAATTTGAAACACAACAGTCGTCAGGGAGCTGTGAGGTCGACGCAATTTTGATTTTTGCGTCAAATTGTTAACAGTCTTTTCTGTTTTAAAATTACAGCATAAATAATTTTGTTTAACCGTGACGTCGACGTCAAGGCCAATTTTACGTCGCCGCCACGTCGTCGTATTTAAGTGCCGTTCACGGCGGTCGTACGACCGACTTGCGGCTTTTTTCGCCGCGCTGTGCTATTCGGGATAGTTCATTTTACTTTCAAAACTAAGCATTTCACTTTTTATTTCATGTGTTAACTCGCTTTCATTGCTGAGATATTTGTACTTTTCTAAAGTGGCCGGTTTTTTTTTGAACAGCCCAATATATTTTTTTAATCGCGTATAATTTTAATGACATGTGATAAAAATGAATAAACATCAAAATTTCAACAACAATGCCATAAAATCAGCTGATGAAATAATTTCGAGTGGCATTAATTTGCGAAAATTTTTGAGTGTCATTAAGCCAGTCTCTTGGCTGTTAACTGAGATTCAACAGCCCTAGTCAATTTAAAAAAAAATTAAAATAAATTTCTTTGACCCCAAAATTTCACTTTTTATAACAATTTAGTCTCGTTCTACTTCCAATAAATTCATCAAAATGATAATAAAGCATTTAATTTGACTCAGATAAAGATAAATTGAAAAATTAATTTGGGAAATATTTTCACATCTGTCTTTTTCCACACATTATTTTAACTATCTAGAGTTAAACTGCTCATTAAACGGTCACACACAAAAAATAATTACACATTTATGATAAACATCAAGCGTCATTTTGAAGGTAATCGCTTGTTATTGTTTGACATGAGACGAATAAATATTTTTTCGGTAATGGAATTTCGAGGTTGAGATGGTTTTTATGGTAATTTAAAAAAATTCTTCAAATAATTATGAAATTTAAAATTTAATCAGTTTTAAATTTAATTAACAAAAAATAAATTTTTTAAATTCACAATAATAAAAGTTTTCAAATTTTTTTAAGTGCTTTAACTTTCAAATCCTAATAAATTAACAAAATCAACAACAATATTCATGCCTAATGATCCTCATATCTATCATTTCATAGAGATATCGGTGCCATATCATTAATCCTCTTTCTTTCTAGTATATGCGTATGTATATTATATTTATTGTGACTACAAAAAGTCTACTGTATCATATTGCCTATAATTTATTAGCTTTATGATGAAAACATGCAATATGATGTGATATTTTTATACTTTATGTGAGCATATTCTTCTTGATTTAATCTAAATAAATCTTCATGTCTGTCTAATCAATGAAATAAATCTTATTATAAGTTAATATTGGGATTGTTTGAATATTCTTATATTTATTATAATTTGTCATGTGGATAGTAATAAGGATCATTTTATGCTGATGTGTGCGATTCAAACATTGTGTCCGTTACAGTTTCTAAATAAAAGTGCAAAAATGACATTTTTGTCTGTCTGTCATGCGAAATTCGAAGTTAAATACCCCTTGTTCGAAAATTTGAAAAAATTTAAATTCAAATTAAAGCATTATCGTGTGGAATTTATCAAAGTAAATGATTGAATCCATGATTTATGACTACAATGATGTCAAATAAGTGATAAAAATCTAAAAAAGTTATCAAATTCAAGAAATAGCGTAACGTATTTTTTTGAATTTTCAATTTCCGAACATATATATTTGAATACCCCTAGACTTTCGATAAGTCTGTCGAACATGAATCGCGCACATCAGATTTTATGTAATCAAAAATTTAGCATTTTTGGGTTTTTAGTTCAATAAACGCAAGTTCATTAAAACTTTTCATTCATAGATTCTCGCAAATAAAATTATTTATCTCAATTTCATTAACTGTCAATTCCTTCAATTTCTTAAAGTGCCTATAAAATTCACAACTTAATCTTCCTTTCATTAATGAAATTAATTAAGAATTAATATCAATGCAGTACGACATACACTATAATATTGAAAGTTCTGTGGTTGTAGCTTTTATAAAACCTTGAGGATATTCATTTCGTGCATAATTACGTGTAGATTAAGTTCTTTATCGTGTTGTAACTTACATGTGATGTGGTGAGAATATTAAAATCCAAGCATTGGATAATTTTTATTATTAATATTTTTTGTATTAATCTGTAAAGAGAAAAAATAAAGAGAAAGGATTAATTAATATGTAAATAGTGAATATGGAAATATTGAAATTTAAACGTTGGTACTTTTTTTCTTTAATAATTTTTTGTGCATCCTGAGTATTTTATTTAAACACTTAGTTCAAAAAAACATTTTTTCATTACGAACAATTCATATCAAAATTTAAAGCTTTAATTAAAAAAAATTAAATTCTTTGAAAAATAATAATTAAAAACATCAGAATTAAAAATTCAATGTCAATCAAAGACCACATCAAACTGCAACAAACCATTCAGCAATCAAGGATAAACCACATTTAAATCCACATCCTCAAACAATTTGCAATCCTTGCCACAACTTGATTTCTTTTTTAAAACTAAAATTTATTCTCATAATTAACATCAAAGTTTTAATTGAACTTTCTCATAAAAATTGAAAAGTGCATACTTAATTTTGTGAAAAATGTTTGCAATTAAAATTTCCTTGATGATTCAACCATCCTCAGGTGTGTGTGTGTGAATTAGTAAGGTAATAAAAGTAAATTGAAATTTATAATTGCTATTAATTTGAATTTTTCTTCTTAAATTATGCAATAATTTGATTTATTTTGGTTAAGCTCAATTTCAGCAACTGGAATTATATAAAATTTTGATAAAATTCAACTTCTTAAAAGCCCATCTGTCAAGCAATAACTTTCCAATTCAAAGTAATCGTACATAAGTCCAACATCTTCAATTATTCTTCACAAATCCTCTAACAACTGAGACTGTCATTTAACAACATGGAAAAAGAAGGCAAAAGTTTATTGCTCGTTTTTGTACCACGTGACTCAGTCTTAGAGCCAAAAATTCCTCTTATTGCTTATTTAATTTTAGTTAAAGATCCGATGGGTCATTCACACTTGTGAAGATTGAGATTTCAGAAAGAGTAGGTAGTTAAATTTTACGACAAAAATAAGTGAAGGTTAAAAAGGGTTTTTATTTTTAAAAACCTCACTTATTGAAACCCCAAAAAATAATTATTTCATCAATTAATCATGTCCTGTAGATGTTTCATTATCATTGTTTATGATTCATTGAGTTCGAGGGATTTACATGAAATTTATGACGTACTTAGATTTTCTTGGCATGGTCTATGAAATATTTTAAGAGAATGTTATATATTATAAGTTTCAGTGAGCATCTGACAGGATAGTGGGCGAGAAATTAAGGCAAGCATTCCAATTTAATGTCATCAGGCAGTCAAGTGGAAATTTTTTGTGAAAAAATTGATCAATTTACTAGCTCTAAGGCAAAAGACAAATCTGTGATGTTAAAAATATTTTGATATTAAATTCTTGCTGTTCTTTCAACACCATCTAAACCCCCACAATTGCCAAAGGACATTGACTCTATCCAAGCAGTAAAAAATATTAAAAATTCAATCAGCAACTCAGCAAATTCAATTTAAATTTAACTCACTTCAATCAATGAAATAAAATTATAGTGAAAAATCTAATTTACTTAATTTTTTGAAAATTTCATTAACTCATTTTCAATGCACGATTCTGCAGTTGAAGTACATTGACATGTTTCTAAAAGAGCAATGGCATCGACTATTGAAAGCTTTATAAATTTATTTCAATATTTATTGAGACAGGTGCATTTATTTACAGACTTGTATCAAATGTAAAATTCAAGTGGATAGAAATTCAATTTCCGGGGATGAGGATAGTGTTTTGATGGGAAAAGTTAAAAAATTTATTCTTTTCAAAAATTGAAAATTTGAAATTTAAAATTAAAATAAAAATTCTCAAAAAAATTGAAAAAACTATGGCATTTAAAAATATGAATCTAATCAGACGTCATAAAAAATTGACGCATCACTTAGTCATAACATTTCTCACACAAGAATCCCCCATCCAACTGACTCACATGTTCTAATCTCTCTATATATTCTCGATTCCATTAACCTTCAAATGATTCATTTCAACACTTATTGTATTTATTTTTAAAACTCAACAAGGAAGGCTACACGCTTCTCGTAAATTTCTCTCATGCCAATTAGATTTTTCTACAACCACTCCACTTATCATTCGAATGCTAATAAATTAAGTTAATTTATTTTTCAAAATAGCAATTGAAGTAAAAACTTCCTGGAAAATTAGCACAAATAAACCAGAAATGCATGAAACTGTGAATCAAGGTCGCGTTGAGCTTCTTATCTTCTTAGTGTAAATAGGAAGCTTTTAATTTTCTATTTGAGCAGACAAGAAATGTCGTTGAGTTTCAATGTATTGGATTTTTTTGCGGATATGAAAGCAATAAAAATATTTTGTCGACTTTTTGATTACTTTTTTGAAGAAAAGCTGATTTTCTTGATAAGTCTAATTTTTTCAAAATTTTTAAATTCTACAAAATTTTTTAAAAAATTCACGAAGATGAAAAAAAAATCTATGAAAAAATTCTCGCAATCTTCACAAAAGTCATCAAATTTCTTAAGAAGCAGACTAAATTTTTATAAATAACTTCGGTTTTGTGTTCCATGACACCATTAAATCACTCTTAGCATTTATTTCGTCTCTTAAAATATTTTTATTTTATTTTTTCATCTGTATTGTGTAAAATGCCGAAAAAAAAAATTCACAAAATAAAATAAATAAAGCTGAAATCTTTCAACGTAATCTTATCATTTTACTTTCAATATTTTATTTTGCAATAAACACACACGTTTTATGGTCAAATTACTGAATGTTGAATATTCTGGAATCGTTAAAAATAATAATTAAAATTTTTTTTTCTAGGAATTTAAAATATGTTTTATGGCATTGAATGAGAATTATTGTGTATGTGCTATATTGCACATGTCAGTGCTCAGGGGTGTATCTGATGGAAGATTTTTGATGAAAAATTCTCAATTACACTAAATTGAATTACAAAAAACTGCAAAAAGCCACTTGAAATTGCTTACTTGTATATTTACGACGCAAAAGCAAAACAGCTGATATCCTCACAACTCATCGACTATTAACTTTAATAAATCATTATTAAAGTTATAAGATTGACAATATTAAAGCTAAAAACTCATTTTAATAGTAATATCATTATTTTTCTCCCTCATTTGGTTGTAAATTGCAATTTCACTTTTTTCCATAATTTTCATCATCACAATCACACATGCAGTCGTATTAATGCTTGATTTTCTCGTTTAATGATTGATTCTTATTTGAAAATTTCACTTTTTCCCTCACTTTCGTCTCTCACAAAAAAAAGATGAAAAATTCTTAAAATAGTTGCCAATCTCATCTGATTGTGACGAAGGTGTAAAATAAAAAAAAATTACAAAAGTCCTCGTTTATATCGAGGGACTTCAGCGCATTTTTGACGCAGCGATTAGCAATTGATTAAATAGAAAAGAATGTCGAGTTTTAAAACTCTATTGCTGTTTCTTTAATCATAATGCATTTCAATAATAAGTTTAAAACTAAAGATCAAAATTCCTTTAAAATTGATTTTTATAATGTTCAATGCAAAAATAGCTTTACGATTTACCGGTTTTTTGAAATTCAAAATTTTCCATTTGCGAAAAATTTAAATTTCTGAACACATCCATTATTTTTCAAATTTCTAAACGCACTTAAATGTTAATTAATTAAGGTGTATAAAAGAAAAAAATTTAATCCGAAATAACGGTCAAAAAAATTTCAAATTTTTTAACGGTTAGAAAAAATTCAAACTTATCATCAGCATAGCTTTGCCCTGCATTGTTTACATATTTTTTTTAAAATAAAAAATCGATGAATTAAGCTATTTAATGAGTGTTTTTTGACTTTTCAATATAAACGGCGGGACCCGAACGACCGAACGACCGAACGACCGAACGACCGAACGACCGAACGACCGAACGACCGAACGACCGAACGACCGATCAAAGTGCATGATTGAGCTTCCTTTTTGAAAACAAGTTTTCAAAAATGCGCTAAAAAAAAGATCTTCACAAAAATTATTCACACTTTACTCAAAAAGTACGTGTAATGTAAGGTACAGCTGTTTTTACCGCACACACATTTATGAAGAGAATTCAAATAATTGTATCAAAAAATAATAAAAATATGTTTATCGCAATAAAAACGCGAAGTAACTGAGTCAAAAGAAAAAAAAAATTTCTCAACTACAGAAAAAAAATTGAGTAGTCGGAGAATTTGACTGAGAAAGTTGAGATTGTGTGTAGATTGTAGTTTTATATACAAAATAAAAATACGAGAAAGAAAAAATAATAATATTATCGAGTGTAGTGGATAAGGAAAATGAGAATTTGGTTTGGGAGATTGTGAGGAATTGAATTTACAGGACGGTGACTCAGACTCTAAATTGCAATAATTTCTTATCAAAAAAAAAAAAAAAAAATCCCACCAACGATTCGAAAATGCGCTCTAAACAAGAAGAAAAACCTTAAAAAGTTCCCTCAAACTTTTCTTCTCTTTAAATCTTAACTTATTTAAATTTCCTCTCATTTCTACTAACAATGAGAAAATAATGAAGAAAAAAATTGTTGTTTACGTACAGCTGAAATGCTCTTTGATAAACTCTTTCTTCATTCATTTTGACTTCTATTTGCATTGTGAGATTTTCATTTTATAAACTTTTTGATTCACTTGCTGTACTTAAGATGACGATGAGAGAGAAATTATGAAGACTTATGTAACGAGAAAACTGTTGTGAAATCCATGACAAAAAAAAAAAAACAATTTTTAACTTTAGGGGTTGTTAACTTATGACGTCCATTAAAATCTTGAATTTTTGAATCGCCTCTTCCTTCTGTCACATAATATTCAAAGATTTGAAGATTGAAAATCAAAAAATTCAATTGTTCAAAACTGTCACACAGCCTCAGACCCCCTCCTCTTAAAAATTCGACATCATAAGTGAACGACCCCTTATTTGAAACTTGATTGTTTGCAATCAGACTTCAGTCTTTTTTGTTTTAAAAAACTTTACTAATTAATGGTTGCTGTGATGAAATGAACACTTGAGTAAGTAGTTTTGAGTAATCTAATTAAAATGCTTGTTGATTGTTATTGAGTGCTGTCAGAACTTTCTGTTGGATGTGAAATACTAGAAATGCTGGTGCTAAATATAATGAATAACTTTCAGAGGAGCACTAAAGTCAAAAACTCCCACTTTATTGTAGTTAAACATTGTACATTGTTTATATTTTCTAGAACATTCCTGAAACCCCACTTTGGATTTTAATACATTTAATAAGCAACTAGATACCAACTTCAAGTGATTATTCCACCCTGACCCGATACTCTAGTAAACATTAAACAACTTCGAAAGAAATTAAAGACATCAAGGTTGATAATATACAGAGGAGTGTCTTCGTAGCACTGATTCCTAATGGGTTCATTTATATTAAATTAATCTCATCAATCGTGGCCTTGTCATGCTAAATAAATTAAAGTTTTTTACAAATGATCTCAAGAAAATAAAATAAAAATCAGTTCAGTGTGATATGAAAGGGAGAAGAAATAAACTTTTAAGGCCACTGGCGCCAACATTTTTGTGCTGTTTTGATTATTACGTGTATATGTCACAAGTAGCCATGAAGATTTTGTATTTTTTTTTTCGTGATTTATAAGATTATGTAGATGCTACAGATTTAACAGATTATGTAGTTTATTGAAATTAGTTTTTTTCTTCAGCAGGGGTTCAATTTGTTCAGGGTAAAGAACTTGAAGAGTTAATAAATACCTTAATAACATTCTGTATGGAATGTATCATAAACTTAGACAATAAACATTCCTATGAACAAGTAAAGCAATCAAGGTTATAAAATTTAGCAGAATCTGATTTTGTGGAATGAAAATTAAATTTGTTATGGTTCGTTATTCAATTTTAGTTTTTCTGTAATTTGGTTCGGCATTCATTTAATTCATGTCATGTAAATGTGATGCAAAATTGTCGATTTTTTGTGAAATTTAAGGAAAGAATTTATATTGAAAATTTTCTGTCTAGATAAATATCAACAAGAAATAGAAAACTTTTAGTATCTATGTAATCACAAAGAATTTGATTCCTGATTTTAATAAAGGTACACAAGCTAAAGGTTTTAAAATTATCTTGGAAATGTATAAAATATTTATGTATAGTATGTTTAAGTACGCAACCAGGTATGCAACTATGTGCAGAAAATTTCTAGTATATTAAGTAATATCTCTCAAAGTCAGTTATCATGTGGAACTATTTTTAAATTGATGTTGAGATTTCATATAAATTCTTTAAAAAAATCTCCTAAAGTCTTTTGAATATTTTTTCAAAGAATAACTCTTCAAATTCATGTAACATCCTTCCTTTCTCTTTCTCATATTCTCTTCCCGTTCAATATCCTTTTTACTATTCATCAGTTTACAATTTTTTACTACATTTTCTTTCAGCAATTTTATTTGTAACAACATAAAATAAATTATCTCATTTCCATAAATTATTTTGCTTCATTTCAATCAATATTGCTTTCTTTTGTGTATTAAAGTTAAGAATAGTTGAGAATTGAATCCTTGTTGAGAATTTATGAAAAACTTCATTATTTTTTGTGACTCAAAATTTGAGCATCAAATGATGCGAGAAGATTTTTTTATCATATAAATAAAAAATGGAATCAGAAAATCATAAAAAAAGGAATTTTCTGTATTTTAATATTTTTAATTGTCATTTTGAAGAAAGAATTTTTTTTCATCAATGTTGGCGATATGACATCCAATGGAACATGTGATAATGATATCCAATATTTATAAATTAATAATGTTGCTAAAATTAATTATTTAATGCTTTTTTAATATTAATTTTTAGCATATAATTTCTCATTATGATCTGCAAAGATGACAAATCTCACTACAAACCGCATCGTGATGCATTGCCAAAAAGCGAAAATGCCAAATATCCCAAATCGACATTCAAGAGCTCAAAATTCATTCTGGAAAATCTCATAAGTAAATCGCATCCAAAAAGTCCACAAAAGTTGATCCTAAGGGAGCAACTTATTGATTACTTTGTATTGTAAAAGATAAGAGAAAAATAACAACAACATTGCCATGGCAGCCAGTCAGTCTTCATATTCTTCTTGCTTTGAACAAAAAATGTAAATAAAATAAAAACTTTTCAAGAATGAATAAAAAACACACAAAAAATATAAAAACTTTAGTAACAGAAAAAAAACAGTCTCAAGAACGTAATCGTATGAATTTTATAAATATAAGCGATTGCGGCCAAGATTTAAAATATGAAAATTGTGTGTAAGTAAAAAATTCGTGTATTTGTAGAGTAAAGAAAGGAAACAAGTTTGTTTTGGTTAAGAAAATTTATATTCCGGGGCAATCAGTACGAAAGCACGACAGAAAGTTTAAAACTGTGCCTGTGTAGCCAGTAACCTTTATTTAATTCAAATATGCGAGAAAAATGATAAAGAATGTAATTATGAAGTTTTCACGCAATGTTCATAAATTTCTTTGTATTTTCTTTTAAATGAGTTGTTAATAAATTTTGTCTGACCTAAAATTTTAATCTAAGAATACCTAATTAAAATTAAATTTTTTAAATTGAAGTTCAAAAAATATGGGTCCTTAAAAATATGAAAAATGAAAAATCATAATTTTTAACATCATTTCCAATCATCCCCATCAACAGACTTTATTTTACTTTTTTAAAAAGGAAATAAATTTGCTTTACTGCCTCTGATTCTCGAAAGATATGCGAGTAGATTAAAGAAAGTTTATTTGACCAACTGACTGAGATTGTTACCAGTTCATCGACATCTTGTCTGGCTGGTTAACTGTATGAATAATTGAACTACTAAGCTAATGCAAATTGTACTTCAAAAGTGTCACATCTTGATGACTCTTTTGTGATACTTATCATGTATTAAATGTTGTGATAAATGAAAGATGAGATAGATTGAGTAGCTGAAGATTATCTGTTTGAATAGATTTTATGATGCATAAATTAGAGGATTGTTATCACAAAATAGTGATATTCTTTGAAAATATTTAGTAGATTTTTAGGTAGCAAAAATGCTAAATCATGTTGCTTGATATAGTTTGTCTACCTGCAAAATTATTACTCAGCAAAAAAAAATTCTTAACACCCCCAAAAACTGCTTCTAATCCCCATAATTCCTTCTTAATTTCTTTGACTTTTCAACCTCCCATTTAATTTCAAGAATGTAAACAGATTTTATTCATGAATTCGACTAAATAGCACGTAATCATAAATTATCCAATTTAATTTGTATGTTTATCATAAAGTTCTCTCCGTGCTGCTTATATTCCAAACTTTTTCATTTATAATCAACTTGATAAATCACAATTAATATCCAACAGAAAATGAAAAAAAAAAGATTTTACAAGTAAAAGTGACTATTAATTTGTATATTACATTTGTAAAATGATACAAGACTTTTCAACATGACACAACTTGTTTCTGCTTTGTAATATGAATAGGCATGTTGTTGATATACACAGCATAAAATATGGACACTTATACACCGACGAATGTAAAAATGTAAAAATAAATTCTTTTTTAAACATTTTTTTTTTCTTTTTAAGAAATGGGTCAACACTGAAATAAAATGAGAAGAAAAAAAAATATGAAATAAAAATCAGTTCAACAGAACATAAACAACTTTATTTCATTGTGTGGCATGCGATTCTGTTTGGTCGAATGGGGATGGGCTTGCACAAATTGAAATTGTAAAGGAAAAGTTGAAAAGTGGTTGGAAAATGTTGTGGGATGAAAACTTTAAGCGCATTTTTACTGCATAGATTCGAAAAACTCAAATTCTGTCATAAATTTATTAATGTTATCATATCTCAAAATTCTCAGTCATCATGTAACATATCTTACATTATCATCAATCACAGACTGAGTTGAGTCATATGAAGTAATGACAATGTTATTCGAGAAATGATTTTGATCACATAATTTATTACATGATAGAATTTATGTGGAAATATACAAGTGTAGTCAAGTGACAAATTAATTAAATTTATTCAAAGGATTATGAAATTATTGAGAATCTCAATGCTTTCATAATTTCGATATTGATTTCCAAAATTGTGTCAATTTTAATATTGTGTAATTTAAATCATAATCTTTTTCATCATAATATTTTAATTGAATTTTTCATCATAAATTACTCTTCAGTTTCAAAAATATTTAGTTATCCATACGACAAACTGCACCACAAACCTCAAATCACCATGTCAACTTCACATTCAACTTTATTATTTTGGTCAAAACAACATCATAAAGTACAAGTCTTTACCATTATATTTTTTCTCTACCTTTCCAATACACAACAGCCACAGCAGCAGCACGATAAGGCCATACCGGTCAGAAACTGAATAAATCCATAAATTTTATGAAAGTTGCAAAGGGCACAAGCGAAGGTCAATTTATGAAAAAAAAATGGATTGAGTAAGAACATGTTCAAGAAACTGCAAGTGGACATGCTATTTCTTAAAAATATATAAAAATACTAAAAAAATCGTTCATAATCCTTATTTTTAAGCTTCAGTCATGTAATCACGTTGCTGGATACTTTCTTGCTTGACGCTTTTTTTCAGCTATAAAAATTTATCATATTCACACCAAATTTTCAATTTGGGTGAATATATTGCTTTTGTATAAAACTGAAAACCACATTTTCTAACTTGCTGCTTCAGGATTACAATTTTATCCCATACTGTCTATGGTGGAAAGTCTGTGCCTGAAAATACCAATCTAACAGTGAAAACCGCATCTCATTTGGTGCTTCCAGTCAAGAGAAATCGCAAAAAAACGCATTCTGTCATTTAGCAAGTTAGCAAGTTAGCAAGTTAGCAAGTTAGCAAGTTAGCAAGTTAGCAAGTTAGTTTCCGCGATAACTCAATTTCAACGAAACGTTAAGACTTCGGGTTTTTTGCATTTGATTAATATTGGCCCAAGGAAAACCGGTATAGTTTTTGGAGTCATGAGCTGCTTCCTGTGAGGCACAATGGACGAAAATGTGCCATTTTTGACCAAAATATGCAAAAAATTTTACATTTTCTTTAATATCTCAGACATAACTTAACCAAATGATTTGAAATTTTCGGTGTTAGATTAAGCATTATTTAAGGTATAATTCACACTATAATGACAAAAAAATTTTCATGCGCAGTGTAACAAAAAAGTTGAAAAATCGAAAAATTTTTCGTATTTTGACACAAAATTGTTTCGTTCTCCTCAATATTAAGTCCAAATGGAATAATTCCAAAAACGTCTAGAGATATAGATGCACAAAATGTATATGCAAAGTTTCAGCTCATAAAAATGAAACCAATGAGTACTAGGTCAATTTGAATTTTTGCCTAAATATACCCTCTTAATGCGCATATTATGAAATTTTTTTAACATATACAGTGTTCTAGGACCTAAAAACATCCAAATACATCGAATTCTATCAAAAACCCGAAACCATACTTTATCATATTCACACCAAATTTTCAATTTGGGTGAATATATTGCTTTTGTATAAAACTGAAAACCACATTTTCTAACTTGCTGCTTCAGGATTACAATTTTATCCCATACTGTCTATGGTGGAAAGTCTGTGCCTGAAAATACCAATCTAACAGTGAAAACCGCATCTCATTTGGTGCTTCCAGTCAAGAGAAATCGCAAAAAACGCATTCTGTCATTTAGCAAGTTAGCAAGTTAGCAAGTTAGCAAGTTAGCAAGTTAGCAAGTTAGTTTCCGCGATAACTCAATTTCAACGAAACGTTAAGACTTCGGGTTTTTTTGCATTTGATTAATATTGACCCAAGGAAAACCGGTATAGTTTTTGGAGTCATGAGCTGCTTCCTGTGAGGCACAATGGACGAAAATGTGCCATTTTTGACCAAAATATGCAAAAAATTTTACATTTTCTTTAATATCTCAGACATAACTTAACCAAATGATTTGAAATTTTCGGTGTTAGATTAAGCATTATTTAAGGTATAATTCACACTATAATGACAAAAAAATTTTCATGCGCAGTGTAACAAAAAAGTTGAAAAATCGAAATCGACGCAGGCTGTACTTTAGTTATAGTGCTAAATGCGCGCTGAACAGATGTAGGGTTTTAAAACGATTAATTATGAATGATGTAATCTATAATCAGTAGATAAAGTTTAATTATTTTTTTCTCTATTTGAAATCAAAAGAAGTTCTACTGGTGGTGTGAATATACCCATGAAGCGTGATCCGCTTCATTACTAGTTTCATTTGCAATTTGTTATGCATTAAATAACTTTAATATGGCATGTACATATGGCATACAAAAAAATTTTAATTTATATTCAAATTGAGTCACAGAAACGAGATTAAAATGGGTTCGGTTATGTAAAAAGTTTTCAATAATATTGAAAAAAAAATTCCCTTTCAATATACGCACATTTTATGAAAATAATTTGATAATTGAAGAACTATTTTTGCTTTGTGGTTCATTGCTCATAAAATTATTTTCATCATTTGTTGATGTTTGTAACGGCATGTGCCTGTCACAATCATTTTCTGCTCGTTTCTTTTTGTTTTGTGAGTTTTTATGACTTTGACAAATTATCACAAAAATTTGTTTTATTTTTATAAATTTTTCTTTAAGTACAATGTTTGCAAAATTTCAAATTTCAACTTTAGTCAAAGATGACCAAATATTTTTTTTATATATTTCAAGCAACAGCTATTATCTGACACCCCCAAAAAAATCTACAACCCACAAAATATCCGCAAATCATCATCAAATCAATCCAAACTTAAGCAACAGCTTTCCACCTTCAGGCCAAGATTAAACTGCCAACCAAACCCAAAATTCACCTTTACATAAAACTTTCATCTACTTCCTTCCCATATTTCTCAAGCAAAACTTAACTTCTTCTTTTTGACTTCTCCGTTGCCACCTCGTAATCACATTGACTCATGAAAAAGGAAGAAGAAACTTCTTTTTTTGCGCAATTGACAAAAGTCGCCTTTTATTATTCGAATGAGGCATTAAACTGTGAGGCAGTTCAAAAAAAAATATTCATTATTCATAACATTGCAGAAATGATTGCTGTACACACATTAGACAGTTTTATTAATCAACTGACGGCATATAAAAAATAATTTACTTTTATTATTATGACATGTTCAATTTTGCACTCTTCATTGCCAATATTTTATGTAGCTTTTTGGATGTACAGGTTGCGAGATGTTCAGTTGTAAATTTATTTTTTTAGGTTCGATTTGGATATTGTGCTTCATTTTTGATGAATTTAGCATATAACGTGATTATTTAATTAACAGATGCTTGTTTACAGTTTAGATCAGCTGACTTAATTTATTTGGATCAAGAAATAAATATGGACTGTGCTAATAAGACACGCATGCAATTCTCTTAGATATTAAGTTGTCAGCTGATTTATTACGTTGGCAAAACTCCAGACTCTTCCATACCATCCAAAACTTTTACATAATCCACAATACAAATCACACCCATAATATGCAAATTACTTCACACCACCGATGCGCTTTAATCATTCATCAACTCTCTCTAAATTCATTTATATCTCCTCCCTGCATGGCATTTAACATGCAGTAAACCACATCGAAAAAAATCAGTATTGTGCTCATTATGAATAAATCATTAACTCATCAAAGCCAACAACAATAAAAAAACTTTAAATAAAAGCTTTATGCTGACTGGAAATGAAAGAGAAAGTGAAATTGGTCATTTATTGAGAATGTGCCGCTACCGCAGTCAAATTAAATCGCATAATTTTCGACTGCTTCTTCTTCTTTTCACTTTTTGTTTTTAACTGTTATAAAATTTGTTACCGTTGTGCCTTCCTAGTCTTACTTGCGGTTTTTTGATCTCATTTTTGTACAGAGAAAGTTATGTAATTTATGGTTTGGATTGCGATTAAATACCTTTTTTGTTTGGGGGTCGATTATCAATTTTGTTTTGGTTTGATGCCGGTTTTTTTGGATTGAGAAACTTAGAATGTCTGAAAAAAGGAATTGTTAAGAAGAAAAGATATTCTACATAGGAGTAAGTAACATAACTAGATATGTGTACGTCAATAACGAACGACCCCTCTCACTTTGACTGTATACAAAAAAGTCAAATTACTTTATATTGCGATTTTCAAGCACGCAACAGCAATAAAAACAAACTTTTTTACTCCATTGTAAGCACATAGTAGAGCATGACGTATGTAAATAAGGAAGATCGAACATTATGACTGTAAAAAAAAGCTCAGCAAGTTTCACTTCCCATCCTCTATAAAATTCAGCTGATCTTGATTTTTTTTTTTGTATTGGAATCTACTTTCCATTTTATTGATTCACCGCCCTTGCCCTTCTCAAATGCTAATCTCATACTCAAATTTTTTATATATTCATCTTTCGTGGACATGCAATTTGAATACATTTTCATGTTACATTGTGTAAATGGACTGGATATTGGACTTATAGTTTGATGAAGCAAGTGAAAACTTGATTTTTTTGTGGCTTTTGAAAGGGAGCTGATTGCATTGAACTTGAAGAAGGTTGGACATAGATATATTTTCTATAATTAACTTAACTGGCTTTGTGATTTTTTGGATGGCATTTTGAGGTTAGTAGCCGATGGTGAGACAGCTATTGTTCAATTGTGTTCAATTGTAGGTGTTGCAGTGTTTAAAACTAAACCAATACGCAACATAGTCACTGTATATTATTAAGTCTAAAACTAGATCATCTCACTTCCTTCTTAGAAGTCTATCAAGCATTTCCTTAATTAAATCTTTCTTTAATCCCATTATTTATCTTCCAATATAAACAATATTCAGTCATTCAATTCCGCATCATAAAATAGAAAATACAAGAATTTTTTTTAAACAATAAAATTCTCAAGAGACGCATCGATGAACAAGCAGTGGAAACCCTTAAGAGGATTATTGGTCAATCTAGTGGAAGCATCGAGACCGTACACACATATCAATTAGTTAAACCGCTTTCAACCTTCAGCAAGCACATTTCGCTAAAGCTTTTTCTTCATTATTTTATTTTTTTATATTTAAGACATGTGCGATAAAAATTTCATAAGACTTGATGGTAAAAAAAGTTGAAAAAGAGATTCATGCGATGATGTGTTGTTGCTGTGCATTTTGTGTTATATAACTTGTGCTTTGGATATCGGCATCAGTGAAACTAGCTTTACAAAATGATTCGAGGGCATGGTTTTCGTACCTCATTTTAAAGTCGAGTCTGATTTTTGAGGTCGCTTAATGTTTGTGTTGTCTGAGACATTTTGATGGACTTTGAGGATTTTTTTGGGGTCTTTGAAAGTTATGTTAATTTTTCAAAAATAAAATTCTTTAGTAATTTGACTTTTTCACTTGAAAAAACATCCATTAGAATCCATAATTTGATTTTTGAGCCCTAAGAAGCTGCTAAAAAATTTTTCAACTCTCAACCTCATACACATCACATGCAAACGATCCATATTTAACAATTTAAGAATTTTAAATTGTTTCAAAAAAATTTGAACCATTTCTATGTATCTAAATTCACAAAAAATAAAACTATTTTCATTAATCAGCAATGCTAAATAAAGGAAGAATTTCCATTTAAAAATATTTTAATCTTAATTGAACTATTTCTGTAAATACCCAGATATAACATAAATTCAGAGAATCCTGCCATAAGATTAATAGAAATCCATTCACAAACACAGTAAATTCCTACTAATTCTATCTCCAACAAATCACAAAAAATCTAAATATTTCCACAACTATTTGCATTCCCTTTCTCGATCATTCACAATAAAAATGCGCCTCGATCATCGCTCCCAGATGACCTTTCTAGTTAATCGTTTTACTTGCATTCACATTCACAATTTTTTTTTATCCGTTTCATCATCCATAAAATATAAATTTCGCATGAAATTGAATTTTAACACTTAGAAAAATATTGTGACTAATTGCTTTCCTGTTTGTCGCACAGCGGAACATCTTAACTTAGTCAATCACGGATGCGATAAGATTAAAGTAAATTGTGTGAAACTTATCGAACAGTAAGGAATTTAAATTGACAATAATAATGAGATTCCTTGCGGAATAAACAAGGTCACTTACACATATAATCCAATAATGCTAATATTACGCAGAACTTGCTACTTGCTATATCCACAATATTATTTCTACACTATTTTTCTCTTGTTTTTTATTTTAAAAATAATTTTTTTACACACACAATTTTTTTTTTCTTTATTTTTTGATATATTTTTATAATGCACAAATTTTTTTTTATATATTTTTCTATTCCACAAAATTTCTTCCACTTTCTTTCTATTTTGAGAATATTTTTGAGAATTTATTTCAACACTTGACGGTAAGTCACACGGTTCTTTGTCGTATGCACTCCAAAGACTCTTCACGTCACTTTTTCGATACGAAATATTGAAATAAACTTAGCATAATGAATGTTGTAGCTCAACAAAAAAATAATTTTACGATGATTGGCGAGGGGAAGGTGAGTGTGAATGGTAAACAAATGGGATTTTTTGTGTTATGAAATAATAAGTTAAGCTTAAAAATGTAATTTTTTGAGGGTTTTTAAATTGCCGTCAAAATTATTTTGCTGAAATTAAAATGAATTTTTAAAAGGGATTTTTGGGTTCAATTTGTAAGGTAAAAATTTGCCAAAAATAATTTAATTGACACTTTATTGTGATGAATCCTTTTTTCGCAAGAAATTTAAAAATTATTTAACCGTTAAGCACTGAACATACAATTCATGTTAATTCACGAAAAAAATTATTTTGACATTAATTGACTCAATATTTGAGTCTTAACTATTTTTTCCAGATTCATATTTTTTCAAGCTAAAAAATCATTACAAATCAACATGCTGAGATTATTTCTTGTATAAATCAGCCTCAGAAAATATATCCTTCATGAGTATTCCAAGTATAACATTTGCATTTGTAAGATAAGATTACAACCCAACAGAAATTAAAAAATAATTTCAAATTTGTAATCCAGAATCACATTTCCTCATAAATAATCAATGCAATGTCACTTTTCCATTCCAAGCTACAAATTTCATATTAAAAAGATATCAAATAAATTTTGAATAACATCCAATTCCAATTCATTTCTAAAAATTATTCAACAAAATTTTCTTCTCGAATTTTTCTTTATTTTTTTATTTATTATTGAGCAAAAAGCGAAAAAGCGGTAAAAGCTTTAATAGAATAATAGAAATAGTAAAATAATTAATTAATAAATCTCATCAACAGCAAGTCATATTGTCTACAAGACTTCTTAGACTTAGGACGTATTTTTTCTTAGGCATTCACTCGTCTCATGCTTGATCGTTTGTCCGATAATTTTAAGCACCTCACTGTGTTTCAACTCATTTATATTGGATATTTTCTCACATAAACGGAAGTAGAGTGAGTTCATAATTTCCTTTATAACAACTTCTGATGGCACATTGACATTTGGATCTAAAGCTTTTGAGACTGGAACGTTATCGGTCTGAATTTCTTTAGTTGAGACATTATCGCGTTGCTTTTTGATGGCATCGAGGGTGGCCTGTAAATCCTGTGCATAACGTTTAGAAATATTAAGCTGTGAACGAAGCTCCCCCAAGTCGGCCTCTTTCGTTTTCATTTCAATTTCACGCTCCTCAAACATTTCAATGGAATGCTTTAACTTCGTTTCTAATAACTGTATACGATCATTTCTATCAGCTAAATCTAATGATATGTTTTTATTTTCCTGTTGTAAAGCTTTAATTTGAACTTTTAGTTCATTAATTTCATCAACGGAATGTATGTTGGACGTTATAGTCTTCAGTTTGTCTTCGAGGTCGCGTATTATCGATTTAAGACTCAAATTTTCACGTTTCGTTGCTATTAGTTTCTCTTCGAGTCTAACAATATCCTCCTCGCGAATACTGTCATTATTGTTTCTATCATTGTGACTACCACCACTAAGACTACTCGCTGTACTAAGAACTTCAAGCTTGTCGCATAGCTTATCCAATTTGCTATCGAGCTTCGATAGATTAAAACGTATTTCCGTGTTTTGCATCATCATTAAATTTAGGCTTGTGTCGGAAGAAGCGGCGGAAATAATTGAGTTACCAAGGTGACTATTAGTTTTAAATTCTACGGTTTGAGCAATTGAATGGGCTTGTGGTGCGGGCTGCAATTTGGCAACTTGCAATACAGGCGATGAATTTGCATTTGGCTTACGTGGTTGACGCTTTGGGCTACTTTCAGGATCACTACTATCACTCATATCACTACCAGAGGCTTTATTACTTGATGGTACTAAACGCTTTCCCATCTTGGCCATACGTGTTAAAATATTGGCTTTCATTTGCTTATTTTGTTTATCTTCTGGATCTGTTTCAACTGCTTTATCACATGTTGCATCTGTTGTGGTAACAGCAACAACATCATCATTTTTGGCATTCTCATGACTTTCACTCTCATCGTCCTTGCTACTACCAACAACTACGGTCGAATCATTTGTATTTGATTTGATTGAGACTTCCATCTCATCCCTCTCAATTTCACAACGTTCTTCCAATAATCTAATTGCCTCGTCTCGATCGTTGGGGTTCTCGAACAATACAGACCAAAAATTATTGTGTGAATCTAAATATTGAATAAAATTTCCCTTCACATAAATTTTATTTGAAGACCGAAGAACGAGCGATGATAGAAGATCGATTTTTGATTTGTATAATATAATTTTGAGTGATTGGCTTTTATCGCTTATTAATATTGCAAAGCCTAATTTACCGATGACTGTATTTTGATTATTAATGACTTTATAGGCTGTTACGAGTTTTGCTAGTAATACTTCCCAGCTTACTTTAGAATTTTCCGAGTCCGTAGCTGAGCTTCTTTCCTCGTCACCGTCTTCACCGCCATAATGCTTATTATTCTTTTGTCTGTATGCAAGAAAACGGAGAAATGGAATAATCCTGAATTAGACATGGAAAGGTCATGTGTGGAACGGGAAATTAGGGTAAAAATTGGGTGTAAAATTTTTTTTTCACACTTACGCCTCTAAATCGTCATCGTCATTTGCAGCCATTGGATTGTTCTTATCACCAAACTCTTCATCGTCCTCATCAGAAAATATCATATAAAAACTAGCCATAGTTGAGCTATTTTACTACTTGTTCACTAATTGTCATTTATTTAATTTTTTCATCACGACTGAAAAATTTTTCCTTCCGTACTGAAAGAAAATTTTTCTTGTTCTATATTTTTTTTCTCACTTCTCTTTTAGTAAACAATCGGAGTTGTGTTATGGATTAATGTGTTATGCTTTAGGGTTGGTGAACAAATTGATGTTTAAATTGAATGATTGTTTTAATAAATATTTGTAAAAGTTTATGAATTTTAAGAAAATTTTGAAGTATTTTTGATGATACTTAAAATTTAAAATTATGAAGTCATACAAAATTTAACTTTCTTAAGCAATCGTCCTCACATAATGACACCAACCCTAAAACTGTTAATGGGTACAACGGTTTGAATTTTACATATCATTTTACACATCAAATTTCCGTTGATCTCAAATCCATCAGTATAAAGAAATTTAGAAATTAAAAAATTGGAAATTATTAAATAAATTGAGTGAAATTATAGTCAAAACTAGGAAAATCTTAAAGGATTTTTAAAAATTCAACTTCGTAGGTATGAATAAATGTGAATTTTTGATTATTTGAGTGATAAATTAAGAAAATTTATTGGTATAGAGCACAAGTTGTACAATTGTTCCCTCTTAAAAATCCTTAAAATTTAATTTTTCATTTCCTGTAAGAGTTTCAACAGTTATTTTGTTCTAAATGTGTTGTATTTTTTAGATTATGTGATAAGTTTTAATATTTTGAGTTACATAGTAAGATTTATATATAATTTTAACACAACTTGATGATAAATTGATGTAATTGAAATGATACTCTATATTGTGATTTTCAAATATTTCTGTTATATGAATGAATTTTCACTATAGAAAAACTATATCAATCTAAAATGCTGCCAGTTTGAGTTTTGTAGGTTTAAACGTGTAAGTTTTTACCTGTTGTTCAAAATCAATTTCTTTGTATCATTTATTGCATGCTTCAGAAATAATTCAAACAGGAACAATGCATTAAGGATGTTACAATTTGATCCTGATGATCCTTTATGTCCTTTTTAAAAACTTTATTGATTTTGATTTTTTCTAAGTAAAATAATATTATCAAATACATTTTTGATACACTGACCAGTGCATGACTTGAACTTCTGAATCAATCTATAAATTATCTTCCTTTCAATATAATAATCATCACACTATCCTGTCTCTATTTTTAGTTTAAACCAACCAAAGACAAAATTCTCAAATTCACAATGATAAACGCGAGCTTCGATGCCATGGACACACCAGGCAAGAAGAGGAAGCGAGAAAATTTTCAAAAATTTGTCAGTTCAACGCCAATAAAAATGAACAACAACAACAATACAAACAGCAACAACAATAAAGAGAATTTCCTCTTTTCTGATTCATGCATGGAAGTAAAATCAATTGCAGATATCGTTGCTGAAAGAAAAGCATTACAAATACCAGCCAACGAATACGAAGTCATTCGAAAGCCACCAAAGAAGAAGAAAAAGGCAGCCGTACCAGCAGAAGAATGTTGCTTCGTAAATCCAGGATTAGATTTGAAAGTTGATGAAAAAGTCATAAATCCATTTGAGGTTGTACGTGATGATGATACAGAAGCAAAATTACTTGCCATGGGTGTAAGTAATCCAGCACTTGACATTAAAAATGAGCAACCGTTAAAGCCAAGTACAGAAGCATCCACAAATCCTTTTGAAGTCAAACGTGACGAGGTTGAGGGACAAAAAAGTGTCTGTGGAATTGAAAATTCTGCATTGGATTTAAATAAGCCAGTCAGAACAGCACTTGTATTACCATTGCCATTCACACCGACTGTCAATCATCGTATTGATTTTTCAAGCATGCCAGAAAATTTAACGCCAAGCTCATTGTTGTCGACCAAGTTGGTTTTGGAAAATAATGAAGCTAAAATAACTCCAATTGGAACACCAAAGAAAAATACAACTACAACAATTGCTGGACGGTCATTGTCAGTGATTAGTGAAGAGGAAATTGATATTGGCGAGGAACTGGATAATTATCAGTTGCAATTAGAAAATTCAATAAATGAGGCTAAAATTCAGAACAAACAATATGAATTTGATAATAAAAGTCAAGCAGATGTTGAGGAAGTCAAGACTGAAATCAACAGTGAAACTTTTACCAAAGAAATTTTGAAGACTGTCGATGAAGCTACAAAAAGTATTGGATCCTTATCAGGATTGAAGGAAAGTGATGTTGATGATGAAAATTATTACAATGATGACATCAACGATGACGTTCAGTTTGAGGAAGTTGATTCGTTTGAAGATGTTGGAAAATTAGGTCAATTTAAGCGTGCATATCGAACAGATGCACCAGCAGCTGAATTCAAGAAACCAACACTTGACCAACCAATTAAGAAATCATCAAAACTTGGTGGATCTATTCGCAGAAGCATCAGAAAGTTAATGCATCCAAAATCTAAAGATGAAAATAATAAGTCATCAGAAAATTCAGAACCAAAGCATGATGGATTATTCCAAACAATTCGACAGAGTCTGAGACGTAAACAGAAACCAAAGGAAGAAGCAGTTGTTAGTCTTGAAACGACAATTGTTGGTAGACAAGTATTTAAGGAAACTACAAATAATGAACCAAAGCGTACACTCGAAAAACATACTTTAAAGAGAAATTTAGTTAAGTCTGTAAAAACTTTCATGGAAAGTGTTGAAGAATTTGACCATTATTAGGATTAATTTTTTTTTTTTTGTGTTGACTTAGGGTTTAAGGATTATGGAGGCAAATTATTGTATTTTAGATTTTTTTATGAAAAGGCATTAATTCCAAAAAAAGGTACTTTGGATTTGATTTTATCTTTTTTATGACCTTAAACATTAGAGTTTAAAATAAAAAAAAATTTGGCGCCTATAATGAATAGTAAGTTAAAAATTTAAATTAAAAAAAAAATAATTTTTTAGAAGATTTTTGCAAAATTTTGATTAACTTTAAAAAAAAGTTTATCGAGAAAAAATTCAAAATTTCTAAATCAAAATTCTCAAAAACCATTTGAAATCCCACCAAAAAAATTATTTATTTCCAATTTTTTCATTTTTACTTTGTTATTCATCTTTATTATCCTTTAAGAAATAATTTATTGAAATAATATTTAATTTTTAAGATGAATTAATTAAAATTTTATTCACGCATAAAATGACTATTAACCTTAAATGCCTTAAGATAAAATATCATCACAAGTACACACCACTAAAATAAGTTAAATATATTCATTTTGATATTTTTTGTTTGTTTTTTGTAATAATTTAATTTTTTCATATTCAAAAATATAATTTTTTTGTGCTTATTAATAAACACAGTTAATAAATTAAGATTAGCAAAAAATAAATTTATTCGTTTACTATAATTTTGTAAGAGGAAGCTTTCTTTACAAACTTATGATGATTTAGTCAGAATTCTTTAAAATTTCAGATTAAATAAATTTTTAAAGGATTTTCAGTGCTAAACCCTAATTTCCATAATTCTTTAAAACTCTTGCAAAATTCCCTCAAAGGAGCCTCAAAAGGTCATTAAAATTCAGGTTGAGAATATTTTGGAAAGGAATAAAATGTTAATGGCTTACAAGCCGTATGCTATTAACATCATTTAGCATAAATAAGTAATTTAAATAATAGTAATGAGAGCATCCTTGCCTCTCAACCCTTCCGCGAAGACGATTTTATTACATTTTCAATTTTTTTATTTGCTTCTTGCGGACCTGTGGATTATAAAAAAAATTAAACTCTATTTGAATTTCTCATAAAGCAATTGTCATAAATTTGACGATAAACTTCCTTGCGATAGATATTAAAAGCCATTAAAAGCAGATCTTTGAATTTATTTGTGCGTCCCATAGCGATACAAATTTTTTTAATATTTTTTAAATTTTTAATAAAAAAATAAGGAGCGTTTTCGATAATAAATCAGCTACATGCGTAATTGAAAAAAATGGAAATTGTACTCTGTCGCGTCCTTTTTAGTGTCAGTTGTTGTGAAAAAAATATTCTTGAGACTCTCAAGTCGAGACTTCTTTTTCTTAAAACGCATTTCAAATTTTTAAAAAAAAATTAATGAAAGTTTAAAAAAAGAATAAATTTGAAAATTTATACTAAAACTTAAAGTTGTCAAAAAAAAAAAAAAAAAATAAAAATAAAAATAAAATAAACTTTTGTAATGTCCTTAAATTTTTTGTTAGAAAATATTTAAATATTTTTGAAATAAATCCAAACAAATCTGCTGAAACTATCAAGCATCCATTTCAAAAATTCATGCAAACATCATTATCCGAAATTATGATATCATTCATTGAGGTATATCTCTCAAAATTCCAACTCATTTAAGCGTCTGATTGCAACAACAAACTACCGAACATTAAAATTAAAATCAAACCCTTTTTGTTAATCGCGCGTCCTTTTTTGAGTCCTTCAAACCCCTTTCTTATTATTGTCAATAAATATCTTGCCAAACATTGAATGCAATGGTTTTAATGTGAGATATTTATTGTTATTGCATGGTCTCATTTACTCACAAAAAAGTGAGTTGATATTAATAAAGAATTGTACACAATGCGACCCGAGTAAAAAAAAAATATTAAAAATTCTCGTAGATTTAATTATTATTATAATTTCAACCATCATTAGTGCTTAAACGCGTGAGTGAAAGTCGACTGAAGGTATCAAGAGACGATCATTAGCATTTTAATTTTCATATTCGCCTTGGGAATTTTTAATAAAATTGAACAATTTTTTCTAATTTTAGTTTTCCTGATTTTTTTCCATTCAAATGAAGTAAAAATAGTGATTTGAATTTATAATTATGAAAAATCTGACAAAAATCGGGTGTGCAACTGGATGGAAAATTTAATGAACTGAAATTTTTCGTTAATTTTTTTATTCTTCATAAAAAAGTTTTCTTTCTCATAAAAAAGAATTTGTAAGAAAATGAAAAAGGATTCCCAATTCTGGTCACGTTCAAATCGTAGAACAATTTTTCACTGGCCACTCAACGAATTTTTAAATAAAACATGAAACATCAACGATAAAAAAATGATGAATAAGTCAACAATTTTCATCTCATTTGTCAAAAATAAAAAAAAGTTTCCTTTTTCTTTACGCATTATCATGTTTAGTGTGGAATTGGAATACGAGATGAGGAGTTAGAAATCTATTTAGATATGCTTTGTGACTTAATGACGTCCAATTGATCTCAATGCGTTTCAAATTTCCTTGAATAAATTTAGATAAAAATTTTGTATTTGGCTTGGAGAAGGGGTTTGCAGAAGGATAGAAGCATCAACAACCATCACATCAAATTCCATCAATTTATCAACCAAAACATTTCCAGCCTGTCAAACATGATCTCAGCTCATTAATATTCTATTGGTTCTATCATGTTTAACCCTTTCACTTTCACTTTCAATCCTTTGTTCACTTGAAAGATGAAAAACAGAAAAATTTCATGAATTATGAAAAGCATACAGAAGCTAGTAAGGACTGAGTAAAGGCCGTCAATCAAATCAAATAAAACACATAAAAATCATTTTTATCCTGATAAATAAATATTTTATTGGCATCTTGATCGGATATTTTTGTTCGGATTTATTGAGTTAACTAAATAGTTTTGTATTAAGGAAAAATTTTTGAAGTATGAAAGTTATTTAAGTTGAGGCTATAAGGCGCATTTTAATTGTTTCTTCTGCAAATTAAGGTTTTAATTTTTATTAAATAATATAAAATTTGATGACTAATTATTATAAGTCTGAGAAATATTCCAACCATTGCCTACACACATCCCCTTCCCTGCAATCCAGTCATAAATTCATGATTTCTTGCTTGTTTTCCTTTAATTACATTTTCATTCGTGCCATTCAGCATATATTCCATAAAAATAATTATCGTTTGCCTTTTTCATTCCTTTCAGTATTTTTATTAAATTAATTTGCCCGAAATTTTTTTCCATTAAGACATTCATCGATATGAGAGAATAATTTCCAGATCACATAACACCCTTTTGTTGCCTTATTGATATTCCTTTACGACTTTACTTCCTTCATTCATCTAAATTATTTGTATCTATCATCGCTAATAGGGGATTGAATGGATTTTATTGTAAACTATCACAAGTAAGTAAAAAAGGGAAAGGATTTGTCTTATGATGTTTCTGGTTCAATTGTTGCAAATGAATAGAAATCGAAAACGTGCTAGAAATAATTTCTACTTTATGCTGTATTTATTCACAGAAAAATATAATTTTTTGTCAATAGATTTATGAGATGTTTTATTATTTATGACATGAAATAATTTATCGGAAATGTTATTTTGCTTATTTGAGGATATGTTTTGAAAAAAATTACAGTTAAATGATTCAAATTGAAATTATTGTATTTTAAAAATAATTTTGAAAAGCTTGAAATATTTTTTACTATCAAAATTGGATAGGAAAAGATTGGAATAGTTGAAATTTATAGTGACGCTTTATTATTAGATACATAAGCTGCCAAAATCAAAGCAATACTTGAGATTGGAACTTAAAAAAGCGATGCTTTGTTTCAATAAAGCAACGCTTAAGTTTGGATATATTTAACATAAATCAACGCTTTGAAACCGTTGAAAAAATAAAGCAATGCTAAAAATTCCACAAACTGAAATTTCTATGTCAATAAGTCACTGAAAATGTGCAAAAAATTCCATAATAATCTAAACAGCATTTCCACCCTAATGACACCACCAACAACAACAAAATCTTCGTAACAATGCACAATAGCAAAAAAGAAAAATTTTGCAAACTTCCTTTTATGCAAATTAAAATCCATTAAACATAAGCCTCATAAACCATAAACACTCATTTACTCATCCATATTTGGAATGAATTATAATCGATTAAATATTAATGGATGTTAGTGACAATAAAAGTGTTCAATTCTCACTCGAAAAGAATGTTTTTTTCAATTCATAAAAAGAAGGGTGTGAACATAAAAATCTAATAAATTTTTAGCAGAGAATGAACATTAAAAATATTTTTCTTGATGCTGAAAATAAATTTGAATCATGTGTTGAATACGGCTTGAAAACTATCGAGAAGAACTTTTCATTGCATCGGCAATTTTTGTATCTGTATCTGCAGGGGTTGTAAAAAATTTATATTTTTACTTTCGCTAGTTTGCAACATACTCATAAGTGAATTATGATGATTGCTGTATATTATTTATGATTATTTCTTTTGTAAATTAAATATAAGCACGTGCATAATGGATGCGTGCTTGACTGAGATTCTCGAGTTTATTTTTTTGTTTTTTTTTTGTGGAACAAGCGACAACATGAGAGAAGAGAAGATAGTGAAGATTCACCGACAATTCATTCGACCAGTTGACAAGAGGTTTGGTTGACGCTGCTGCTGTTTGACTCGTAAAAAAATCCATGGCAATAAATCTCTTTAGAGGTGCCCTTTGCAAATGCAATTGGTCGGGCTGTAATTAAGAATTATGAGTGGAAATATGGGAAAAAAGTTTGTTTGTAACGGATTCGGAGGATTTTGCAGAGCAATGAACTGTAGAATTTTCAGAATTTGGTTTTAGTCTTCACGGTATAGATGTAACCATTAATCAACGAATAAATCCAACGTGATTCCAAAACAAAAACTCCAATTCCAAAAATTAAGTCTAAACACCTTCACAATAATTTCATTAAGAACCCCCAAAAAAACAATTTTCATTAAAATCGTCATAATTTCAATTAAAATAAGCGTATTTCATCAACTTGACCAATATCAACAACAATCATTGCTCAAAGACCATAATCACTCATGTTTACACATTTTTTATTATGTTTTATTCACAGCCCTACCCGAATGGCACGATTGCATGCTATATTGACATTTGCTTGCTTCAATATAATTCTTTTTTATTAATTTATGGCTTGTAGTGAGTGGTGAAGAAGATGAGGCTCTTGTGAGGAAATTGTGTAAATTTTGTGGTCAAATTAGTGAATTTTTGAAGCTAATTTTGCAAATTTGTGACCAAAAATTGCAATTAAATAATTCCTGAAAATTTAAAAATTATTTAGACCAAAATAAAGATAATTTAAAAAATAATTTATGAAATAAAAAAATTTAAAATCATTTAAAATTTTCAAGACAATAAAACTTTTAATTTCCAAAAACTTTACTCAAAGAGAATCTCTTAAGCATCAAAATAACGGCAAAGGATAAATATGTAGAACTAACATTATCATTCATTCTAAAATTGCCATTAAATAATTTTTTATGGACATTTATGACTACTTTTACCGCTACACATTTGTATGATTTTTTTTTCCGTAATTCTCGTTAAAAACATTTTTTTGGGTTAAAAAATTTATGAGCATTGAGTAAAATGTGAAGCAATTTTGACGATTAGCATGTGTGGTTGATGGGCAATTATAAGTATATGTGTATATCCCGAGCGACAATCTGTGGCAATGGCAGCCACATGGCAGCCATCACACTGCCTTGCCATATAATAGGCAGTTACAAGGCACTGCCATGAGCTGCATCGCCATTTGGCTGCCATGTGATTGCCATAAAAACACATGATTTTTCGAATTTTGGTGGCTGCCATATGACTGCCTTATGACTGCCATCAACTTTTTCGTGACCGTGATATACTTCACAAACGTTAGCAGAAATCACTATTATAAGTCAAATTTTATTTTCATATAATTTCAAGATATTTTTAATAAATATCTTAAGTCGCACAAAACTTTAATTAGTTTTTGCTCGACTCAGAACTTAAGTCTTAACATGACTTAAGTTTATTTCCCATGTTTTTCCATAGATTAATGTAAGATATAAAATTGAAAAACGGTCATTAGAAATTTGAAGGAAGAAAATTATAGCAATTTTATACCAGTTTTTGCTGCCACCAAACCTGCCATGAAGGCGCCATCATGCCACCAACAAGGCGTTCAGAAGGCATGGCAGTTTTGTGGCGATGGCAGCTCCAAGGCAGCCTTGGAAGCGGTAAAATCGACATCATGTGCTGCCATCAAGGCGATAATGCAGCCATATGGCGCTTAACAACTGCCGCCACTCAAGGCAGATGGCAAATGGCAGCGTCTTATGGCTGCAATATGGCTGCCATGAGACACATGATTGTCGCTCGGGTATGCATGCAATAGAAATTCTGAGGGCAGTTGGAAGCGGAAAAGGATTGTTCCACATGTGCTTGTTATTATAGCCGCTAGTAAATTGAAAAGTGCCATTTAACGACTATTGTGTATATTTATATATGCAGGAGGAATCTCATTCTAATTTCCCTAATTTTATATTCACAAAAAAATGTTTTACCATTTGAAATAGGGTAAAAAATCTGTTTTTTGTGGTAATCTATTTTTTGTGGTATTCATCTTTAGCTGTGAAACATACTTTTAAAGCATTAAAAATTCCTCATTTCTTGACAGATGTGTTGCAAATAATGATTAAAGCATGTATGCTTAATCTAAATTGTCTAATTAATTTCTATCTTTTAATATTTGCAATTTAAAATTTCACACCAAAAATCAAAATTTCTTACCATTTTTCATGCGCAATTTTTTGCTTAATTTCTTTGTGATTCTGTCAGAAGAATCATTATTGTGACAAATAAACGTTCACTGTTTAATATTTAATCATATTTAATGCATATAAGTTAACAAAATAATCGAAAATTACAATTTACTTTGTATAAACATTGAATCTATTTTTTGTGGTACTAAAATCTATTTTTTGTGGTATTTGTTTACAAAAAATCCATACAAACTAAAGTTGATATTACCCTGAAAGTTGACAGTCCCCTAAACAATTTGAAAAATAAAAATCCGGTAAAATATTATGAAACTATTTTTAATAAATTTAATGTATTTTAATCATTTAAATAACTTAATTTGACTTGTTATCGATTCATTTTGCATTAAAGATGATGTATTTAAAGTAATAACTAAAATTTATCATGTAATTTCATTACTTTTTTCTACCACAAAAAATAGATTTTTTTACCACAAAAAATAGATTTCATACCACCAAAAATAGATTTGGTGTTTAATTTAGTTTTTCACTAAAAGCTTAATGTTACAGTAGTAAATGAATATAAGACTTTAAAGTCTTTTGGTTCCTGAATATTTTGAGCCATTATTCATTTAAAAAGGATGAATCAGTGAATATTTATTTAAATTCAAAGTTGATGAAAAGCAAAATACCACAAAAAACAGATTTTTTACCCTAAGGCAAAGTCAATTTAATTTATCACGCGTTGTTATTTCTATTATTGCCTGCACTTTTGAATGGATAACATCCACAGTGCCGCGATTTGGAAATAAATAAAATAATAAAATAGAAAAAAACTTGTATTTGATATGAAGATAATTTATGTGAAATTCTCTTTTCCTTTTTTAAAAAAATTCAATGCGTTTAGGTTTTCACGCTTACTTTGTTCTCGTTATCGCATATACAAAATAGAACAACAACAAGTATGAGGGATGATTTCTAACAACACAAAACAATTTGTTAGAATTTTTGTGCTCTTCGCTGTTGCATTTTAAATTAAATATTTTGTAAAAAATGTGGCACCTGCATAAATTTTAATATTTTTGGTGTTTATTATCTATTGGTATTTTGTAATTTTGTAATGACTACAAATATGTTTTAATTCTCTTGATAATTTTTTTTATGAAATATTTTATATCTGGTGATTTATTGTGTTTTTATGTAGATTTGATAGAATTTTTTATTAAATTTTAATAAATTGTTATTTTTGGGAATTAATAAAATATTTTATAAAATTTTACTAAATTGGTAACAGCATTACATTTATTGTATTTTAAAAAAAAAATTCACCAGATTGATTTTTCAAAAATTAAAATAATTTTCACTAGAAATTTCTTTTAAATTTTTTTAAAATAAAAATCAATTTTTAAAATAAATTTATTTCAAGTAGTTTTAAAACTCAGTAAGACTCTTAATTAATTCATTGCATAACATTTCAGTCATAAAAATTTTTACAACCATGAACTTAAAAAATCCAGAAGCATCACAAACTCATAACAAATTCAAAACTAGGAACTGAATTTCTCTCGCTCGTAAAAAAAACTTTTCTTCTGTTTCACGCAAAATAATATTTTTATAGTTCTTCTTGCTCATTCAACTCCTTTAAAGACAGTAAGTACATTTTGTTGAAATTTTTCAGTTGTTAAAGTCATAAAAATACAGAAAGAAGTCATAAAATCCACGCGATAACGAAGCAAAGCGAATTTTATGAAATGCGTTTTAAAGTGAGTGTTTATTATTTATTGTTAATAAAATCAACGACTTTTTAAAGAATGAATAGAAGCCCTTCCTGGATGCGTTGTATTTTCCCATGTTTATTTAGATCGTTATCTGTATTTAATTTTTTTTTTAAAAATTTAATTAAAATTTTTTTAAGCAAATTTTTATTTTTTATTAAATTTTATAAACCTAAATTAAACTCAATTAGGTATTGAAATATTTTGTTTTAATTAATTTATCAAAAATGCGCTTTAATCACAAACAAATTTCAACCAAGCTTCCAAGACCCACTTAACCTCTCAAATAATGTTTTTCCTTCATTATCCATCGCGCAACCATCGCGTTTACGTTTATTTTTATTGATGCTACTGCCGATTTCATAATGATAATTGTAATCTCTTGAGGGTAGACAGTCGAGTCTGGATGCGTTGATACAATAAATAAAACATAAAAAAAGTTGAAAGTAAATTTAAATTATTTTTATGAATACATAATTCATTGACAGATCATCCAAAACAACAACAACAACAGAAGCATCGGCAATGCAGCATTTTTTATTTCATTTAACTGCCGTTGTTACTCTTGAGTCATGAAGGGTGAGGAATGGAAATTTTCTCTCATTTGTCTCTTTGGTTTTCAGGCAAAATACAAAAAAAAAAAATTTGTATGAACACACAAGATAAATGTTATTGCGAAAAAAAGCGTGCATTACGGCAATATTTTCCTATCATTAACGAGGCACATAAAATCCCCGCAAATTTTTTTTTATTTTTATTTTCCATCGTCAATGAAAAAAATATTTAAGCGAAAAAAGATTGCAACATAAATTCATATAAATTACTCTTTTTAATGAAAATTACTTCTCAATCCATTCAGTTAAAAAAATTAAAATTTTCTCGACGGAAATATCAATGCGACAATTTTAGCAGTTTTATGGTACTGAACTTTTGAGAACAAGAATAGAATTTATGTTGTTGTACATGTGAGCATATCAATGCGTAAACATCGATGATGTTCAATGAATGTGGCAGTGATGGAGAAATACTTTATAAAAAAAACTTTTTAAAAAACCACGTTTTTCGCGTGGACTAAAAAGTAGAAAATAACTTTTTTTTATTAAATATAATTTTCTTAAAAAATTTAATGTTTCAAAATTTTATTGTTGATTCAAATCGCATATGACCTAGTACGACTTAATGTTATCGTATACTTTGACAACCAAAAACGTGGGCGCATTACTTCACAATGAACAGTTGTTTACAATAGATTATAGTTTGAAAAATTTTAATGCAATTTAGAAACTTCAATTTAAATACTTTTTCTTTAATGCGCCCACGTTTTTGGTTGTCAAAGTATACGATAACATTAAGTCGTACTAGGTCATATGCGATTTGAATCAACAATAAAATTTTGAAACATTAAATTTTTTAAGAAAATTATATTTAATAAAAAAAAGTTATTTTCTACTTTTTAGTCCACGCGAAAAACGTGGTTTTTTAAAAAGTTTTTTTTATAAAGTATTTATTTTCTACTTTTTAGTGTTATAAAGAGCAAAAAATAAAAAAGTATTTTAAAAATTTTTTATAACTTTTTATGAGCTTTTGATGATCTTTTTGTAAAAGGAAAAATTACAGTGAAATTTTTTTGTCACAAAATCCGATAAAATTTTTTCTATCGCTCGAACATTTTCACAGTTGCCATATGAATTGAAAGTCTGGGTACGTATTTAGAAAATTTTCACACCTTCACTCGCTTCGCTTCGTTCAGGATGTAAAAATTTGTGAGCTTCGCTCAACCTGGTTTGAACTACGTTCAAATTTTTTATGTTCGAGCTTCGCTCGAACATTTTTACAATTGCCATATGAATCAAAAGTCTGGGTACGTATTTGGAAAATTTTCACACCTTCACTCGCTTCGCTTCGTTCGGGATGTAAAAATTTGTGAGCTTCGCTCAACCTGGTTTGAACTGCGTTCAAACTTTTTATGTTCGAGCTTCGCTCGAACATTTTTACAGTTGCCATATGAATTAAAAGTCTGGGTACGTATTTGGAAAATTTTCACACCTTCACTCGCTTCGCTTCGTTCAGGATGTAAAAATTTGTGAGCTTCGCTCAACCTGGTTTGAACTACGTTCAAACTTTTTATGTTCGAGCTTCGCTCGAACATTTTTACAGTTGCCATATGAATTAAAAGTCTGGGTACGTATTTGGAAAATTTTCACACCTTCACTCGCTTCGCTTCGTTCAGGATGTAAAAATTTGTGAGCTTCGCTCAACCTAGTTTGAACTTCGTTCAAACTTTTTATGTTCGAGCTTCGCTCGAACACTTTTACATTTTACTTTATGTATCCAAAGTCTGAAGACGTATTGGGAAAATTCACTCGCTTCGCTTCGTTCAGGATGTAAAAATTTGTGAGCTTCGCTCAACCTGGTTTGAACTACGTTCAAACTTCATGTGTTCGAGCTTCGCTCGAACATTTTTACAATTGCCATATGAATCAAAAGTCTGGGTACGTATTTGGAAAATTTTCACACCTTCACTCGCTTCGCTTCGTTCAGGATGTAAAAATTTGTGAGCTTCGCTCAACCTGGTTTGAACTACGTTCAAACTTTTTATGTTCGAGCTTCGCTCGACCATTTTCAAATTTTACTTTATGAATCCAAAATCTGCAATTGACTATTACAAATTTCAGGAATGTTAGAGGTAGAGGATTACAGGAATGTTGAATTTCACTTCACTAAGCTTTGTCCGTTCGACTATTATAGATCACAGGAATGTCGAACTCCACTTCGCTTCGCTTCGTTCCGTTCGACTGTTAAAGATCACAGGAATGTCGAACTCCACTTCGCTTCGCTTCGTTCCGTTCGACTGTCATAGATTACAGGAATGTCGAACTCCACTTCGCTTCGCTTCGTTCCGTTCGACTTTTATAGATTACAGGAATGTCGAACTCCACTTCGCTTCGCTTCGTTCCGTTCGACTTTTATAGATCACAGGAATGTCGAACTCCACTTCGCTTCGCTTCGTTCCGTTCGACTTTTATAGATTACAGGAGTGTCGAACTCCACTTCGCTTCGCTTCGTTCCGTTCGACTGTCATAGATTACAGGAATGTCGAACTCCACTTCGCTTCGCTTCGTTCCGTTCGACTATCATAGATTACAGGAATGTCGAACTCCACTTCGCTTCGCTTCGTTCCGTTCGACTGTTAAAGATTACAGGAATGTCGAACTCCACTTCGCTTCGCTTCGTTCCGTTCGACTATCATAGATTACAGGAATGTCGAACTCCACTTCGCTTCGCTTCGTTCCGTTCGACTGTTAAAGATTACAGGAATGTCGAACTCCACTTCGCTTCGCTTCGTTCTGTTCGATTTTTATAGATTACAGGAATGTCGAACTCCACTTCGCTTCGCTTCGTTCCGTTCGACTGTTAAAGATTACAGGAATGTCAAACTCACAAAATGAGATCCAGTGAGCATTCACGATCATAAAATGAGAATAAGTAAGCATTCATGATCATAAAATGAGATCCAGTGAGCATTCATGATCATAAAATGAGATTAAGTAAGCATACATGATCATAAAATAAGATCCTATGAGCATTCATGATCATTCATGATCATAAAATGAGATCCAGTGAGCATTCATGATCACAAAATTAGAATAAGTAAGCATTCATGATCATAAAATGAGATCCAGTGAGCATTCATGATCATAAAATGAGATTAAGTAAGCATTCATGAACATAAAATGAAATCCAGTGAGCATTTATGTACGAATGATATGCAGTAATCATACTTGTCCATCAAACAAGATCCAGCAACTTTTTATGTCCTCTAAATGAAGATCCAGTAAATATTTATGTCCTTTAAATTAGATTTAGTCACAATTTCAGTCACAAAACACAAAACAACAATTAATTTAATTAATTTTCAAAATGAGATCTAATTTTGTTTACAACAAAGGGAGTCCACTTTTCAAAAAATTTACCCTTTAAATAAAATGTGATTTTCAGTGCAATATTTATAAAACAGAAATAAATAGTATAAACATTATTGATTAAATGTTCATATACAATCATTAACTAATTGATATTTTGATGTTTTGTTGTATTTTTTCGTGATTTTTAAAATATTGAACAATTTTTAATATTGAAGACCCCCTTGTTTTTTTCGTTTTGACCGTTATTTAAAAATTTAAATCTTTACTTTGAGATTCCATGAAAAAATATTTTTATGATAAGATTTCATCATAAAACAGCTTTTAAGTAATGAAATTAATAATTGGTAATATTAATTAATATATAAAGAATCATTTAAGATTATGTTCATCATCTAACACATGATGTATGAAGCAAAGAAAGCACATACATCATTGATGTCGGATTATTTTTTCCTTATTTAACTTTTAATATTTAATTATAATTAAATGATGCATTTTTTAAAGATGAAAACGATGGAATATGAAAATGTCCATTGGAATACATGCATGTAAAAAAAATCAGCCCAAACGGAGCAGTAGAAGTGGTCGAAAAATCGACCTACTTTTTTGCTCTCGACAGACAGAAAGACAGAAAGACAGAAAAGAAAGCAAGTTAAGAAAAACGTGGTAAAAAGGGTGAAGAAAATGTGAAAACCATGGAAATATTACAATAAATAACGCTATTTTAGAGGAATAGATTGAACTGATACTGCGTCCTGCTTTGGATTTTTATGAAAATAATATTTTTTTATTGGTTAATTTTTGTCTGCCTGACTGCCTCGTGCTTTACAATTTATCGGATTTTGGAGTTTAAAATTCACTTTTACATTATTTTTCAAACCTTTTCCAAAAAATGCGTCTATCACCCTCACTAACCCATGTATCCCAAACAATTCACTTCCTACCCATCTTCATTACAATCCCATCTCATATCTTTTTAACATTTTACAATTTCCAAATGATTCCGATATAAATTCCACTTCAATGATTTTTATGATCACATCTAAGCATCATAAATGGTAATATGAGTAGTAGAAATTGATATTGTATGTATGTCTCTTTTTGTAAAATTTTAGGTAATCAAAAAGAAGGAAGAAAGCGGATGAAATTGTAATAAAATTATTTTCGAGTCTGTTTTGTGCTTAAAAAAATGTAATAAAAATCACCAACGCGAAATTTATTTGTAGGACTTTATTATGTGAAAAGATGTTTTGGGATGTGGGATGGATGGGGGAAGGAACAATTTAGTTGAAATACATTCAATTTAAAATTGGAGAAAAATTCAAATTTAACTTAAAATTCACTAAAAACTACTTTTTATTGACCCAATAATCTATTATGTCTCGTCACGCTTCTTGTACAAACATTTGCTTCCAAAAAGTACCGCAAAAATCGACCCTTTCATTGACAAGTCTCAACAATCACTTTACTATAAACCACAACTTGTCATACTTACTTTAAAATATTGAAAACAAATTTATGAAGATTGGATTTCTATTGATGAAAATTGTCTTCTTTCTAGTCCACAGAATGTCTTTGAAAGCATAGATATGAGTATGAATGAAGAAGACTTAAAGGGACATAAAATTGTAATGATATGCGACCATAAAACCAGAAAGATAGAAATTTATATTCATCAATTATTCTGCAATTATGGAACTGTGACGACGTTGTCCTTGGGTGGATATTGACAGGAACTTTCTAAAAATTTTGCGTAGTTTTTTTAAGTTTGAAAATTTAAAAAAATTCTCATAAAACATGTAATTGAAATTTAGAAAAATAAAAATGAAAATGAAGAAAAATTTAAACATAAAATTTTGAAGACATAAATTATACAATCAAAAAATTTTCTCACAAAATCATCGCAAATCCTTCTAAACATCAAATGCCATTTGTCTGTCTACTGTTGCTACATTTCTGCTCCCTTCCATGAATTAAAATATCTCAGTATTCTCGTTCTATCTCATCAAAATGTCATAACTTTTAACATTTTATGATATGCCACAATGACAAAAATGATGATGATGATCCAATAAAAAGAATGAAAAGAAAATGATAATAATAATTTTTATATATTTCCTAATATATAACTTATTACTATTGTTAATACAGCCACTGTTGTATTTATATTAGTTGTGCGTATGTCATGATAATGAAATTTATTTTATTAGATTTTGTTGTGATTTCTTTTTTTTTTGATTTTTAGGAGGTTTTTTACGACTTTTTATGGATACTTATAAATTATAGTTGTAGATGGGAAATTGAAATTCAAATTAGGGGTGGGTTCGATGACTTTTTTGATGGGAAAACAGAATTCTTGATACAGTTTTTATTGAACTAAATAAGTCACTCATTATAACCTGATCCCTACACCAGTCTAAAAACTTCATTAATTTCTCTAAAAATCCTCCCAAACACCACATAAAAATTCTCACATATCACTCCTATAATTGGATATTTGCATCCTATCATCAAAATCTTCATAATCATCCTCATCACTCCTCCTTGTTTGCGATAATTCCCATTTCATCATCGTCATCATTATATTCCCTATATGCAGCACATCTATTTACTTTTTCCTCTAACATGTCATTAAATCTCAATCTCAAATCACTAAGAAAATGTAATCGATCATTTAATTCCAATTTTCACATGTTAAACAACTTTTCTTTCCTTCTTTTTAACACGAGTTCGAGTTAAGGTTTATTGCACCATCATTTTCTATATCAATGTGTCAAGTCATGTCACGAGTTTAAGTGTGAAGAAGAATTGAGGAGAAACTATTGTGATATACAGTGAATGAATGAAGGAAAAAAAGTCAGTTCCCATGAGATTATCCTCATGTCTTTATGCTGATGCATGCTCTCGATTTTTATAATGATAGAATTTCTTGGTATTCATGTGATGAATGAAGGAACTAGAAAAAAAAAACTTGAAAGTAAATATTGGAATGGATGTTTCTATGATGTAATGGAAAATAAGTAGCAATCAAGGAATAACAACTTTTATTACATTTATTTAGGATTCAACTCCATTTTCTAATTTACGAACCATTCGAAGACATACATCATATCCCCACGTTCCCAAATAAAACATTGTCAATTCCAAAAGAAACACAATTAATGTTATCATACAAGAAATCATCCACAATGTAAATCCATATGATAGATCATCCATTGTTAAAACCTTTGACTTCTTTTCAGCACTAACAAAATGCTTTGCTTGATTATAAACATCATAATTCATTGAAGCTGTTTCCATTTCAAATGAATGTTGCAAAATTCCACCAGTTAGGAGAAGTTGGACTGTCTCATCAGTCAGCTCAAATAGGAAGTGAAAATGAAGGAGCATGAATCCGGTGATGAAGGAGAAAAGATCTTCTTGTAAAAAGCCACCAGAGCTAGGAATGTGATTTTGGTAAAGTTTGAGTATTTTATAGTAACTACAATGAGCCATTCTTAATGCTGAATCGGTGATATTTTGCATTATTATTTTGTCTTGCTCATGTACATCCATCACTATGACATGTTGTCTAAAAAATTTTTTAAAAAATATAATTTTTAGTTTTATGACCTAAAATTCAGTGTAGAAAGGTTGGAAAGAGTTAATTTTGATGCAATTTTGTATCAATAACACTTACTTAAGTTCTTCAGGAATCGTCTCATTCAGAGCCTCCTCCAGATCATCTCCGACACTAATTTTATAGTTCATTCTGTACAGATCATCAATAGATTTTGGCAATGGCTTTCTTATGTCACCAGCAACCAATTCAAACAATACACCTTGATAAGCTGTTCTTAGCACCAAACAGAACAAGATAAATGTCATGAGAATAATTCTTGGAAAATTCTCAAATGGCAATTTTGTTTGTGAGGATCCAAAGTAAATTCCAATGACATTTAAAGCTGGTGTATTTACATTATGTCCATAGAATAATTTTTGCATGTTAGGTGACGTTATGTTGATGCCAAAAATGCAAGTAAAAGCACAAAAGAAAACAACCAAACAAAAAATCCAAGTCAAATTGTCAAATGGCAGGATCATGATCCTCATACGATGAATAAGGCTCGGCATCTGTTAAAACAAAAGAAACTTTTTCCTCAAGAAATACAGTCGTCAAGTGCATAAAGTCAGTAATTCTAGAAAATGCAACTCTTGGAATTTGAAAATAAACTTGAATATCCATCACAATTCCGTTCTGTGGAACTGGTAAAAAACCCCCATTCATGTCACGCTGTAAAATTTGATGATTGAAAGTGAAATTTCCCAATGTTGCCATTGCTTTGAACAGATCTATCGGAGGTCCAAATGGATTACCAGAATTATCAATATGCATATACAATCTTCCTGGAGTCAGCCCAATTGTAAGCATACATCCATAAAAGTTTCTAAACTTTCCAGGAATTTCAAGTTCATTCTTCCATTTCATTAAGTTTGTATCAAAAATATTAATGGAATTAATCACAGGATAGTTACAAACTTTTTCGGTAAACCATTCAAAAGACACGAGTTCAATTCTATTATTTGATTTGATCAGGAAGTATTGGTACATTGCAATATGCCCAGGAGACATATTCAGGTACATAGGCTTAGCAACCATCAATAAATCATTCATCACCATTTCTTCACAATAAATTATGAATCTTAATGGATTGTAATAATAGCTTGCTAATTTAACCTGCATGCTAAATTTTCGATAAAAGCTTATGTGAGGAAAAAACATGACCGCTGATTTGCTCATAATGTGATTCCATTGAGACGTCAAAAGGACTATTCGTTCAGCATATCTTAGTCCTGCTTGTGATGGAAACTCATCGAGTATGTCCATGCCTTCATAAAAGAACCCTCCATAAGTTATCAAATCAAAATGAATTCCTTTTTCTGCAAACATTTTGTCGATTAAGTCGTTCAATGGCTTTGAAATTATAGGCTTAGGGGGTAGAGCTGGAACAATTTTACTTAATGTTGAAGATATAAAAATCAGTATCAGAGAAGTGACTTTTTTTAAATTTATATACGATATTTTCATTTTAAAATTTTGTACTAAAAAATAAATACGAAAATTTTTTCACTTTCACTGTTTTTTTTTTCAAAAAAAATCTAGTAAATTTATATGTAAATCGTAAATATTGAGTAGGAATGTTGAATAAAAAGTAAAAAAAAATAGTATTAGAAAAAATATTTATACATATATATTTTTTTATGGAATTTACATTCAATGAATGTTTATTTAATCTACGTTGTTTCAAATGTCCTAAAACAAATTGTTCCATTAAAAATTCAACATTTTTATAGAATTTGATGAATGAATTAAAATACAAAGCACGAAAAATATTGAATTGAATTCTTAATTTAGGTTGGTTCAGAACATCATGAGGAAAAGTTTATTATATTATAAGCTCTTATTTTAAAAAAACACGACTTACATAGAAAGCCACGAACTTCCACGCCACTTATTGATAGACATCATTTTAACTGACAGATTACAACATATATATAATATATATTGAAATTTTAATCCTGCTAACATCCTACTTCATTGCTACTTCATTGCTCTTTTAAAGAAAATTTTCACACCTTCACTCGCTTCGCTTCGTTCAGGATGTAAAAATTTGCTACTTTACACATCATTATCTCATAAAACTAAAATTTAGTAACGATTAGGGAAAATTTTCCCTTGTTCAGGATACAAAAATTTGTGAGCTGCGCTCAACCTACTACTCTTCGCTTCATTCCGTTCGACTGTTATAGATTACAGGAATGTCGAACTCCACTTCGCTTCGCTTCGTTCCGTTCGACTGTTATAGATTACAGGAATGTCGAACTCCACTTCGCTTCGCTTCGTTCCGTTCGACTATTATAGATTATAGGAATGTCGAACTCCACTTCGCTTCGCTTCGTTCCGTTCGACTGTCATAGATTGTTCGTTACATTTTTAAACATATTTTTTCAATTTAT
This sequence comes from Chironomus striatipennis, assembly GCA_026123125.1. NCBI lineage: Eukaryota > Metazoa > Arthropoda > Insecta > Diptera > Chironomidae > Chironomus > Chironomus striatipennis. The sequence continues at coordinate 41,578,315 of CM047393.1, read as the reverse complement.
AGCACTTTTTTAATTTAATACTTTTAAGTCATTTTTAGCGCATTTTTGAAAACTTGTTTTCAAAAAGGAAGCTCAATCATGCACTTTGATCGGTCGTTCGGTCGTTCGGTCGTTCGGTCGTTCGGTCGTTCGGGTCCCAATTATCTCTTGATCTAGACTTCGTAGCAAGCTCGGAATTGTTTTAATAGCTTCATTGAATGTTTTTATTCCCGCCGTTTATATTGAAAAGTCAAAAAACACTCATTAAATAGCTTAATTCATCGATTTTATATTTCAAAAAAAATATGTAAACAATGCAGGGCAAAGCTATGCTGATGATAAGTTTGAATTTTTTCTAACCGTTAAAAAATTTGAAATTTTTTTGACCGTTATTTTGGATTAAATTTTTTTCTTTTACACACCTTAATTAATTAACATTTAATTTTTTCATACAAAACAAATATAAATGCGTTTAGAAATTTGAAAAATAATGGATGTGTTCAGAAATTTAAATTTTTCGCTAATGGAAAATTTTGAATTTCAAAAAACCGGTAAATCGTAAAGCTATTATTTGCATTGAACATTATAAAAATCAATTTTAAAGGAATTTTGATCTTTAGTTTTAAACTTATTATTGAAATGCATTATGATTAAAGAAACAGCAATAGAGTTTTAAAACTCGACATTCTTTTCTATTTAATCAATTGCTAATCGCTGCGTCAAAAATGCGCTGAAGTCCCTCGATATAAACGAGGACTTTTGTAATTTTTTTCTATATTTCTCGCCATAAGATGGCATCATTTTCGATATGCATGCTAAGCATAAGTTTCTTACGTCAATCGCCATATGCATGCTAAGCATATGCATTATTCTAGAACCTCAATTTCATAATAATTGTAATAATTTCCCAATAATAATTTTGATGATCTAAATAATTAATTTTATATAAATAGAGCAGTAATAATCAATAAAGTTCAGTCTTATTCAGTTTCTTTAAACCTACATAATCAACTAGTTCTCATTAATAAGTTTAATAAGTTTTTTACAGTTCATAATCACAACTTAAATAAAATCATTTAAAAGACTTATCTTTTATTTGATAAAAAACATAGATTACAGGAGTGTCGAACTCCACTTCGCTTCGCTTCGTTCCGTTCGACTGTTATAGATTACAGGAATGTCGAACTCCACTTCGCTTCGCTTCGTTCCGTTCGACTGTTATAGATTACAGGAATGTCGAACTCCACTTCGCTTCGCTTCGTTCCGTTCGACTGTTATAGATTACAGGAATGTCGAACTCCACTTCGCTTCGCTTCGTTCCGTTCGACTGTTATAGATTACAGGAATGTCGAACTCCACTTCGCTTCGCTTCGTTCCGTTCGACTGTCATAGATTACAGGAGTGTCGAACTCCACTTCGCTTCGCTTCGTTCCGTTCGACTGTTATAGATTACAGGAATGTCGAACTCCACTTCGCTTCGCTTCGTTCCGTTCGACTGTTATAGGTTACAGGAATGTCGAACTCCACTTCGCTTCGCTTCGTTCCGTTCGACTGTTATAGATTACAGGAATGTCGAACTCCACTTCGCTTCGCTTCGTTCCGTTCGACTATTATAGATTACAGGAATGTCGAACTCCACTTCGCTTCGCTTCGTTCCGTTCGACTATTATAGATTACAGGAGTGTCGAACTCCACTTCGCTTCGTTCCGTTCGACTGTCATAGATTACAGGAGTGTCGAACTCCACTTCGCTTCGCTTCGTTCCGTTCGACTATTATAGATTACAGGAATGTCGAACTCCACTTCGCTTCGCTTCGTTCCGTTCGACACTCCACTTCGCTCCGTTCGACTGTTCGACTGTTCGGTCGAACGTTCCGTTCGACTGTTCGGTCGAACGTTCCGTTCGACTGTTATAGATTACAGGAATGTCGAACTCCACTTCGCTTCGCTTCGTTCCGTTCGACTGTTATAGATTACAGGAATGTCGAACTCCACTTCGCTTCGCTTCGTTCCGTTCGACTGTTATAGATTACAGGAATGTCGAACTCCACTTCGCTTCGCTTCGTTCCGTTCGACTATTATAGATTACAGAAATGTCGAACTCCACTTCGCTTCGCTTCGTTCCGTTCGACTGTTATAGATTACAGGAATGTCGAACTCCACTTCGCTTCGCTTCGTTCCGTTCGACTATTATAGATTACAGGAATGTCGAACTCCACTTCGCTTCGCTTCGTTCCGTTCGACTATTATAGGTTACAGGAATGTCAAACTCCACTTCGCTTCGCTTCGTTCCGTTCGACTTTTATAGGTTACAGAAATGTCGAGCTCCACTTCGCTTCGCTTCGTTCCGTTCGACTGTTATAGATTACAGGAATGTCGAACTCCACTTCGCTTCGCTTCGTTCCGTTCGACTGTTATAGATTACAGGAATGTCGAACTCCACTTCGCTTCGCTTCGTTCCGTTCGACTATTATAGATTACAGGAATGTCGAACTCCACTTCGCTTCGCTTCGTTCCGTTCGACTATTATAGGTTACAGGAATGTCAAACTCACTTTCGCTTCGCTTCGTTCCGTTCGACTTTTATAGGTTACAGAAATGTCGAACTCCACTTCGCTTCGCTTCGTTCCGTTCGACTATTATATTATAGATTACAGAAATGTCGAACTCCACTTCGCTTCGCTTCGTTCCGTTCGACTGTTATAGATTACAGGAATGTCGAACTCCACTTCGCTTCGCTTCGTTCCGTTCGACTATTATAGATTACAGGAATGTCGAACTCCACTTCGCTTCGCTTCGTTCCCTTCGACTCTTATAGATTACAGAAATGTCGAACTCCACTTCGCTTCGCTTCGTTCCGTTCGACTATTATAGATTACAGAAATGTCGAACTCCACTTCGCTTCGCTTCGTTCCGTTCGACTGTTATAGATTACAGGAATGTCGAACTCCACTTCGCTTCGCTTTGTTCCGTTCGACTATTATAGGTTACAGGAATGTCGAACTCCACTTCGCTTCGCTTCGTTCCGTTCGACTGTTATAGATTACAGGAATGTCGAACTCCACTTCGCTTCGCTTCGTTCCGTTCGACTATTATAGATTACAGGAATGTCGAACTCCACTTCGCTTCGCTTCGTTCCGTTCGACTTTTATAGATTACAGAAATGTCGAACTCCACTTCGCTTCGCTTCGTTCCGTTCGACTGTTATAGATTACAGGAATGTCGAACTCCACTTCGCTTCGCTTCGTTCCGTTCGACTATTATAGGTTACAGGAAATTCAAACCATTCAAACCTTTCAATATTCTATTAAGTAAAATCTAATAATACATAAAATGAGATTCAATGAGCATTCTTGATCATATAATGAGATCAAGTGAGAATTCATTATCATAAAATGAGATCCAGTGAGCATTAATGGTCATGAAATGAGATCCAGTGAGCATTAATTGTCTTTAAATGAGATCCAGTTGGCATTGATGATCATAAAAGGAGATCCAGTGAGCATTCATGATGATAAATTGAGATCTAGTGAGCATTTATGGTCATAAAGTGAGATTTTATAAGCATTAATGATCATATAATGAGATCCAGTGAGCATTAATGGTCTTTAAATGAGATCCAGTGAGCATTGATTGTCTTTAAATGAGATCCAGTTAGTATTGATGATCATGAAAGGAGATCCAGTGAGCATTTATGATGATAAATTGAGATCCAGTGAGCATTTATGGTCATAAAGTGAGATTTTATAAGCATTAGTGATCATAAAATGAGATCCAGTGAGCATTCATGATCATAAAATGAGATCTAGTGAGCATTAATGGTCTTGAAATGAGATCCAGTGAGCATTAATTGTCTTTAAATGAGATCCAGTTGGCATTGATGATCATAAAAGGAGATCCAGTGAGCATTCATGATGATAAATTGAGATCCAGTGAGCATTTATGGTCATAAAGTGAGATTTTTAAAGCATTCATGATCTTAAAATGAGATTTAGTGAGCATTCATAGTCTTAAATTGAGATCCAGTGAGCATTCATGGTCATAAAGTGAGATTTTATAAGCATTCATGATCATAAAATGAGATCTAGTGAGCATTAATGGTCTTGAAATAAGATCCAGTGAGCATTAATTGTCTTTAAATGAGATCCAGTTAGCATTGATTATCATAAAATGAGATCCAGTGAGCATTCATGATGATAAATTGAGATCCAGTGAGCATTTATGGTCATAAAGTGAGATTTTTTAAGCATTCATGATCTTAAAATGAGATTTAGTGAGCATTCATGATCATAAAATGAGATCCAGCAACCAATTATGTCAAATAAGTGAGATCCAGTAAACATTTTCTCCTTTTTGATTACATTAAGCATGATCCAGTGACTTTTAAGTCTAATATTGTCTTTAAATTGCTAAAAATGATTATTTTCATACACATTTCACGTTACGTAATTTTACGTAACGTAAAGTTTACGTAACGTATGAAAACGTAAACAAAATTTTTTAAAATTTTTTGTCAATCTTTTTAATGCTGTAACTTCTTACAGAAGCATCATAGGTATAAACATAGCCGAGATTTTTTGTAGCTCTTATGTTAAACTTTGATTTTAAGCCACTTATCATTACTAACAATTAAAATCCAGGCCTGTATCAAAAATGGCGCAACTGTTGCAAAATTTGCAGTTTTTGGCATTTTTAGGTCACTTAATGGACATAAAGTCCAGATTTTATTCAGCACAATTTTGTTTTTAGGTACGATCTATCGAATCAAATAGAAGAAATTCTTAAAAAATGCTTCCCTGAAAATTTTTCCATACAAAAGTATGGATTTTTAACGGTTTTTTGAGTCTAGTTCCAGCATAACGGAAGTGACCGGAACTAAACATGTCTAAGGTGATAGATATTTAAATTATCAATCGAACGAGACCAAAAACGTCATGATTGGTGCTTCCGTTGGCTCACAAAATCAAAAAAAGTGAAATTTTGAAACTTAAGTGAATACAATAACTTGCACGCTTTGCGTGGAAGTTAATTTAGTGGTTTTTGCTATTTACATTTGAATAATTTTGAAAATGAAGCAATTTTTTCTAATTGTAATTTTCATAAATCATGTAACAAGTCAAAATATTACTCAACCTTTAATCGACACGATAGATTCAATGTTTGTCAAGAAAAATATTCATTTTGATCTAATAATCTATGGACGCAAATCTACACAAACAATTGACATCATAGAACAAATTTCAAAACAAAATAATGGAAAATTTGCAGAGCAACTCCGATCAACTGACCCTGCATCTTGGGATCATAAATTAAATAAGTCTACAGTATTTTTCATCTCACAGTTACAAAATTTATTTGTTCTCAATTTGAGTGCAAATTTGACTAGTCAATTCTATAATACATTAAAGTTCCTTATCTACTGTGAAAAAATGAAGAGAAATGATTTGGAAAAATTAGTAAAAAGTCAAAAATTAGGCATGACAGAAGGACACATTTCCAACTTTCAATACTTCCTTGTCGACCATAATGAAAGTTACGAATTGATTACACTCGAATGGTTCATGCCTAATTATTGCTACAAACAATCTTATTCAATCATTAATTCCTTCAACAAGCAGACCAGAAAATGGAAGAAAAAACTTAAAATTTCTGAAAAGTTTAAGAATTTTCATGACTGCATGCTTGTTACAGTTGCAGAGTCAAACTTTATGTTCACAAAGCTTGATGAAGATGGAAAGCCAAGAGGACCATTAATTGACTTATTTAAAGCTATGGGCAAAAGAGCTAATTTTACCTACAATTATCAACTAGTCGATGCAAAATATGACGGAACTCGATCAATTGTCCCTTACAACAATACCGTCTTATTACCTCAAATTCATTTCCAAATCGCACCTTTCATTTTTTCTGATTATGCTCCCGAAACTTATCACTACACAACTTTATTCCACGAACAAAAGATTAAATTTGTATTAACTGAATCACATCCGTATTCGTCATTTGAGAAGTTGTCACTTCCATTTGACTCGATGACATGGACATTTTTAATTGTTGTCTTTTTGAGCGCATTTGCATGCATTTTAGTGTTTAGTTGCATGGCTCCAAAAATTCAAAATTCAATTTTCGGCAATGATGTTGAAGCACCAGCACTCAATGTTGTGGCTATATTTTTTGGAATCTCACAAACAAAATTACCATTTCATAATTTTCCAAGAATAATTCTTGTAACATTTATCATGTTTTGTTTGGTGTTGAGAACAGCTTATCAGAGTGTGTTATTTGAGATGGTTGCTGGTGATATGAGGAAGCCATTACCAAAAACGTTGGATGATTTACATAGCATGGATTATAAAATTTATCTTTGTGATCCTCTGTATTTTATTACGACACTTTTTCCTGAAAAACTAAGGTAAAATTTTAATTTTCAAAAAAAAATTTATTATTAAAATCTATTTTAACTTTCATAGGGCACACAGTGGTCTAAAAATGACTTTTTTGGAAATAATTCATGATATTTTGGTAGTTTATAGTTTTGGACTTGGGGAGTTCAAAAATGCAAACAAAATTTTTTTTCGTCAATATAGGTCCCCATACGGGCCTAAAACGTGTTTTTAGTACCAAAATTTTCAAAAAATTCGTGTGCCTCACTATGTGGATGAAATTTCACAAACTTTTTTTTATTCACTCAGTACACCCTCTAATTTTCATTTAAAAATACCAAAAGTTTGAAAAAAAATTATTTTGATGGTCAAAAATGCGAAAAAGTCCAAAAAATCGGCATTTTTTCAACATTTTTGCTTCCTGTGCCTACATGTCGATCTTAAAAATTCTAAAAACTCTTGATTCTTATAGTTCTTGAGTAGATCTACAAAAAACATTTTATTCGTCATTGCCAAAAAAGCCATTTAGTGCTTCAAAAATGAGGTCAAAGGTGAAAATTTTCGTTTTTTTGGGCATTTTTTGGGTTTGTCAGCCTATATGATCCACAGGTGGCTCCAGGTAACTGTCAAGTGACATTTTTCTTATAGCTCTTATGTTGTACTACAAAATTAAGCAAAAAAAAGTAAATTTTTTCCGGTCCCCCGATTCACCTGAGGCCCCCAAAGGGTGTCTGGTAGGGGGGTCCTCAAGACAAAAAAATTCATATCTCAAAAATATCTTCACCATATTGGCTGAAACTTTCAGAAATGATAGAAAACATCTATACCGACCATTTTCAGTCATTTAAACTTAATTATAACTTGATTTTTAAACTTTATGTACATTTTGCTGATTTTCGAGCTTGGTCAAAAATCGAGTTTTCACTTTTCGACTCCTACCACCTCAGGATGACTTTATATTTTATTTTTTTGACGAATTCTTATAGCTCAGCATAGTACGCATCCAACGAGGTATAAAACATGATATATGGTCAAGATATGGCAGAGTTATGGCCAAAAAACTGAAAAAATGGTCAATTTTTTGAGGTTTTGACAACTTTCATCTCACATATTCACTCATATTTCATCGAAATTTCAAGTATACGTAACAAATTTGGTATTATTGGAAAGGTTATTGCTTCAGCTATACAATAAAATAAAAATCTAAGTTTGGAAGTTCCTCAGTGGACCAGAAAATTTACAAAAGTTTGTCTTGTCCGCCCATACACAGCAAAAATTAAAAATTTTTATTTTTGTGTTTTTTCCACAGTTTTACACATAAACTTTCATAATATGATCAAAAATAGACTTTGCAACCATTACTTCTTACATACAGACCCATAGAAAAAATGCAACTTTTTATGAAAAAATCGAAAATATTCGAAAATTTGATGGTTTTTCTATGAATCTGTATGCAAGAAGTAATGGTTGCAAAGTCTTTTATTGATCATATTATGAAAGTTCATGTGTTAAACTGTGGAAAAAACACAAAAATAAAAATTTTTAATTTTTGCTGTGTATGGGAGGACAAGGCAAACTTTTATAAATTTTTTGGTCTACTGAGGAACTTCCAAACTTAGATTTTTATTTTATTGTATAGCTGAAGCAATAACCTTTCCAATAATACCAAATTTGTTACGTATACTTGAAATTTCGAAGAAATATCGGCGAAAATGTGAGTTGAAAGTTGTCAAAACCTCAAAAAATTGACCATTTTTTCAGTTTTTTGGCCATAACTCTGCCATATCTTGACCATATATCATGTTTTATACCTCGTTGGATGCGTACTATGCTGAGCTATAAGAATTCGTCAAAAAAATAAAATATAAAGTCATCCTGAGGTGGTAGGAGTCGAAAAGTGAAAACTCGATTTTTGACCAAGCTCGAAAATCAGCAAAATGTACATAAAGTTTAAAAATCAAGTTATAATTAAGTTTAAATGACTGAAAATGGTCGGTATAGATGTTTTCTATCATTTCTGAAAGTTTCAGCCAATATGGTGAAGATATTTTTGAGATATGAATTTTTTTGTCTTGAGGACCCCTACCAGACACCCTTTGGGGGCCTCAGGTGAATCGGGGGACCGGAAAAATTTACTTTTTTTGCTTAATTTTGTAGTACAACATAAGAGCTATAAGAAAATGTCACTTGACAGTTACCTGGAGCCACCTGTGGAATCATATACTGACAAACCCAAAAATGCCCAAAAAACGAAAATTTTCACTTTGACCTCATTTTGAAGCACTAAATGGCTTTTTGGCAATGACGAATAAAATGTTTTTTGTAGATCTACTCAAGAACTATAAGAATCAAGAGTTTTTAGAATTTTAAGATCGACATGTAGGCACAGGAAGCAAAAAATGTTGAAAAATGCCGATTTTTGGACTTTTTCGCATTTTTGACCATCAAAATAATTTTTTTTCAAACTTTTGGTATTTTTAAATGAAAATTAGAGGGTGTACTGAGTGAATAAAAAAAAGTTTGTGAAATTTCATCCACATAGTGAGGCACACGAATTTTTTGAAAATTTTTGGTACTAAAAACACGTTTTAGGCCCGTATGGGGACCTATATTGACGAAAAAAAATTTTGTTTGCATTTTTGAACTCCCCAAGTCCAAAACTATAAACTACCAAAATATCATGAATTATTTCCAAAAAAGTCATTTTTAGACCACTGTGGGGCAAGAATTGAAACAATTGATATGCTTCAGTTTACGACATTAATTATTGCAAGAAAAGAAAAAATACAAGATAGAGTTGCTTATTGCTATTATGAAGACTATTTGAAGATTTATCAGGAACACTTTCCGAGTTCTGGTGGATTTTTAAATGAGGAATTATTTTCATCTTTGGGTGGAATAATTTTTCCTCAGTTTTATTTTTTGTATGAACTAGTTGATGAAACTTTGCAGTTGCTACTTGCAAATGGAATTTTTCAGCATTCCTTTAAAATGCACGTGTTTGATATACATGTCAAACTTTTTACGATTGCAACAGAAAATAGATATGTTGGTGTTGAAATTTCTAAGGTTCTAAAGATAGATGACTTATCTTATGGATTTACTTTATGGATATTTGCTTGCATAATATGTGGTATTGTATTTTTAATAGAACTTACTATATTTAATGTTTTAAAAGTTTACTTTTAATTTTCTAATTTTTTGCTTAAAATGTGGATTTTTGAATAAATTTTTCATTGAGTTTAGTGAGTTACCAAAGAAGGGGCCGTTAACTTATTACGCTCTTTGGGGGGAGGTTGGTCCGAGAGTTTGTTACGGTCTATTGTTCTCACACGTGATTCTTTTGTTAGAAATTTTTCGCACAGGGGGGGAGTAAAAACCTGAATTTAAGCGTTACGTAGTAAGTGTACGGCCCCGAGTCCAAAGAATTTTTATTATAAAAACATTTTCTATAATTTTGCCATTAAAATAAAAAAAATAAATTTTTAAAATTTTTATAAAAAAAATATATATACATCTGAATTTATTATATCATTATGTTTTGTAATTATAGAAATTCAACACAAAATTCTGATAAAAATTATCAGCATACAACCACATTTGCATGTTAATAATAAAAAAAAATTTATCTTAAAAAACATAATAATAATATTAGTCTAAATATAAAAACGAAACAGTAAACAATGATTAAAAAATTATTAACTTTATTTCTCACAATTTCTTCTGGATCAGCAATAACATTCAATTGTTTATATTCATTCAATGATTTTGTTCTTATCGGTAAGGAATACACATGCTGGGCAACAATATCCAATGTTACTGAAAGTAATGTCCTATTTGACGTCATTGGAAAACATTTACCTGATAAAGACAATTCTGATGTTTTTGCATTGGAAATTCAAAATGCCACACAACTAACGTTCATTCCACAAGGCATTGAAATATTTTTTCCAAATTTATGGGCTTTAATTATTGGAAATCACAGTATTGTTGAATTGGAAGGTGATGAACTGCGTAATTACAATGATTTAAAACTTTTTGGACTAATCAATGGAAAACTTGAAAAAATATCTGGCGATCTTTTTGACCCAACCCCACACATGACACATTTATGGATGGCAAAAAATAAAATCAAGAATATGAGTGAAAATTTCATAAATTATTCTGAAAATTTAATGTTTGCTGATTTCAACGAAAATGAATGTATCAACATGCAGGCTACAAATCAATTTGAAATGGAAGATTTGGCCGAAAATTTGAGAGTTAATTGTACGGAAGGGACACTTGATGCAGTTGTTGCTCCTGCTGTTGTTGTTGAGACATTGATTGAAGATACAAATGAGAAGAAATGTGAAAAAGGAAATGAAATTGAGAGAATTTGTAGATTAGAGAAGGAAAATGAGATTTTGAGTGGAAAAATTAAGGAATTAATGGCTGAAATCGAAGGTTTGAAGAGTGGCTTGTCAAATGTTAATAGTAATAATGAAGTCTTGAATAATGATGAAATAACTGAAGAATCTTAATAACCAAAAAAAAATAAATCATTTTTAAAAAATAAATTTAAGTTTTTAAATATTTGTTGAATATTGAACTTTTTCAAACTTTTTAAAAATTTTTTTAATCATTTGAAAGTTTAAAAGTTTTTAATATTTTTTAAATCTTTTTTCTTAATGTTTAAAATGTTTTAAATATTTTTTCTTAAATGTTCAAAATTTTGAAACTATGAACTTTTTTAAATTTTTAAAATTTTTATTTTTTTTTTTAATTTTTTAAACTTTTTTTTTAAATTTCAAATTTTTTTAATTACCATATATTTATTTAAATTTTTGTTTTTTAACTTCCACGTAAAGCGTGTATTTATTCATGATTTTTGAAATACAATCAGTAGCTTACAGATGTGTCGAAGTCAAGGTCAAGTTCACTTAAAAAAATAAGCTTGATAATTTTGTGACGATTTTAGCTTGTAAATATATTTAAATTTCATTAAAAAAACTCTAATCAGTTTATATTTCAATTCCAAACCAAAAACACATCAAAATGAGGTTTTATAAATTTATATTATTACTGATTTACATTAAATCAACAGTCAATTCTATTGAAATTGATTGTAGATACTCGATAGAAAGATCAACAAAATTTGGAGATAAATATATTTGTTTTGCAAAACTTACTAAATTAAACTATAATCAGAGTGTTGAGGCTGTTAGTGGTGAACATTTAGATGGAAAATCTAATAATGATGTTGATGGAGTTGCTTTTGTGTCAAACTTAATACTTAATTTCATACCACAAGGATTAGAAAAATTCTTTCCCGAGTTAAATGTATTAGGAATTATTATTCACAACATTACCGAGTTGAAAGGAAATGAATTAAAAAATTACACAAAATTGAGGAATTTTATGATACAAAGAGGTCCACTTAAAAGAATATCTGGAAATTTATTTGAATTCACACCATTGATAAGTTCTGCAGGGTTCATGTTTAACAGAATCAAATTCATGAGCCAAAATTTTTTGTTATCATTAAAAAAATTATCAACAATAAATTTCACGGAAAACGAATGCATTAAAGATTATAATGAAGCAAATACACCAGAAGAGATTGAAAAGTTGGTTATAGAGTTGCAAGAGAAATGCCTTGAGGTTGATGAAATTAAGACTGAAAAGCCAGTTACTCTTGAAGATCTGAATGAAGAAATTAAGAAAATGAAAGAAATTCTTTTAAAAATTGCTGAAAGATTTGGAATTTTGTAACTTTGATAGGACATAATTTATGTAAAGGTTCTAGTAAATTAGTAAAATAAAAAAATGACTTTGCAAGCAAATTTTTTCCAAAGCAAATTTTTTTCCAAAAAACAAATTGAACTTTTTTAAAATTTAAATTCGAATTTTGAAAATTTAAATTTGAATTTTGAAAATTTAAATTCGAATTATGAAAATCAAAATTCACAAAATCCACAAAATCAAAATACTTTTCACTCGTGCACCTTTAATAAGATTCAATAATATTTTTATTCCAAATTTTCCTCAAAAATAACCCGCGATAGAAATTTCACAACAAATTGAAACAAAAAAGAAGAAAATATTTTTCCAACATAAAAAACACAAACAAGCGTCACGCATGCAACTGATGAAGCATCATGATATGATTTAATTTACGATAATAAGCATCAGCATCAACATCAATATCACATCTAATAAACGTGCAATATATTCGCAAAAAAAAATTCTATTGTGTGTGCCGAAAGGGGTTGTCTTGTTTTCATTTTTCACCAACTGACTTACATGCATAATATTTTTGCTATTTTGATTACATGCCAGTCTCTCTTATGTGTTTACATTCCTATCATCATCGTGAGCTCTCTAAAATTCAATTCTGAACAGCCAAATTGTGTTTTGATATATCGAAAAAATAAAATTTTCTGATGTAAATGTAATGAAATAAAAATAGAGTTTTATGAAAATCTGAAATTGCTGAAAAAAATGAGCCTTTTTTGTAAGGAAAATGAACGCATGAGTTTTATTGAATTGGACGAGTTTTAGCTGAATTTGAAAGAATTTGAGTTCATTTTGTCTTCTGAACTTACAAATCTAATTTCTAGATATTTGTAAAGTTTAAATCCATTTTTAAAATATACCTATTAAAGTTTAAATAAATTAAATTTTACTCTAGAATCTAGAGTGTCGATATTTAATTTAAACTTTTAAAAATTCTTTAATTAAGTTGCTTGGACTAATTTTTCTCCAATTTTGAAATGTTTTAAAATTTTTTTTTAAAATAAGCGCTTTAATCTTTTCCAACTCAAAAAATCCTCAAACATTCTCTCAACTCACATGCGGAAATAAAAACTTTGTTAGTGAATGAAAATTTAAATTTCATTTGCATACGATAGCTTGTTACTTCCGCTTTAAGATCAAAACATATTCCACATATGCACACACATGTTTCGTAATACAAAAGAGTTCCATTAGTGATTTCATTTTTTTTCATATGCCGTGTAATTTTGGTGGATTTTTTCTGCTGATTTTTATGCACTAGTGATTTGAATGAAAGAATTTTCTGTTTTCAGCATCAACAAACTAGGAAAAACTTATTTTCCGCTTTTGTAATTTCATCAATAAATGAAGAAAAAAAGGAGGTAAAATTTTCTGATTTTTATTTATTGATGGATTGCGAATCCTTTGATGGTAAATGTTGTGTTGTCATTAGAAATTGCGGGTCTTTTTGATATTTTAAATTGGTTTTTTGTGTTCAGGAGTCAAGAGGGTTTCAGAATTTCTGGGAGAGAAAATTTTGCCGATGAAAAAAAAAATCAAAAAAAAAAAAATTGTATCGAAGATACTTTGGTGATTTATTTAAATTTTGTTCAAAAACTAAGTTAAAAAAATTTAAATTTTGTTCAAAAACTAAGTTAAAAAAATTTAAAATTTTTTCAACCCATCTAGAAATGCACATTTACATTGAAAACATTAGTAAAACTAAACAATCTAATCAACATCCATTATTCCACCAATAATACCCTTCAATGAACCATTCACCATAAGTATGTTAGTTCATCTCATACATGCAAATTTAATCATCTTTAACAGATCATTTGAAGTATCATCCTCATATGTAAATCAATATCCAACAAATATAATGCAAATGATATTCATTTAGCATCCCAAGTCGAACCCTTACATCAGCATTTCATTAAATATAATGAGTTCTTCAATTCTTCTCCCATCCATAGCTTTTAAACAAATAAGTACAGCAAATATGCATAAAAACATTCGCATGATGTGTGTAATGAATATTCAAATGAAATACAATTCAAGTATGTTTTACTTTTAAGACGATGATACTACATTTAAATGCGAAACATTATGAATGATGAACAAGCATAAAAGAAATGAGGAAAATTTCAGGAAAAGTCAAAGTGAATTGAACTTTTTAACTCGTTTAAATTTTTAATGAAAAGTTGTTTAAAATGTTGGAAATTTGCTTGTGAATTCTGGATCTAAACGAAAGGTAAAATAATGCAAAAAAAGAATTCAAAAAAAAAAAAAATCTAATATGTGATTTTTTCAAGATTTCAAAAAAAAAAATAAATTTTAAAATTAATTTTGTTCAAAACAATTTTTTTAATTTCATTTTTTCAACAATGAAGTTTTGAAAATTTTTTTTTTCAACAATAAAGTGACAATTTTAACAAAAATTTCCATTAAAAAATTGACAAATTCAACAAGCTATAGAGCAAAAAATAAAAATAAAAAAAAAAAAACATCTAAATAATTCAAAAGCATTTAGCAAACTGCCACACATAAAAATCCATGAAATTTTAAACATTTTAAAAAGGTAAAGAGTTTAAAAACATCAAACATATCAAGGGAATTAAATTTTTAATGGATTTCAAGATAGTTAAATACATAAATTATAAGTACAAGCTCACATATGTGATTCGTATGTGAAAGAAGTGAAAAAAATCTCAAAAATCATTGTCGGATTAATTCTTTTTTCCATTAGCATGAAGATTGCGAAAGTCTTAAAACTATTTTTACAGTCACAAAAAAAAGAAGTAAAAATGTACACAATAAGCAGTGATGAGGGTGCAAATAAGTTATTTTCCACATACATGTCGTGACAGGATGTTTGTGTGTGGAATGAGTTTGGAAAGGAAAGCGAATAAAAAATTATTCTGCGTATCATTCTGCATTAACTTATTCTCCTTGAGAATGTCAATCTTTTGAGGAGGTTTTTCCTCTCGTTTTCTATTTTAATTCTAATGTAAAAAAGTTTTTTCGGAAAAAATATTTCTTACAATTTTTCTCGTAGTTTTTCTGCCTCGTTTGCACGAAAGATATTTGTAGCATTTTTATGTGGAAAAACATAGATTTTGTAGAAATGTCTGCCTGGCATTACAATTTTATTTAGTATCTTAAAAAAGTTAGTCAAGAATTCTTGTCAATTTTGCTTTTCAATGATATGTCAATCTAGGGGTGAAGCCGGGGGTGGGGGTAAGGGAGTTTAAACCCCCACCCTCTATTTTGGCAAAGTTTGTATAAGATATTATTGAATTTTTTCAGATCCGAACCAAAAAAAAAACGTTCAAAATTAGCGAAAACCCTCCTCAAAAAATTCCTGGATTCCGCAATCAATCTATTGTAAAATTTATATTTTTCTCATACTTTTTACATTCACTTCCAGAAAAAATGCGCCTTAGACACCAAATTGATTTTTACTACTTTTTTTCCTTCTTGAAACTTCCATTCATGGATTTAATTTATTTATTTGTTGCGTATTGTTACGCCATATAGGCGCGCACGCGAGTATACACATTTGATGAGATAGATTCATGATAGAGTAATAAATAGGCGTGAAATCGATTCCCTTTTACATGTGTGCATATTTTATAAATGAGATTATCATCCTCTCTAGTTTCTATATTTTTTTTTTGCGGATACGCGTCTGCTTCCTTATTTGATTAATGATGTTGCGGAAAATTTATTGGATATTTTTAGATTCTAGTTTGATACTCTTTAAAGTTGAAAGAGTTTTTTTATGTTTTGAAATATGAAATATTTTTGATGCGAAATTGAAAAGGATTATTTTTTTTGTGGAAGTTCATTTTTCATTTTTTTTGAGAACATAATGTATTTTTTTGCGAGCTGAAGTAATGTCTTTTAAATCAACAGATTTATTTTCTATTTTCTAAGATTATCTTTTTGATGATGTTGTTGGTAATGATGATGGTTGAACCTCCTGTTGATTTTGAATAAAGGGTTTAAATATATTTTAGATGATTTTTTTTAAATCGCTTTAAATTTTAAATATTTTTTTTTTTTTAAAAAAATTTTGCTTCAATAAATAGATTTTATTTAAAATATTTTCTGAAAAGAAAACCTGTCAACTTTTATTTAAACCTTTCAATTAAAATTCACTTTCCATTTCAATTTCCTAATTAATTACGATTGTCATTTCAATAAAATTGGTATTAACAGAAAACACCAGCGTTAAAATCTCCTCAAGGCATTTGACAGTCGGTAGAAAAAGAACAAAAATTCATTTTCAATTAAAAAGTCTTTTAAAAAACATTTTAATTTAAATTTTCTTTATGCGGAAATCAGTGGGCGATAAACAATCACACACAATGAGCGGCGATGAATTTCAACCCTCAAATTAGCGCTTTTGTTTCTTATTGTTTAAAATTAAATCAAATGAAATTGAGATGGGCAGGAAAGTTATCAGGACTGGTTGCATACGTACACAAACAATAGATGGATTGATGTCAGGCATATGATTAAAGTTCTATGAATTATTTTTGACATTCTAACAATTAAACACATAATGAATAAAAAAATATGGAAAATGAGAATTTTTTATATTATGTTATAATCACTGCTAATCTTGATTGAATATAATATTTTAGACGACAAAATTTAGTAATTTATCATACTTGTAGTATGACAATAAATAATCCAATTTTCTTTCATAAATGATTGATTTTTTTATAAAAAATTATTTTCGCACGCTTGTCGTATTTACGATCCATATGTCCCTCGAAGAACAGAAAAATACGAGTACGATGTGGAAATAATCTGTTAGAAAAAAAAGTTAAATATTAAAGTTAAAATATTCAAAGGGGCAGTTCACTTAGTACGTTCGCTTTTTAGGGGGGAGGGGGGTCTAAGATTTTGTAACAGATTAAACAAAACAAAAGAATTTTTATACAAAAAGCGTAACAAGGGGGGAGGGGGGTCTAAAAAGTCATTTTTTTGCGTAACGTACTTTGTGAACGGCCCCAAAAAAAATTGCGATTACCCATTGAAAAATTTCCAGTGAAACATCAAAAAATTTCCAACCCGTTATCTTTTGCGATTTTTGAGCTCTAGACATGACTTGAAAGACAAGTTTGCGATATTGGACACTACTTGCATACCATTCTGAGTTGTAGACTGATGTAGCAATTGATTCAGATGAACTATTTTTTTTTGTTTAAAAAAAATTTAGTGATGAAATGTTAAACTAATTTTTTTAACAATTTTTTCTAATTTTTAAAATAATTTTAAATTTCAAAAGTTTTTTTTTTAAATTTTTTATGATTTTTAACTTTTAGTTTTTATTAGTTCTTTATAACCATTTTTTAAGGTAAATCGACTACTTACTCAACCAATTGCTGTGCAAAATAGCAGTGAATGAATATCTGAATAGTCAAACAGAACGGGAACAGGGCATATTTTGCAACAAAATATCCACTGATGCCTGACTTTAGATTACATTAAGAAATCAGAATTAGCTAGTATCTTTTCAATATTTTATGAAACACTTACCACTAAAAAAAAGCTAGTAGTACACAGACTTGTAATTGATCCAAAAATATTAATAAACAACAACGGTGAAAAAATTTGATCTAACTTTTCAGAAATTTCAATAAGCTCTTGATGAATGCCAATAAGCTTTTTGAGCTCCTTAATTGTTTCTTCTTCATCATCATTCACACTTATTTCACTTATAATTTGACCAAGAATACAAAATTCCATAGACAGAATTTGGCATAAACTTGCAAACAACAGATCTGTACTAACGATGTAAAAAATTATAAAAATAAAAATCCAACTTTCGATAGCCCAAATCACTTCGTATACAACTGGTTGAAATTGATAAAAATCAAATGGAAATGTCAATGGATAAACTGTCATCCAAGGAACATTTACATTCATAACAACTCCATAGATCTGGTGAATGTATGGCATCAAGCAAAATTGAAATCCTGTCGTTGCAAATATTACATCGTAAAATATTTCGAATCGTTTTAAGACCTTCAGATATTTCAGAACGCCAAATGTCAACTGATCAACTCCAGAATGTGGAAAATATTCATCCATTTTGTCGATAATTTCGTTCAATCTTTCACGATTGTGATAAAAAATGACGTAAATTTTGACCGTAACGACAAAAGAACCACCAAAAAATAGAGCATTGTCTATCGACACAAAGAATTCATGTTGATGGATTGATGAGACAAATGACACTATTTCAGCGATTAATAGAATCACAATTGCAACCTCAAATGCGATATTATTGATTTTTACCCACTTATTAGGCATAAAATCACTGTTTTTGAGAAATGTAATTCCCAAAATTTTCGTAGATTTTTCACATCTGAAGAAATCTTCATACAGAATGTGTCTTGATCTAACTTGACACTTAAAAAGATTTTTAATAAATTTTACACATTTTTCTCCTTTATTAACAAAGCTTTCCATTTTTTATCGATCCACTCTGTCTGAAGTTTAAAGTAACAATAAAACAAGAATGCGTGAACAATCTTTTGCAGTAATTTTAATGCAAAGCGCACTTTAAAAAAATTACTTGGTTTTCTAACAATTCAATGCTATAGGTTGATTTAAAGTAGGTGTGAAGCATTCAAATGACATCCTTGTCACAAAAAAATTAAATTTTCAATGAGTGAGAAAAAAAATAATGAACGTACTTTTGCGTTAAATAATTTAAATTGCAGTTCTCACGCATTTTTAAATTTTCATTATAACGAGAGAAGAAACTGAGCGTGGAAGTTGAGAAATATACAGAGAAACAAATATACACAAAAATTATTCGTTGAAATTTATAAGAAAAAATTTACAACCTAACATAATAAATTCATTACTGTCCTACTGTAACTAAATTTCAATTATTTGCATTAACATTCATTCAACAGTAATGAAAAATAATAATTTTAAATTAAATATAAATTTTCATGAACACGTCGTGTTTTTGCGGAAGCCACAAAAAATCATGATTTACTGTTCATTTACTTGAGGTTTGAACATCTGTTGCCTGAAAGTAAACTTCTGCTGCGTCACAAACATTTTCTGTTTGAGGCATCAAAAAAAATACTTTTTTGCGTATTTTTATTATGTTGAGGAATATAAATTTTAATTAATTGCGGTGCGCAGCAACAACAACGTGAAATGTTTTTCGCAATAGAAATTCTGACCTTTATTGGACAGTAAATTTGATTTTTATGAAAATTTTTTAATGAAGATGTGCTGCTGTGTAATGAGATTTAGTTGTCGTTAAAGACGTTTTCCAAAAGTAAAATTAGAAATTAGATTGCAAAGGAAATAGATTTGTACATGGAAGAATGTGTACTGTTAAAATATTATAGTTTGTTCGTCAACCATATCATAACCCATTGAAATTTTCAATCACGAATTAACTTGTGTAATTTTTTATCGTTCAAAGCAGTCACGATCTGACTGTTAAATTTTCTCATTTTTTGCTCAACAGTTAAGAAACTTTAATATTTTATTTTATTTTATTAAGTTAGTCTTAGTTATTAGCTAGAGTTAGCGACATTCTATTAGTGAATATGAAGCTATTTCTAATTTCCATTGTGGCTGCAATTTTTGCAGTATTTTATTATTTTAGAACAAATATCATTGAAAATTTACCAATATTTGAAAAATGTGAAGATACCAGAAAATTTACATATTGGCCAGTGGTTCTTAATCAATGGAATAAAAATGACAATCTAGGATCAATGAAACGTGTGCTTAATAAAATGGGTTACAGAATGGTCAATGGAAGTGAAGAGCATTGGTAATTTTACAAAATAAAACTGGTTACAATTTAATTGATTTTAATTCAACTTTCAGGGACATAATGTGGTCACTAGAATTTCCATTCGACACATTTGTTAACAAAATCGCTAACTTTATAATCAAGCCTAACCAAAAAATTAATCACATTCCTGGGATGACATTTATTGCAAATAAGCTTGAATTCGTCACAAATACCAAGTCTGAATATATTTTGCCTGCCTTTATTCTTCCAAGAGATGAGAAAATACTTAAGAATTATATTGATGAAAATCCAGATGCAAAATTTGTTGAAAAAAATTGGGATAATCGAGGTGTTCAGTTGGTGCCAAAAAGTGTTATTCAGGAAGGATATAGTGCAAAAAATAAGTAAGCTTTTAGGATATGTTGAATAATTTAGTAGATTTTAGAAGAATAGTACAAACACATTTTTGAAATATGCTTTAATTTTCCATTTAAGATTTCTTCAAGTCTTCCTACAAAATCCACTTCTAATTGACGGACATGCCTTTGATATTGGAGTTTATGTCTTGGTCACATCAATCGACCCTCTAGTTATCTACAGATTTAAGACAGAATGTTTATTTCGATTCTGTTCTGAGCCATACCATCCATTTGATCCTAAAAATCTTGATAAGTACGTAATAGGAAGAAGTAAAAGGCATGCATGGGATATGAAGACATTTCAACACCTTGAAGGTCATTTTGATTTTTATAATTTTGACATATTTAAAAATTTCATAACCAAGAATGATGGTGATGTGGAAGCTCTACTAAGTAAATTTGACGACGCAATTGTCACAGCTATAACATCAAAAATTCAAAACATTTTAGCAGTTATGCGTCAAGATTGCAGGAAATTCAAATGCACGAATGAAAATTTCTTTGAATTATTTAGATTCGATTTTATGATTGACGACATGCTTAATGTTTATTTAATGGAAATCAATATGAGTCCGAACATGACACCATCTAAACAGGAGTATGAACGAAATGCAATACATTATGAACAGGTTATTTATAATACATTGAGGTTGATTGGTGCTGAAGGCTTTGTGGAGTTGAAAGACGATTTAAAGTGAGAATTAAAAAAATGCAGCATTAAAAAAAATATCGATTAATTATTTTCAGGAATTCAACAATTTTCTCATCACCTCAAAACATTGCAGTCGATATTGAAGCATGCAGTACATGTGATGAAAACTGTGAATCTGATTCATGTTACTTATGCTTACCTTGTATGTCAGACGATGTACGTGGATATTTGCAGAGATTCTATCGAGAACATAACAGACGTGGTGAATTTACGAGAATTTTTCCATCAACAGTCAGCGTTACCAATGAAAATTTAGAAAGTTTTTCAGAAAAGACACAAAATTTGGCACTTTGGTTATCAGCAAAATGTGAAATGGATTATGACTGGTGTTAAATAAAAGGTTTCACAAATATTAAATAAACTATAATAAATTGTTTTAATTTAACATTTATTCACTGTTAATTAGCCTCAATGGCCTCATTAATACGTCCAAAACAAAACATTCAACACATTAAAAAGGCGCTACAGCAATTACACGATTAATCCAATCAAGATAACGCACTACACTTGTAAATATAGCTGGAAATTCTTGTGTACATAATTGCAATGGTGTGCTACCAATACCAACAAGAACTGGATTTAAATTAAGATATGTAATCAGCGGAGCTCCTTCATCACCTTTGCATGTTGATGTACCTCCATTTGTACTGGTACACATATGATTATCAGTAAGAACTGACGTTCCATGATACTGTCTACATTCTTGATTCGAAATAATTTCCATTGCTACAAATCGAAGCTGCATTGACTGTAAAGCATTTTCATTATCACCAACAAATCCAAATCCAGTTGCGATGCTAAAATGTCCAGTGACATTTAAGTTCGAGTTTGTTGGAAGTCGAATTATGTTGATTCTTTCTCCTAAAATATTCTCAGTAGCTCCTTCAATGAAAACCAATCCAATGTCATTTTGGAAAATTGAATGTTCCTCATCTCCATTATAATTTGGGTATGTGATGATATGTGCACTATTTCTGACTAAAAATGAAGTTGCTCCTCCTTCTAAGATGCTCACCATTCCAAGTCTTACAATTATATCTCTAGCACCATAAACACACTGTCCAGCCGTCAATACCCAATTAAATCTAATCAGTGCACCTCCACAAAGCCTTCTAGTTAATCCATTGAATGGTTCTAATCTTACATGATATGGAAATTGTCTTGGTGCAGCTTCCGTACCTCCTGCAATTCTTCCACTTCTTTCTGATTCTTTAGATTCTACAATTATTGCAGTAATGGCAATTAATTGAATCAGGAGTAAAATTTTTAACTTCATTTTTCGTCAACTTTAGATAACTAACTGAAGTTTTAGTACTGATTAAACTTATCACAGGAATTTTCGCATTTCTTACAGTATATAATGTGATCAAGGAGAAATCAGACTAAAATGTGATAAGATAAATTTGAAAGAGTGTCATTATTTTGGAATGTATTGTGATAAACAAAATATTCGAACCGTCTTGATAGAAATATAAACATTGAACCTCTTCATGGTGAAATAGATGAGTAAGGTAATCTATGACAAGACAGTAATTAACTTATCAACAATTAAGAATTAGTTTTCAAATCTTATCAGTCAGTCATGCTGCTTCGAATTATTTTGATTTGTTAATTTCAGAGTTGATTGTATAGAACTAAATCTACCTGAAAATGAACTTAAATGACTAGTTTTGATTTCCTACTCTGACTTTTTTGCAATCACCAAATTAGTTAAAAAAATTAATTTTTCAGTCTTGTTCGTTAAATTGAATTGAAATGAAGCAACTGATTTTCTTCATTTTTGCTATTCCATTTGTGCTTACTCAACGTCTGACTGAAGAGAATGCTGAAGATTTTATAGACCCAATTGAACTGCCTATTTATCAGGAAGCAATTAGAAATATGTTTCCAAATTACACGCATATTGAAAGAGAAAGAAGGATAATTGGAGGAGAGATAGCTCAACTTGGTCAATTTCCATACACTGTAGCACTGCATATGAGATCCATGAATAGATGGTACATTTGTGGAGGAGCATTGGTCAGGTTTAATTGGGTACTCACTGTAAGTTTTCTCATTTTTGATTTTGTCCATGCAAATTTTTGACATTAAAAAATTTTAAATTTTTGAATACCCCAGGCTGCTCATTGCATTGAAGGATTTGATTCCATTCAAGTCATTGTTGGTGCTGTCAATCGAATTTTCGGACCAGCAGCCTTCAATGTTACTGTAACTGAAAAAGAAGACTTGATAGTTCATCCATACTTTAATCCTAGAACATTAGCTAACGACATTGGATTAATTAGACTTAGAACTGCTACTCGTTCACTTCTTGATCATCCATTTGTTGGTCTTATTAGACTTCCAAATGTGACGGATGCTAGAATAGATCTCACAGGTCGATCATCAATAGTCAGTGGTTTTGGATCAGCAGGCATAGGAACAGGTCCATCTGAAGTTTTAAGATTTATCACAGTTCCAGTTATATCAAATCAAGAATGTTCAGATGTCTTCAGAGGTGCAATTTTACCATCAAATTTATGCGTCTCAACAGCTGGTGGAAGATCTCCATGTCAAGGTGATTCAGGTGGACCACTGACAACTGCCATTGATAGAAATAGAACTATTGTAATTGGAATTGTGAGTTTTGGAGCAGAAGATTGCAGTGTTGGAGCGCCAGTAGCTTTTGCAAGAGTGACAAGTTTTCTTGCGTGGATTGAAAGCATTGTTAACGGTGGAAGTAGTTTGAAATTTGAGAAAAGTGTTGGGATTTTGGTTGTTAGTGTGATTTTGATAAGGAACTACAATTTGTAGATAAAGATTTGTGATGGATGAAAAAATTAATTTTGGGAGTAAGCATGTGATTTTTGAATTTAAAACATTGTCGAAATTTTGGATTGCAAAATTTTAAATTTAATAAAATTGCTAAAACAAAAAAAAATCATCTGAAATTGCTTCAAAAATTTCACGAAAAAAATTAATAAAAAAAAATTTTAAATAAATATAAACATTAAAATATTTTCTTCTTCTGTTAAGTATACTCGACATTCTCATGTTCTCAAAGGAATATGAACATTTACCGAATTGTTGTGATTCTTCTTATTCTCGTTTCTTTTTTCACAATCATTGTTATTAATATAATATTCATTCTCATACTGCATATGTTAATGCTCGGATAAGTTTCAACGATGAGCAAACGATATTTTTCTGATAAATGTATGAAAACTTATTGTTATCATCATCATTCTCAACATCAAAAATTCTACTTTACAAAAAACTCAAAATTTTATTTTTCTCAAATTTTATTTTTTGAAAATCTACGAAAAATTTTTCTTGAAAGAATTATTCATGATTATCTTGAGAATTTGTGTGTGGCTGAAGTACCATGGCATATCATGTCCAAATGTTCTGAAACTTTGCCAGAATTAAGTCCATATTACGTCCAATTGCGTCCAGCAAAAATTTAATTTTGTATAAAAATGTGAAATTGCTTGAGAAAATTAATTTTTTCGACATTTCGTTTATATAATTTAAAAATTTGAAGAAAACAATA
This sequence comes from Chironomus striatipennis, assembly GCA_026123125.1. Lineage (NCBI taxonomy): Eukaryota > Metazoa > Arthropoda > Insecta > Diptera > Chironomidae > Chironomus > Chironomus striatipennis. The sequence goes on along the minus strand of CM047393.1, from coordinate 41,553,749 downwards.
AAATGAATTTTTATAATTACGAAAATCCTAATTCGATTTCAAATTTTGATTTAGTATTAATTTTTAATTTTGACCTGAAATAAATATATTGTTTAAAAAGGTTTAAAAAATCTCAAAAAAGTTTTGAAAACTTGAGACTTTTATTTTTAAATTTATTTTAAAAAAAATTACTTTTAAATTTTTCTTAAAAATATTTTAGTAAAGTTAAAGTTATTTTGTCATAATTGAATTTGTCATCAAATTTAAATATTTTTTGATATACAACATACATTTTTTGATTTTTTCAATTTTTGGACATTGATACTCAACCATAACTTTAAAGTGACATAGGTCAGTTATGGATGGTCAAATTTAAAATATTATTCCATATTTATTATCCTTGTGAAAAGTAGATATGTTTAGACATATAACTTGATACTAAAAAAATTATGAAACTTTTTCATATTCAGGTACGACAACAAAAATGGAACTGCCATAGGTCTAAAACGTCAGCATAGACGTAAATAATTCTTTTATATTTGAGTTCTTGAGAAAAGGGAGATGTGATTTGATATATAACTTGACAATATCATTAGTTTCTAAGTAGAAAATTTTTTGGTCCACAAGCAAAACTTTGAGTAGCCATAACTTCCGTTAGGGACATCGGTTTCAAAAAATTTTTGCGGGACGCAATTGGACGTAATTAGTAGATCAATTTTAATATATAATATGTCACATAAAGTTAGTTTTAAGAAATCATGCCGTTTTAAATCCTGAAGTACGACGGCAAAAGTACCCAAAACTTTGACTTGCCATATCCAGGCACAGGAAGTAGGACGAAATTAAATTTTTGCTGGACGCAATTGGACGTAATATGGACTTAATTCTGGCAAAGTTTCAGAACATTTGGACATGATATGCCATGATACTTCAGTCACACGAATTTGTTTAAAATGTATTAAAAATTTGAGCTTATCGTTACTTCTTGTCTAATGACTTTTCGAGTGAAGTTTTCATAGAAAATGTGTTTGATGATTATGTTGAACATACTTAGTATTATATGTGCATAACATGGAAGAAGCTATGATTTTTTTCGTATGGAGAAAAAGTTAAATTTTCGTGAAACCTTTTAGAAAATTAATAGCTTTAGATAAATGGCGAATTAAATTGCAATCACAGCTGGAAATTCTACTTATTTTCCAAAATATTTGGTCATTCATTAATACCATCCGATACCAAACAGCTCTTTAATGCATTAAATTTCCCAAATAATATACATATAGCAAAAATAACTAAACTCATTAAGCTAAAAGTCAAGACTCACAAATCATAAAAATCATTGAACAAAAACAAGAAAGCGAAAAAATAGAGAGAAAAAAAATAATTAGTTTTATTAACTTTAATGACACATGCACTGGTCCATTTTAACAGAAATTTAGTCAATTAAATATTGTACACAGAATGAATAAATTGCAGAATATCAGCACAGCACAAATGGAATTATTTTATTGCCATATGTATGCTGAACTAATTATTTCATGAAAGCTTTAATGTGATTATTCTATGTCATTTAGCACACATTAAGGACGGACTTGCTTTGTTGCGAGTCATAAAATATTTTTTGACAGTTTCTGGCATTTTTATGCTTGAATGTCTTAAGAATCAGCACAAAATATTATTTTTTGAAGACTGTTGCTAATCAAGGACTGAAAAATTTTTAATTTCATGCGTGAACTACCGAAAAATTTCTTTCCCTTCAACTTCCACTTGTTGTTGCTGTCACTTTCTCCCTATATGACTTGTATACTGTTGAGCATCTAAATATGCATACGCTACACACATAATTTGCATGTGAGCATCGTACGTGCTTTCATTTCTACTGTGATTTATGATGTCAATATTTGCACGCTGCTTATAAGGATTTTAGCTGTGTTGATGGTGAAAATTTTACGAATTGTTAGGCATAGACATTTGGCGAATCTAAATTCGATTTTTTTGTGAATTTAAAATTGGTAAAATAAGGATTTACAATGGACTGTCATGTGAGATTTTTTTTGAGAATGATTAATTTATTTTTTGGAAATCGATGAAGTTTTGAGAATTTATTTCTCATCTGGGATTATTTTTAATTTCTATATTTTTTTTTTCAGGGTGAATTTTTGATGGCAAAGGATTTGAATTTTTCCAATTTTCAATATTTTATTATTTAAAATTCTTTTAGAAAAATATTCAAACTCCTACCCCACCTGCTTAATACGTACAGCCATCGAAAACATATTCCGAGCTCTCACCTTATCAATCATCAAGAAATAATGAAAACATTCAATACATTCATAAAAAACATAAAAAGGCATACATAAAATAAAGCAATTCAATCGCTAATCTTGTTATCGGTCGAAGTAACAAAACGCGTTGTTGCGTAAAGCAAGAGTAAAAAAATGAGAGATTTAATGTACAATTTTAATGATTTCTTTTTTTTTCTTTCAATTTTTTTTTATATGTTCTATGCATGATCTATTGTAGAAATATTTGGGTGGAAACGAAATATAAAATAAGTAAAAAAGGGTGTAAGGAGCTTAAAAGTAATTTTTATGGACCATTTCTATTTACGTAATGCCGATAAAAGCGGTTTAAGTGAAAATGAAAACTATAAAAAGAAGGAATTTTTTAAAGGATGCAAGGGTTGTAAATTTTTTAACATTCAGAAGCATTTATTTATTTTTAAATTTTTTGGCTTTTTAATTTTTTGTCTAAATTTAAAATAAACATACTTGATATTTTTTTTTTTGGTTTATAAATTTAAACATATTTTTAAAATTGATTATACAATTTTTTTAAAATAAATTCCAAAAATTTCAAAACCTTCCATCCCTTGATTTACATCCTGTAACTCATTTCTTTCAAATATCAATAGGCAGTTCCTCATTTTATAGATTTTCCTTCCTTTCAATCCATAAAATTCGCATAGAAAAACAAAAATACAAAACGAGATGAAATTTAATTTTTATGGCCTTTTTGTGCCTTCATCCATTAATCCCCGAAAAAGTGAAATACACAGGAATTGCAACAATAGCAATAACAAACAACTCGTTGGCACTTTATGTAAAAACATCGTCAGTTATAACTTTATATCGTTTTACATAAAAATAAAATTAAAACGTTTTTCACTACACAACATTTTTAGTAATAAAATTGCATTAATCTTCATTCCCTTGTGCCGTGGCATGCACACAATTTTTACATCCTTACATTTTGATTCATTAAACTTTGTTATGTTATGACAATAAAAAAAGTTTTTTCTTCTTTTTTTTCTCGTCATTTTTCTCATTTGTCATGGAAAGTTGAAAATGTTTTATTGATACTAGAATTTTCGGCTCGTTAAGGGTGAAAAAAATTAGAAAAAAATCTGAAAAAATGTTGAATTCATAGAAAAGTGCAAATAATTAAAAATTAAAGCAGTTTCAAGTTCCCTAATACTGAATTCTAGTCTTAAGATTCATCACTCACAAAATTCTCAAACAATAAAAATTATACAGCACACCCGGTCAAAAATATAATCACATATATTTTCCCTATTCGGAATTATGTTTGTCTCATCTCGTTTTTTTTAACAGTTTGTATCCATCCATACATTTATTGAGCGATAAAAAATGTAATTTGAAAATCATCATCATCATAACAAAGCCCACAAAATAATGTGATGTTCAAGAAGAAATGTACAAAAATATGTTCGTTATGTGCTGTATCTTTGTTTTGTGTGATGATTTAAAATACAAAAAAAAAATAATAACTTTTATGATTGTTTCTTTTTTTGAGAAGGACATAAAGTGTTTGAATGTTTGTCTGAGGGTGAATATTTTAGATAATCGATATAAAAGAGGATTTATTGAATTTTCATATGATTGAATTGAATGTTTGATAGATTAAAGCAGAATTAGTATTTTAAAAACAACAAATTTTCTTATTTATAAAAACATCAAAGATTTTATATTCATCAACAAATTTGCTTAAAATCTTCAAAAATTTGTAATTATCTCTTCAATAAAAATTAAATTTCCATTAAAATCTCAAAAATCTTCAATTTACGCAATATTCTATCTTAAAAACCACTTCTCACCCTCAAAATTTGCCTCACACCATCCACGTCCACTTTTAAAATTTCTCTATTACTCACAATGATTCAGTAAATAATTTGTTGACCGGAAAATAATCTTTTACAAAAATTTCAACCCTCAAAATTTCATCAAAAAAAATGTTCTGTTGACACATCAAGCAACTAAATTCCATCAACACACAACAATAACAACCTAGTAAAGAAATGATCAAAAGAGATTTTAATTGAATTAAATTTTTTCACACATGGAATTCTTCAATGTTTTATTTTGAATTGAATTGAATGTGTTTTTGAGGGTTCATCATCATTTTAACAAGATTTTTTGATTTTTTTTTGTTTTCGGAAGGGACGCAATAAAATTTTGTTATGGGACAGCCGTTGTCCTCTTTTGTTGTAGATTTATTTTTTTGGGTATTTTGCACTGTGACACATAAGTGCTCTTCATCTTTTTCTCTTTCATCATTCCTCGCATTTCCTGAATTTATTTTTTGTGTCTCTTTTGATTATTTTTGAATTTGGGAAAGTTATAATTTTTGAAAAAGAATTATATCTTAGTTGTTGATTTGTCAAACTGACTAATTTCTGAAAATTTCAAATGTTTTAATTTTTTATGAATTTTTCGAACTAAAGTTCCATAAAATTTTAAAAATTATATAATTTTTGATTCTTTTTCATTATAAAAATTATTATAAAAAAATTTAAAATTAAAAAAAAAATCAAATCAAAAATGCGCTTTAAAACCTAATTTACAAACCAATCCAAACTCTTTTCCATTCCAATTTTCAATTTTCTTTTGAATACTTCCTCCTTCCATCAACTGGTCACTGCTGCATGTTCCTTTATTCCCTAATGAGTTTTCGGATTATAATTTTTATGAGGCAATTATTTGTATGTTACATGAGCGCGCAAATCTTTCATCTCATCTCTCAGTAAAGTTATAAAAACATCTTAATGAAAAAATATTGAATCGTAAAAATTGTTTTTGTCTTCAATTCCATCAATACAGGATGTACGACAAATTGAGAAATGTACTAAGGGATTTTTAATGATACAATAGGAAGCATGACAATAAATCGACATTACGGAGTCATGACAGGTTGCCGTTTATGATTTTTATTCAATAAATGTGAATGGCTTCAGTTCCATTATATCCTGTGTCCATAGCATACGACGTGGATGAATGAAATGATATTAAATGGACGGACATAAAAGGACTCGTGTGCTTAGGTAGCTATGACATCACACACATGCTAGGGATGCTATATGATGTATATAATAAAGTTTTCTTTATGACTGAGAACAAATTTTCAATTAAAATTTTCATTAAAATGTTTGGAATTGAAACTGAGTCTTTGTATTGACACGAATCTAGTTTTCAATATTTCATCGACTATAGCTTCAAAACTACAACATTAAAGACACACCCATACAAAATTTATTACAATTTCGCATAACAAAAATTCCACAAATTATTGATTTCTGAACTTCCTCATTAGTACACAAAAACATTGCGGTTTGCCGAAGCCATAGACATAATCCTGCTATTATTTTTAGCGATATATGCTGCTTCGGTCTTTCAAATAGTCATCATCATTCTCCCTTATTTCTCTACTTAGCAATTTCAATTTTCTAATTCTTTTTTTCTGCTTCTCCTTTACGTATTTTCCTTCCGGCTATTTTTCGTACGAAAAATGAAAATAGATTATAGTTAAAGTCGGCAATTAAAATATATGCGTCGCCAGGCACCATGAAACGCTCTATTTCGTGTTCTGTAATGTATACACATGTGTAGATTCCTTAAATATATTTATCGGAGTCAGGAAAATTAATGAGAAAGACAATGAAGCAGAAATTGGTGGATAAATTATTGCTGGTTGGATGTTGTATGGATGGGGATGTGAGGGGTTATGTTGAACGAAAGAAATGAATGAATTCTAGTTCAGTATTTTTTATTAAATTAATTCCCAATTGATAACAATGAATCTTTGAAAAAATCTTTAAATAATAGGATTCGAACCTACATTTTGACTTTTATTTCAAAATGAATTTTTCTACAAAATCATATACTTCACAAGAGAATGTTTCGCAATTTTTGAAGCTCAAAACTGCTTCTTTCACTAAAACGTAATTTAAAATTCATTTTTAACCAACAAAAACTATCTTTATAAATATATCCGTACCACATGTAGCAATAAACATCATCAATTTATTGATTCCATCCCTTCCAATTATACACCATAAAATTTTCACAAATCTCAAATTTCACATGCTACAAAAATTACTCGGATGTAATTACAAGCAGGTTATGAAAGTTTTAATCAAGAAAACCACACATAAGATTCATAATTTATGCATGTAATGTTTAAGAAAACTAGTCATGAATGTGCGAGTGCTTATGACTTTCTCCTTTATGATTATTATTTATGTCCCGCAAGGCATATGTGTGAACCCCTCTGCTCTTGTTTTTCTTTACTTGTAACTGGAAAAACTAGTTTTTAGTTCCTTTGGCCCATTTGAGAATTTTGCAATATACGATACACGAGTCATGTCATCATTTGAGCATAAATAATTTTTTAATTACATCCTCATCTCATTATAGAATGCAAATTATTGCCTTTGATGCTCATTTTCTTTATTTTCACATATGTGACATGGTCGTATGTCTTCAAGATGATTATTTGTGCTAGTTTTGAGTTGAGAGTGGGTTAGTTGTACATAATTTGTCTGAATTTAGATATGAATTCTATGTTATTAAGACTATATATGTCAACTTTTTAGGAATTTAAAATATAAAGTTGACTTTACTAATTTTAGTCTAAACAGTGGTCTATTAACGGGACAAAAATGAAGCGCTGACTTGCTAAGAATTGAAAGTAAAGCAATGATTTATTTAAATTTTATAAATTTTAAATTAAGGCGCTGACTTATCAAAAATTAAAGCGTTGATTTACAAAAACAAAACTATGACAAAGATTCATTTAAACTTCAAATTGCGCCACTTTATAGTCTTCTCAAAATTTTTCTCACTTCCAATTTTCCTCGTCACATGTGGACATAAAAGAAAATCTTCCTATAAGACGTATGAAAATATATATTTTTTCGGTAAATATAATAAAAAGGATTGAGGCCATTTAAAAGTATAAAAGAGAATAGATAAAAGGTGGTCAATAAAGTAAATCATAAAAAAGGGGGAAATAAGACATAAGAAGAAATAAAGACAGAAATATCCCTTGAGAAAATAATTTTATTAGTCGTGATGTTGAGATAATAAAGAAGAATTTATCGCATTTCATTTCATGCTTTTGCTATCATAAACATGAGCAGTTTGAAATTTGATATTTTTATAAAAAAAAAATTGAAAATTATTTTATTAGTGACTCAAAAATAAGGTACATCTACCTCACATGTCAAAGCTTCTTATTTTCCAACACAAAAATGGTTTTCAATTTCACATTATGATGTTAGATACAAATAAATTTAAAAAGGGATAATTGAACTCTTTATTGAAGGAATTCTTGGACCATTAATATCAAAAGTTTTGCAATAAAAGGTCTGTTGGAAGTTTTGTCTAACAACTTTGTCTACAATCTCTTGCTTCGTTTTGGATATTTATTATGAAGTTTATCGCACTTTGTAAAATATTCATTAATGTTAAAGTTTGAGGATTGTTAAGGAATTTGGGGATTTAAAGTAATAATTGAAGATGATGAGATAAGATAAGATGGACTGGATATTTTGAAAATTTGTGTGATTATGAAGCTAAGCCTTATTGGAAGGCAACGCTTTATTATAAGGCAATATTTATTTTCATATTCACACCGTTTCACGTTGTGAATATATTGATTTCGATACACTTGAAAAATCGTTTTTTTAGTTTTTTGGCGCCAAAACTCAAAATTTTCATAAACTGTTCGGTGTGAAAAGTTCGGCCTCAAAATTATCTACAAAATACAAAAAACCGCATTGAAAATGGTTTTGATACCTCGGTGCACGACGCAAAATAGTGGTGGTGTGACTTTACCAGCAAGTTTGTTAATCGCACAACTCAATTACGAAAAAATAATTTTTTGTCAAAAATGTCTTAAAATGTGCGCATTATCACTCAAATGTGCTGCTAACATTTTGGTGCTGATTCATGTAGATAGATCTGAGAAACTAACGAAATAGTGTGTTTTTTGAGCATATTTTAGCCGATTATTGCAAAATACATTTAAAAAATTTCACAAAAATTGGGAATTGAACTTTTTTGATCAGAATCAATAAAATATGAAGTTTTATTGAGAAAAAATACAAAAAAAAACTTTTTTAGCCACCAATACACCCCCTACAATATAAAATTTTCAAAAAAATCGTATGGCTCACTGTATGGATGGATTTTTGTAAACTTTTTTGTATTTGATCAATAAAGTCAAGAACTTTTATGGAAAAATAACAAAAATATTTTTAAATTAATTTTAGTTGGTCAAAAAGTCGAAAAAGTTCAAAAAATCGGCATTTTTGGGATGTTTCGCCCTCCTGTACTTACAGTTCAGTCTTAAAAATTATAGAAAGTTGTGATTATTGTAGCTTATAAATAGACTTAAAAGACGTACACACATTGTCATATCCAAAACATCAATTAGTGCTTCAAAATTGAGTCCAAATGTGAAAATTTTCGATTTTCTTAGGAACTTTTGTTTTCAATCTTATGCAAAGCGAAGCTTTGCTGACCCGATCGAGACTTAATCTACAATCTTATGCAAAGCGAAGCTTTGCTGACCCGATGGAATCCTAATCTTCAAACTTATGCAAAGCGAAGCTTTGCTGACCTGATCGAATCCTAATCTTCAAACTTATGCAAAGCGAAGCTTTGCTGACCCGATCGAATCCTAATCTTCAAACTTATGCAAAGCGAAGCTTTGCTGACCCAATCGAATCCTAATCTTCAAACTTATGCAAAGCGAAGCTTTGCTGACCCGATGGAATCCTAATCTTCAAACTTATGCAAAGCGAAGCTTTGCTGACCCGATCGAATCCTAATCTTCAAACTTATGAAAAGCGAAGCTTTGCTGACCCGATCGAATCCTAATCTTCAAACTTATGCAAAGCGAAGCTTTGCTGACCCGATTGAGTTCTAATCTTCAATCTTATGCAAAGCGAAGCTTTGCTGACCCGATGGAGTCTTAATCTTCAATCTTATGCAAAGCGAAGCTTTGCTGACCCGATTGAGCCCTAATCTTCAAACTTATGCAAAGCGAAGCTTTGCTGACTCGATTGAGCCTTAATCTTCAATTTTATGCAAAGCGAAGCTTTGCTGACCCGATGGAGTCTTAATCTTCAATCTTATGCAAAGCGAAGCTTTGCTGACCCGATTGAGCCTTAATCTTCAATCTTATGCAAAGCGAAGCTTTGCTGACCCGATCGAGACTTAATCTACAATCTTATGCAAAGCGAAGCTTTGCTGACCCGATGGAATCCTAATCTTCAAACTTATGCAAAGCGAAGCTTTGCTGACCTGATCGAATCCTAATCTTCAAACTTATGCAAAGCGAAGCTTTGCTGACCCGATCGAATCCTAATCTTCAAACTTATGCAAAGCGAAGCTTTGCTGACCCAATCGAATCCTAATCTTCAAACTTATGCAAAGCGAAGCTTTGCTGACCCGATGGAATCCTAATCTTCAAACTTATGCAAAGCGAAGCTTTGCTGACCCGATCGAATCCTAATCTTCAAACTTATGAAAAGCGAAGCTTTGCTGACCCGATCGAATCCTAATCTTCAAACTTATGCAAAGCGAAGCTTTGCTGACCCGATTGAGTTCTAATCTTCAATCTTATGCAAAGCGAAGCTTTGCTGACCCGATGGAGTCTTAATCTTCAATCTTATGCAAAGCGAAGCTTTGCTGACCCGATTGAGCCCTAATCTTCAAACTTATGCAAAGCGAAGCTTTGCTGACTCGATTGAGCCTTAATCTTCAATTTTATGCAAAGCGAAGCTTTGCTGACCCGATGGAGTCTTAATCTTCAATCTTATGCAAAGCGAAGCTTTGCTGACCCGATTGAGCCTTAATCTTCAATCTTATGCAAAGCGAAGCTTTGCTGACCCGATCGAGACTTAATCTTCAATCTTATGCAAAGCGAAGCTTTGCTGACCCGATTGAGTCTTAATCTTCAATCTTATGACCCGAATGAGAGTTTTGGAACGGTGTGAATATGCACATGAAGCGTGATCCGCTTCATTACTAGTGAGTCAACGCTTCAATATCAGTAAAATTATTCTGAAGCAATGCTTTGAAATCAAATCAACGTTTTAAAATTAAAACAATGCTTAAAAATTAAAGCAACGTTTTATAGAAATTCATTTTTGATTAAATTTAATAAAAAATTGCATGCGTAAAAATAAATCCATCAAAACATTCAATTTCTATATTCCTAAATTAACTTCATTACATTATTGTATTACTGTCATGTCAACAGAAAATTTCCATCAAATTCTTACATTTGTACTCACATTATCCAGTCAACAACATCAGTGAATACACAATAAAATATTTCTCTTCTTTGTTAGCCATTTAGCATTCCTTATTGCCAATTTAATTCAATTTCTTGTTTGGTTCCTTATTTAAATTTTACAATTGAATTGAAAACATCAAACAAATTGAGGAAAATTTTCGTAATATTAAATTTAATGCGTACATATATGAAGTTATCTAAAAAATGAGATTTCTTTTCGTCATTCATGCATGCAGATATTCAATTGAGTCAAACATGACCATATGACAACAAACAAATAGGACATGTTTAAGTGAAAGGGTTTATTGCATAAAAAAATTTTACACAAAATCAAATAAAATTTGAAATTCGAATAAAATTTCATGTCAACTCGCACTTGTTCGAACAGTTGTGTTAAGCTGGCATTTTTGATTGATTTTGAGGCAAAAAAAGGGTTGGCAAAATTTAATATGAATGAAAATTTACTTTAAAATCTCAGCAGTTGAATTGTACATCCCGCTGTTAAATCATCATGATAAAAAATATAAAATTGACCATGAGAGAAAATTGGAACAAACTGCTGCAATCAAGTGGAAGAAATCTCCTCAGATGAACTGTTCAGTTAACGTGCTCAATGGTTGAATGAGGCCCCTAAAGTGTTGAGCGTTTTGAATGTAAACTGCTGTTTATAAATGAATTTTGGGCGCATTTTCTTGATATGAACAGCATCACTTCTGATTTTCAGCAAAACAAATCATTGATTCATATTTTTTAATAATAAAGCTTAGCTTTAATCTGCTTTAATATTTTTAATTATGAAGCGTTACTTTAATATTTTGAATTATGAAGCGCTGCTTTAGTATTTTGAATTATAATACATTGCTTTATTTTATTTTTTCCTAAATCGTAGCTTCAATTTTTAGATATCTAAAGCGTTGCTTTAATTTTTCTTATGCATCTAGAAATATGTCACTCTGACAATTTTAAATCAAAAACCTCATAAATTGTCACCTAAAAAACTCCAAAATATTCGACAACAATGACTTGATGATGACCATTAAGTGTAGATATAAAAGTAAAAGTGATGAACTCGAAACATCATAGACTTCAACTCTCCATACATTCACGTACTCACACACGTTTCAGAATCAAAATTCACAGCAGGGATTCATCATCCCCTGATTTTATATTTCATACTTTTCTTTCCTGTTGAATTAAAACAGCAAGACAACAATAAAGAGAAAATAAATTGAAATGTAGTGGAAGAGTATAAATATAAACAAGTGGACACAGTACATTAATTTAACAGTCCATTTTCAATTTCATTGTGTGTCCAAATATGTGTAAAGAACTACATCATTTACGATTAAATTCATCATTTTCTATTTCTTGAGGAGATGTGCCTTGCGGCAATTTTAATTTACTTTTATTGAGAACAATTTTTTTTCTTTCTTTTTTTTGTAAATTGGAAGAAAATGAAACATTTTTGTGATTAAGGTCCAACTGTGATTGAAATTTTCTTTTGTTCGGACTGTTTGTCCAGTAATTATGGACGATTTGGGAGATTTTGTGAAGAATTGTGTGTTGGTAGGGTGGATTGATTGTGTGGAAGGTAAATAGGTCATAATGGTCATTAGTTAATGAGGCATTAATGAGATATATTAGATTTTGATGATGCTGAGTTGACTTAGGAGTCTTAAAGGTGTAGGGAAGGGTATGGTCCAAAAAATCTGCAATAAACTGAAATTTGGAATCAAAATTTCTTGAAAAAGATTCAAAACTCAAATTTTCATCGGAATATATCACAAAAACGACAACCAAACTCATCCCTTCCATTACCAAAATTTTAAACTCAATTCCCGCACCGCATCTCTTTCATCATCATCCACAAGTCGATATCTTTAATTCATCAATCTTTTTTATTTATCATATTTTTCCATTTTTTTCCATTTCATCGATGACATACGATGACAATCTATTGCATCTTACACATTCTGTCCGTGTCCCGTGACTCTAATAATGTACATTAAGGATAAAAGGATTTGCGAAATAAATTTTAAAAAAATATATAAAAAAATAAAATTATTGAATTGAAAAACCATACAGATAATAATGTTATTTATTCCTCTTCCTATTTATTTCTTTTGATTCACGATTGTCGCAGTAACGAGCAGTATACAAAACACGCAAAAAAGGAGATTGTCATATTCCATTAATGTTAACCCTTGTAAATATTATTTTCGGTTCGGCCAATTTATGTGTAATATGAAGTTTAAAACGAGCAATGGAAGTAGAGGAGAATATGGAAAGGAACTGTAGAATTGAGTATAGAAAAAAATATCATATTTTTCAATTTCCATAAATTTTGTACTTTTTTCGGTACGAAAATTTTGTTTACTTATGTGTGTTTTTAAAAATTTGGTAGTGAGTTACAATTTTGTAAGAGTTACTAATACAAAGCGCATTTAATATACAAGACTATGTGTCCATGTTCGATTGCAATTAATTAAATTTTATTTAAAAAAAATTGAAATTTTTGAAGAATTAGGTTTAAATTAAAATTTTTAGACTAATGAAAAATAAAATTGCTTAAACTTTCTTAAGTTAATATACTAGACAATACGCCAAAATTTCCCATATCATCCACCAAAATAAGCACTTAATGAATAAAAAACCTTTTGGTCACATTACTTTAACTTTCCCTATTCCGATAATATTCGTCTTTTATTTAATTTTCTTTATTTTATTTTAAAATATTTCTTTTTCATATAAGTCCAAAAAATATACACAAGAGCTATATGCACACACGGAGAGCAAAAGGACGCACGTTAAAGATTCATAAATTTAAAAAAGCGCTTGATTTATTGAAAAAATGGGGTTGGAAATGTAAAAAATAGAATTTTTGGTAGTTTAATTTTTTTCAATGTTTCTTCGAGGGGTTGACTAAAAAGGACATCTAATTTTGCGGAAATCACCAAATGCCCAGCGGCATACAAGCAGAAAGTAATGTAAGTAAAAATTGTTTGTTATGTAACGATTGAATAAAATTGATTTCAAGTGAAAGGATGTAACATGCGATTATAGTCAAATATGAGATGTTGATTCATATTTCTCGGCATTATGCTGTGGATTTTCATCCTTTTTTTTGTCTCTATTGAAATTGTGGGAATGTTTTTCTTTCCTTTTTGTCACAATTTTTATTTATTATTATTACTGTTGTTGTAGCCAGTATATCACTATTATTATTACAATAACTAGTGCTGCACAAAGGACCAACGAGTTGTAAGTAAATAAAGAAAATGAAATATAGAGTCGAAATGATATATTTTTATTGTCCTACTGGACTCTTTAGGAGTAGAATGTTTATTTATTTTTATTGATTAGAATGGGAGTTGGGATGTGTATTAAGTACGATCAATTTAGATTACTTTTTTTTCTGTGTGATTTAGAATCAGTTTTTACCCTTTTTTAATGGAATTTTTAGTGTGTGAAAAAGTGAATTACTTTTTGTTTAAGAGAATTTGAGCAATTTGGTTAATTAGGATAAATGGTCAGACATAAAAAACAAAAAACTCTTCGTTAATATTTGTGATGATTTATTAATAGACAGGATTAAATTTCTTCAAATTTTAAAATCCAAAATAATTGCCAACTTTTCACCAATTTTTAATTTTTCTTTAAAAATTCAATTCACAACATGAGACTTATTTCCTTCAAAATAATCGGCTTTTCAACACGAACAAATTCAAAATGTTTAAAATTATCATAAAAGAAGATGTACTGCTGTCATTGTCGTAAAGAACACGATAATCTTTTTTCACTGTAAATATCCGATTAAACATCTTAAATATGAGCCTTAGGATTTTTTAAAAATTATTTTAAAAATTGAAATGCGAGAGTAACAATTCAAAATTTAATTCTTATTTAAAGAAAATACTGTGAATCTTCAAATGTTCACACATTAATTCCTGTAAAATTGTCACAATATTCAACACAATCCGCTCATCTTGTAATCCAAATTGAGTTTCAACATTTGACACTTTGACAATAATTTTTCCCATCCATTCCAACCCCTCAAGTGGCAAAAATATAAAATAATCGATAGAATTTTTTGAAATAAGGTGAAAATTACCACAAAGAGGAAAAAGAGGAAGAAAAATCTATTTTTAAGAGTTAATAAAATTTTATGACAGACATTTAGCTTAATTTTTTTCATGTAAACCGAACATCACATTTAGTCACTTCCTCTTCTTTTTTTGGATGTAATCGGGAATACATTTATGTCAATATCATTCCCAACTATAGCTTGTAAAGTGATAGTTTATGTAACTGTTAATGGTTTTGAATTGCATTTCTCTTTTTGGGAATGGAATCAACAATTGAAATCATCAGCACTTTTTTTCCTATTTCATATTCAATTTCCTGCTTGGGAATTTCCTGACACTGAAGTTCAAAAGTGGACATAATAATTTACGGCTTTTAATGGAATTGTTACTGATGTTAATGGTATTTTTTATGGATATTGTATTGATTATCTACATTTGTTAGGACTTTTACTTATTTTGAGAAGGAATTCTATTTATAAAGTCTTCAAATAATTTGTTTTCTGACTAAATTGATTTTCGAAAAAAAACTGAGAGACCTCAATTTGAGGTGCAAAGATTCACTTCCATAAAAATTGAAAATTTTTTTTTCTAACGAATTTTACATATGTTTAGACTTGTGGAGAATTTTTCAGAACTAAACAATAATTTAAATTGAAAATTTTCAGTTTCATTATTCATTATTTAAATCAAATTGAAGCTGAATAAATATTGATAACTGTAAAGAGTTTTACATGATATATGTACGATTAAGTTCAGCATCATTCATTTATGAAAGACTTTGAATTTATAAGTAAGTTTTACTGAAAATATTTAACAGAATGACAAGAAAATATAATTCATCAAGTTAAGAGAAGTATCTGTTTTGAAAACAATTGTTTGGATTTGAATTGAAGAGGAATAGAAGAAGCGAGTGTTTTGAAGGACGAATTTATTTACTTTTTAAGCATAATGTAGTTTTTAATAAAATTTAAATTGTTACTAAATTTAATTTAAATTTTTTTTTTTTTGTAAATTATTTTTGAAAAATATCTTAGTAATGCATAATTTATTTTAACGATTTATTTTAATTTTTAAATTTTAAACCTCATAAATTAATTAATATTAAATCAAAATTCAACAACTTAATGAGTCAATAGAACTTTAATTATTATTCACTATTTAAATTATATTCAAACTTAGTCAATATTGATAAGCACACTAAGAGGTTGAAGCGCTATTGTAATAATAATATTTAAAAATATGTTTTTGCACCCATAAATACACTGAACTGCTCTTTGAACTTGTAAAACTTCCTGTAAAATAAACTGCGTATTAAAATGCTGCATAAAGGTAAACGCTTCGTCCATTTAAAGGTTGAGTTGGTCGGTTATTTCTTAAAAGTCTATTTCCTTCTGCATCTTTAATTTCTCTAATTTGTCTCATGTCAGATTCTAGGACAAGATTTGGTGATGATAATATTATCCATGTCACACCTTCAGCTAAATTAAATTTATTAGAATTAAAAGTCAAAAAAATTTTCATTTACTTACCACAACCAGGAATTGTCAATGATCCACTATACGATACAACTCTTGGAACTGACATCATATGAATAATATCAAAATATTGAAATATTTTTGCTGGGTCGTCTTCAAAATATTCTGTATTTGGTTCAATTATATTCCTTATCAGTGGAACAAATGGTAAGCTTTGTAAAGTTTTGGTGTAAGTTGAAATATATAAAATGCCTATAACAGCCAATCCTTCAGATTTATTCAAAGAATTTTCAAAACTCTCATATTTCTGATTGTAATGTACCATGTGAACTTCTAAAGCACAAGATTGAGAATTCAATACAAATTGATGCTCACATGGGGTATGATAATGAAAACTATGAAAAATATAAGTTTCATTTCCAAGTGGACCACCAGTTATCGTTGGAATTGAATCATTAGCATATAAAAGTGAAACTGTAATTCCACGACCATTATTTACAATGCGAACTTTATCAGGTAATTTTTGATAGGCACCAGACATGATGATTGTCGGTCTAACTATCTTCTTCTCATATTTTGCTTGATCATAAGCTATAGGACTTTGCCTGAGTCCTGTTGAGCACAATCCAGTCCAATTTGATGGTCCATCACCTCGTTTGTCATTGTAGGAATAATTTTGAGAAGGTTTAATTGTTGTTGTTTCTTGGGTTGTTATTGGCATTGAAGTTGTCGTCTCTTCTACAATATTAATTGTTCCTTCCTTAACATTTGTGGTTTCTTCATCAACTTTTCCATCTCCTTCCTCTTCAGGCAGTGGTAGTGAATTTGTTAATTCTTTCATTAAAATAATTATTAAAATAGCTTTTAGATCCATCTCTGTTTTAATACTGAACGGTTATTTTGAAAAAAAAATAAGGTATTGATGAGCTGAATTCGAGTAATTGTATGAGAAACTGTAGATACAAAAACATCATTTTATACTCATTGCCATTTATCGTGAAATAAAATTTATTTAAAAAAATATGAACAACTGTTTTGGATGACGAATATAAATTTCAATATTTTATTAGAGTAAAGTGTATTAAGTTTATTAGGACTAGGTTGATAGCTTGTGGAATTTGTTCAACATTGTTTTGATAGTAATAATTAAAAATTTTAACTTTAATGTTCCAGAATCTTCGAAATGTTTCTGTCTTGATAGAACAAAACTGAAGTTCAATCCTTGATTTTTAATTCCAAATCCATTTGATGTCATTAAACATATAAATAAGTCTATTATTAAGAGGCTGAATTGGGCGATTGTTGCGTTTAATTCTCTCTCCTTTGTTGTCATGTATTTTGTAAAATGTTTGTAAATTATTTTGAGTAATAGGGAATAAATTGTCCACAACAATCCATGAGACAGACTCAGCTGAAAAGTTAAAATTTATTTTTTTATAAAATAAATCAAAAATTGTATTAATCACTTACAGCATTCAGGTGTAGTTAATCCACCATGATACGAAACGAACAATGGAAATTCCGTAAATCCAAGTGCATCAGCGTACGTAAACAAGTTGTTTCGTTCGGTATAATCTGTGTCTGGTTGATAAACGTGTTGCAGCATTTGTAGGTATGGAAATTTGATATTTCCATCATGATTTGCTTCCTCATACAATAATCCAACAACAGCTAGTCCATCAAGTTTATTTGTTGCTTCCTCAACTGAATTATATTTAGAGTTATAATGCACAAAATGAAGTTCAAGTTTGCATTTATTTTTATGTTTTGCAGGTAAATGTTCACATGGATAGTGAAAGTGGAAGCTTGCAAAATTGTAAACCTGTCTGTTCAGTGGACCTCCTGTGATTTGT
The DNA here is from genome assembly GCA_026123125.1 of Chironomus striatipennis. Classification (NCBI taxonomy): domain Eukaryota; kingdom Metazoa; phylum Arthropoda; class Insecta; order Diptera; family Chironomidae; genus Chironomus; species Chironomus striatipennis. The sequence continues at coordinate 41,535,752 of CM047393.1, read as the reverse complement.
GGAACTTGATTGTCTCTAAATACAAATGAATATGTAGCACCATGTCCATTGTTAATCACATGAACTTCTGTTGGTGTAACATTATAAGCACCAGTCATTATCAGTGGTGCCCTGTCTAAAGCACTGATTGCATCAACTTGATCATAAACAATTGGACTCTGTCTGTATCCAAAATTACAATCACCAGGCCAAGATGAAGGGCCATTTGGCTTATGATCATCGTATGTAAATTCAAGAAAAGGCTGCGACTCATTTGTAACTACTCGATGCTCTCGCCGATAATGTAACTCACCATAATGATTAAATCTGTTAATAATTGCCTGTGCATTAATCTCAATTAAAACAAAGAAATATGCCAGAGCTAAACTTTTTGCGACTGATTCAATCATTTTCACTTTCAATACTGAAATTATTTCATGATTTTTTTTCTAGTCTCTGCTTAGGCTAAGTGAGTCTTACTTCTCTCAATCAGAGATTTGCACAATAAACTTACTTAATTGAAAACAAATAAATTAGCGAAGATTATTGATTTGATTCTTGATTTTTTAAGGTTTTGTTTTATAAACGAAACTTTAATGTGGTACTTTACTGGCTAAAAATTTGCCTTCATATTATCGAAAAATTTAAAAATGATCTTAAATTTTTAAAGAGAGTTGGATCTAGGACTAAATAAAATATTTGATCGATATGATTTTAAGAATTCGCGACTGCAATCAATTAGCAAATGATTTCTCTGAGAAAAAGAGAATATAAAGCAAATTTAGCTGGTAGACAGGGAAAACCCCCGGTTAATGAAAGATTCAAAACGCAGAATAATAATTATATTATTATCATTCAATATTTAATAAGTGTTTTGCTTTGACCGGTTTTTCAACAAAAAAGATATGCAAACATTGATATTAGTGTTGAAGAATCGTGAATTTCAAATTGCATAACTTAGTGGGGTAGTATAAAAATTTAACAAATCTAATTTAGGATCACTAAAAAATAAATTTACAGATCATTATAAATATAAACTTTTCTTCCATTAATAGGTTGAATTGGTCGATTATTTCTTTTGATCCTTAATCCCTCATGATCTCTAACTTTGTAAAGTATGTCCATATCTTGTTCAGAAATTAAAAATAAATGATCGACAATAATCCATGTGACTGATTCAGCTGCGAATGATAAAATAAATAATTAAAGTTTTCATAAATTTTTAATAAGACTTACAGCATCCAGGTGTCGTTAGTGATCCTTTATAAGAGACAACTTTTGGAACTGTTTTAAATCCAATCACATCAGCATATGAGAAAACATGTTTTGTTTCTGTGTAATCAGAATTTGGCTCATAAACATGATGAAGCATTGATAAAAATGGCAAAGATTTTACTGGTTGTCCCCATTCAGTCTCTTCAAATAATAATCCAATCACTGCTAATCCATCATGCTTATCAGCAGCATTTTCAATCGTTCTATATTTTGAATTAAAATGAACGAAATGAATTTCAAGGTTGCATCTTTTACCGTACTTTAAAGTTCGATGTTCACATGGATAATGAAAATGAAAGCTTGCAAAATTATAAATCTCATCATTAAGTGGACCTCCTGTGATTTGCGGTGCTGTATTATCTTCATAGACAAACGAGAATGTCGCACCATGTCCACTATTGATTACATGAATTTCCTTTGGTAAGGTATTGTAAGCACCAGCAAGTTTCAATGGATGATGATGACTAGCTTGAATTGGTGGCACTAAGTCAAAAGCAATTGGACTTTGACTGTGTCCTGAAGTGCAGTAACTTGGCCAATGTGATGGACCATCTTCATTCTTGTCTTCATAAGTGAAATGAAGGTATGGTATAGTTTCATTTGTGATTGGTTGATGATGCTTTCGATAAATTAACTCAGCATGTTTGTAAAAAGAGCTTATTTTGGGTTCCGTTTTGACAATTGAGAAAGTTATGAAAATAGCAAAAAATAATAAAATTTGTAGGCTCATGTGTGTTACTAAAAATATGATTTTGGTACACAAAAATAACTAAAAAAAAACAAAATGAAAAAAAAAAACACTTCTGACTAAAACAGATAGAAACATACTGATTAATATAATGCAATAATTTGCTGAACTCAAATCCCAAAAACCGGAAGACTTTTAGATTCATTTGATTTTGTTTATATGTAATTTCTTATCAGAGTAGAAGTTCATGATTTAACGGTTTTGGGGTCATTAAAAGCGATTTCTTTTTCATTAGTTGCGCAGGTCAGTGATGAAATAATTTTTTTTAAAAAAATATATAGATTGCTTTTACAAGAAATCAAAAAAAAAATCTCTATCATATTCATCATCAATCTGTTAAAATTTTCATCCCTTTTCGAGCTCTAACTTAATAATAAAAGTAGCACAAAACAATAAGAGAATACATCATTAATCGTATTACTAATGTAAATAATAAATTTTTATAAAAACAAAATTACTACAAAAGTAGAAAAAGAGTCGTTAAATGTCATAAATTTCAAGTCAAAATTCAAATTTTCTTCCACATCATTACAGATTTTATATTTATGGAATGGATGAAAAATCGCGCGCGCATTTGCTCAATATTTTTGTAGTTAGTCCTTGCTTAAAAAGTTGTCAGATTTTTTCAATAGAGAATTAAAACATTTAAAAAATTAAAAAATTTAAACTAATTTTCAATTTTATTTTTCTACAATAATTCTGACAAAAATTCCACAAAGGAACATTATGAACCGACTCAAAAAATAGCAATAAGTTGGTCATTAATCATGTTTAACTATATAAACATTTTATTTGCTGAACGACGACACAATTGCACCAACAGAAACATTAAAGTTTCTCCCCTTAACATACATTCCTCGCTTCCATCCTCTGAATGAGAAAGTAATTTATCCATTGATGTATCGTCGATAGAATAAAACATAAATCTTAATTAGACAGCAAGTGATTAACTCGATTAGTGGAAGTATCTTATTATCAATCTATGAATATGTGCATTTAGATGTACGAGCACTTTTATATTTTTTGGTAAAATGGGCGAGGCCAGTTGTGACTTTGATTCACGTTGAGAACTGTTGATTTTGCTTCTGGTGCTGTTGCTATTTACGATTTAATTAAAATTAAATGCTTTTGGATTTTTTGCAGGAATTTTCTTTTCTTGAATGAGTTGGGGTTGTTTTTTGAGTTATTTTTGAAGTAAGTATCAAGTTGTGAACATAGATCTATATTTAGCTTTAATAAATACTCCTGTCCACCATACACCTCCCATCCCAAATTTTTCATATCTTCTTCCTTCTTTTGATGAATTTGTTTTAATTAGTAAAGCAACTTCGTTCAGAATTTTCTATCTTCGTCTTTTCAAGTAAATCGAGTGCCCCTCAACATGATAATTTCATTCAGGCTTCCTTTTGTGACATTCTTAATTCTCTCCTATGGTCGGTCGCCTTTTTGTATTCATTTAAATTATTTTTTTTGCTGATGTCTCTTTTTTCTAATTATTTTTCGATTAAGATTTTTTTTGTGAGTTGTTTGGATATGGCGCGGTATTTGTCGTTAATCTTCTCAAAAAGCAAAAAAAAAACTTCAAATGCATTCTGTTTGAGACCTGAAAATTATTTTTTTTTGTCAATTTTTTTTAGATTGAATATTTAGAAGAGATTAAGCCACTTCATCATTTTTTTTCTTCTAACTTTTTTTTATTTTTTTGTGAATCTTCATTTTTTTATTTCATTACTTTCCAATTTAATGAATAGAAATGTTTGTGGCGATTATTCGAATATGACAGTTTTTTTTGTTGATGTCGTTGTCAGGGAGTGTTGTATGCACGATTACCGTCTCAAATTGCGATAAATGGTTGAAATTAAAAATATTTTGTGAGGGAGAGGATTTTATGCTGTTACATATTGTATAGTAGGATTTTTAAGAATGCACAAAAAAAATTGAAATAAAATGTAATTTAAATGGATTGAATTTCTGATATTGAAGTTAAATTTAGTTGTTGTCTATTCATTATTTGTCAGAATTGTATGTGAATTTCATAATAAATTAATTTTTTCAATTTTTTATTTTATTTTATTTAGGTAAATTATTATTTTTTACTTAAGAAATCAAATTTAAATTTTTAAAATTTTTATTCACCTTTAAATTTTTTTACATTTTTGAAATCTTCAAGAATTTTTATAAATTTTTTTTGTTGAAAATATCAAAAATTCATTCACAAAAAAAAAAATCCCACTAAAATCGCAATAATAACTCAATGACAAAAAAACTTATTCCCTCCAAAATTAATACTCGTTCTCACACATAATTCCACGCATCAGCTTCACATCATCATCATTACGGATCATAATTCACGTGAGTGTATCTGTAAATAAGGATTTAGATGTTGGCAAGTTATCAATTCAAAACTTCTCATAAGACTTACCTTTCGATTCATTTTTTTCTATTTTTCATTTTTTCGTTAATAGAAAATTTTTTACACACATTGCTGGAATAAAAAATAAAATAAAAAGAGGGTTGAAAAGAATAGAATGCAAAAAAATCAGTTTAACCCCTTTTTAAGGTTGAAAAAAAAAATTTCAGAGATTTTTTTTTTTTTTTTTGTTACAATATGAAAAAAATTGTTTATTGTTATTTATATCCTTACTTATTTTTTTTTTGCATTTTTTCCAGCTTTATAAATTTTGTTTAACTTTGCTAAAATTTTAAATAAAATTTGGAAATTTCTCGATAAAATAGAAAAATTTTTAATTTTTTTTTGAAACTTTTTTCATTAGTTTTTAACTTTCTAATGCAAAAATAAACAAAAATCAAATATATTACTAAATTTTCACGCATTTTAACAAAAGCATACAAATTTAAGTATTTCAAAACTCACCCCAAAGGATTTTAAGTTACTCTTCAAAACCTGAATTGCTTCAACTTTCTCATAAGAATTATTTACCAAAACTAAAATTTCCTTTGTCAAAAAAAAGGACATTTAACTCATCTTTTACGCTAATCAGAATTTCAATAGACTCGACAAAAAAATTTATGAAAAATGAGACAAAACAAAACTTTTTTGTTCTGCTAAGAATCTTAAATTTCTTTTCAAATCAACCCGTTTGAAGATTCTTATAAAAAATTCCTATTGTAATGCACCGAGTACTTGAAAATTTATTTCTAAATTCCCATTAGATCTACTTGTGTATCTTGTCATTATTTATGAAAGTAATTTACATAAATTTATTTTCTAAAACCTGTGCAATGTTTGCAATCATGAGAACGGAAATTACGCGCCTTTTAAAATGGATTTTTTTTTTGTTGAATTATTTAAGGTTTATTATGGGAGTTATGAGAGGTTCAATAAAGAGTTTTGAAGGGTAATTTGGAAGTAATTTATCATTTTCTAGTTAAAAATCACATTAACTATGATTTGCTCATAAAATTAATGTCAATACAACCTGACATTCACTACATGATTATCTGCTAAAAATATTCAAATTTTCCAATCAATTTCCAATCCAAGTTTGCCTTTTTGATTCTCAAAACCCACTCACTTACTCTAAAAAATTTAATATGCTCAATATGTAAAAGAAAAGTCTGATTAATGACATTTTATTATTTCTCATCATCCTCTACCGTATTGCGCGTATCATTACTCTTCTATCATCTCATTCAAAAAGGATTCAACCTACAGAAATAAGTCAACGACAAAAGAGAAAAGATGCTTTACATCCTTTTTCTTTTGGATCGAGTCGCATTAACGGATGATGTCATTTTTCATCATATTCACAATACTGAAGTCATTTCGTATACCTGAACTGATATTTTTTTCGTTCTTTCTTTTTGTCTGTGTCTATTCACTTTAAAAAATTGAGAAAAAAATGAAGTTTCTGTTCTTTGATCCTTAATGTGTGCAATATGAGTTTTTTGGGTGCTGAATTTTTGAGATTATAGGGAATTTTGTTGTGCATTTTGTATTTTTTTGAGGAAAAAATATAAATTTAAAAAAAGTTGAAAAATTGATAAAAAAATTTAAGAAATAAACACTTTTTCCAAAATTTTCGTACAGGCCCCAAGTTGGTTTTAGGGTCAGTACCGAGTTAAGGTTACTTTTTGATGCCATTTTGTAGCTAATGCTTGTGTCTATATAACTGCATACTTTTATTTTAAATTTTCGTGAAAATCTCTCGGAAAAATAAAGTTTTCCAAAAATACCAAAATTTTTTAGGTTTGATTAAAAATTATGTCACGCCTATATTTGATGAGGAAAAATTCTAAATTTTATGTATGTTATACTTCAACATAAGAACTTTAATTTAAGAGTATAAAAACATTTGATCAGGAACAGAATTTTAGCAAAAAATTCACGTTTTCATAAGTCAAATATATGAAGAAAATCATAAGTTTAGTCCGCGGCTTGTAAAAGAAAATTCCAGTGGAAATGGAAAATGTGAAAAACTTAGAAAATTAGCCACTAGAATAAGCTTTCATTTACTTTTTGTTTCATATTGATTGCTTTTTCCTATCAATGGCAATGTTAACTTTAAGTTGAAGTCGCTTAGGGGGCCCATTTTTTATTGAACTACCCAATAGATCTAAAAATGGTGAAAATTTTAGCAATAACCTAGAAAGTAAGGCAAAAATGAAGCAAAAACTCAAAAAGCGCTTAAAACTAACAAATCTTTTTAAATTTTCTTCAAACTTCATTACTTTATTTAAATAAATGCATAAGATTTTCTCCTTTCAAATTCTCTGTTCTGCAATTTTAAATCCCAGACACAAAGGAGCATTGTAAATCAGCAACATCAAGAACTTTAATACCACGTCAATGTTCATTCATTTGTTCAGAAAAATAATTTAAATAGAAATATTTTTTCAATCATCACATTACAATCGCGAGAAATTGATTTATTTACCCTCGCTGATAGAATTCTGAAATGTTTTATTGAAAACTTATGGAAAGAATGAGCAACAATGATTTGATTGTCATCTGATAATACAATGTATATAATGCATAATTTGATAGAATTGTGCATAATTTCTTTTCAGTTTAGAGTGTGTGATGAAATCATTAATAAGTCGATTGACGTGTGAATTTGAAATTTGAGAAGATTTATAGCATATTGATTTGTTGATTAAAGAGTCAAAAGTTTGAAGGAAATTTTTGAATTTTTGGTGAATTTTTGCAATTAAAGCATCGATGTACTATTAAAATTTCAATTTGAAAATTCTATACCATTATTATTATTATACCAAAAATAGACTAAATCTTTAATTTAGCTCCTTTCAAAGCTTTGTCTTCGTTTTTACCACTTTATCAAACCTTTAAAGGCAACATGCAATTGATTTCCATTCCATTCAATAATTCCTTTTTAATAATTTACAAAAAAAAATCTTTCCTCATTTATAAAAGAATCACAAAAGCAAATCAGCTTACAAAATGATTGATGAATAATTTATATAAAAAAATCATAAAACACAAGACTCAACACGAAACAGAAGTATGCTAATCTAATATTTACGCATCTAACGGGATTTAAACACCCGTCAATATTTCCGTCTCATATGCCACATTTCTAGCTGTATATTGAGTGAATAATACCTACTTCGCAATTACAAATCTCATATTTCAAACATCAAAAAAATAAAATTTATAAAGGGAGATGAAGATGATGGAGATCATCATAATTTTTTTTCATGTTCCTTTTGTCTAATTTGTGGCCCTAAATTACAGCAAATCTATTCATAATCACACTTCAATCGTATTCTTATTAGAAAAGTTTTTTAGAATTTTAAGGTAGGATGTAAATATGAATGAAGAATTGACTGAGAATATAAAAAATTTCTTAAACAGAATACAATTTAAAACTCAAGGAATAGATTAGAATATTTTCTGATTTTTCAGTACAACAGCAGAAAGATATGACTTTTTACTTCAATTGAATGCTTTTTTTGTGTTACTCTATTTAAAATATTTATTCAAATATCGATCATAAAAGTGCCTGATTGACAAAGACAGGAGTGTTTGAAATTTGCACTAAATAATTCATCAACTCCCGTAATATGCACCTAAACACTTACCTAAGTGCAACGTTGAACGATGTTGATTGGTGGACATTTTTGATTGAAATGTCCACGCACTTGTCAATTTTCAAAAAGATTTTTCACACCTTTCTGGTTTTTCACACTTTTTTTGTTCTTTTCACAGTAAAAGTAAAATTCAAACTGAACGGAAGTGATACAAAAAACTTCAAAAAATGCAAAATATTGCAAGTAAAATTGGAAAAGGTTTTCAAGATTTTGGAAAACGTATAAAATCCAAAATTGTGAAAAAGACATCAGTTCCACAATACATTATGTATCAAGACTTCTTTCGTTGTGAGAAATCAGCAAAAATGTTAGGTTTTACATTCTTAAAAGGCGACTTAACTCCACCAAATAAGTGGTTAAAATTCAACGGCTTAGCATTTTATGCAGCAGTAGTTATCCTTCTTGTTGCAGAAATAGTTTCATTGGTCATGTCTGCTCAGCAAAAATTATGGCACATCTCGATAGAAAATGCTTTATTTTGTGGTGGCTACTCAATTGCAGCTGGAAAAATTTTCTTAATTTTTTATTATCATCGAGCGAAAATTGATGAAATAATTGAAGTTTTGGACAAGCATTTCCCACATTTTGGAGTCGATCAGTTAACATTTAAAGTTCAGAAATATTTAGATTTGATCAAATGGTTCGAGACATTTTACTATGTCATGTTCACATTTTCTGTTTTGCATGTCACAACTTTTCCATTTATGCATCAAATTTATGGAATCTATAACTCAGTGCCTGTAGAATGGGAAACAATTTTGGCTATGATTTTACCATTCGATCAACATCATCCAGTCGTATATGCTGTGATGTGGATAGCAGAAAGTTGGATGATATTTTTCACAACTTGTATCTTTACAAGCTCAGACTTGATCTTTGCATGCTTAACACACTTATTGTCAATGGAATTTGATATTTTGGGACAAGTTATGAGTGAAATTGATATGTTTGATGGCGAGGAAGAAGCAATTAAGGAACTCAAGAAGCTTATTGCGATCCATCAAGAACTGATTGAAGTTTCTGAAAAAATTAGTGAAATATTTTCAGGACTTCTACTTCTTAACTCTTGTGGATCAATTGGAATACTTTGTTTTGCTAGTTTTTTGCCTGTGGTAAGTGTAACAAACTTTTTTGATCAAATAATTTTTAGTTCAAAATTAGATTAAATTTTGTTTTAATTTTTCAGTCCGGAATCGATGGATATTTTATCGCAAAATACTTTTCGTATCCCATTACTGTTGTTATACAAATATTCACTCAATGTTATTTTTCTCAGCGTCACCTCGAGTAACTCCAACCACAATTTTATTTAATTCTTTATTTAATAATATTTTATTTATTAAACAGCTCATCAACATCAATATTAACGTCAGCATACAACTCAGAATGGTATAATGGTAGCAAAAACTATCGTAAGATATTAGTTCAAATTATGATACGATTGCAAAAGCCTCAATCGATAACTGCCTGGAAGTTCTTTGACATGTCACTAGAGATCTTTCAATGGGTAATGATTTTTATAATTTTCAATGATTAATCTTATTAATTATTTTTTTTTTATAGATTGTTTCAACATCTTATTCATACTTTTCGGTATTAAAGGCTTTATATGAAGCATAAATCACACAGAAATTTTAATATTTTGCATTCTTTAAATGGAATCCAAGACTTAAAGATTATTCAATATTGATGTTATCATTATGTCCTTTATTGATGTAGAATATCATTTCGAAATTGATTGCAATTGGCTTTAAATTATCAATAAGCTTCAAGCTGTAAAATATTGAATTTCGAATACTGAATGCCACGACTTTTGTTTCATACTTGCATGTCTTAATATATGATATAAAAGTGTCAGTTGTCATCAATTTTTAATAAAATTTTATTCCTTGTCTTTAAAAGCAAGTCTTTTTTTCATAACTGCAGTAAACTTCAAAGTGAACGGAAGTAAAAAAAATCTGAGGAAAAATGCAAAATATTGCAAATAAAGTTGTTAAAAGTCTTCAAGACTTTGAAAAATACTTGAAGTTAAAGTTCGGAAAGAAGCAATCGACCCCGCAATACATTATGTATCAAGACTTTTTTCGTTGCGAAAATTCTGCAAAATTGTTAGGCTATACATTCTTAAAAGGCGATATTACTCCACCAAATAAGTGGATAAAATTAAATTGGAAAGCTTTAAGTGTTGCAATTATTGTCTTGCTATTGGCTGAAATAGTTTCAGTGATTTCATCTGCTAATCAAAAGTTATGGCATATTTTAGTCGAAAACGCTCTATTTTGTGGTGCTTGTGTAATTACCGGCTGCAAAATTTTTGTTGTATTTCATTATAATCGAGCAAAAATCGACGAAGTTATTGAAATATTAGACAAGCATTTTCCACATTTTGGGGTTGACTAGCTAATATTTAAAGTTCAAAAATACTTGAATGAAGTAAAAAGATTTGAAATTATTAATTCTGGTACATTTGTCTTTGTGGTTTCATATTTTTGTTTGTTTCCTCTCCTGATTCAAATTTTCGGAGTCATTTTCTCACAACCTGTAGAATTTGAGACAGTTTTGTCTATGTCTTTGCCTTTTGATCAATTTCATCCTGTTTCGTACGTGTTGATGTGGATTTTAGAAAGCTGGATCTTAGTTTTTGCAACTTTCATCTTCATCTGCACTGACATGGTTTTTGTGAGTTTAATTCAAATTCTTTCGATGGAATTTGATATTCTCGGTCAAGTTATGAGTGAAATTGATATGATTGATGGTGAAGATGAAGCTATAAAGGAACTCAAGAAACTTATTGAGGTCCATCAGGAGCTAATTGAAGTGTCAGACAAAATTAGTGAAATTTTCTCAGAATTGTCTCTCATTAATTCTTTAGGGGCAATATTGATACTTTGTTCAGCTTTTTTTCTGTCTGTGGTAAGAAATGCATTTGAAAATATTAAACTAACTTATTTAATTAAATTATTTTATAAAATGTATAGTCTGGGATCAGTGGATACTTCATCTCAAAATATTTCTTACTCCTTATTAGCATGACAACTCAAATTTTCATTCAGTGCTATTTTTCGGAGCAACTCCTAGAGTAAGTTTTGGGTACAAAAAAAATTAAATTTATTTTATGGAATTTTTCAAAATTACCTACTTTATTATTGATTTTTATTTTATATTTTTGAATAGCTCATCATCATCGATCTTATCATCAGCTTACAACTCAGAATGGTATGAAGGTAGCTTAAAATATCGTCGAATGATACTTCAAGTCATGACACGAGTACAAAAGCCTCAGTTTATAACTGCTTGGAAGTTCTTTGACATGTCTTTGGAAACCTTTCAATGGGTAATAAAATTTTGATTTCTTTCAATTTCAATCTATGATTTAAATAAAAACTCTTTACAGATTGTTTTAAAATCCTATTCATATTTTTCTGTTTTGAGTGCATTATATAAAGCCTAAAAAAGGATGAGCATTCTAAAAAAATATTCATGAACCAATATAAAATCTTGATGTTATCAATTCACAATTTAATATTTGTTGTCAGTGAAAATTATTTTACAAAGACGTTAATTTGCAAGATAATTGTATTCAAATCAGCATTTTAAAAATAAAAAAATGCATCTGTTATACTTCTGTAATATATACTGTAATATTTGTTGTAAAATGTTGTATTAGAAATAAATGGAAATTTTTGTTTAAAATCAGAAAAAAATTAAAAGTATTTTTTATCTTATGGGCTGTTCACTTATGACGTCTATCAAAATCTTGGATTTTTAGATCCTCCTTTTCCTCTGTGCCAATAAATTTTCTTAGCAAAAAAAATCTATTGTTTAAAACTTTCACACAACCTTAGACTTCCTCGCCCCCTAAAAATTTGACATCATAAGTGAACGATCCCTCATGGGTAGTTACATAAATATTTTTTTTACCCCAATAACCAGACAATTTCAAAGTTAGTTAAAAGCTAGTTCTCAGCTAACTTTTAGCTATTCTTTCTAAATAAAGTTAGTTTTAGGCTAGCTTTAAACTAGCTTTTAAAATTTCTGGTTATTGGGGTTAAATCATTATTTTTTTGCTACACTGATAAAAAAAATTTAAAAACTTTTTTAAATTTGTATGGAAAATTTTAAAAATAGTTTTTAAATTGTACGCTTAATAACAATTTTTAAAATTTAAAAAATATTTTTAAAAAATTTAAATTTTTTTTGACCGTTAAAATTTTTTTAAAAAATTTCAAAAAAATTGCTCGGAGTGGGAATCGAACCCTTGACCTTAGGAATGGTAGCCAGGCGCTTTACCACTGAGCTACCAAGCCATGTGACTTATACTGGCAATATGTTTACATGTACAGAAATATTTTTAAAAACCAGTTTTTAAATTTTAAAAATAATTTTTAAAAATAAAATTTTAAATTTTTTAATAATATTTTTTAAAAATTTTTTTTATGAGTGTATTTTTAATAAAGCTAGTGATATCTCTTTTGACATGAGCTAACAGCCTCGAGTTAAGTTTACTAAGTTATTCGCTAAGTATGATGTCTTATATCTATTATTTATAGAGATATATCTATTATTTATAGAGCATATCATGTTGCAATTGACTTTAAATTATCAATAAACTTCAAACTATAAAATATTGAATCTTGAAGACTGAATCGCACATCAACCGTTTCATACTTCAAACGTCTTTGCAAATGAAATAAAAGTGTCAGTTGTCATCAATTTTTAATAAAATTTTGTTCCTTGTCTTTAAAAGCAAGTTTCTTTTTCCATAACTGCAGTAAATTTCAAAGTGAACGGAAGTAAAATAAATCTGGGGAAAAATGCAAAATATTGCAACCAAAGTTGTTAAAAGTCTTCAAGACTTTAAAAAATATTTGAAATTAAAATTTGGAAAGAAACGAACAGTTTCGCAATATATAATGTATCAAGACTTTTTTCGTTGCGAAAAGTCAGCAAAATTGTTAGGTTTTACATTCTTGAAAGGAGATTTAACTCCACCAAATAAGTGGTTAAAATTAAATTATATATTTTATCAAGCTGCTGTCATTTTGATTTTAATTCTTGAAATAATTTCTTTGACTCTATCAGCACAGCAAAAATTATGGCATATAACAATAGAAAATGCAATGTATTTTGGAGGTTTTGTTATAACTGTAGGAAAATTATTAATAATATTTTATTATAATCGAGAAACAATTGATGAAGTCATTGAAAAATTAGACAAGCATTTTCCACATCTTGGGGTTGATTAGCTAATATTTAAAGTTCAAAAATATTTAAATCTGATTAAACGGTTTGAAATAATTTACTCCTTGATTCTCATGACCACGACATTACAATTGATTTTATTTCCATTTGAACATCAAATTTATGGTTTCATGCAATCTAAAAATGTTGAGTTAGAAACTGTTTTGGCGATGATATTGCCTTTTGATCAATTTCAACCAGTTGTATACTTTTTAATAAGGATGTTGGAAAGCTGGATTTTGTTATTTACGAGCTGCATGTTCTGCTGTACTGACATCCTTTTTATATGCTTAACTCAAATACTATCAATGGAATTTGATATTCTTGGTCATCTTATAAGTGAAATTGACATGTTCGATGGTGAAGAAGAAGCTATTAAAGAACTTGAAAAACTTGTTAAAGTTCATCAAGAATTGATTGAAATCTCTGAAAAAATTAACAACATTTTTTCAGGATTATTTTATATCAAGTTTTTTGACTGTAGTAAGTTCAATAGAATTGCTAATTTATATAAAATTTCAAAATAAATAATATCTTTAAAATAAAAAAAAAAAAAAAAAAATCAGTCAGGAATAAGCGGACACTTCGTTGTTAAATATTTTATGGTTCCTATATGTATTACAATACAGATATTCATTCAGTGCTATTTTTCTCAACGACTTCTTGAGTAAGTTGTTATGAAAAATTTTTACTGATTTTTATTTTTCAAGTTCATTTCCCACATATTTTAATAGCTCATCATCATCGATCTCAACATCAGCTTATAATTCAGAATGGTATGAAGGCAGTAAAAAATATCGTCGATTGATACTTCAAGTCATGATACGAGTGCATAAGCCACAATCCATAACAGCTTGGAAGTTTTTTGATATGTCTTTGGAGATCTTTCAATGGGTAATTAAGTTTTTTAATTTTTCTGGATAATTAATAATACTTAATATTAATATTAATAATTACTTATACAATTGTATCTTTGCAGATTCTTTTAAAATCATATTCATATTTTTCTGTTTTGAGAGCTTTATATGAAACATAAATTTATTCGATTTTATCAAGTAAGATTGCATCATGTTTGCGTGTGCAAGAAATCAATATAAAAACTTAAAAACAAATTTGCTGAAATATTAATGTTATGAATTTATAAACTATATAATCACACAACAAAAAAAAATTCGCCACTTTCCTGTAAGATTTTTTAAATAGTTCTCATGTTCCCATTTTGATTCAAATTAGAATTTCTCAAATTATTATTAAAAAATCGTAACCCCTCTAAATAAAAAGAAATGTTCATGTTAACTGTGAGTTGAATGAATGGAAGGTATGATAATCGCACAGTACACACTTTTGTGATTTGAATTTTATTTTATTTTTATATATTCACGAAATACATTAAAAATGCGTCTCGCAATGAAGTGAAATTAATTACGCGTTCTTCAATTTCATTCAATTGTGAATAAAGCAGCGGGAGTCATAGGAAGCAATATTTTTTTTGGAGGAACTTAGTTTAGATTTAGTCGAATGGAAATTTTTAGTGATATTTTTTTAGAATCGAATTAATTTTTGTCTTTTAAATGTTTCAAATATTTTTGTGAGTCATTTGTGAACATAATATGTAATATGTTTGAAGGAAAATAAATTTATTAACTTCACTATAAAAATACTCAATACTTTTTAATTAATCTCTTCTTAGAATTTTATATCGATCCACATACCTTCAAACTCTTACCAATTATCATCCAATTAAAACTAACTACTTCTCAAAATTGATTCCATGACAAGTCACAATAAAAAATAAGAAATTCACCCTAATTTGACACCGAAAATACCAGCTACACACCTAGTAAATTTCTTCAAAAAACTCGTTCATATCAATCTCATTTACAGCTCATTAATCGCTCATTTGTCATATTTTTTTACTGAAACTAGATTTTTCTATTGTTGTTGTGAAGAAGACTAGCATGGGAAAGTTTTTAGTCAACAATTGAAAAATGATCATTTATTAATCAAATATGCTGCTAGTCTGAACGACATAAGCCAACCGACAAAGAAGGTATTTAATTTTTGAGGTGTCTCATGTTCAACAATAAGGGTGGGATATGCTAATCATCAGTTTTGTCATCATCAACGCTTTTGCTTTTTTTCGTTAGCAGTTTTGTGAAAGAGATCAACAGTTTTTGTGTTGTGGGGTTGGGACTGCTGGCTTTTTTAAAAATTTCATTTTTTTAACATTTAAATGTTAATGCATTTTCAAATTTAAATTAAAATTTCAAAAATGTTTTTTAATTTTCTTTAAAAAAAGGAAATTCCTAAGATTCAAGAAATTTTATTTTTTGATTCAAATTTTTCAAATTTCATAAATCTAGCCCAGAATCTACCCCTTGACCACTTTCACTAAAAGATTAATGAACTTTTTATTCCTCTGTAATTATTTTGTCATATTATTAAGAATTTTTTATGGCCCTTTGGTTTATTGTGTACTCAACATACTCATTAGCTGCTCCTTTAATTCATTCAATAAATACTTTATGTCCTGTCCATAAAAACTTGAAATAGGAGTGAGGATGATGAGCTAAAGCATTGGCCTTTTTTCTGTTTATATCAAAATAGATGAAAACCAGCTTGATAATCATGCAATCTCCAGGGGTCATTAAAAATCCCTGTCAGTTCTTTTTTTGCTCTTTTACCTAAAAACTTCATGCAGACACTCAATTGTATGTTGTACAAGAGGACGGTAATAAAAACTAAACTAAATGTCCATTTAGTGAATAGTTATAAAAAGGACATAAAAATGATAATTATCGTTTGTTAATTGATTGTATGGGGATATTAATGGGATTTTCTGACATCGGACTTACTGTATTTTGTGATTTTATTGATGAATTTTTAAAAATTCTGGAAAAATTTATCGTCAACTTTTACATCAATAAAGTCAATAATAATCACAACAATACATCCATAAAACATAAATTTAACTCCTTTATTTTCTCTGTCCTCTCAAAAATCTTCTCCCATCGATTCAATCTCGTTATTTATTTCTAATAGCTTTTTTATTTATAAGATTAGAACATTATGAGTAAAAGTTCAATTTAATGTCCATTATACATAATTTTTATTTATTTATATTTTTAAAATATAACTGTCTCTATGGGGTTCACTAATGTCGTAAAATTGTTCTAGAGAAGTTCGACATGGTATGTGAAAGGGAAAATAAGAGTTAGTGGATTTTGGCTAAGTAAGTGTATGTATGAAGGATGCGAGAGTCCATTTATCTCATGAAAAATATCATTATTTATACTTTTCATAAATATACATTTTATGGAGTTGAATTGAATGTTTTTGGATGGAAAAAGAGGGATATTGTGACTTTCGGAGACTATGGAGAAGTTGGTTGCGCAGAATTGCATCCTGAATTTTTGATCTGCTGCTAGGTTTAACAATTGTTTTGTTCTAAAGTAAAGTGTTTGTTTTAAGACTAAAAAAAGTCGTTGCTTTTAATTAATAATCGTTGCTTTGTTTTTTGAATTAAAATAAGTTACTGTCTTAAATTTCAACTCAATATAAGACGTACTTTCATTTTCAATCAATAAAAATAGCAATCAAATCCGAAAATGCGCTTCAATAAATGAAAATCCTACTCGCATATCTCAACATCTTAACTTCTCAAACTCCTTAACCATTCTCTTTATTTTCTAAATCTATACAATGTTCTCAAAGCCCAATAATTTACATCTTTTGAGATGATACATTATTATTACATATATTGCAAAAAAAAGGAAGCGACCGTAAAGGGAGAAAAAGCCATAAAACGACCCCATTAAAAATAAAATATTGAGATCGACATTAAATTATCATAAATATATCGCATGCAATGTCTCTATGACTAGAAAGACATTCACGCGTATGGAGACATGCTATCATCAAGTGTTGAGATTTTTATGAGATAAAGAAATTAGAATAGAGATACTTTATATGCTCGACATGCAAATATTTTATTTTTTTTTTATTTATTTACATTTCATCGGTAATAATTCAAAATTTTAATTTTACATGCTCTCGCAATTTTTAATGTCTTTTATTATTGCTTTCTAATGCATTTTATTGCTTTTCGATGATATTTTTTTCCGTTAATTGTATGCCACACTATATATCTTGTGTGCAATTTTTTTATCATCATTTAAAAAACGTAAAGCACATAAATCGATGGTTGAATTTATTGGAATATGCGTAACGCAACATTTAACAAATTTTTAAATTTTATTGTTATTTATGGTTAGTGTATGTGTTTTATAGTGAAAATGTGTGATTTATCTCTTTATGATGATTAGGATAGTTTGTTTTATATTTATTAAAAATTATTTTGTGTAAATAAAAAAATTATTGACAGCTGCATATTATTTAGGTTATTTGTAAACTATTTGTGAAGAATTTATTTGTTTAAATAAAATAAAACAATTTTAAGCTAAAAGCAAAAAAATAAGGATTAATATGAAAGTTAAAAATAAAATCTCAGAAGACTTAAATCAGTTAAAAATTAAGAAATTTTAAAAATTAAATCTCCCTAGCTCAATATTTACTCAAACTAAATTTTTTTTTTTCCACCAAAGAATAATCTCCAAAAAAAATTAACTCAATCATCTTTTTCAGCATTTGTTTAATTATTCAACTACATGTCAATCTATTTAAATATTTCTATTCATTCCATTAATCAAAAACATGTTGAAGCTATTTACTTTCACTATGATACACACAAAAAATCACTCTAAACAAACAAAGAGTCAAGTCATTTAAAAATGTTTTTAATTAAAGCGACACAGACAAAAGAAAAAGTTATGCAAAGTTTGTTAGAGTCACAAAAAAAAATAAAATCCATGACATACCGTGAAGTGATATCATGGCAATATAAATGTCATAAGCATAGAAAGTCATCACATTTCTCTCATTCAATTTTTCATTTTTCATGTCACACAATTGTTGAGACTTACAAATTAAACACATGTCATAATTTTCTGTATGCTGAATATGAATGTAAATATGAGGTTCAAGCAGTGCCAGTGATGAATAAAAAAAACAAATAGAAGTCATGTTGAGATACTATTTTGAGGGTGAATTATGCATAAAATTTCAATCTAGGTCATTCATTCCATCAACATTCTGACATTTCCTCTCAGATGAATGTTTCAAAGAATTCCCGTTTAATTAATGAAATCGAGATGAAAATGATGCGGGTTAGTGTGGTTAATGGAAGTTCTTTCTGCGGTTACTTTTTTTGTACTCGCTGATAATGTTTTATCTCAATTTAGTAATCAACAATTATGAGATCATTTCATTTCATTCATCAACCCCTTTCCCATCCCTTTCACGTCAAGATGGATAGATTCTCTCTCGAGAGATAAATTGAGTCAACTTCTAAAGCCACTTTTGTGTTTTTCATGAAAAGTAGTGCGTAGGTATCGAATTACATGCTGTAAACATTTTTGTAAGTAAACAAAGCTAGGAGTAAGTTGGAATGAGACAATTCTAGACAAAGAAAGTTAAATGAAGTCATTATCGTTTGCGAGAATTTTTTGTGTCATTTATTCATTTATTAAAATGTCAAGAAGAAGATTTTTCAATTTCCTTATGACGCATAATTTTTTTTCAAATGAAAAATATATAAATTTTTTTAGCGCATTTTCCCCTTGGGAAAAGGACGCTATTGTCCGCACTTTGTCCGTCTGTCTGTCCGTCTGTCTGTCTGTCCGTCTGTCTGTCATCGCATCTCCTCCTCAGGGTTAAGCTTTTTTGATGCGGTTTTTGGCTTAAAATGTGTGTAGTATATCTGGCTAGAGCTGGCGAAAAAATCTTCGAATGGTCACTTCCTCTGCTGGAACCAGCGTAAAAAGTGCCAAAATTGCATTTCTTTATATGTGTTAGTGTGGTAAAATACACTAAAATGTTGACTTTTTCAAAAACTCAGCCTTCCTCGGTTCAAGTCCCACCGATGACAATGTTTTTTTTTTGCTTTTTCTGATACTTTTTTGATTTCTTATGACATATAATATTGAATCATGTCATAATTTTCCATTTTCACAATTTTTCCGAGTTTTTCCGACGATTTTTGTTAAAATTTTCAATGTTTTCATACAATTTTCATAGATAATTATTTTTTTGATATTTTAGTTGTTTAGTTTTCTATTTTCATGGATTTTTCATAGTTTTTTTCCGGAAAATTTTGTGAAAATTATAAAAACTTACACTTATATAAAAAAAATCATCAATATAAATAATCAAATTGTCACATGAAAATTTCGTAAAAATGAACATCAGTGGCGTAATTGGTAAAACACACGACTGACACCGTTAAGGTCATAGGTTCGATCCTAGCCTCCGGCAATTTATTTTTTTGCTTTTTTTTTTACTTTTTTGATTTCTTATGACATTTAATATTTATTTATGTCATAGTTTTCCATTTTCACGAATTTTCCAATTTTTCCGAGCATTTTTTTAAAAAATTCTTAATATTTTCATACATTTCTCGGAAATAATATTTTTTTTTAAAATTTTTTTTATATTTTAGCTGTTAAATTTTCCATTTTCCTAGATTTTCATATTAAACTTACATTTATATAAAAAATCTCATCAATATATATAGTTAAATTATCACTTGCTGCATACGTAAAAAGTTGCAGAAGTGGCTTAAGTGCTAGAGCGAGCGGCTTGTAATTTGAAGGTCATGGGTTCGATCCTAGACCGTAGCCGATTCTTTTTTTGCTTTTTTTTTATTTTTTTTAGATCTATGTCGCATAATATTTTTTATCGGTTTTTTTTGTTGTCAATTTTAAATTTTCGGTAAATAATGAATGGTTATAGTTAAATATTTGGCTTTGTACTTTTGGGGTTTTAGTTCTTTGTTTATTTACTGATCGCGGGAAAATGCGCTTTCGTCGGTCACGAGTGACCACGTTGATACTAGTTAATTGATGTCATTTAATATTTTTTGGAAGAAGTGGCGTCTTCAGGATTTTTGAATTTTTTTTTTCAAATCAACATTGTTTTTTTTCATCTTCATTTTTTCAGAAATCATCAGTAGTGAACTCTGAATACAATTTAATAAGTTTTAACATACCAAAAAATCTCTTAACAGAAAGAATAATCACAAAAATTTTTCTAGATTACTGACCTATTTTATACCCTTCAATCCATCTAAATTCACCAATTTATATCACAACAGAACTTACTAAATACTTACTAAATGCATCAATTCCCTAGTAACCCTTTTAATCCAATATACATTCCATGCAAAAAAAAAAATCTTAAAAGGCGTTTCGTTGTGAAATTTTGTTTTATTACCGAAGAGAAAAAAAATCCCTTAAAGATTCAATAAATGAAGTGTCTTCATCAACCCCATCCTCTGCTTACTTTATAGCACAAAAAATGCCCACATTTACGCGCATTTTTTTTTCTTTTTTAAAAACATGCATACAAATTTTCTTTAATTAAAAAAATCTTTTAAACCCTTTTAACTGCTTTTCTTCATTCAGTCGGCGGTATTTCTATGACCAACAAGGGATATGGAAATGTGGATGATTTATATGTGGGATTGAGTAATTTTTTTTTGTTGATGCAGCATAAACACAATATGGACCAATTAATAAGTCACTCCAAATAGAAGGGTTGAATGGGTGGATGCAGGAAATGAGATGATTTTTTTTATCAGCAACATGTTTTTTTTCTGTTCTGCAACCCTTTTTGAGAAGTGAACTAGCTACTCGGGGCTATAGTCACAAATTATCACAGAAGATTATTAAAATTGTTGGTACGCGTACTTGAGAAGTAAAAAAATCTCATTTTCTTTAATGATCCTAAGATCCGGTGCGTAACTCCTACTTTTTTTGGATGAAGAGGAGGATTGAACAGAAGAATGAAGGATATTTCTGATAATAATGTAGAATATGAAGAATTGAATTTCAGTTTGACAATTTTTGATTCAAAATTCTTAAAAAAATCACCTATATTCTTGTAATTCAAGAGAAGTTCAATTAAACTTCCAACAAACCCAACTGCACCTCACTCTAAAAAAACTCATAGCCAAAGTCGTTAAACACGAGAAAAAAATTAAAAATAATATTTCCCGCAGATTTTTTAATGTCTTTTTTTAATGATTATTTCGCAACACGATTATGATAAAAAGAAGGGTTAAGAAGGGGTTGAAAAAACTCGAACTTTCAGCTACATTTAATGATGTCTCGAGGCAATGTTGTTGTTTGTGACTTCAATGAACAATGGACACATTGATTTTCTCAATCCACTGAGTAAGTTGATGAAGGTGAAAGAATTTTTTTTTCTTTGCTTCAGCTTGAACGACCTCAATTTTTGTAATTAGGAGTATTGTTGCGATTGTTGCAGTTCTTTTGAGCGGACAATGGTTGGTTGTCTGGTGAAATTTGAGAGTTTTGGAGGGAAAGTTAGGAAGAATAGAAAATTGACTGTTTTGGGTATGGAAACAATCAGTTGCATTGTTGCGGACGATGTTATGGATTTTAATGAGATGGTCCTAGGATTTTGACTAAAAAAGTCGTGAGAAAGTTTTTATTTTTTTAACGGTTTATAAATTTTGAAGATTTAATAAATTCCAACTCAATTTTGAATTAATTGCATCCTTAAATCACAATTTTATTTCAATCTCATAAATAAAGCTATCAAAAATGTTGCCGCCAAAAAAATCTCATGTCCACCCTCCAAAAAAACTATTCATTTCTTATCTTTCACTCCATCGCACTTTCTTTTCTTTTTTCTTTCCTTTTGCCATTTCATTTCTATTCAGTTTTATTGCCTGCTAAATGTAAGTATCCACTTATGATGACAAACACTATAAAAACTACTTTTTAACAACTCAAACATAAAATGTGTCAGGAAAATTGCTTTCGTTTCTTTTATACGATCACAATGTCGACAATTAATTGTTATTTGGGCGACAAAAGGAGCCAACACGTTATGTTCTTTGGCTGAAGTGTATGGATGAGTTCCTGGATTAGAAGGGAAATGACTTAAAATATATACAAATGTATTTGAAATGTCAAAATTTTATTTTGACAGATTTGAAATTTTCTCAACAAAATTAGGTTCAAATCTCAATTTTTCATTTCACTATTCACTTTCTCGAAGAGTCCATTCCCATAGCAGCATGGAAGTTCACATAAAAAAATCTCGATTCATCTTGATAATTCCAAACGAGCACTAAAAATGAATAGAAAGTCCACTTCACTTTCCCTTCTTCCTTCATCTTTTCTCCTCAAACTTTTTTCCTCCTTTTTGACAGAAGCCATCAAAAAATATCTCAAGAGCACAAATGAGGAAGAAAATAATGAATTCTTCTTATTTACAATATCTCAATGGCAAAATGAGCATGAAGAAGAAATAAAATGAAACTTTTTTTTCTAATTATTTTTATTAATACGATGACGATTATTGTTGGATGGGGTGTGAGGAAATTGTAAGTAATTAAAAGTTGAAGATTGAAAGATGAAAGTGATTATTGAACAATCACTTTAGTTTGACACTTGATGATGGTTTCTTCTTTGTTTGTTTGGATTTTGGAGTGTTGTGGATGAGATAATGGTAAAAGTTGAAGATTGGAAGGTATTTGAAGTTTTTTGGGGTAGATTTTGAGGTTATGTTAATGATTTTTGAAAAAAGGAAACACAGTGCATGTTCAAATCCAAAAATATTGAAAATTAACTTAACAGTCATATAAGATTTTATGCTACCAAAAAATTCATCCTTATCTACTTAACACTTTGTAAAGATAATCACAGCAATAAATCAGCAAAGTTCCTACTTCTCTTACTCAATAATTAAATTTCTATCAATAATCTCTTATTTTCCTAACATTCTAACTTAATCTCATTTACTTTAATTAATTTTCATGTGCAGAAAATGGGAAGGAACCGAAAAATTCGTGAATAAATTTAGTAAGAACAAAAGATTCCAATAAATAACTCAAAATCATTGAGAGTGGGACGAGCATGGATGAAAAATTTTCCACTCAACAATTCAATTGATTTATATCATTAAATAATTCATCAGACTTTCTTGAAAGAAGTAAAAACTTTTTTTCCTCTCCTTGTTTATTTATTCATGTGTGTATGGGAACCGCAAAAACTTAAGGAGCAAAAAATCGGTCTGAAATGACGCTGAACCCCTCCTTGATGTACGATATTACATAATCAACAAATGAATAAAAGTAGGAAACACAGAATAAAAGTAATGGAAATGGTGTGTTTTATAACATCGTGCATGGTTTTGTCATTCATTGTAATTGAGCGTATGCTTCTTATTTTTGAATATTTGGTGAGGTGGTTGATCCCTTGGAATTATGTTTGGATAGATTTTGGAATGATTGTTGCATTTTACATCACTGAAATTTATGCTAATTTTGAATTTTTTTTATATATTTTTTTTTTAAAAAATTATATTTTTTTTTTATAAAAATTTAACAAATTAATTAAAATATTAATAAATACAATTAAAAATCCAAAAAAAAATTAATTTAAAAAAATTCGTAAATTAATTCCTCCCAAAACACCCGCAAGAACACCAAAAAATAATTCGGAAATAAGATGAATTTTCATTTACATCTTAAAAACACCAAAAATATCAATCAAAAAATTTAACAAAATTCAATTTAAATTTAAACACCCGTAAAAAATTTCTCTTTCCTCAAATCAATTATTTATTTTTTTTTCGAGGGTGTAATTTGCATACATATGAATCATGTACTTTCCTTCATGAGCAATGAATGCATGATGACAAAGAAATTTCTCGGGAAATGAATTAAAATTAAAACTAATTTTTTATATTTTTTTATTTTGAGGGATGTGATGAATAATAGAATAAAAATTGACACAGAAATGCCTGTTGAGTGAGTCAAATGAGAAAAATAAACAAGAACAGAAGAGAAATTTATGCAAATGAAGACACACACATAGTAATTTAATAGGAACATTTATGGAACATATTTGATGGTTAATTGAAAGAAAATTGAAAGTGAATTTTTTTTTTCTGGGCGAAGCAACTGTTTGTGCTGTGTGGTATATAATTATTGAATTTAGCGTGCGCTGTGTGGTAATAATCATGTTTACAAAAAAACATATTTTTAACGAATGACATGAAATGTCCTTTTGCGTATAATTTGTGTTAATAATGTTGCATGAATAAAGCATATTTACATAATATTACTATTTACATAATTTAGTTTTTTTGCTTGCTTGATTAGCAAGATTTTTTATAATTTTTTGGAATTTTAGAAAAATGGGATGAAAAGAAAATGAAGAAAAAAGTAGACGCAAAATGTGTCATATTTAAATTAAGAAATAGATTGGTCTGAGTAGAAAAAGTAATTTCCGTTGCGCGATTTTCTTATTAAATGGAAAGAAAATTACTTTTCATTTGTTGAGTCACTGTTATTGGCAGCTAGAAAAAATTATAAAAAATCTAAAGACTAGACTAAATTTATTTATTTTTACTAAAATTGTGCAGATTCATAAAATCCCATAAAATCTGTTTAGTTTTATATTATTTTGATAGTTGAACAAAATAATTCGGACTAAAAATCTGCGCAATTTCGTTTAAACAAGATTTGACCAACCCTTTCATAAAATCATTCAATAAAACTTTCTCCATTAATTCTCGAAAAAATTGCATCTCATTTTCATCAATTCAATCGATTAACTTCAATTTTAATGCCCCATAATCACTTCCTTTATTACAACATTATCGACATCATAAATAATCATAAATTGCGTGCAACAGATTTTCCTCTTCTTCTCCAGTTCCTTTTAAAAATGCAAATTCATGCAAAAAAAGAAAAAAATATATATTTTTACATCAACAAATTTATCATCCACAGCAGCACAGAATGGAACATAAATAGCATTTGTAAAATTACTTTCAATGCGTCTATCTGTCTTCATCAATTTGAAATAAAAATCGAGACAAAAAATTGGCGAAAAGGGAATAAAAAGCCGCATATGGGACATTCGTGTATGGAGATGTATAAATTTGTTGACAATAAAATACGATTTATTGCACTCAATAGTTTACTTTATGCTTTGGCAATTGAATTAAAAAATGAGACAGAACAGAATTATTGGTGATGAATTTGTTGTTGGGAGATGTGGAGCAGTTATGATTTCAGCTTCGTGAATTATTTATAGGGATTGGTAGAATTTTTAATTCAATATTTTATTAAATAGATTTATATTTAGTGAAATTTAAACATAATAGAAACAATCATAAATTTGAAGGTCTTATTCAACATTCAAAAAAAATCCTAGATTATCTCACTAAACTTCAAATATTTCACAAAAAAATCAATTCATAACTAAACCAAGGGTGCAAATTGCAAATAAAGTAAATAAATAAATCTGTTATGTGAATATCCCACAATAATAATAAAATTCATCTCAATTTCATTCTGTTGCAGATTTTGTTGCATGAAAAATTATTTACATTGTGGCAAAATGTTGCCAATTCTATGGCTATTGAAATAAAATCGTAAACATATAAAAGCAGATAAAATATAGAGAATTTGTATTGATATTTCAATCAGGAAAAGTGCATATGTTTTTGATGAGAATTTGGATTGGATTTTGTGGATTGGTTTTTTGTGTGAAGAGAAAGTTTTGATTGAAATGAAAATTGTTTATTGAGGTTTTGGGTGAAATTTATTAAGTTTATTTTTTCCAGCTTTAGTTTTGTTTAATTTAAAAAATTTGTTTTTGTCATACTTTCATAAATTTTTTTTACATAAAAATTTTGAAATTCAACTTTAATAATTTTTTTCTAAATTTGATAAAATATTTTTTTAAATATTTTAAAAACTGGTACTTCAATTATTACAAAATGTTTTTAAGCATTTTATATGCTAAAATTCATGATACAACTTCTTTATCCTACAAATTCCCATTCCATCAATTCAACACAGCTAACTTGATAACTTGTTCATAGTCCATAAAAAATATCTATAATAAGCCTTTTCTATGCTTTCTCTATAAAAATTTTCCACTCAATTTCACCAATTCAAATTCAAATGAAGAGAGAAAAAAAATCCTCAAAAAAAACTAAAAGAATATCCATTTAAACTACAAGTCAGACATCAGCAGATAAAAATCAAAATAGCTTAAATTTCCTTTCATGAAGCAATAATCGTTAACATAAATCGTCAGTCAGAATAGTCATTTCACCATATTATATCCAATCAGATTCGCATTTATGAGTCCATCAAGCATAAATTATTAAAAACGACTTCTTTTTTTTCATATTCACAATTGTCATTTTCATGTCATATCTATGAATGTATGGTTATTATTAGACATTAAACACACAATATTTGGAAGATATGAGTAGAAATTTAATAAATGGACATCTGACCCTCGATATGATTCTGTCTAATTCCACTCAAAAAATATATATACATATACATGTTACCCCAGTTATTTCATTTTGAAGCAAGCGAAAAAAAATTATATAAATGTTACGCATCATCAAAAATTATTTATCCTGTATGGATGTTATGAATATGCTTTTTCTGGTTTCTTTCTTTCTTTTTTTCATTTCATTCACATGTGAATTGCTTTACAGTTCTTGTTTTGTGTGTGCACATTTGTGTATCCTCACTCTAGCTCTCAATATTCCATTATATTAATTTATTTTTATTTCTTTTTTTTCCTTCTTCTTCTTGTTGCTGTGCCTTTTTAAATGTTTTTTTTTTTTGTACTTTTTGGATAGATATTAAGGAACCTTACTTGAATTTGAAAAATTCACCCTTCAGATTCACTTAAATACAGTATCATCAACAGTAACACAGTTTATATATAAATAAGAAGAAGAAAAGGAGGAAAAGCAGATGAAATAATTTAGCAAATGACCATCATATGGTTTCTTAACATTTTCCAATTCCTTTTTATCCTTTTGAATATTTTTATTCGTCTTCTCTGATGGATTTATATATAAATTAAGACAGATTATTGGCATGAAATGAGAATGATTATTGAATTTCTATTATGTATGTCAAAAGGGATTTATATTAAAAATGTATAAATATATGAGTCATTTACTTGATTGCAATTTTATTTTAAGATTTTTTAGGATGAGTAACAGATCAGATGCTTATTTTGTATGATTTAATTCTATTTTTTTGTGAATTTCTGTTTTGATTTAATTCCTATTGAAGCGACGCTAAAATTGGTGAAGATTTAAGTATCTGCAATTAAAAAATAATTTGATATGTCTTGGGTTCTAAGTTTAAATGTCTTCAATTGGGAATTGAACTTAATTTTTGTGATTTTCTGGATGAATTAATTTCACAAATTTTTTAAAATTCTACATTTATTTTTAAAAAAAATTAATAAATAAAGTTTTGCAACAGTAAAACAGATGAAACTTAGTTAAAATGAATATTTTTAAAAAAATCTTGCAAGAAAACTTCGAGGTCACGTAGAATTTGCTTAACAATAATAATATAAATCCTTTATTTAACAATACGAAAAGAAATATGGCGGAACAGAATGATTTTAAACTTTGATGTTAACCTACTCGGTTTTAAGTCAAATATGATAATGATGAAAAAAATTATAAAGTAATAACATGATATTACATGATAAGTAATGTTTTGAAGGTCAGAAAAAAATACAAAAAAAGACCAAGTGACTCGAATTATATATAAAAAAAACTTATAGCTAATAGAAAAGTACAAAAAAAATGACAGCCAATATGCCTAAAGTGGCAAATTCGGTAACTTGTGTTTAATTTCTGAATCTCAATGAATCGTTGTCATATTGACCTAAAGATGAAATTTATAGATCATTTGGATGGTGAACTACTTTACTGTAGAAATTGGCAGTTGTCGTGAGATGAAACTTGAAATTAAAGGAACGTTCGTAGAATCATGGATCACGTCGATAGATTTGAAATCGTACCAGTGAACATCCAAAATCATTCTAAGAAATATTTTTGAAATAGCTGCAATTTATTCAGGTGGGATTTAGCTGCATTTGCAAAGACTGGACATGCATAAGTGAGAATAGGTCGAATGTAAGATTTATACATTCTAGTCTTTGAGTCAAACACGAACACACGACTTTCTGCTAAGGAGGCAATACAGACTCGAGAAACTTGCTGCACTTGCTTTGTTGATGGCTTGTTCAATATGATGCTTAAAAGTCAATTTTCTATCAAGAAAAACGCCAAGATATTTAACTGAATCCTTCCATTCGAAAGACTCTCCATTAAATGTTACAGTATCATTTGCTTAACAAAACTCAATAAAAGCTTCAACTTCTCAACAAATTTCATTTCCACCAAAAAACTTTAGTTTTCTTTCTTTTCAACTTCCTCTTAGCTCACAAGAAAAGAAACTTCAATTCCACTCCTCACAAGTAAAATCTCCACACACAGCTTGCAATCTGAGTCTCACAAAAAAAGAAATCAAATACAATAATAATAAAGAAATTGAAATGAAGAAAAGAATTTCATGTTCTTTCTCCTGCACACAAAAGCATCGCAACGAGAAGAAAAGGAAAATTGAAATTTGAATGACAATGGCTGTTCATTGAGAAGTCAATTGGATGGAAGAAATTTATGAACAGTTCATTCAAGTGTCTCGCGGAAATCGCGAAGTAGAAATTTCTTATTAGAAATTCAATTTCTATTATTATTATTATGAATTAAATTTATAGGGTTGTATTTTACATTTTTTGCGCGCACAATAGAATTGAATATTTTCATGATGTAGCTGCTGTGTTATTAGTGTAAAGGGGGTTATAGTGATGCTGACAATATAAATTGTGAGATGTAAAATGTTTTAGGTCTGCGATTGTCAGAGTTTTGTCTCCTTTGAGTTTGACTTCCTGTTGAATATAAAAATATTTTTATTTTTTTGGGAGTCATTCAGAAATGATGTAAAATTATATTTTTTTTCATTAAAAAATTCAAAATAACCTAAATTATTTTTAATTTAAATTTGAAAACTTTAAACCAAATAAAAATTATTTAAAAATTCGTGAATTTAAAATCTTGATCTTTAAATCTTCCATTTTTTGGTACTATAAAATCCAAGACATCATTCTTTAACTGCTCCTACCCGTTACTCAAAAGTTGTAGATTTTTCGTGTATTTACGCATTGGATTTTGCCACTAAGCTACCTTATTATAAATTTTGAAGGCTATTGACGATAATTCAGCCATTAAATCCATTCAATCTCTACTTTATTGTGTCACTGACATATTTACTTCTTAACTCTTTCCATTCATCCTCATTTGACTCTTTTGATGCGCAATTCTTGCCTATTTTCATCCATTGTACAAACATCTTTATCCTCATCCACAATATGTGTGCTATCTTCAATTTGTTCATCGAAAATCTCCTCAAAGTACATCACATATTAAGTACTTAACATCCAATAAAAGAACCCATCGAATGACAAGATAAAATACATTTCGACGTAATTTCATGTCATAAAAAATTTAAAAAAAAAAGTACGAGAAATAGTTATGGCCCATATCTCACACTTCACCCTGCTCGAAATCTTCTTTCTTTCGTTTTATTTCCTCTTCACGTGATTTCTCATCATGATTCCTCTTTCCTTAATTGTACTCGCATGTTGCTTCCATATATACACATTTTTATGGGAAATTGAAGTTTATTTCTTCTTGTTGGATTTCTCAAGTGCTACATGATGAGCAATTGCGTAATGTACAACAAAAATGATTTAATGGACTGTTAAAAATTTTCTAGTTCCTCAAGTGTTTCGAATAAGATTTTGGTGATGTCCTTAAATATTTTTTGAAGGATTCTTTGAGTTTGAGTGGATTGACAAGGCTGAGATTCTGTCAATTTTACTTTATATTTTTTGAATTTTCAATATGATTCTCAAAATATTCAATTCTTGCCATATCAAAAAATTTTTACAAGACTTTCCCATTCTCAAATAGTCAAATCCCAAAATAATCACTTCCAACTCAAAAATCATAAATTAACAGCCATAAAAATTGCACATACAAGAAGATTTCCACACACGTGAAATTATCATCCATAAGGGGACATTGACGACGCTTGAATCACCCTAACATTATTATTTAACCCAGTTATGCTTTATTGCTACACATTTCAAGTCCTTGCTATTGTTTCACATTTAGTCACAGCATGGATGGAAATTTTTCACAAAAAAAGAGAATCTATGGCATCATTGTCGCCGCTTGCATCATTATTATATCGGAAAAAGCAGTCAATAAATCAAAATTAAGTTAGGAGATTCTTAGGGTGATGTGGCCTTGCTCCACAAATATTTATGGAGATTTTGTTGGGGATGCATGTTGTGTGGCTGTGAATGTTGTATGTTTGTGTCCTTGGATGGGTTTTTGAGGGTATTTATCATGATTATTGTGAGGCTTTGTGATGATCAAATTTTTGATGTTGAGAAATAGATTTTTTGTGATTTTTAAAGATGATTCTCGAGATCAATAGCAATTTTGTACTAATTCCTAAAAGTACAAAAATCTTCTTCATTTCTCATATTGAATCTCATTGAAGCACGAAATAATTAGAACTCTATTGTTGACATACATCCAATGGATTATATACATTATGTCATCTACCAGAATCGCCTCATTGCCCCGGTAAACAAGTTTTTATTATTATTGTACATGATATATAAAAATAATATCGAAAAATGAAGAACAGCACAAAAAAATATCCCGCGGAGTTTTTGTTTCCTTTCTCGCGTCCTCTTTTCATCGTTTTCTATTTTTTTGCGCTTATTGTATAGATTTCAAAGACAAGCGATGATCGCATACAATAGAAATGACATAATGAAATAAAGGGAGAAAAAGAAGAAGTAGGAACTTTAAAGGGAGTTGCGATTGTTATTATTATTTAATTTTTTATTACAGATATTTCTTCATTTTCTTCATTTCATTTCTTTTGTTGTTGCTGCTTTTTTTTGGCATTTTCTGAAAGGTCTAAGAAGCATCCAGTTTTTATAGCTGAATATTATTTTTTGTTAAATTTTAATCATGTGTGAACTGTGTAACCCCTTTTATAGGATTTTGTTCTTTACTAGATATATAGCTAGTTTTGTTATTGCTGGTATTTTAATGTGAAAATAGATATCGCTTTTATTAGGTTTGGATTACACTGAGAGGAATAAATTTATTTAAAGAGCTTCAGTTCATTCAATACGTAAGTTGGTAATTTTTTTAAAAAAATTTGAAATTTTGGTCTAGAATTAAAAATAAATTTAAAATTAATCTTCAAACTGCAAAGTTAAAAAATTTTATAAAAGTTAAAAAACTGCAAAATTCTAACCTTGATAGAAAAATTCGTCACAAAAAAACAGCAATGCACTTGCAGGTAATAAAATCGATACCTAAATCGACAAAAATAACACACTTTCAAATTCGATTAATTAGAGCATCCAATTCAATTCCAAAAATGGGTGTATGTGGCTATTTAATATCAAGAAAAAATATGTGTATCCAAAACTTGCACAGAATTCCGATTTTTCTGAAGATATTGCTAACAACAGTCCATTACGTACGGTATAAATAAACGCAAAATTTTTGATGTTACTTAAAACAAAATTCCAAAATTTCCCAAAAATTTCTATGAGTGTACACAATTTACAGCAACTAACTCACCTATGACATCTTTAAGAAGAAAAATCAAATTTTTATTGCTTTATAATCCCAATATTCCCTTTAAAAATAAAATTGTCATTTAATTCTAGTAAGATAACTACAAAGAATTGGATGACAATGAAGATCATTTACGGTCGAAATAAAAAATTCACTAAAAATTTGTAAAAATTTACTTTAATCCAATCTCATTTTAAATTCTCTTAAAATTGAAATCTTTTTAACCTATATACTTAATTCCTTTCTATATCTGTAAATTTCTTCAGCACACACAATAAAGGAAGTCTTTCACATTCAACAAGAATAAAATCGAAGCTATAAATCACCATTCACTCGCATTGTAATCGAGAAGTTCATGAGTGCGTAACAAAATAACGCACGATTTATAGTCAAAAAAGGATATTGCCAAAAAAAAAGTTGTATTCAGAAAGTTTATAGATTGTTAGTAGTTTAAACTTATATTCACACCGTTAGTAATGCAAATAAATTTTTTTCAGTCAATTCATAATTAATTCGCACATGCTATAAATAACAAGATAAGAAAAAAATATATCATGTTAAAAATAGCAACTCACGTTTTACGTTATTAGTTTATATTATAGATCGTAGATTGGATCTTAAAAATTTTAAATGGCTTGCACACTTTTCATGATTTGATAAAAATAACAATTTTAATGAACGTTTTAAACATTAGTTGTTATCTATGACAAGGTGCTAAAATGCATTCAACAATTATAATTCTAACTATAAAAAGTAAAAATATGACTATTGTATGTTTAGTTGGATTTCAGATTCAAATTAAGTAGTTAATATTAAAAACATCATTGAGCAAAAATGGGTAAAATTAGCTACCTATTGATTTCTATATTTGTTTGTTATACGTCAACTTTTGATATTTTTGTAAGTTTTTTGAAAATTAAAATTTATGTTTTAAATAATAAATAAATTAAATTTTTAGGAGCAAAATAATCAGTTCCATGGTTTTTTTGAAATTATTTTTGATAGAGTGGAAAATTTATTTGAAGATTCTAAATTTGTTGAAACTCGTTTAAAAATTAGAAAAGTGAATAAAACTCGAGTAGCTGTTGGCTATGTTTATAGTCGTATAAAATATGGAAACGATGTGACTTCTGAATACAGAGTACTAAAGAAACAAGGTTAATCAACTTTTAAAACGATTTTTATGAACGGCTTCTAATGAAAATTTTATTTAATTACAATATTTATTTTGATAATATCATTTAGGTGGTGAATTCCGATATTTACCTTATTCTGTTCCACCATCACCATTTTGTGACTTTATGGCAAGAGATAAATATTTATACCCTGATTTTGCAAAATATTCTGACTATCCCGAAGATATTGCGAATAATTGTCCATTACCTATAGTAAGCAGATTCGTTATATTTGTTATCATAAGTTTTTACTTTCTCAATTATTTTAGAGAAATTATTCCATTTATGGTTTTAATGTTAACTCAAGCAGATCTCCTATTGTAGCAGCGCAATCTGGAGAATATGCTTCTAAATTGTATTTTTATTATAAAAATCAATGTATTGTAAAAACCAGATTTTATGTGTTTGTTAACAAGGTTTAAATAATTCTATACAGTAAAATCTGATCTGAAATTTAATTTAAAACTAATAATTTGCCTTAATAGAATTATGAAAAATAATCAAAGTAGTCATAATTTTCAAAAATGTGCTTTTGAAAAAAAAAAAGATTTTTTTATCTATTCATCGAAGTTGGTGTGAATATTCAAAAAATTCAATTTTCCTTTGTACTTACTAGCTCTGTCATTTGATTGAAAAAGGAGAAAAAGGAACAAAGGAATATGCAAATAAGGCATTCAAGAAAATGGTTTGTAGTTTAATAGAATATTGTCGAAAACAAGAAGACAATCAGAAAAGAGTAAGAAGGGGTAAAGGAACTATTTAATGATTTCTTTTACCTTTGGACTTAGCATTTACTGAGTAAAATAGTAGAAGAGTTAAGATATCGATCATTTTGTCCGAGTATTAGTTCTCAATATTGACTTTTTATGTTTATGGAGATAATTGACTAATTTTTCATCATTTTCAATTTCATTAAAAATTCTAATAAATCTTACCAATGTCTGTGATTGATACGCACTGCAAAATTTATTAAACTCCAAAAATGCGCTTTAAACTTCGAAAATTTTCAAAAAAATTGTTTCATTCATAAAATTCACAGAACTATAAAAAGAAACTTTTATTCTACCTCATCTGATACTGACATTGTATAAATACAGGTTGTGTACGCGAGGCAAAAATTATATGTTAATGGCTTTGAATTATGTTTTCTTCTTCATCTTTACATGCTGCTAGTACGAAAATAATTTTAGGGTATGGGGTTGAAAACAGAAATATAAGAAGAAATGTAGATCAAATTTTAAGAATAACAATAGAACTGCTGCTGCTGTAGCATTAAAATAACAATAATAATAGATCTTAAAGACAATGGAAACTTATAAGTAAGAATAACAAATAATATGTATATATGCTCATTGGTACCAAACATATATGTGCGGTATGTATATTTATTTTTATTTATTTATTCTCGTGAGCACCTAAGGGAAGAATTATTTGTTGGTTTACCCAGAGTAAATATAGTGTAGCAAATTCTATGGAGAAAAGTCATGAGTTACAATGTAAAAAATAAAATAAAATAATAATAATGAGAAATCAGATGAGATGAATGAAAGTTAGGTTCCTATGAAGTAAAAAAATAAATTATAAAGAAAGAATAATATTTTTTTTTTTTAAATTGTAGGATTTGAACCTTTAACTTTCAATAATTTTTCATGCTTTTTTAAAGCTGTCTCATTTCATATTTAATTTGAATGACAATATTTTTTTGAATTCAGAATTATTGTATTTTTAACAACTAACCCTACTAAACCTGTGAAATAATAATCCAATCCATACACATAAAAATTTCATAAAATAAAGAAGGAAGCAACAATCACAAGATTTATTCCCAAATTTTCTCCTTTCTCTTTTAATTTTCTTCTTATTCGTAAATTCATTTCCACACCACATCTACATCCATTGCTCACACTTAGCTCCTCAATTGTTAAACAAAAAAAAATAGAATAAGAATGAATGGAAAGAGCACATAAAGTACAATAAAGACAATAGGACGAGAACTTGTAAGAAACAATTGAAATCTATAAATCCTGTATGTGTCGCGACAATAAAAAGGGGGATGTGATTAAAGAAAGTAGGGAAGAAAGGAAGTGCAAACAAAAATCAGATTTATTTGTTTTCTCATTCCCAATTGTCTTGGCTTAATGTTAATTGAGAAAACTGGATCTGGTTCACTCATGAAATTTTTTTTTCAACAAATCGACTTTTATTTATCTCGAATCTCTTAATAAATTTATGTCTACACATTATCGACTGTACATTCCAATAGTCAACAAGGAGGAAGAATAGAAAGAAAATTTAATTACTAAAACTCAATGTATCGTCCTCGTCATCACCACGAGCACTAATGGTTTTTTCAATCCATGGCAAATAGTTTGTGACATTGACATAAACAGCTGGATAACCCTCAGTACCACATCGCTTTTGTCCAAAGCTTACAATTCCTGTCAACACCCATTGAAATTTTTTGTTGTCGAAGTACATTAACGGTGATCCGGAGTCGCCTACACAATCGATACATACATGATATTAAGTGCTGTTCCATTAACCCATAAAAAATATATTTTTTTATATATTAAATTACCAGAACATGAATCCTTAGCCTTCTGACCACCCGCACATATTTGACTCGGACTCAGCTTGATTCCTCCATCAGAATACTTCTTCGTACAATTGACCTTGTCAACATATGGAAGGGATACTTTTAGCTTTACTGGACTCTGGACAAGTTTTGAGCCATATTTTGATCTAAAATAATCAGTCTTGCCCCAACCACAAACTGTCTGAACATAACCAGGCACTAAACCTTTGTTGAATTCTTTTGTTGGTAAGCAAATTGGCATTGTGAAGATGTTGTACTTGACTTTCTCTTTCAGTCTTAGTAATGCTAAGTCATGATGTTTTGATGGATTCTTTGGATCATAGCTGGGATGTGGGATGACTTCATTAATTTCATAGTCAACTGGTGGTGGTGCACAGTCTAAATTTTCTTCATCTTCATATTGAATGCAATCCTTGTCTGTTGTGAGGTCATATTCACCCATACGAGCATATTTGAGGGTTACTGCTTTCTCTATGGTCTCTCCTTTGACGCAATGACCTAAAATTGATAATTTTGGGATTAGAATCTTAAAGAAATCTGAATATAATAATTCAAAATTTGAAAATAAAAACCTGCAGTCAATACATATTTAGAATGAATTAAAGCTCCTCCACATGCATTAAGTGTTAAGTTTGATGTTTTTGACTCATAAAGTAACAAAGCAGCCCATGGGAACTCATTTGTTTATACCGAGAAAAAAAAAAATTACAAACATTTTAAAGATTTTTCACAAAAGAAAAAAAAAAAAAATAAAAAAAATAAATAAAAATAAAAAATAAAACAAAACAAGAATGAATCCGAAAATTTTAATTTTAATTTTTAGGAATTGAACCTTTGATTTGAGATAAACTTGAGGTTATTACGGTCTTTTTTCAATAATTAATCTAATTGTGCTAAACAAAATACTTAATATGAATTTTATTCATGATAGATTTCATAAATTAGCATAAATTAGAAATTTAAAATATAAAAATTAAATGATGAATTTAAAATAATTTTGAAATATTGTTATGAATTTTTTAAATACTTATCAATTTCACACAACTCTCCGCCAACAACTCGATCATCAAATGCTTGCATGCCGCATTTTCTCTTTGCTACGGCCTCATCTCCCTCTCCAAATCGATTGTTTAAGTCAACAAGTACTTCTGCATTCTCAGTTTTCTCAGTCTCTCTCACAACGGCGCTCTCCAGGTCAACGTCTAGATCAGGTTTTCTAAATTTGTATTTTTTTTTAAAATTATAAGTCTTATTAAGTGTATTTTTGTGTCATGATGATAATAATTTTGTGTTTATTTACATTTTGAATCGGTCGATGGACAGTTGTTTGGGACTTTGCAAAAATTGGGAATTGAAAAAGTGAAATTTAAATTTTTTGTGGAATAATAAAAAATTAAGTGAAATTGAGTAGGTCATGTCGAAAATCAAAAAAAAAAAAATATGTTGAGAAAAATTTTCCATTGACTGTCCATTGAATGTCCATTGACTTTTTATTAAGCAACAGCTAATCTAATAAATTGAAATTATCAACAATGACTAATATTTCCTCTGATAATAGTCAACATCAACTTACTTGTAGGAATTACCAGGTGTAGGACAACAAACTAAAGATTTCCAACTTTCTTGATCAAAACCGCAATCTAAATGTAGAACAAAACTCAATCGTTCTACACCTAGGTCAGTGACATTGAATAGTTCTTCATACTCGGGACAATCTTGCCGTTTAACACAGATTCCTCTGGTACTTTTCTGATTTGGAATCTTACATTCATCACCAATATTAAGATTTGCTCTCATACGTCTCGAATTAATTATTTGTGGATTTATTAAAAATATAAGGAACAAAATTTTTATCAATTTTTCCATCTTATTATTTAAATTTGTTAAGAAACACGAAGCTGCAAGAAAATCACCATGAACTTGACTTAATGAAAGGCCGCGAGCAACTGATTACAAAAAAATATTCAATCTCTGCGGAAAAAAACTTGAGGAACTTGAATTTACGCTCAATTAAGTCTTGAGCGGCTCTCAACTTAAAAAAAAAACTTTGTCAATATTTCTGAGTATTTCATGAGATTCTCTTTTATTTTTTAAGTAAATTAATAATGTCCATGAGATTAATGCATTTATTTAAATGCTGACTTGTAACATTTCTCAAGAATAAGTCTAATTAATTTATTTATTTTACGGCTTCATGTGATTCTCTATCCAATCTCGATATGACGACACTTTTGTATAGATTGCTGGCCAATCTTCAAGTCCACAGAGGTATCCGAATGAGACAATTCCATCCACGACCCATGTGTTGTGGAATCTTTGAAGTGGACCTCCACTGTCTCCATCACATGCATCTTTTGAGAATTCTGAGGCAAAAAAGTAAGTTTTTTGGTTAATCTAATATTTTACTAGTTTTTGAGTGCATAGACTATATAAAATATTAAGTTGATATCCACTAACCTCCCCCAGCACAAATCTGCTCATCATGAATGACAACTTTTTTTGACGAGAACTTTTTCTTGCATTTTTCATGATCATAAATTGGAATTGCCAATTTTTGTTTAATTGTGCTTCTTCTTGATGCTAAGGTTCTTCCAAAACCGACAATATAAACAGTGTCACCTGTCTTGAGTGGTGGAAGATCTGCTGCTGGTAGGCAAATTGGTCGAACCATTCCTAGAAATAAAAAAAAAATCAACAAATTTTCATAAAACATAAAAATGTTGGAGGGGTCATTCAAAAATGACATTTAAAATCAAATAGTAATTTTTCAAAAAAAAACAATAGAATTCTAAGAAATTTGTGAAAAACCTTTAAGCCAGATTAAACCAAGTATTCACCACAAATAAATTTTAATTGCATCTTTATACATACGACTAAATCTAACAGCTTTCTTCAGTCTTACTAATCCAATATCATGTCTACGATTAATAGCTCTTTGATTATAATTTTCATGAGGTATGATTTCTTCTATTGCATTAAATCTATAAGGATTTCGACAATTTTGTTCATTGCATGCTTCAGCTTCTCGTAAATCGTAGTCACCAAGTCTAACGTTTGAGCTAAATGAAAAAAATGAATTTCTATAAGAATTTCCAATAGCTTATTGCAAATACTCACAGCATTCCAATTCTTGCAATTATATCACCTGGAAATACAAAAACAAAGAATTTTAGTTTAAACGTTTTTGAAATCTTAATCCTGGTTATGTACATTAATGACAAACTAATAAAATTCTAGTAATTTAATTCGGTAATAAATCATCATAGGAGGATATAAAACTAATTTTTTACTGAACTATAATTCTCAATTCTTCAATCATAAGTGTGATGTTGCGGAACTTATAGACATTAGTTATGCTACGTAATACGTACATGAACGTGAGTGTTAAGTATAAATTTTATAAGATATTTGCTGATTGTAAAATTGTAAGATTTTTAGGGGGATTCTAAGAATTAAATGAGGCTATTTTTTTTTCAAATTAAATATAATCACAAAAATCTCAACAATGATCCCCATGAAAATCCACAAATATGAACTCAATTACCCCCAAACATCATCATCGTCTAGTCTCAGTCTATATTAATAACATCATTTCAATTATTAATGAAAAAAAAACCTTACCCGTAATGCAATGACTTGCAGTCAATACATATTTCTTGCTTATCAAACTTCCAGCGCAGTTTATTGAAACCTCACCAGAAACTGTGAATAACAGAGAAGCAAAAAAAAAGGTAAACAAGACGTAATAAATTTTCAACATCCACCTTACATTTTCTATACTCAAACAATGCCAGCCATGGAAATTCTTCTCTGTCTGTGTTCTATTCACAATAAAAAAATAAATGAGAAAAGAATAAAAT
The DNA here is from genome assembly GCA_026123125.1 of Chironomus striatipennis. Classification (NCBI taxonomy): domain Eukaryota; kingdom Metazoa; phylum Arthropoda; class Insecta; order Diptera; family Chironomidae; genus Chironomus; species Chironomus striatipennis. The sequence goes on along the minus strand of CM047393.1, from coordinate 41,496,134 downwards.
ATTTTTCCTTGTCATGAACACCAATTTCAACATACTTGTCCCGAATAAATTCGATTCTCAATATATTCCCGTCCACAATCGTTCTCGTTTGGTAACAGATCGGTTGAATTTTGGAAACTGATTGAGTCATCTGAATTTTCATCATCATAGTCATCAAAATTGTCCACTTGTGATGATATTTTAGGTAAAATTGCTGATGGTTGTGGTGTTGCATCTGCTGTTGTTGGTTGTAAAATTAACGACTCATCATTTCTGGCACAGCACACGTACGGAATATTTTCTTGAACTGGCCATCCAGCATCACATTGCGACAGTTGAAGGAATCTTATTGACTGTTGAGTAAGCGGTTTTGAACGCAAAATATTGAGGAGGTATTCACAATTGTATATTGGTAAGCATCGACCCATTTTGTAACCGGGTGTGCGACAAAAGTCTGAAAGATAGAATTTATTAATTTTTGTGAGAACTTGTGAATGGATTTTTGTAGTACTAATTTTTAAAATTAGAGAAAAATTGCTGACTTCTTAAAGTTCAATAATTTAATGATATATTGTATAAAAACTTACTTTGCGTAAACACTGATTGAATTGTGGTAAAAATAATGAGAATTAATGAAAATAGTCCTCGACTTTTCATCTTTGTCACTTGGATCTTGCTTTGGGATTGACAAAATTGTAATTAGAGTTTATCTAAAAATAATCAAAATTTAAGAAATAATAATTTAATTAAATCATTAGATTTAAGCTTATTTACAATCAATATTTCCTTAAAATTTACATCAAAATTCATTACAAAAAATATTCAACTATTAAATTTCAAAATCGACAGACACAAATAATTTGCACGCATTGTTAGAAATTAGAAAATTGTCTGGCGAGTTGTTTTTTCAGGCAAAAGTAGTTAGTCATGAATCTGAGAATCAAACATTGTGAGCATAAAGACAAAAATATTCTCTCAATATTTTTTAACAGGTTAAGTAATTAAGCAATTAGTCATGTAACTTATTTACTTAGTGTGTAAAAGTGTATCCGGTATTTTTTTTGCATTACATCTTTAAAAAATATAGAAAAAGACAACAAAAAAAATATCAAAATTTTTTTTGACGTTATTCTGGTATTAAAATGGACAAATCATAGGTAAAAAACTCCTCCGAATGAATATATCTTTAAAGAATCAATTCAAATTTACTTTCAATTCAGTCATCATTCCCAAATCCTCAACTTTAATAAATCTTAATTAGCAATCAACCTTACCAAAAAAATATCATTCTAAAACTCCTTTATTTACCCGGCACAAATTAACCGTTAAATCACATAAATAAAATCACTCCAGTCATCAACCTAGTCTCATATATTCGCGCAGAAAAAAATCATCTCACATTTCCTCCTGAACTTGAACTTAATCATGCAATTAATAAATTCGATTTAATTCCAATCGTCCTTGAGATATTACCGGTCATATGTATAAGCTCGCATCTGGTTATCTCGTAACATGAAGAAACAATTAACTTTTAATGAACTATAATGATGAGTCTTAATAAGACGACATTTTTCTTGCAGATATTGTCGATGTGCAGATTAATGAATGAAGATTGATTTTTTTGTGTGACTTGATATTGGATTTTGTTAATGAAATTTTTGTTGAAATTGCGAAATGATTTCGAATTTAAAAATTTTCTGACTGATCATCAATAATTGCCAGAAATAATAAAAGTCTCAATCAACTAAATCCTAAAATTTTCAATCTATAACACCATCAGCAAATTCAATCTACAACCAATAATCAAATAAATCCAACAAATTAATCAACAACTCCCCTACAGGCCATTTAAAGTCAAAACATTTCTATTCTATTAAGCCATGACACTTTCATGTCAAAACAATAATTTTTGATATTTTACAATTCAATAAATTCATTGAGTCATCATCTAAACTAATTCACATGAACTAATAAATCAAAATTTTTGATTGATTAACTGAATCAATTGCGGCACGTGATGCAGCATAACTTCTTGTGAGGGATGTTTTTAACGGACACAGGGAAAAGAGTTGAATTGAGTGAAATAAAATAACCGAAAAAAGAAGAATTTTTCAGTCTCGTGCACAAAAAATTTCTTGTGATTGTTAATAAATCATATGAAAATTGGGTTCTTGTTGCGGAAGTGATTTATATTCCATGTATTTTTGTGAGAACAATTGCATTTTAGATCCATTTCATGGTTTTTTATGATGATTATAAGGATTTTTAAGTTGGAATTTTTATTGAATTTAAGTTGAATTGGATTTGAATTTTTGTAAGAAAATTTTGTGAACTAAATTTACGGAAATTTAAAATTTTAAAATTTTAAATCAAATTCAAATTTTAAATTAAAAATTTAATTTAAAAAAAAAAAACAAATGTGTCAAGTATTAGTTTTTTTAAACACTAAAAGAATCAAAAATTTTGCATGTTTTATTTTTTTAAATTAAATTTCTGAACAACGATTTCAAGCAATCAACCGGGATTTCCTTGAAAAAAAGGATGAATGACATTTTACCCTTGAAAACTAACATTGTTAATTGTCAATTTACTTTTTCTAACAATAAAATCAAAGACCAGGTATTCAATTGATTATTGATTTAAATTCACGTGCTTATTGTTTTGGGATCAACAGAATACAATGTGACCTGTTTTGTGGAATATTTTTTTGACTTAAAAATTCCAGGATATAATTAACACTTAAACTTTCACAATTTGAATCCAAAACTATCACTAAATTTATTTTAATTCACAAACTTACTAATCGATTAAATTATTAAAGCTTCAATATTTTTTTTTTTTTTTCAAAATATTAAATTAAATCCACATGTACTTCAAATGGTTAATCTATCCAATTCTTTTGCGACTTATTCGATTGAAATGTTTACTGAAACTGTCTGCGAGTAGCCGATTAATTTACTTACTCATTGTGGAATCTCTCAGTCGAGTAGTGGGAATTTTTTTTTATTGATTTGTTCACCTGTTAAAGAATTTTTTACACTCGATAATTTTTATTATTTCTCAAAACTTAATTCGTTCAATTGCTTTTGGTTTGTTTGTGTTTTGAAAAAAAAGAGAGAAGATGTTGATGATGTTGTTGGGGTCACAAGTCAGGTGAAAAGAAAAGAATTCTCAATTCTCAATTAGACATGATTTTTTTCGCAATTTAACGATTGATTGAATAAAAATCATACTTTTGGGAATTCCCTCTAAATTTGTAGTCACACTTTGGGGGCATTCTAAAATTTCGTTTATATTATAATTTTAGTTCTGACAACAAATTCATTTACTGATCATGAACATATAATTTTTCTCTTAAGAGTCTTTACATCCCTAAAAAATACAAGAACTAAGGTACATCACTTGCCAACAACCTTATAATTGAATTTTAAATTACATTCATTCAATTTAATAACACCAGATTTAAATTATGATAGAATAATTGATATTTATACACAAATATAAAGTTTATTGACTTCATGATTTATTGGAATTTAATGAGACTAAAGTTCTTTACGGTTGGTCAACTTGGAAATTCTTAAAAATTAGTTTGAAGTCTATTGTTGATGATTGACTTGTGATTCACAAAAATATTTGCATAGTTCATCTGAATTGAGTTTTTTAGAGAATAAGGAAATGTCTGCATGCGATTGGATTTTTTTATTGAAAAGTTTGAATCTGAATTGGATTGTTGTTCTTTAAATTGAATGAATTAATTAAAAATTGATTTGAATGAATCAAAACTTCTTAATTTTTAAGACAATTTCAAATTAATATTTATTAAATAAATTAAAACCCTTAATTTTCAAATATTTTTTTTTTTAAAAAACGCAAAAAGTCTTTAAATCCTTCCAGCAAATTTGTTAAATATACAATCTGTAAATTATGTAATCCACTAGCCTCTCACACCCTCCTTCCGCAGTTAATCACTGAATCATCATCATCAGATACAAAAAAATTCTAATTTTAAAAGTCATCAGCTCTAAATCATTCCTTAAAACAGGAGATAGACAAAAAAATAAATTTTTAAATTCCCATCACAGCTTTAGCGCAATGCCGTTCCGGAGTTTAATTAGTATTTTCATTAACATAAATCAACTTATGATTTATTTCATGTCCTAAAAAAAATTCTACAAGATCGAAAATTTGTAAGATAAAAAAAAATTATTTCAACCCTTTAGCGGAACTGCCAACATGCACTAAACCCCTTTTTATAGTCCACAAAAAAAAAGAATTCCGCCTATTTTTCCAATTGTGAAATTTTTTTAAATATTTTATTATTCAATGAAGATGAATGGGTTAAATCTGTGTTTTTTAATTAGTGAAATTTTTTTCATTCATCAGCAGTATCAACAAAGTCAGCAGGGTATGGGAGGGTGAGACCAAATGCAAGAAAGTGACTTTCAATCCTTTTATTTATAGTCACATAGAAACCATATCGCATTTCTTTTTTATTTCGTATCAAGAAGTAATTTCAAGGAATTAAAAAATATTGTTTCTTGCTGTCTTGTTGCATAATCATGGTGACAACGTGGATGTTTTATGGGTTTAAAGGATGACTTATCGAATGAAGAAAGGGACGAAGAAAAAGTTTTTTAATCAACGGAAAGAAAAATTTAGAAACAATTTGTTGTGAATTAAAAATTAATTTTTTAAAAAGAATTTTTTTCTTGGACCAAGAATTTTAAGGTTGAATCAGATTTTTCCTAAAAATTTTATTTTAATTACTTGATAGGAATTTTCGGGCACATTATGATAGGTTAATTTAGATTTTTTTTAAAAAAAATCAAACTAGTTTAATTATGAAACTGAAAAAGGTATTTTTGAAACATAAATTCTACAAAAATTTTATAGAACTTTTATGATAAAATTCAATTTACATTTTGACCATTCAATCTTAAGCTTTTAGTTTTCGAAAAGCAAAACCACTTAAGAAACCGAAAATATCTTATTTTGTAATATTTTGCATACTTTTCAGTTTCCATTTTCGAAAAAGAAAAATAAATTGCAAGATTTTTTGCATACTTTAAGGCGTTCAATTTTGTTGCTGATTATTTCTTTAAGCGAAACAACTCTTCCACTAAAATACCTTTCAAATAAAACATTTTAATCCTTTATCGACAAAATTTTTCATTACTTTTTCACAAACTCAGCATAAGTTTCAATTTTCTGCTGATTCATTTTGAATAAAATTTCTTTTAATTGATTTTCCTTTTAAATGAGATTAAAATGAATAAAATTTACAATTTTTCTTAGAGAACATAAAGAAGCATAAAGGAAAAAGGGGTTTTAAATTAAATTTATGCAAAACACAAATTTTATGAATCATGTTGACTTCCATTCAAGTGAAATTAAAAATCTTTGTCTTTTTCTTTTGCATAATTAGATTTTATTTATTTCAAATCAGAAAGGATTTTTAAAATTGTCGTGGAATTAAATTTTAGATGGTCACTTACTTGTGATTTAATTTCAAAATGATTTTTTCTAGATTTTTTTAAATTATTTTTTTTAATCTTAATAAATTTATTCAGTCGTTTTTCCTCTAAAAACCCCACCTCCATCCAACCACACCATCATGACTTATTACAAAACAAAAATAAAAATAAGATACAACATCACACACGAGAAAAAAAGGACACAGGAAATAAGCTTATGATTTATATTACAATAACAACAGTGAGATTAATTTTGCGTGTTTTGTCAGTTCAACATCAAAGGAAATGAGACGAGTTCCGGTTGATGAAAGTTATTGTACTGCAGTAAATCTGAGTAGTATTAAATTCCTTTCTTTGTGCTTCTGTACTCAACACACATCTAGTAAAATTGCTTAGTCCATGAATTTTTCTTTCTTTTATGTGAGATTTATGTCATGCTGGTTCCTATTTTGCGACTTATTTTTGTCTTTTGAAATTGAAGAAATTTTTCTACTAAATTATGGATTGAGTTTTTGCATTTAATTTTTGGAATTTTTAAAATTTTAAAAATTTAAAACTTTTTCAAATTTCAAACTTTTTAAAATTTCATATTTTCCCCTTTCATCAAAAAATAGCAAAAATATGAATTGGATGAAAAATTCTATCAAAACTTACTCGATCCCCAACATCCATTTCTAATCCAGTTCATAACAACTCAATATGAATAATTGCTCCACCAATCTCCCTCAACAAATCACCAAAGATGTGATTTTTTATATCCAATAAGACGTGAAAATAAAAATTCATGAACAACATACAAAAAAAACTTTTTCATCATTTTCTTGTTCCTTTATCCAACATCTCTCGTAAATGATTAATAGAGCAAAGTCACAACAGCAAAATGCATCATTAAGTGGCTTATGGTGAAACACGAAATCTCTATCAGAAATGTCTGACCGCACATCTTCTTCCTCTTCCATTCACTTCTTTTTTTTCGGAGTTTATTGTCGCCCACTGTCGTCAATGTATTATAAACAATTTATCCTTAACATGAATAGAATGCGAGGGACATGAACAACCTTCAAGTAAAACGACCATGTACTATATAAAAAAAAAATATTGTACAAAATGAATAAAGAATATGTTAAGCAATGATGGATGATGGAAATTTCCGTTTTGGACATGATAACTTTATTTATATCCTGTGACAAAATTTTCACTTAACTTTTATCCAGAGAGTATTCGGTTGATGAATATTTCATTAGATGTAGTAAATATTTAGTTTTTGGTTGTTTTATATATTTTGTGTTTTGGCATGGATGGATGGGTTGATTGGTGACATTTTGGTTTGGAGTTGTAGGAAATTATTGTTTACTGTTGGGTCATTTGTAGATGGATTTGTTGTTTTATATCGAAGGAAAAGCTTGATTGAAGCTAATTTCAATTTATTAAACTAAGAATCTCTAATTCAAAAGTATTGTACAGCTACTGATGCAGCAACCAAACAAATGTATTTTTAGCTTAATTTAAAATATAAATCTCATAAGAACTTAATAATAAAGTTGCAAAAAACAACAGATTACATCACAAAGTGCTTCTGTTGATTGACTTCCTTAATTCCAAATTGATTCTTAAATTTCATCTCATTTAGCTTATAATCAAACTGAATAAATGCCAATATGTCAAGTAAATATGACTTCCATTAATTATAAAATGTATTAATTTGATTAATGGAAGCAGCGCTGACCACTTTTCAGACTGTTTCTTTTAAAAAAATTTAAATCATTTTCTTCGGCATTAAGAACCTGTTTTTGCTTTATTTTGAAGATCAAGTCAGCCCTACAGCAACATTTAAGGTCGTAACTTATCATTCCACGTGATGAACTTCACCTTTAAGAAAAATGAACAGCACCTGAAAAACACTCATTTATCATTAAGAAAAGAACATTTAATTTAATTTCTGAGCATTTTTTTCGCTAAAAGAATGGAATTCAATAAAAAAAAGAAATGCAAAAATGAAACAGAAATGCCATAAGCAGCTTTAATGTACACATTTTGAAATTTTATTTCTCTACCAAGCAATCATAACTCATGAGTAATACTTTAATATCATTTTTGTGTGCATTTGTGTTTGCTATGGATTTGAAGAAAAAGTTTTGTGTAAGTTGGCAGAATGACGGTTGCTTTTTTGTGGGTTTTGGCTATCAATTGATTTTTAGCGCATTTTTGGAAACTTGTTTTCAAAAAGGAAGCTCAATCATACACTTTTTCGGCTGGCTGCAAATTTTCGAAAAACTATCTTTTAATCTAGACATCGTAGAGAGCTCCGGTTTGTTTTATTAGCTTCGTTTCATCGAGTTATTTGCGGCAAATGTATTTAAAAGTCCCAAATTTGTGTTTAAACACCTTAATTAATTAATTTTTAATTTCACAAAGAAAAATAATCAACACATGACTGCAACTTCACGTCATAGAATTTTCAAATATTTTTTAACCGTTGACATTTGAAAATTTTTTGACCGTTATTTTTTACGAAAAGTTTTTTGTTCAGTTTTGCAAGTTATTAGTTTGTGCATAATGAAAACACACTTGTGCATGAACAATGAATGTGAGGAAATTGAAACTGAAGGGTTTTTGATTGTTGTTGTAACATTTTTGTAAAATTATCGTTATTTTTATGTAGAATACTGCAAGGTCTGTCCTGAAAGTTGATATACTTTTAATTCGTAGCTCGAATACTGATCGCCGCGCCAAAAATGCGCTGAAGTCCCTCGATATGAAACACGAGGACTTTTGTAATTTTTTAATGTTGAGATTCCAAAAAGTATTATCATAAGATGCATTTTTTACTGTAAGTGATATGTACCATCCTAAATTTGTTTAAGAATTTTAGATAATTCAAAACGAAACTCATCACATGCCAAGCATAAAAACTTCTCAAGTCTACCTCAGAACTAGTTCAAGTTCACCTTTTCCATTAAGTCTACAACATAACAGAAGCATCAACATACCATTCTACTAGAAACAACGCCACCAATTAATTCTCATGAAAATCCAACATTCCAAACTTTCTTTTATTATTTCATGGGAAGTAGTAATGAGAAAAGAGTTAAATTTATTACCATTTTTGAAATTCACAATTTTTATTTTTCAGTCAAACTAAGAAGAAGAAGAACCGAGAAGTATTTTATATAATTTTTTAACATCATATAGAACTTTCTACTGACTGTAAAGAGTGGAAATGAATGAGAGAGAAAAGAACAAGAACACGAGAGATGTGCAATGTGCTAAATTTATGCTCGAAAGCGCTCACGATTTCAATGCTTCACTTAAATTTTCTCATTTCATGCACTAAAAAATTAAGGGAAATTATTTTTTTTGGCAGGAACTAGGAGGATAAAGGCGCATTTTTCGGAGTCAAATAAAACTGAGTTTGAAAAGCTTGAATTTGTAAAAGTGTTTTATGCAACAGAAAATATTATTTTTGATGGCATCAGACCCCCCCAAACTGCATTGCATAATACTTCATCCCACTTTAAAAAAAACTGCAGCGATAAAAAATATGTTTTGACTCTTGCACATTTTTCGCATAGCAATAATAATGAAAAAATAATTTAAAAAACATCTCAAAGGTCACATTGCCGAAAAAAGAACATTAAAAAAAAGAATGAAAGAAGTGGAAAAACTTCCTGGGCAGTAGCGAACAACCAAAAATAAAATAAAAACAAAAAAATGAATATAAAAGGAGTTTACAATGTGGATTGGATTATTAATTAAAACCAGCTGCATTTAAAATTCAGAATAACACATAAATGCTTTAAGTCATTAGGGCAGGCGAAGTAACTTCTTCTTTCAAATCCACTTTTGCTTTTTTTCTTTCATTCCCGATTACGTAAAAAAAATAAAACCTAAAAAAATATTCTAACAAAAAATGTGGAACATTTTACAAGAATTTTTTAATTGATTTCGTGTTTGATGGCTCTTATGTAGGGATTTCAATCCCGGACGGTTTTTTCAATCCCGGGATTACGGTATTGAAAAATCGTGAACCCGGGATCCCGGGTTCAAACCCGGGATTGAAATTAAACAAGAATCAGATATAAAACCACTTTTTTGATGTCCAAAAATGCAAAAAATAAAAGTTATTCTCATTAAATTTGTGTATGTAAATTGTTCTAACTTATTACTCAATCAAATATTTGATTAAAATTTAATAATTTAATTTCTTGAAATTGTCTGAATTTAAAATCTCCTAATTTCTTTTGAGCTACATAGCACTTTTTTATTAAAGAATTGAAAACTATAGAAAAATATATATTAAATTTTCATAAAAAGTATGTTTTTTAATACTTTATCACTGCAGTGATTTCAGTGCACTGATATTGTGGTTTGAAAAAGTTGAATAATACCTAATTCGAAAATGGAAACAACAAATTTATAAAATTTCAACTAATATTCGACAATCATTGAGAATTGAGTTGAAAATTGTTCTACAAAAAAAATTCATAATTAAATAGAAATGTTTTGAGTAAATTACCTCGCCCCTTAATTAAATTTAACGATTTACACGACTACCGACACTTCGAAATTTGTCAGTTAAATACAGTTACGCTTTCTTAATTAAATGATAGAAAAATCGCTAAAGAATGCAATTAATTTGATAAATCAAGATCCAGAATGAAAAATAGGGATAAATATTTTGATTTCAACATATTTTTCATCATATCTTGATATTTGTGGTCATTTAATTTCGAAAAACTTAGAAAAGATATGACGGTAGTCGGCGATTTACATTTTAAAAGAAAATTTTAGTAATTTCAGATGTTTTTTGATAAACTTTTACGAAAATATGCCGAAAATATAGAAAAATAAACATTTTTTGACTTCAAAATTTTAGATTTTTTTTAAATCAAGGAAAAATTTTCAAAATGAATGAATACCGTAAACCCGGGATTGACAATTTTTCAATCCCGGGATTACGGTATTGGAAAATTCGGTCCGGACCCCGGGATCCCGGTTTTCGGGATCCCGGGTTTGAAATCCCTACTCTTATGACTTTCAAATGGCCCACATAAATTGGAATAAAGTAAAATGAAAATTATGAAATTTCATGGATCTTTGTGTTTGTGTACAATAAGAATCAATTCTGCTAGTTCTTTTTTGTGTGCTTCTCATTCCTCTTCTTTTGTCGATGTTCGTTATTTCTGGACTCGATTACGAAAGAAAAATTAAGCGAGTGGCGTAAAAAAAATTTATGTGAAGAAAGAAAAACGAGAAAAGAAAAATAAGAACTTTCAATGTGACATTTGCCAAGCCCATATTAAGAAAGCATTAAGAAATTCTGAGAATGGAAAGATGAAAAGTGAAGTTTGCAGAGCTGAAGTTGGGAGAGTTTGACTGTTGCTATGGGCAAGACTTTGAGATGATGTTGAAATGGTTTATTCCTATTAAATAATCAGAAAATTCAGCCTATTTACCTACCTTAAATTCTCTAAAATCGATTTAATAGTTTGAATCCCAAACAACAGGTAAAAATGATTCAAAAATCCATAGATCACCTTTTTATCTACTATATTTTAGCTGAATCTTTAGTATCGTTAATTTAAAAAAAAAATAAAATCTTGTATAAGATTGATTTACAGTCAAGAAAGTTTTAAAAACCTTGAAATCTAGCTAGGTAATATCTCGTTCCTCAATTTTTCATTAAGGACAAAAACATTTTATTATTTTTGATCACATGAGATCATTTTGATCATTTTGGTCACTCCCATGATAGTTGGATAGGGGGTCATTCAAATATTTTAGGGTGGAAAGTGAAATTGTTCTTACAAAAAATCAAAAATGAATGAAAATTAAAAGTATAAACTTTTATTCGTGCACATGTAACTACAAAATATCAAAATCTCATCAAAAAAGTATCAAATTCTCATTCAACTCTTCAAATCACATTCAATAAATCCATCTCTGTGTGCAATTTTCGTTTTTATTATTATTTTTACTCTTTCTTGTTGCTTGCCAAAATAAAATATAGAAGCTTGTGCAAGCATTTTAGTATGAGTGTGTATGCGTCATAACAACTTTTTCCACATATTTCAAGAACATTTTCATGTAAATAGATGTATGTACAGCACGACACAAGAGAAACGATGTTGATGAGAATTGAAATTTAAGAAAAAGAAGGAAAATGTGGAAACTGAAGTTTTTTGTGTGGATGTTAATTTTTTGGGGGTTTAGTGATGGCTGAGTTGTAAGTTTAAAGTTAGTCTAAAAATTTTTGATACTGAGAATTTTTTATAAAAAATCATGAGTCTTGCATGTCTTTGTATGTCACAATGGTAATGAAGAAATGATACCAGAATCTTGAGGCAACCTCGAACTATACCAAAAATTCCAAATCATTCAAAAATGCGTCTAAAACTCCTCATAATACAATTTGTCATTCTTCATACCAAAACTCCTCTTACATCGTCTCATTTTCATGCCGAAAAAGAACAACATGATGTACATAACATACAACAAAGAATTTCTCCGTCTTGTCTTCTTTTATAATTCACTAGGGCAATGGGAAAGTCGATGATGGAAAGAACAAAAGAAGAAATCGAGAGGAATAAGAAGTAGAATAATTTATGCCAATCAACAGCGGCTCATAATTAACGAATTAAAAAATACTTTTTTGGACCTTTTTTTGTTGTTGCTGTTGATCATCAACAAGATTAAAAACTTCCTATTTCTTTCCTGCATGTGCTGCGAATAAAAAGAGCAAAAGTTAGTTTTTTTTTGTTGAATCCTTTGTTTGGCTTTATTTGATGATCACGAGAAGAATTTTCTTACCTGACATGTTGTGGATGAAATGAAATAAAGTTCGTGAAACGAGCAAAAAAGGGCAAAATGCGAGATATTTTTGGATACGATGGAGATCAAGTTTGATGCTTTTTTGGGTTCTAAATATTAAAATAGAAAGGAGTAGAACAATGTAGAAGAATTCCATAAAATATCAGGTTTAGATTTTGAGTTTCTGAGAAACTAGATTGAAAATTCTTTGAACTAATTTCAAAAGTTGCCAGTTCTAATGAATAACTAAAAGTTTTTCAATATTTCATTATTTTGAAGATAAACTTAATTTTCAAATTAATTAATAGTTTATTCTTACAAAAATGACACTAAATATCTATCCCAAGCATCAATCTGCCAAAAAACTAAATTCCCACATTCTAATATTTTTATAGTCATCTAGTCAACTCATTTTAATTAAATTAGATTTATCTATATAAAAATCCATATTCTAAGTCATATCGTGTGAATCTAAAATCGTTAAAAATTGAAAGCATTTGAAAGAATTCTGTTTCTGCTCGTGTTGCAAATTTAATAAAAATACGTGAAATTTTACAGGTATAGAGAACATTAATGATCATCGAAATGGAAAATAAGATTATTTGTAAACAAAATTGATGTTGATGTGGAAGTAAGATGAAGTCTTTTTGCAAGTGATCAATAGATTCAGAGTTGGAAGCTTTTAAAAATTATTAATGAGATTTTTAAGCTTTGAAAATCTATTTTTAATTTCACAGATATTTCAAGCAGGATTTCAAGAATTTGGTGGAATAATTCCATACTTAAAATTCAAACATTTGCAATTCAATAATTGCAATTTAAGCAAAAAATACTTTTGATTATTTTAATTTTGAAATCTACCCTTTTAAATTTCAGCATCAGCTTACTCCATACTGAGTTCTAACTCTGATCACAATAAGATCAAAAACAACCAAATTCTAAGATAGAGAAAAAGTTCAAGAACGCAATTTAACTCTATGAATTATTATAATTATTTTGTTGATGGAAGTTTGAAAAGAACAAAATCAACAGGAAACATTTTACAGCCTCATTAAAAATCTATTTTTCAGTTTTTTGCAACTTTGTAATTCTTATTTAAAGGATTAGAAAAATTGTTAAATTCATTTATTTATTCATGCCACAGGCAGTAGTTAATCCAATCATTAACATGCATGTCTATGCATTAACAATTGTAGCAAATTTCCACAAAAACTGCTTCCAAAAAGCTGTAAAAAATTCACCACCAAGCCTCAACGATTCCATAGTTGCACGTGTGTATCCATAAAAGCCAAAGCCATTCTTTCAGTCAACAACAATCGAAAAGAAGAGCAGAAACCATCACCGAAAAAATAGCCAACCAAAAAATATTTTTTTTTATAAGCAAGCTGCTGTGGTTATTCAATTTATTTTTATTTCATACACTTAACTCAGTTCCTGCGGCAATCCATTCTGATTCTTCTTTTTCTGGGCTTCTTCTCACTCACTCACACTTTTTGTTTTGATATTTGACCTACAACCGACATTCAAAGAGAAGAGAAACAGAAGAGAGAATGAAAATAAAAGCAACATATAGCGAATTATTATATAATATTACACATCAAAATGCGAATGTGCGTTTCCAACACATCTATCGAGAGTGTATTTTTTTTTTAAATATTCAACTTTGTGTTGTGTTATTGTTTTGCACAGAAAAGAAAGAATTATATAAAACAAGTTTTTTTATTACTTTTTTCAAAGCTTCTTCTTACTTTTTTTTAAATAATATAAAAAAAAATTCTGGATGAATTGAGGAGATATACATAAGTGGTATGTGATGTGTGCTGGTATGGGAATTCTGCTTTATATACAATAAATAGTATGAAATGTCTTTGAATAAATTATGAAGTAAGTGCATTTTTGGGAAAATGTGTGGAGTAAAAAATTAAAAATGTGGAAAGAAATTTACGAAAGATTTCAATGATTTTTGTGTGCAGCTTGTAGAAAAATTTAATTTTCAATTTTTAAAATAGATTTTCTTTTGTAGTTTTGAAGCTTTTTTGGGGTTTAATTTTTTTACAATTTTAATTAATTTTTTAATACAAGAAATCGAACTTTAATTCACAAAAGATTGATTCTTTAATTTTATTTTAATTCATATCTACATATAGATTCCATGTCAAATTGTTGAGCCTATTAGAGATCGTTCGTAAAATTTGTAATTCTTAGGGAGGGAGAAGGGGTTCAAGATTTTATTACGCTCCATACAAAATGTTCTAAAAATCCATACAAAATTTGCTTCGACCGGAGAGTCAAAATGATCATTTTTGGTGTTACGAATTTTATGAACGAACCCTTTTGAAAAAATATATCTTGAAAGTTCTCTAAAATAACAAAATTCATCAAAAAACAATCATAAAAAATCACAAAAATTAATTAATCCACACCGATACCTAAAAATAATTCAAACCTTGCCAAAAAATCAATAATCCACCAATAAAATCAATAAATCAGCCAATAAAACAGTCAGCATGCCATCAAGACAAGATTAATATTACGAACATACATATTAAAAATAAAAATAGCTAAAAAATTTACATGTAAATGCCTGGAAATGCAATATCTCTTCTCTATTCCTCTTTGTGCTGTTTTTTTTTTCATTTCTTCTTCAATTTTATTTATTTCTGGATGAATTAAGCGAGCTGGTAGAATTGAATGGGTTTTCTGTGTTTTCTTCTTTCTCTCTCCATTATGCAATTCTTTTTTTGGTTCTTCTCGTGTTTTTCTTTCTCTCCTACTTACAAACACATTTGCGAGAATTTTAAAAATATTTTTTTTAATGCCGTTTGACATTCAATGAAAGTCATTTGTGTAAACGATAAGGGACGATGATGCAATTTATGTGTTCTTTTTTTGCTGTATTTTGAATGTCAAAAAGAGGTTAACAATGGAGGCATGTATTATGTGGAGACACGTGTGGGAGAAATAGAGATGGGCTGTGGGAAAATTTGCAGTTGTCTCAATATGCAGATGCACATTTGGCATTAAGGCTTGGAAAATATGCAAATTAATTCCTTAAAATTTGAAAATTGTAAAAATTACCAAAAAACAAAAAAAAAATTTAAAAAAATAAAAATTAATTTAAAAAGTCAAAATGTGTATAAAAAAATAAAAATTGAAAAAAAACTTAAATTTTACTTCAAAATAAAAACTCTCATTTGATTTCTTACAACCCACAGATTCATCTTTTGATACCGAAAAAAAATCAATTAATTTTTATTTTGCTCCCAAGCCATTCAGCTTTCATACATATTCTCAAAAATATCAGCCCATAAATCTTCTTTTATCTTAAATGGCAAAACTTATTAATTTTTTTCGTTGAATGCCATTCAATCGATAGTTTTGTGAAAGGTTTATATGATTTATATCAATCGGTGAGTGGAAACTCTTTAATCATAGATGCGATGCCGATATCAAAAGGGTTGGGATTTCTTGTGAAGGATTTTTTTTGTGACATTTAAAAAGGTACAAAATATATCTGATACAATCAGCAATCATTTGAACAAAATATGAATTAAAAAACTTCCTGGAAATGATTTAAATTATGAAATATGTAAACATTTAAATGTTTTTTTGTCAGTTTCAAGTTTTGTCAGTACAAATCATCTGACGAAAAATTGATGGTAATGGTTATCATTTTCAGATCATATGTTTTATGATCTATATAACTGGATATTTTGAATGAATTATTTGCTGACAATGATTGGCAAATTTTTGGAGATTATTTTTAGATTTTTGTAACATATTTGAAAATTTTAAAAAACTAGGAATATTCAAATTGTCTTAGAAACTAACCTTGAAAAAACATATAAATTTGCTCGTATGGTCATCATTCAAACCCAAACTTGACATTTGTCTGATAATTTCATTCAAATAAAAAATTCTCTATTGTCTATTTTTTAGCCTTGAACAAATTCTATAATGCGTACTTAACATTTAATTTATCGCAAAAAAATTTATTCCCAAAATAAAACATTTTTAGCTCCTTTAAATTTCAAGGTTTTGGCAACAGTCGAACATGTTGATTGAAATAAAATCCAATTCAATTTAACCTTTACACAATTTCAGTATTTTCAATTTCAAGGAACGCAGACTCCGCAATCTCAAAAATAGAACATTTGCATCATCAATTCACTTTAACTTCACAACATCGCATCATTTTTATTTTTCGATGCACTTTTTTTCTTTTTTAAAGAAAAATTCTTTTTAAATTTCAAGGTTTTTACATAATTAAGCATGAACACTTGTGTCTCTATGTATCAGCAAATTACAGAGAATTGCATGTTCACAAAAATAGTCTCGGAAAAATTCTTGGCGCATCTTTAAATTGACTTCTTTTTGGTTTTTCTGTCGGAAATGATATTTATTTATAGGAAGATGTCTTAGGAAATTTAATTTGAAATTAAAATTTAATTTTATTTATTTTTTTCACCATTTTATTAGCTGATGCAATATTTTTTTAAAGGAACTTTTGTACCCGTTGTTCAACCCTCCTCAAGTAACATTATTAAAAATTGGAATTATTCATTAATAATTTTAAGCAGACCTTCATGTTCTAAAATTGATCTATGATTCCCTTCAAAAGTTGTCACTTTAATTTCTTTAGTCGAAAATGCATTTAATCCAAAATCTTCTTCTTTCATCTGAACAAGAGATTCAGTTGGCTTTATCAATTTTATCGGAGATTTAATTAATGAATTATCATCTAAAGATATAGTCAATAAAGCAGTGAGACGATTCTTAACAAGTGTTTTAGCTTTGAAGATAAATTCTTTGGAATAATTTCCAAAATTTTCATAAAGCTCCGAACACTTTTTCAATTTTGCATCCCAAGAAGGCTCTTCTAAAATGATATTTTTACGATTGCTTTTATCATCTGGATACATATACTTTATGAATGTGTCCAAAACATATTCTTGAATTAATTTGTCGTCATTTTCTGTTCCTGATGACATTTCACTAACGATTTGTTTAAATAAGCTTGGTGACGTATCAATAAGGATTACTCTGCCTGATTTACCCAAATCTTCTAGCATTTTTGCTAATTTCAAAGCCAAAAGTCCTCCATAAGAATATCCAATCAATAGGAATTCTGAGTCACATTTGTACAGCTTTGCGACATCCTAAATTAAAATTTAATAGTTTAAATCCTACAAAAATCAATTTTATATGGGAAAATACCTCAATTAAATTGTTACACATTTCATTAATGTCACTAATGTTACAAATATTCAAGCATTGAAGTAAATAAGTTGGATATTTGATTGATTTAGCTAAATCATAGTAGACTGCTCCACAAACACCTAAGAGCAAGAAAAAAGTATACAAACTTTAAATTTTGATGTAATTTACAAACAAACCTTCAATTCCAGGAAATATTAATGCTTTTGTTTTGTTAATTTCTGAATTTTCATTAATCTTTAGAATAGTCATGTGACTGGTACTTTCATCACCTAAATTCTTTATCAAAAATTCCAAATTTAATTTCGATTTCTTTTCAACTGTATCTTCTTTTTTATTTTCAAGTGATTTAAATTGTGCAAGTGTCATAGAACGTATTTGTTGTGGTGTCAAAATTATATTAAAATCTCTCTCTAAAGTTTGTGAAATTTCGACTGTCATCAATGAGTCCATACCTAACTCCGAAAGTTTCGTACCCAATGAAACAGATTTTAAATCCTTAATTGACATAATGTTCATTAGCATTTCAATCACACCACTTTTTCCTGATGTTTGGATTCTTTTCTCAGCAACAACCATGCTTGCAACAAGAGGACTTTGGGTTGTCATCAATAAATCAAGCTCATCTAAACATGAGTGAATGCTTTGAAGTAAAGTTCCACCAATTTCAATTTCAATGTTTTCTTCTTGTTTGACCGCGACAATTCCAACATCACCAATTGCACCCCATTGAATTCCTTTTGCTGGTAGACCGAGTTTGTGTCTTTCTTCCATTATTCTTTCCATCACAGAATTTGCTAGACCGTAATTAGTTTGTCCTCCATTTCCACGTCCACAGGAGACACTCGAAAATATGACAAAGTATTTCAAATTTGGACATTTAGATCTTGAAATTTCATCCAAATATTTCGTTGCGTATGCCTTTGGTCCCATACTTTCATTGAATTTCTCGACTGTTTGATTTTCTAATATATTGTCTCGTAATTGAACTGCTAAATTGAAAATTCCTTCAATTGGACCAAGTTTTAAAGCATCATTAATTAATTTCTCGCATCCATCTTTCGTTGTTATATCTGATTTATTGACTTGTACAGTTACACCATACGATTTCCATATATTAATTCTGTATGTTTGATATTGCTGAGTTATTCCACGACTTGTACTCAAAATAATTTTTCTACATCCTCTAAAGATCAACCAATCAGCAAGTTCCATACCAAAACCTCCCAAACCTCCACAAATAATATAAGATTGATGCGGATCACAATATATTCTAGGAAGATATGATATTGGAAGTGTCATTTCATCAAATTCACTTTCACGAATTTTCAATACAACTTTTCCAATGTGTTTGCCACTTGCTAGAAGCCGGAATGCATGTTCAATATTATTAGCATCAAAAACATTTGCTTTTATTGGTTTAACTATTCCGTTAGCTATGCCATCATCCACAAGTTTTTTTAGAAGTAGTTTTCTTTCTTCTGATGCTTTGAAAATTCTATCAACAAAAATTGGATGGTATGAAATTCCTCGAATGAAATCTCCAAGATTTAACTTGTTGTTTTTTGAAATATCAAATTTACCAATTTCCAGAAATTTTCCATTTTCACCAAGACATCTAATAGAAGCTGCCAACTTTTCTTCAGCCAATGAATTTAAGACATAATCAACACCTTTACCACAAGTGCATGTCATGACCATATCTTCAAATGAAGTATCACGAGAATTTCCAATATTTTCTCGTTTAAGTTGTGGATACTCATTCAATAGAAAATCTTTTTTCTCTTCTGTGCTAACTGTTGTAAATACTTCTAGACCATAAGACAATGCGACTTGAATAGCTGCCAAACCA
The DNA here is from genome assembly GCA_026123125.1 of Chironomus striatipennis. NCBI lineage: Eukaryota > Metazoa > Arthropoda > Insecta > Diptera > Chironomidae > Chironomus > Chironomus striatipennis. The sequence continues at coordinate 41,476,802 of CM047393.1, read as the reverse complement.
ACACCACCTGCACCAGCGTGAATTAAAATTGAATGTCCTTTTTTAATTTGAGTTGTTACAAAGAAAGCTTCATAAACAGTACAGTAAATAAGTGGGACTGTGGCTGCTTCTTCAAGTGTCCAAAGGTCAGGAACTTTAAAAACGAATACATCATCAGGATCGACGTGAGATGCCATATCACCAGATAAATTAATACCCATAATACGACGACCATCTTTTGTTACACCAGAATATTCTAATCCCATTATACACATTAATTCCAACCTATTATCAGCTACTGTTTCGATTGATAATTTTCCTGTAGCCAGCATTACATCTCGAAAATTTAATGATGCATACTGAACACTAATAATTTGTTCATCATCTATCTTTATAGGACTTTGAAGCCATTTGATTGAAGATAGATCACCTCTAGTTAAACAATTAGCATAGCATGGAACATCACATGGTAATTGTTTATAGTTTTGTGTGACTAAGTTGTGTTTGTAGCTTCCCCATTGCCCATTTCTATATACATTCATAGCTAAATCTTTATTTAATTGTGCCTTATAAAAAGGATCATCAATATTAAATGGCGGTGCTGAAACATCATCTATGAATACACATCGAGTGAATTTCCCACCAGGTTCTCTTCGAATGCAATTTGCAAGTCCCAAAATTCCTGAAAAACTATCTCCTTGTGAATATACTATTGTTGGTTCGGTCGTAGCAAAAATCTTCAAATCATCTAACCAAGAGAATTTTTGATCAGTGTTGGTTATATTGATGATAGGTTTTGGACGTTCTAATGATTCCTTTCTAAACTGCATCACAACTAAATTTTCGGTTTCAGTTGCGATAATCGCTGCAATTTTATAACCCTGAAGTTCTTCAGTATCGTGATGGACATTAAAATCTTTTTGTTCCCTAGAAATTACGTAGGAATGGTCTCCGATGTATTGTTTCACAGTCTCTAAGAAATCACCATCAAATAAGCAATTTGATCTAATTATAAACATCAGATTATTGAATGATGATAATTCCGTTTGAGAAACGGTTGTGTAAGGAATTTCAATTTCTTTTGATGTCAAGTAGTTGAATTCTCCTCTAATAATAGGAAAATCATTAAAAGCTAATGCCATATATTCACAAAATGGATCTCTATTATCATTAATATCAATTTCAACACATGGCATATTTTTCTGTAAAGCATTTTCGACAGCCAATTGAACAATAAATCGTGCTGCTTCAATTTTAGATAAGCATGGAGTTGGAAAGTGAGAAACAAATTGATAACTTTCAATAACTGGAATTCCTTTTGGAGGACGTCTGTTAACAGTTTGTACCATTAATCCACGAATTTCAACACCGCCACATCGAAGGGCTTTCAATTTAGAGCAATATTTAACTTCAGCAATAGGATTCTCACCTAATTCGGACATTAATTTCTCATGTTCATTTCTCTTGATTATAACTTTATCAATTCCAATAGGCAGTCCTAATGCTCTTATATCTTTTGAAATAATTGGAATTTGCAGCAAACAATCGAGGAATGCAACCCAGTTTGAATGCCATTTAACTTTTCCACTTGAACTGTCTATTTTAGCCGAAACGACTGATTTAAATAATTTTTTATATTGATAGCCGCGTAAACGAAGTTCCTTATAGAAGTCTGAAGAATTCAGTTCTGGAATATTTGGATCGTTTGATATTTCAATTTCAGTTAACTTATAATTTCCATAAGGTCGAATAATTCCAGTAACAAGTGTTGAATCTCCTTCACTTACTTGAAATGAACCAGTTTGTGGTTGCACTACAACTGTCAATTTTTGATCTCGATCTGTCTTCACCTGACATGCTCGAATAAATTTAACATCTTCAAATTCAACATCAAGAGTTAAGAAATTTACTCTTAATTGAAATGCGAGAGTTTTCCATGCCAAATACAAATAGCCTGTAGCAGGGAATAGTGCTAGTCCATCAATATCATGTCCTAAGATAAAGTCATATTCTGGTTCTACTAAATTATAGACTTTATGTGTATCAAGTTTCGTATCATACGTTGATACATGATACGTTTGATCGTGATTCCATTTTATAAATGGTGAAATCATTGGAGTTCCTCGAGAAACAGGAAAATCAATTGCTGGATATAGCTTACTTAAATCTAAGTCAACACCATTTTCAAATAACTTGCCAAGTGTTCTGTAAAGAAGCATTGAACCTTCAGTGCTACCAATTTTGGTCAGACTAAAATGCAATCCATTAGGTAAACTACGTTTCATAATAGCTTGTAGCAAGCCATGTGGTGCAATTTCAATAGTTAGTGCATTTCTTGGTAGTTCATCACAACCTTCTTCAAACAAGACTGGATTCAACAAATTATCTACGTGATATTGGACAGACGAATATTTACATTCAATTGAGTCCCATCGGCTTTTTGGTGCACTTGTAGAAATCCATTTTTGAGATCTAAGCTTTGGTTCACTAATAATGCTAGCAATTAATTTCTTTAACTTTGGACCTAAATGAGCTATATATGGACTATGATAAGCGATATTTGAACATTTCACTTCCTTTGCAAAAATGTTTTTAATTCTTAATTTTTCAACAAAAAGAGCAACTTTCTCTGCTGGTCCTGAAATCGTGCAAGAATCTGAACTGTTGTGACAAGCAACATAAATTCCTTCATCAAGCATTGATTTTATATCCTTATACCCAATTCCAACTGCGGCCATTGATCCAAAAATTGTTTTATTTTCAGTAGATATAATTCCACGTGCATATGAATACATAATCATTTCTTCATCTGTCATACAATTGTCTGCATATCCACATCCCAGTTCACCTAACGAATGACCAATAATATAATCTGCTTCTAATCCAACTGCCTTCAAAACATTAGTTAAGCCAATTTGAATTGCAGATATGCCAACGAATGAATGCAATATATTGTCGAATATAGTTTTATCATTTGTTGTGATGATTTTGATCAAGTCTATTCCTTTCTTTGCAAGAATGTCGTGACATCTTTTAATAGAATCTGCAAAAATTGGAATATTCATTAAATCAGCACCCATGCATGGCCATTGAGATCCCATTCCGCTGAATACAAAAACTAAAGGTCTTCTTTCTTCTCCAAAATTAATAATATGACGTTCTACACAAGTTGCATCTGATGATTCAGAATTTTTTGTATAAATTGCATATCCACGATATGTATTTGATAATTGAGTTGAAATCTGTGTGTTATGAAGAAGTGCAATATATTCAGCATCAAATGGTTGCATCGTAATGCTATCAAAAATTGTATTAAGCGCTTCTTCTGTTCTGCCTGACCAAACTACAAGTCTTGGAATATTATCAGTTGGAAAACCATTATTAATTTTATCTTTTGAGTTTTTCCTTAATAATACATGAGAATTTGCACCACCAAAACCAAAACTGTTGACACCAATTAAATTTCCATTAAAATTCATCACATCTGTAACTGGTTTAAGTCGTCCCGCCACAAGTGCTGGAATGTCTTTTCGAGGCTTTACATAATGAAGATTTGGAGGAATTTTTCCATTTTCAAAAATCAGTATAGATTTAATTACTGAATTACTTAATGCTGAAGCTTCTGTGTGACCCAAATTTGACTTGATAGAACCAACTAATAATGGCTCTGTTCGATCAGCACAAAAAACTTTATCAATTGAATTACATTCTGGTGGATCTCCAATTCTTGTCGCTGTAGCGTGAGCTTCAATAAAATCAACGGTATTTGGATTAATTCCAATTTCTTCATAAAGATCTTTAAATAATTGCATTTGAACTTCAGTTGATGGAAATGTCAGTCCTTCATTTTTAAATCCATCAATATTTGTTTTAGAATGAACAACAGTAGCGTAAACTCGTTTTGCGTCTTTTCTTTTTTGCAAAAATAAAATATTGACAGACTCAGATCGTGCAAAGCCATGAGCATTATCATCAAATGGACTACAAATACCGTCGTCAGGTAATAAACCTAATCTTTAATTCAAAAAGATAATAAAAATATCAACAATAATGTTAAAAATTTAAAAATAAACTTACCGTGCAAATTGAACCGTTGTTGCTTCGCTTATAAGAAGATTAGATGAAGCAACAATTGCAGCTTCACATTCACCACTACGAATAGCACTGTATGCTAAATCTAATGCATATCCAGAGCTACTGCAAGCTGTATCAACTGTAAAGGATTGTCCTTTAAAGTCTAATGAAAACGACACCCGATTAGACAGTAAGGAACGCTCTGATCCCAACAATCCTAAGCCATCTTTTGTAATGTCAGAGTAAACTAAGAACTCATCAGCCTCAACCGAAATGCATCCAGTAAAAACCCCAGTTTTGCTTCCACGAAGTTGTTTCGGACAGATTCCAGCATCCAATATGGCCTCGTAGGCATGCTCTAAGATCATTCTTTGCTGTGCATCCATAAACATCGCCGATCGATGATTAATTGAGAAAAAATTTGCATCAAACTTATCAAGATCGTAAGTAAATCCATTATAATCAGGAGTTTCAGAATTAAAATGTTTAAATCTTCCTTTATTAGAGCCAACCATGTAAATCTTATTGAATAAGTTATGACTGAGTTCAGCTACATTATGTGATTTTGGAAATCTTCCAGCAATACCCGAAATAACAATTTCATCTTCTGGATCAACTAAAACACGACACAATTGACGACGTTTTAAACTATCCATGATTATTTTTTAAGTTTCTCTATGTCACAATAGTTAACTTCTAACTTCAATCAATCTTTGTGATTAAGCACTTTAATTTCTTTCCTTTTATAGTCCACACTAATTAATTTCATTATCATGAATAATTGATGAAAATTTGCTATGACTTGAAGAATTTTAATTAGTAAAATTTGCTAAATTTAACTTATGTAAATATTTAATTAACTAAACAAATTATTTTGAAATCAGAGTTTACTGCAATTTCAATATTTCAAACGATTAGAAATGTTTATTTAAATGGTTATGTTAAGTTTGATATTAAAATAAATTTGATTATTCATTTTGGTTTTTTTTATTATTTTTTTATATTTTATTTTATTTATTAAAAGATTATTGTAAATTTTAACTTAAAAAACTCAAAGGCGTTTCATTCACATATTAACTTGATGAATTTGTATTCCTCAAAAACTTAGTAATTTAAATTGTCTGAAACTTGATTTCGGCTAACTTAAATAATCATTTTATTGCATTTATTTAAATTTAAAGTGACCAAGAAAACTTTTAAAGAAAGAATAGAACAATTTTTTTACAATTAGGTAATAACTATGAAATGCCATTTCTTGAGCATTTTTCTGTAAAATACAAAAATTTTCAAATTGTTTACAAGATAAAAAATAAAATCGTAATGATAAATTTGTATAACTAAGTATAAATTAACAAGCGAAATATTAAAATTGAATTAAAACTAATAAAAATCTTGAAAGTATAATGAATTATTTTGGCAAAGAAAAATATTTTTTTAAAAAATCTTTTGATCACGGTTAAAAAAAGAGGCATGTGAAAAAAGACCATTAAAATGGTCAGCCGTAATTTGTTTTTCAAATTAGTTTTTAATGAATCAGTTAAAAATAGTAACTAATTTCTAAAAAAAAGTGAGAAAGAAAGAAGTTTAATTTTATTTATTTATTCAAACTAAGTTTCGAAATTTTCCAAAAATAAATTTATAAATATTTAATATGTTTGATTTAATCGCAATATTATGACAAATATCATTGTCATCATAAAAATAGTTTGATAAAATTGAATTCAATATTTTAAGTACATGACACCAAAAAAATTCCAAAATAACATACGAAGAAAATTCTATCGTTGTAAAAATATTCTCAAGTGTCACCTTGTCGGGAAGAATTTTCAAGGAAAATAATTTAGAATTAAAGAAAAGAAAAGTGTGAGAAAAATTTGAATATTTATTTTTTGTGTAGCTTTTGTTGGGAATGAGCATAACAGGTTACTGATTGACGATTTATTTTCATTAGAATTTGACTCTTCTTCGTGTGTGAGAAAATAATTCTTATGTCATTTGGATTAAATTTATGGGAGTATAAGTGATGAAATTTGAAATTTGTGAATTTTTAGTTTTAATTTTCATGTTTTGCTCTTCTTTTCATATTGAGGAGTATTTTTGAAAATATAGTTCACTTTGAAATGCAATACAAAAAATTCAAAAAAATCCTTGAAACAATTCTCAAATTGCTTCACAAATCAAAAAACAAACATCAGCACTATCAACTATCAGAACCTCCATAAATCTTCAAAAACTAGGTCAAATGAATTCCTTAATCTTAATTATTATTATTCGAATCTTAAAAAAATTAAATTCCCTTTGAAACTAAATCCACCTGCATAATTTATTTGAAATTATAATATAAATTCCTATTTTTACTTTAAAATTCCACGCGAAATCCATCTTTTGTCTATTTCTGCGTAAATAATTAAAAATTCACAAAACAACAAATTCTTGACGACTTGTAACTTTTTTTTTTATTTTTTGATGTAGGTATTGTATGTTTCACATGAGAAATTCTAATGAACATAATAATTAATGGGCTGTAATAAAATTAAAATTTATAATAATAATACTTAATCTGCTATAAAAATTCACTCGAGACATGATAAATTTTTAATTAGATTCCATAAAATATATTTTAAAATTATGTTAATGTTGTTATGGCGCATAAATATTCAGCATATTACATAACCACAAGAATTAAGAATCTTTCCAGTATTTCAAAAAAAAAGAAAAAATAAAAAAGACAGAGACTCGCCGATTTCCGGTAAATTAAAGTCAAGTGCCTGCATAATTCAAAATACAACACGTATCAATAATGTTTGACAACAACACAATAAGGTAAAACTTTCACGCATGGCTTCATTGTATCCAGGAAGAGCGAGCAGCATGGTATTGTTAAATGTGCTATTCGTCCTTCAAATTCTCTTTTGTGTTTCGTGTAGCTTTTTTTTATTTATATTTTGAATACATAATGACTAATAGGCAATTTGATAACTTAATAAATTAACATAATGTTGACCTAATTCACCGAAATAACAAAACGAATGAAAATAAAGACAAGGCACAATAAGAATGTGTGTTTGTGTGCTTTTTTTTGGGAATAACTCAGGGTGCCATATATGCGAAAAAAAAATTATACATATACGAAATATTTTTTTCTGTGCACATTGTGTATTCCTAATGAGAACTTCCGACTCACGAAAATAATGAGGTTAGTAGGAGAATTCTTTTATTGGGTGTTTAAGGCGCATTTATAAATTCATCTGATGAATATTTACCTAATTAGAATTAAAATAAATTGAAATTCATGATTTTTTGACTTTAACAAAATTTAGAAAAATTTCAAAAAATATTTTTTTCTTAAAAAATTAATTTTTCGATTTTTTGTTGTTCATAAATTTATTTTTTGATTTTAGTATCGAGTTTTAAAAAATAGAGTAAGGTGCCATATTAAATCAAAAATTCTAGTTCTTAAGTTTTCAAGTTCTTAGTCAAATTGTAGCACCCACCAGACGACCATACCCCCATCAATTCCCCAAAAAACTTGCTATTCCAGAAAGTTATTTTGTTATTCTTTCTTTCTTCTCTCCACATTTTTGTTCTCGACATTATAAAAAAATGTGCGGGCTGACGATCATGTGTCGCTCGAGCGGAAGCATTTGATGAGTATATATGTAAAATTATTATTTTACTTAGCCTTTCAATGTAAGATTGTCCAGAACCATTGTTTCATAAATTAATTGACACAAAACACATACAGCAAATGAATTCATTCAGTGTTAATTTAATTCTCAAAATTCTGTATTTTTTGTCCTCTTTTTCCGAGCAATTGTTGTTGCTAGTGCTCGCTTAAATGTGCCATTATTTGACACAGTCAGTGGAATGGAAAATTATTCCACAGCTTACTGGCAAATTTTTATTTTTTATTTAATTTATTAATGTAAACAGTACTAAAATCATAGGTTCATGAGTAGTCTTGATGGTTGTAACTACACATGTATCATTTGATTTATTGACATTTGGAATGAGTCTTTTACTGAATGTAAAATTTAATTTAGATAGTATAATGAATGAGCTGATCTTAATGATTACATGTGATTAATATTTGTTTGAACTATATGATGTGTTACTATATGAAAAGAGCAAGCAGGGGTGTAGGCAGATTTTTTTTTCAAAAATTCATAAAGAATTTCATTTTCATCAGAAAAATTGTAGAAGGAGATCAGAAAATTAGAAAGGAATCAATCAAAAATAACTCAAAAATTGATAAATTTCTTAAAAATAAAATTTAATTCAAAAAATTCTTAATTTTTGAAATTTAAAATTTTAACCTTCCTGAAGCCACCAAAAACTGCAAAATTATTTTAAAAATCCATCAAGCTAGTAATAGACAAAAACTTTATTTCACTTTATTTATATAACTAGTCATTCAAGTCTTCCACTTGAAAACCGTAGAAAATTTTTATTTCTACTTTGATATTTTAAACAAAATTCTTTTTCTTTCTCAAGCTAATAAGCTTGAGCATTTCTCTTTTATTTTATTTTATTACTTAAAGTCGAAAATATATATATAAAAATAAATATTTGAAAGAAGAATATTGTAGTCATAAATTTGTAATTGGAACACACACAAAAGTAGTCACAATAACAACATCTGACTTGCCAAATATACATATAAAAATGCTTGACTTCTTCTCCAGCAGATGTTTTTAATTTTCTTTTCCAAAAATATTTCTCTTTTTTTTTCATTTATCATTCAACACAGAACAGCGAAAAATTTCTGAAAGAAAATTTTTTTTTGGAGTCGACACAACAAGGAAAAATTTTTTTTCAATGAAAATTGGGTGGAAATTTTTCACATTTTAATGAAAAAACAGTTGATTTATTGACATTGATCTCAACCCATAGTCAATTTAATTTTTTTGTTTTATTTATGAATAAATTTTTTAATTCTTCTTATTAATGGATATGAGAAGCATGTGGATTGTAAATTGGGTGATGAATCTTTATTTGAAGTGTATTTTTGGAAACCTGATGGATTTTTTCTTTATTTTATTTTGGCTGGTGAAAAAAAATGAATTATTCGCTTTGAAAATCAATTTTGAACTTTTTATTTATTTATTTTATTTATTTATCTTTTTATTTATTATTATCATTATTATTTTTTTTTGAATGAAAAAAATATTTTTAAATTAATTTAAATCTTATTTTCTGAAAAACTTCTAAAATAAAAAAAAAAAATAAATAAACAAAACTAAAATTTACAAAATTTAACCCACAAAAAAAAATATCGATTAGAACTTAATGACCTACATTTATCAACTTCCTTATAGTCAACCATATGCCTTTACCATATTGTTTCTGCATAGCATTCCTATTCATTAATTATATAACATACAATTTACTTTTTATAGCATATTCAAATTCATTTCGTACTCCAATAAATTTACCAAAATACAAAAATATCAAATGAATTTTCACTTCCTTCAGCTGTAGCATGGCCTGGTGCTTAATTCTAAATATTTTTCAATTTCATTTTCAAATTTTGCATTTAATTTTTTAATATCGCAAATATCATCATCATTAGTTTGGGGTTTGTTTGTAGTTGCTGAAGTGGTTGCAATGGTTGTAGATTGAGTTGATGGCTGGGTTTTGAGAATTTCTGAAGGATTTTTTGAATGTAGAAAGCATGGTGCAGTTGGTGATGGAGTTATCGATGCAAAATGCTCTTTATTTATAGGAATTGATGATGTGTCCATTAAAGTATCTATTGACGTATTTTTATCAAAATCTGCTTCTTTCTGTATCAAAGAATCTGTAGTAAAAGTTTCAGTTGCATGATCAGAATAACTTAAAGTTGAGGGATGTCTTGTAGTCAATTCTTCGTTGGCACTTGATGAAAATTTTTTTGCTGAATTTGTAGACCAACTTTCTGAAGTATGGTCCTTAATTTTTGTAGTTTCATAAATCAGAAAATCAGTTTTCATTCCTTCCAATAGTAAATCTGTGTTAACCATACTCGAGCTAGTAGTGTAACTCTCAATCACAGTCGTCGTAGCTATAAACTCTGGACAACTATTCATCAACTTTTCAATAAATTTACTCAAATTTTTATCCAATCCACTTCCACTAATAAACACATTATAATTCATTGTAACTTGTCTCAAACTATCCAACCCAATAAACAGTCCCCTTCCAATGTTCTTAATCTTATTCTTATTAAAATTCACATAAATTAAATTTGAATTATTTATGAAAAAATCTCCAGGAATATTTGTAATTAATGATCCATAAATGACAATCCATTTCAATTCATGATAATCTGACAAATCAAAGCTGCCGACTTCCTCAATTTTGCAGTTAAAGAATCGAATTGCAATAAAATTTTGAAATATTTTGTGGATTCCTTGAGGAATAAATTTTAAATCACGGCAATTTTCAAAGCTCACAACTTTTACGTCGTTGTCATTTTTATCAGTTTGATGAGTTCCAAAAAAATGTTCAACAGTTTTATTCGATGTAAGTTGTCTAGGCTGAGATATGCAAGAGTATAAACCACCAATATAGGCCCATCCTGATGTCTGATATTTACAATCAAATGTAGTTCCACAAACTGACGAAATTAAAGCAAAAAGAAGAATTTTTTTCAACATTTTTTATTGATTTGATTTAAACAAATAAATAAATTAAAATGTGCGAACAAATCCGGTAGCTCGAATATTAATGAAATCAATTAAAAATTCATGAGATTGTTTTATAAACAGTGTGTAATAATATTTACATAGCAATTAAGATAACATGTGTGATAAGTGGATATTGATAAGATAATAGTCGATGACACTAAGTCTATTTATATTTGAAATATTAACGATTGTTTTTGTAATTTATTACGCGTGCAATTCGGTTCTTTCTGGAATCTTATCAGACTAATGAGCAATATTATGCAGTCATTGAGACATAAAATTTTCATATTCACACCGTTTCACGTTGTGAATATATTGATTTCGATACACTTGAAAAATCGTTTTTTTAGTTTTTTGGCGCCAAAACTCAAAATTTTCATAAACTGTTCGGTGTGAAAAGTTCGGCCTCAAAATTATCTACAAAATACAAAAAACCGCATTGAAAAAGGATTTGATGCCTCCGGACACGACCCCAAATAGTGGTGGTGTATGCTTACAAGCACGTTGGTTCGTCGCATAACTCAACTACGAAAAAATAATTTTTTGTCAAAAATGTCTCAAAATGTGCGCATTATCACTCAAAAGTGCTGTGAATCTTTTGGTGCCGATCCATGCAGACTAGTCCGAGAAATTAACGAAATAGTGTGTTTTTTAAGCATATTTTAGCCGATTATTGCAAAATACCGTTAAAAAATTTCACACAAATTGTTAATTGAACTTTTTTGATCAAAATCAATAAAAAATGAAGTTTTGTTGAGAAAAAATGCAAAAAAATTTTTTTAGCCACCAGTACACCTCCCACAAACCTAAATTTTGGAAAAATTCGTGTGGTTCACTGTGTGGATGGATTTTTGTAAACTTTTCTGTTTTTGATCAATAAATGCGAGAACTTTTATGGAAAAATACCAAAAATATTTTTAAACCTATTTTAGTCAGTCAAAATCTCGAAAAAGTTCAAAAAATCGGCATTTTTTGGACATTTTGCCCTCCTGTCCCTACAACTCAGAATTAAAAATTCTAAAAACTTGTGATTATTGTAGCTTATAATTAGATCTAAAAGTCGTACATACGTTGTCATGTCCAAAAACATCAATTAGTGCTTGAAAATTGAGTCCGAATGTGAAATTTTTCGATTTTTTTAGGAAACTTAATTGTCAATCATATGCAAAGCGAAGCTTTGCTGACCCGATCGAGTCCTAATCTTCAATCTTATGCAAAGCGAAGCTTTGCTGACCCGATGGAGTCTTAATCTGCAATCTTATGCAAAGCGAAGCTTTGCTGACCCGATTGAGACTTAATCATCAATCTTATGCAAAGCGAAGCTTTGCTGACCCGATGGAATCCTAATCTTCAAACTTATGCAAAGCGAAGCTTTGCTGACCCGATCTAGCCTTAATCTGCAATCTTATGCAAAGCGAAGCTTTGCTGACCCGATCGAGTCTTAATCTGCAATCTTATGCAAAGTGAAGCTTTGCTGACCCGATGAAGGCTTGATTATTAATCTTATGCAAAGCGAAGCTTTGCTGACCCGATGGAATCCTAATCTTCAAACTTATGCAAAGCGAAGCTTTGCTGACCCGATGGAATCCTAATCTTCAAACTTATGCAAAGCGAAGCTTTGCTGACCCGATCTAGCCTTAATCTGCAATCTTATGCAAAGTGAAGCTTTGCTGACCCGATTGAGTCCTAATTTTCAATCATATGCAAAGCGAAGCTTTGCTGACCCGATCGAGCCTTAATCTGCAATCTTATGCAAAGCGAAGCTTTGCTGACCCGATCGGGACTTAATCTTCAATCTTATACAAAGCGAAGCTTTGCTGACTCGATGGAGGCTTAATTTTCAATCTTATGCAAAGTGAAGCTTTGCTGACCCGATGGAGTCTTAATCTGCAATCTTATGCAAAGCGAAGCTTTGCTGACCCGATTGAGTCCTAATTTTCAATCTTATGCAAAGCGAAGCTTTGCTGACCCGATCGAGTCCTAATCTTCAATCTTATGCAAAGCGAAGCTTTGCTGACCCGATCGAGTCCTAATCTTCAATCTTATGCAAAGCGAAGCTTTGCTGACCCGATGGAGTCTTAATCTGCAATCTTATGCAAAGCGAAGCTTTGCTGACCCGATTGAGTCCTAATTTTCAATCTTATGCAAAGCGAAGCTTTGCTGACCCGATCGAGTCCTAATCTTCAATCTTATGCAAAGCGAAGCTTTGCTGACCCGATCGAGTCCTAATCTTCAATCTTATGCAAAGCGAAGCTTTGCTGACCCGATGGAGTCTTAATCTGCAATCTTATGCAAAGCGAAGCTTTGCTATTTATACTTAATCTTCAATCTTATGCAAAGCTATGCTTTGCTGACCCGATTAATTCATAATTTTCAATCTTATGCAAAGCGAAGCTTTGCTGACCCGATGGAGTCTTAATCTGCAATCTTATGCAAAGCGAAGCTTTGCTGACCCGATTTAGACTTAATCTTCAATCTTATGCAAAGCGAAGCTTTGCTGACTGATTAAGTCCTAATTTTCAATCTTATGCAAAGCGAAGCTTTGCTGACCCGATGGAGTCTTAATCTGCAATCTTATGCAAAGCGAAGCTTTGCTGACCCGATTGAGACTTAATCTTCAATCTTATGCAAAGCGAAGCTTTGCTGACCCGATTGAGTCCTAATTTTCAATCTTATGCAAAGCGAAGCTTTGCTGACCCGATGGAATCCTAATCTTCAAACTTATGCAAAGCGAAGCTTTGCTGACCCGATTTAGACTTAATCTTCAATCTTATGCAAAGCGAAGCTTTGCTGAACCGATTAAGTCCTAATTTTCAATCTTATGCAAAGCGAAGCTTTGCTGACCCGATGGAGTCTTAATCTGCAATCTTATGCAAAGCGAAGCTTTGCTGACCCGATTGAGACTTAATCTTCAATCTTATGCAAAGCGAAGCTTTGCTGACCCGATTGAGTCCTAATTTTCAATCTTATGCAAAGCGAAGCTTTGCTGACCCGATTAAGTCCTAATTTTCAATCTTATGCAAAGCGAAGCTTTGCTGACCCGATGGAGTCTTAATCTGCAATCTTATGCAAAGCGAAGCTTTGCTGACCCGATTTAGACTTAATCTTCAATCTTATGCAAAGCGAAGCTTTGCTGACCCGATTAAGTCCTAATTTTCAATCTTATGCAAAGCGAAGCTTTGCTGACCCGATGGAGTCTTAATCTGCAATCTTATGCAAAGCGAAGCTTTGCTGACCCGATTGAGACTTAATCTTCAATCTTATGCAAAGCGAAGCTTTGCTGACCCGATTGAGTCCTAATTTTCAATCTTATGCAAAGCGAAGCTTTGCTGACCCGATGGAATCCTAATCTTCAAACTTATGCAAAGCGAAGCTTTGCTGACCCGATACAGAGTTTTGGAACGGTGTGAATATGCACATGAAGCGTGATCCGCTTCATTACTAGTTAGTATTGAATTTTTGATGATGGCAATTAATAATGTTTGAATTAAAAGTGTCAAATTGAAGTTTGAGAATGGTAATTAGTCAAATATTGTTGATATTAAAATGTTGATATCATTTAGGGCTATTGAATTGAATTATCTTTTTGGGTTTTAATTTTTATATGACTTCATTTAAATTTAGTTAGTAAAAATTAAGAGAGAATAAATTTTCTGGATGAACCCCATAATTTTCATATGCCAATTAACCAAAAATCCTCAAAAATAAGATCACCAGTTCAAAATCAACATCACCGACTTCAATTATTTAATAAAATTTATTACAATTCCCCATCCACATGAATAATATTCAATAATTTTTCCAAACAGAAATAAAAAGAATTTTCATGACTTAAAATTCATAAATCATTTCCAGAGCGTTACGAAATCTTATTCACACATCTTTCTCACCCGGTCAGAGAAGAATACAAAAAGTTATTCATTTAAAGAGAAAATTCATTTTTATTATTATTTTCATGCCATGATTTTTTGTTTGTTAAAGACACTCAAAATGAATTATTTACATTTTCTCTTCTTTTCGTACAAGAAATTTTGTATCTGTGAATATTTTCATCTGCGTCACATATGTGTGTGACCACATTTTCCAATTATTGTATTATGCGCATCGTCATCGTTGTCATTATGATGATCGTTAATATATATTTTGAAAAACCATCGTTTTGTGGAAGTTTTACAGTTCTCTAAATTCATAGTACTTTAAATTTTATTTTATATAAATTTTAAAGAAAGTTTAAAAGTAATTTAAAACTTTTTCAAATTCATAAAAAATTCAGTAAAATATTTCAAAAAAAACTTCCAATAAATATATTTTGAGTCAGTCGGTTTTTGAACCTGATTGAGTGAACACCTTAAAATCAAAAATGCAGATCTACCTCAAATTTATCAAGGACACAAGCCTTCTTCTTGGATTTGATATTGATAATCGATTTGCGTCAAAACCTTACTTGACCAAAGTTTTGACATTTTGGAAATTTTTAGTTCCAGCATTTTACATCATCAATTTATTTCAACTATTTGGATACCTTCATTCACCAAATTTGAGCTACCATCAGAAAATTATATCATTTTTGACCATTCTGGTGACAATTCAAGGTATTTTGAGGTTCCTTGTTCTTTACTTAGGAATTGCAAAAATGATGAATTTGATCAGAAAAATTAATGAACTTCAAAGGACCAGATTTAAAGAACAACTCTCAGCACATGGAAATAAATTTCTAAAATTAATATGGACAATTGGAACAGTCACATCGCGAGTCATTGTTTTTGCACCCATGGTTTATGTTGTCATTGGAAGCTTTAAAATTCTTTTTAGCTTTGTCATGAAGACTAAATTGGATGAAATCATGGTCATCGGACTTTATTGGCCATTTGATCCTTACAATTACTTACCATGGACTTTCATTTACATCTATCTTATGGAATTTTTAAAAACAACAACAGTTTTAATCACTGATCATATCACAATTCTTACAACTGCATGCTTATCTCTCTGCTTTGAAAGTCTTGCAAGTGAAGTTGAAGAAATATTTAATGGTGCTAAATATCGATCATTTTGTGAAACAAAACAGAAACTGATTGATTTTGTTGAAGTTCATACTCAACTAAGAAAATTATGTGATGAGTTGAATGGCTTGCATGGGATATCATTGTTGACATTTTTTGTTCTACAGTCTGTTGTAACTTGCATTCTTGGTTTTGAAGCTATGGTAGGATTTTAACTACTTTGAGTTCTAAAAGCTTATAAAATTGAAATATTTTTAATTTCCAGACAAACGATGCTATTGCGACTAGAATTGTTTATGGTGGTTCAATTCCTATAGCTTCATTGCATTTGTTTGTCATCTTTTATGTTGGAGATAAGTTGAAGTCTAGTGTAAGTTTAAAGTGGAATTTCATTAAAAATATTGTATATTTTAATCTTCTTCATAAATTATATCAAAAAATATTTTTTAAAATCCTTCATTCAAAAATAAGAAAAAACTCTTTCATAAATGATATAAAAAAATATTTTAAAAATCTTATAGAATCTGAAAATCGCGGAACAAATAACCAACATCGAACTTTACCACGTGGATATACTTCTCAAACGTGACGTACTTTTAATGTCACAAGTTTCTAATAGACCAAAGTTTTTGTCAGCCTTGGGATTTTTTCAATTTGACCTATCAACTTATACAACTGTAAGATTACATTTTTGGTTGAATTAAATTAATTTTTAATGAGGAATTTACTATAAATATTTTTCAGTTTGTAAATTCAACTTACTCATATTTAGCACTTTTGAGAAAAATTTACGGTTAAATTGGATGGAATTAATATTTTATGAATCTAAAAATAATCCTGCTTAGTAATGCTGATTGTAAAAGTTTTAATTTAGTTTTAAATTACTAGTGTAGAAGTTTTGAATGTTATGATGCACTCAAGTGATATGCAGAACAAAAAAAAATGCAACACAAAATAAAATCTTCATTCAACTCAACATGATCCAATTTTTCAATGCATCAAAAGCTTAATCACAATAATTTCCATCCATAAAATTCCACCCACAACAAGTCATAATGACCGTATCCATCAACAACTTTTCTTCCGCAAAAGTATCCAGCTCGAAAACTACAACAACTTGCATATTCATTATCATCATCATTATTATTCTTCATGCACTACATACGGATATGCACAAAAGAATTCATCAGTCTGATACAACAATTGTGTATGTAATTATATATTTTTTTCGGCATAAATAAAATGTAGAGAACGAGAGAAGAAAAAAAAGAATAAAAAATACATTAAAAAGCTGCAAAAGCCGTACATGGTAACAAGCAATTTTTGTTCGAGAACGAAAAAAAAAAGAAAGAAGGAGGAAGAATGAGAATATATGAAATTTCAGGGAGTGGGCAGTGGATAGAAATGCATAAATGTTTTGAGTTTGAAGAATTTTATAGAACTATAATAATTTATATTACAAATCATTTTGTTTTTATTTTCCATATTAATTTGAAAATTGAAATTATTTTTTTTTTATTCATAAAATTAAAAGTTTCATAAAAAATCATAATCAAAATTTAAGAATCAGCTATTATCAAATTTTTTAATAATCTATAAAAATTTAAAATCATCTTTTTTTATTTCAAAATATTTTAGCATATTTTAGTAAGAATTTTTAATTTCAATTTAAATTTGAATCTAATTTTTAATATTTTAATGAAACTTCTAACTACCCACACCTCGACCCCCCTTTCCCAAACAAAATTACCCAGAACCAGAAAATGTGTTAGCGAGCATAATTTTTTTTGTTCCTCATTTCATTTAAAATGCACACACAATAAAGAGAAATTTTTTAATGTAGGTGCATCAACAGAACAGACTCATACATATTATTTGACCGTGAAAAGTTTTTTTTTTTTCATACATTTTTAACGAAACGATGCACAAAAAAAACAGCAAAAAAGAAGTCTCATCATGCGCTGATCTACAACTGCAATTTAAAAGACACATACACAGACACAACACGTGTGCAGTGGCAACAGAGCGATTACACAATGTTAAGTAATAGGCCGTTTTTACTTTCGCTTCTGTCGTGTGACTCATGCAACTGTTGTTGGCATGTTGTGCTCATGTTGCTCACGAAGGGGAAATGAGAATTTTTTTTATGTTTCATGCTTTTTCCTATATACATGATTTTTCCACACGAAAAATAAAAAAAAAACGGGCATTATTGCCAAATGCATTATGTGTCTGAAATTCTTTTTATGTTCTTCATGCTTCAATGTGAATGTATGTGAATACTTTTTTTTATTATATATTTTTCAATTGTTCTACAATTCTCCTTCACTTGTCCTACGAAAATTTGCCATAAAGCAGAATGTTGGAGAAATATACGAAAAAAAATATTTTTTTTTTGGTTTGAAACCAAGTAAACGAGAACAAAAGAAGAGGAAAGAAAAATTGGGCGATTAAAAAAATGCAAATTTGTAATATTTTATATATATTTTTTTTGGTTTTAAAGAAGAATTGCGTGGAAGTCACGATTTAATGAGATTTCTTAATAAGCAAACCAAAAGCATGAACATTTAAGAGTGTTTTCACAAACAGAGATGGATTATTGGATGTGAATTTGGTATATGCTCATGAAATCATCGACATTGATGATTTTGAGTCTTAGCAAGTGCTTTGAATTAGGTAGAAGTACAAGTTGGGGTATATATGGGTCATTTAAGTAAAATTTGATAATTTTTAAGTTTCTGAAATACTTAAAAATTCACATAGCAAAATTCTTACAATACTTCATCAAAAACCCCCCTTTTAACCTCATCCACCCCTAATTTCACTCTTATCCCCCCAATTCCTCAAGATAACAACATACTTATCGCTATGGCAATCATTCATATTAATACAATAAAAAAATTACTAATGCACCTCAGGCTGTAGGTGAAGTTTACGAAATAATTTTTCCTTGTTTTGTGCATGCACTTTTTGTGGATATTTAAGTACCTTTTTTATTTTTTTGAAGAACGAACATACAAAAAAAAAATTACCTAAATAAAAATTTATTATGCAAATTTCTCTCTTTTTAAGTGAGTGAGATAGAGACAGACAGAATGTGTGAGACATGCACAAACACATAATGAGAAATATGGCGACGCAACTGAACAAATGCCGGCTAAATTGCTTTTTGTTTTGATTGTAAATAAATAGAATTGTGTGTGCTTTTTTTCTGCACAGAAGAGGTCTATAAGGCTGTGTGCGTTTGTAAATAATGAATTTTTTATTTTATTTACTGAATGTATTTTTTCGGGAACTTTATGGAGATGCAGTTTTGATGCTCTTTTTATGAGTTGCATTTTAATAGGATTTAATGATCGTAAAGTTTGTTATAAAGTTTATTTTTTAATTTTTTGAGTTTTATTGCTTAAAATTGCCGGATTACTTAATAGCTTTGAAAAAAAAAATTCTCAAAAGGTTAAAAAGTTTTAAAAAGCAATAAAAGTTTAAGATTCTAAAAACCTGAAAATTCGCCATTCACTTTTTTTAAGTTGTTGTCTAACATTTGAGAATCTCCAAGATCATTTCAATGCTAGAAATTCTCAAATTCTGTCTTCACTTTTGACATTTACTATTTTTTGCAACTAAATAAATACACAGCCAAAAATAACAATTTATTTGACATCAATAAAATTGGGAATTTTGATGACTATCTTAATAGGTTGTTGCGTTTTGTCATAAAAAGTTCTATGAATAGGTGTTGGCTATTTTACTATTAATATCTTGAACAATTTTAAAAGTCGGGTGTTTGAAATTAATGTAAAATAAATAAAATTTCAAAAAAATTTATTTTTAACAATTAAATCTCAAAAATTTAAGTTTTTGATGAAACTGTATTTATTGCTCCGAACTTTTCAATTTAGAAATTTTTCAAAAAATTGACTTTTCTAGTTCAAAAAATAAAAATTTGTAAAACTTACAATACTCAAAGTAATCAGCACTAACTTGCTAAATGATCCTCAAAATGTACTTTCCTACACTTTGTTCTATGTAAATTAAATTTTCCCATACAAAAACTCATAAAAACATTTTTTCTTTTTCATTTCCTCTCAGTGCAAATATGCTAATTAGAATGAGCTGAAAATAGTCAGATTTTTTTAAAATACAGGCTTGTGAATGAGAATTAATGCTAATTAAGATTTTATTAGCAAAATGAACTTTTTGATGAATCACACGCTGTAAATTTAACAGACTGCATGTTCTTAAAAACTCGTTTAGTCATGAATCAGATTATAATCATTCAGAAATGATAAGATTTAATGTTTATAGTTTTTTTTTGTGCTAAAAATAATCTGAAATTAAAAAAGTTTATTGCTGTTTTTTTTTTTGATTTTTGTGAAATTGATATTTTTTTAAATGGGAAAAAATTGAAATGTAAATATTTAGCAAATTTAATGAATAACAAAAATTTATGCAATATTTTGTTACATTATCTGAATTTTATTTTTTTTTTATTTTATAAAAAAGTTAGGTATTTCTCAGAATATATTCTTAAAAAAACTTTCATTTTCACAACAAACCACAAAAACAAATTTAAAAAAATAAAAATTAAAAAAAATTAATTTCGCATAAAAAGAAATAAATCAATCACAAAAACTACGTCATCACGATTCTACACCCATTTTAATTCCAAGAACTTGAAAGTTCTTTTTATTGTGTTTCATTCTCTCTTTTTTTGTTTTGAATTTTTTTGTTGTTTTGAAGTTTTTCTACTGAATTGCGAATGTTTTATAATCGGAAGTTGAGGAGGCATGTGGAAGTGATACGGAAAGAGTATGGAGCGAATTATTGCTATAGACACCTGAATTAGGAATGGATTCGAAATGATAATGGTTGAAATTCATGATAAACTTAAAATTGATAAAAATTTCAAAATTTTAATTCAATTTAGGTTCAAAATGATTTTAAATACTTTTGAAAAATAATAATTCAATTCTAATTGAATCTAATTCAATTCTAATTGATTTCAAAAGAAATTCTACTGGTTGTGTGAGTATACCCATGAAACGTGATCCGCTTCATTACTATTTTGGACAAATTTTGAAATTGTCTTGTATTATCCAAAAAGCTAGATTGCCAGCCTTCCTAATTCCCACTAAAATTCAGCTAAATAACTTCAAATGTTAATTTAATGCAATATTTATTTTACGAGATTTTATCAATACTTCTTACTTTCATTTCATTTTTAAAATTTTTATTTCAAACTTTTAATACGTGCAAATGTATCAGCAAATATTCAACAAACACAAATGCAAGCATGCGAAATAATGAAAAAAAAAAATTGGTAAGTTCTTATTTACCTTCCTCTTTAAATATATTTTTTTATATTTATTTATATAAATTTTAAATACATTATACTTATTTTTTTGCAATATGTACACACATAGAATGGAAAAAAAGAGAGGAGGAAAGGAAAAGCGAATATAATAAAAATAAAGTATTATAAAATGAAATAGAAAACCAGTTTGATCGACTGCAGAAAAGAAAAGAACACGAACTGGTTTTCTGGATTCTTATTTTTTTTCTTTCGTATTATTACAGCCATGGCATAATCTTCAATTTCATTTCCACTGGCTCTCCTCTTTTTTTTATAGAAATGGTTGAAGAAATTTAAGAATTTGAATGAAATTGCCAGGTTTTTGGCGGACTGGCTTAATTTTGAGTATCATGACTACATGGGTCAGAGATTATAGAAAAATCTAACCAATATTCTTTGTATTTTTTTAAATATATTTTCAGTCTAAAGGACTGAAAGGCACAGTGGGCTGAAAATCGATTTTTGTTCACCAAATCTTGATATTTTGGTGGTTTTTAGCTATGGGTCTGGGATGTTCAAAAATGTAACCAAAATTTTTTTTCGTCCATACAGGTACCCGTACGGGCCCAAAATGTGTTTTTGGTACCAATGATTTTCAAAAAATTCGTGTGCCTCACTATGTGGATGAAATTTCACAAACTTTTTTTTATTCGCTCAAAAAATCTTCTAACTTTTATATAAAAATACTAAAAGTTTGAAAAAAAATTATTTTGATGGTCAAAAATGCGAAAAAGTCCAAAAAATCGCCATTTTTTGAACATTTCGACTTCCTGTGCCTACAGGTTGGTCTCAAAAATTCTCAAAGTTAGTGATTATTGAAGCTTATGATTAGATCTACAAAAAACATTTTGTTCATCATTGCCAAAAATGTCATTTAGTGCTTCAAAAATGAGATCAAAGGTCAAAATTTTCGATTTTTCGTGATTTTTTGGGTTTGCCGGCCTATATGATCCACTAAATGGCCTCAGGCAACTTTCAAGTGACATTTTTTTTGTAGCTCTTATGTTGTACTATAAAACTAGGCAAAAAAATTAAATTTTTTTCCGGTAACTCGGTTCACCAGAGGCCCCCAAAGAGGGTCTTGTAGGGGGGTCCTCAAAGCAAAAAAATTCATATCTCAAAAATATCTTCACTTTATTGGCTGAAACTCTCAGAAATAATAGAAAACATCAATACGGATCATTTCTAGTCATTTAGACCTAATAAAAATTTGATTTTTGGCTTTTATAGTGATCTTGCTAATTTTCGAGCTTGGTCAAAAATCGAGCTTTTACTTTTCGACTCCTGCCACCTCAGAATGACTTTATATTTTATTTCTTTTGATGAATTCTTATAGCTAAGCATAGTACGCATCCAACGA
This sequence comes from Chironomus striatipennis, assembly GCA_026123125.1. Lineage (NCBI taxonomy): Eukaryota > Metazoa > Arthropoda > Insecta > Diptera > Chironomidae > Chironomus > Chironomus striatipennis. The sequence goes on along the minus strand of CM047393.1, from coordinate 41,454,362 downwards.
GGTATGAAACATGATACATAGTCAAGATATGACAGAGTTATGGCCAAAAAACTGAAAAAATGGTCAATTTTTTGAGGGTTTGACAACTTTCATCTCACATATTCACTCATATTTCATCGAAATTTCAAGTATATGTGACATATTTGGTATCGTTGGAAAGGTCATTGCTTCAGTTATGCAATAAAATAAAAATATAAGTTTGGAAGTTCCTCAGTGGACCAGAAAATTTACAAAAGTTTGTCTTGTCCTCCCATACACAGCAAAAATTAAAAAATTTTATTTTTGTGTTTTTTCTACAGTTTTACATATAAACTTTCACAATATGATCAATAAAAGACTTTGCAGTCATTACTTTCTGCATACAGGTTCATAGAAAAACAATCAAATTTTCGAATATTTTCGATTTTTTCAAAAAAAATGCATTTTTTCTATAAGTCTGTATGTAAGAAGTAATGGTTGTAAAGTCTTTTATTGATCATATTGTGAAAGTTTATATGTAAAACTGTAGAAAAAACACAAAAATAAAATTTTTTAATTTTTGCTGTGTATGGGAGGACAAGACAAACTTTTGTAAATTTTCTGGTCCACTGAGGAACTTCCAAACTTATATTTTTATTTTATTGCATAACTGAAGCAATGACCTTTCCAACGATACCAAATATGTCACATATACTTGAAATTTCGATGAAATATGAGTGAATATGTGAGATGAAAGTTGTCAAACCCTCAAAAAATTGACCATTTTTTCAGTTTTTTGGCCATAACTCTGTCAAATCTTGACTATATATCATGTTTTATACCTCGTTGGATGCGTACTATGCTTAGCTATAAGAATTCATCAAAAGAAATAAAACATAAAGTCATTCTGAGGTGGCAGGAGTCGAAAAGTAAAAGCTCGATTTTTGACCAAGCTCGAAAATTAGCAAGATCACTATAAAAGCCAAAAATCAAATTTTTATTAGGTCTAAATGACTAGAAATGATCCGTATTGATGTTTTCTATTATTTCTGAGAGTTTCAGCCAATAAAGTGAAGATATTTTTGAGATATGAATTTTTTTGCTTTGAGGACCCCCCTACAAGACCCTCTTTGGGGGCCTCTGGTGAACCGAGTTACCGGAAAAAAATTTAATTTTTTTGCCTAGTTTTATAGTACAACATAAGAGCTACAAAAAAAATGTCACTTGAAAGTTGCCTGAGGCCATTTAGTGGATCATATAGGCCGGCAAACCCAAAAAATCACGAAAAAATCGAAAATTTTGACCTTTGATCTCATTTTTGAAGCACTAAATGACATTTTTGGCAATGATGAACAAAATGTTTTTTGTAGATCTAATCATAAGCTTCAATAATCACTAACTTTGAGAATTTTTGAGACCAACCTGTAGGCACAGGAAGTCGAAATGTTCAAAAAATGGCGATTTTTTGGACTTTTTCGCATTTTTGACCATCAAAATAATTTTTTTTCAAACTTTTAGTATTTTTATATAAAAGTTAGAAGATTTTTTGAGCGAATAAAAAAAAGTTTGTGAAATTTCATCCACATAGTGAGGCACACGAATTTTTTGAAAATCATTGGTACCAAAAACACATTTTGGGCCCGTACGGGTACCTGTATGGACGAAAAAAAATTTTGGTTACATTTTTGAACATCCCAGACCCATAGCTAAAAACCACCAAAATATCAAGATTTGGTGAACAAAAATCGATTTTCAGCCCACTGTGAAAGGGAGGTAATGGTCTATTTTATTAAATGACATAATTATTCTTTAGCTTTAGTTTCTCGTCAATATTTCAAGAAAAAAAAATCGGAAATAAATATCCTTGAAAATTATAGATGATCATCAATAATCAGATTAATGTTTATACAACTCATTGTTTTGAAATACTTATGTGTATCCCAAGATTGTTTATAAATATAAACTTTATTTTTATTCCCAATAACAAAATTCCATTCCTTCTTTCAAAAAATGCGCAGTAAAAGACAAAAAATCTTGATCTAAAATTCCCAACTCTTAAAAAACTTTATATTCTTATTATTTATCGAAATACAATTTCAATCTCTTATTTACAACATGCGCGGAAAGTACAGCACTGACATTTAATTCTAGATATCAACATTGCGATATTTGTAAGACTTGATCTTGGCTTACATTTTCCTCCTCTTAATTTCTCTTACATGATTTTTATTCTTATTCTTAATTCATTTTTTTAAGCTCTAAAGACCATGAAGAAATTTTTTTTGTATTTGCTGTAAGTTTGCTTCAAAATTGCTCTTTCCTTTCATTTCTGCTGTACATCATGCTTGTGTTGGAAAAGAACAAAATAATATATATAAAAAAAGTTGGCAACAACAGCAGTTGGAAGGAAGAAGAAATTCATTTTTTTTGCTGTATATAAAAAATTTTATAATCGAAAAAAAATTATATCTTACGTAACCCATTTATAGAACTTCGCGTGTGCATGTGTATGCCTTCTTCTGTGCCTTCTCTTTCATTCCCACTTTTTTTGGTAGTTTTGTTTTCTTGTTCTTGTTATGGGATTTCTCTTCGCTTCATGCAAAAAATATTAAAAATTCTACGAAATTTTTCAGTGAAAATAACATTGTATTACGTATTTGGGAAGAAGGAATGGGCGATGGGAATAAAGGAGAATTGAATGGCATGAAATTGGTTTTGATGATTTTATTTTTAAAAGTTTGGCAGTTATTGCAAAAGTTTTTTTGATTAAGAAAAATTTTTTGCATAATTTTAGCAAAATATAGGTAGTTCAAAAGTTATAAAAAAATTAAAAAGTATGGAAAAATTGAAAAATGTCTAACTGCATCCTAACAGACCCCAAATTTAATTTGCAATTATTGACAGCTAATTTTAAAGCCTTATAAACACCATAATATTTATTTTGATAGATGCTAAAAATAGTCAACATTTAAAATTCACATTTCAAAAATATCAATCAGTCGAAGCTGATAAGAAAAGTAAACAAACATAATTCATTCCCTTTAATTTATTTCCTACTTAATAATAATAAAAAAAATCAACGATAATTCCAGAACTCAAGCTTCCAATAAACAAACTGAATTTAATCTTATCTACATTTTTTTTTTGCAACATTGTTAGCAGATAATTCCCGAAGATTTTTCGAGTAGCTTCAAGGAGAGATGACTAACGAAATATGAGAATGTTAGACTGAATCATGCAATTGATTAAAAGAAATGAGTAAGATTTCATCATATGACTGAGGTTGAGGAATGCTGGAGATAAGAAGTTTGAAATTTAATATCAATTAGCTGACATTTAATAAGAATCTTTGAATATTTTTTTAAAATTTGATTCCATTTGATTGAAGAACATTGAATGATGTAATTTAGATTGAATGAATGAAATTATTTTAAAGTTTTGAAATTTATAAAATTTTAAATTTTTTTAAATAAAATAAAATTTTTAATTTTTTAAAATAAAATAAAATTTTAAATTTTTTAAAATTTTGGATTTTTTATTTCTCAAATTTCATTAAATTTCTTAAAAAAAATTAAGATTCAAAAAGTTTAAAAAATGTAAGTAAAAACGATAACTTTCGCTAATCATGCCCATCCTCAAAAAATATTCTTATTTCTTTATTGTTTTCTTCTGGCTTCAGGTCCATAACAATTTTTGCTTATTTTTTTCTCTTTCTATCTCTTTTTTCCAGTTCTTCCACCAGAACGATTTCGTATTATTTAGTGGCCTGATTCTACTGTTATTGCTTTTATTCTCGTTCTTATTATTAACTCGATTTTTTGTTGTTGTTGCTGCTATTATTTAATAATATCATGTGAATAATTTTTCTCTTCCTATGAGGTGCTGAAGATTGTATATTTTTGAAGGCTCTTACTAATGTGTATATTTAGTTACTTGGATGAATTTTTAATTCCACATCAAGAACTTTAGATATATCTCTCTATTTTTGGCGGAATAATTAATTTTGAAAAGATTCTTTTTTTATTTTTTATTGTTGGAGATTCCCGTGTAGTGAGATTTGGGTTGATTTTTTGCTTTTAGAACAATTGACTTAGACTAAAAAATAAAGGATTTGAGACATTTACACTAAAATTTTATGTAGATAAATTTAGTTCATATTCTAATTTTTGTGACATTTTAGTGTAAAAAGTGAAAACAAATCATAGAAAATTTATTTACTAAGTTATAGCTTCATGAGATTTTGATCAAACTTGTAATTCACGAAACCAATGAATAAACCCATTCCTCTTTCAATCTGGTATAATATTAGTCAAATAAATTTATTATCCAATTAATAATCTACAAAACAGTCAATTTGATGCCCATAACTTCAATTAAGAATCAAATCAATTTATCAACCACTAATCTACTCCTCTAATTACTAACCCAATTCATCATTCATCAAAATCTTAAAATTCTGACAAAATAGTCGCAATACCTGCACAATGGATGAACAATAACAAAGAAGCACTAAAGAAGAATTCATAAGAACTATTTATTTGAAAATTCTGCGTGATTGTGTCTGTATATTTATTTTTCAAGAACAAAATCAGCAAAAAAAAAAATCTGCGTTAATTATGAATCGCTTAAAAATATCTATGAGTTATTGCGGCTTCAATTCATGCCCTACATTTGATATTCCATGGTTTGTTTTGAATTTTTAATGGATGTGTGTATGGCAGGAATGGATACTTATTTTTGCTGTTAACGATGAATTAATAATTTATGCTTATAATATTTGGTCTGTAAATGAACAGTAAATGGCATGTGTGTGATATGTGTAGTATGTTGATGGGTAATGGCTGTGGTCTGTGTCGTGAGTTTTACTTTCAGCAGATGATTTTTGGCTTTGATGAGTATTATTGGTAAATGTGCCAACGTACGAAATGTTTGTTGGTCAAATCACCTGCTATAGTTTGAGGATTCATTAAGATGATAAGGTGATGTTTTAAGATTTTCAAGGAAAATGAACCCAAAAATGTTACAAAATTTTTCAATAAAGCCCATCAGTGTCAAACCGTCAAAATTAAGAATTATAATTTTAACCCATATTTTCATCATCTAACATTCTATCTATTTATTATCCAAACAAAACTTCAGCTGATCCATCAGCATATTAAATTTACATATTTTTCAGTGCCCAAGCCTATAAACTAAAATATCATTTGTTGTTCTCATTATTTTTCTTCATCCTCACATTTTTTCTAGCCATCTCATTTTTTATAGCCCGCGACAGTGATGAAAAGCTATAAGACTATACAAATATATAAGAAAATTTACTAATTTCTGTTGATGGACTTACCTCGTTTTTAAGATCTTTTTTGGCTGTGAATTAGGAACTGGAATTAAAGATTAAACTGTTTTTGGATTGTCTGATTGGTCTGAGGATGAATGTTAAATTCAGAATTTTTAGAATGAAAATGACAACTTTTTAATATTCATAAACTTGATTCTTGTAGCCAAAATGTCTGGAAAGCAATAAACCAACAAATCTGCAGTTTTAAAGCCTATCAAAAATCTACAAAAAATTATACATCGACAAAAAATGCGCCATCGAGTCTCACCCACCAGAATTCTAGCCAAACTGTTTTTTTGTTATTCATAATAGACAACAGAAAGACATAAGAATAATAATAATAAAAAAAGTCAAGAAGAAGACAAACTAAAAAAACAACAAATTTTCAATTTCATTTTAGAAGACACACAGAAAAAGGCAAAAATAGAGACGAGAATCATTTTCGTTGTTTATGATGGACACAAATGTAGAAGAAACTCTATAAAAAATAATTTACAAATTAAGGCAGCAGAACGAAATCAAATCTGTTTTATAATTTTTTTTTTATATTTTATTTTAGTGAGTGTGTGGATGTGCAAAGTTCCCAAAAACCCATATAGTATATATGCTAAAATTTAACATAAATCCTCCATTAAATTACCATAATAATGTTCAAGTCAATATGCTGGCATATGCGCGAAAGAGAAGAAACAAAACAATATCGACATAATACACACATCTATGTCTATAGAATAGTAGAAACAGCATAGAGACCTTGAAACTTCGAATTAACAAAAAAAAAAAAAAAAACTTTTGTTTTCTATGCTTCTCAACTCTTTCTGCCGTGGTCGCACAAACACAGACGCGAGACTTTTTTTTACAATATTTTGTAATCTGCTCTGCGAATTGCGAAGAGGTAAGAATAGAATGAACACAAAAAAATTTTCTTTATGCTTCAATTAAACTTCAAACTGCCAGTTGCTAGTTGCTGGTGGATTTTGTTTTATTATTCACATTTACCTGCTTCTCATGTTTTGCACGTTTTTATTTCATTTTGTGGAAAAATTTTGATATTTTTTTTTATTTGGTTGATGTTGGTGGTTTTGACAAGGTGTGGTGGGTTCCTGGAAATTTTGATAAATTTTGAATTTTTATGACTCTTAAAAGTTTTTGAGTCTAATTAATATTTTATTCAAAAATCTCCAATTTAACAATTGATTCATCAAATATTTTATGGTCAGAAAAAATTCAGAGAGGGGATCACAATTGATAGAACTTTATCGTCAAAATCGGCTGCTCTCTTTTTATACTTTCATTCTATCGCTATTTCTGTATTCTTTATTTTTGAATATGAACAATTTATTGTGGCAGAATGAAATTTAAATAAATTTAAATTGAAATTAAAAGTGTTTTTATAGTTTGTTTGATGTTTTTGAGGCGCATTTTGATGAAGCAATTGAGAGATAAGAATCGAATGTTATTTTTAGCAAGATTTTAGGTTTTGTTTAGGTCAGATTATGTTGGAATAAATTGACACTTGAAATAATTTGAATGTTAACAAAACAATTAATTTATTCATGACAAAATATTTCAAAATTTTTAAAAATTCTAGTAAATTTATTTTGTAAAATAAAATTAAAAAAAGAATTGAAAAATAAAAATTCAAATAATACAGTCAAAATGCTTTCAATTAAAACTCAATTTACTACTCCAATCTAAAAGTCATACACTTTTGATTGCTAGAACAAAAAATTTCTTTTCAACTGCTGTTCTTTTTTTTGTCGTCATTCAAAATTCTTCATCTTATTCTTCATCTCATCTTTCTTCTAAAAAAATGTACACAAATTTATTCAAGATGCGCTGCTTTTGAAATTATGCCAAGTTTAATTTGTTAAAGTATGAGAGCACATACGAAATAAAATTTAATAAGAAAAATATGAAAGGAGATTAAAATTTGTCATGACTAATAATTTCTTTTGAAATGAGAATTTTTTTTTCTTTTCGCTCATTTGAATGAAAGAATTTTTGAAATTAAAATATAAGAGCGATGGAAGTACAGAAAGAAAAAATTAAACATGAAGAACTTTTATTACCGGAAATTTTGTAAATAAAAAGTTATTAAAATGATTTGATGGTGACTTTTAATAGAGGTGAGATTAAGGAACATTTGTGTATTAAAAATGCAAAAAAAAATGGAATTTTTTTAAAGATTTTTAAAATTTTGAAAAATAAACAAAAATGTTGAAATCTTCAAATTAAAAAAAAAATTGGAATTATATTTTAATTTTTTTTTATTTTCCAATAATTTTTAAAAATTAAACAATTTTGATTTTTTCATTTAAATTTTTTAATTTTTAATTGTTTTTTAATTTCTTAATTTTTTGCAATTTTTAAAAAGTTAAAATTTTATGCACTTTTCACGAATTTTTAAATTTTGAAAAAAAAAAAACAATTAATCACCAACTCACTCGTATCCCCCAGCTAATAATCCCATCAATATTAATTCATTCTCAAAATAAACTCTTACTCAAACCTCAAATCATCAGCCAAATATTTTTTTTCTCTCTTTTTTCCAACTTCACCATGACTCATATTCTTCTTTAAAACTAATTTTAATGAACAAATAAAAAAAAAATTCAATTTCACTTTTCATACAATTTCTATGTAAACTGCATAAAAAATATATTCCGACTACACATGCACCTACATATATGCACGAGCATGCACATAAAGTAATGAATAGAAAAATAAAAGTTCTAAAAGAGTGAAAAAAAAAATTCTAGCATTGAAATTTTTTCATGTCTTCTTTTTTGCTTTTGCTCTTTCCGTTTTACAATAAATGAACATATTTTTTTTTTTTGTAACAATTGTAATTTATTATGGTTAAGTGAATTTGTGAGGATTTTTTTGCAAAAATCACTTAAAATTATGAAAATTTTAAATTTTTAAATTTTTCAACATTTTAAAACTTTTGGTTTTACGGAGAAACTGAATTAATAAAAATTTTAAAATTTAAAAAATTTTACCAAAAATTTAGAGGGTTCAATTTTTTCAATCTTTAAATAATTTGAATTTTATCAAATTTAAAAAAAAATAAAAATTATGTCACAACTTTAAAAAAATTATAAAAGAATTGTTGCGAAAAAAAAAATCTTAAAAAATTTTGAATTTTGTCAGACTTTAAAAAATTTGAAATTATTTCTGAATTATTCAAAATTTTCTAGAAATTAATTGTTTCAAAAATATTAAAAAACTCTTAAAAAATTCTTGAAAATTTGAACAAAAAAATTTTCAAAATTAAAAAACCACAATAAATTCCACACCAAAGCACACACTTACTGCAGCAACATCACTCATCAGTAGCATGAGAATCAAGCAAAAGTGTAAAAAAAACATGCGAAATAAAATAAAATAAAAGAAATAAGAATTTCGATCAATAAAATGAAAACATAAAAAAAAAATTCTACGCTAAAATACGGAAAGAAATGAAAGCAGCAATAGCAGCGGCAGTGCAGAAAAAGAAGAATTTTCCACTCACACTTTATAAGGAAGGAAGACAAAAGGTAAAGCTTTTTTTTACGAGAATGAATGAGGAGGAATCGTAAGGCAAGGGCGGTAGAGGAAGAAGAAGAAGATGGGCGGAAAATAAGAAGAAAAAGGAAAATTTTCAAGGAAGAACATTCATTGACCAGGAAAAAGGAATCGAAACGAAAGAAAAAAAAGAACTTCGCGTACGCTCGTATTTTTCATTGTCGCTGACGATAGTTTTTTTTTGGTGTAGACAACGTCAAACGCATGTGCTTTAAAGCATAAGCATCTACAGGAAAAATCCATGAAAATGAAAATTATTTTTTTCCTTTTTTTTTCAACAGTCTGGGGAGAATTTTCTTCTCCACCATCGAGTAACGAGTCTGAATCTGTATTGCAATTTTCCTTTCATTGTTGCGATTGCATTTGTGATTGTATAAAACAATTTATTTGTATGTATTAGTAACCGGCATCTATGACTGTATACGAGATTACGAAGTGAATTCGTAGTAGGGAAACTCATGAAAGTGAAAATGTTTCGCTTTAACATTGAAATTGAAGGGGAAAAATTTTTTGCTTTTTATTTTGTTACACGAGACACATAAAAACATTCTCGTTTTCAATTTCAAGGTAGTTGTAGATGTATGGGTGATTGTTCATCTCCCTCTTATATTTTTTTCTCGTGTATACAACAACCAGCAATAGCTTCTATCGTAGTTGAAATAGGAAAGAAAAAGGTAAAATTTTCATGCGGATTTCCATGTACGATAGATTTTTCCTCAATAATTTTCCTCACTTACACAGACATATCAAATTTTCTGCACAGACAGTGAGATTTGAGATGAGAAATTGAATGTCATTGTAGTTGCACTTTCTATGTACACGATTTGTGAAGGAATAGTCAATGAGAAAATTTTTCATATTTTTTTTTATTTTTTCTGGAGACGAGAAAGCCTTTCGATTTCTAAAAAAGGGAAAATTTTTTCAGGGACACACTTGGTCGTGTTGAAGGTGAGGGTCTTTGAGAATAATTAGGAAAATTAATAGAACTTTATTCCTTTTTGTGTGTGCTGTGATGTCTGAGAGTAATGGAAAGTTATTGAATGGAGATTGAACATTGAATTGACATTGGAGGAAAAGTTTTGTGATGTGAATGGAAAATGTTCCGGAAGTAATATGTGGATTTGATGGGGATTTTTTCTTGGGTTGATTTTGAAATTTTTAAGTAATTATCTAAAAATTATAGACAAATTGGGGGTAAGAACCCAGCCTTTTGAACTTGAGGCATTAAGATTTTATTTTTTTTAAAAACTAAAGTTTTCCCAAAAATTTTTTTTAATGATATATTTTTCTGTAACTAAACGATTCCTTACTTTAGGGACTTATTTATCACTTAGAGATAGTTTTTTTTTAAAAAAAAAAAAGACTTGTTAATGGAGATCTTTCCATTCTAATTTTTTTCACTCTAAACAATATTTTTTAATTTAAATCTTATTTAGCTGCTAATACAGGCTAGGGCCCCAAATTCTGAATTATTTATTTAATATTTAAAAACTGATATATTTATCTTCCAATTTTTTTAAAAAAAATAAAAATGTATTTTTATCAAATTTAATCAAATTTTGATCATTAGTTTAGCTATAAAAAAATTTTGGAAATCAAATTTTTAAAAAAATTCTACAGCAGAAATAAATTATAATAAAAATTGAAGAAAAAAATATTAATCAAACAAATTCTCATCCAGTTCCCTCAAAAACACATTTCGTAATGCACAAAATTCCCACAAAACAAAAACAGCAAAACAGAACAAAAAACAAAATAATTTTTTTTGCAAAGCTCTCGAAAAAAAATTTCATGAAACCCAAGAACGAAACCCAATACATATCCCATTACGTAATATCCACATATAGTGTGGAATTATATAATAATCCATCCAACATAATCAAATTAAAGTGTTTCCATTTATTTCTCTCAGTACATAAAGGCCAGAAAATCCAGAATAAAAAGCAGGCACAAAATAAATAGCAAGAAATTGCAGCATTTTCGTTGTTGTTGTTGTCCCGCGCGGTTGTTTCCACTGCACACACCAAGACATTCAGTTCCATACGCATCAATGTGTGTGAGCGCGCGATACACAAACACAACTACAAATGCAGAATAATTCTGAACAAGCAAGGAAAAGAAAAAAAAAATAATTTTTTACTCTTCTCTTTTATTCTGTGTTACTATTATGTGTAGCAGTTAGTCAAAAAACAATCGTCAACGAGTGAATACACGAAAATTTACAACACAAACCGGTCTTATAAACCGTGAATTAAAATATAACAAAAAAAAAATTACAAAGTATGTAAAAGTTGGATTTTTTTTAACGAAATTTTGAAAAATAAAAAAAAAAAGATTTTTAAATGGAAGAAATTGCTGCAAATTTCATCACATAAAATTTATTAAAATAGTAAAAAAAATAAAATCATAATAAAGTCAAGACAGTCGAGTCAGCAATAATAATAATAGTCGTGTGTGCAGATGAAAGAAGAGGAAAAAAAATCTGCCAGAGAATTGAAAGTGAAAACACAGCCGATGAAAAGTGAAGTTGTGCCGACTTTTTTCGCATTGGCAGGAATTTTTTTACTTTCCTGAAACTGAAAAAAAAAAACTTTTTTTTAATTTGTTGTTGCAAATTTTTTAAAAACTCTATTTTTAAAAGCAAAAAATAATTTTTTTTGTGAAATAAAAAAAAAATTGTGACGATATTAAAAAAATTTGCAAGTAATAAAAAACAATAAAAGTGGAAAAAATTTTAGTGAATGTTTGTGAATGAATGTGAAAAAAAAATATATAAAATTTAAGAGAATAAAGTAAATAAATAAACTCAACTGTTCGTGGCTCGTTATCAATGCAGATAAATGAAAAACACAACAAAACGTGAAGAATTTTATTGAAAGTAAATTTTTTGTTTTGATTTTTGATGTGAATTAATTTGAGTTTTGTGGAATTTTCTTGAGTTTTGTAGATTTTTTTTTTTGATCGTTGAAAAATTTCAAATTTAATTGTTTTTAAAATTTTAATTATTATTTTTGATTATTTTGACAATTTTATTTTAATAAAAATTTTTTTAAATGAACAAAATTTAAACCTTCACTGATTAAATTTAAATTTTATTCAATAAATTTCGTGAATGAAAAATTATTTTTCTCTGGATTTTTTTTATATATTTTCGTGAATATCCAATGAAGAGTAAAAAAAATATATTCGAAAGAATTTTGTTATGAATAAATACTTAAATGAAGATATCATGAATTATTAACTGTCTTAGTCTGAGCTGTTAAGAAAAATATTTCCTCTCGATTTCCATGAACTTGTTTACTTTTTGGAATTGAGATTTTTGTTTTGTGTGAGGAAATTTTTGAGATATCGGAATTTTATTTTTAGAGGGAAATTTTTGATGAATGAATGAAAAAATTTAACTTAAATTTAAAAAAAATTTAAATTTATCTGAAAAATTTTGAAATTTCATAAATTTGTTTTATTCTCAAAATATGAGCAAAACAAATTAAAAAGACATTCACAAATTTTAAGCGTGCAAAAAAAATTATTCTCAAGGCTAAAGTTACAAAATTGTATTAAACTGTGTAGCAAGAACGTGACATTCTGAAGAATTATTCGAAAATAAGTTCTTATCAAATTTTATATTCTTGGAATTATTTCTAAACAAAAATTTATATTTTTTTAAACAAAATTTTTTATATATTTATTAGCTTCAAAAATAATTTTTGAAGAAAACTAAAATTTTTAAAGTTATTTTCAAAATATAATTTTCTCACAAAATAAATCAAAAATTCTAATTTTAAAAAATCAAAAACTCATTAAAATATTCAAACTCACTTTTGAAAGTGGCAATCGACATCATAAAAATTAAAATATAATTCTTTCAATATGCCGCAGTGAGAACCAAAAGAAGTTATAACGAAAAACTTGAAATTTCTCCCCAAATAAATCTTTAAATACTCTCTAAATACAATAAATTATAATCATAATAGCTCTACATACATATGTGAATGAATGCACGGAACGGAGGGACGCATATCGCGAACTAGAATGAACAGTTTTGTGAATGTTATAACATTGTTTAATTTCCATAGTTGATGAAATAAGATTCTTATTAGTGAAATAGGGATGATTGGAAGTGTTTTGACATGTTCTGATAGGAAATTTTAAGTTTTTGGAAAGAATTGAAGGATTTTTGATTTCTTTTTTAATTTTTTAAATTTTCAGAAAAATTTTATACTTCATTCTAATAAATAGTGTTTTAAAAAATTTAAGTTTTGATTTCTAAGAATAAAAGGATATCAATTTAAAACAGGATATCAATTTAAAACAGAATTTAAAAATTTTCGTAAGAAACTAAAATTTTACAGTTCACACAAAAATCAAAGAGCCAAAAAAAAATTAAAATCACAGTAACCTTTAAAAAATTGAAAATTAAATTTTAAATTTTAACGAAAAATTCCACAAAACTCATTTTAAAAGTAATTTTGCGAAATTTTCATCAAAACACAAAGTTTTAAATTTCATTTATTTTCCAGACCTAAAAAAGTTTATCTAAAATTGATAGAAAGTCATCAAAATAAAAAAAAAACTAACTCAAAAACAATAAATAATCAAAACTAAAATAAATCAAAGGAATCTACGAAAAAACTCAATCACCTTAAAAAAAAAATTTATAGTCTGAAAAAAGTGAAAAATACAAATTTTGAAAAACCTCAAGAAAAAGTGCGACAAAAAATACAAATTTTTAACTAAAACAATTCATCGAAGAACATAAATTTGAAATTTCGATTTCAAATTCCGCAAAAAATCAATATATTTCTACAAATCACATAAAAACAAGAAAGTTCAAATAATATTCAAATGTATCAACATCCATTACTGCTAATGGCACCTCGTCGCGATAGCACCGATACGATAATGTCATCAACAATGCAACCATCATTTCAATGCTGTTTACCAGCTGGTGAATGCTTAAAAAGCAACTCATTAGACTTTGGTCTCATCTCAATGGATCATCTTCAAGATGCAGTCAAAATAATTTGCACAAACGAAAACTGTGCAGCTGGACAGTATATGCATGCAGAATGCTTTGAACAATGGGAACAGAGTGTTCTCAATTATCTCAAGTCAATTGGACGTGCACGATCATGGTCAGACAAGCAGCGACAACAGAACTTGTGGACAAAGAAAGGCTACGATTTAGTCTATAAAGTATGTGGTTGCAGATGTGGTCGTGGACATATTAAGAAGGATCTCGATTGGTCACCACCAATAACAACAGCACTTTTTGGTGCCAGTAAATTGGACGATGAATGTAACAAGAAGAAAAAGAAGAAGAATCGAAATAATCAGAAGCCATCATTGGCAATAACATCGACACCAAATGCTGTGACTCAATCGAAATTTGGTTCCAGTATTGTCGATAAAGTTTGTAGCATATTGGATCAACAGTTGTCAGTCACAACACCACCACAATCAACAATTCGTGGACGCGCTGGAAGTCTCACATCAAGTAATGGCTCATCCTCGCCAGCTTCATCAGGAAATGATGATTTGAGTGCCATTTCCGTTTCACCAATTCAGAATCATCGAGCTATTATCAAGCGTCGATATGTTGAGAATGCTGAACTCTACTCTGAACGTATCCGGTGAGTGACTTGATTTTTATTTATTTTTTTTTTTTGGTAGATTGAATCAGGCATCTGCCAAATAAGGATGCTGTTATGAATTTATTGAATATTTTGCGTTGGGGAAAAATTGAGGAAATTTTATATCCGGTAAATTTTGGGGATGCTTATACGGAGGGTAAATTGATCTATAATTCTAAATATAAACTGCTGATTTTCAGCTTTAAGTTTGAAACCAACTTCTGTTTAACCTTGAAACTCATCTAAATATCTTCAAGATATCACTGAACTAGTTACATAAATTCTTCAGAACTGCATGCAATTACGTAAGCAAATACTCATTTTCTGATGCTAATCTTAAATATTCTTCCTTCAACTCTTATTTTTACCTACTTTTAATTATAAATTCTCTTATTTACTCTACCCCGTTAGTGACTTAATACTTTACTATAGCAACTTGCAAATAAGAAAACTTTCAGACTTAGAAAGAAAAATATTTTTTTTGCATGCTTCATAGCACAAATGTCTTGTGCAGATCTACTTTTTTGAGAAGCTTTTTATCACTTTTTTGAGAATTTATGCTTGTTTTATTTTGTAGTTTAAATATTGACTAGTTTTGAGCTACTTGAGTTTAAGCTTGCATCAATTAAAAAATATTAAAGAATCCCCAAAAATTTTATGTGTCTCAATATTTTTTTGTGCAATTTTCAAAATGCATAAAATTTTAAAGCCTCCTAAAGAATTTTTCTCAACATCAAAATTCCATCCCCATAAGCATCACCTCCTCCTCAAAAAAGTGAACATCACAAAAAAATATTCTTCTTCACTTGACTTCTTTTATTCACTTCCATTTTTGGCTTGTGGAGAATTTTTTTCAACCATTCAATTCCGTCAATATTTGCTACGATCAAATATAAGTCTCAAATGAAAATAAAAAAAAAAGTATTATATTTACGTGGTGAGAAAGATGGAATATTTTTGCATAATATTGAGTATTGACTGACTTGATTGATATTGCTCGTGAATTTGTAGCTGAGATGAGATTTGTTTTGTGCAATTTTTTGTGAGAAGATGAAAGGATTATTGATTGTTACGATGAAGGGTTTGGGTTAATCTAGAACTTAAATTTCAGAAAATTTTGAGATCAATTGCTGACACCCTAGAAATTCAGTCTTAACAAAAATTCCTTAAAAATTCAAATTAAACTATTCAGAAAACTACGTCAATAAACTCCAATTGTCTCCATAATTTATTTCCATCCGATGACGTTATTCATCAACAGAGAGAAAAAAAGACAGAAATAAATTTTCAATTCATCGCTAACGAATGCAAATAAAATTCAGCACTAGCATCCCATCTCGACTAAGTTTAATTAGCGTATTTGAGAGTTAAACACAACTTTGAGTGTTTTATTTTCTCGATACTCAAGACATGATGAAAGTTGAATATCTAATGAAAGCAGGAATTTCCTCTTGAATTTTCAAGCAGAGTTGGCAAGCCGGTACCTACAAGTAGAAACCGGCCACCGATTATCACCTACTGTAGGTCCTACCGGCCGCCGGTCGCTACCGGCTGCAGGTAGTACCGGCCACCGGCCGCCGCCGGTAGTAGGTGCAACCGGCCACCGGCCGCCGCCGGTAGTAGGTGCAACCGGCCACCGGCCGCCGCCGGTAGTAGGTGAAACCGGCCACCGGCCGCCGCCGGTAGTAGGTGAAACCGGCCACCGGCGGCCGCCGGCAGTAGGTGTAACCGGCCACCGGCGGCTACCGGCAGTAGGTGCTACCGGCCACCGGATGTAGGTATTACCGGCTGTAAATAGAAGATTTTATTATTGTTTTAATTTTATTATTGTTTTGGTTGCCGCCAAAAACTGAAAAATATTAAAAAAATATTAAAAATTTAAAAAAAATTTTAATAAATTTTAAAAAAAATTTTAAACATTTTTTTTTTTAAAAAAAAAGATAAATATTAATATGATTTTGAAAAAATGAAAATTTTTTAAAACTTTTTTATTTTTCTCTTTTGAATATTTTTTTTTAAATTGCTTAGATTTTTAATTTTTCTAAATTTTTTAAATTATCTAAATTTTTCTAAAAAATTTAGTTAAATATTAAGATCCAGTAAGAAAATATAAGAAACATGAAGATCCAGCACCAAAAAATAAGTTCAGGTAGAAAAACAAACTTTTTAAAATTCTCAATGCTCAACTTTATTTTAAAACAATTTTTTGTTTAAATTTTTTTTTAATTTTTTTAAAATTTTTAAAAATTGTTTTTTTTTTTTAAAAAAAAAAATTTTTAAATTGTTTTTAGAATTTTTTAAAAAAATTTTAAAAATTTTAAAAAATTTAAAGAAAATTTAAACAAAAAATTGTTTTAAAATAAAGTTGAGAATTGAGAATTTTAAAAAGTTTGTTTTTCTACCTGAACTTATTTTTTGGTGCTGGATCTTCATGTTTCTTATATTTTCTTACTGGATCTTAATATTTAACTAAATTTTTTAGAAAAATTTAGATAATTTAAAAAATTTAGAAAAATTAAAAATCTAAGCAATTTAAAAAAAAATATTCAAAAGAGAAAAATAAAAAAGTTTTAAAAAATTTTCATTTTTTCAAAATCATATTAATATTTATCTTTTTTTTAAAAAAAAAAAAAATTAAAAATTTTTTTAAAATTTATTAATTTTTTTTTAAAAACTTCTTAAATTTTTTTAAAATTTTTAAAAATTTTTTAAAATTTTTTAAAATTTTTTTAAAATTTTTTAAAATTTTTTTAAAAACTTTTTAAAATTTTTTTAAAAACTTCTCAAATTTTTTTAAATTTTTTTAAAATTTTTTTAAATTTTTTTAGCTTTTTAAAAATTTTAAAAACATTTTTAGTTTTTTAAAAATTTTAAAAATTTTTTTAAATTTTTAATATTTTTTTAATATTTTTCAGTTTTTGGCGGCAACCAAAACAATAATAAAATTAAAACAATAATAAAATCTTCTATTTACAGCCGGTAATACCTACATCCGGTGGCCGGTAGCACCTACTGCCGGTAGCCGCCGATCGCCGGTTTCACCTACTACCGGCGGCCGCCGGTGGCCGGTTGCACCTACTACCGGCGGCGGCCGGTGGCCGGTTTCACCTACTACCGGCGGCGGCCGGTGGCCGGTTGCACCTACTACCGGCGGCGGCCGGTGGCCGGTTGCACCTACTACCGGCGGCGGCCGGTGGCCGGTTGCACCTACTACCGGCGGCGGCCGGTGGCCGGTACTACCTGCAGCCGGTAGCGACCGGTGGCCGGTACTACCTGCAGCCGGTAGCGACCGGTTAGTAGAAGACAGCCGGTTGCCAACTCTGTTTTCAAGTATACACAGCATTTCCACCCTCATAAAAAATAATAAAAAAAAACTCTTGTATTTGTGAGCCGGCAACACAACAAGAATGAAAAAGTTTCATTTTTGCTCTTCTCGCAACGATGAATTTTTCCTTATCACTTGTTTCTTTTTTTTTCTTGTGTTGTCTTCATCTTGTTATATACATTTTTATATCCCCCTTAAAAAATATGTATATATATTCATAAAAAAAGGAAAGAAACAAGAGAACTTAGAAAGCCGGCTGTGTTAGAGTGAAAGAATTTTTTTTTCAAGGATAAAAGATTGTTGAATATTCAAGAAGAAAAACACGCGCAATTTTATATCTTCTTCCTTTTCAATTTTTTTTACTATATTTTCATTCTTTTCGGCTTTTTGTCTGTCAACGGCATGAAAATATCGGTAGCAATAAGAATGAAATATCAAGTCGTGTGAGATTTTTTTTCTTTTCCATTTTTTTTCGATGATAGTTGAATGAAATTGGAAGAGATGAAAAATCAATGAAAATGAGAAGATTTGTGAAGATATTTTTAGATTTGAATGAATTGGCGATGATAAATTAATTATGTGGTGTAGTTTGTGGGGATCTGTGAAATGTGGAGTTATAGGATGATTTTGGGTTCAATTTCTTTTTTTTTTTGTCAAAATTTCATTTCAAATTTTTTAAGATAAGTTCTAAAATTCTAAAACGATAAAAAAAATTTCAACCCAAAAAAAACTATAAACCATAAAATGCACTTACATAAAACTTAATTTCACCTAAAAAAATCCACACAAATAATAATCTCCATCCATAAATCTACAACCCAAGACCAACAACCTTAAAAAAGCATATTTTTCATATCTTTCACCCAAAAGAAAGCGACTTCATAACATTAAAGGCACAAAAAGCCCTTAAATCTCATGAAAGAGACTTTTTTTTTCTTCATCAATCTTCTTCACCATCATCATTTATGAATGCCTCTCACTTCTTATTCCTTCATCATATCTCGCGAGCAAAACATAAAAAGCCAAAAAAAAGGCAGCTGATCTTCTTTACACCTCACCGTGAGTTGTAAACTTATTTTTCTTACTTACTGTGTAATTCACACACACACAAAAAGAAATGCGCGTTAAGAAAAAGAAATGTAATATTATTTTGTGTATATCAGAGCGTGAAAATCTTGTATCATATACGCACATAGGACAGAAGGCAAGAGAATAAAAGAAAGGAAGGCGCAAAAGAAAATTGTAGCATATAAAGTAAATGATGTGATGAGATAAGAGCAGGGAGCTTGAAATGGACAACAAGTTGGAAGGCTATTTTTGTAATCTTTTTATGGAATGGGGTATTTTGACTATATTGACCTCTTGGGTCATTCAAAAGTGATGGAAACTAGCAGTTTTCCAAAAAGTAACAAGTTCAATAGAATTTGAAATAAAAAAGTCCTCATGAAGCCCCAAACACACTATAAATATGGACAACGTACAAACCCCGAAAAAATTAGATGAACAAAAGCAAATTTAATTTTTTTTCCTCTTCCATCAAGGCTAAGAAAGCAAGCATCAGCATTGACACAAGGAAAATATAATAAAAACAAGAAGAAAAACACTTTTTTTTTCGTTCATAATAAATTTCACCTTGACCTACCCGCAAAGAGAAAGAAAATATATAAACATTCATACGCACAAGAGAAAATGAAAATGCGAGAGTGAGAGAGAAAAGAAAAGAAAGTCAGTAAGAAGGAAATAGATGTGCCGCACACGAGTTAGGAGGCATATTTTGGGAAATTAAGAAGAAGATATTTTTTTTCGGAAATGCTATTGCTTTTGTGGCAAGAAATTTTCTGTTGAGAGCGGAAACTTCAGTTAATCCAAATTGATTAAGATTCTGATAAAAATTTCCATATGCAACAACTTTTTGATCCACTCAGTTTTGAGAAGGACGAAGAAAATGCTTTTATTAGTATAGAAACAAAAAAAAATTTCGTTTTGCGTGCTCATGGCCATCATTTCCATTTTCATTAAAGATTTAGGGTTCCTTTTTAGATATCAGAATGAGTGGTGGGAGTTGTGTGGTGATGATGTCAATTTTTTTAATTATTTTTGTGTAAACCTCAAATTTAGGACCATCTGACAATGAGGAATCTGAAAAAATTAAGTTTAGATCTAACTTTAAGTTCAAAAAAATTGAGTAACTAGAAACATTCAATTTTCAAACCAAATTACCAAATACAGCCCAAAACAGACCTAGAACACAAATAACTGCACAAAAAGATAAGAAAAAAAATTCTTATTCCAAATTCGGAGAAAAAGGAGACGCAAAATTTCACTGTTTCATCGCACACGGGACATGGACTAGAGATGATAATATATTTGATGACGGTATGCCACACAATCTTTGCCATTGCTCGTCCTTGAACTTTTTTTATTCTCTCTTTCTTTCGTCTCATTCTCATCTTTATGGTCGACTAGATTGACTTTACATTGTATGTGCCTTCCCAACTTCCTTTGTTATAATCATCATTATCATTGTCATCATCATGTTAGCTCAATATTGAATGGATATGATTGAGACATCAAGTGGTCAATTATCTTATATACATTTTTTTCTTATTTTGAGGATCAAAATTTTCTCCGAAATGGTCAGCAATAATACACAAAAAATGATAAGACATGCAATATAAGCAGAGAGACATTTAATGAGATTTTAAGGAGATTTCCTTCTTATTTTATTTCTTGGTTGTATGACAAGATATTCATTTAAGATTTGTGTCTTTTTTTTTGGGGATGAGGAAAAAGTTTTGTTGATGTAAAATGGGCATTTGAGGAAATTTTGATGAAATTATTGAGAATTAGGTTTTTTTTTTGTAATTTGTTGAATTGGGGATTAAAGATGAAGAATTTATCATTGGATTTGAATTGATGGCATTTTTGAGAGCTGTTTTAAATTGAAGACAAAATATTTTGAATTTTGCTATAAACATTTTGATTCTTAACCTCAATAAAGTTGACTAAACTTTACCCACATCATTCATATCATATTATGAGAACATGCACAACCAAATCAGACTTGAATATACCTTTAAATTGTTAATCATTCCCACGCTGTTTCCTTTTAAAACATAATTTTTGCACATCTTTTGCTATGCTATGCTACAAATGGTCCCTTTTTGCTATTCTTAATTACCAAATATTTAATTTCACTATCCGTCTCTTGACTCCTTTTCTAGTGAAATTATTCAGAGTTGGTGCATTTGGTTGTGATTTTTTGATGAAATTTTTGAATTTTGAATTTTTTAGAAAAACTTAAAATTTAAAATTTTCTTTAAAAAATTGAACATAAAACTGTCTAAAAAATTTAAAGCAAGGAAAAAATGAAAAAAAAAATCACAGAACCTACCCTGCATCCACCTTTACTCAAATTTCAACTCATTCAAAATCTTTTTCCATTTTCCCTCCGTAAAATTGTCTTAAAGGTGTAATTAGATGTAATTAATTGTAAAGTTAAATGAGAGAACTTTTTTTTTATTCAAGCAATGATTTTTAGTTGAGAATTGCAGAAAATTATGGAAAATGAAAAGGTAAATTAAAGAAGTTTTGATAATTTCTTTAACAAGCTTAATGAATGATTATGAAGTGAAAATTTCCATAAATCTTATCAACCTCTTAAAGTATTTTTTTTTTTTTTTGATTCTTGAATTAGAATTTTTTTATTTAATACTGTAGATGTGAAATTCTTAAATTTACGATCTCAACAAGCTGCATTCCATCCATATCTACATCCCAGATTCCAAAATATACATAAAAATGCATCAAATTTCCATAACACACCGAAAACATTCCAAACTAACATCATAAATAAATTCTTCATAAAATCAACTCGAAAGAGAGTCAAAAATATGAAGGAAAAGTGTTTTGAAAGAAATTTTTCAAATATTTCATGTAAAAGAATTTTTCATATTCACACCGTTTCACGTTGTGAATATATTGTTTTCGATAGATTTGAAAAATCGTTTTTTTAGTTTTTTGGCGCCAAAACTCAAAATTTTCATAAACTGTTCGGTGTGAAAAGTTTGGCCTCAAAATTATCTACAAAATACAAAAAACCGCATTGAAAAAGGTTTTGATGCCACCGGACACGACCCCAAATAGTGGTGGTGTATGCTTACAAGCACGTTTGTCGGATGGAGAACTCAAATACGAAAAAACCATTTTATGTCAAAAATGTCTCAAAATGTGCGCATTATCACTCAAAAGTGCTGTGAATCTTTTGGTGCCGATCCATGCAGACTATTCCGAGAAATTAACGAAATAGTGTGTTTTTTAAGCATATTTTAGCCGATTATTGCAAAATACCGTTAAAAAATTTCACACAAATTGTTAATTGAACTTTTTTGATCAAAATCAATAAAAAATGAAGTTTTATTGAGAAAAAATGCAAAAAAAAATTTTTAGCCACCAGTACACCTCCCACAAACCTAAATTTTGGAAAAATTCGTGTGGTTCACTGTGTGGATGGATTTTTGTAAACTTTTCTGTTTTTGATCAATAAATGCGAGAACTTTTATGGAAAAATACCAAAAATATTTTTAATCCAATTTTAGTTGGTCAAAAAGTCGAAAAAGTTCAAAAACTCGGCATTTTTGGGACATTTCGCCTTCCTGTGCCTACAATTCGGACTTAAAAATTCTAAAAACCTGTGATTATTGTAGCTTATAATTAGACCTAAAAGTCGTACATACGTTGTCATGTCCAAAAACATCAATTAGTGCTTGAAAATTGAGTCCAAATGTAAAAATTCTCGATTTTTTTAGTAACCTTAATTTTCAATCTTATGCAAAGCGAAGCTTTGCTGACCCGATCGAGATTTAATCTACAATCTTATGCAAAGCGAAGCTTTGCTGACCCGATGGAATCCTAATCTTCAAACTTATGCAAAGCGAAGCTTTGCTGACCCGATGGAATCCTAATCTTCAAACTTATGCAAAGCGAAGCTTTGCTGACCTGATGGACTCCTAATCTTCAAACTTCTGCACAGCGAAGCTTTGCTGACCCGATGGAATCCTAATCTTCAAACTTATACAAAGCGAAGCTTTGCAGACCCGATGGAATCCTAATCTTCAAACTTATGCAAAGCGAAGCTTTGCTGACCCGATGGAATCCTAATCTTCAAACTTATGCAAAGCGAAGCTTTGCTGACCTGATGGAGTCCTAATCTTCAAACTTATGCAAAGCGAAGCTTTGCAGACCCGATGGAATCCTAATCTTCAAACTTATGCAAAGCGAAGCTTTGCAGGCCAATGGAATCCTAATCTTCAAACTTATGCAAAGCGAAGCTTTGCTATTTCCAATGGAATCCTAATCTTCAAACTTATGCAAGCGAAGCTTTGCTGACCCGATCGAATCCTAATCTTCAAACTTATGCAAAGCGAAGCTTTGCTGACCTGATGGAATCCTAATCTTCAAACTTATGCAAAGCGAAGCTTTGCTATTGACCCGATGGAATCCTAATCTTCAAACTTATGCAAAGCGAAGCTTTGCTATTATGGAATCCTAATCTTCAAACTTATGCAAAGCGAAGCTTTGCTGGCCAATCGAATCCTAATCTTCAAACTTATGCAAAGCGAAGCTTTGCTGACCCGATCGAATCCTAATCTTCAAACTTATGCAAAGCGAAGCTTTGCTGACCCGATGGAATCCTAATCTTCAAACTTATGCAAAGCGAAGCTTTGCTATTGATTGAGCCTTAATCTTCAATTTTATGCAAAGCGAAGCTTTGCTGACCCGATGGAATCCTAATCTTCAAACTTATGCAAAGCGAAGCTTTGCTGACCCGATCGAATCCTAATCTTCAAACTTATGCAAAGCGAAGCTTTGCTGACCCGATATAGAGTTTTGGAACGGTGTGAATATGCACATGAAGCGTGATCCGCTTCATTACTAGTTTCTTCATATTTTTTCCTGAGTGCTTCACGCGTTTTCCACTCGTCATTCCATGAAAATTGGCTCCAAGTTTTATTTTTTTTAAACTTTATTTATTTCATAATATTAATTTTTTCTCCATCATGATGATGATCACGAGCTATTTGCATTAACATATTGGATTTCATAAAGTGTTATGTGCTCTCCACAAAATGAGTGTTTTCATTTTCCTTTTGCTCTCTTTGTTTAATGAAATAAATCTATATTTAAGAACATGTGAATTTATTTTTTTTTTTCGTAAGTCGCATGGCGATTGTTGTGTGACGAATGAAAATAAAATTTTTAAATTTTAATTTTAGATAGAAGAAAAAGATGGGAAATGCTCGTCATTTTGAATGAAAAATGTCACAACTCGACACGTTTGCTGAAAGTTTATTAATCTTATAAAAAAAAATTAATTGTTTATCTTTTTCGTGGCGAATTTTTATCTTGTATTTCTGAAGAGATAAAAAAAAAGTTAAAGGAAAATTTTCAGTTGATGTCAATGAATTTTTGTGTTTATTTTTAAGGCTTTGCGATAAATTTGAGACACGTGAAGTTGATTAGATTAGGAAAATTCCAGTTTTTAAGTATAAAAAATAATATAATCAAATTTGGGTAAATTTCAAATAAAATTAATTTAAGAAATTTCTAATAATATTCAAAATAATCCCACAACAACTCCCATCCAACCCATCAACTCATCTCTCCAGATCTTCAAAAAAAATAATCATGTGGATTCGATAATTTATGTCATTCCATTTTCTTCTTAATTTCTCAATTATGGCATAGCCGTAAACATGAGAGAAATGCTTCTTTTTATTAATTATGTTATATTATAAGCTGCCCTCTGATGTCGCTCTAATAACAAGCTTAAATGGGTAGCAATTATGTAACATTTACATTTTTTAAAATGTTTGGTTAAAATTAACAGAAAAAAAATAAAAGTAAACATTTGACCGCATTTTATGAGATGGCATTGAATTAGGTCCTTGAAGCAAAGTGAGAGCTGTCCTGAACAAACAGAAGCAAGCACAGAGGACGAGCTAGCTAAATAACTAAATTTTCACCTGTAAATTTTCCTCATTATCTCGTTCCCACTCCACATCATTTACACTTCCCATTCGTAGCTGTAAAAAATGTCATAAAAATTTTCTTTTTATCACTTTATCCAATTTTCAGTAAATTTACTAGAAACATGAGCACAAGAATGGACAACAGCTATGAGGATAGAAAATATGTTTATCGCAATGGCTAATAATCATAAAAGAAAATATTAATAAATTCCAGTGCATATTCACTTACTACAGCACAAACGTGTGTCTAGAAATAGCATCGTCATGGCTAGTCGTCATGATAGTACAAAGAATTTTGCTCTTCATCGTCTCCCTTTATTCACGGGTGAATGATTATTATTGCTTTAAAGTTCCTCATATCTTTGACGCTATTAACGTTATCGTTGGGTGGATTTATGGGTATGCAGGGGATATTCAGAAGGTTGGGCGGATGTAATGATTTTTTTCAAGATTTTAGTTCATATAAGATTTAAAACCAGTAACTCAACTTAATACATCTTAATTTCAAAAATACCCCCAAAAAAGTCAGCCCAACTCCCAAAAAAATTCATCCAAAGCCATTACTTCTATCTGCTACCCATGTAAAGTCTGACGATACTCAACAAAGAAAAGTTTGCGCTGTGCTTATAATTTATAACATTTCATTAAATTATGCTCTCACTTTCCTTCTTTTTCTCCTTCTTTTCATATTCTTTTAGTTCTTACATCAGGGTAAATTTATCATGCAATATCCAGTTGTGAGGACGCTTTTAAGTTTTTTTTCTCTTTTTTTCTTGTAATGTCTTTTATTATCGTAGAAAGTGAAAAATTAATTTTGCCATTTAATGACGCTAATTTTTAATGTCTTTGATGGAAATTCTCTCGACTTTTTTTTTTGTTTAAAAATGCATTTTAATGGAAAGAAATAGTAAAAGAACAAGATGAGAAAAATGTGTTGCTGAGATTTTTATAATTTAAATTCAACTAGACAGTGCGAGGGTCATTTAAGGTTGTTATCTTGGGAAGGTCTTTTAAAAAATTTTAAATTTAACTTAAGTTTTATGAAAAATTAAATAAAATCTAGAAGATCTCAAAATTTAGTATAAAAATCTCAAGATCACTTGAAACATTCTGAAATTAAATACTAAGTATAATTCCGTGTCTAGAACAATCCAGTGTCTTTGTCAGTGGCATTAATGTCACCAAAAGTTCTCATTTTGATTTAAACAGATTAGTTATTTTGTCATCTTGTTGAAAATTGAGTAGCTGAAATGAAGGAAAAGTCATTGTTGGTGTATTACGTTGTATTTCATTGTAAGTACTAAGGAAGCATAAATAAAGTGGAATGAGTGAATCTAAATTGGATTTTAAGGAGGTTAAAATGGAGTCGGGAATGAAAATGAAATACAATACAATGTAGTAAAATTTTGTGATAGCTTTGAACTTATTTAAGAAAAAAATCATTTTTTTTTATTCTCTAAAATTCAAATATCAATTTAATTCCAAATCTTAACCCAATCAGAATATTATGACAGTAAATTAGCACTTTTAATGATCATCAAACAAATTAACTCAAAATAAACTTCCATATCCACAAAAACATGCTCATTCCCTAATCTTCTTTCACTTTCTACAGCGGAGATTATAAAAAGACATAAAAGAGCAAGATCCGGTGCTCATGAATTGATTTATTTAAATTCCATTTGAGAGAATATAAAAATAAATCATTTAGTTAGAATTAAGATTGTCATAACAAACTATTTTTTGATTGAACACGTGTAGTTGGATGAAGTGTCGATTCGTGAGCTAGTTCTCCTCTGGCAATTAGCGTAAAAGTCAGATAAATATTTATTTATGAAAAATTGCATGGAAATGTTGTGAAATACGCAATTAGAAAATAGATAAGAATTGTGTTGGTAGAAAGTAAATAAATAAAAATAAAATGTTATCAAATTCTAGCACGATAAAGTCAGCGTGACTTTACTATGTTGTTTATGTTTATTGGAATTAGGAAAATACTTGAAATTATAGTGTATTACGATTTATTTATGATTAATTGATTTTTTTTGCAAAAATTAGGTTAAGTCAATTTGTTGATTTGAAGATTCAAATCTAGAATGTGCAAAAAATTATTAATGATTTTTATAAATAAAATTATCAAATTTTAGAAATATATTTTTAATTCTTAAAAAAATCGAAATTAAAGAATTTAAAAAAAGTTAAATTCTATCTCAAAACCTTAACTAAATAAATTATTTTAATCACATTTTCAAATCACACTTGTTCGAGGAAGTCTCAACAAAATATCTCAAAAAGCAACAGCAATAATAACAAGTCCCGTCCAAAATTAAATTAGTGCTAGCATATAACTCAAAAAAAAAAAATCAGAATAGAAATAAAACCAAATTTATAATTATAGTCATGAATCTCATTTCATTTCATATTCAATGAACATTTTGAAAAAATTAGAATTGAAAAAAAAATGAAAAATATTGTTCAACTAGTTTTTGGAGCTGTTGTTGCTGGCTAATGAGATTGAAAAAGAATAGAATTGAGTGATTTAGCACAATGGAAGTGTTTTAGCTTAAAGCGTGAGCTAGAAACACGAGAATCTTATATGAAACTGAAAATTCTCAAGCAAAATTAAATTTTTGTCATAATTTAACCTTAACGACGAATCCTAATTGAATCTCCAATTTCCAACCTCTAGTAGCTCAAAATAGCCACTAAAACTCATATTTCAACACATTTGACACTAATTTCATGTCACTAAACTACAACTTAACTATAAATGGCTCTGCTATTAAAAAAATTCGAATATGCATGAAAACAATGTAAATTTCAAAAAATAATATTTATGATTTTCTAAATGAAAAATGAAAATTTCTATTAATAAGGTCACAAAGCAATATTTTTTTTTTTCAAATAAAAAAAAATATTTCCAAACGATACACAGTCCGAATCTAAACATTAAGCACACAAAAGCAATTTAATTGTTATGGAATACACACGACGCATAATTAATGCTTAATGTGCTGTTACGTATTCGAGAATTAACAAAACTCCTCAGTGCGTTTACATATATTGTATGTGACTTCAACAAAATATATAATTTCGTCTCATTTCGAGATTTTTTTTTTTCGAAATAAATGTGTGTATATATTGAAATGTGAGCTCTTCTCTTAATAATAATAATTTTCATTTTATGAGTTCTCATTTTCCTTCTTCTTTTCATGCAAAATAAACATATTATTTAATAGCTTCCAGAACTAGAAAAGAAATATTCTTGAATGAATTATATTTCGAGACTACAAAAAATAATTTATATATGTGTATTAATGTGTGTGAATGTCTAATAGATGAAAATATGGTTTATGCATCATAAAGCGCCTGTTCATCCAAATTTTTTTCTTTAGCATCTAATTTTGTGATTTTGAATTATTTTGACTAGATAGTTTGGCTGAGAAATTAAGTTTTGACTATTTTCGTTAGTAATCTTTATAATTTGATGATTCAGTAAGGGATTAAATTGTTAGGTTGATGATTCAAGGCAATTATTGCAACTAAAGATGATTTGTTGAGTTTTTATGGATTTTGAGAATTTTTATGGGGTTTTAGTTCATGAAATCTAATTCTAAGAATTTTTTGGGACAGTCTTTATAATTTCACAATTTTAATTAACATAACAGCTAATATTTAAATCAATATTAATTTTTGTCAACATTAATTCAAAAAATTGCATGCAAAAAATGAAAATGCGTCACATACTCCACCACACCACACTCTCTCAATTCCAAAACTCCCAAAAAAAATCTCTCCATCCATACTCGGAGTCCCTCAATCATTAATTTTTTTTAATAGCATTAATTGGTTGTCGAATAAATTCACTCTCCATTTGAGAAAATGAAATGAGTTGAAAACAAAAAATCTATTTTTAGTAATTTAAATTACTTTTTTAGTAAAAAAAATACTTAATTGCCTTATTGTTGAATTAAATGAGTTAGTCGGGCTGAACGAGGAGAGAATTTGTGTTGCGGCAAGCCAGCAATTTATTGTCACTTCACCCACTAGACTTTATAATCGTTTTTTTTTTCATAAATACTACAATGAAATAGTTTTATTTTTTGTTTTTGTTGGAGGTTCTATTAAGAAATTACTTTATTCAATATTTCCATAAATTTCAATCCATATTCCCTGAATTTGCTACAAAATAAATTTACATAAAATTTTAACTTAACTTTATCATGACTTAAAAATTATTTAAAAGTTCTGAGATCAGCGATCAAGTTTATTGCGATTTATTATGTGAATTAGTCGACATGTATCAAGATTCAAAATAGACCTTATTGTCGCTGTCTAGATTAACAGCTAGATAATTGGATTTTTTTATTGTATTAATTTTTTTGTGCTGCACGATGCAATTCATTTTATATTATATAAAGTAATATGCAAATTAAAGTGAGCTGGGAATGAACTTAGTGATGTGATTTTGTTGGGAGCATAAAAGATGTAAAATGTCTCGATGGAATCAATTATTGATGTAGTAAATTTTATTCAATATTTGAAAATTTTGTAATGTCATGTTTGATTTAAATTTTGAGGAAAAATCTGCAGTTTAAAAAAAATTTGTTTCATAAATTTTTAATATCATCGATGCACAAACCCCACAAAAAAAGATTAATAAAACGCGATTTTATCAAGGAACTAACATTAATCAAAAGAAATAATCTCAATAAATTTCATTCTGAAGGGTCATTCATATAAACACAAAATAATAAGCATGAATCGCATATACAATACATTTTAACTACAAATTAGAGTTTTTAAGGAACAATCTATTTATTACAAAATTATTAAAGTAACAATAAACAAAATGAAAAATGTTCACGATTAATTTTGAAACTTCACGTTTCGTAAATTGTTGTTTTTTTGTTGAGATTGTGAGGTTATGGAATTTATTGTGATATAGTTTTTGTGATTTTTAGGGGCTAAAATTACTTTTTTTTTAAATTAATTTTTATTTATTAAATTAATTATTAAATTTAGGATATAATAATGTGCAAAGTTAAAACACATTTTTATCTATAATCTTTCGGATTTCACACATTTTATTGGTCTTTGTTATCCTGAAGGCTAAGTTTACATTTTTCAAAAAAAAAAAAACTAATGAAAAACCAAGGGTGCGGAACTGATCAAATTGATTTTTGATCATTTTTGATCATTTTTGATAATTTTTGATAATTTTTGATCATTTTTGATCATTTTTGATCATTTTTGATCATTTTTGATCAATTTGATCAGTTCCACACCCTGGTGAAAAATTTAATTTTCATAACAAAAAAAACGTAATTTTAACTCAAAATTATCCTTATC
This sequence comes from Chironomus striatipennis, assembly GCA_026123125.1. NCBI lineage: Eukaryota > Metazoa > Arthropoda > Insecta > Diptera > Chironomidae > Chironomus > Chironomus striatipennis. Next base: position 41,424,158 of record CM047393.1, on the reverse strand, counting down.
ACAATTGAATTCAAATAAACACATTTTTTACGATCACAGCAATTAAAAATGTACAAAATTAAGTAAGAGACCGATAAACTTATGCGTCTGTTGTTTTCTCATAAATCTTTATATTTACTGTAATTCCATGCCTATCCACATCACTTTTGTTTTCAACCAAAAATAAATTCTACTTTACAATTAAAATTAAATTCTTTGTTTTTTTTTTTTGGAATTCGTCAATTCCGATTGAAATCAAAACAACTATACTGTCTTGTGTGTGGCATGTGAAAATGTAAATTTTTTATTTTTCTTGTTTTCTCAAATCTCAAAATTGATTGCAAATGGAATTGTATGTACTTAAATGTGTGGATTTTTAAGTGCTCTTTGGTATTAAAATAACATTGGCACTTATCTCATTACGGCAATCGAGCAAATCATGCATGCAAAGAAATCGATCACGATTAATTTTTTTTAAAATTGTTGTTGTTGCTGTCTCGATAGATTACAATCAGAATTGATCGTGGTGTTAAAAAATTTTGAAATCTGAATGTAATACAGTAGGAATTGATTATTGTGTTACGGATTTGCATTGATTTGATGAATTCAATGCAGTTGACTGTTTAGGATTTCAAAAATATTCAATCGATTTGAATTTTTTGAGGCGTAGTTGTGGATTTAAATTGAAGTTTAAATTATAGTAGTACGGAGGTCGGATGGGTGACAAATTGTGAAATTTCTTATTTTTTAAGATTTTCAAAACTAACACAATAAAATTTATTCTTTCAAAAAAATCGAAATAGAAAATCGCGCTATAAATCAAACAAAAATATAATCAACATTTCAGAAAATTTGCATCATTCAATCCCAAAAATACGAAAGAGAATGTTCGAAAATAACTTTAAAAAAACGAGATTCAAGTGTATGTTATTCCCAAAAAAAACACATTTATTTTTAGCAATCGATGTTTTTCTTCCGTTTTCGCACAAAAATAAAGCAGAAACAAAAAATTTTGAAATAGCCAGTGACCTTGAACTTCAATATAACGATAATTAAGTCTCTATATTTTTTTTTTCGGCAAAAAGAGAAAAGAAATGAGTCGGCAAAAATCTTTTAAATTGACATTATGTGACTCACAATACACAAAATTTTCTGTGGTCATCACATCAATACGAACAGACATCACGTCACCGGACCTACAAATTACATTTAATCGTGCAACGTATTGCATTCCGTCACGAGAAAAAAAAGAAAATATAATATAAAAAAATTAAATAATATCGTGTAATGTGTGACTAAAAATAAACATTTTTGCGCAAAATGTGCAGAGGCAGAATGAAGAAAAAAAAAGCCGGTTGATACATTCATACACATACAGAATATTATTATCTTTATATACAAACAATAATGCCTTTATGTATAAATATGTAATAAATGACGCTTAAGTGTGCAAACAGTCGATTTTTAAAAGCAGTTGTTGGATGTGTGTTTGGAATTATTGATTGGGCTTTTGGGTGGCTGATGTTAGGCATAATTTGAGAATATGGATATAGGATGAGGGTATGTAATTGATTTAATATTAAATTCAGTTCTCTACCATTTTTGGGGGTCGAAAAGTAAAGCTTAATTGCTCTTTTCACTCAATGAAAGCTAGCCAATCAAATGCATCTCAAATTGAGGTTATCAACCTCATAACTCACCATAACAATCAAAATTTAACAGCCCCATAAAATGCGCTTTAATCACCAATTCCCTCAATTAACATCAATAATATATCTCGTTTTTTAAAAATGTGTTTATAATTCACATTTGTTGAATATATATGCGATGGATGAGTGAAGAAAAAGAAGAACGAAAACACACGACAAGAAAAAAAAACTTCAAAACAATCTGACAGCATTTATCAAAATTGTTTACATTTTTCTTTACTTTACTTTAAGTACTCGAAGAAAAAAAAAAATATTTTTCATTATTTACACACATTGAGTTTAAATTTACATTTGTGGATGAATATTTGCATTATTTGAGTGAAGAATTGAGGGAAAGGTATGTAAGAATAAATATTGATTGAGTCAATTTGGAGAGTGACATAATGCAAGTTTTTTGCATGCAAGTTTGTTACTGTGATGAGTTTATGATGAGGATTGAGAGTTTGTGAACTTGGAGGCTGTTTTTATAAATTTTATGGCGATTTCTGAGAATCTATTAGAATTAATTGGATGGGATGGAACTGTAAATTTGCATCTAGAACAAAAATGATGAAATTCAAGTCAATTTTAATTTAATTCATCAATTCAAAAAAGTTCTTTCAATTTCGCCATTTCATTCTCAATTCAACTCAAAAACATAAATTTCCATACCTCGGAATCATTTGCAATAAAAAATACCCAAAACAAACCTTGACATTGCCCTAAACACACCGACAACCTTCACAAAAAAAAATATCAATAATTTTATGCCGACTCCACAAAATGTGCAGCCTAAAATTACCGTCCATAATAATTCTATCGCCAAAATTTTGTTTTTTTTTTACTTCCATCCCCTTCTAATTGCGGTATGAATTATTCATAAATTTGACCTTCAAAAAAATCAAATACAGCAAAAAATCTTCAATCGTAAAAAAAATTTCTCAACTCTAAAAAAAAGTCTTGAATGGAAATTTTTTTCTTAATTAAAATTCTTATGTTTCATGATAATTTCGTAATTATTTTTGCCACGCTCATTTTACTTTTATAATATAGAAGAGAAAAAATGGAAAGGAAGAGAAGAATAGCTATGTGTAGAATAAAGTCTGATGAGGTTCTAGATGGGTGCTTAAAAAGTTCATAAAGCGCATTTTTTTGAAGAAAAAAAAACTTGACATCGACAATAAATTAATTTTAAAATTCTGTTTAAAATTCCTTGTTGACAACCTCTCAACTACTTTCCGTGACAGAATGACAATATACAGACCCAGTCACCTTATTTTTTAACATAAACATTAAACAGCAACGAGTAGAAATGACTATACGCAATCGTAAGTGGCGGAGGAGTAAATGAACACGAACATTGCCTAGAAATTAACTCATTACTTAACAAGCACACACTATTTTCTGTGATGTTTTCATTCCTCTTCTTTACCCTCTCTTAATTGAAGTATAAAGAAAAATATTTTCATTGTAAATGTTTCTCAAATACACACAGCACAAAAAAAAAGGCTTCAAGTGTGTTACATGGCGAACAAGTAAATGTCTAAAAAGCGACAATCACAACAGTAAGAAAGAATAAGAAAAAAAAAAATTGTTACATTCATAATGTCACATCAAGTGTTCCAGTCACGTCTGTATAATGTGTATGTTGGTTACATTTCGAGTCAAATCGTAAAGCCTTGTTCATATCGTTCCTAGGAGATTATTGAGGCTGAGTCAAAAGACGTTTGAAGGGTGGAATGAAGTGAAAGTTTTTATTTTCATTGGTGGGGTTTGTGGGTGGTGATTTTAACATGCATGAAAATTTTAATATATTTTATGATTTTTTTAGAGCACAAAAAATCAAATAATTCAACTTTTTAAAAATTAAAATTACATAAAAGTAAAAATTAAGCTTCTTTGTTCTTAAAAATAATTTTATCAATTTTTTACAAATTATTTTCATTTAAAGTTCTAAAAGTAATTTTCAAATTAAATTTTATTTGACTTTAATTTTTTTTGTTAGACTTTTATTTTAAATTATTCAAAAGTTGAATAAACTCAAATTTTTTCCTCCCCCTCAAAAACCACGCCAGCCCCTAAACAACCTCACTCAATGTAATCGAAAAAGCAAGAAAACTCCTAAAGTTCAAAGGCTAGATAAGAAGTTGAACAAGAAAAAAAAAAGTCATGACTTGTACAACATTGTTTACCCAAGCCTAGACATGTCTTAATTCTCCATGCACACAACCACGATACATTTTTTTTCTCATCTCCTCTAGACATTTCTCAGAGTTTATTGTATATTCATGTATTGCAAGCTACAAGATGAGAGAATATTAGAGAAATATAAGTAATAAAAAAAATATTTAAATTAAAACAAATGTTGATTGGTGTTTGTTTTCAAATTTGCGCTCCGGCAAAAAAAAACTTTTTTTTCTCTGAAGGTCACCAAAATGACAAATTCTTTTTTTATATTCGTATTTTTTTCGCGCTTGCTAATATTTACAAAACAAGCTAGCGAGGAGAAAGAAGAAGGCAGATAGTGAGAAATAAATACACAAAATATTATTGGGTTTGCGTGTGTGACTAATGGATGCATATGAGGCTTGTCACAGCTTTTATTTTGATAAGAAAAATTTCTTTTTAAATTCGAATGTGATGTTTGAGGGGGATTTTGATGATCGTTTGGGATTTTAAGGGATCTAGAGAAAACTGGAAGTTTAAAATTAATAATTTAATTAAATCTTCAATTCCATTCAAAAATCTTACAAATTTTTCAAGTCAATTTCTGTCTTAAGTCATAACTCACTTCAAATTACAAAAAGCGAAATAAAAAAAAAAGTCATCACGATATTTTTCATTTTTTTCTTGCTCTGCGCGCTCTATAACGTGCCTGTATGTATAATATTGATGTAATTTGCCGGCTCTAACAACAAAGATTGTTTATTGTTAGTTTTTTACACGCTGAGAAAATTTTAAAGTGTGTTTATGGATTTATCATTTGGCATTGGAGATGACTTCAGAAGGTGGTCTCAGATGTTTTAAATTTTTTATCGTGCAAGAATTTTTTTTAAGTTTTTGGAATTTTTCAAGTTTAAGTCAAGGTAGATTTTTTTTGATGGTTGGATGAGATTGTTGTGGGTGACTTTGAGAAGTTGAGTTTTTATATTTTTTGAAAATTAACTTAATTAATTTAAATTTACAAAAAGAAAAAAATTAAAAAAAAAAATAAAATTTAAAAAATTTAACAAAAAATAAAATTTAAAAAAATTCAAAAAAAAATAAAATTTAAAAAATTTCAAAAAAAAAATAAAATTTAAAAAAATTAAAAAAAAAAATTTTAAAAAATTTAAAAAAATTAAAAAACTTAAAAAAAAAAATAAAATATTTTAGCTTTTAAAATAATATTTACATTTAAATTAATTTTTTTCGCATACATACCGCAACTCACAGTGAACTTGAAGCTTAACGAGATCATTCATGTAGATCAGATTTCATGATGAAAAAATTTACATAGCTTCATCTTTCTTGACAGAATCAACGATCTGTCCGTGAGCTGCGACTGACAAATGACTAAACATTAACCAGCTTGCCACCACTAACCCATTTTTATTATTTTAACATTGCACGCATACTTGACAAAACATTCTTATGCTGGTCGAGTACAATTTATTCTTTTGTCTTTAAAAATAAATTTTTTACTTTTTTTTTTCATTTGCTACTGTGTGAGCTTCAAATGTCGTTACGTTGTTGTCTTCTTCAAAGACAAACAGCAGAAAATAAAACAAAAAAAAAATTATTTTTGGATTCCAAAAGAGTTTGTGACTGTAATAGATAATTAACGGAAATATTTCTTTACCTCTCAAGGTTTGTCTTGACACACTGTTGCTCACTTTATTCAAATGCTAATTTTAAAATTCGGAAAGGTTAAATGTTGTTTTAGATCTGAAAACAAAATAAACGCAAGAATTTATAGCTCATTAACGAGGCGTTATTAATTGGGTTAAATTTTTTTTATTATTGCTGATTTTCGGTGAGAAAATTCAATTAACACATTTCTTATTGATAATTTTTTATTTTATTTTTTTTTTTTTTTTGTATCTGCTTTGAAGGTCAAAATTGTTTAGAATTTTTTTATTAATACTTTTTCGTGTTTATTAAGCTTTTGAGATTTTTTATTACACTATTAATAGATGAAGTATTACTGGATGGAATTGAGATTTTTGTTTATTTATAATATTTGAGAAAGATTTTTAGCGCATTTTTGCAAAAAATGACGCTTATAGTTTCACTTTGTTCGGCTGGCTGGCTGGCTGGCTGGATGAGCTCTGAGATCTCAGAAACCAGACATAGTTAAGAGTTCTGTTATGATGAATTATCTTTCTACTATCGAGTTATTCCGGCCTCGCTTATTAAAAAATCGTTAAATGATCTACAATTCCTGTAATCAACGATTTAACATTAAATAAGGAAAAAAATTGTTGAAAACCCCTCGATAAAAATTTGAATTTTTTTTGACCGTTGGAATTTAAAATTTTTTGACCGTTATTTTTGGTCAAAATTTTTTTCTTTCTTTTTGTAAGGTTTTGTATTTATTATTGTTAGAACAGACTTTTCATGCATAGTGCATGCTAGAAAGACGGAATTTAATAGTTTTTGTTACTATTATACAGTTTTTTTTAAATAAAAGTTTTATTTTCTTGCAGGGTTTTTTGATGATAAAAGAAGAATTAAGGGATTTTGTAATTAAAAGCAGTTTCTATTTAATCGATTACTGATCGCTGCGACAAAAATGCGCTTAAGTCCCTCGATTAACAACACGAGGACTTTGAACATTTTTTTATTGATTGTTTGAGGCTGGGACGCTGAAACTAAAAATTGACTTAAATTTAATTTAATTTTTTTGATTTTTATTTTGAATTTTTAGTAAATTTGATAAAATAATTTATTATTCAATGAATATTTTTTAAACTAAATTTAAATTTAAAAATTCGCAAAAGCTAAAATTTTTTTTTACTTAAATTTTTAAAAACAAAATTCATGTATAATTATAGTTTCCAAACCCAAACCTAGCCAATCATTAATCAAAATCTCATGCCTTAATCCACTCAAGCCAAACATTCAAAATTGCTCATTTCATTCAGATAAAAAAATATTTCACAAAAAATAACATTCACTAAATCATCATCAAGAAGACACTTGAATGAATTCAAAATATAGCAAAATGTGTTTGCTATATCAGACATAGACATTCTGTTTGCGATAAAAAAAATATTCAAACATTTTTTTATCAGTAAAGTATTCATTTATGTGACTTTGAAAAGTACTCTTTGAATGTAAATTAAATTTACTTTGATCCATTTTTTCTAGGAAGAGCTTTTTCTGCTTTACATAAAAGTCTTATTATCAAGTGAGCCTTTAGTTCTATGAGATTGAGAATACTTGAGATCTAGGGATGGCAACTTTAAATTGAACAATTTTTTTTGAATTTTATTTTGAGACATTAATCCCTTCTGTACATCTAGTCTAGACCACAATTATTCACACTAAAATCTAATAAAACCACACAAAACTAATCTTGAAATAAAACAAAAGCAGAAAAAAAAATTCCAATTAGGATTAAGTTCGATGAGCACAATTCGTCTTTTTGACAACAGAAAATTTTCGCCTTTTTTTCTATTCCACCAATTTCACCTTTTGAATTTCATTCATTTCACTGACATTCGAAAGAAATTGAATTGAATAAAATGAGAATAAAAAAGAGAGCTTTTGTTGAATTCATTATCAAAACGCAATAGACTTTTATGAATGCTTAGTTGGAGGATTTTTTGGAAGATATGGATTGGGAAAAAGGGGAATATTTAAAATTTTTGTGATATAGGAGGTTGTTGTAGTTTAAAAATACAAATCAGTTTGGTGTCTATAATCGTCAGTTCTAACGCTACAAAACATCCAAACAATTCCTAAGTGTGAGCTTTTGAACAACTCGAATGGAAAAAAAAGAGAATTTGCTTCATAAATTTTGTGGGGAAATGTGATAGAGGAAGGAAAAAAACAATTGAATGAGTTTGAATAAAAGGATTGTTATCGATTTTGCTTATCATTTTCGTTCAATGTCTTCTTTTTTAAAGAGGATTACTCAAATGAATATTTTTGTGGGAATTCTTAGAGTTTTTCTTGAAAATTTACATCGTTTCAATTTACAATTTTCTTAAAATTCATTCATTAATTCTGATAAAATTTATTAAAATTAATTCAAAAATTCTCGTGAAATCTTCAATAATATTTTGAAAAACATTTATAATAAAATATGAATGATTCTGATAAATTGTTGATTAATTTATGAAATTTTCTGTAAATGTTTGTTCAGATTTAAAATTTTTACAAACAATTCTTAGAACTATAAAATTTTAATAAATTTTTAAAAGATTTTTAAATTCCTGAATGAAATTTTTTAAAAAATAAATTAAAATTTTTGAAATTTTATTTGTGGACAAATGTAGTCTCAAAAGCATTTAAAAAATTAAATTGGATTCTCAAAATTTCATACTAAGTTAAATATTTCTGTTATGATAATTTTCATCAATGCAAATTAAAATAATTTTTTTATAGGCTTCATGCAAGTCAAAAAATGAATTCAAAGAAGAACAAAATGAAATATAGAATCAGAATGAAAATGAGAGTCGAAACATACAATGTAACAACTTCATTTAATATGTAAGGTTATAGGCTTGTGCGATGCAGATTTGCATGTACAGTTTGAGAATTTTTATTTGAAGGTCGATTGAGAATTTTAAACTTTGATTTGATGAATATTTTATCGACGAGAATTGAGGTTATAAAAAAAATGCTCACAGTTTGATTTCCTTCGTCTGCATCCTCCATCACCCCACCTACACAATCTTTCTCATCTCTCAATTTTTTATTTTTTATTTTTTATTCAACCATAAAAAAAATCCTTTATTCCCCTAATTCATTCAATTTCAATTCACGCTCAATGCAATCCATTCTGATATCAGCATAAAAAATTGCTTCATTTCCTTTTTACTCTATCCTTCGATTTTTTTATTGTTTAAAGCTCCTCGCTGTCTCGAGCAGATTGGAAAGATTGAAGAATTGAAAAGGTGATGGTTTTGGTTTAAAAAAAATAAACTTTTTCATTTCTTTTCTTTTTTTCGTCTTCATCTATAACAAAAAAAAAAGTTGTTTTCTATTCAATTTCCATATCAGCTCGTTCTTGTCATTAATTTCCAAAAACAGAATGTAAAGAAACTTTTTGGTGTGTCTGAAGATCAATTTTTATTATATACATTGATTGTCAATGTAATTTTTTTAAATGATCAATTTTGTCCCATCTCAAAAGATTCTTTTTGGTGTTGCAAAGTGAAAATAATAGCTTGAGTCAGAGATGGAATTTTGAGCTCAAAAAATAAATTTAAAAAATTTATAAAAATTTTGAGAATTGAAAATTTAGTTTTTTGAGAAGAAAATGATTTTTAAATCAATTAAGTCTATACAAAAAAATGCAAATGCAACTCTGAAAAATCTTCTTTCCATTCATAGTAGTTTTAAATGGTCAATAAACCTTGTGTCTCTTTTTTTCTAAGCTTTCAAATTGCATCAACTTTTCCTGCTCTATGGGATGTGTATAGTAAACTTATCTTCTTGTCAGTCCGGAAGAAGAAGAAGAAAGTGGGAAGGAAATGAAGAACAAAATTTGTTTGAAACAAAGAGAAAGTTGGGAATTGATATGAAATAAAAGCATGATTTTCATTTTTTATATGGATGCTAGTTAATGATAGAAGTTGAGAAAATAGCTTAAATTGCAGTTTTTTTTAAATTGGATGAAATTTAAATTTCGAATATTATGAGGAATAATTGAACAAAATGTCACCTTATGCTCATAAAAACCCCCAAACGTCCACCTCAAAATTCAAATTTTTTCCCACCAAGTCAACCAAATAATAAAGCTTCTCTCTTTTGTTCCATCCCCATCCACAACAAAAGCCATTCTACAAATGATAATTGCTTTGTAAAAAAACTTCAAAAATCGCCTTCAAAAGGAAGACAAAAAAAAAAGAAAACTTTTTTCCCCATCACGGGTCAAGAGAATCCATTCAATCGAGAGGAAAGAATTTCCACAAGCAGTAGCATCATGTCGTGTTGCTGGCTTCTTTTTACTCTTTCCCTTTTGACTCACTACGTCCAACAATATCACATCACCAACTCTTATGTGTGCATCGAAGAAATGAAATGAGAAAGAATTAAATTGTGTATATAAATCAGACAATTGTTGGGAAACGAAATCGTTTATGGTTGAATTCCTTACTCTTCATACTGCCATTCTCTTCTTATTTAACTTCTTTTTCATAGGAGAGAATAAAAAAGAAGAGAAGACACAAAAAAAAGTTATAGAAATAGAAAAAAAATATTCTTTCTTTGGTGACATGACGTAGATTGCAATGGAATTGATACTTAGATACTTATATCTCTTGGCGAATGGTCTCTCCCCTTTGTGTAGCTTGTAAAAATGTCTTTTATTGCTAGTTCAGCAAATGGATTTGTTGAATTGTAGCAGATGCTACACTGTCTCCCACCTTATATCCAATTCTAAGTTCTGTCTTGTTTCTCAATCAATTCTTATCAGATTGCTGTTTCTTCTTCAAACAGTTCGCATTTTCCCATTATAGACTATTATCAATCAGTAGATGATGAATTTTTTTCTGTGATATTGAAGTTGATTATTGTGCAGATATTTTTTATTGATAATGATTTTTTTGAGGTCATTAGCTTGCAGCGTAAGTATGAATTTTCAAGACCCACAATTTTATGTTACCAGTATCCACGAAAAATTTAAATTACATTAAAATTTGTTTCAATTTTCAAAATAACCTCAAAATATTTATTTGCCTTAAAAATTTAATTTAAAAATTCTGATTTTGTCTTCTTTATATCCAAAATTGTTTGTTTCAAACTTTTGTGTTGTTTTAATAAGGCATATACATATTCAATTTAGCGCACGGCTGTGTTTATTAATTTTTCGGTAATTAAATTTTCATAAGCTCGTGTAGAAGAAAATATTTAAAAATTTTAAGAAAAAAATTTAAAAATAATTTTTTGTAAAGTTCTTTAAAATTGATGAATCTTTCAGAAAATTTATTTCTTTGAAAACCTTTTGAATTAGCTTTTGACCATAATATATCCTCAACATATACACCAGTCACCCCAAAAATCACAACCTCCCAAAAAACATCTTAAAGCACCTAATTCAACCTTCAATCCTTATCGTTTTCACATTCAAATGCCAGCAACAGTCTACAAACGTTTAAAAAATGTCCTTTTTATCTCTCCAATTTAGTGTCGACTCTCGTAGACGACACATACAAGAAAGGAAAAAAATAGACTGCCGGCTGTCGGAATAGATACAAAGGAAATGAAAATTGAATAAAAAATAAATAACGTTTACGTTTTTTTTTTCCTTTCCTCGTCATCCCCTTTTTTTGTGTGAGCAAAAGCTCTCTCGAAGACTTTTTTTTTCTTTTTGTAAGCACAGAAAAAAAATAAAATAAATTTTCTCATTTAAAGAACGTTTGACACTATTTGCTTTGCCCTTTTTTTCTCCTACGATCTCGTATTGAAATCGTCTGTACGTTTTGTATTTATACACATCACGAGAGACATCGAAGAAATTTTTTTCAAAAGAAATGAGAATAAAAAGTGAATCGCTTTATATCAATACCATTGAGACTTTCGAGTGCTTAATTTACTTTCCTTTTTCTTTTACTTTTACTTAAGGGATGGATTGATAAGTTGGAGAGTTGGTTGGGGGGTTGAGTGATAGATGCGCAGTTTTAATTGTGATTTTTTGAATTTAGCATTAAATGGGCAGATGATGTCGAAATTTAACGGAAATTTTCATTTTGAATTTTTCGTCAACTCAAATAGTTTTTAAATAATTTTTACCTAAAGTAGCACGAACAGGAAACATAACTTTATAAGCTTCTAGATAATTAAATCTCATAAACATTTTGTCTCTTTCCCCAAAAACTCTCACTTTAACCCCCAAAAAATCTAGTCAGTCAACTAAAAATACCCAGCAACAATATCTCTTCGCTATGCTTGACAAAAAAATAGTCTCCACGAAGAAGATAAAGTGAAAGCAAATAAATCCATTAAATGAGGGAAAAAAAGCTCATAGTCCTCCATTCTATTTATGCTTCATTGAGTTAAAAGCTATTTGAGTTAAAGGATATTGACATGCAAATTTTGTTCAACATGCGATCTACCGCTAAATAAGAAACGCACCAATGAACTTTAATGATAATGAAATTCATTATTAATACGACCCCAATTGACCTTCAACAATAGATTCATAAAATGTCTCCATCATAATCATTCTCAGTTGTATTCAATTATTGTCAGCTGAACTCGTTTCGGTCATATTGCAATAATCTTCAGTCAGTGAAATCTAATGAGCTTAATACAATTAATTATTTATGCATTAGAAGTAGTGCAAAAGTTCAGTGAGACGTGCATGTTTGAAAAGATGGGGAGGAGGTTGTATGGGAATTTTGAGGAAGTGAAGTGGAAATTTTTTATAAATGCAGCAAATTCTCTCACTTTCAACCTAAGCAACCCCCCAACATTGCATAACAATTCCATTTTCTATCCGCACTGCACATAATTATTCTCCGCTGTTGCTGCACACACAAAACTATGTGAAGGAAAAAATAAAGTATCTCATTGTTCTCAAAATGTCACATCTGATACTTTCCGTTGTGCTTAACGAGCTTTAAAGATTCACTCTCTATCACAATGAATTTGTGTTAAAGGGATTTTAATTAATCGTATCATTCACATTATGTGCATATCTCTCATTCTATATATTTGTGCATGTGCTGATGATATTAATAGATAATTGAAATTTGTTGAGTCTTGTCTCTGTTTATCGATTTAGATGGGGTTTGATGTTGGTTTATGTTATGGAATATGTGATTACTGGGGGATCTCGATTTGAGTAATTGTTTGGTTCCGGAAAAAATCTACTCAAATCGAATTTACTCAAATCAAAATGTATGGAAAATGACCGTTAAAAAAAGAAAATTTGAATTTTTGTATGGGAGCACTTTAGTTACTCAAATCGAAATTACTCAAATCGAAGTTACTCAAATCGAGGTCCCCCAGTATTGGATTTTTGCATCGTTGATAATTTATGTGGGTGATTGTTTGGTGCATTGTGGAGAGGAAGTTGTGGCTATGAATTAATTATTTAGATGAAATTGGATGTCTTTTGATACAAAACTACTCAAAATTAAAAGAAAATTCAGAAAAATTCCATCAAAAACACCAAAAAAGCAATAAATTCAAAAACATCCCAGACTCATCCATCCAGCTCTAGACATCTGTAAATAATATTCATTACATTGTATCACACGACCAAGAACACACACATATACACACAAAAAATGAGAGAAAAATGAGTTCATAGATGAGTGAATATTATGAAAAAAATTCCTTGAATATTTTAATAACACTTTATGAAATGAAATCATGAACATAAAATTAATGAAAATTACTTCACATAAATACACACAGTGCACAGAACACACAGCGTATGTATGCAAAAATGTGCAATAAATTTAATTGTAAATTTATGAAGGAATTTTATTTAATAGAAGTTGAATAATGTCTTGTAACTATGCAAGTTAGTGGAGACGACGCAGTTTACTTTTCTATTTCTGTTTCCTTTCATGTCCATAAACAATTTTTCGCTGCTTGCAAAATTCTCTCAGCCATGAATGATGGACGAGAAAATCAAGAGAAAGTAAGAAGAAGCTTACAAGAAAATGGCAAGCAGTGAACAGTTAAATTACCCCATGGGACAATTTTAGAGAAGGAAAAAGGAGAAAAAATATTCATAAGCAAGCTATAAAAATAATCGTAAATTTTCACTAACTATAAAAACAAATCATCGCAAATTTCAACATCTTTTTTGAAGCACCGGGGATGTTTAAGTAGATGTAATAAGCAACTGTCTGATGTGTGCAATTCAAACATTGTGTCCGTTACAGTTTCCAAATAAAAGTGCAAAAATGACATTTTTGTCTGTCTGCTATGCAAAATTCGAAATTAAATACCCCTTGTTCGAAAATTTGAAAAAATTTAAATTCAAATTAAAGCATTATCGTTTAGAATTTATCAAAGTAAATAATTGAATCCATGATTAAGGACTAAGATGATGTCAAATAAGTGATAAAAATCTAAAATAGATATTAAATTCAAGAAATAACGTAACGTATTTTTTTGAATTTTCAATTTCCGAATAAACTTAATTGAATACCCCTAGACTTTCGATAAGTCTGTCGAACATGAATTGCGCACATCAGGCAACTGTTAGTGGAAAAATCTTTTTGTCTGCTATTTTTTTAGAATTAATGTTTTTTAGTTGATGGGGAAAATTTATGGAGTCGCTAACTATTTTTTAGTAGCTTTTTTTGAGATTTTTAAAGTTTTTGGAAGAGAATTTTAAATTAGATTCCCATAGTCATCCATGCCGCACTTCTCACATTTTCATTTTCATTTTTATTCCGTAATTAAAAATAAATTTTAATTCCACCGAGTCGAGTCGAGTACATGATGCACCTCATTTTACATGCTTTGCATATTGTGAGGAAATAAATTTTGAGCAATGGAATATAAAAAAGGTAAACATTCTTATAAAAGTTTCTGTTACAAGGTGAAAACATATATTTTACGTTTTTCATGTGGATCACAACAACGGAAAATAAAGTTTGCTTTTTTAAGTGATGACTTAAAGGGTGGATGGAGGTGCAGGGATCTAAATTCAAAAAAAATTGACTAAGCTGCTAGCAATGAATTTATTTATAAATAAATATTTATCCAAAAATCCGATTTGATTCCATTTACAACTTCCTAAAACACACAAAATTGTCATCAAATCCTGCCCTCCAGACACCCTCCATCATCAAAAGCTTCCAAAAAAATAAAAGTTGTGTACAGTCAACAAAGTCAAAAGCATACACACAATACAAAATGTAAAATTTCTCTAACCCTGCCTGCAGTATTAGCAACAGCAATAAGCAGGAACACATAATAACTCGAGGAGTAATAAAATTGTGCTCATAAAACTTTGTGTATATCTCTTAGTGCTGCAAAAAAAATCCAACAACATTGTACATTGCACTAAAATTGGATTAAAAGTCAATGTGATGTGAATTGCATGCTTTGTTTACCATTTTATATTATATGCAGCATAAACGAGTGTTCTCTCGAGCTGATACTATTCCTTTTCTAGCACATCACATTTTAATGATAATTCAGGAAATTGTATGCAGAGAGTAAATATGTTTCAAACTTTTTTTTAGTGCATGCATGAAAAAATTTGTGGATATAAATTTTATGTAGTTTGTGATTAATATCGAGGGAATTTGCATTGACAATGTGAATATGAGTTGGGGGATTAAGAGGATTTGAGAATTGTTAGAAGTTAGGAAATTATGACAGGATGAGGATGAAGGAAATATATGAATAAAGGATGTCGGAGATGATGTGTGAATAAATGAAAGTTTTTCGACAGTTTTGGCTGTGAAAATAGTTTTGGGAATTGTTGATGATTTTTTTGGTCCTTAAAATTCACAATTTTGAGCTTCAAATTAACTCTCCAAGTCTTGAAGTCCTCAGACCTTCTCCAATCACCAATCCTTGAAATAATCCATCAAATCTCACATAGAATCGACATAATCTCCAAATCACATACACACTCCAAAAAAATAGACACAGCAGTAATAATTGTAAGAATTGGAAATGACAAACACACGATATCCATTATCATAAACATGCACAAATAATATCACACAATGTGAGCTCTTTTATTGATATTATTGTGCCGTTTTTTTCTTATTCCTTATCACATTCACTTTTCGTATCAATGTCATTAAGATTTAGGTCATTCACATAAATATGCCTAAAATATTGGCTTATTTTTTCCGGTTTCTTATTCTTCCAATCCCTCCCCCAATCTTTTTTTCTTTCTCTCATATTTCAAGTAACTTCTGTCATATATGTATCATATTAGGCATGGCCCGATGGCAATAAAAATATACGAATGTAAATAAGTGAATAAATAATATAAATATGTACACATTAAAGTCCCTCTGTATGTTGTTGTTATGTTTTTATCATACCACAAAAAAAATGAGAGAAAAACTACTCAATGTATCGCTATTTTGGGCTGTCGACAGAGATGAAAATACTGAATTAATGGAGTTAATGGAGACAGTCAGCAGCAACAGAGTGAAATGTAAATGTTTGTTTAGTTGGATGGAAATAAGTTTTTTTTTGGCTTGAAATGGATAAATAAATTTTTATTTAATACTTTATGAAAAGTTTTCGACGGCATGTCTCTGCCTATGAGAAGTTTTCTGTTGTGATGGGATGATAAATTTGTTTTTTGTTGATATTTTTTGGGAAAGCTGTAGGGGGTGGGGGATGGGGTGTTGTTGATTAGTTTTCATATTCTTGTGAAATTGGTAATGCTTATGAATTTTCAAGAAGTTTTTGGGGTAGTCATGCATTGCAATATGTGTAAAATGCTTGAAAAATCTTAAATATTCAAATGAGACAAAAAATCAACTCCAATATCATAAAAACAATCAAACATTCTCAACACGACACCCCTCCTCCACCCTGCATCTTCAAAATAATAATATTCCATCATCCACAATATAAAAGTAAATGAAACCAATTCAATGATTATGATAATAATTCTTATGATTATACTCGCATCAAATGATGAGATAAATAAGATTTCTCATCATTTTTGAATTTGGCTGATGGCTCAGTGAATGGTAATCAAAAGCTGAAGCATAAATAACACTGAATGCGAGATTGAAAAGAGAAAAAGATATCAAAAATTATAATTTTTTCAGAGTGACTTGCTGGAGCTTCTGAATGAAAAGTTTTTTTTAAACATTTTTTGTTCTCTTTTGTATTGTGTTGAGCTTCAATGAAGGAAGAACGTAAACAACAAAAGATTGAAGTAGATGAGATGATTTTTTGTGATAAAAATAATGCATTGAATGGGAAGAATTTTAAAAGGGATTGGAATTGGATGAATGGGAGCTTTAAAGAAGCGGTTCAATGATTTAAATTATTCCTGATTTTTTTTTTGTATAATCATTCTTTAATTTCTCTAGACTTAATGCGTTTTTTGCAAGAGAAAAGTTTCCTCAATTATGAAAATTAATTTTATAATTTTTGGCAAACACATAATAACTTTTAACTAACCCTCCATAAATTCTCATTTTCTCTCATTACAGCACAACATGTGGCTCAAATGGTATTTTCTCTCGCCGATTGGACTTTTCATTGTATAATATTTTGCCGAAAGCACGAATAAATTCAATTGAAGTTAAGGTGAGTAATTATGAAAATTTTTTACACCCTCCGCGACTACAAATTGCAATTATTGTTGAGAAAAATTGTAAGCAATTTAAGTTTTTCGAGCGCAAAACTTTTTATCTTCTTCTTTTTGTGAGAATTTTTTTTTCTCATTTAGACAAAAACTTTTTTCAAAAAAAAAAAAAAATCTTAAATAAAATTGCCAGAAACGATATTTGCAGATGGTCTGATGAACTGTCTGTTTCTTGTTGTGTCTAACCAGTGCTGAATAATAAAATTTAATCAGCCAGTATTTCCCCATTCAAGCTTTTTTGTCACGCCAATTTGACCGATGAAACCGTCATTAATTAATTTAACATTTTTTTTTCTTGCTATGTTGTTGATGATGTCTGCGGATGTTTGGGTGTCATTGAAATCGAATAAATTTAATGTTAAATTGTTGGAAATTTTATTTTCGACTCGGGTCATGCATGTAAATGGTGGATTGAGATTTTCTTGGGTGGGTGTTGAAGATTGATTGAGTAAAGTGTGAAATTTGTGAAATTAGATTAGGTTGGGGTTGTTTTTGATGAAAATTTGTGATGGCTGGTTTAATTTAGTGGTCATCTAGTAGCTTTACTTCAGTGACTAAAATTTAGTTGAATATTAAAGTCATGACTGCTCTAGCAACTAAAACTTTCAATAAAACTCATTCAGCACATTCCTATCAAATCAGACAACTTGATGACGACAACCAGATACCCACCCATACAATACCAAATATCGATAACAAGCAAAAATGTTCTGAATATATATAGACATATAATTTAAAATTCATTTGACCATTAACGACTGAAACAAAGAAAGAAAGAGAGGCGAAAAAAAGTTGAAAGACATGAGAGATATTGTCTCAATAAATATAAACACTTTAATTTCATGCTTCGTTAAATTTCCTCCATCATGTTCCTTCTACAAATTTTTATTTTTTTTTTTTTTGCTCATCTATTTTTTTCTGTGCGAGCGATATTAAAAGAAGAAGATGGAAGGAAAAAAAGGCGATATTAACGATTTCCAATGGCAAAATAAATTGTTCAATGCTTTCGCATTATTCTGCTGTATCTATTCTTTTATTTTTGCTTGCTTGAACGCGGTGGGTTATGGTGTAGGAGTCAGGGGTGCTTGTGGGTTTGGTCTTGAAAATGAATTCAATTTTTTTCTTAGACTATCAGGTTTATCAAGTTTTAACTAATTTTAATAAATTCAAGGTCAGTAAAGACCGATCGAAACTAGCACCCCTGACACAAAATCCATCCCCTAACCAACCAAAAATTCATCTTCAATACCCACACAATAAAAAAAATCATTTCTAACAAACTAAGCATTTTTCTATAAACCGTCTACAACAGATAACATTTATAAATCCAGGAAAAAGAAACAATAATAAAATATCTAGCAGATTGAGATCATCAGCAGAAACAGAAATAATATTTTTTGTTTGTATGTATTGTGTTTCTCTGTCAATTGTGAAAAATGTGGAAAAGCTGAAGTGGAAAATTATTAATGAAAAAAAAAAGGTTCCGACCAGAAAAAAATAAAGTGTAAGTGGAGCTTTTTTTTGACTATGCTGATGAAAAATTATATACATAAAATAAGCGCTTGTTTCCACAAAAAGGTGTAAATTTTTTCCCGCAGCGATTTTTTCTCTCTCGTAAGAGAACAGCTGAATATTTTTTTTTTATTCTTGTGAATTTTCCATCTCACCTTCATTACTGATGTATAAAATTTCGAATTCACTAGCAATTGAGATGTGGAAAGAAGAAAATGAGAATTATGAAAAGAAAATTTAATTTTGAAGCTCGCGAATTGAGCATTTGATACTGAGAGGTGTGTAGAGTTGATTGAGGGAATAGGTGTATCGAATAATGCAATTTTATTGTTCTTTGAAAGTTAGAAAATGGATTAAAGAAATAGTCTAGCTAGAATCTAGTCTTTTAAGGTAAAATCTAGTGCAAAATGCCAAAATCTTGTTCAAAATGATAAAAACTATTCCAAAAAAGTAAAATCTAGCCAAAAATGATAAAATCTAATCTAAAATTTTAAAATCAAGTCCAAATTTAAAAATCTAGTCTATAATTACAAAATCTACTTACATTTTACTCAAAAATCACAAAATCATTCATTCTTCCAATACCATCCACAGCTACCCCCATTCAAAGAAATTACGACCCACCCACCCAATTACCTCCAATAAAATAAGACATTTTGTGCATTATGCATCCATAACTAACAGAACTAATAACATAAAGCACCGAGAAGGATGCAAAATCATTTCGTGTGAACGAGAGAAAGTTTAATTTATTAGATTTGCACTTTATAATGTAAATTCTGTCGCCTTTTTTTCCTTCCCCTCCACGTAAAGTGAGACTTTTATGTTCTTTTTCTGCTCTTCTTTTAAGAAAGGAAAGCAAAAAATTCCAGAGTTCAGTTTACCATGAATGTTTGAGGAAAATTTATAGCTTTAAATTGCTTCTTTATGTGTATCTTTACTATAATCGTTCATCGGACGTTGAGCTCGACGTTTTGTTTGTGCAATAAAAAAAGAGAATTTTTCTTTCACGGAAAGATGCACAAAAACAGTTGCAAAGTTGATTCATTTTTATGATAGATAACCGTCTGGTGTGGGTGTAGCTGCATTTTGAATGATTTATTTATGAAAAAAATAGATTCTTGAGAAAGGAAATTATAGATTAATTATTGATAATTATTATGAATTTTAAAGTGGGTTCTTGTTTATTTTGAAGTTTTATATCCCATAAAATAAATTAAATTTCCTTCAAATCAACCGCAAAAATCAACTTCTGATGCAGAAAAATGAGCAATCTTTCTTTATTCCCACTAAAAATCCAAAGCTCACCAAACCCCCATAAAAACAACAAAAATCAAGCAATGAAGACGTCAAACTTTTAAATTAAAAGAAAACATTTCAAGTCACAACAATTTTTTAATGTTTTTAAAATGATAAACTTTCAATAAATTATTTTTTCTTTTTGCTATCATTGCATCTGAAAAGTCACAATCATGAAAGTTTATTTTTTTTTGTAAGTGACTTTCGTTGAGGGTGGCAAGAAGAGAAAGAAAAAGAAATTATTTGAAAGGAAGTGAGCAGAAGAAAAAAAAATCCAATCAAAATATTAAAAAGGAAAGAAAAAAATTTTTTTATTGAACTTTTTGAATTAAAAAATCCGACGAGTGTGAGCAACAACAAGCTACAACGTCAAGTGAACTTTTCTATTTTTTTTTTATTTTATTATATATTTTTTTGAGGACGTTTACCTTTTATTCAGTGAAATGAGAAGATGTTATGATGCTGTAGAGCATTAGAAAATGTAATGATAAGGGGACTTGAATATACAATTGGCTGGGAAAATCTTTTCCTGTTTGTTTGGTTGGAAGTGAAGCTTGTATGGGTGTATGCAAGATTTCAATGCATTTGACTCAGTTTTATGGCATCAGTTAGCTCTACACCTACAAAAATTCCTCAAACCTTTCCTAACCCTGTTAAACATTCAAACTAAAACCATCCAGCATATTTACTGCTTTCACAGCAATAAAAATTCAAAATCTTCATCCTCACTTTAAAATTAGAACTCATAGAGACAACTTTAATGGCAAAGGAAGCGACAATTCAGTCTATTTAAAGGAAAATGATGACGAAAATTTCCTCATTTACTAAACTTTTTTTCCTCTCTCTTAGCGGAAGCGACAAATGGATTTTTTTTTTTTTTTTGTTAATGCTTTAGAGTATCTTCAACCTTTTTTTTTGTTGTTGATAAGGAAATGAGTTCGTGAGGATGATAAAAGTAGATTTAAATTATTTTGTGGGTTTATAAGACAATTTTTATCGATTTTTCTAAAAATATATTTTAATTAGTTCATGACTGTATCTCAGTCATGGGAAAAACCAACTCGATTGTTGCTTCATTTGACCTTCAAAAAAATTTTCAATTTAGTTCCTTCTTATCAGACAAACAAAAATTATTTTTTTTTTTCAATCTCAATTCTGTCTGGAAATTGAAATTTATATAAAAAAATCTTTTGATCCAAAAGAAGTCAGCATGTATCAATAAATTTCAATATCACCAAACTCAACATGATACCTACGACAAAAAAAAAATCAATCCTGCATGAATATTCACATCTCAATTTCCTATCCGAAATCCATAATAAAAATCATTGAATCCCTGTAGACACCTTTTCTACATAAATCACTTCCCCATATCCGACAGAAAGTTTTTCTCTTTCTTTTCTTAAACAAATCTTCTATAGACTGATTTGATCCTCTATACACAATAGACACCTGTCATCGACTTTGACTGCTTAATATTGAAATTCAATGTATTGAAAAATTATTCAACTAAAGCTTCTTGTCCAATACCTTTTTTTGACTACGGATACATATTTGAATTTCCGTTTTATGAAAATGCGTGAACTCGATGGATGGGTTTGACTTCCTTGGAACAGATTCACCTCACCATTTTCTACACAAAAAAATAAAATAAAATTCATATATTCACTCTTTTTTCGTATTCACATTTTTTTTTAAGTTTGTTAGCTGAACTCAAAAAGAAAACGAATTGAAAATGTGAATAAAAAGAAAAAAGTCAAGAAGCAGCAAAGCCAAATTGCTTTTTAAAAGCTTTTGAGTGAATGAGGGAAGAAATGGAGATGAAAAAATTTATTTATAATCAAATATCCTTGCAAATATACATTAAATTGCTTTTCTTGCTTTGAATTGAATGTTTTGGGGGTGCTGGATGTGTCTTTGAAGGATGAGAGTCTGAGACTAATGAGTTGCTCTATATTTTAAGTCTTAAATATAAAATTATGAATTTTAATAACTTTACCTCAACTTTTCTTAAGTCTTCCTATCCACAAAACATCCGTTCAATAAAATTAAGTCCATTGAACCTTCTAAGAATAAATTGTAGAAAAATTTTCCAATTAAGACCTTCACCCTAAAATTTTCATCAAATTCTCTCTAATTTGCTCATTCAGCCTACCGCAATCTTTAATTATTCATCCAAAAATCACCTTTCATTGCCACACGATCCTTGCATAAAATTTAATTAATTACTTAATTTAACGAACGGCCAAAAATTGCCTTCGATATCATAACTTACAGCAAAAAAAAATTCTCAAATTAATTTTAATTAACATCCATAACAAGCCCATAAAGTTTAAAGTAAGAAAATCCACTTGACTACCTTTCGGTTTCATCAAAAAATGTCGAATTTCCTTTTTTAGCTTCCGCGCAAGCTCGGAAGCTGTTTTAGTACACTTTGAAAATTTTGTCACCCAACCTACAGCTTACCTATCTGGTCGAGAGGTATTGATTCATATCTCAAAATTTAGGTATTTTGGTCTAGTAGGTGGGAAATTTAGGCGGAATCCGCGAAATTTTATTTTACACCCGTGGTGCCACTTACAAGGTTTCCATACAAAACCCATACAAAACTCATTTTTGCTATAACTTTTTTTAACAGCACTAAAACGGAAAATTTCTGGTACTTTAAATGTTTAAAATATTTTTTAGAATTTTTAGGCACAAAAAACCAAATTTAAGAATCTCATCCTGAACCAGCAGAACATGTATGAGATTATTTAAAGTGGGATTAACTTTGTGGTTGGTCTGGTGGTCATGGGTGGGGGAGATTTGTAATGAAATATTTTTTATAAAATAGCTCTTAAAATTACCTTTCCAACGATACCAAACATGACCCACTTTGGTTAAACTGTGAGCCAGGAAAATTAGTTGAAAGTTTAAATCCTTTGGATTTATTTTAATCCTTCCCTATTAGTTACACTTCGAAAATTTTGTCACCTCACCTACAGCTCGCAGGTTCATATTAAACATAATGAATTATACATCGTTGGAAAGCTACGGAGGTCTAGTAGGTGGGAAATTTAGGCGGAACTCGTGAAACTTCTTTGTTTTCGAGAACGAGCATAAAATGAGTTTAATCCAACTGGCTTAAATTTAAATCCATCGGATTTAACACAAAACCCCCTCATTCAAAATTTTTTCAAAACTTTTTTTTATGAATGATATATCAAATTGAAGGTAAAAAATAGGAGAATTTTATGAAATAAACAGTTTTTCAAAAAGTTTGAAATTTTAGGCGAATTGAGCCATCTAAGAGTTAATCCCGATTCAATTTTAATCCATGTGTGAGGATTAAAATTTCGAAATTTAACCAATTTTATTTTTTTCACTCAAAATTTTTACAAAATAGTTAGAAATGACTAAAAATAGTTAAATAAAGCTAAAATTGAAGAAAAAAAAATTATTTTAAGCTTTGATTGGTAGCAGTTGGATTTAATCAAGATTTTAATAAATCAGCATATTTAAATTTAATCCAACTCGATGAATTTTAGTTTTTTGGTTTAGAATTGATCATTTTTGACATATTTTGACATACTTGAACGTTTTTGGACATTTCTAGACAAATCGAGCTTGATTTAGTGGTTTAAGCGTTCAAATTAAATTTAATCCGAGTAGTTGGTTTAAAAAATTTACAATGAAATTAAAGTCTCAGATTTATCTAAATTCAATCAAAATTTCATTAAAATGGTTTAAAATCTGTAAAATTAGCAAAAAATAAGAATATAAGAAAAAATTAAATCTGCGACCCGATGGAATCCTAATCTTCAATCTTATGCAAAGCGAAGCTTTGCTGACCCGATCGGGACTTAATCTTCAATTATATGCAAAGCGAAGCTTAACTGACCTGATGGAATCCTTATCTTCAATCTTATGCAAAGCGAAGCTTAACTGACCTGATGGAATCCTAATCTTCAAACTTATGCAAAGCGAAGCTTTGCTGACCCGATCGAATCCTAATCTTCAAAATTATGCAAAGCGAAGCTTTGCTGACCCGATGGAATCCTAATCTTCAAACTTATGCAAAGCAAAGCTTTGCTGACCCGATGGAATCCTAATCTTCAAACTTATGCAAAGCGAAGCTTTGCTGACCTAATGGAATCCTAATCTTCAAACTTATGCAAAGCGAAGCTTTGCTGACCCGATCGAATCCTAATCTTCAAACTTATCCAAAGCGAAGCTTTGCTGACCCGATGGAATCCTAATCTTCAAACTTATGCAAAGCGAAGCTTTGCTGACCCGATGGAATCCTAATCTTCAAACTTATGCAAAGCGAAGCTTTGCTGACCCGATGGAATCCTAATCTTCAAACTTATGCAAAGCGAAGCTTTGCTGACCCGATCGAATCCTAATCTTCAAACTTATGCAAAGCGAAGCTTTGCTGACCCGATGGAATCCTAATCTTCAAACTTATGCAAAGCGAAGCTTTGCTGACCCGATGGAATCCTAATCTTCAAACTTATGCAAAGCGAAGCTTTGCTGACCTGATGGAATCCTAATCTTCAAACTTATGCAAAGCGAAGCTTTGCTGACCTGATGGAATCCTAATCTTCAAACTTATGCAAAGCGAAGCTTTGCTGACCCAATAGTCGAACGCGGAAGCTATTGACTTTCTACGTAAGTCGTGTTTTTTTTCATCTTCATTGAGAAACTTTTTTAACTTTCTTCTTTTTTGCTAGAATTTTTTTTTTCTTTTCTTTATTACAAAAAATTTCAATTTTTTTCCCTCGCAAGGCTGCATGAAAAAAAAAAGCGTGGGAAAAAAAAATTGAAGGTAAAAGAAGAACGACAGCGGAATTTATGAAGGAAAAGGAAATTTTTTCGGACGATAAAAAAAAAAGCTTCAAGATTATGCTAATTTCTCCTTCATTCTCTGTGTCTCTTCATTCTCTTACTGAGCAAAAATTATTCAAGTTTGGAGACTTTTGCGCTTAGCAGATTTGAATAATTGAATGCTATTATGTATTGTCGTGGATGTGAAGATATGGCTGTGATTTTTAAAGGGATTGAAAGATGTAGGCTTTGATGGAACTGGCGAGGGGTACGAACATAGAGAATCTATAATATTTTTTTAAACCTACCACCCATCCAACCATCTCAATAAATTCAAAATACATAACAATTTCCTCAATTTCACCAAAAAATTCTCTCGCAATTTTTCATTTCCTCCAAAAAATAAAGTCAAGCCCAAATGGCATGTCAAGCTGAAAGAAAATAAATACGTACACACTGACGTATCATTGATAAAATAATTTCGCAAGATGGCAATTTTAAATTTCAATTTTCATCCGAAAAATAATCAGAAGATGCTTATCATTTTTTTTCTCCTCCTCCTTGCCTTCATTTTTACTGAGGGTTGATTTGTGACTTTAAGATTATTTATTTGGCAGTGACTTTAAAAAGAGAGCTTGAAGAGAGGAAAAAAAAATGATAAATCAGATTTGACGAGAGAAAATCGTAGGAAGTTATGATTGTAGACATGCACGATATGTACAAAATTGAAAAAAAAAATCTCCAAGGTCACATGGGGATGATCTTTTTTAAGGCTTAACTGATTTTGATTGAAAATTATTTTGCCGTGCGTGAGAAATTTTATTTTTTTTTCACATTTGAGAAATGAGAAAATTTATTAAGTAAAAGAAGATTGAAAGAGATTGATGGGGTTGAAGAAGACTGACTTGAAAGTTTTGAGCTGCTGCTGTTGCTATTTTTGAGCGCTTTAAAGGGAAATGTAAATATTTTATTATTTAAAAAATCTATAAATGTTTAAGCTCAGTAGACCCAACTCAGAAATGAAAATCTAATTAAAAATCTCTTCCACGTGTAGCAACTTTTTTACTGTGCTATAAATTCTCACCTCAGTTTTCAGAATTCCTCATTAATGCCTCGACGATATTTTCATCACGAGTAATTTTTTAACTAGAAGATTTTTGAGAAAGTTTTTAAGTAAAGACAAACATTTTGCTAGTTTGTGATTTAATTTAAGGCTTTAATTTAAGGCTTGAGTTTAGGGATGGAGAAAGTGACAACACTGATTTATTTTTAGATAAAAATTTAACGTAGCTGAAAGCAAACTTTGGAAAACTAATCCGAAAATTCTCTAAAATGCAATTTTCTCATCAATTCGTGTCATAAAAAATAAATTCCTGAAGACTACCTAACCTACTAGCTCCCTCCATCCATTACGCACATCACCTAATAATATAACAAAATTCATTGAATTACACAGCTAAAATTCAATATTCGACCATCTAACTAACCAATTTATCCCTTCATACATCGTCGCTTCCGCAGTTTAAATAAATTTTCCATCAAATATTTTTCTTTATTTTATTTTATTTTTCATCTCAACTAGAGTTTATTCAATTTTCATCTCATCCACCCTACAAAAATATATAAATTTTCTCATTTATATTTCAATAGGTTTTGAATGTTGGGCAATTTATTGATTTTTATTAAAGGCAATGGCATGTGTGCTATGCTTATCTTCGTGGTGGCAATAAAGAAGATGAAGGGAAATAGAGAAATTTGTTGTTTTTATGATGACGTGTGAGAGAAATATTGTTTGTGATATTTGTTAAAAATTTTGGGTGAACTAAACATTTTATTTAACTTTCTAAAATTTTTAAAATCTTAAATATGGTTAAAAATTCTATAAATTGATATTTTGAAGCTTCATTAGCCGTTAACATTTCTTAATGTTAAAAATTTTCTAACTGACTAGATTCAAGATAAAGTACGTCAATTCAAATTCCTTAAATCTAATAAAATTCTTAAGAACTCAACAAAAAATTGCCAATCACACAAAATTACTAAATTTAAAAAATTTACAACAAAAAAAAATTTACAAAATAAAATTGTTTAATGAGGTAAAAAATTAACACTTGACAGTTGGTGTGTGAAAGGTTAATAAACAGATTACTCATGCTTTCTCCCAGAAGTGGATGACTCATCGGTATTTTTTTCTTGATAATAACGAAAAAAAATAATTTTTGTGTAGGCCTGTTGTGAAATAACAAAAATACACTCTTGGAATGTCCTTGTTTATGAGTGCTTTAGAGAAATTTTTATATTTTTAGTCAACTTCTAGGCATGGTATTTTTGATGTAGGAATGGATGGAAAACTTACAAATAGAGCAATTCTCATGATATATTTGAATCAGATGCAATTCAATAATTGACTTCTCATCCCCAAACTCTATTAAACTACAACTTCTATAACTCTTATCAAACAAATAAAAATTTAAATCTAAATAAAATTGCATGCATATCAATTTCCAATTTCCAATTGACAACAAAAGAGAATCGGAACTTTATTTTTCCCAACAATGAAATCCATTTCCATCCATAACTTACAAAATGCATGCATTTATGTTCCATATAAAATCCATTCAAATTTATTGTATATATGCAATGTATTATTATTATATAAATGCGAATGTCTACATTCTCCTTCGGTCGATACATTCATTGATTTTATTGCTATTATATTAAATGTAAATACACATGGAAGGCTAAAATGATGAGAAAAGGATGAGATAGTATGGTGAATTGGGTATGGGAAGACAGAAAAGGATCGCTTTTGTGTTGAGAACTTCAAAAAATATTTTTTCTTCTTCTTCCTGTTCCTTCTCATCCACCGACACTCAATTCATTTCATTCATGCTATTCTAAAGGATTTTTTAATGCTGTTATCAGTTTTTTGATGGTATTTAGAGCTTTTTTGGTCTGGGTTTTGTGGATGTTTGGGATCAGTTATTGACAGAAGTGTACTTTGGGATGATGTCTATCAGATAAGGTTGAATTTAATTTTTGAGGAAGCTCAGCAGCAAAATAATTTTTATGACTTAACTTTTTATTACCAAAATTCAAACTTTTTTCTACTAAGCACATTTTCATCCCCCCAAAAAAATCATAAAGTATGTCCGACAGCACATTATGATGAAAAGTTTGCCATAAAAAAATCCCTCAGCCTTCTCTTATTCTTATTATTTGTTAAGGTATTTAACTCAACTGTTATTCTATCAAAAAATATATAGACAAGTTGATGGTGCCGAAAAGAGTAGGAGGTCACGCTTATCTGATGAACTTTTCATAATATTTTTATTTTTTTTTTGATTTGATGAACGAAAAGTTTTCACCATCAATTTTCCTACTGCTACTGATGCTGCCTTCGATGATGAATTAATCTCACTGCTTTGTTTTTCTGGCTGTTTATCGTACCATCCATCTTTGTGTATGTACATAAACTATGGAGAAAAAAAAAAGTTCTTTACAGTATTAAATATAAAGAAAATTTCCTTATCGACTTAATTCCATTTCAAGCGAATAATTAAAAGAAGCAGCAACAACTTCTTTTTAGTTATTCTGACAAAGTAAATAAATGAGCAGTTTGTAAATCATAATAAAAAAATTCTTTGTCAAATTTTTTGCAACAAGAAGGAAAATTTTTTTTTCTTTCTTTCTTTAATGAAAATCAATGACTGTAAGACATTGCTTTTTAATAATTAGAATAGATGAATATCGTAGCAGCTTGTGAATTTTGCAGATGCTCAATAATGATAATGGAAGTTTCTTATTTTGACTGAAATTGTTGAACACTTTATGAAGAATTTCTTTTCTTTTTTCTTGGTAGTGTAAAGAAGAGTTTGGGCTGAGGGTGATTAAAAATTTAGAAAAATGTAGAGTTGTGTGTAGGTAGCTTTAAATTAGATTTTAGAAATTCAAAAATTTAAAAAATAATTAAAATTTAAAAAAATATACTAATACGATTAAATAAGATTTCAATCAAAACACCCAGCAAGATAGAAAACTTATTCCGTTTTAACAACAAAATAATACAAACAAAAAAATCTTAGACACTACAAAACAAGCAAAAAATATAAAATAAGTAAATCCACCCATCCCACGCTCCATTTAACATCCAAAAAAAATATGCGAGCAGTAAAATACAACATTGTTGTCGTTTTTCTGCGAAGTGAAAAAAATAACATCCAAAATAACATCATTTCCACATTTCAACTCGAAGAAATCGAAATAGAATTTATATCCGCGTGAAAAAATCCACATGCTATATACATTTCGACATGCCATATGTGTGTTTTGTAAATGCTTCTCTATCGTCGCGTCTTATTTTATTTATTCTTTTTTTTATATGTGTTAAAAACAGCGAGGAAGGCTAAGAATGGAAATAAATTTTTCATTCTTTTTTCTTTCACTGCTTCCTTCCTATTTTTTTTTTCTCGCTGATACTGTTGCTGACATACCCTCAAAAATTGTTGTTGTGATGAATAGAATAGCGAGAAAATAGTATAAAAATTTATTTTAGATGGAAGATGACATGGAGGATTTGTCATAAATGATGTCAATTTTCACAATTCTTGTAGATTCAGCAATATAATTATCACTAGTTTTAAACCCCATCCACCCATGCCAACCAACTTTTATACACCATTTTCAAACAAACCCCGAAAAAAACAAGAACAAATTTTATGAGATGAAATGAAAACTTTATGATTATTATCATTATTCTGTAGAAGAAAATTTACATCAGAATCAGTTGAATGACTTACCTGATGCTGATGCTGATTTCCATTTCAAACTTATTAAATTTAGATTCTGTTGGATAGATAAGATTTATTGGATTAATCACGATGAATATGATTGAAATTTATTTATATCTTCTTTTGCACTTGTTATGAAGTTTGAGTTGATAGATTTAAATGAAGAAATTTGTAAGTTGATGAAGACATTTTTTTATGAATTGTAGCTGAAGGGGGTGAAATTTGATGGAATTTTAAGTTTGATTGGAATACAAAGAGATGGATGTTGATGAATTTAGTCCGGAATATGTCCGATGGGTTTTGCATCATCATGTACATTTATATCGTGATTTTAGTGTCTTAATCACACCATAAATCTTGAATTTTCATTAATACATTAAATTCTTCAAATTAAATCCACTTTTTCAAAGAAAGCATCAAGTTCATGCACACATACACACAAACATAAAATAAATATAATTTTAAATAACAAATGAAACCCAGATGCAAAATCAAAGGTATTTCATCCCACCCATCCTAAATTTTTCCAATTCCACAATCTCATATCATCTGCTATTCAGTTTGTTTCTTCTCATACGACATTTAGAATCATCATCATCGTCATCATGCATGTTTAGTATATTGTGAATGAAAATTTCTTCTTTTCTTTCTTATTTTTTTGACGAAATAGAGACTTCTGTTTTGTTATTTTAGCTGAAAATGGAAATAACGTGTATCGTGTATTTATTTCATTTCACTTCACATACATGCGATAATCTTCCTAAAAATATACACATGCGAACATACATTACATTACTTACAGTATATTTTTTTCTTGATTTTCTATTTTTTTCTTATATTTTCTTGTTCTTTGCGGAAATGTTTTGTTGAGGGTTATTGACAGTTTGGGGAGTCACTCAATATAATAGTTTTATTAATCAAAAACAATTTAAAAAAATTGATAAAGTTATTAGATAATTTTAATATCTCCATCAAAAAATGCGCTTTAGACACCAAAACAACCCACAAAATTCCATCCAAGTTCCTCACACATCCCCATCCGACTATACACTTACTCGACTAAAAAGAAGTCAAAAGACACAAAAAATAGAAATATCAATTGATGTGAAAGTAAATTCCCCCCTAAAAAGCAAAATTTCAGCTGTTCCTTGAGCAGCAAGATAAACAGATGGAAAAAGGATGTTAGAGTCAAAAATGCAAAAGAAGCTTCGCTCGATAATCCCATTTAGTTCTTCCAAAAAAAGTTTTTTGCTCCCTTTACATGAGATTGAAAAATAAAATAAATTTAATGGTTGTGCAAACAAAATGCTATAAATTTTATTGCGACTCAAACTCTCATCTGCAGCTGGTTGAATCATGCATGATAGTTCTGGTTGTGTCAACGCCCTTCCACCCGGTAGTTTAATGTTGCATTAAACTTTTACTTTTTTTAAATGGATTTTAAAGCTTTTTTAATGGGTTTGAGAGATGCTTTTTTTGCTGAGGGTGGCGACCAGACATTCACAATTGCCACATTGAGTCATAATTCATGCAATTTATGATTATTTTTAATTACATTTTCATCTCTTACATTGTGTTATTTACTCTTTTAATTAAAAGCACTATTTTTTGTATGGTCTCGGTCGTACTTTCCATCTCCGAAAAAAAGCTTCTCTAGATTTTATTTTTATTAATTATTTTATGACAATTCCTTTCCCTATCAAAGTTAATACGATACTCTAGTACGTTGAAAGTAGAATTCACTCGATTTCAATAAATTCCATACGTGTGCTTCAGGGTATGTATTTGAATGGTATTGTAGACGCTTACAATTAGTATTGGTGATAATTTTTTGTTTTAATTAGAGTGCTTCTTGTTGTGGAGAATCGAATTTGGGGCTGATCAGTAAGCTGAGTGAATTACCTGAAATATTTTATTAAGTCTTTAAGAAATTTGGTCGTTTTTTAGACATCAGGCTTAGTATCTGTTTTTTTTTTTCTACAAACCTCAAAAAATTGCTGAAAATTAAAATTTATTCTTCCAATAAAAAGTAAAATTTTCTGATAAATGCCACAAATATTCTAAGAATCCAAAAAATATAAACCCTAACCAACCTACCCTCATTCAAACCTCTCCATACCAATACCCATAAAAACAAAAACCATTAATGTGTCATGTAATTTTCCTCATTTCCTTCTTTCCTTGAAATTCAGAGCTTTTTACATCTCACAGCAGGTGAGAGAAGCACAGCAAGTGAAGTTAATGAAAGATAGAAAAAGAAACCGAAACGTAAAAAAGAAGTGTAATTGATATGAAACAGAGGGACTATTGGAAGTGCATTTTACGAGCATTAATTAATGAAATTTTACCGTTTAATGGACAGTTAAAATTACTAATTTGAAGTTGGATTATGGATTGTTATAGGGAAGTTTGGAGAGTGGTTGTGGGAATCTCTTAGAAAATTTTTGAGAAAAAAGAATAAAATTGAACGAAATGATCCAAACACAAGTTCATCGAACCTTATCGACCTTCCTCCCATAACAAAAAATCAAGCATTAAAATTTTTTATATCCATTAAAATCTCTCATATAAATTACAAATAATTAAATTCCTTAATTTTTTCCTCGACAACAGCACACAAAAAAAGAAACTTTCTTTGCATCTCCCACATCTCCCAGCATGAACAGCATCATCATCCCTTTCACACCCCACAAAATTATAATCTTTAAGCTTAATTTTATGGCACATTGCATTTTCATCTTATGTTGCTCTTTTTTTCATCGCCATCATATTGATGTGTAGTGATGATCTTTTATGAAACTATAAAAGCACTAAAATATCCCATTTTGGGGGTTGTGTTGAAATTGCATATCAAATTGGATCGTTTACTTAAACTACACAGTTTTTTTATGCTGTTAAAAAGTTTTCCTTTTCTTATCTTCATTGTTGCTGCAAATTTTTTATAAAGCACACAGTAGGGTGATGCACATTTGGCTGATGACTAAAGGGCAATGGAAAATGACTGAGGTTGGATAGAAAGTTTTTCTCTTTCCTTTTTTTTGTGCATGAAATGAAGAAATAATTTCAATTAATTTATGGGAAAAGTTGATGAGATTCGATAAGATCTCTATGATCGTTCCATCCCTTTTGGTGTTAGTTTAGTCAATATTTAATGTGGATTTTTTTTTCTTTTCTTATTTTTTCCGCCTTTCAAGTTTCTCTGCAACGAGGAACGATTTCTTTGAAAAGTTTATGGCTGTTGCTGCTGGTTTTATGTTAGCGGATATTTTCCTCTTTATTTGAACTGACCTTGGGT
The DNA here is from genome assembly GCA_026123125.1 of Chironomus striatipennis. Taxonomy (NCBI): domain Eukaryota; kingdom Metazoa; phylum Arthropoda; class Insecta; order Diptera; family Chironomidae; genus Chironomus; species Chironomus striatipennis. Next base: position 41,391,311 of record CM047393.1, on the reverse strand, counting down.
GTTTCATTATGTTAGTTGATGGATACTTTTTATGGAGAGGATTGGAATGGATTTTATGCAAGGGTGTAGAAGCTATTAAATTAAGGATTAAAGGATTTTTGAAGAATTATGAGCTCTATTGTGTCAATTAAATGTTCATTCTATTCATCCTAATATTTGAACCCTGACATTCATTTTTGATATCCTATCTGATCCAAATTTACTAAAAAATGCAAAAAAATTCATAAGAAATAAAAAATTCTCAAGTCTACCAAAAAAATCTTCATTTTCATTCTCAAAATATAAAAATCAAGAAGAACCAGCCCAGCATCAAATAAGAAAGAAAAATCAATTTCATGCCTTGAACTTTTGTTCATCGTGCTCAAAAATTTTCATTCTTTCCGATTAAATATTTACAATTGAAAGAGCTTTCTTCCGCGTCTCTTTTTATGTCCTGTTTACTCTTTTTGTTGGAAAATTTTTTACTTTTATTTATTTTTGTGCATGTTTGATCTCAAATTGAGTAAATTGTCTAACTAGAAATTTTTCTCAATCTTCATACTAAAATCTAGTCATTAGACAAACCCCTTAAAAATATTCAGTCCTCACACCCTCCACCCCTCCAATTATTTTCCTTATCTACTCCCCTTCCCCAAACAATAGAGTCTAAAAAAAAATCCTCAACCCAGAACAACGTCTGACTTGTAGCTTCCGGATTAATGTACGTTTTGAAGGTCAACCATAGCAACAAATAAGAAAAATAAGCACTTCGCACAAAAAAAGAATAGAATGAAAATTTTACGAGAGAAATATTTTCCCCAAAAAAATAACACACATAGAGCCCCCCTTATTGTTGTAATAGAAAACAACGCAAAGAGCCTACATCACACACATTTACAAAGAACGCGCAAGATAAGAGAATGAGAGAAGGATATGAGGTAGCAAATAAGAAGAAGAAAGTACGAAAAAAACATTGACCTTGCCCTTGAGTCGAATACGATTCTATGCCTACGAGAAAGTAAAGAAAATTGTGTGTACGGTAGACGTTCCTCTCATCGAGAAAAAGCATGCTGAAATTGGGGGTGAAGAGAGAGAAAAAAAATGTATTTTGAGAATGAGAGAAGATTTAATTGTGTTGGTTGTGTACGGCGCAGACATCCTTTTTTTATATGCCGCTCTCTCACCCACAAAAAAAGGAGCAACATTATTATTATCATCATGTGAGAAAAATGTGCCTCATTGTCGAATGTTTTATGGCTGTGAATGCTGAGTGGGAAGAGGAAAAGGTTGAATGAAACGTTGAAGGAATAAAAATCAGCGTTCGAGATGCTTTTTAATGAATTTCCTTCTCAGACATGTTAATGGGAGTTGTCGAGAAATATTTTTATTGTGCAATAATTTTGGGGAGAATTTAAGGAGTATGTGCCACTTTAATGTATGCAGAACATATCTAAAGTTTGAATAAAATAATCCAAAAAAGACTCCATACCAAACCTCAATCAAAACTTCATTCCCACAAGGGAGTCATCATCGTAATTTAGCAACAAAAATCCATGGAAAAAACGTGAAATTAATGACTATAAGCTATGAGCTTTATTACCCCGTTAGGAAGCAGAAAAGGATTTCCCATTAACATAAAACACAAGAGCAACTTAGTCAAAGTCGAAAAAAAATTACTTTTTCGTCGAAAGTGCATAAAAAGTAATAAAGTAAAGCTTTATGTTCAAAGTCATTTAATGGTAATTGAATTTCAAAAAATGATGCTTCATTCATTTTTTTTGGCTGTGACTTCTTTTTCTCGCACTTCTGTTTTTTGCCATTCACCTCACCCACACTCGCCATTTCTCTTCCTTCATATAATATGAATATTTTTTTTTATGGCAAACAATAGGAAAATTATTCATAAAAAAAATGTTTGCTTACTGATGGCATGATAGAGATGAGCTTATGAGCTAATTTAATAAGCAATTTTGCTACTAAAATAAATGGCTTTTGGTGAGACGTTATGGCAATCACATTTATGGCATTTTTCTTATGGTTATTATATTACTACATTTGAATATAGTTGCAAGGAATTATAAATGATGAAGATATCATCGATGGCATGGCAAATATTTTTTTATGTATGTCGGTAAATCATTTTGAGACACGCGAAGGAAAAATTGGCAAATTTTGAGGTTATTAGGAATATTTTTGAGGTTAAAATTGTTCTAACCTAAAAAGCTTCTCAGAAGTTCTCAAAACTTTACTATACAAATCTACTCAGGCATCTAATTCTCATAATCTTTAAGCAAGTCATCCAAATAACAAGAATCAAACAATCACGTTAAATAAAGAAAAGATGAAGCCATAAACTTGGCAGTTTAACTAAGGGTTCCCGAAGTCTCGGTCTCGACAAATTTTCGAGACCGAGACCGAGACCGAGACCGAGAATTCCCGGGATTTCCCGGGAAGTCTCGACTTTAATTCTACAGTAAATTTTTGAAATTTTTTAAGTGTTTTGCAATTTTTATCGCGTTTTCATGCTTGTTACAAATGTCTGATTTAGAGAAAATTCAAAAAGATAATGAATTTTGGTTTTTTAACACAAAAATTTATGAAAATTATGAAGATAAAATTTTATTTTCCTTCATATAAATCTTAACCCATCTTTCATACATATTTTCAGAATATCAAAAATCAGTTAATTTGTTCACTTCATAAGTAGTAAATGTTAGTAATTTTCTTATAAAGTTTTAAGAATTTAACTTTTGAAAATTTATTTTCGGATGTGCTTTTCTCAAAAAAAAAGCTTAGATTAATATTTTTTTAGCTAAAACACAGAGATCAAAGTCGACTTTTTCGGCTTAACTTAGTTTTGCTTCTATTGACGAAATTAAGCCATTTACAAAGTTTTTTGATATTATAACTGTTCCTTATATTATTAACTAGCATATTGTATCATAATTTCTTAATTTTCATACGTAATCAGCTCAAAATTTTACTTCAGCTGATAAATAAGCCGATCGGCTTAAAATCAGCTTAGAAAATTTAAAAGTTAAATTTTGAGCTTAACACTTTTCCAATTTTATGAAATAAGACTCAGAATAATAGAAAATGACCCTAGGAATAGTAAAAATATCTAAAGTACTTTGTAAATAGCTTAAGTTTATCAAAAAAATGCAAAAAACTAGTTAAGCCGAGAACTTCAGCTTCGATCTCTGCTAAAAAATTCAAATTTACTTTTTTAAATGTTTTTTGTCATCAAAACTTTAATTTTTTTATTGTATAAATGTCTATTTAAATATATTTAAGTATCTAAAAAAATTTCCTTAAAGATTTAAAATTTTTCTCCGAAGAGAAAATGTAAATTTTTTAGTAAAATAAATTTTTCTTGGTCTCGGGTCTCGGTCTCGGAAAATTCTCGAGACCGAGACCGAGACCGAGACCGAGATTTCCCGGGAATTCTCGGTCTCGGTCTCGGCATCGTGAACCCTTAAGTTTAACATTCATAGGCATTTGTTAGGACATTTAAAGTAACAAAAAGGATACAATACCCAAGAATAAACAAAACTATAGCAAATATGCACGCTACATTCAATGTCCATAACCTTTTTTTGTGTCCTTTTTGGCCATCGGACAATAAAGTTATTTGATATTCGACACTGGGCTTTAATATTAAGTTTTGTTGAAAATTTCTTAATTTTCAATAAAGGAAAGAAATAGAAAAGGTTGAATTGATTTCGAAGGAGGATATAAAGTATCGATTTGGATACTGAAGAAGATTCTTTTAGTTGTGTGATCTTAAAGGGATGTAGGATGTTGATTTTGAAGGTGGATTAAATGCAATAAAAATTATTTTTTTAAGACCTTCTGAGAATGCAACTAAAAATTTTATAAAATATTCTTTAACATAAAGTCAACCCTTCTAGCTTCAAATTGTATTTACTACTCAATAAAAATTTCTCTTGAAAAATAAATAAATTGAAATTTAATTAAATGCAGAAGCTCTTCCTTCATCAGACTTAATTTAAAATTCTAGTAGAACATAATGTTCATCGGGAACTGTAATTTGGATGGATATTTTGGCCAAATTTTTTTGACCAAAATTTTTTGTACGTATTAATTTTGGCCAAAATTTTTTGGGCGTATTTATTTTTGGCCAAAATTTTTGGGCATTTTCAATTTGCCAAAAATTTTTGGGAAATTTTTTTAAAGTTTCTTTTTTAGCTTTTGAAATATTAAAAACCGTTAATTTTTTTTATGAACCAAATTTTTTTTGGCAAAACATCCAGTCCAAAATTTTTGGCCAAAATTTTCGGGTTGAGACTTAGAATAAATTCGAAATTTTATCAGCCAAAATATTTTGGCCAAAATTTTCGGGTTGAGACTTAGAATAAATTCGAAACTTTATCAGCCAAAATATTTTGGCCAAAATTTTCGGGTTGAGACTTAGAATAAATTAGAAATTTAATCAGCCAAAAATATTTTGGCCAAAATTTTCAGGTTGAGACTTAGAATAAATTCAAAGTTTTAGGTTTTACCCGAAAATTTTTGCCAAAATATTTTGGCCGGCAAAATTTTAAATTTATTCTAAGTCTGAACCCGAAAATTTTGGCCAAAATATTTTGGCTGATAAAATTTCGAATTTATTCTAAGTCTCAACCCGAAAATTTTGGCCAAAATATTTTGGCTGATATAACTTCAAATTTATTCTAAGTCTCAACCTGAAAATTTTGGCCAAAAAATTTGGACTGGATGTTTTGCCAAAAAAATTTGGTTCATAAAAAAAAATTAACGGTTTTTAATATTTCAAAAGCTAAAAAAGAAACTTTAAAAAAATTTCCCAAAAATTTTTGGCAAATTGAAAATGCCCAAAAATTTTGGCCAAAAATAAATACGCCCAAAAAATTTTGGCCAAAATTAATACGTACAAAAAATTTTGGCCAAAAAAATTTGGCCAAAATATCCATCCAAATTACCACACTCATGTTCATCTACTGCACACAAAAAAAAGTTCAATTTTTCTTCAACATCTGTCTCTATATTTTGACTATCGTACTGTATTATGTGCTGTATCTACTTAGTTGCTTGATTGCACAGGATGTTGTGTGCAGTGTTGCATAGTTTGTGACTTTTGGGGAGCATTTTCAAAAAATTTAAAATTTTTTATTTGCTGAAATTTTAAAATTTTTTAAGGCTAAAAAAATTTAAAATAATTTTTAAATGAAACTTGTTATTTTAAACTCAAAATTTGAAATTTTAACAAAATTTAAAAAAATTCTCCTAAATAATTCCCAACTAACCAGCCCCAAAAATGCTATCATTTCACATCCAGAAAGAAGCAAAAAAAAATTAAAGAAAACTGAAAATAAATTAAATAAATTATTCATTAAACTTCTGTGTTCTTATAAAATTTTCATTATTCCATCTTTTTTCCGTCTCATAGCATCAATGAATCGAGAATTCTTACTAGACGAAAAAAAAATAGATATGATGACAAAATATTTTATAGTTAAACATAAATTTTTGAGATGCTTTCGTGTCTTCTTGATTGTAGCTCTGCTCATTTCCTCATCATCGTCAACTCTCTAGTATCCACAACCACCCCCCAAAAATAATTTGAAACTATCGGAAAAGATAAATAAGCAACTGAAAGTGCAGTCACGTATTTTAATGACAATTTTTCTTTTCTTTAAACTTTTTTTTGCTCATTTTTATCGAATAATAAACATTCGATTCATTGGAGAGTCATTTCGGGAGTCGTATACATTCATTGTTGTTATTGATGAAAAGAAAATATTGTGTTGTTAGAAAAAAAAATTATATCGATGATCTTTACAATTTTATGAGAGTTTTTATATTTATTTAGAAGAATAAGGACGAGAGAAATTATTTTGGAATTTTTTATGAATTCACGTTTTTTTTATTTTCATTACTTGATTTTATGCTTTAATTAGAATATATGTGAAATTAATTTAGGGATGCTTGTTTGAATTTTTAAAGCAAAATCCAAAATTAAAATTAAATAAAAATATTAAGAAAAATATTAAGGCAAATATTTGCAAATATTTGGAAAAATATTTTCCAATTTTTTTACACTGGGCAACAACAAAAAAAATATATTTTTAATTAAAATAATTGATCATATTCAACCCCTTGAACTCCTTAAATTCCTCATTTCATTCTCATCAGATAAAAAAAAGTCAACATGACATCAAAATGACATTGCAATAATTCTCACATTTAATCACATAGAAATGTCGTCCAATACCCAGATGACCTATCAATTTCATTTACTTTCTCTCAACTTACATCGTTCAATTTTTAATCATCATCATGTGTCATTTGGAGAATTTCTGTCTTTTTTTTCATTTTATTCATCTAAGCTAGTCGTCCATCCAGTCCAGTCGAGTAGAATCGAGTGATATGTGTTATTGAATATGATGAAGAAGGTTAAATTGATTGTCATTTATGGACATGATGTCATGGTTGACGTTTTGGACGATGATGATGAAAGTGCATTGTGTATCCCCAATATTCTCATAATGGAGTCATAAAAAAATAGAAGAACTAATAAATTTCTTTACTTTTTTTGGAACTGTTTTACTCATCAACGTGCTGTGAATTTATTATCACTATTTGCGATAAAACTCAAACCGATTTTTGTTTTTCTGCATCCGCTTACTTAGTATTCATTATGTGTTGAGTTTGGCATCTCTACAGTAAAATGGCATGTGATTAGCAGAAAGCGTTAAATTGATTGTTTCATTCCTTTTCATTGACGCTCATAAAATGCAAGCCAGTCAGTCGTAAAATCAATGAACTTTATGCTGAGAGAAAGGAATAAGAATCAACTTATTTTGAGCTTGTTAAATAACAAATAGAACAATATATGTTCTCATTTTCTCGGTATATTATTACTAATATAACAAGATATTTACGGGTATCATGTTTGAGGAAATTTGCTAGATTTTTCTCAACCTCAAAAATGCTTTTTACCTTGATTGAGCTTGATGGGATAGAGAAATTACTCTGAGAAGTAGAAGAAAATTTTCTTAGAAAATTGAACGTAAAATTGTTGGGAATTAGATGTGATCAAATATTTATTAAACATTTTTGATGGTTTTCTTGAAAGTTAAATTTTGGAATTTTTGTGCAATTTCTTGAGATTTGATCCTTAAATTGGTGAAAACTGTACTTAAAATACGATAACGATCAATTTTGAATATACATTTATTAAAAATTATTTAAAATTTGACTTTTTTGGGATTTAAACTCAGAATCAGAAGAACTAAAATTGGTATTGCACATTTTACTGATTTTGGCAATTTTTAATAAATTTATGACCTTCCATAACCCAAACAAAATTTCTCAAAAATTTCAACAAAAAAAATCCCTTATTTAACGACTCATTTGCATGCACATGTGTTCATAAAATTTTTGAATATTCTCTCTGTGGCTTCAGCAATTAATCCAATAAACTTTAGTTAAAAATTTTCCTTTATTTTCAACAAAACATATTGTTTAATAGTTTTTTTTTTTTGCTGTTATCTGTTTTTTTTTTTTCATTTCCTTTTCTCAAATGAAAAACTTTTTTCTATATTTATTTTTTAATGTGTGTGTGTTTGGATACAAAATAATGAAGAAAAAGAGAGAATGAGGTTCCTACACCCATCTCATCTTACGTTTCAGCTTTAATCTAGAAGCTGTAACCACAACTATGAGTATGAATTCTATATGTGGAAAATAATTTGCATACTTTCCATTAAAAACTTATGTTTCACTCTCTGTTTAATGCTGTTTCATGTTGAAAAGTATGAAACTAGAAAAACCATAGCTATGGTGAGCATTAGCACAATGTTATTGTTATTGCTGCTTTTTCTGTGAACTCAGTGGTTGTGGAAAATTTATTTTTTAGGGGGTTTCTTCGGTCGTGGGGTCTAAAATTTGAAAAAATGGATGTAACAATTGTAAAATTTATTTTTAAATAATTTTTGTGTATATTACTGAAGTTATGATATTTTAAGACATTACTTACAAATTACTCCCTTTTGTCTTACCTAAAAAATATTATTCATTCATTCAGGATAGACTGGAGTCAATGAAACAGAAAAGAGATGATAAAAACTCATAGACGAAAAAAATCTCATTTTATGATGACTCAGGAACTGAAAAAATAAATTATATGATTTTTAATATTTTTAATTGACTGGACGAGATACCAAATGACACAGCAGAGAATGCTTCAAAAAAAATATTTTCAATAATATTATCGAATGGCGTCACAAATTCCATAAAAGGAAATTCAATTAACAGGCCTCGTTCCAAAACATCTTGTTATTCCTTTCCATTATTCAATTTAAAACCTGTCACAAAAACTCGTTCTTATGCGCCTCTCTGAGCACACATAAAGCATATAAAAAAATCTTATGTCATTTACGGCGAAAAGAGAGAAAAAAATGAAAGGAAAAAGAAAAGAAAAATTCATAAAAGCATAAAGAGGAAAAAAAGTAAATTTCTTGATTTATGAGTCATTCATTAAATCCAATTTTTGCGCGTCTTTTTTCAATCCATATCTGCAAAGCATAAATGAAAATACAACAAAAAAATTTACGCATTAAGTTTACAAAGAGAAAAAATGTTCCTTTCATTAAATTCCATTCAGGTGCGTTGCGTCTTTGTTGCCATGAGGCATAGCATGATTTCTTTGTATGTGACAAGGATGGGAAGCTAACTCAACTAAATTTCTGAAAAATGGATGTTTGAATGGACAATTATTCGATTGATGCAAAAACTGCTACAAAAATATAAAAATTCATTAAATCGTCCCATTCTGACATTTTCAAGATTTCTAGAATTAAAATTTCGTAATGCCCTGAAATATCCTTATATCCTTTCTCATTCTATCCTATTCCATCCATATCTCTCACTCCCTACTTCATATCCATGCCAAATAAACATATACACCATAAATTCGATTAAATAATACACATAATGGCATCGATGTTAAAAATCCTGAATAAATCAAAAAATTTTAAATGGAATGAGTACGAATCCCAAAAATCTGTAGAATTATAAAATCTACAGGATAGAAAAGGAAGACATCCATTGCCTCAAAAAAAAAGATATAATTTTGGCCTATTGAATAGAAAAAGGAAGAAATAACACACAGAAAAAGGGGACAAACTCACAAAAATAAATACAAAAGAACTCAACTCACATCTACAGCAAAGAATAGAACAGAAAAGGAAGAAAACTAGATTTCTGGAACAGTCGAAAAAAAATTCTATTTTTTGCTATTTCAAATAAAAGCAGGAAATTTTGTTATACAAATATATAAATGTGTGTACGGAGTGGCAGGCGTGGTTAACGAAAGAGAAAAGAGGCATAAATCCCGAACAATAGCAAAAGAAGGGAAAGTAAAATTAAAATAGGGATACGTAAACACACTCACACAGACACAAAATCATCCCATTTGTCCCTGAAACATAAATTTTCACTGTGGCAGTAGATTTTTTTTTTATTTTTCGGGAAGAAATTATTTTTTTTTACGCACAAGCAAAACGAAAAAGTCGAGAAATTGAAGTATGTACGCACACATTCAGAAAGATATATCCTTGCTATCCTCCCTTTTTTATCCCGAAGGGTGGAGTTGTTGTTGTTGGCATTCTATATTCCCGTTCACGCATCTTCATCAGCGTCATTATCCCTGATTTTATATCTTCTTCTATGCCTCGCGCACAAAATGGGAAAGATGACGCTTCGATGCTGCCATTGAAAGTGAAAGTGAAAAAAAAATTATTTCATTTTCCTTTTTTTTCATTCTCATAAATTTAACTCGCTGGCGTCGAGCTTCATATTTCAATTTATGCGTCCGGTAGTTTAAATTATTTTCTAGAAAAATGTGTTTTATGGGATTGCTGTAATGCTGATGTTCTGGGTTGGATGGAGGAATAGAACATGAATTATAATTTTTAGGTTAAAATTTTGAACTTTTTTAAAGGTTTTAAAAAATGTATCAAATTTTTAATGATCTTCGATATATTTCAAATTATCTCAAATTTATCTTTCCATAATTTTAAGATTTTTCCATAATTTTATCACAAAATGCTCAACACACAACGAGTCCAACTTCTAGTTTTCATTACACATCAGTGTCAAGTTTTTAAAAATTATTACTTTACAAAATGAAAATGTAAACCAACGATCAGAAATGCTAGAGTAAAGTAAAATTTTACAGCAAAGAGAAGCCAACAAAAAAGGGAAAAAATTTAAAATATTTTTGCAGTTTATGAATTATAAAGGAAATGAAAATATTTCACAAACTAAGAGAATGAGAATGAAATATAAAAGTTTCATGTTACATTTTTGTTAAAAGGGGTTGCAGTATTATTACTGAAATAATTTGCATATTTTTTTGCTAGTTTTACGAGTTTGTTTTGTGAAGTAGAATGAGATTGAATTCATCTTCAATGAGTTATAAGATTATTTTTTTTTTGATCAAATAACACAATTTTTAAAAAATATAAAAAATTTTAGTTTTCAATAATTTTCAAACGAAAAAAATGAAAATAATCTATAAACCACAAACCACTGTTAAATTTCATATTACCGAAAAATTCTGTTTTTAATTCGCATAATTTTTAATTCAATTTGATGAATCGTAAAATTTCCAATTATCAAAAATAAATTCCATTGGGATGCAAAAATATTAAAAACACACTCATCCACTGAAATTAAATATTTTTCAGTCCACATCATGTTCATAGTCTCAAAAGTTAAATTTTTCATTTCACCCCGTGCATCTCAAAATAAACACAAAAAAATATAAAAATTTAAATTCCTCTCGCAAAATAAAATTAAATAAATTAAACATCTGAAATATAATAAAAAAATTCGCAATATGCACAAATTTAAAGTACAATCTTTTGATTATACACACATGTCACATTAACAGAAATAAAAGTTAATAATATTAATGTAAACCATAAACTCACAAAATGAGAAAAAAATTAACAATAAGCAAGTCCAGAAAATGTAATTAAATGTCATTCGATGTGACATTGTTGTCGTTGTGATTATAAGCCTGACTCCCTGTTATATAAAGTCATACATATAAAAAATTATAGTGAATAGGGAATGGAAGCTGCCATTTCTGTCGAAAATATAAAAAAAAAAACTTTTTTTTCGACTGCTATTGTTCATCTGCCATTCAATTACTGTTGAAAAAAAAAATTTTTTTGGTGTATATCTCGATATGTTGTTGTCATGACAATCACTAAAATGCCAGTTTTTTGAGAAGCTTAACTGGGGTTCCGATGAGGGAAAAATTTTTATTCTAGATTGACGCTATGGAATCATCCAGCCATTTTGTTTGTTCATCATCATTGTTGTGTGAATTTATCATCCCTCTCTTTGCGTATAGAAAACTAGAAAATAATATTTTTTTACATGGCGCTATGAACGATGCATAAACAGCATTGCGGATATAAAATCTCATATCCTCTCTCTATACACAACAAGTCCGATAATCAAACTTAATTGCAGACAATCTACAATCACGAAATTTCGCCATTCATTTCATTTATACTCGATTTGGATGTTGTCGAGTGTTTTTAGTTTTTTGTTGCTGTAGTTTTCGGATCTCGCATGATGTTGTGGAACATATTAATGAATTTTCAACTTTGCTTCATGTATTATAAATATTAAGCATGAATGTGAGTGAGTGCGAGAGTTAATGGCTGTAGTAAATGCGAATAACCATCATTAATTTTAGTTGGTTGATTGTGGGAGTAGGAAATGAGTTTTTTTGGAGGAATGGTAGCATGTTGGTGAATTTTAGGATAAATCAAATTTTTTGTTAATTTTTGAGAAGTTTTTTAAAAGATTTTTAAATTTTTTTGATTTTTTTGACCATTTCCCTCTAACAGCTTAAATCAATTCAAAAATCCACATGAGTCAGGTCATCATCATTTTCAACCTTTTACCATCCGTACACCCAACTGAAAAAAGTCTCAAATTTCCTACATCACAAGCCAATGACCCCAAATCTTCTTCCGAGTGAGCCTTAATGTATTTTTTACTCTCTTTTATTCCACCCCACAATAATCATCAAGTCAAGTCGAGTCATAAAGCCAACATGTAGTAAAAAAAATTTTCGATGATAAGCTTCTTGTTGTAAAGGAAGTAAGAAGCCATCAGGCAGATGAATTCTTTCCTGATTTTCAATTTTGTGTTTGAGAGAAAAAAGTAGACAACGTTAATGAGATGAACGTGATGTTGTCAGGCTGCTGGATTTTTTTAGGGAAGTAAAAAATTATTTTTGAGGTTAGGTTTTTAGTTACTTGTGAAATTTTCCAATTGAGCTACAGATAGACCAACAATCATACATCAACCAATCAAAGCATGAATATTCAAAAAATCAGAAGTAAAACTTTTTATACACGACAAAAAAAAACAGACAAACAGAATCGCACGTAGATGAATCGTAAAAAAACAGCTCAAATGAAAACTGATTTAACCTCCTTCAAGCATCCCATTCAACAAACCAGAAAAAAGTCATTCCTTAATTTTTTCTGCTGCTTCATGCAAATAAAACAAAAACTTCCATGACAATTTTCACATCTGATGTGTACCTTACTGTTTATTTTTGCTGTCTGCTGACAGTTTTTGGCTACAAACCGAAATTCACATACCGCATGAAAAAAAAGTCGAGAATAAAGTCACAAAAATGCTAATAAAGCACATGAGAAAGTTTATTTCAATAAATGTGAAGCTGGTGACAAAGTTTTTTTTGCGTACTCTTTGCAGTGACTCGACGTGCAGCATGAGTTGATTTAAAGTTCTGCATTCCTAGTCTGATTGAGGGATTTTTTTGGAGGTGGATGAGTTGATGATTTTTTTGTGGATTTTTTAAACAACTTCAACTAAGTAAAAAAATCTTTATTGACTTTAAAATTCTCAATTCAACCTTAAAGCATTTTTCCATTAAATTTCCCCAGTCTCCAGCAATTTTCTTCAATTCACACCCACTTGATTCTCAATTTTCAATTTCTTCCATCGAGCTCATAAAAAAATTATTTCGCATAAAAATCCATCAATAATTGAATTAATGGGAATTTAATTGTGAAAATGTGGAAACAATCGAATGTTCATTAATATTGATTGCTGATGTAATGAACACACAGAAGCAAAAAAGTTTACTGTTGACATTAAAAAATATAAAATGTTGCTGCTAAATATAAAATTTATGCGATCAAAACCAGAATTGGTAATTTTATGTAATTAAATGGAAGGGGTTTGGTTATGGGCTCGGGATGGATGTCTGTAGCTCAATTTTTATCAAATTTGATATTCAGAAATTCATAAAACATATTCTCATAATAAAATTCATAAGAATAGTGACAAAATAAGCAAACAACATCAGCGACAATGAATAAAAGATTTTTTTGTGAATTTAAATTTCACATTTTTTTGCCACTTGATGAGACACATATGTGACTCTTTTTTATTCATCGCACTTTTCACTGCCATTTATTTCATCTTTTATATTGTGTTGATGAGCTTCTCATTTCTGCACACTGCAATGTCATATTTAAATTTACTCATTTTATTCCTTTTTCTCATGTCGCGGCGTTATTTTTATTTTACAGACGTCTAGAAATTCACATTTTTCATTTTTTTCTGTATGTATAATTTGCTAATAATCATAATAATTGTTGAATATTTTGTTAAATTTATGTTTTTGATAAGAGGAAGGAACTCTCTTAATTTAATTTCTAAAAATTTTGGAAAAATCTAAAAAATTAAAAAATGTTAAAAAAATAAGAATTCACACAATTTTTCTCAGAGGACTCAAAAGTGCATAATATAACCGCATCATTAGAAAAGAATAAAAATTAAAGCATATGTAACCCAGAAACAGAGCATTGAATGATATCATAAAAGAGTTGTGAACTCAAAATGATAAAAGAAATGAAAAGTGGATGAGAAAAATTGCATTTTTAAAATAAATGAATGAAAAATATTTTTTCTATCCAAGTCCATGAGGATGGGAAAGTTTACATAGATGATGAGGAAATTTATGGGTTTTGAGGTTAAAAAAATGATTGATTTGTAAAAAGTGAATTTTTAAAATTTTACATCTTAAAATTCAATACTTAATTTCAAAAAATGATGAATTTCCAATTTATAATTTAAAAATCGAGCATATCTCCCACCATCAATCATAAAACCTCATATTATGACTTAAAGTCAAGAAATTTATTACCCATCACATAATCCTTTAAACTCAACATCAAACAAATAAAACTGCAAACAATCCAAACAGAACAAAAGAAACTTTACAAATAAAAATAAAATAAAATAAAAATTTGCATTCTTCATCCACAAACATTCGACTGATGATTTTTTTTTTAATTTCCATTTTAAAAAATTAAATTTTATTTATATGTGCATAAACAGTCATCAACAAAAGAGAGCAGCAGTAGCAATTGTAATCATAAAAAATTCACATACAATACTCGAAACCTGAAATGTGTCTGCTGATAATTTATTTTTTTTTTTTTGTTAGCTTGACGAGCTCATGTGTCAGAATCCATAAAAATCATCGTTTATGTGAAATATGTGAATTGTAATATCGCTGCACACCTGATATATGAGTGTGTGGATGTATATGCAATTCATAACAGAATGGCATTGTTGATAATAGAAAAAGAAATGTGGAATAAAAAATATGAGCATTATTGTCGCGAATGCTGATGAATGTTGAATGAAGGAAAGATTGTTGGGTGTGTGGGAAATTTGAAGAAATTTTAAACGTAAAATTTTAATTTTTGAAAGGAATTTTTAAAATTTTCAATGCAAAAATATAGCGCCAAATTTTTTAAATTTCTCAAAACTCAAAACAAAATTTTTTAAGACATTTTCTTCTGGCAAACATGACAAAACATCTTGACTGACTCAAATTTCAATTTTTCTCTCATTTTCATCTCAGCTTTCATTTATTCATGTGTACAGTTGTTTGCACATTGCGAAAAAAAATTGTACATGAAAAATAAGTGTCAAAAATAGAAGAAAAAAATTTCAACATTTTTTTTTTATTTTTGGTGTAAATAAAAAATTTCCTGTCGAGTTCGTTCAACTTTCAGTGCAGTGTTTATACTCTCATGACAGATTTCGTGAAGTGCACGCGAAAATAGTTCTTTTGAGGTGCTGAAGTAATGAATTTTTGGGGATTTAAATTGAATGGATTGTCCTTTATTCAATTTTATGATTTTTTTTTTCAAAAAAATTATAATGTAATCCAAATCTTTAAATTGCTTTAAATTTTTTCAAATTAAGAAAAAAATATTTAAATTTTTCAAAATTAAAAAATTACAAAATTTAATATTTTTTAATTAAGAATTAAAATGCGCTTCTATTTTACGTTTACATCACTAAAACATTTTCTCATACCAACTTTTTTTCATGTGTAAATTTTCATTGCATTTTTCTCATGCACAAAAAAAACTGCATAAAAAATTTTCTTTTCAATTCCTTTTTTCGTTCACAACTCGAACGGATGTTTGTGAAATGAAAGAAGCATGCAATTTGCAGTTTGTTGTGACATTTTTGACAATTTTTGTAAAGTTAATTTATTATTTTTACTTTTCACGATCATGCAGTTTTCTTCTTAATTTTTGTGTGCGCGTGTTTTGTCTTGACTAGTTTTTGCCTAGTAAAAAATTTAAGTCAGAAAAAAGTTTGAATTTAAAAAAACAATCATAATTTTGAAGCTAATGGAATCCTAAAATCTCATTAATTTTCAAAATCAAAAATCATCCAAAATTATCATTAAATCGATTCATGTGCGCATCCAAAAACAAAAGCTACAATAATTATCCGAAAACAATTGAATCAATTGAATTATTATCCAACAATAAATCTAATTACAAAATTGTGCATTATTTCCCTCAAAAATTCTATGAATATTCAGAATTGAAATATAATTTTTCCAAAAAATGTTCACCAAAATCAAATTAAAAAAATTTTCGAATTGTTCATCTCAAAAATGGCTGAAAATAATCAAATTTATTTCTATTCTATTATTTGATGTAGGATATGCTTGTATGTGGATAATTCAAATATTTTCGCATGTATGACTTCATTTTAGGTATATGAGGATGTTAAAATTAATGCATCTGTATTTGTTTCAATGTTAATCAATTTATGTTTTAAAAAAATACCTGAATGGATGCATATCTGCCATATGAAGCATAAAATTCATGCTAGAATCGATATTAAAAAATCTGACATAAATCAATTAAAAATCCATTCAAAGCCATGATTATTACTCTATTCAGCCTATCCTTCATGTTTTTTTTTAATTCAACATCAGCCATATTTAAAAATATCCCACATGGACGTCATATCTACATCCTTACAACAACAACAACAAGGAAAACACTTATTGCTATAAATGAATGAGTATTCATTCACATAGTAGGCAATTCATGAGGGAAATGATGCTGCTACGGCCATGAATTTTCATCCATACGTAAATTTCATTCCCTCATACATGTGCCTTCAATAATCTCGCATATATATACACACACTCATATATCCTCATAATGCAATTCCATGCTCAATTTCATATCAATATTTAATGTACTGGGAAATGGAAGAAGCTTTTATGACAATGAAAGTTCTTATTGCGGATGCTGATACCCCGACGGAAAATTTTGAATATTTTAAAGGATTTCTGATTTTTTTTTTGCTGCTGAATTTTTTCACTTCCTTTAAAGTTTTTCTTTGTGAGATGCTGGAGCAGAGTTGATGGATGGGTAGTCAAATTAAGATTCGAATCCTGTTCCAAATTATTATTGTGACTTGATTATCAGATAATGACAAATTGACAATATTATAGATTTAAACTTATCGAACAACCTTAAAATATCCTTAAAGCCGACAACAAAACATAATCCAAACATAGCTTCCCAAAAAAATTCCATCCAGCTCAGTCAAAACCTTTTCAATTCCGCACATCAAAAAAAATCCTTTTTCCTCAAAGAAGAATAAGAAAACAAAAAATTTTCTCTCATTTCGTGCAATCCCGGTAGCGTTGCATTAAATGCGGAATCGATAAAAAGCCATTGACTCTTTTCTTTATGTTCTCAAGGAAAAAGCAGTACTTCCGTCGGTATTTTATCGTTCTACGAGTGTTGTGTATGTACAGCATAAAAACCCGAATGAAAAGCGAGAGAGTGAAAGTGATGGAAATGTTCAAGTACGCAACTCCACTTTCCCCACTTTAGATTGTTTCCCTCTCAAACAGCATAAAGCATTGAAAAATTTCGTTGTATAAATGTTGGAGACATTCTGTGAATGTATTTGTACAGGAACTTATGAACATAAATATTTTTTTGCTGGCTTAGAGAATGAGTCAGACAGTCGCCCATCATCCACCCGCCCCAGAATGAAAATATATTTTTAGAGTAGGCCTTCAACATGCCAACAATTTTTCTTCCTGTTTTTTATATTCTTTTTTTTTTTTTTGTATGCCTCTCAATTTTCTCTCTCGTTCTCGCACATGTACAATCGATGGGGGAAAATGTAATAATTTCTACACCCTTGGCATAGGCCTCGACACTGAAACTACTTAAATATACTCAGGCTGTATGTTTGGAGGTTGATGTCGTTTTACTTCTTCTTTTCTCTCTTTTACGTCGTTCTCATCTCGTCCCAATCGATAATTTTTTTTCCTTTTGCCTTTTTTTTCATTACCGCGTAAGCTTAAAGAGGAAGTTGTGAGAAATTTTATTGTCATTTAATCAAAGGGGTCGCAATGTTAAAAATTCGCCAACTTAGATGAAAATTTGACTGGCAACAAAAAATTTTGATTTCAAAAAAATTTAATATGAAAAGTGAGAAAGTGTGCCGTGATGAGAGAAAAATCAAAAAATGTGTAATGATTTTTTGTTACTTTTATCTACAATATTAAGCTTTTAAATGACAGTTGGAATAAGCCTGATCACAGAAATGGCTTTATTTTCAAAAAATATTGTTTAAAACCTTTGAAAAATCAAATTTAATTTTGACTCATGGCATACTTTCTAACTTTCCATATAAAATTTTTTTAAAATGAAAAATTTTTGTTGCCAGTCAAATTTTAATCCAAGTTGGCGAATTTTTAACATTGCGACCCCTTTGCATTTAATGAGATGAATTTTTAGCTGCAATTTTTTTAATTTGAATTTTTCGATGAATGGCGGAAATTAATTCACAGGAAATTAATTTTTTTCCTCTTGTGCTTCTTTTTAGCTTGCGAAAATTTTTATGAGAATGTTGGGTTGAGAATGATGAGGAAAATATTATTTTTTTGGGTTAAGATGGAAGTTGGATTTGGAAGTATAATGAGAGAATTTTTTTGCTGTCATAATTTTGCATTGGATTTGCATGTTTAAAAACTTTGGAATTAGAAAAATTTAATAAAATTGAAATTTATTTTTGTTTGAAAATTTCAAAATATTTAAGGTCCAAAATTCAGTTCAATGACCTTAAAACTCAAAACATTCTTGAAACAAAAGCAAAAGAGCATTAAATAAATCATGAATTCCTACAAAAGGTTCCATTAATAAGCCAAAAAGCGAGAAATTATTTCTCCTTCCTAGAACTCTACGTCAATATTCCAGCATCCCACATACGCTTCAATAAAACTACCAGAGATGAAAAAACATCAGAAATGAATGCTGCAAAAAAAAAAATACTTTTAAGATGAAGAATAAAAAAAAAATCCGTAATGAAAATCATTTTGAGGGTTTAAATGAACCTTCAGTTGGTTCACCACAATGAGCACAAAAAAATATTTCTTCTTTCATTCTTTTCCGCTTTTTATACAGCATGTGCTTGTTGTTGTCATTTCTTGGCTACAATTCTTGCGCTTATTCTTGGATTTTTTTTATATTTTCATTTTTCCTCATTTTCATTACTGATTTTGTGTGTTTTTAAGAAAAAATAAAAAGAAGTAAAAGAAGCGGAATTAAAGAGCAGATTTGGTGGTTATTTGAGAGGAAAAAAGGTTCAGAATTAAATGTTAAAGAAGAATTTTCCGAAAAAAGGAAGTAAGAGAAAAAAATTTAATTAAAGGAAATGGATCTGAGATTAAATTGACAGAGATGTGGTTTTGTGTGTTGAATGTGAAAATCCCACAAAAATTTTTTGAGTTTAATCCAGTCGATAGACTTTGTATGATGTAGATTACAATCGTCAATAAACTCAAAAATCATAGACAAAATAATGCAAAGCAAACATAATCGTCAGCCAAATTCAGCAGTAAATCCATAAAAATCCCATGAAATTTCCTCAATAATTGTACAATAAACAATAGACTGCACCAGTCCGATACGGCATATGAGTCATGAAATTGCATTGTCTATAACGCGTGGATAAAAAAAATCCATTCATTCATTGATGAAAAAAAAAATAATACAAAATTGGTAGAGGAAGGACGGATAGGAAATAATTATGACATTCGATGATATCTACAATAAATCAATTAAGTTTCCTGCGTATGCTTGTCAAAAAAGAAGAAATGAGAATCAACCGGAAAACGGATTATTTTCTTAATGTCAATCATGTTTCAATTGTTGCCATGTCTTGTGGTTTTATGTGTCCTTTTCAATGAAGCTAATCGTGTACCAAAATGACTTTGCCTTTGTCATCTTCATCTCCTCTTTTTTGAGAAATTTTTTGCAACCAAAAAAAAATCTTTGTGAGGATTTTCAGATGCGCACGAGAGAACATTAAGAATTGGGCATAAAAAAAATCATCTCAAGTGGAATGTCACGCACAAGCGTTTGCACATTTTACCGATAATCAATTTTTGTTTCGATTCACAATTTTAATAATCATATCACTTAATTAAATCTAATGTATAAATTTCAATGTGATGTAAATGCCCTCGCTTGTCAATAATTCCGATAAAAAATAAGATGAAAACTTTCCCTATTGGAATTGAATTGAATTGAATATCATCATATGTGATATAAATCACCCTCATCAATAACGTTTATTTTTTTTTTGCACACATTCATCTGTGAACGGTCTGATGAGAATTTGGCAATGAGAAATAATAATCTGATGGGGTAGGAAATGACTGTTGTTGTATACTTAATCTGTACTTTTATTTGATTAAAAAATTTGTCTGGTATGATGAATTGTGAGAAAGATGCGACCAAAAAATAATATTTTTAATAAAAGTTTATTTAATTTTTGCAACAATGTTCAGAAAATAATTTATAGAAAAAATCCAAAAAATTCGTTAAATTTTTCAAAAAATCTTCAAAATTTCAAAAATTAATACAATAATAATTTCTACATTTTCCTCAAAATCACCTACCTTAAATATCCAGTTCATTAACATCCATAAAACTCTCATTACCCATCAACAACATCCACTCACTTATGTCTTCCTACCAACTAATGCAAACCGCGACGATAATTAATTTTGAATGATCCATTAAGATTGATCGTTTAATAGCAAGATAAAATAAGAAAGAATATCGTACATGAACTGAGTAAAATTACGTTGCACCGTCTGTGCCTCACCTTAAAGAATCAACTCACATAATTCTGAGCGGATGTGTATACATTGGAGAGAAAATCGCACATATGTTTGATATAAAGCTGGATTAATGTGTGTAGATTCAATGCATTTTCGGTTGATGAATGGATTAATGTTGGAGGTGATTAGAGGAAGAAGGCAGGCAGATGAGGGTAGATTATGGTGGATTTTGGATCTAAATTAAAGACTTTTGAGATTTTGATTCAAAAACGTACTCAAAATTTAGAATTCTAACCTCAAAAAGTCTAGTCTAAAAATTCAAGTCCATAACCCCAGACACATCAACATTAACCTCCAAAAAAAATCAATTAACCTCACCGACCGTTTATAGACTTCATTAAAAATCCGAATCACACAATTTCCTCATGCTGATATTGATAATCAATTTGTGATGTTTTCTTCTTCTCCAGCCTTGTTAATGAAAATATAAATCGTTGACTTTAGCACCGTTAAATTACACGCACCCATTAACAGGTGAAACATAAACAACTCAAAGTGTATAAAAATGTTTCTCAAACCCACGTGCCTTGGGAGTGACTATAACTCATCATATTTC
Organism: Chironomus striatipennis; assembly: GCA_026123125.1. Taxonomy (NCBI): domain Eukaryota; kingdom Metazoa; phylum Arthropoda; class Insecta; order Diptera; family Chironomidae; genus Chironomus; species Chironomus striatipennis. The sequence goes on along the minus strand of CM047393.1, from coordinate 41,370,192 downwards.
GATATGTTTGTGCAAACAATGTCGTCTAGCTGTTTAGGAGTGTCGGTGGCAATATTTTTTTTTGCATTGCATCAATCACGAAGAAAATATTTTTATGCAAAGAAATTTTAATTAAAAATTTGTCATGGTAAGGCTGAGGGGATGGAGGAATTAATGTGAATAGTATTAAATGAGATTAAGGGGACAATTTGTAAGTTATGATTGTGTTTTTGTAGAGTTTTGGGTGACTAGACTAGACAAAGGTCAGTGATTCTCCAAAAAATTACCAATAATTGTCAAATTCTTAAGATTTCATACTAAAATTCCCCCTCATCTCCACACCCATCATCCCACCCTACCATCTTCAAAATTCAATTCAGAAGTATCCAATTAAATAGCAAATAAATAAACTAAGAGTCATAAATTCCATAATGTCACTTTCCATTACACCTAATTAAAGTTCTCTCGTTCCGACTTCAACTCTCAATGTGCTATTCTGTTTGCCTGTACATCACGAACGGAATGAAAATCTTTTTTAATAATAATAACAGCATACGAAAAAAATGTCCGGTAATTGATATCATAAATATTTGAAATGTTCTCGGGTAGAGAGGAGATGACATGGGAGATATTTAATAACATCCTGTGATAGTTTCATCTATTTTTATGTTCATGTTCATGCCACACATATTTTTCCTTTCCTCTATAATAATTATTTTATGTTCTACCCACACCCACTCTTACATGTTTTTATATTAAAAATGCCAAGAAAATGTGCAGAAAATATTGAGGAAATATGAATTTTAGTTTTAGCTCAGAATCGATGGAATCTCATCACATTCTATTGAATGATATGTGGCATATGTAGAATGAATTTAATTAAAATCATCTTGGAGAATTTGTACTCACTCATTACACAGCAAACGAAGAAAATCATCGGCAAGAAGAAATTGATCGTAAATAAAGCAGCAAAAAGTAAAAGAACCGAAAACATTCACATTTCTTTCCTTCTTCCTCGCTTATCTATTGTGATGTTTGCCATCATGAAAATTTCTTTTTTTTTTTTTCTTTTCTTTCATTAAATAATGAGCGAAATGTTGCATGTCTATGAGACAAAAGGGAAAGTAAATTGAGTTTATTGATGCTGGTATTGTGTGTTCTGTTCTTCTGAAATTAAAGATGTCAAAAAAATAACTTTAACAATTTTTGTTTTAAAAATATGAAATTTTTTCTAGATTTTTTAAATCTCAAAAAAATTCAAATCAGTTTCTAAAATGTTACAAAAGTAGCAAAGAAGTCAATAAAAATTTCAAAAGTAAGCACAAATAAAGAAACTTTTCCAAAAAAGCAAGCAAAAACAATCAACATTGAAAATAAAAATAAAAACAAAAAAAAATCAATTCACTTTAAATTTTATTTCTCTAAAATCAAAAAGCACAGTAAAAAGAACTTTTTTTCAATTTTGTCTCTAAATAATGCAAAATACATGCACTGAATGGGTGGAAATACTTCTTATTACTTTTTCAAAGAACAGAGAGCACACCCCATGAGCCACCATCAATATTTAATTTGCATTTTACAATAAAGTGCTTCGTTGTTTGCTTTTACGCTTAAAAGCGTCACAAAATATTGAAAAATGTGGAAAAAGAACAGAAATAAAATTGGAAAGTGCAACGAAACCAAATTCAATTTTGATAAAGAATAAAACAACAATAAGTGAATGGAAGTGGCGGAGATGCTTGAGGGAAAATTTTGTTCGGAGCTTTGAGGTGGTTAGGAGGGTTTGGGGTATTAAAGAGTGTTTAGAGTTCTTCGGAGGTGTCTGGGTACCTAAAAAGTAATAATATAACATTTTTGAGTCATTAACTTGAATAATCATAAAAAAATGCTCAAATTTCACTTCCACATCACCACCACCACCACCTCAACATACCATCACAATCTCCCAAAAAACCACCACCAACAATCACAGAACCAAATCTAAAGTTCAAAATCAAATATAATTATAATTCAGTGTCAATTTAATAACAGTAATACTCCGACTACAAAGAAAGCGGAATTGCATCATAAAAGCATCCTCAACTATCAGTAAACCATAAAACTTAATGTTATTACTCTTTCATTACGTTTTCTTATTTCTATACGAGCGAATTGAAATGAAATGAAAAGATTCCTGGGTGGGAAATTGTATCAACTAAGGAATGAGTCGAGAGAGAAAAAATTCAATTGCAGAAGCTAAAAGAAGCTTAAAAAGCCATCCCCGTACTTACCGACTCTAAGATGTGCGGGGATTATATTTCGATTTTCACAGAGCTACAATTTTTGTTGCTTCAAGAGAAAAAAAAATCTGTTTCACATTTAAAAAGATATTGCACATTGTGTGCGACTGAATGTGCAATTGTTGCCAATGGGAAATTATACTTTGGGATGGTAGCTGTGTGGGTGGAATAAGGAAATGTGAGAAATTCATGATTTCTGGTCGCTGCTACTCGATATCTTGATTCTACTAAAAAAATAATGAGCAACTTTAATTGCGAGAATATTTTTGCACTTAAGTATAAAATCCCAGACACCTCAAATTACCTCAATCCCCTACTTGAATCTCTTCAACACTGTTCAAAACACCATTCAGAAAAAAAAAATATTAATAACAGAAACATTTTTTCCCCTCCACGAATAAAGAATGAAAAAAATTACAAAAGTCCTCGTGTTTCATATCGAGGGACTTCAGCGCATTTTTGGCGCGGCGATCAGTAATCGAGCTACGAATTGAAAGTATATCAACTTTCAGGACAGACCTTGCAGTATTCTACATAAAAATAACGATAATTTTACAAAAATGTTACAACAACAATCAAAAACCCTTCAGTTTCAATTTCCTCACATTCATTGTTCATGCACAAGTGTGTTTTCATTATGCACAAACTAATAACTTGCAAAACTGAACAAAAAACTTTTCGTAAAAAATAACGGTCAAAAAATTTTCAAATGTCAACGGTTAAAAAATATTTGAAATTTCTATGACGTGAAGTTGCAGTCATGTGTTGATTATTTTTCTTTGTGAAATTAAAAATTAATTAATTAAGGTGTTTAAACACAAATTTGGGACTTTTAAATACATTTGCCGCCAATAACTCGATGAAACGAAGCTAATAAAACAAACCGAAGCTCTCTACGATGTCTAGATCAAAAGATAGTTTTTCAAAATTTGCCGACCGAACAAAGTGTATGATTGAGCTTCCTTTTTGAAAACAAGTTTCCAAAAATGCGCTAAAAATCAGAAATCTTACAAAATCGCATTAAAAGCTTCTTTATTCACGTCATAAAAGCTGAAGAAGGAAAGGAAATTAGTAGAATAAAGCTGTGCTATATAGCTTTTAATAATTCCCATCCAACAACACCGTCCGATGATTTTCAGATCAATGACATTTAAAGACTACTCAAAACATAATAAAAAAAAATCCAAATCCTTATTAGTTGCACGTTAATGATGGTCATGCTAATATTATGTGGTAGACGGGGAAGTGGACGATGACTTGAATTAATTCACAACAAATAAAAAATTATTTCGATTAAAATTCTCATTTAAACTTTATTTGCTGCAAGTTTGCTTGTCGTTCCTTCTTCATGTTTCACTGCTATAACCCTTTCACCTTCCTTTTTCTGTCTCACATTTAAGCTTGTACAATTATTATTATTGTTATTGCAGTCATTCTAATTGAATTATTTCACTGTTTATCGTTAAACATTCAACTATTAAGTTCTCTTTTTGTTTCTTTACTTTTTTGGAACAAAGGAAATGTTTTGTGGATGGAGGTGGGGGGATATTTTGGGAATTGGGGAGGATAAGATGAATTATTTTTGAGGTTAATTGTTTGTAGGATTTGAACCTCACAATTCTAATAGAAATTGACATAAAGTTGAAGGAACAAGAATGAACAATTTTACCTGCTGGTCCAACAACCATACAATCCTACCCCGAAAAAATCTTCAACACCCAAAAAGCTATCATGCATCCAAAATTAACTCCAAAGAAGAAGAAAAATTTCTCACAGTCGCGTCACTTATAACGCGAGACCTGTATATAAGTATTCACACCATAATATTCTGCACGACAAAAAAAAATTGTAGTTAAAAACACTTTTTGAATGAGATTGGGAAATGGCATGAATAGAGTGCTAAAATTGTAATACATAAAAATTCTTTTGTTGAGCTTTTTTAATTAAAAAATAAGAAAAAAAAAATATTTGTTGTATATACAAAGTGCTGAATTTAATAGCTGTGGATTTTTATGGCGAGCTTCTGAGAAAATAAAAAGGCGAGAAAAATGTCATTTTAGAATGAGAAAGGAATCCTTTTTTTCTTTCTATTTCTTCTTGACTTAATTTTTTTACTATTTTTAAATGCTTTTTATTGCTCGTATTTACTTTGAAGAAATAAAAAAAAAATATTTTGATATGGGGAAAGGGATGAAGCATCGTCTAGGAATGTGAATGGATTATAAACCTATCAGATGACGTCTTAGATCCAGGATAAAATTAGTTTTAATGCACAAGCTAGAATTATTGTAGGATCGGATATGGAATTTGTATTTTATGAAGTTCCTGGTATGGAGCAAAAGATTTAAAGCTGCAATTCTATTCACACTTAAATTGTAGTCACAGAGTAAAGCTTTAAAAATAGGAAAGAAGATTAGGACACAAAAGCAGTAAATCTTTTTCATTTGTGAGATGTAGAAATGAGTTGAGGATTAAGGCAGAAGGAAGAAGTAGTAAGGAACTTTAATTAAACGCCACACTGATGACTTTCCACATTTTTCATGATTTTCCTTTTTGCTTCTGGTTTGGCTAATGTTAGGTAGAATTTTATTAGAATTTGATGCTGATAATATTTTTTGGATGCAAAATCTTGGAAATAAGATAAAAGTAAGAGCTTAAAGAAAACAAAAATTCTGCAATTTATCTAAAAATCCTCACAAGGATTCTAATAAATTACCACAGAAGAAAGAAGAAAGTCTCATAAAATACAATCACACATACTCATTTCTTATGAGTCAAGGATCTCATTGGCCTTATTTTCGCTCTCATTTCTTGTTTCACATGGAAGTAAGAAATTTTCTCATGTTCTAATAATATGAGGTTTTGTGTGGATTTTGACAGAATTGGAATGAAAAAATTTTTCAAAAATAAAAAATTTTAATTTTTTCAAAATTTAACCTCAAATATTTGAATTTTGAAAATTTGCTTGAAAAATCTAATATTCTCACAAAATTCCCACCAAGGACGCAGCACAAAAAAAAAAAGACCTTCATCCATATGGAATAACTTCCTCCCATTAAGAACGTATGGAGAAGAAAATAAGGAAAAAATTCCAGACACATAAACTTGCCTCATAGAACTCTCGTCGATGTTCACAATCCCACTTTATTTCTCTATTTCTGTTCGTTCTGCAAGCAGTAAAAAAGAACTTTTCATTCTGTTCCTGAAGATTTTTTTTAGCGCATTTTTGAAAACTTGTTTTCAAAAAGGAAGCTCAATCATGCACTTTGATCGGTCGTTCGGTCGTTCGGTCGTTCGGTCGTTCGGTCGTTCGGTCGTTCGGTCGTTCGGGTCCCAATTATCTCTTGATCTAGACTTCGTAGCAAGCTCGGAATTGTTTTAATAGCTTCATTGAATGTTTTTATTCCCGCCGTTTATATTGAAAAGTCAAAAAACACTCATTAAATAGCTTAATTCATCGATTTTTTATTTCAAAAAAAATATGTAAACAATGCAGGGCAAAGCTATGCTGATGAGAAATTTGAATTATTTCTAACCGTTAAAAAATTTGAAATATTTTTGACCGTTATTTCGGATTAAATTTTTTTCTTTTATACACCTTAATTAATTAACATTTAATTTTTTCATACATTATTTTATTATGATTAAAGAAACAGCAATAGAGTTTTAAAACTCGACATTCTTTTCTATTTAATCAATTGCTAATCGCTGCGTCAAAAATGCGCTGAAGTCCCTCGATACAAACGAGGACTTTTGTAATTTTTTTGCTTTTCTCCCTCCTTAAATCGAAAGTTTTTCACAAGTTTTTCATTCATTTCTGTAGAAAAAGTTTTTTTTCACTTTTTCTTCGTCTTCTTCACTTTCCAGCGTTAAGGAGAAAATCTCTGAAAATCTACAAGAAATTCAATCTGCAACGAGCATAAAAGCTCAAAAATATGTTTTCGATTGTCATCAGCAAATGGATTTAATGTATCGTTTACTATTGATGGAAGGAAAAGAAATTTCTTTTTTGTATCTTTGCTGTTTCTCGCAGAAATGAAAAACTTTATGGACTTTTGTGTTATTCAGTTAACATTATTATTGGCATTGTTGTGTGTTGAGATTTGGTATGAATGAAATTGGAGATTATGGGATGGTGTGGATGGTTGTTTATGGGATGTATCGATGGTTAGGTGTTCATGCTTTATAAATAGATGCAGATTGTGAAGATATGTGTGTGATGTGTGGACTCTTGAGTGAGAATATTCAAGATGCTTATTATTGTGGATGAGAGTGTGTTTTGGAATGACAAGTGGATGGCAATGAGTAGCTGGTTGCAAAATTTTTAAGGATTTGGAGATGAATTTTGAATTGTCAATTGTCTGGAAAGTTTGAGGAAGATATTGCAATTTTTTGGGAGGTTTAAGTTTTTTTGAATATTTTTTTTCAACCTTTAAAGTGGATTTAAAGTTTTTGGAAGGATTTGAACTTCTAAGAGCATCTGAAAATTCTTCCACATCCACTGACAAACAATTCATTCACCCAATTTGAAGGTTTTTCTATTCTCTTGAACTGCCACTATCATTACACTTTCTCAACATTCTCATTCTCTTCCTACAATAAATACTCTCACTAAAGTTCACTTCTAATTAAATTATCTCAAAGTATGATAATGAGGAAGTTCAATGAGAAAAAACTTTTCCTTCTTCGTCAACAAAGTTCATTATAAAAAATTCTAACCCGTAGAAATACAAAATAAACAAGAAAAGAGAAAATAACTGGAAACAGAATGAAAAAAAAAAAGTTTTGCGACTCGCTTAACAACAATGAAAATTACAAAAAAAAAGTTTCAATTTCAATAATCTTATTTTTTTGTTTCATTTACAGATTGAAGATGAAGGCAAGCATGGAAATGACGACACACGAATGTTTGTGCTCTCATCCTTGGCAGCACACAAGAAAACACACATGGCATGTATTTTGTGTAAGGAAATGATGATGGTATACGATCGATATCCTTTAATCGATGGAACATTCTTCCTGAGTCCCATTCAACACTCAAAGGATTGTATTGAGGTAAATATTAATTTTTTTTATATATATTTTGAGGTTATGCTCATTTTTGAATGAATCGTTAGCTTTTTTTATTCAAAGTCAATAATAAATCAAAAATTCCCCATTATAACCTCGAATCTCAACCACAATTCACTTTCATTCTCACAAATATATGAGATCCTTAAATGAGCCAAAAAAAATCGCCATAAATTACATTGTACATCCATAGATTACGAGTTTTTATTAAATCTGACTTGATGCCAACAACAAAAGTCCATATAACATGATATTATTTGTTGTCTGCGGAATCAATGACTAGACTAAAAAGCATTTCATTTTCTCCGTCCCATTCTCTTGTTGCTTGTATGTATTTAAAGACCATAAGCGATTATTGAATGTACGAGCTATAAAAAAAAAAGCTTCAAGAACATGAAAATGTCATAAGGACGATGACTTAGAGACAGTAGAAAGAGTGGTGCTGTGATTAATATTTAATTCATTTTATTATTATAAGCTTCGGAAATGTAGGTCACTGCGACATCGACAATAACATGAATAGATTGTCGAGATATAAAATTGGATTTCGTGTTTTTAAAACTTTGAACTTTTTTTAAGCATGGAATTGTGTATGACATTGTGGTGGGTTGGATGTAATGGATTTATTGCTGGTATAGGGATTATTAAGGAGGTTCGCATGGGGTATGTTAGAATTTATGGTACATAAGTTGTCAGCACAATTAAAACTAAGCTCAAGTCATATCCTGTCGCCAGCGCTACCCACAAACATTGAAATAATCTAAAAATACCTTAAAGTCTGCCAGAGGATTAAAGGGATTAAGAATTACAACATACTTACATCAAGCTTGAAGAAATTAAAGTCATGTTGAGGTAGTTCAAGGTATTAATAATGGAAAATCAATAATCATTAAATAAAGCATGTCATACACCTACAAATTGTCATTTTATAATTTTCTTTAGTTGTTAGCTGTCATTCTCAAGCGAGAACATTTTCTTTTGTAAAAAGCTTTAATCCCTTCCAAAAATTGTAAAACTCAACTAAAAAAATTAAATTTAAAGATGAAACTTCAAGTTTCGCGCCAAAAAAACACAAATTCAGATCATCTTTATAATCTCCCATCTTCTGTCTACTTAATATCACTCCAAACACCAGCTGATGTACATAACTGCTCCGTATAAAATTATCATTACACACCAGTGTTTTACTACAATTCCATTTACCATAATAATCCAAATTGAACATTTTTTTCTGCTTTAGCAATTCCTTTCGTATTAATCACATTCGCCCAGACACTTTTTTTTTTCGTGTATTACTGACTGTATATGCATGTAACTGACTCGTTAGTTGAACTCAGTTTTGTGCATTCTTTGTTTAGTTAAGCCACAAACATGATTATGTTCAAAAAAGTAGCAGTTCATTAATCAAATAAGACGAAGAATCTATCAAATTGCTGTAAGGGAGGATTGTCCAAAGGGTTTACGACAAATTAAATGAATTATGGTTCGAGCTCTAGACTGTCATTGATAAAAGTTGGAAAAGCTTTAAGTTTTGCTTTTTTTGAATATATTTTTTTTTCTAGTCAGAACTTGATACTTTATCTGATTATATGTCTCATTTCATTATCCTTTTGTCTCTTATTTTCTTTTCAGACGAAATTCGAGGGACGAACCTGCTACTTGACATCCGTCTGCATTGAATGTCTCGATGGTACCATTCCAGAAAAGATTTTCCGTTGCCGGTAAGTATTTTATTGTCTCATTCATCCTCTTGATGCTCGTTAACTGATACAATTTACATTTTTTTTCCTTATCTTATTTCTCCTTTCATATAATCATCATATCTTGTTATACTCTCATCTTTAAATCACTTACAACATATATATCGTATAGATTCTGTGCTGATAAGTGGGATGGATCGGCACTCGTTATGGGAACGATGTATTCGTTTGACATTTTTGCAGCAATGCCCTGCTGTACGGAACGATTGAAGGTAAGAAAACGGATAAACATTAATAGTGAATAAGTAATAGAGGGAAAATGGATAAAGATGTGGAATTATATGGCATTGAGTGCATTACTTATAATTTCTGAGAGTATGACTAATTTTAAAAATTTTAAACTTAATTTTTTAATTTAATTTTAAAATTTTCGAAATTTTCTAAAATAATTTTTTTATTGAATTTTAAAAACTTAAAACAAAAATTAAAAATTTTAAAAAAATCATCTCCATGAAAATTTACATCCATCTTGAAGAAGAATCTCAATCTTGTTCAATGTTCATCAACATCCTCTGTAAACTAACTCGACATCGCCCTTCCATGACTTACAGCTTGACGTAGAAATCTAGTTTAAAAATTGAGTTACTTCGTTTATATTTTTCACGTTTTTCCATTCATCTTCAAGATTTTTTTTCTCTACAAGTTTCTTGTTATCATCACTTGACACCATTACTGACATTGACTGTCTTGAATAAGAATTGACTGATGTGCTCTAGAAAGTTTAAGCTTAGTTAGATGTGATTTTTGAGGTAAGGTTGGAGTGATAGTTGGTGAATTGGTTTGGAATTGATTTTTTAGAGATGTACTTGAATAAATAACCCCAAACCTAGTTCTTACAAAAAAGACGTAATTCCAACTCAAAAACCCACACAACAATGCTAACCTCAAAAAAACTTTCCAGACCAAAATTTCATCGAACTTTTCTTTTCAATTTCAAACAATTACTATTTTTCGAGGTCATTTGAATATTTTATTGACTAGAGCATCAAAAGTTTGTTGTGTAATTTCACCTGTCATTCAAATTCCATTCAATATAAAAGCTATCATTTCCATGTCACATGTTGCTTTTTTGACTAGACTGTATTATTAGAATTGACAGAGGACAAATTAAATTCTTTTGGGTCAAGTTAAATTATTCCTCAATGACCTTACAAAATTCTTTAAATAAAGAACCATAAAAGTCTGCATCAAAAATTCTCAAAAAAAAAATCCATAACGCACACAAGCAGCAGCTCAAGCACCTAATACGACATTATGAAAGAAAAATATGAAAAATGCGTTCAACATTCAAACCAAGCCAATTTATCTCATCTGCGATATCTCTCCGCGAGCAATTCAGACAATAATTCTTGCTTATTGCAAATTCTCTTTTTGTTCCTTTTTTTCTTTTATCATGAATAATTTGCTCATAAAGACTGAAAAATGGAAAATTGTTTTTGAATATCAAAAGTTCGCAGTTGTTAAGCTTCTGCACATGAATTTTTTATATCGCATATACACACAGTTGTGCGCTGTTCCTTCAAGTATCATTTCATGAGAAAATATACGCGAGATAAGAAGTACACAGAGAAAAAAAGGGAAAAAAGAATTGGCAATGAAAACGTATAAAAAAAAGCTCCTAAAGCGGTCAATTGTTTCTTCACTCCTTCTCACTCAATGTCTGCGTACATATCCGACGATAAGAGATAAATTCACAGATGGATAATAAAGTTGATGTCGGAATTGTTCAAATATTCATTCGAAAGTACAATTGGGGAAATGGAAGTAAAATGTCTTATTTAATGGTCGGACTGTGATCATAAAATGTACTTTACAGTCATAAATGAAGTGGAGCTTTTAATTTTTTGGGTACACTAAAGGGAAAAATGATTGTTGAATAAGATTGAAGAATTTTTCTGAAATTCGAATTTTTTCAAAATTTTTAAATTTTTAGGGATTTTTAGTTTTTAAATTTTTTAAATCTTATAAATTTTTAAATTTTTTGAAATTTTCTGAAATTTTTAAAATTTTTTTGAAATTTTTAAAATTTTTTGAAAATTTTTAAATTTTTTGAAATTTTTTAATTTTTTTTAAATTTTTTGAAATTTTTTATGTTTTTTTAAATTTTTTTAAATTTTTTTAAATTTTTTTAAATTTTTTTAAATTTTTTTAAATTTTTTTTAAATTTTTTTAAATTTTTTAAATTTTTTAAATTTTTTAAATTTTTTAAATTTTTTTAAATTTTTTAAATTTTTTAAATTTTTTTAAATTTTTTAAATTTTTTTAAATTTTCAAATTTTAAAATCAAAATTTCATTTTTCTGAATTTTATCAAAATTAAATTCCGTAAACAATTTTTCTTCGAGTGTACCATTCATATCTTGGGAGTTATATCTCACTAAAGTGCATTCAATTGCAATTTTATTACGGTTTAAAAAAGTATTTTTTGATGAGGGTTAAAAATTCCAAAAAATTTTATTAATTCCTATATTTCCATTTTACAGTGCAACAATTGCTTCAAACTCCTTTTACATCCCCATCAACGATTAAACTTCTTCAGTGACTACACACACTCCGTCTCATGCCCATACTGTCAATCACAAGATACTCACTTTGTAAAGCCATTGAACTACTGCTACACCAACAAACCTCTCCAGCAATTCCAGCAGTGGCCATGACATGAGGCCACGTTAGACTCACCAAAGTCCTCGACATTGGCATCGCCAAAAATTGGAAGCAATGAATCCGGTTATATGTCGTTGACACATGGTGAGTCTAACGTGATGAGTAGCAGCAGCAAAGCCAGTTCAATTTGGGGTGATAAGTCATTGTGGAATCTATCAAATAGTCCAAATTCCACATCATCAATGCAGACAGCAAATAGCAGTATGTGCAGTAGCGATGGAAAAGATTCATTCTGGCACTCATCAACATCATCGCCAATCTCATCAGCATCACAATACAATCACTTGAATTCTCTTTGGGGATGTTCTTCAATTAAGAGTGATCCACATGAGGAGTCACTCGGATCTATTTGGAATATTCCACCAGCAACATCATCACCAAAATTGCATGACTCAAATTTTGAAGCACCACTTCCACCACCAATAAGTTACAATCAGAAATCACAACCACAATTGTTGAGACCTCAGGATATTGGCGGTATGTCATGGAGTGGATTGTCAAGTGCAAATAATGGCAACAATCACAACAACAACAACAATATTAATAATAATAATAATTGCAATAAGATGAAAGATCCAGTTGGTGCATTATGGGCACATCCAACACCACCAAACTTACCTCTTACACTTCAGGCACAGAACTACAATTTGTTGTCGACAAACAGTAAGTTCCAATCGCCAATTAAGCCAATGGGAGTTTCAAATAATTTCATGTCACAAACTCCCATGTCATCGACCATAAATACACAGAGCTCTACCTCATGTAATATGCAACTACTTTCTGATGATTTTCTCAGTTACTTCAGCATGATCAATTAGTTTAATTATCATTTTATTTAAAGAATCAAGTCTCGATGTCCTGCAAATTTTTTGGTTTGCAATGTGACATGAATGACACAAAAATATAATCTTTTTATATATTTTGAATTAATTCAATTAAGCGAAATTTATTGAATTGTTGATTAGTTTTATTTTTATTTCAATTTTTTTTATACATTATTATTTTTTGAGTTTCTCGTTTTATTTTGTGTTGAAAAAGTGTTTTTTTTTTCGTTTTCCGCTTTCTCAATGATTGTGATTTAATTCCTTGGAAGCAAAACATAATTGTCGAAAATTTTGAAAATTTTAAATTTCAAAAAATATATTGTAAATAAAAAAAATTAATTGATGATGATTTTGTGTATAGAAATTGATGAAAATTCCTATCATTAATTAATTAATTCATAAGACGATATACAATATCAATTTATAGAGAATATGAATAATAATTCAACAGTTATAGTGTGTTATTATGATCATAATTTTATTATTCATATTATATTATTATATTATTGTATTTTTAAGGGAACATCCCTTAATTAAATTAATTCTAATTTTGTGAAAAAAAAAATAATCATGAATTTTTCTTATAAGTAGTGAAAAAGTAAATTATTTCATAATCATTATTAATCCACAATTTATTTCCAACAATAACTTTTTTTGTTAAATTAAAAGAGTTTATTAAGCAAAATTTATTATTTTGACGTAATTTAACTTAATTAAAAAATAAAATATTAATAATATTAAAAAATTTAAAAATAAATGTAAAAAGAAGTGTATAATTAGAGCAATAATTGAATTATGAAATTTATTACCTCTTACATGAAAAAAAAGAACAGATTAGTTTCCTTATGAATGTATACAAAAATTTATAATCATAAAAAAAGTTTTTAGTTTCAATTTTTTTTTTTTATAAATATTTGATTTATCGTCTCATTTCTGACTTATTGTGAATTTGTGTATATCATATGAAAATAATTTAGTTTTAAGAATTAATGGAAGTTTTTCTACAAAAAAAAATAAAGAAATTAGGATTTAGGAAATTTTCTACGATTTCTCGCAAAAAAAAAAAAAAGTTTAATGAAAAAGAATTAAGGAGCTCAAAATTTTTTATATGAAAAGCTCTTTTGTAGATTTATGTGCGAATAATCACAAGAATTTTTCAATATCAAAATATAAAGCAGTGTGGATAATTTCGGATTTAAGGTATTTGGTTGTCTTGGAGAGACTTGAGGGGGTGTTGTTGAAAATTTTGTGCACTTTCGTTAAATTTGAATAAAATTTCATGACCAAGATTCACGAAAATTTCCTAGCACATTCACTTCAAGCCCTCTAGCTACCTCTCAAAAAATTTTGATAATCAAAATCGTCGTTTTAAATTTTAAGGCGATTATTTCCATGTAAAATTACCAAAAGAGTCAAAGAATTGATGATAAAAAAAAATTATTACGGAAAAGTATTCGATAATAATACAAAAATTTATACTGAATAATAATTAATCGGTTTGAAAATGCAAAGAAAGTTTTTAAAAAATTTATAGAAATTAAGGCAAACAAAAATTACGAAAAAAATGGAAAAGGAAAAAGTTTTTTTCATTTTAAAAATTCTCAATGAAGTGTGATAATTTTTTATACGCGATTGTAGATGTTATGATGATAAGTATTTGTTCTATTTGGATTGGGGAAACTGAACCTGGGATTATGAGTTTGATTTTGGAATTTTTTGAATTTTTAAAATATTTAATTTTTGAAATTTTGAAGTGTTTTCATGGAAATTATGCAACTCTAAGCAAAATTTTCATTAAAATTCTTCAAGAATGTCAAAGTTTAATTATTAAAAAATCTCAAAAATTTTTAAAATGTTATAGACCCTTGACCCTCTTCAGACATCCCCCAACATAGAACGTTTGTCTCTCATGTTTGATAAACTTAGTATGTTGCTTTATTCATATCTTTTACCAAAAATTTTCGGTTTTAAAATTCTTTATTTGGACATTTTTTACAAAATTTATACTTAAAACATATTTAAGCACTTTTTAATCATTCCCATATTTTTCAAAACTTTTGGAATTTTTGATGGATTTTTCTTCACTTTTTTTTCTTGTCAAATCAAAATTTGAAAATTGATTTTTTTTATGAAATAAGGATTAAGGTTTTTAAGGGTACAAAAAGGAAATATTGAAGGATTTGAGGGTGGAAAGTGAGTTGTTACAAAAATCAATAAATTTTAGTTTAATTTCCCATTAAAAAATTCATAATTTTAGTTTAAATTTTTAAGTATTATTTAGCAAAATTTTTCCACTTAAATAGCAAAAAAATCACAATCAGCTTAAATCATCACATTTCTCATAACTTTTCGATTATTTCAAATCATTTCATATTTTTATTTCTTTAAAAAAATAATTCAACTTAATTTCATCATTATCATTTCACTATCATCCAACCCACATCTCATTAAACAAGCTACGACTCATTTACCACCCACAAGAACTCTTCAATCATCCTTTCCACACCCAAATTCTTCTGCACAGAAGTGATAACAATGCTTAATAAATCAGCATTTAAAAATTACTTATTTTTGCATATGCTCACATGTGATTGTGCTTTAAGCATATTTGTTCTATTTTTCTCATTTTTAAATTGCAGAACTCTAAACAAAGAGTCACATCAAAAAAAATATTGTATTATAGAAAAGTTCTGCTGATATTTTTCTACGAAAAAGTGAAGAATTCCATCTCGAAAAAAAAAAATTGTAAATTACTAATTAAGCTACAAAAATACTATCGATAATGAAATTTTTGAAGAATTTGAATCTTCTATGAACATTTATTAAAGACACTGGGTTTTTGGGGTTGATTTGTTAGTTTGTAGCTAGTTATACTTGAAGATATTGAAAATTAGATACAAACTAAGAAATCAGCACCTAAAAATTTGAAATTTACGAATCAGAGTTGATAATTGGTGTTGCTGTAGATTGTAGATTAAAGGTCATATTTTTAAGGATGCATTCTTAAAAAAATGAGGAGACAAAAATTTTAATAAAGACCATCTAAAGCAAATCTACAATAAATAGCAATACCATCATCAACCTCCAAAATTTACTGGCAATTTGGGGTAAAATTAGGCACTTTCACTAATTTCACAGCCTTCAAGCTCAAAAAGAACCTAATATTACCTCAAATCTAGCCAACAAGCACTAAAAATGCAATTTTCTACAAGCAAATTATGCCAAAAAATTTAAAAACTTATACAAAATTACACCGATGAGACTAAAATAAATTTTTCTACTAAAACTTCATCTTATTCTAAAATCGACTGCCCTAAAATTGCAGGAGCAGTTAAGTAAAGAAAAATTCTTAAGAATTAAATCCCAAAATAATTTTTTTTTGGGTAACTTAAAATCATCTTTTGCGGATTGATGAATTGAACTTAATTAAGTAAACTTCGCGATAATGAAGCTTTCAAGGTGATTAAGCTTCAATATTAATCCTCACCATTAAGTGAGTAAAAAAAATAATAAATTTCTTATCGTGAAACATTAAAGATTGAGTAATAAGAAGCCACGAAACTAACACTAATTATTGCCATTAATTAATCAGAAAATGAAGATAACAAGAACAACTCATTGATAACAGAATTAAAAGAAATTAATTCTAATTACTGTGTGAATGAAATTGCGAGTGAATGAAAATGAACATAAATATTTTTTTTTTATAGTTTAATGACAAAACACAAATTAGCTGAAATGAGCCAAAAGAGAGCAGAAAAATTAAATCAAGAGAAACTTTTTTTTTGGCAAGTACACAAAATAAAATAAAAAATAATGAAAAATTTTCCTCATTATTATTGATAAAATATATTATTAATATATATAAATATAGCAAAGCGTTATCGTAAAAAATATTTTTTTTTCTTCTTCATGAAGGAATCATGCAACAACAACAACAACAATGAAGTTTTTCTATCTATGAAAAACTTTTTTTTTTTGAGTGAAAAATTTTCTCTTAATTTAATTAAACTTTTAGTTTTTTTTGCTTACCTCAGAGTTTAAAGCAAATATAAAATTTATGAGAGAATTAATGAATATATCTGATAGGTTGAGGGGGTAAGAGGGGTTGCAAAAGGTGAATATTTGAGTAAATTGTGAGGCATGAGAAATTTATCCAATTAAATTTCTCAATTCAATTAAAAATTTAAAATTATTTTTTCTTGCGGACACTTCAGTATTTTCTCAGATTTTAACTTTTTTATTTTGAAAATTAAAAATTTATAATTTTTCCTAAAACTAAAAATTTATAATTTTTCCAAAAATTAAAAATTTATAATTTTTCCTAAAATTAAAAATTTATAATTTTTCCTAAAATTAAAAATTTATAATTTTTCCTAAAATTAAAAATTTATAATTTTTCCTAAAATTCAAAAATTAATTTTTCAATTTCTTACATTTAAAAGTTTAAAGTCTTTAATTGTAAAATTGATTTAAAATCCAACAAATAATTTATCTTTAACACCTCATTTATAATTCACCACCCCAACCCTCTGAAAAAAATTTAAATAAAGGAAAGAAATAAAGAAGAAAATGAATATAAAAGTTTAGTCCAGTTGGTGTTGAAAAATCATAAAGAAAATAAAATATTAAAAGAAGGAAGGCAAGAAAAAAAAATATGGAAAGAAATAATTTATATATTTAATATATATAATGAAAATGAAATGAATTATTATTAAAAATTATATATACATAAAGAATATAGAATTATCGTCTCTCTCGTAGGACGCAATGGAAGCAACTTTGAATTTGTAAAATGAAATGAAATGAAAAAAAAAGTTTAAACAAAATTTTTTATTTAATTTTTTCTGAGGGGAGAATTTAATTTTTTTTGTTTCTTTTTATTTGAAATTATTACAAATTTTCCTCCCTAATAAGAATAAATATTAAAAGATGTGCTGGATGGGAGGGACAGTGAGAATTTTTGAAAGTGGAAATGGAAGTAAAAATTATTAAAAATTCAGCAATATTTGCCGACAATCTGTACGATTTAAAACAGCTCAGGAGTTTTTTGTGTGGAAATTTGCTTTTAAAATTTCATAAATTTAGGAACTCATAAATCATTAAAAATTTGACACTGCCGGAAAATTCACAAAAATTTTACTTCCAAAAATTATTCAAAAATTTTTAATTTCTCTCAATATCCAGCATTAACAACAGAACTCAATTCTAGCTAAATTTCATTGCAAAACTTAGCTACAAAAACAGTCAAAAACACAAGTTCTCGAATCTGGTAATAACCCTTAATTTAATTCTTATATGGGGTAATAAAAAAATATTTAACAAAATATAATTGTGAAAAACTACAACAAAAACCTCCAAGAAAGAAAAACTTTTTTTTTAATTAAACAAGAAAAAAAAAGAAAAATATTTTAAAAAGTTATTCATTTTTTTAATTTTTATTATTTGATGACATGAATTAGTTTAAACGATGGAAGGATGAGGAAATATTACAACACAAAAAAAACATGAGTACCTCCCAATAATCCAATAATAATAAATGAGTTTTTGTTATTGCACATATACTTGATATGGAATATGAGTAGCTGTGGAAGGTTAAAACCTACAAACTACTCAACTTCATATTGAGAATTAAAATAGTGAAAATTTTTTTAAATAATTTATTTTTATGTTTTGTTGTAATGAATTTTATTTTAATGAATTTAGAAAATGATGAATAATTCTGGTTGATGGTGGAGTTTGCTGGATGTTTTATTGGTTAATGTGGTATGTTGTCCTATAATTCAATAAATTAGCACTTAGACTTGTAGAATCTTCTCTAAAGCACAGCTAAATCTGGTTTTTGAGATTATATAAGCTCGTATCTAACAACATCATTATGTTTAGTAACATAGAAGCTAATGACACAATTACTAGGACAACCTGCACTAGTTGGTCAGAATTTAAATGAGAAAATCAATCATACCTCATCAAAAAGCATGAAAATTGTCAAAAAATTAAAAACTGATAACAACAAGCTGCAAAACGACTCTACTAGAGTCGAATTAGTTTCATTCATGTCAACTCTAGTTAAACAAAAATTAAGAAGTTTTTCTTCAGAACAATGATTAAATCTGATCCCAACTAGTGTCATTCCATCTAAAATTACTCATTAAACCAAATTCACAAACCCATCCACAGCCAGAAAAACCTGATTTTTATTATGTTGAATGTAATACAAATTTTTCATACATAGTAAAAAAAATGAGCACGATTCGTTCATCGTGTGACAAACAAAAGAAAAAAGAAAAAAAATGTTTTTCGTTTTTGTTGGTAGGTCCTGAAAAAACTACACAAAAACAAACAACAACAACAACAACAAAAAAAAATGAAGAAAAACTTCTCAGATCATCTGATGAAAACACGTACAAATCAAAGTTATTTTTTTTCTATAGTAATTATTACTAATTAAATCTATATTAATATTAATATAACACAATATCTTTATCACAAGAAGAAATGAAATGAGAAAACTCTATAAAATTAACTTAATAAGAACTAGATGTGTGTGTAAATAGGATATAAATGAAAAAAAAGTTTTTTATACATAACTATAACTATTAATGACTACAATAATTGATGATGCATAATTATATATAATAATAATGATGATTATAATACAGATTTAATATTTGATATAGTAGAAAAAAACAGCAAAGAAGTTTTTTTTTTGTTTCTCAAAAATTTGTCAAAATTTTTTTCAGTTCTTGATTCGGATTTTTAGAGATTTATTTTAGGGTTATGACTAGATATTTTGATGATTAAGATCTTAAAAGGTTTTTCTGAAATTAGATTGAAATTAGAAATATATATCTATAGATTAAATATCAATAGAAAGGTCAATCAAACTCTCAGAATATTCTACTATTTATGTAGATACAGTGCAAAAGACACTTCAAGGGTGAATAAAATTTCGAATCCCTTTAAAACCCCCCTTAAATTAAAATCCAAAATATCAAAATATCTAGTCAGCTCCGCTGACGAACAATATTAAACATAAACTAAATGCTATATTTAAGCAGCTATTTATTTTGAAGCTATCTAAAAATATATCCGTAGCTTTGTTCAACAAAAATGTCAAAAATGATGAAAATTTTGTTCCAAAAAAAAAAACATTTTAGATGAAAATTAAAAATTGTAAAAAATATCTATCAGTCAAAAAGTTTTCAAGTAGAAATTGAATTTGATTAGGAAGGAGCAATAAGTTTGTAAAAACTTTAAAAAAGCAGACAGGTACAGTTAGGCAATAAACATTTCAGGTTGAAAAGTTAAGAAAATTTTCAGGACCTTTTGATTTCAGGTTCAGAGACTTTTTCTAGCTTAGGTTGAGCAGTTAACTATTCAATAAAAACTCACTTTTTTCTTTCATTTAAGTATGGTTCAATAAGTTCAAAAAATTAGGTTCTTATTAGACAGTCAAAAACAGACGGTAAGGTTTAGGAATTAAGTTTTCAAAGCTTTATAAGAATTCTTCAACATAATTGCAATTTTTCGTTAAATTTACTTTTTTATGTGCTTGATTTTCAATAATTTTGATCAAAAATGATATCAAAAAATCCTCTTTTAAATTTAATTACGTATACCCAAATTTTTCTGAAAAAAAAAAAATCTTTTTAAAACAAAAATTTAAAAAAAAATCAAAATAATTTTGAACTTCTAAATATTGCAATAAATCAAAAGAAAACTTATCCAAAACTCTTCAATTAAAACTACTTGCTCCTTTTTATCAAATCAAAATTATAAAAACCTGCATCAGCATCATAATAAAGAAATTTAATTTCCATTAGGCTAAATAAAAAAAATAATAATCGATGATATATTTTCAATAATAAGAGAACAGACAACAAAATCCATCAACAATAGTTCCCTTCCAAACTCACATACAAAACAAATGCAGTTAAATACAAAGAAAATAAAATAAAACGAGCAAACGGTACAAAAACAAAAACAAAAACAAAATTCAAATGAAATAGCAAAGAACAAAACGATGCCAGTTACTTTTATTTCTACTTCCGGAAGCCTTTTTCATATTTAAAAAATAGACCACAAAAAATATGATATAGCATAATAATATAATGTGTAGGTACAAAAACAAAAAAAAATCCACAGCAGAGAAAAAGATTGAGAAACAAAGATTTTTTTTGAAAATGAATTAAAAGTTTTTTTATAAAGGAACAAATAATAATAATAATAAATTCTATTGATTTTTATCTCATTTTATTCGTTGAGTGAAGTTTTTTAGATGTTTAGTAGTTGAGTGAGAAATAGAAATAGAAGTTTTTTGTAGGAGATTTTGGAGGTCTATTGATAATTTAGGAAGTTTTGAAGGGGATGATAAAATAATATAAAAAGATACGAGCATATCTAATACAATTTAAGTCAAAATATTCAATTGATAAGACCATAATAAATTTCCAAAATAGACACCTAGTCAAATCCAAATGACTTCAAAAAATAATTTTCAAACCTTTCCCCTCAAAATTACTCAAAAAATTCACATTCAATTGCCTCCACAATCACCTTACAAAAACATCACAGAAAATATAAATTCCCTAAAAGCTATCATAACCAAATAACCTACCGATACTTAAACAAACAAAAATAAAATTTTCTTGAAAACATTTCCTTTGTGTCCTATTAGATACTATGTCAGAGTTTATAGCAAAAAGATAATTATTGTATTTTAACAGAGTGGAAAATTGTTTTGAAAGAAATTCTTCATAAATTCTTTGGAGTTCATTGACGACTTGAAATAATTTTGTTTTACAAGTCAAAGATTTTCAGACAATTCCATTTTTGTGGGTTTGAGTTATTCATTTTGAAAAATAAGATATAGTATGATGCTTATTAAGTTTTTTGAAATTTTGGAATTAAATTTTAAAATTTAAAGATTTAATTTTCATTACTCACAAAATATTTTATGTTTTCTTATGAATGGAAAAGTCAGTAGAATTTACCTCAATACCTAAGTAATAAAAATAACAAAACTTTAAAATATGTTTGGTTTTTTTCTCATATCATCTCAAAATAAATATAACAATATATAAATGAAATAATCTAATAAACTAAATAATTAGCGAGGAGACATAAGAAGAATGAATTTATATGACATAATATAATATATCTCTATGAATTATCTCTACTACAATTAACTGCTTCGTTAGTGAGAATTTTTATCGTTTATTCGTGCATCATAAAAAAAAATATTAAATTATTGCACATGCAAGTGAGAAATTTTTAAACATAAAGTTTTTGAACCTCCCTCGTAAGATTTTTTCCTACACAAAATACATAAAGTTTATCATTGCAAATGAATGCAAAAATAAAGAAAATTTATATGAAAAATTTTTTTTTTATTAAACTTACAAATTGTAAAAATTTCAGACAAACACAAAAAGTTTTCTCAGGAAGAAAATGATGAAGAAAAAATAATGAAGATGGAAATTAAAGTGGATAATGTGGTTGATGTTGTTGAGTTTTAGAAGGTCAAAAATTAAATTTTTCATCAGAAAATATTCAAATTCAATTTTCTTAAAAAATTCTGAAAAAGGTTTTCAAAAAACTAAAAACTAAAATTTTATAGAAATTTAATAAGTTAATTTTGAATTTTTTTGATAAAATGTTAATAAAAAATTTTAAAAATACTTATCAAGCCACAAAAGCATCAACCACAAAACCCACAAGTAAAAATCTGCAAAGATGGATAAAAATCAAAGTTTATTGAAAGATTAAATAAAATTTTTACAAAATGTAACTACAATGAAAGTAGAAAATAACTTCAGGAAGCAAAATAACAAAAAACTACCAGAAATAAAGCAAAAATCATTTTTTTGTTTCTGTTTTTTGCATACAATATAAAAAACCGGAATCACATTATTTTTTAATTACCGCAAAATACCTCAAAAATCACAAAAAAAAATGTTTTTCTTTTCTTTTCTTTATAAATAACGAAACAAATGATTTATGCAGATATAATAGCTGGATTTAAAAGATATAAGAACACCCTCCAAGCTTATGCGAGGATGATAATAATAAGAATAAAAATAATAATGATATATTGTGGAAACTTGAGAGAAATTCTGGCAATTTTTGCATTACAAAAAAATACAGCAAATGCCAAGGGGCCGTTCACTTATTACGTAACGCTCTGAGGGGGGGGGGGGGGTCGAGAGTTTGTTACGGTCTATTGTTCTCGCAACTGATTCTTTTGTTAAAAACGTTACGCAGGGGGGGGGGGGGTAAAAAATCCGAATTTTTGCGTTACGTAATAAGTGAACGGCCCCCAACGAGAATTTCCTTCAAGTGTCTGCTTAACTTGTCTACATGTACTGAGACATTACAACTAACTTTTTTTATACTCGAAAGAGAAATCTTTTTTTGCAACAGACGACAAGAGACTAGAAGAGTTTTCTACCTAATCACATTTAATGATTGTATTTCTTATAAGCAAAATGTAGTAAAAAAATAAAAGTAATTGCGGCAATTCAATTTGTATTTGAAGCATCTTTAGATTTAGAGCTGAATTTTCTATAAATAAAGTTTATATTGTGTGAGGGTTAGGGATATTTGGATGGTAGAATTTGAGTCGATTTTTAAAGTTTTCATCCAAAAAAAAAAAAAATAACCTAATTTCAAATCTTTAAGATTATTTTTTCCGATTAAAAACATTAAAAACTTAAATTTGAATTATTTTTCTTAAAAACAAAAATAAGATTTTTCAATTTTTAATTTTTGTTAAATTTTTACTTTCTTTAAAATTTTCATGTTTCAGAAATTTCAAAATTTTCGTTTTTATTTAATTAATAATTAACTGAAATTAAATTAAATAAAAATTTCAAATTTTCAATTAATCTTTACAAAAGGGCCAAATCTATCTCTAAGCATCCCTACACCCCCTAAATTTACTCAAAATACCCAATTTTTCTAGACATAAATCTTTGTATAAATAGCTTCAAATTTTTTAAAGAATAGTCATTCATTAAAATTCATTTTATAACAAAATGCTAAAGTTTATATTAGAAACTATTACGAGTGTACCAGAAATTATTGCATAATTATTGTTCAAATCGTTTTCGTTCCTCACAATCATCAAGGCATAGATCAATATTGACAGTCAATCTAATTAAATTGAAACGAGTTATTTAAATTATGATTGAAGGATTTAATGACTGCTTATAAAAAAAATACAAAATTGAAATTTCAAATATCGACTGTCATAATAGCAGTCATCGAGAGACACTGCAAGACCTTGAACTTACTGATTTTTTTCTTTTCGTTAATTCATAAAATTCTAAAGATTTGTTTAATAAATATAATTTGTTTTAATACTCAGGAACATATGATTTCAAGGTAAATCAATAAGATATAAAATGAAATAAAAATACAAATTTTTTTCTTAATACACGTGTACACACATACAAATACATAGACCGTAATATGCGTGCATGTGTGAATTGCTATTATATAAATAAACTCTGTAGTTCTTCACATTGCAATATACATATATTTACTGTATTTTTTAAAGAATAATAATCACAATTACGATGAAAATTACGATTCGATCGAGAGAGACTAATAGATTCATTGCTGAAAACACAACAAAAAAAAAATTATATAAGATATAAAGTAATTGCTATATGACTTAATAAATTACTAGAAATAAGAATCAATAATGAAAATTTTGTGTTTTTTGAACTTTGAAAGATTTTTTTGTACCTCACACTGCTTAAATTAAAATAAACATTTCATAAAGATTTAGTAAATTGATGACGTTAAATTGAGTGTGACGTGAGATGTGTGGATGATGAGATTAATATGAAGTTAATTTGAGTTTGAGCAGGTGTTTTTTGCAAATAATATAGCCAAATTTTAAAGTTAGTGACTCTATGTCATGTCATACTTGTGTGATGAATTCGTTTGAAAATTAAGCTCATAATTTTATTGTTGAAGGTTCAAATCTTATTACGCAAAATTATTAGAATTGAAGATGTTCTAATTCGATTCGTATCGAATCTGACCCCTAAACTTCAACTTAGAATAAAATTTGATTAAATGCAAATGTTCGAATCCCAATCTCTTCAAACGAACAGAAACAAATCTCTTATGTTATAATCTGTATTAATTTATTAAATATCTCACATTTCAACGCCCAAAGGCCATAAAACTTAAAATCCTAAATTCAATAATTGAATTCTATCAATCAACTCATCATCAACACAATCCACACGTCCCATTCATTCAAGATTTCTTAAAAACTATTCTTAATAAATCTTAAAACAACTCAACAATGAAGAAACCATTCAATGTAAAATTCTTGCTGATTTTTAAAAAAATAGCAAATAATTCAAAATAAAATCAAAGAATGACCTTCAAGTATTTCAACAACCTTTTGACGTCTTCATTGTGCAATCTGTTTGAAGACCATAAAAAAATAAATTTTTATTCCTCGCGCATACTTAAGTTAAATAATTTTTTTTTTCGAATTGTCATTCTTGTACAATTCTCTCTGTGTTGTGCATACTGTTTTCCTATTTCACATACTCTGTATACCTAAGTTCTTTGCAAGTACAAATGTATAATCATAATTATTATAAATGAAAAAATATTAAATTAATTTTTTTGTCTTTTGGAAAAAAATGTTTTAATTTTCTTTGATTTACGCGCGCTGCTTTAAGTTTAGTCAAGTGTGAACTATTCTTCCTTATAAAATACCTTAAGATAAATAACTAATTATTTTAATTCAATTTTTTTTATTTGAATCATATTGTTTCTCTGGGATATAAGATCAATAAATTTAAGAGTTTTTAAGGGTCATAAAATATTTCAAGTAACAAAAGCTGACTCTGCAAATATAGAATTAAAATTATTCACTCTTTAATGATCCCAAAAAAATACATAAAAATCACTATTTAGCTAATTTTATTTCTGTTTGAAAACCTTTTAGTTCTTTGCTTAATATTTAACATCTTCGTTTTACAGTAAATTATATAAAAAAATCAATGATAATGAAATGTGTTATTTAGATTGAAAATGTTTTTTGTGTACCTCCAGTAACTTAATTTAATTAAATTTTTAATAATATATTATTTAAATGTTAGTGAAATAGAGAAATAATAATTTGTATGACCTTGGCACTTCAGAATATAATATTATTAAATAGAGTTTAAGAAAATAATGAAAAATATATAGGACAGACTCAGGGGTGGATTTTTTGGTGTGATTTGCAGTTGGTGTGGGGTGTTGTAAACTTAGTAGGTTGATTTAATGGTAAAAGTGATCAAAAAGTCACGATCAAGAGATTTATTGTAACATTAAGGGTTCGATTCTCATCGAATCCATACAATTAGCATTTTTACAGCTAAGTAACATAAAGACCTAACCCTATTCTAATGGAAGAGGTTCCAACCATTCAAAAACCCCACAACAACTGCAAATCACATCAAATTTAATAATCCACAGCGATCAATTTGATTCGCAAAGTTTATTCTTTATAAATATAAATAAAAACCAAAAATTAAGTCACTAAATGAAGTGTCGTGGCCACTGCTTCATAAAAATACAAACTAATCTATACAAAAATTAATCTTCTGCTTCTAATTTCCTTCCTTAATCAATAATCAATTAAATTTTAAGTTAAAATGCGCTTTTTTGAAATAATTTAATAACATAAGCTAATGTAGTGTTAATATTAAGGCAAGAAAAAAATTGATGATTATCGTATCGAAGCATTTATTAAACAAATCCTCTGTGTAGTTTGCGACTAACCAGAAATTTTTCACATTTGACGATTCTCGGATGACAAAAATTCCCGAAAATCTCAAAAAAAAAGGTTTTTGCACATTTGCGTAGTTTTTTAAGCATTTTATACACACAACATAAAAACATCACATATTGTAGACCTTAAACATTTTATAGTTTAATATCCTATTGCTTAACATCCATAAAATGTGGATAAATTCATTTTCAAAATATATTTAATTAAAAACATGTGTGAATGGAACAATTTGTGTAAGATTCGACTAAAATAAGAATTGCTTGAATGATTTTTTCTTCTTTTTTTTTTGCTCTACAAAGAAACGAATATGAAATTAATTGGCAATAAATAATAAGGAAAACATTAAGAATGGCTATATTTAAATGTTGATAATTGGCATGGAAATAATTTGAAAATTGACTTTTTGATTCACGATTTGGAATTTATAAATTTAAAAAAAAAAATAAAAAAATTTCATAAATTTCAAATAATTAAAAGTTTCATCAATTTCAAAAAGTTAAAACTTTAAAAATTTTATACCTTCTAAGGTTTTAAAATTTCAAACTTTTATAATATCTAAAAAATCTTGATTTTTTTTGAAATTATAGAATTTTGAAATTTTAAAAAAGTTTTTAAATTTTTAAAATAAAAAAAAAATAAAATTAGAAAAAAGATCAAAAATCAGCAAAAACATAACTGAACGAAAAAAATAATTCATAAATTCGAAAGTATTACTGAAGCTTAAATGTAGCCATCTACAAACAAAATATTCAAAAATTCCATTTATAAAAATATTTTCCCCATTGAATTTTCTTATTAACTTTTTATTGAATTAAAAATTCATTTAAAACAGAAATTTAAAAAAGAAATTCGAAAATTCAAAAAGAAAAGTGAAATCTTAAAAAATAAAGCACATGTGATGAACTTATTGATGTTTGATCCTTTTACCATTTAAGTCACACGATATGGTCCGTGGAATGGGTAACAGAAAAAAAGCAAGATGATGTAAAAAAAATCTTAAACAAAAAAAAATACCAAAAAAATGTGACCCGAGTTTGCGAAAATTAAAAAAAAAGCGAAAAAAATTCGGAATGGCAAGCCAAAATATGAAAAACTGCTGGTTTGTGGACCAATCGAAAATTTTTCTGTAAATTAATTGTGTTGAATGCGAATTAATTAATCTAAAAAAAATATGAAATTATAAAAGAAAATCTTTTGTATGAAAAAAATTACTTTCCATACACACACTCAGAAATTTATTATTAAAAATAAGATATGCGAAAAATTGAAATCATTTGTGGATGAATTTGTAAATTTAAGTGATAAATGAGAAAATATTTTTGAGCAATAATGGAAATATTTATAAAAAAATTCGGAAAGAATATCAATTTTTTGTATTTAAAATTTTTTAAAATTTTATTTCAAAAATGATTTTGAAAAGGTTTCAGAAAAATTTAAAAAATATAAAAAAAGAAAATTTTAAGAAAAATTTAAAAAATTTTTACATTTTTTTAAATTTTTCTAAAAATTTTCTTCTAAAAGCATTAAAAACTGCAAAAAAAAAATCATGAAATTTTAAAATGTAATTAGGCTTAAAAATTGTGAAATTTAAATGAAATTTACACCCCCAAAATTTTTTATTTGTAACTAATGATAGTAAATTAAGTAGTTTATTAAGAATTTCAAATTCATTAATTGATTCAGAAAATTTAATTCTTAAGAAAAATATTAAACATTGAAAATTTCATTCATGTCACTCAAAAGTGAATGTTAATTACTATTAATTGTAATTTTTACGAAAAAATGAGAATTAAAGAATGCGAAACAAAATTTAAAAACAAAATATGAAGAGAAATTTCATAAAATTCGATGACAATTTTTGTATGATGAAGAAATTTTAATAAATTAAGAATTACTCGTAAATGGATAAATATGTGTCAACAAAATCATTAATTATGAAAAATTTGGAGAAAGGAAGTAGAATTCAAATATAAATATTGACAACAACTAAACAAGAAAAATTAATTCAAAACTTAAAAAATATTAAGATGATTAAAAAAATAACACGAAAATGAGACGAAAAAATTGACTAAATTAAAAAATATCTTAAAATTGTATTCACTCTTAGATGACATCACAATAAGCTTCAAAATAGCGTAAAATTAATGTAAATTATTAATTTTAGACTATTTTAAAGTTTTATTAATCAAAAAGAAAATGATAAGAAAATTAAAAGCAAGAAAAAACCCATCAAATAATTAGAACATCTAATTGGACATTTTAAATCAATACTAAATAAAACTAATTAAAATTCTATAGAGAATCATTTAATCTAATATAAAATTAGATCACAACATCAATATTAAAAAAAATCATAAGAAATTCAAAATATGAAAATCAAGTATTTAAAAAAAATAATCTTATAGTTCCAAAATAGTAACATTTTTAACATCTAAATGGTAAAATAAAAGAAAAATACTTAAATGTATGTAGAATTATGAATTATGAACATTAAACCCCAACAAACAAATCCTCGTCTCAAAAATTTAACAAGGTTGATGAAAATTTCTCTAAAAATCTGAAATAAAATTAGGAATCGTTCATAATTGACGTTCGAAATGAGAAGGGGTGTTTAAGTTCCAGGAAAATAGAATTTCTCGTTCTTTTATTCTTTTTTTGTAATTTCGGACGTCAATTATGAACGACTCCTCACAGAAATTGTAAAATATTGTAATTACTATTGTCATCCCTTGGCTACTTTATCAATATATTTTGAAAAGTTTAATTCCCATCAGAAAAATTCTAGCATTCAGCTTGAAGCTAGGATGTCAAAAAAATGACTCTAAATTCAAGCAAATCATAAAAACTTCTCTAGCAAAAAAAAATAACGCAAAAGTCTAAAATTAAACAACATGTATTGAATGTGACTGAATATGGAAATTAAAGTGCATCAAAAAATGTGAGTGAAAACTTAATTAAATTAACAAGAATTGAAGACTGGTTTGGCTAAAAAAAAATAAAAAAAAAACTTTAAATAATTTTCTTTGTGCTTGCATGAATTTAAAAATAAATTAATTAAATTTATAATCTTTAAATATATTTAGCAAAATAATATGAAAAATTGTGCGATGAGGTGATATTTATATAGAAAAAAATGAGAAAAATTTTTTGGTGATTTACTTTTTACTTTGTTTTTAATTTTAAAAAAAAAATGTTCCAAAATCTTTAAGTCTCCAAAAAAATAAAATCAAAACTTCATTAAAAATTTTCAAAATATTCTCAAAAAAATCATGTAAAATTGACATATTAAAGTCGTGTAAAATCAAAACAATGCCATCAATCAATAATGTTCAGTAAAGAAAATTTAAAAAATTGTAAAAATAAATTTTGCTGAATAATTTTTGTTCACTTAATTTTTATGAATTCTAAATTAAAAAATAAAATAAAATCAGCATAGCTTTCTGCTTATACATTAAAGAAAAATTTATAATATTGAATAAAATAGCAAATTAGTCAATTTCATTTATTCAATGTCATTGTTGTCAAACTTCCCGTTTATTATTGTTCACAATGAAAGTGTTGAGTGTGATTTTTGATTTATTTTATTGAGTATGTTCGATGTTTGAGAATTGTGCCCAAATATCTTATTTTAAATCTTTCTACCCTCATGTCTCATAATTTCTAATTTTTGAACTCAATTGTGGTCATTTAATGTCTCCCATTCCATCAACCCCCAAATGTCATAAATGTCAAAACACCCCACATTAATGTCTAAATCAAAATTTAAATCCCACCCGAATGTCTTCAAAAATTGTCTCAACAAAAAAAATTGTTATAGTAGAAAATTCAATCACTGCCGCTAGGAACAAAATCAGCTAATATTAACATCACTTTTCAATGTGATCAATAGTAATCGATGTGGTCAAAACTAATTGATATGAAAAAATTTTAGCAACAATTTTTAAATGTTTTCTAAATTTAAGCTATGAAAAAAAATTAATAAATGTGAAATTAAAAATTGAGTAAAAAAAATTAGACACTGCCGCTGATAAATGAAAATTAAATGTATTATTTTAAATTGATGTCGATATGAAAAAAAATTAATTGGAAAAAAAAATTAAAAATTTAGTGAATAAATTGAACACAATAACTAAAGTAATAAATTAAAATTGCAGAAAATAGGATTTAAATTTAGTAAGACCGTTCTTTAGACGCACATAAAAAAATTGAACCGACGATGCCATTGAAGTTGTTGTAACTGGATATAATGAATGAGATGGAAAAGATTTTAAAGAAAATATGAAATTATTTTTTTATTCTTGATAAATTTTTGATGGTTTGTTGAAAAAATCAAAAATTTTGTATCAAAAAATACTTTTCAAAAATCAAAAAAAAAAAAAAAATAAACCATACATTTTTCCACTCGAATCTGAAGTAAAATATCTCAAAATGTTATAATGTTATCACAATCCATAACCTAGGCTGATCAAAGGCACTTCTAATGAAAATTAAGAATTCTCAATCTACAACAAATTAACATAAAAAATTTACAAATTTTCATTCCATTTCCACGAAATTCACTCAGTCTGTGCACAGTGGTCCAAAATGAAAATTTTCCGGCAATCGACCCCATTTTGAAAAAATTGCACTATAAATATTGCGGAATGTCTTATTTTAAAGCTGACATAGACACAGAACGATTCCCCAAGTTTCAGCTTTTTTCGTCCATTTGGAGCTGCATGGCAGGTCTTCAAAGTTGGCTATAGCGAAAATTCTTAAAAATTATGATATTATATTCAAACTCGATTTGCGCAGAAGATACTCAACCAATTGAAAAACGGTTTTCAGTTTTAGAAAGTACATTACAATATCTAAGTTTTGAACAAGTACTTTGATGCAAAAAAAAGTTCTTGTTGAGACAGTGCTTGATTAAGTGTGAAAAAATAGGCAAAAATCGTACTAATATTTTTCACAGTTACCGGAAAGTATGTAAATATCCCCAGAACCAAACGGTTCTATGTTTTTTGTATAGTATAATACTTCAGCTTTCCATAATGGGGTCATTTGTGATCCAACGAGTGCGCATCTAGGTGCTAGAGCTCCTCAAAGTTGGGTAAAAATTAAAAAATTTGAAAAAAAAATTCTGAGAATTCACTGAAAAAAATCAAGTTTTGACCAAAACTTGTTCAAATCTTGTTTTTTATGCTTAATGTTCAATATTTAGGCAAAAGATGAACGATTTTTGAAGAAATTTTTGAAAAAAGTTAATTTTGACCACCCTGTGCTGGTTATCGACTTGGCTCATTATGCCTTCAATCAAATGGCTACTGCTCTTACGTGACTTGATATTTTTTAATTCGGTTTTCGGATTATTATAGCTTATTGTCATACCTTTACAATGATATACAATACTTGGCAGTTAGACTTAGTCTTGGTCATCAAAACGCTTGTTGTTTGTGACCTATAGTGATCGACCCCTAAATTAAAAATCTAAAAAATATGATTTCGCAAAATGAAGTCTAAAAATAAAAAATAAATTGTGTTTTTGGGTTTTTTATGTTGATTTATCATATTTGTGACTGTAGAATCTCAAAAAATTATATTTAAAAAGTTTTTGGTACCTCAGAGTAGCCTCATAAAATCTACCCTGGTAGTCTCAATCAAGTGTACAATTTTTACCTGAGAAACTTTTTTTGAGACTTTTTTCGCCTGATAATTGATTATTGAGCACATTTATGCCAAAAAAATTGATGTTGTAGATTTTAGTCACTTTCATTGGACAGCTTTACTCTTTTGATTATTGCATGGCACATTTGACATTTCTCAAATAATTTAATATAGAATTTCAAATTTTCTGTATGAAAATGACCGTAAAACTATTTATTCCAGCATAAAAGTGCTCAATAATCAATTATCAATCGAAAAAAGTCTCAAAAAAAGTTTTCAGGTAAAAATTGTACACTTGATTGAGACTACCAGGGTAGATTTTATGAGGCTACTCTGAGGTACCAAAAACTTTTTAAATATAATTTTTTGAGATTCTACAGTCACAAATATGATAAATCAACATAAAAAACCCAAAAACACAATTTATTTTTTATTTTTAGACTTCATTTTGCGAAATCATATTTTTTAGATTTTTAATTTAGGGGTCGATCACTATAGGTCACAAACAACAAGCGTTTTGATGACCAAGACTAAGTCTAACTGCCAAGTATTGTATATCATTGTAAAGGTATGACAATAAGCTATAATAATCCGAAAACCGAATTAAAAAATATCAAGTCACGTAAGAGCAGTAGCCATTTGATTGAAGGCATAATGAGCCAAGTCGATAACCAGCACAGGGTGGTCAAAATTAACTTTTTTCAAAAATTTCTTCAAAAATCGTTCATCTTTTGCCTAAATATTGAACATTAAGCATAAAAAACAAGATTTGAACAAGTTTTGGTCAAAACTTGATTTTTTTCAGTGAATTCTCAGAATTTTTTTTCAAATTTTTTAATTTTTACCCAACTTTGAGGAGCTCTAGCACCTAGATGCGCACTCGTTGGATCACAAATGACCCCATTATGGAAAGCTGAAGTATTATACTATACAAAAAACATAGAACCGTTTGGTTCTGGGGATATTTACATACTTTCCGGTAACTGTGAAAAATATTAGTACGATTTTGCCTATTTTTCACACTTAATCAAGCACTGTCTCAACAAGAACTTTTTTGCATCAAAGTACTTGTTCAAAACTTAGATATTGTAATGTACTTTCTAAAACTGAAAACCGTTTTTCAATTGGTTGAGTATCTTCTGCGCAAATCGAGTTTGAATATAATATCATAATTTTTAAGAATTTTCGCTATAGCCAACTTTGAAGACCTGCCATGCAGCTCCAAATGGACGAAAAAAGCTGAAACTTGGGGAATCGTTCTGTGTCTATGTCAGCTTTAAAATAAGACATTCCGCAATATTTATAGTGCAATTTTTTCAAAATGGGGTCGATTGCCGGAAAATTTTCATTTTGGACCACTGTGCTGTGCCAAACAAATTAATTTTCATTGAGCAAAAATACAGAATTTTGTTTAATGCGTACGAAAAGTTTAATTAAACAAAAGTTAAAATTGCGTAGACAATTATTCATTTTTCTTCATTTTCATCGTGAATTAAGAAAATTTTCCATCTCATTCAGAACTCAAAAAGCAAAAATTTTCTTGTGCAAAAAAAATAAACTTCAAAATTAAACACACATTAAAGAAGAGCATAGGCTGAGAATGTAACAAGAATGCACACAATTTTAATTTTGGAATATTTTTCGATGAAGAAATTAGAGACTGAAAATGAGGAGACTTACTATACACGAAAAAAAATAAAAATAAACATACTAATTAACTAACAATTTGTGAAAATGTGTTAGGAAAAATATTTGATCGCAAGACACAATAAGGAAATTAACAGAAAATTTATAGTGATAAGTGTGAATTTCTATGGCAATGTATGGATTATGAATGATGATGATGACTTTTTTTACGATAAATTAATGAAATTTGAAAATTATTTGATGGAAGTATAAAAATTAAAATAAATTAAATTAGGATGTAAAGTAATGTTTTTACTTGTTTTGTAGTCGTTCTGTAGAAATTTTGAGGGTTGAAACAACTTTTGTTGAATTTCAAATTTACTTTATTGAAAAATTAAAAACTTCATAAAGAAATTAAATTCATGATATTTTTAAAAATATCAGAAAAGTCAAAAGTTCAATTGAATTCAACAAAAATCAACACAACCTCAATCCTATTCGATAGATAAGAATCTTACTCATCCAACTGTTTTCATAAATTAATTCAAAAATTTCTATTAACTAAAATTTACACAACTTTCAAAAAAAAAAAGTATTCAAAATAAATTTTAAAAAGTAAGAATTTATATTTAAAACCTTTTTTAGAAAAAAAAAAAAATCATAAGTTAGGCAAAATTAAAACTTTTCAAAAAAAAAAAAATCATTTTAAAAAATATGAAAATGTCAAAAATAAGTAACATGAAAATGAAACTAAAATTTCAAAAAAAAAAATTAAAATTAGAAAAAATGAAAAAAAACTCTTCAAATTTAAATAAACTCTGTAAAAAAAATAATTTCAAATCTGTAAATTCTTATCAAATTGAGAAATCTGTAAGGCAAAATTCCAAATAAGCTTGTTTCAAAATTAGGAAATAGAACTAATAGAACCCAACAGAGCAATCCTTTAAATGTTGAACTTTACAGAATTAAAAAAAAAATAATCAAAAATTTTAGTTTTTAAATTATCAAAAATAATCAAAAAATTTGAATTTTTAAATCATCAAAAAATAAATAAAATTAAATTTTGAAAAATAAAAATCAGGAACTAAAATACTTGAAAACACAACAAAAGCTATAAAATCACTCAAAAAGTCATAAAATCAACATCATATCTCATCAATCAACCACCAACCATACCATATAATCACACATAAAAATCACCTTTCTCATAATTATTTTTTAATTACATTTACTTCTTTTGATCATCCTCATTGATCCTTTTACACACTGATCATATTAATTTTTAATTTGTCATCTCATATCTCATTACATCATCAAAAGCTCACGATACACGTAAATTAAATTTTAATGAGATTTAATCTTCATCGTTTTTATTGTAAATCACTCATAATTCCATTCATATCATGCACATCACGCACAATTTTATGCTTACTTTGACATCAATTTTGTGTTGCTTTCATTCATGATTTTTTTTTTTGTTTAATTTTTAAAGCCATTGAGTTATCATCGTAATCACCAGTCATTCACTCATAATTATAAGTTGTTCACTCATAATTAAGCTGTCCTAAGGATATTCATTTAAATTTTAAATGGTCAGCATACTCAT
The DNA here is from genome assembly GCA_026123125.1 of Chironomus striatipennis. NCBI lineage: Eukaryota > Metazoa > Arthropoda > Insecta > Diptera > Chironomidae > Chironomus > Chironomus striatipennis. Next base: position 41,334,926 of record CM047393.1, on the reverse strand, counting down.
GATAATTTTTTATCACCTTGTCATTCATGATTGTAGTTTTCATGTCACATGTTTTTGTGTTAATATTATTATTTCTTTTCTGAATATTTAATGTTTTAAGTTAGTCAAACTTTCATCAAATTTGAATTCATTTTTAATGAATTATTTCAAATTCAACTTGAAATTTCTATGACAATTTACAAAAAAATGTGATGCGATTAAAAATTTTGGTAACTTTAAGGTATTAAAAATTGTTGAATTTTAAGATGGAATTTTTATATTTTTAAGGTTAATCTTTTAATATTAAGCAGTAGCTCATAATAAGTTCAATAAATCTTCAAGAAAACTTTCAAGCCATAACAAATATTCTTCTTGATTTCTCAAAAAATTTCAAAGATTCAAATAACATCAATAAATCCTAATAGCCCCTAGAAATTTCAAAATTAGCATAAACTATCAAAGCAAAATAATTTAAATATCATGTTCTCCTCATTGATCTTAGAAAAAGCAATCAATCCATTATAATAGACATAACAAAAACATTTAAAATACTAACAATAAGCAGAACATAAGGCTCATAAAAGTATCGAATTGCAAATTTCTTTTTACAAATTTTCTCTTTTTTAACCCCTTCGACAATAGATTGAGAGAGTTTATTAACTTCAAATAAGAAGCAGGCACCGCTGCTGATGATGATGAAAGGCGGTTAAATTTCTCTTTTGTGTTGATATAAAAAATTTTTCATGATCGATTTATTTCATCCCCGTAATTAGATGTATTAAATTGCATTTAAAATTCAATTGACTCACTCTGTGATGCATAAAAAAAATTCAGGGCTGGTTAAAAATTGATTAGCGGGGTCCTTTTTTGTTAAATTGCTAAACTAAATAGATTTAATTTTGATTTGAAGAAAAAAATAGAATTCAATTGAAAATGAAAATTCATCATGCGACGAACAAAGTTTTTTAATATTTGATGGTATTTACCCAGTAACATTACAGATCGGAGAATTCAAATGAGGTGGAAAGGAAAGGGCAAACAAAGACATCAAAAAAATTCTTTAATTTAGTTTTTTTTGTACTTTGAATGTTGGGAAATGGATTAAGTTTAAAGGAGTTTTAAGGCGCATTTTATGAATTTGATTTGAATTTTTTTATTTTCGAAACTTTTCGAAATATTTTCAAGATTTTCAAAAATATTTCAAAATATTTACAAGATATTAAAAAATTTTTCAAAATTTTTTCAAGATTTTAAAAAATATTTCAAAATATTTACAAGATATTAAAAAATATTTCAAAATATTTTCAAGATTTTCAAAAATATTTCAAAATTTTTTCAAGATTTTAAAAAATATTTCAAAACATTTTCAAAAATATTTCAAAAATTTTAAAAAAAATTGTTTTGCAAGTCTAAAATTTTTAAAAATCATAAAACATTTTGATTTCAAAAGGTTTTAAAATTTTCAAATTTGATATTTTAATTCAATAGTCTTCAAATTGCATTGCACTCAGTCAACCAAACCTACCAAAAAAAAAATATCTCAACCTTCTCAATCTCAAAAAATCTGCTCAAAAATAAAAAAAAAAATCATTTCTTTACATTTCTTTTGTTGCTGTTTTCATTCTTTTTATATTCATCAAACGCAGGTTGTGAGATGGAAAATTTAAATAGCCTGCGAGCAATTTCTCATCTTTTGTACTCCTTTAACTCGCTTGTTTACGTAATCTTAAATTCCTTATTCCTTGTTATGTAAAGAATGAGCAAATTTTTATGTTCTTTAAACCCCACGCTACTCGCTTTCTTTTCCATTCAATTTCGTCTATTCAATGCTTTATGTTTGTATAAAAAAAGGAAAAAAAATTTCAATAACAGCAATACGCTGACGGTACATTGAACTATATCGAGAAATAAAATAACAATTAAATACTTTTTTTGCTCTCTCCTGTTCTGTTCGTTATTAGATTTTGCTCTATTGCGGTAATAAAATATTCTTGAGGGGTTTACTTTAGCTCACTCTTTTGTGTCTTGCATAAACTGATTATTTTTTACTGTTATTTTATTATTTTTCAATTGCAGTTGTAGATTTACTGCGGGTATTGTCTATTGTCTATGAGATTGATTGGATTTTGAATTGAAATATCCAAAAAAAAAAAAATCAAGCAAAAAGAAATAGTAAATTCGAAAGATGAATATAGCTTTTAATGATATACCTATTTTGGGACTTGATCCCAAAATTTTCTACTTTAAAATTTTTTATTTAAATTTTATCTAAACTTTCACGTTGCTATTTAAAATAAAAATGAATTTACACTTAAAAATATATTAATCTATTGATTGATATAAAAATTTCATCTTAAATCAACAATTTAAAATTTGAAAAACTGCTGAAAATGTGAGACGATTCAATAAGAATCCAATGCTTTGAGCATTTAAAAGTATTTCATTTCAAATCATTATTTCCGTGAGAAAAAAAAAAAAAACAAATTTTTGGTTGCAAAGTTTTATAAAATTTTCTTCAAAATTAATTTTAAGAAAAAGGGAAAAAAACTCGGATCTGTGAATTTAGATGGTAAGGAAAAAAAGATAAAAATTGTCGAATACCTTTTAAAATTTGTATTAAAATTAAATTTTGGTGTTTTTTGAAATTTTTTCTTGGCGTTTTTGTGAAATTTAAACATTAATTTTGGAAATTTGAATTTAAAATTTAAGTGTATGTCTCATTTACAAATTAGTATTTTGATAAAAAAAATAAAAAATTTTTCTAAATAAATTAAATTTTCTAATTTGACAAGAACAAAATTTTCGTATACGAATATTTAAAAATTTCAAATTTTTTTTTGGCAAGCTCATACCTGTGACAGTAGAATGTAAGGATCGAAAAGATACAAAAAGTAACTTCTGTGTATAATTTGGCAATTTGGATTAGAATACGTACTATTTTGGATAAGGATAAGTTTATTGTTGGTAAGGTCAAGAACCCGCGTGTGAATTATGATAAGTGTCATTCGAGTTGCACTCGCTAATCGCATGGGTGATAAGCAGATAAATTGTCATAAAATTTCAAGCTGAATATGGAATTTTTTTATGAAAAAATATTTTTTATAATTTCTCACGAATTAAATCATGGAGTTGTGTTTATAGGAAGACTTGTTGGGAAAATTGCTGCAAAACCAAATCAGAATATATCAAATTTGTATACGAAAACGTAAAAGCATCAACCTAATCCGTACAAATTAAATAAAACATTTAATTTATAGAATTGAGAAAATTAAATCAAACTCAGGTCATCCTTATTGGAATATTAACTCAAAAGAAATCAAATATTTTGAAGAACTTAAATTATTAATCAATTCAGCAAGTCCTCTTATAAATACACTTCATAAAAAATTTTTCAACCCAAAATCCGAGCTCAATTAGCAGCTCTATTCATTCAAACAACATTAAATTTCTACTGAATTCATTTTACATAAATATTAATGAATTTCATCATCATTACATACATAATATTAATTAGAAAGTAATAATAATTAATTATTAGTAATATTAGTATCGATAAGCTAGTAATTAATACAGCATATGGCAAATATGCGATTTGTAGAAATATAAAAGAAAAAAAGAAAAATCAGTCGCATTTAACGCACTTGTCCTTTAATTATAATTTTATTTTAATTTTCTCACAACTTTTTAACCAAAAAAAAAAAATAATCATGCTTAATAAAAGTAGAAATTTTAGGAATTAGTTTTAGAAAATCGAGAAAAAAAAACACGAAAACCTCATCACGATTTAATCATAATATTTAAGTATAACTATAGCTTACATACTTATAATTAGCTTCAATACAAATTTAAAGAATCACTTACAAAAAAAATAATATTTTATCTATAATCTATATTATTAGTTTGATGACATAACGACGTAACCTCAACACAATAATAAGTTTTGTTTTAAGCAACTAAATAAATGTTTCTCACTAAATGAATCACTATTAGTTAATAATTACAAATTTTTATCCTTTTTCCATTGAGAGTACAAATTTTTATTAACTTTAATTTTATTTTTTTTTTTGTGTTAAAAGATTTTTAAACGAAAATTTAAATGAGATGAAAAAATGCGGTGGAAAGTTTATCTAAATTTTAATGATTTTATTAAAGTAAATTTTTTAATTCAGAAAGAGTTTTTTAAGATATAAATTTGTCAAAAAAATCACTTTTTATTAATTTAAAAAAAAAAACATTTGGCCAAAAATTTTAAAATCCACATACCAAATTTTAATTTTAACAAAGCTTTTTGATATCAAAATTTTTAGTTGAATTCATTCACATCCTCATTTTCTGCATCCTCTTTTCTCTCATTTACATACAAACACATATAGTTTAAATTTTATTTAGTAAATTTTTTTTTGTTTGTTATTAAAGAAATCGAGTTTATTTGGTTTTTTTGTGTTTTTTTTAAACAAATATCTAAATATATTTTATTTTAGTCTAAATATATATTTATAATGCAACTTCGGGTTAATATGCGAAGCTATTATTATGGAATTACTACAAAAACTAAGTAAAGAAGAGAAATGTTTATTAATTAAAAAATTACTAAAATACATTTAATGAAACAGTTTGAAGATGAATGGGTGACTCTAGCAGGATAATTTGACTTAAGTTTTTAAAACTTAATATTCATTTAATTTTTGAAAAATTTAATTTTTGAAAAATTTAATTCAAGTCAACAAAATAAAATTTAAAATCATTTGAAAGTTTGAATCAAAAAATCTTTTGGTTCATTTTAAATTTGAATCCTTTTTAAAAAAAATAATTTTTCAAAAAATTAAAATTTTGAAAATTGATTTTCTGTTATTTTCTTAATTAAATTATCTAAACTAGTGTCACCCTATACACCCACACATTTTAGATAAAATTTTATTGCATAAAAATGAAAAATAATAAAAAATCATTACAAATCTTTACCTCGTTTATTACATAAATCACAATATTCATTATAAATATTTTATCTACTTATGTTGAGACATCACATAGACACATACACACTTACAAAAAAAATCCTGATTATGATAGAAATGCAAAATCTACCTTAGAATTTTTTTCATTAATACTTTTTAATAATATTTAATACATTATATGTGAAATGAATACTTTGTACCTTCTTATATAAATATACACAATTAAATATTTTTTTTGCTCCTATTTAGACATTACGTTGTCGTGTGTACTTGACATGAAAATTAATTTATATATGTTTCGTGAATAAACACGATAAGAATGCGTTATTAAAGAGTTTTTCATTATTGTCAGCTTTTTATTAATTAATTAACAATTAATTTTGTAATTTTAAAATGAATATCTATGAAATAATTAAATTTTTAAAATGAAAATTCTTGTGTTGTCATGCAATTTTCACATAAACCATGAACATATAAAAAATAATGTGCGTAAAATGCGAAAAACAAAAAAAAATCATAATTAAAATTGATTGGTTAAATCTCTATTTATTAATTATCAAGAGACTTAAAACCGTCAAAAATAATTAATATTTATTAAAACTTCACCCACAAATCATGAAATTTCTCTCAGACAAAAGAAAAATTAGAAAAAAAATATTGAACATAAATTTTTCTTATACATAAATTCAATTCCATTAACTTTTAAATTCTTGTAGTAGAAATCAGAGATTGCATTTTTCACATACAAAATCCATACATACAAAAAAAATTCTTAAATTAAGACAAATTTTAAGTAAAATTAGGATTGGCTGAAGAGGACTAGGGGGATGCATTAATGCAATTGATGTTATATGGATTCATAATTTGAGATAGTAAGTGACTGAAATTGCAGTTTTGTGTTTGTCCAGCGATTCCTTTGGAAATCGAATGTTTAAGGATGGACTAAGAAATTTTTGAAAATTTTGATTAAAATATTGAATTAAACAAAAAATATCTAATACAAAATCAAAAATCTAAAAAATTCCTAAAATTTAATCACAATTTTCAACAAATTCTTAACCCAATCCTCTTATGTTCATTCCGTAAATCCTCTCAAATTGACTATATAGAAGAAATAAAATTTGTAACTCATATTAACTTTAGTAAACATTTAACCCAAAATAAGACGAAGAAACTTATCTTCTTTATATTAAAAGAAATTCATAACTGAAATAGCCATCAATAGTATTTTGATAAATGCTCTATAAATAATTCATAAGATGCTGTACACAATTTATGGTGAAAATAAAATAGAAAAGCAGAAATAAAAAATTTGTTTTGGGTTGATGAGGTGATTGAGACAGAGTTGGGGGAGAGGGTGTTTTGGGAGGTACTGGGGAATACTGATTATTAAATTTTAATTTTTAAAATGCCAGAAAATGTAGATCGGATGGGATGCTGGTCTTTTTTAGACTAGAATTTGAACTCAAACATCTAAGAACCATTTTAGGACCTAAAAATTTAATAAATTCATAAATATTCTACAAAATCTATCATTATAGTTCCTGACCCATTATCGCTGCCTCAGACACTCCAAAACCCCCAAAAAAGAAGAACTAAAATTTCCAAAAAATTTCCTTCATTGAAACTTTTTTCCTTCAGTCATTCATGACACCTCAAAAAAAAAAGAAGAAAAAAAAATAACTAAAAAATCATTCAACTCAAGCATCAAAAACATAAATTTTCATGTCAAAGTGCTCTCCATTCAAAGTGTGAGGTACAAAAAAAAAGTTGTTTGTTGACAAACAATCGAGTGCAGTACAAAGAATAAAGAAAAAGTTTTCTTTTCCTTTTTTTGTTTTTGAAATGTTTTGCTTTATGAAGCATTTTTTGACATGAAAGTTGTAAGCTTTATTGACTTGCTCGATTGACTTGATAGCTTTGCTGGAAGGAAAAAGTTTGGTTTTTGATGGAATTTTTGAATATTTTTTGGGGAGGGGAGGGGGGTTGACTGTAAAATCATGTGAAGAATTTTTTTTAATTTTTTGGTAAATCATAAGAAGTTTATAATTAATTCAAGGTCACTGTCCCCTTCCCCTTCACCTTCCTCAAAAATTCACCACAACAAAAAAAGCATATATCTCTGATATGTTCAAAAAAATTCAAAATAAAAAAAAACCTCATCAAAACTTTCTCTAAGAAACTTAACTACAATAATAAATAATAACAGTAATAATATATAATAATGATAGTAAACTAAACTAAACTAAACTAACTACAAAGCAGACAGTATAAAATGTAACAAGTCCCATGAGTGAAATAAAAAAAGAACATTTTTTTCGTTATCTTAAAAAAGAAACAAGAAAAAAAAATTAAGCTGAATGGAAACTTGAGAGTTATTTATATCGTAACATGTTGGCAAGTGGATTAATTGTAATGATTGTGGTAGCTTAAGACAACATGAATAAGATTTTTTTCACATACAAGACAGTTAAAAGCATAAAACATATTTTTATTGCAGAGATATAGTTGGAATGTAAAGGATGAACATTAAAAAATAGACATTGATGACTCTAGAGGATGTGGGTGGTGGTGTGATGGGGATTTTGGCTATGGATGAATGAAGAGTTGGAAATAGCATTTTGAGTGAGATTTCAATGAAGTTTTTGGTTAAATTTTTTTTTTTAAATTAGAGAGCCTGACTGTCAAAGGTGTCTACTTGAGTCCATGACTTGAAAATCTTAAAACTTTGAGATCTTACTTCAATTTTAATTGAATTCAGTATCCAGTCCATAGCTACAATGAATTTAAAACACACAGACCTCCTCATATCCATTCTAACGCTCCCAACTTCCACAAAAAACCCACACACAAAAAATCACATAAAAAAGTAGAAATACCTATGACATGAACACTATATTGTATCTAGTATGTAATGATAAAGTTAAGAGAGAGAAAAAATATGAAATATGACAAGATATAAAAAAGAAAGTATAAAGGAACCGTAAACTGTACAAGAAATGAGACAAAGAGAAAATAAATGTGTTTTTCATGTTTTTTTTTATACCGCGTGGTGAAAATGAAAAAAATCTTCAAATTAAATAAAAATAGCTACTTTTTTATTATATTTATGAAAACTAAACCGATGCGAGATGAAAAGTGGGAAGATAAATATTTAAGAAATAATAACTAATTTAATAAGACAAGAAAAAAAATATTATTAATTAATGATTGAAAATTATATATAAAAAAATATGACAAAAAAAAACTATAAAATGAAGGTATATTATATGTATTAGTGAAACATAATTTTTAGAAATTTAGAAATGTTGGATGAAAATTCAAAGATTTAAAAAATGATGAAATAAAGAAATTTTCTTTCAACTTACTTCTTTTAAAATGAAGATTTTAGTGTTTTTAATTGAAATTTTATGAATTTTTCAGGTTATGTTCAGATTTTCAGAATATTTGTTATTTTATAAGTCCATCAAGAATTCATCAAATAAGTTACAATCTACATTGCTCAGGGATATCATTTTGCTACCATCCTTTACTCACCAACCCCATAACATTCCCCAAAAATTTTCAATCTACAAAAACTTTCTCTTCCACTTAATTTACTGAATTAAATTTTCATAAATTCACCACCCATCCCCTCCAACAATTTTCCCATCGAATTTCAGCAATTACGATGCATTTAATTTTATTTCACAATCTCACTTTTTTTCTTGTTTTCAGAAATTGAATGTACAGAATGTTTTGTCTTCATTTTACTCTCCAAAAAGAGAATCAGCAACAAAATAACACGAAATAAATGAAACAGAGAAAAAAAAAATATGGAAAAAAAAAGTTTGGAGGAAGAAAACTTTTTCCTTGATACATGGAAATAAAATGAAAAAGTTCATTGCAGTCATTGTCTCGTCTTGTGTGTATCTGAACTTGGAGTTGTCTCTATTAATTTTGATAAATTTTTTTGAGTATTATGTAATTAATAAAAAATTGGCCTTAGGGGATATGAAAAAGAGTAATTTTTGGTAGCTGTGGTTGTAGATGTTTTAGAAGAAGATTTTTTGTGGATTTTTTTCTTTTTTTTATTATTAAACTAGGTTTAAAGCTTAATACGGAAGATGGAAATGATTTTGACATTAACTGTCGTTCGTAAAATTCGTAACGCTTAGAGGGAGTTCTTAGAATGCTTAGACCCCTGGGTCTAAGATTTTGTTACACTCTATATAAAATTTTTTTAGTGGGGTCAAAAATGACCAGTTTGTAATATTTTACGAACAACCCTTCAACAATTTTTGAGTTTACATATCACTTGTACAAAATTTTTGAAGCAATCAAATTTTTCCTAGGAAACAGTTCAAAAGTCATTAAACTTTTATTTCCAGACTCACAAAATATTTTTATATTAAACTTATGAATTAAAAATGTGAATTATCTCTCGAAATGATGAAAAATAAAACAATAGAAATAAACTTGTTGAAGATTTATGGAGTCAATATACGAATAAGATCGCGACTGCAATGAGAGAATATTCATGAGAATCTTAGACAAATGCTCTTATTCCAATTATAGAATCAGACTAGAAATATTTAAATCATTAATTTGAATTTATTTAAATCTCTTGATGCTTAAAATTTGCCTCATCTTAGCGTCCATAAGTCTATGTATTAGTGTTAATATTTCTTAATTATCTGCATAATCCTGTTTTAGTCCATCTAGTCAAATTATTTATTTAAAATATTTCAGCAATGCTGACATGTCAGAGCATTTGTATGCAAATTATGCAAGATCAAAAACTGTAATTTTTAATAATGATTCCTAACACTGCTTATATATTTTTTTATTGAGGAGCCCTTCGCATTGCTTGGAGAAAAACTTGTAGGTTCAAGCCAGGAAAAGAGTCTTAAGACATAAAAAAGAGTCATTGTCAAATTCATGATCATAAAAAATTCCTAACTAGTTTTAAATGCTGTAATAGATTGATAAGATCATTAACCTCTATTTGAATAAAATATCATTAAATTCATTCAAATATTCAACATAATCTTGCTTATTTGCAATCTCAAACCATAAAGTACACAAAAAAACAGCGACAAAACCATGCAACATACTACATAGTATAAGTTACAAATGAACTAACAAAAGAAATAAACAACCAAGTTAATTTGCAAAAAAAAAAAAAGCAAGCGAAACATTCGTGATTGCAATTTTGAATTTTAAATTTGCATTATTTATGGTGAAAAGTTTGCGACTAGCATAAAATTGACATTATAAATTCTATACAGCATCAAATAAACAAATTCTTTAAATAAACATTCAAATTTTGCATTTTTAATCTCACAATTGCTAATGTTTGTCCACAAATGGTATACAACTAGCATCCCCTAACAGGACAACATTATCGAGATACAGAAATTGATTTATTGAATTGATTGCATTAAAAAATGTCAAATTTTACTGCAACCCTACCTTAAATGCAAGCTATTTTCCTTTTCTTTGCTTTCATTTTCCCCTTGCTCAATCTGTATGTTCATGTGATGTTAACCATAAATGTTAATGCTAATAATGTGCTACATTGCATATAAAACATACATGTGGACATAATTTGCCAATTTTATTTTCCCTCAAACTCATCTGCAATCCTTTTTTGCCATTTCGTCTTTTTTTGTGCGTTTAGCTGGGTTTTGAGAGGCAGTTTGCAGTTTGTTACTAGTGTGTCTTAGCTACAGGATTTTTTTGTAGCCACGAAAAATAAGATTAGTTTTCATAAAAAAATGTGAATTTATAGGATTCGAACATAGGTATTCAGTAATTTTTCAATTGAGTGATTTAAATCAAATTTTTGCAAAACTTCAAATAATGGGGGACCTCGATTTGAGTAACTTCGATTTGAGTAACTAAAGTGCTCCCATACAAAAATTCAAATTTTCTTTTTTTAACGGTCATTTTCCATACATTTCGATTTGAGTAAATTCGATTTGAGTAGATTTTTTCCGGAACCAAACAATTACTCAAATCGAGGTCCCCCAGTAAGAGAAATGAAAAAGATGAAAGAAAAATTCAATTGTTTGAGTTTGATTCTCAAAAATCGATTCATAAATGAAATCATCGATCGTTCAGTTTTTATCACTTTTTACATTTTTTTTCTAAAATTTAACAAAAAATGCGTCACCAACCAGTACAAACTACATCAACAAAACTTTCCTTCAATGTTAAATTGCAATCGCGTACGACACAATGATGACGATGAGATGTAAAAAGAAAGTCGGATGTGATAAGGAACGAAAAGAAGAAAAAAGGAAAAGAATTGGATAATTTCAAGACACGTTTTTATTACTTTTACTTGGTAAGATTTGCATACATGCCACTACTCTTATTCATACCCTTTCTATACACATCCATGTATGTGAATTGAGGAGATAGAAAACATTGTTCTAGATTGATGGGGTTTTTCCACCGTAGTGATCACGGAAAATTTTTTTTTTTTTTTTGCACTCTTCTTTGCAGTTATAACAAGCAACTCACATGGAAACATCCTCATTTAAATTTTTATCTTGTTTCTTTTCTTCTTTGCATTTTGAGGGATTTGGAGGATGAGTGAGATGATGATTGTTGTAATAACTGGCTGGCTGACTAGTTTAAAAAAAAATCAATGAAATTTTAAGCTAAAGTTTTTTTTAAAAAAAAAAAAATCAAATTTTACAAGTTTTTTAAAATTCAAAATTCGAAAAACCGTTACAAATACAATTTTTTTAATGATTAATTTAAGTTTTTTAAAAATTAATAAAAATTGTTCTTTTTTAAAGAGAAATATTCTGAAAAAATCCAAAAAAAACTTTAAAGGCAAGTTTTTGTAAAATTTCAAAAATTTTAAATTCTTAAAACTCGTTAAATGTCAAATGCGTTCAAATCCTTCAATCACCATCTTATAAGTTTCTTCGATATCTTTCTCATATTATGAATATTTGATTTAGAAAGATGCATGCATGTGAATGAATATTTTTTATGAGCAAAAGGATTTCTTCTGCTGCTTTCATCTTAAACTTTATAAATAATTAAAAAGAAAATAGTAAAAGATTGTTAAACCGTGAGAATTTTTTTTTCTTCTTCTCATAACCTCAATTTGCATTTATTATTATCGCTCAAGGATGTAGGTTTAATCACCTTTCTTTTGTTGCGAAATTGATTTTTTTTCTTGATGCAAAAAAGCATCTTTTTATGCTCAATGATTATTAAATCTCTGTGGGTAGTTGATGGTTAAATGAATTTTTTTTCTTTTTTTTTTTTTGTTGCTGCTCGGAGTGTTCAAAGAGATTTTAATTAATAAGAAATTGAATATTTTTGCATCTTAAAATGTGCAAATTTTGTGATCTACTTTCGGTTATGAAATTTATTTTGCATTTAAATTTTAAATGAGGGTTTAATGGAGTTTATTTGGTAATTAAATAACCTCGATTAAAGATGAAGAATGTCATTAAATTCACCCTAAAATGCAGCATTTTGGTTTGATTAAGGATAAAAAGTGCCATTAAGTTCAACCCAAAATGCAGCATTTTGTGAAATTTTCTTACAAAATTCTCAAATCAACCAAAAGTTCCAATTCCACAATCAAGCAATCCCACAAAAAGATTTCTAAACATTCACACAAAAAGAGAGACAAAAACTGCATTGATCACACAAATGTAGAGATAGATAAGCGATAACGATACACATCAATCGAGATTCCTTCTATCTTCTTCCATTCACCAAGATACTTGAAATTTTCTCTCTAAAAATCAAATCAATCAATCACATTTTCGGAATTGTAGCAATAAACAAAGCCATCAATCGCAAAGCAAAACACGTTCAATGGCTCTCATCCCTTTTCTTAACTGAGAAGAATGCAAGCAATTTTATAGATTTGTGTGCGTAGAATTTTCGGAGTTGTAAATTTTGAATTGTAAAAAAAAATTTTAAAATTGATTAAAAAATTTGAACCTTTAAAAAAAAAAAAATATTGAAAAGCTTATTTTGGAAATTTAAACCGTTAAAATTTTAGAAAAATGTGGAAAATTTAAAAAAAAATTAAAATTAAAGAAAAACAAAGTAAGCTTTGATTGTGTCACTTTTTAAATAAATTTTTAAAAAAATATTTTTTGCTGCAGTGAAATTTACATAAAGTGACTTAAAAGGTAATTTTGGACTTACGCAACAACCCTGCATTTAAAAAACCAGAAATCCACATCCACACAAGCATGATTGTGAATCCTTTTACCCATTCTTCAATCATTGATTGAAAGTGGCTTGTTTAAAAATTTAAATCGTACATCAAGCACAGAACGAGAGCATCATGGGCATGAGAATCAACAACACAAAAAAGAAATCCTTTCAAATCATTAGTAATGATAGACGCGTTGTGTACATTGATGATAGACAGGACGAGGCAAGAGAGACACAAAAAAGAGACGTGAGTTCATTTTGATATTTAAATGTCGCTGTCCTTTCCCCTTTTTTTGCGTCTAGAAGAAATTTTTTTGCTTCTATGCCATTATAAATAAATAATAAAGTTGTGTACATCTCATGTCGAAGATGTCTATAATTTTCATCCTCCACATACCTTTTCCTTCTTTTGACTTTGTCGACATTCTTATTTGGAATGGCATGCACGTATCTAATTTTTACAATTTTCATCGATTCAAAAAAAAACTTCGTCCACCCATGCAATCTTCTTCGTTTGAGATAAATTGATGTGTCTTTGAAAGTTTCTCAACCTGGCCTTTTTTAGAAGAATTTTATCAGAAAATTTGTTCGTTTTTTTTCAAATTTGAAGCGTTGCTTTATTTTAAGTCAACGATATAAAAAATTTTCTTCAATTTTAGGCAACGCTTTAAAGTTTTAAAACAATGTAAATCGTTACTTTAAAGCTGGACTTTTTAAACCAAATTGCTCTACGTCACACTTGAATTTGACTAAAAATTTTAAAGCGTTACTTTTAATTAAACCGTTGCTTCAAATTATAAATAAAGTCAGCCAAAAAGTCATCAAAACTCATCACAAAAATTGAACAAAGTAACAGCCAAGCAGAAGCTACATAAAGGGTTAAGAAATTCCCCAAAAGAAGATAGACAGAGAAATAAAATAGACACGATTCGACAATCAGACAGATGCTTTTTGCAATTACTTACATACAAACCTGTATGTTGAGCTCATGTATACTTCAAGATGGCTTTGAATAATTTATTTGACCATTTCTTATTTTGCTTTTTTTCTGTATCTTTTTCCTCTTTCCAGTTCACTCACTTTCCTCGGATGTGAAAAATACACACGAGTATTTTATTTAATCAGTAATGCTGGGATTATTGGGATGACAATAAACTTTTCTCTTTTATTTTCATCGAGCAATTTTGGATTTGAATTTATTTTTTTGGGATATGTTTTTCGATGAGGGATGAAGAAGAATGATGTGCTAGAAGGTGAATGAATGGATGCATTGATTGGAATTGGTAATGGATTTAAAATGACATATTTATGAGGATATTTTGAATTGCGATGCTTGAATTTTTGTACAGGGGGTCCTCGATTTGAACAGTCTCGATTCGAATTGTTACGATTTGATTAACCAAAAACATTCCGTACAAAAATTCAAATTTTCATTTTTAACTGTCATTTTTCATACGTTTCGATTTAAATAAATTCGATTTGAATAGAAAAATTTTGAAACATAACAACTATTCAAATCGAGGACCCCCTGAACTCAATCATTTCTTTAAGTTTTAGAAAATTTAAAAAATAGTAGTTAAATTTGAAAAAAAAAATTACAAAAAGTTAACAAATTACCCGAAGTAGAAATTTAGTTTTTTTTTTTTGAGATTCGAACTCCTTCTTTACCAATATGGTATAAATTTTTGCTAAAACTGTGATAAAAACAACATACACCTTTCCATTATATACTTTTAAAAGTAAAAAAAAATAGTAATTTAAAAAATTAAAAGTTTAAAAAAAAACTAAAGAACAAAATAGGTATTATTAAAATAAAAAATTTTTTAAAAATATTTCTTTGACAAATATCCTTTTAAATTTGTTCTGAGTAGTTGAAAAAAGACTAAACTTTCAAAATAATTAAGAAAGTGCAATTATTCTTTTTACCAAATTTCAAGAAAACTTCATCCTTAGTTGCAAATAATACTCATCAAGATGACGATGATTGGTGCGGTGATTGAGTACTTTTCATGTTTTTTTTTTACGTTATTTAATTTTTCATAAAAAAATATTTTTTTAATTTTTATCGCTTGAGTTGAAACTAAATGCACCTTCTACTTTGGGTAATTAACTCATTATGGTAGAGACGATGATGATGCTGTACTGTGAGATTGAAATGAATTTTTGATGATGAAATATTTCTTTATGCTATAAAGTTTTTTCTTTGTGATGAGGAAATTGTGTGTGAAAAAAGTGAATTTTTTATGTGGAAAATTTGAATCAGATTTTTTTTTTATTTTATTTTTTTAGCGCATTTTCCTCTTGGGAAAAGGACGCTATTGTCCGCACTTTGTCCGTCCGTCCGTCCGTCTGTCCGTCTGTCTGTCACCGCATCTCCTCCTCAGGGTTAAGCTTTTTTGATGCGGTTTTTGGCTTAAAATGTGTGTAGTATGTCTGGCTAGAGCTGGCGAAAAAATCAGCACGAATGGTCACTTCCTCTGCTGGAACCAGCGTAAAAAGTACCAAAAATGCCATTTCTTTGTATGTGTTAGTGTGGTCGAATGCACTAAAATGCTGACTTTTTCAAAACTCAGCCTTCCTCGGTTCAAATCCCACCGATGACAATTTTTTTTTTTTGCTTTTTTTGATACTTTTTTGATTTCTTATGACATATAATATTGAATCATGTCATAATTTTCCATTTTCACAATTTTTCCGAGTTTTTCCGACGATTTTTGTTAAAATTTTCAATATTTTCATACAATTTTCATAGATCATTACTTTTTTTCATATTTTTTTGATATTTTAATTGCTTAATTTTCTATTTTCATGGATTTTTCATGGTTTTTCCGGAAAATTATGTGAAAATTTTAAAAAATTACATTTATATAAAAAAACTCATCAATATAAGTAATTAAATTGTCACTTGGTGTTCACATAAAAAGTTGCAGAAGTGGCCTAAGTGCTAGAGCGCGCGGCTTCTAATTTGAAGGTCATGGGTTCGATCCTAGACCGCGGCCGATTCTTTTTTTGCTTTTTTTTTATTTTTTTTTTAGATTCTATATCACGTAATGTTTTTCATCGATTTTTTTTATGTCAATTTTAAATTTTCGGTAAATAAAGAATGGTTATAGTTAAATATTTGGCTTTATACTTTTGGGGTTTTAATTCTTTGTTTATTTACTGATCGCGGAAAATGCGCTTTCGTCGGTCACGAGTGACCACGTTGATACTAGTTTTTTTTTTTTTTTGAAAAAATTTAAGAACTTTCTCAAAAGTCAAGTCTGCTTTTTTGTTATAAATTTTAAATAAAATAGACAAGCTGAATAAAAGTGATAAAATATTTTAATGGATTTGTTAGACAAAGCAGCAAAAAACGAAAGGTCAAAAAAAGATGAAAATGAAAAATTTCTCAAATTGGCTTGAGGCAAATTCTTTGGTGAAAATAATGCATAGATAATATAAAAATTTTATGAAAATGAAAAATTAATTTTGATTTAACATTTTTTTTAGAAAAAAATAAATAATTAATGTTCTGAAAAAAGTTAAATTAGATAACGAATTAAGATTTTGTGTTTATTAATTATATTAGGATTTAAACCTCTGACATTTCGCAAAATTTCAAATAAATTTAAAATTGCTAATATTTCAAACTTTTTCATATATTGCTAAACTCATGAAAAAAATTCCAATTTTAATTCTGAAAAATTCAATTTGACTAGTTAAAAAATTCAAAAAAAAATATAAATATAGAAAAAAATGCATCTTTAATCTTCAATCAAACCAAATGAAAAAGAAAAATCCAAACCTTAAAAGAATTCCATTTCAAATGAAATTTTATCAATGACTTTTACATATTCTCAATAAGATGTACATAAAAAGTCAGACATGGAAGTAAAGAAAATGACTTCAAACGAGTAAGAGAGAAAGAGAAAACTTAATAAATTACAGCACAAGAAGAAATGTAAATAATAATAATGATAACAGCATTTTTCATCGCAACTAATAAAGTCAAGTAAAAATGGCGTTTATGGCTTTCTGTAAACGATGACTGGAAACATTTTTTGGTTCATTTTTATCTATGCATCATAGCTTCATCGTTTAATAACCGCAAACATATAGAATACACACAAAAATGATTAATTTGTCCATGAAAATAATTTTTTCTTCAGACTTGGAATTGCTTGTACATTTAATGAATATTCTTCCTCCCATCCACCCAAAATAGCATATTTTCATCCATCCATCCAACGAAACAGCCATAACTGTGCAAAAGAGATTTAAACAAACATCCATTTACCAGAAAGTGAATTTTTTTATGCTCATTAAATGCTTAATATTTGTCGCAACTGCCAAAAAAAATCTCATTCAATTGTAACCATTTCTCATGTCTCAATGTACTTACTTACTGCTGATGCGATCATAAAATTAAATCAAAAAACATAATTCTTTTATTTTCTCTCCTTTCCTCCGCAACAGATTTATTATGCCATTTTCTATATTTTTAGTGGCTTCTAATGCGTTTTACGGCGCTATGAATGAATTTTCTCGTCATTTTCATTTCTACAGTTGTCTGAGTTACTTTTTTATACTTTATATTTTTATATTAAGCACAACAAGACAGGAAAGACAATTTTTTATGATTCTTAACTTTTTTTAAAGGAAATTTCAAGCTCAAATCCATAAATTCAAAGGTAAATGCACCACCAAAAAAGTTTCCTCAATCATTTTTTAAACAAGCAGGAACAAGTTAAAAGCCACCCACAGAAATCACATTTCATGACTGCATTTGCCATTTGCACACAAATGTAAAATTTTCTGTCATTTTCTGGTTTTTGTGGCTTCAAAAGAAGAAAACCATTTTTAGTGCTTATGACGTTCTGCATGAGATGCTGCTCTTAAATGTTTATAACTTTATGCGGTTTTATGGTGGAAAATTTATTAATTAGGTTCATGAAAATGAAAATTGTAGATTTAGCTGTTTTGGGTGGGAATGGGAATGGATCAGTTTTGATGATATGTTGTGGAATAATTCAAAAAAAAATAATCAAAAAAAAAAGTTTGAGAACAACGGAATAACATGAAACGGAATATTTTTCCGTATCTGAGTTAGGATTTGAACCTTAAACTTGATGAAAATATTTCGTTATTTCATAATTATTGGATGTAATAATTAAAAACATTTTTGCAAATCTAAATTACAAAGAATTTTAAATTCAGTTAAAAACTCGAATTCATTTACAAAACCTCACATCCAGACCCCACGCACACCTCCATCCTCACCATCAAATCCATAAATATCACATCTCACACTTCATTTACATTTTTCAGTAATTTTCATTCCTCCACTTTCTCATTCATTTAATCACATAATCATTATCGTCATCAATGAAAGCATTCATTCTACTTCATTAACACCAGAAGAGCCATATAATTACCAAAGAAACAATGAGTAGATGGGGGAAGGAAGAAGTAGCATCGCCAAAAAAAGTGTCATAAAATTACAGCTCTAATATCTCCTTTAATTTCACCATATTCTATCCCATAGAAACCTAAACTATAGTTTCATGTAGAGCATTGGAGGAGAAAAGACAGGAAAAATTTAATGTACAGTTTCTAAGGGATTACAATCTAAGAATTCATAGACGAACACATACTATGTGTATGGATGTAAATTTTAAAAGAAAGTTTGTTAGTTGTCCTTGAGATGATTTTGGGGGAAAAAAATAAAAAATAAAAAAAAAACACTGATAAATGAGCCAAACATGATAAATTTAGTTTTTAATTTAGGATTTGAACCTTGGCATTTGCCTTAATTTTAATTTATAAAATCGATTATTTTTCAACATAGCTCTTAATTTTGCTTGAATCTTAATATTGATGACCTTAAAAAAAATTAAAATTTTTAATAATTAAACAATTTAAAATTAAAAAAATCATATTTTTGAAATCTAAAAAATCGTTGAAAATCCCCACAAGAACACATTCCAAGCAAGTAAAAAATCACACAGAACAAAAAGTACTTTGCATGAAAATGCGATTAAGATGTGATAGAAGCACACTAACAACACCACCAAGAGCAGTGTCATACGAAAAAGTAATGTGATCACGATGAAAAAAGAAAAACTTTTTCTTAAGCAGAGCACAATTTATTGCATGATAAATTAAGATTTTTAATTATTATTTTGGTACTCGTTTAACATGAGAAAAACTTGTGAAAATCACCATTGAAAATGAGAGTGCCATAAAGATTAAAATTATTGCCACACCATAGTATCGTCGTCACATCTCACGTTGCTTTCGGGGTTCGTTTTTGTTAATTTTCTTATTGTTGACTTTTTGGAAGTACAAAATATTGAAGAAATTTTTTGAAGTTTGATAAATTTTATTAAGTTATGTTGATGAAAATGAAGAGCATGATGATAGAAAAACTTAAAATTATACGTGAGAAATTAAATTAAAAAATATTTTTGCCGAGATTCGAACCTACAATGTTGATGGGTAGAAAAATTTATTTTTTGTATGAAATTTTATACTTGACAAGAAAAATTTTTTGGCTTCCTGATATTTACTAACTTTTCTCAAAAATTGAAAAATTAAATTAAATTTTCTTATATCCGATAAATACTATAACCCACAAGCTCAATAGTCTTACAAAGGACCATTTTCATAACAATACTGAAAAGAATTTGATGGAATGACCAATGGAATTTCAATATTTATTCAATATTCATCCTTACAACTACAAAAGATTTCCTTTTGTGAAGCACAGAAAAATTCCTTAGATCTATTGTGTGTGTGTATATACTGAATAAAGCATGAATATCTCAAAATCCCACAGACCATGTCTCGTCGTTGTCTCATAAAATATTAATTAAAATACAACATAAATAGATGTGTAATAGTTGTTGTCATTACTTTACTTAAAACTTCTTCATCCTTATTGTCACATAATCTCATACACAAATACACATTCTTCCAATTATTATGAACGTCATCGCTATTGCCATTTTACGCTCAACAGAAAGGCATTAACTTTAATGATAATGGGATTATATTTTATTTCTCGTTTTACAATTCGTTTATGTTATGCGTATTGTGGAGCATAAACTATTTGGAAAATGGAAGAAATAAAGGATTAAAAATAATTCTTTGAGGAACTTTTTGCTGTTCTTCTTGTTGTTATTGTCTTGGTTCTTTTTTTGGCGGAATGAGATTTGTTGATTTAATTATTTCTGCTTATTTATTTCTTTGAGAAAAATAAACTTATTGTCTGATGAAAAGAGGATTCTTTTATTCTTTGAGGTATTTACAATGGAATTATTGAAATTTTGAGATAGTTCTTAAATGCTAATTTTTACTTACTTTGCCAAAAAGAATGATTTTATAAAGTAAATAAAAAAAAATAAAAATATTAAAAAATTTTCGTTCTGAATATTTCAAACGAGTTTCATTTAATTGTTGAATACTATCCCGAAAGGCACACATCGGATAATCGTGATGAAATCCGGCACCAAGCCGGAGTAAGACCAGCGCCAAGCTGGCATACAATTTAAGCCGGAGTGGTGCTGGCCTCACTCCGGGTTGGTGCCGGATTTCATCTCGATTATCCGACTTGTGCTTTTTGGGTATAGGATTTGATCCTTTAACCATCAAGAAAATTACAAGTTATGCAAAACAGTTAATGTTTAGTCCTGTTTAGTGTTTCCGTTTTCGTTCATATTTTTTTAAAAAAAAATAAGTTTGAATTTCAGTAAACGATTTTTTATGTATAAAAAGTAATATTTAAGAAAAAATATTAAAAATTAATAAAATTTTCCATAGTCAATACAAATAAGAATTCCCCAGAGACACCACCAAAACTCATTGAAATAAAATTTCAATTTTCATCACCAATTAAAAAACATAAAACTCTCAAAAAAATAATTAAAATGTTCAAAGAATTCATGAATAATAAATACAAAAAAAAAATTATTACAAAAATATTTCAAATATTTTTCAATAAACTTCACCATAGTTATACAGCAACGCAACACGCTATTGTCTAATATATATCTCAATTATAATCTCATATCATACACAACTCATCTCATATGAGGCGCACATGTGAGTATTTAAAACCCATGAAAATAAATAAAAAGAATGTAAAAATTCATAAAAATTACTGTGTAATGAGAGATAAAACATTATGCGTATGGCATGTAACCCTTTTCGACGCTTACATCACTCATTATGGAATCAAATATTAAAACATAACTTACGTAGAAAGCTATAAACTTCCACTCCACTTTTTAAATAATTTTTTTAGATTGATTACAGCATTAATGAATTTTAGACCTGCTTGTGTCGCTATACTCGACTTATCATTTTAATTATTTACCTATTTATTCAAAAAATGAAAATAATAATAATTTACTTAAAATTTAAAAATTAAATAAAATATGCAATGATTAATAAATCAATTTCAACTATTCTCAAATTTTAATCATTGTTAATTAAATAATTAATGAAGCTAAAAATGAATTTTCAATAACAGTTTAATATTTCATCAAAAATTCAAATAAATTACTATAAACCTTAAAATTTCCCCTAGAATCTTCAAAATCCGTGAACAACTCAAAAGCATTTAAATTTGTCGGCACAATTTCCCTCAAGAAAAATTCCTTTAATGTCTTTTCATTTCCATTAAAAATTTTCTTCATATATGTCGCATATACCGACGTATCAGCTCTAGATACAATTAGAACCACCAATAATTCACTTGAATGAGAAAGAACAATTTTTTGCATCTCAGTCATATTAAAGTGTTTATCATAAATCTCCAAAATTGAGTTAAATGTCACTTCGTTCCAGTCATAAACCAGTGGATTAAAAAGAAATCCAATTGGAAAGCAGACAAGATTAATGATACAAAAATTTGACTTCCTGAGGAGTTTTTCTTTCAAACTATTTGGCATGAATAAAGCAAACTGTTTCCATAATTGGTTAAAATATTTATCGCCTTTGTAGATCATCAAAGGGAACAAGTATGTGTCATAAATCTCGTAAATTTCCTCTTTCGAGTAGATGGCAGTAAATTTATATAATAAGGAGTCAAAGCGTTCCTCGATATTTTCTAGAAATGCAATTTTGTCAAAGACATTTAAGAACAATTCCTTCTGTTCTGATGGGTACTTATGGCTAGTAAATTTTACAAAAATATCAATTAAGTTAACTTTTTTGCGATCTTCGAGCTTTACAAACATTATTCCTGACCTTAAAAGTGCTTTAAATTCAGCTTTAGTTAAATTCAGAGTTGGCAAGCCGGTACCTACAAGTAGAAACCGGCCACCGATTATCACCTACTGTAGGTCCTACCGGCCGCCGGTCGCTACCGGCTGCAGGTAGTACCGGCCACCGGCCGCCGCCGGTAGTAGGTGCAACCGGCCACCGGCGGCCGCCGGCAGTAGGTGAAACCGGCCACCGGCCGCCGCCGGTAGTAGGTGAAACCGGCCACCGGCGGCCGCCGGCAGTAGGTGTAACCGGCCACCGGCGGCCGCCGGCAGTAGGTGTAACCGGCCACCGGCGGCTACCGGCAGTAGGTGTTACCGGCCACCGGATGTAGGTACTACCGGCTGTAAATAGAAGATTTTATTATTGTTTTAATTTTATTATTGTTTTGGTTGCCGCCAAAAACTGAAAAATATTAAAAAAATATTAAAAATTTTTTAAAATTTTTAAAAAAACTAAAAATGTTTTTAAAATTTTTAAAAAACTAAAAAATTTTAAAAAAATTTTAAAAAAATTTTAAAAAAATTTAAGAAGTTTTTAAAAAAATTTTAAAAAATTTTAAAAAAAATTAAGAAGTTTTTTAAAAAATTTTAATAAATTTTAAAAAAATTTTTAAACATTTTTTTTTTTAAAAAATATGATTTTGAAAAAATGAAAATTTTTTAAAACTTTTTTATTTTTCTCTTTTGAATATTTTTTTTAAATTGCTTAGATTTTTAATTTTTCTAAACTTTTTAAATTATCTAAATTTTTCTAAAAAATTTAGTTAAATATTAAGATCCAGTAAGAAAATATAAGAAACATGAAGATCCAGCACCAAAAAATAATTTCAGGTAGAAAAACAAACTTTTTAAAATTCTCAATTCTCAACTTTATTTTAAAACAATTTTTTGTTTAAATTTTTTTTTAAATTTTTTAAAATTTTTAAAATTTTTTTTAAAAAAATTCAAAAAACAATTTTAAAAAATTTAAAAAAAAAATGGTTTTTAAATTTTTTTAAAAATTTTAAAAAAATTAAAAAAAAAATTTAAACAAAAAGTTGTTTTAAAATAAAGTTGAGAATTGAGAATTTTAAAAAGTTTGTTTTTCTACCTGAAATTATTTTTTGGTGCTGGATCTTCATGTTTCTTATATTTTCTTACTGGATCTTAATATTTAACTAAATTTTTTAGAAAAATTTAGATAATTTAAAAAATTTAGAAAAATTAAAAATCTAAACAATTTAAAAAAATATTCAAAAGAGAAAAATAAAAAAGTTTTAAACAATTTTCATTTTTTCAAAATCATAATATTTATCTTTTTATTTTTAAAAAGATAAAATTATTTTAATAATTTTTTAAATTTAAATTTTTTAAAACTTTTTTAATTCTTTTTATTTAAAAAAAAAAAAATGTTTAAAAATTTTTTTAAAATTTTTTAAAATTTTTTTAAAAACTTCTTAAATTTTTTTAAAATTTTTTAAAATTTTTTTAAAATTTTTTAGCTTTTTAAAAATTTTAAAAAATTTTTTAGTTTTTTTAAAAATTTTAAAAAATTTTTAAATTTTTTATATTTTTTTAATATTTTTCAGTTTTTGGCGGCAACCAAAACAATAATAAAATTAAAACAATAATAAAATCTTCTATTTACAGCCGGTAGTACCTACATCCGGTGGCCGGTAGCACCTACTGCCGGTAGCCGCCGATCGCCGGTTGCACCTACTACCGGCGGCGGCCGGTGGCCGGTTTCACCTACTACCGGCGGCCGCCGGTGGCCGGTTTCACCTACTACCGGCGGCCGCCGGTGGCCGGTTGCACCTACTACCGGCGGCGGCCGGTGGCCAGTTGCACCTACTACCGGCGGCGGCCGGCGGCCGGTACTACCTGCAGCCGGTAGCGACCGGCGGCCGGTACTACCTGCAGCCGGTAGCGACCGGTTAGTAGAAGACAGCCGGTTGCCAACTCTGGTTAAATTATTCGCGATTTTTTCAAAAACAAAAGCTGGATCGTCATTAAACTTTAGGCTCTCGTCAAGTTTGTATAAGTCATGAGCCACATTGTTGATGGACTTTCCATTGCAATACTCACTGAACAAAATAACTCCTTTTTGATTTTTGCCTTTCAAAAATCGTTGAAACTCTTCTTCACTAAGGAATGGCTTTGTAAGGCTCTTAATTTCCATATATTGGGCACTATCGTACTTTTTCTTTGGGTATCTAAAGTAAGATGTATAGTAAGTCTCATCCTCGTTAAATTGAAGTAGTTTCCGCAACACTTCTCGATCACGTTTGAAAAAATGAACCGGAAATGAAATTTTTTCAAATCTAATCCAATCGAACATGAAGAACTTTTGATACTTTGTGGCTAAAAGTTTGGCAATTTGTCTTTCGAATGGTTTTGACTCTTCAGCTCGACTGAATTGTGTGTAAGAATTTAGGAAGATTAAAACTTCCTTTTTTTCAGCAAAGACTGCCAATGCTGAAATTCTCAAATCTGCTTCCTCTTTTGACGGCTCGTCGCTTGCAATGTAAACATTTTCGATTAAATATTGCGCTATGAAGAACTCGGCAAAGGTTCGATGAGCAAATTTGATGTTTGCGAAGCTATTAATGTACAAAATACCCATTCGAGAGATTTCATCGCCAGTCAATTCCTGTGGAACTCTCTGCCGCATTATTTTCAATTTTGTGGAAATTAAGGGTACATTGGAGTTGATTTGTGACTCCATTTTGATTGCAAATGATTGATAAAGCTTCAACATGTCAAAATTTCGATATTTTGTGATCGAATTGTCATAAAATTTTAGAGCAAATCCGCCTTTTTCCTTCCAAATCTCAATCTTTTTATTGACGAATTTTTGATATATTTCATACAAATTCTCCGTTTCGTAAATATTAACGTCATTTGCAACCAATTCAGCAATCATATTAAGCATCAATGGAGTGTCAAATGCTTCAATTGATCCAGTAGATTTGACAATGTTTTGAACCTTTCTAACGAAATCGGGAATTTTTTGATCTGCAATTTTTTCCGATTCAAAAAATTTTCGGACAAAACTTTCCTGCTCAGACTGGTCAAATGGAATTAAAGTGTAGATTTGTGACGAAAAATTCCGACTTAAAACATCAGAATACAGTGGTCTAGTGCATAACAACTGAATATTTGAAGTATAACTCCTAATTAACCTCAAAATTTCAAGCACAAATAGACTATATTGTGGTGAAATTTCATCAAATCCGTTCCACAGCAAAATCAAATTTCCGGTGTCAAAAAACTCTCGAAAAATTTTCCTCTCAAATTGATTTTTGGAATTTAGTCCAAAGATTGTTTCAAGCATAATTTTCACACTGTTCAAGGTCTCATTTCCTTTGTACAAGTGCTTATGTTCCTTTAAGTCAATATACGAAACCCATCGGCTTGGAAATTTCTTTTTAATTGCCATTGTGAATTGCTCGAAAGAAATTGTCTTGCCGGTTCCAGCCTCACCCGATAAAATGAACATTTTGGTTTCATTTGCTAATTTGAGGATTTGTTGGAAATCTATGGGATGGATAGGTTCGAGGGGTTGATTATAAATCGCGGAAAAATCATCAGAACATTTTTTGTAGACATTAGTTTGCTGTATTTCGTTAATTTTAGTATTTTGAACGGAAATGTTCTGATTAATAAAACTATCATAAAATTTTTGGAATGTTATGTTTGCTTTAGTCATGTCCACTGAATTACAATAAACACTTCCAATAACATACTCTACAAAACCATAAAAAATTGCCCGAATGTTCACATTTTGGAACCTTCTCTCAACGAAGAATTTCGTTTCATTCTTAATCATTTTATGGACAGTTAGTTCCTTTCCGTTTAAAATGTCAACAATCTGTCTAGAAGTCAAATGATTTAAAAGATTTTGATCTAATTTTCCATACTTTAAGCTCTCATTTTGAAAATTAAAATTTGAGTTTAAAATCTTATTCTTTAGTCTTTCTGTCAAATTAACCCAAAAATGACTTATCTGTTTTTCTAAATAATGCATATGAGGATCAGTAAGGTTCAATAGTTTTTTGTCAAGCATTTGTGTAATGTGATCGGAAGTCAACTGTCCATAAACTGTCGAGTTCTCAGGGAATAAATTGCAAAATTCAAGAACGATATTTTTATATAAAATTGGGGCTGTGATCACTGCAAATTTTTGTTCAACAGACAGATCATCAAACCTATAAGTCGGCTTATGAAGATACAAAGCAACAACAATTCCAGCCACAATCCCAACCAACCCTAAAATCCCTCCAATAATCGAAAATTTCTTAAATTTAGAAATTTCCTTATCTTTAATAATCAACTCAGTTTCGTCGCGCTTCTCAATCTCAGGCAATGCTTGGTGTAATTCTGGAACAATTTTTAACTCATAAAATTCAAAAAGCTTGATGAAAATTTTTCGTAATTTTTCCAGGTGCTTGGGTAAGTTTCGATAAAATGCCATCAAATGAACAACTCGAACAATCAGTTCAGCATGAAAGGCTTCTTCAGGATAACAAGTATAGATAGATCCAATTATGTCTTCCTCCTCGTCAGATAATGCCTCACAAATTGTTGAAATTTCCTCAAACTCCTCACATGTCTTCTTATCATCCTTTCTATAAGGATTTGCTCTATTTTTGTAGACCAAACTCATTGCAAAGTGGCATAATTCATGTATTAAAACAGCCAGTGTCTCATGCTCTGTGCCAGGATCAAGCAATTGCTTCGCACCAATAAAAATTTTACCAGAAAAATAAAAAATTCCCTGCGTAGATTCAGTTGTTGTTGGATCCAGCATATTGACAGCTTCACGGTTAAAATCAAAGACAATCATAAAGTTTTTGGACGCAACAACAATCTGCAAGATAATTTTGATGAATGGATTCTGACTCAACAGTTCGAAAGCTCGCTTAACTTTATCATGTTTGTCTTTGACTTCAGTTTCATCAAAACATGCTGTTGAGTTGGCAACAAGAGTGTGGATGTGTTTTTCGAGAAATGGTTGCGAATATTTGTGCTGGATGTCGCGAATGTGTCTTTTAATTTGAAGATCATCGATTTGTTCGTAATATTCTGCTGGATTTTCATGAGAACCAAATCGGAACTTTTTGCTTAATAGAAAATCGAAGGATGTAAAAGACTTGTATTCCAGTGCGATCATTAATGCTGACTTATTCGTGAAGTTGTAAAAGTGACGCACATCTGGATATTGGGACAAGATTTCTTCAAGGGTTTTAATATTTTCTGATTCAAGCAACTTGTGGACTTGTTCGGTAGCATCACAAAATTCTTTCAACTTTCCAGTACAACGGCTAATGTCAAATGCCTTAGGAAATGTTAAATTATTTTGCAGTAATAGATAAACCACATCAAAATTCTGATTATTCATAGCAAGAGTCTGTGCATCATGTTTGTTGTCCATCGATCTTGTATTCATCTTCAATTTTAGAAGAATTTTTACAATTTCGGCATTTCCATCTTCAGCAGCAAGTAGTAACATGTTGAAGTCACGGGAGTCCGCAAGCAAGTCAATTTTAATGGATTTTGGCAGAGATTGAATTGTAAATTGACTGTTGAGGCCTAAAAATTGAAAATATATAATTACATTGACAGTTATAGTATCAGACGTTCCAACTGTTATAAAAAAATTGAGGGCTCTTAATAAAATTAATTTTTAACATACACTTACCCAAATGACAATTTTTAACACATTTTGCCACAAAGTTAGCAACAAATTCACACAAAGTCAAATTTTCTTCCCAATCTAACTTTTTTGAGTGCATCAATTCCAAAAATTCATCAAGTTCTTGACATTTCCAATAGATTGACCATTTTTCTTCACTTGTCGACACCAGCAAGAGAACTGATGATTTTTCACAATAAATTGACTTCAATTTTTGATGATCTGACGACTCCAATGTCGGTAAGTCATTAGTAAATTCAAATATGACTAGAAGTTTTTGATTATTATCTTTAGCCTCAAAAAATTGCAAAAAATCATCCTTGGTTCTACATGATATTATAAATGGAACAACATTTTCCACTATACTTAAAGGCAAGTCTTCTTTGATCGACTCTAACTGAATGTCAATCGAGTCATTAGTTTTTTGAGCTGGAAATTAATTTTTTTTTATTAAAAGTGAAATTTAGTTAAGTTTAATTTGAACGAATTGAATCATATAATAAAGGCTAAAATTATATTACATGACAGAATGAAATCAGATTTTATGTAATTTATAATCAAAGTTGCGTTATAAAATCATGGCATATGATACATGGATTTTTTCATATTTTTTATCATCATTTACTTAAATTGAATTGAATTGAATTCACGAACTGACCACAAAATGAGGAAAGACTCATTGTGGAACAAAATTTATAATCTAAAACGACCACACACATATCATTTTTTCCTGCATGATTAATAGGTAAATAAGTACTATATTTTGCAAATGACTAAAAATAAAAGTTCAACGTTATTTATGAGTTATGACTAAATTATAGATAAAAATTTCCATTGAATAATGTGGAAATTAATTGCATGAGAAGATTTTATGATTATTTGGGTCATACTATTTATGATGACTATATCAGGGTTAGGTTTCTGGGGCATAACCCATACCCTAGGGATATACCCTAGAATTTATGCAAAACATTTTCTGGTAAAAATATCCTAGGACAAACTCTAGGGGCCGGTTACATTAAAGTGGATTATCCACTTTTTCAATGCAAGATGCTCAAAACTATTTTTTTCTAGCATATTTTATTTCACTAACGTGAATAATCCTATCCGAAGATTATCCTCTTTTTCGATCCGAGGATAATCCACAAAATTTTTTTATGTTTAAAATTTCATGAAAAATTAGAAAAAATTATTTTAAAAAAATTTTTTAAGGATTGGTGGATTTCACTAAAAAAGATTATCCATGGATAAGGATCATCCAGGATTATTCAATAGATTATCCACACTGAAAATCGAAAATGTTAAACTTGGTCTCCCCCAAGTTTTTCATTTTCAGGATTATCCACTTATTTTGTATCTTGGGGGATACCAAGCTTATTTTTTCGGATTATCTATGTGGATAACCTACTTAGTAAAATACTTAGTTTTGTCGCTATATCATTCACTTAGGAATTTTTTTTTAATTCAATCAGTTCTAATCCACAAACTATGAATCAATGTGCCAGAAAAAAAAAAAAACTTTAGTAAACCGGCCCCCAAATATTCAGTAAATTAGCAAAAAACCTCACCTCCAATATTTTCTGAATTTAATTTTAATCCAGAGGAATAAATTTTTGATTGTTGGGTTCCCATATTTGTGATAAAATTTTAGAAGCTATTCTACAGTATTTCTTGTGAAATAATTTTCATTTATTTATTTTTGAGTTCACAATTCAACGGATAATATGAAACTGAGCATGATTCTTATTTTTTTTTTTTTTTAAATATGATTCAACAAAAACTTTATTTTTTAATCGGATGAGATTTATTTATTTTTTTATCTAGAAAAATTTTTAAGTCATGCAAAATGAATTTAAAATGCAATAAGAGTAATAATGCAAACTCATGTAATAAGAGTTATTTTTAAAATATGGCATATCTTAAGTTTACCAAGGTTGATAGTTATGCCGATCGATCGACGCGTCACATTCCATGCAATGATTTGATATTACTAAAATTTTGAGAAAGTTAGTACATGTTACGCATGGAAGTTAATATATGCATAATGTATAAATAATTTTTATGTGTAATAAAGTTCTGTTAAAGGGGTCGTGTGAATAGGGCATTAAAAAATGCAGTATAAGCACTTTGTTTTAAAATAATATGAATTTCCAGCGTCTTGAATGATTTCTAAATTTTTTGAAATTTCGGCAACTTTTAAGCATATATTTTAAAATTTTTATATCTTATTAACTTTTAATTTTTCGTCATTTTTTTAATTTAAACATTCTTAAAATTTATAAACTTAGTATCAGAACCCCTAAACCCACGAAACATATTCAAAAAAACTAAACACCACTTGAAGAAAACTCTTCACAAGAAAAACAATTTAATACATTTCATGTGCACATTTTGAGGATTATAAAGACAAAAGACAACGACGTTCAAGTGAAAATGATGCATAGTCGCAATTCATAACATGAAAAAATATTTTTCATTGCTTCTCAGCGGTTGAAAATGAAAGCATATAAAAAAAAAACAAAAGAAATATTTTATTTAATTCCACTTTTCTGAGATTTATTTTGATAGTTTTTTAATCCCTTTCGAATCTTTTACCACTTCATTTCGTTGTGATTTCAGATTTTTCTATTTTATTGTGTTTTACTGACTGACTGTGTCGAGACGATGCTTCTGTTGAGAATGTTTCTTTTTTATTGTGCTGTACACGTTGTAACAAGTGTCTTTCAGTTTCGGATTTTCTCATGAAATGAAGGAAGTGAATGTTGTTAGCAGAAATGGATGGGAATGTTCAGGAAGAGTCGGGTTCTTTGGTTGTAGATTCACATGAATTTTTAAGGTCTAGAATTTGCTTAAAAAATTGAATGTCCATGTCCTAAACAGTCATAAATTCTAATTTTCTTCGATTTAACTTATTTTCCTAGACTTTAACAATTCAAATCCTCAATTCAACAGCACTTCCTACCCATCTCTAAATCTCACAATAATTATTAAAATTTAGTATCTGTAAAACTTTTTTAATGTGCTCTAAAGAAATTAAGAGATTATTTTATATTACCCAACCCCGCATATTCCTTCATCATTCTCAACTGTCTCACCTTTTTCTTCTCTACAACTCCTCACAAGAGAAATGAAAAAGTTTTCTTGATATTTCTTTGGAAGAACTTCACATATATACAAGACGTAGCAATAATTCCGTTTGACTCATACCCTTTTACCGCCATTACCGTCATCTATTTCACCGTTTTGTATCGTTCTAAACACTCGAAATTGGAAAAGTTTTTTTCCTCGTTTTGCTTTTTTTCTATGCGAGTTCATTTGTAGACGGATGTAGCTTCTTCTTTGGGTTATTTGAGGGGTCTAGGAGTTGGAAAAAGCCAAAGATAGTAACAATTAAAGAATTAAAGAAACTAAGCTATTTAAGCAACAAACTGAGCAACTTGAGCTAATTTGAGCAATAAACTGAGTAACTTGAGTAAATTGAGCAATTAACTTAGCAAAAATTAACTTGAGTTAAATTGAGCAACAAACTGAGCAACTTGAGCTAATTTGAGCAACAAACTGAGTAACTTGAGTTAAAGCTATTCCAAAAAGTTTCCACCTCAAGAAATTTCCATTATGTTCCTCAATGAAACTCTTACGGGAAGTGAATGAGCTCTCTTTTCGAGTTAATTAGCAGTAAATTTCAGTTTATGTTGTTTCATTTTACTTTATTTCTTTCTCCCTTTAAAAAACCAAAAAAATAATAGAAATTCTTGTTACTTCTTTGTTGCTAATTTGTGTGAATATATGTGTGTCTTATGGGAACCGAGGGAAAAAAATGAGAAATGAGAGGAAGTGAAATACAATTTTTGCTTCTTAATTTTTATTTTCTGACTTTTCTTCTATTTTTCTTGTCTATTTTTCGGAAGATGATAAAGATTTTTTTTCTTCTCTTAAACTTAATTTGAATTTGTTTTGGAAGTTATTTTAGATGCAAAATTTGAATTAAATGGAAATAAATAAAAATTTAATTGAAGTTTAAAAAATTTGTAAAAATTTAAATTGATCTCCTTTAAATGAATTTTTAAAATTAAACACTTGAAGTCACAATACACTCTTACATCCACGAATTCACCTCTTTGTCCCATCTATAATTCCATTACAAATGTGTTAATTAAGAACCTTTAAAGCTCTCAACATAAAAGATTCATCAGAATGCATTTCACAAAATTGTACAGCAAATTTAATTCAATTAAATAAATTGCACACATTTAAGAACTAACAAGCACATCCATCACATCGGTTGCATGTCCATTCCTCAGCTCCTTTCTTTCTGTCATAATAAATTCTTTGCAGTTTCTGGTTACGACTTACAAGCACACACACATACCAATTACACACATACACACACAAACCAATTCGTAAAGTAATTTCAACTTAAGTGGAAAATTTTCCACATCTGCTGATGCTGGTTGTGAGAATGACAAATTACTGAATACATTCAGCATGTTCCTCCATCCTCAATCCACCATCCGTCTAACTATCTTTCTACTTCACTTTGTATGTCTCTCTGTCTCATTCGCAATTTTCATGATTAAATTAAATATTTAAATGTGCTTCTATCAGGTAATTTTATTTTGTATTGTTCATATAAACTCTTTTTTTTGCTTTTACTATTGCTTCTGATGATGATGTAGTCAATGAACAGACTCGAGTTGTGTACATTGCTAATTGCTCTGTTGTGAATTCGAATTGCTGTGACAGTGAGTTTGATTTAGTGCAAATTTTACATACTTTGAGATTTATTTGGAAAAATTTGTGGGGAGTGTTGGAGATTATGATGCAAAAAATGAAATAAATTGATGCAAAATTTGATATTAATTATTTGCTTAAAAGTTGATGCAAAAGAAACTGGCGCAAAAAATTATTCAAGAGAAGCAAAATTTGAGAAAAAAATGTTTCGAAAATGACGCAAAAATTTGATGCGAAAAAAAACTGAAGCAATAGAGAGTCACAGAGAAACTCCATTTCTTTGAGAATATTCAAAAGGAAATGAATATTGTCACAATCTGTCGCAAATGCTTAATCAATGTCGCATCTCAAATGCATCTCAAGTATGAACTTTATGCAATTTACAATCATGAATAATTAAAGTTTAAAATTACAAATTAATTTTACACAAGTTATGTCATCAGATAAGTTTCCCTCTCACAAAATCCAATCCCACAAATGCGGGGCATGAGCCACAAAATAACATCGAAAGGGTTCAATTACCTTATCATAATCCATCTCATTCTTACATTCATTTCGATATATGTTCTAGCTATTTTTGTGTGTGAAGTGAATAAAATGATTAATGAGAAGTATGTATGTTATAAATGAGTTCACATCCTACACCTTCATTGTATTTTCAATTCTTATTCCTTTCCTCAAAATGCAATCTATACGTACGTACGTATGATATATAGAATCATCATTTGCACATGAAGAATGTTCTTCAACAAATAAAGTCTTGAAAAAAATTTTTTAACCTTTTAAAAAGTAAAATAATGACTTTTCAAGTTTTGTTGAATTTATGGTTTGGGGATTCAATGAACTTTCAAATCTCATGTCGGAAATTGCAGTTTAAAGCTATCTCAATCCTCTTCAATATGCAATAACCAACAAATGTGTGCTCCACTCTTACTTCCTAGTTCAAAAATTTTAATCGATTTTAAATTAATTTCACATATTCAAATTTACAAGCTTGACCACATTGTAAACAATCTGGATGGATGATGATAACACGTTGTATCTAACACTAATTACTTACGCATCATTGAAATTTTTTGATGGTATGGGAGCAGTAATTATTGAGCTATGTTGGGAGATTTTTGAATTTTTTTTTTATGGAGAATTTTTATTGTTGACTGCAGTTAGTGTTGGGTTAAACTATGGATACTATGGAAACTAAATTGGGCTTGAAGTGTATCCAAAAATATTCTTTGCAAGAAGATTTTGAATTTTCAGAATTTAATTTTTTAAGTTAAAAAAAAAGTCAAAAAATATTGAAATTTCTCACAATACTAATGGGTCATAAACTCTCAAACTCAATTTTCCTACATCTCAGAATTTCAATTTAAACTCCATATTCCATCCCAAAATTAACAAATTACCCAAAATAATATTTCCAATCACCTAACCCCACCCAATCCATCTCAAAAATCACTTCAATTCAGTGCACACAAACTGTTACTGTTCTGGTCATTTACATATCTTAAAATCAACACAAACAAATAAGAAGAGTACATGTATAAATTTCCATACACAATAAACAGTACTCGAAGAGTAAATCCAATGAAGAGGATGAAAGTCGTTAGCACAACAATCAATTGAAATAAAATTTCAGCACAAAGTCCATTTTTTATCATCAAACCGAAAAATAAGCAAAAAAAAAGTTGTCGAGCCAAACACAAATTTGATGAATATTAATGACTTGCACATGCACATGAAGAATAAATGCTGGGGGAGATGGAGAATAAAAGTCATCATTCATTTTGTATCTGTGTATATGCTTTGTCTGTGTCTTTTTGACTTCCTTTTCGTTTTTTGAGATTTTTTTTTTTGCATTTTTTATCGATGACAAATTATGAAAGGATTTTTGGCAAGATATTTGATAATTGTTCAATTTTCCCACAAAATTTGGAAAAAATAAAATCATTCAAAATTATCGCAAAAAAAATCGAAAAATCTTCAAGTGACCTGTCGTGTGCAGCACAAAAACTCCAAAAATTCCACAAAAATTCGATATTAAATTAATTTTTACAAACGAAATAAAAAGTATAAAAATAAATCAGTTATTGTTGCAGATCTCAAAAAAAGAAGAGAATTTTGTGTGTGCACAGTACACACGTGACACATTGAGTACACTCAGCACATTTCTATTTACCATTCAAGTGTTGAATAAATAAAAGAACTGAGAAGTGAAAGGAAATTAGGAAATTTTTCTCGTTTGACCCTTGAAATTGAAATTTATATTGGATGTGTGTGGGCAGAGGAGAGGATGCTGTGGCTTGTTCATTATGAAATGAAGTTCTGAAGTGATTTTGATTTTGTTTCTATTTGATTGGATTTTGTGAATTGATGAGATAGTTTTGTTTGCAATAAAATGATTTTTTAGACAAATTTTCTTTTGAACTTTGGTTCGTAAAACTCAAGAAAGGTTTTTAAAAACCTTTAAAAAATTCAAAATAATAAAATAAAATTTTTAAATGTTTTAAAAAATTTGAAACACTTTATAGAAAAATAATTTAACGATAAAAAATTTCAAAATTATAAAAAATTCTTAATAAAAAAATTACTTTTAATATTCAAAAAAAAGTCTGCTTCCAATATCACCCTAATAATCCCCTTAACCCTCCAGCAATCCAAATCAAACACACACATGACTCATACACATTAACTCACTTAAAACTCAAGACAACATATTGACACATTAAAATTTATATTTACATTCCATAAGTATCTTATCACATCCATAATTTGAAATATAAAAAAAACATACATCGAGATGAGAGAAATTTTTCCTTCTGTGTCATAAAAAAATAATAACTGAAGAAGCAAGAAAAGTACAATAATAATGAGAATTTTCCATGCATGCAGTAAGGAAGAAGTCGATAAACTTTTATGAATGCAGAATATAGAGTGGAAAAAAAATATCAAAAAATATAAAAAGGAGGATTTAGTAGGGTAGAGGAAATCCATAATTGGCACTTGAAAAAACAGCGATTAGCTTACTTGGAAATTTTATACAATTTTTGTTATTTTTTGTGTCTGAGTGTGAAAAGTGATGGCTGTTCAGGAGTGTTGGCAGGGTTGAAAACTTATTTTTTGTGTCAATTTTTACTAAGTTTTGAAATTCCTATAAAACTGGATAAAATTTGAAGACAGCGAAAAAGCCGCGGTGGTCGAGTGGTTAGAGTGTCGGCCTCCTATGTCAACGACCTGGGTTCGATCCTAGGAAAAGTCTAGTCGGATCTGGTGCTTTTTTGCTGCTTCTAGTCTGGCAGCTCGGTTTGTGTCGTCGCGAAACACAAATTTTGCTAGGTACATTACATTGATATACCCTAGGTCAATGTAATTGTGCAGAGCTTGCAGAAAGCATTAGCCTATCTATGTCAAAAATATATCTATGTCAAAAAAAAACACAAATCGTCATTTTATGACAAAAACAACACAAAAAATCCATCGATGTCAACGCATCAAAAAGGCAATAAAATCTTCACCAAAAATCAACATTTAAGATGAATAAGCTGCTGCTTGAACTCTTAAAATTAATATTTATAAATTTATATATTTGTAATTATTATGAAAAGCAAAATAAAAAATAACATTTTTTTTTAAAAAAAAAAAAAAAGGATAAAATTTGAGAATTTCCAAAAAAAATAATAATTCTAAATTCAGGATAAAAACTTTTAAATAATGACCAAAATAAATTCAGAAAAATTTTAAATATAAAAAATTAAATTTTCAAAAAATAACTAAAATTTTATAAAGTTCCAAATTAAAAAAAAAAAAAATAATTAAAAAAAATTTATTTCAAACTTTAAAATGCCATCTTTCACCCCTGACACCGATAAAAAATATTAAAAATAAAGAATCATCACAGAAAGGTACAAAAAAAATGTAGAATAAGTATTATCATGTATTAGCATCATTCACGTTGCTATCTGTTATTTCAGTTGCCACCAAAAAGAAATAAAATTAAACCAAATAAAGAATGTAGAACGAACAAAATAAAAATTCAACCTCAAATGATTCTATAGAATCAGAAATTAAATTCCCAAAAGGGATCAAGACAGCGCGGAAAAAATGAATCTAATAAGTCATGCTGCATACACACAGAAATTTTTTTCTTTCTCTTTTTATTAACAAATTGCTTTATTATTTAGATTTTCCACGTCATTAGTGTGAATCTCTCATCAATCTTCACTGACTGCGCTGTTTATTTTTTTGATGAACATCCACAAAAAAAGAAGGAAATTAGATAAGGAAGATATATCCACATACGTTCATTATATTGCCTCCTAGGCATCATATCTCATGTAGTTTCACTCATTTTTTATGATTACGACAATGTCATTGCTGGCATCACGCTAATAACATACACAACAAAAAATAGCTTTTTCGCGATTGCTGTCATTCGATAAACCTTTTTATCTCACTTACTCATTCGATGTGTCGTACCTGAATTATTTATTTTTATTATTATTGTTATTAGTCTGTTTATGAGGTTGTGAATTGTGTGTCGTCGTGGATGAATTGAGATTGACGAAAAAAAGAAGGATGTAAGAATGCAAGTCAGTTCATTTGATTTAATTTAGTTTATGAGTTGATTATTGATTTTTCACGAGTTTTAATATCAAATTTTAATTTTTATAATTTTTAAAAAACTTTTAAATTTTTTATATTTATTTTTATTTAACATCAAGTTCATCTTTAAATGTCAAAAAATTCAGAAGATTTGAAAATTTGAATTAAAAAAAAAATAATTGTCATAAAGTTCAAAATCCATTGCAGTGGCTTCACTTATTAAAATATAGTTAGTACATAGTTTTTTTTAAATTTCAAAATAATGCTAACTGCAAATGACAAAAATTCTAAAAATAAACCTAAATATGTAAACATTAAATCAATCTTAATGAGAGTTTAATTGATTTTAACTTTAGTATAAAAACATTTTCAGGTATGAATTTTAATATTCATTTTAAAAATTTTCAGCGACACAAAAAGAACTTATTTTGAATTAATGAAATTTATTTTAATAAGTTTTGGAATCGCTGTCCTAAGACTTGTGTCCTCTCAGGTAAAAATAAATGAAACTCAAGCAAATTATTCACTGTCATCTATATTTTCAGACAGTATTAAACTTTTACAAAATTGATTGTGGAAACGAAACCAAATACGTCAAGAACATCAGCTGCCAACTAAAACCAATTTCTCGAGGAATCAAATCATTAACAATATATTCTGAACAAATTTTGCCACTTTATAACATCGTCAATGCAAATTTGGAAATTCTTCATAAAAAGGAAGGAAATAATTTTCAATCCGTGATTGTGAACATTACTGTGGAATTTTGTTCATCATTTTCCAATTTACCTCCAATTATTAAACTTATATTGTCAATGATTGAAAAATCTGCATCGAATTTGATTCATGAATGTCCATATATGCCGACTAAGGAAGTTGGAGTAAAGAATTTTATCGTAAATTCTAATTTATTGCCAGTAGTATCAATATTGGGCATTCAAAGTGGCGAATTTTTGGCAACAATATCAATTACTGATAAAGTTGATGATTTGGTTTTTAGAGTGAAAATATTTTGTGTATTGGAAAAGGAAAGATATAAGAAAAAGTCGAGAAATTGAAATAAATTGAGATAAATTGCTTTAGATTTATTTATTTTTTTTTTTAAAATGTGTTTTTAAAGTTCTTAATTGAATGCTTTCAGAGAAGAACGTGACATTGAAAACCGGTCATTTCGAATTTGAAAATTGTTGACCGATTTTTGCATAGCACAAACTCAAAAAATTTTCAATTGAGAAAAAAATCCTTTTGTCATGCTTTAATGTAATTAAACTATCAATTTAAAATGTTAAGTAAATAATATTAAGTCTTGATAAAATTAATTTTTTTGTGTAAATAAAATTTTTTAAGCATGTGTTTTGCAAAAATCGGTCAACAATTTTCAAATTTCAAATGACCGGTTTTCAATGTCTCGTTCTTCTCTGAAAGCGTTCAATTATTTAATTTATAATTTAGTTAAACGAGTTTTTAAAAAAGATTTAAATTCATTTTAGGTAACTAAATTTAAAGAGAAAAATTATTAAAAAATTGAATTATTTATTATAAAATGTGAATTTTTTTAAAATTGTAGAAAAATTAATTTTTAAATTATTTTAAATAAAAATAGAAGAAAATAAACTTTCCTTTAAAAAAAAAACAGTTTTTTAAACAACATGATTTTTTTCAGCCAAATTAGAAATCAAAATTACTACTCCAATTTTTTCGTTGAACCATTTGGATTCAATGAATAAAAATGAATAAATAATATAATTTACTTTGTTAATTTTACATTCATCAAATAATCTTACATTATCAAAACAATCATAATTACATTTTGGAAGAACTAAATTTGAAATAATGGAATTTTAATTGATTTTATTCTTGGTATAAAAACAGTTCAAACATTGTAGATATAATTTAAAATCAAAAGAATCAACCTAACGAATTTACGGACCAAATGAAATATTTTGTTTTGATTATTACGATTATTTTTGGAAGGTTAACATCTCCACAGGTATATCCTTAACTTATAGTTTTTTAAAAAAAATCATAAATTATGAATTTCACATTTTTAGTTAATTTTGAATTTTTATAAAATTGACTGTGGAAATGATACAAAATATTTGAAAAACTTTGTCTGTCAACTTAAGCCAATTTCAAGAGGAACAAAATCTTTAACAATTTATGCAGAACAAGTCTTACAAATAGACAATTTTTGGGAAGTAAATTATGAAATTTTGCATAAATCTTCAAGGAATGATTTTCAAAATGTCATGTTAAACACAACTATTGAATTTTGTTCTTCAATTTCAAACTTACCACCGTTTTATAAACTTTTAGTGTCGTTGGTTGAAAAATCTGCAATAAACTTGATTCATGAGTGTCCATATCCACCAGTAAAACAAATTGGAATCAAAAACTTTATTGTAAATTCGAATATGTTGGCATTTGTGACATTTTTAGGCATAAAAAATGGACATTTTTTAGTCACAGGAACTGCTAGAGATGAAAAAGGTGATTTATATGCAAAAATAAAATTATATTTTGTACTGGAAAAAGAAAGAATTAAGAAAATAACAAATAAAAATTAAAATTTTAAAAATATTGAGTAAAATTTTTACAGAAATAAATTTGAACCATTTTTTATTACCTAATTTTAAAAATATTAAATTTTGTGTCATTTGAGTAGAATTTATTAATTTATAATAATTTTAATAGTTTTTAATTTTATGTTAAATTTTTCTTTTTAATATTTTTAATTTTATCATTTAAATTTAATTAATATTTGTTAATTCGGTTCTTAAATACTTTTTATTCAAAATTAAATTTTTAGCAAAAGTCAATGGAAATTTTCTCATCAAATCCAACTGCGAAATTGACAAAATATGCAAAAATCGTTCATGAGTGACGAATTAAATTCTCTTGCACAACCTGTTTCCTCTCATCAGTAAAAAATGAATTTTTATTTTATGATTAAATTTTCCATCACATTTAGCTTCCC
This sequence comes from Chironomus striatipennis, assembly GCA_026123125.1. Taxonomy (NCBI): domain Eukaryota; kingdom Metazoa; phylum Arthropoda; class Insecta; order Diptera; family Chironomidae; genus Chironomus; species Chironomus striatipennis. The sequence goes on along the minus strand of CM047393.1, from coordinate 41,294,576 downwards.
CTTCCATTAACAATTTCATTTTTTATATATGCACATTATCGTATTGTATTATGAAAATTTTAAGCATACGTTTGCGATTTTTACTGCAAATTTTTAAATAAAAGAAGGAAATGAAAAATTAAATTTCATTTATTTCCCACTCTCCTTCCATACAACCCTGAGTCACTGTCGATAATAAGATCGAAGATAAATGACTCTAAATTGATTCTCATGTCAATCTGTGCAGCATCTCGCGCGAGAATAAAAAATGTGTGTGTTAAATAATTTGAAATCATTGTTAAGGCCTGCAGCACTTCACATTCTTATTGAATCTCTCATTCCATTTTTTTCACTTTCAATTACAATTTTATGTCAGCGAAATTCATTCAATAATAATGCACAGCCAGAAGAAATTTTCTACTTTTGTATCAATTGAATATGGCAACAATATCGCAATAACACACATGTTTGAATTGTGTGATTGAGATTGAGTGTTGTTACGTGAAGTCATCAGCAGCAGCACTCGCGGTGTACATGAATTCGTGGATGAGGCAAAGTAATTTGTGAATTCATGTAGATACATTTTTGGCACTAAATTTTAAGAGTAATGTGTGATTTATTTAAAGTTGTTTGGATGTTTTGGAAAGAAATTATCATCCTGTCCTGGGGGCCGTTCACTTAGTACGTTCGCTTTTTAGGGGGGAGGGGGGGTCTAAGATTTTGTAACAGATTAAACAAAACAAAAGAATTTTTATACAAAAAGCGTAACAAGGGGGGAGGGGGGTCTAAAAAGTCATTTTTTGCGTAACGTACTTTGTGAACGGCCCCCTGCAGGATCATTAGAGTTAAACACATTATCAAGAAAAAAATTTGAGTACTAGCAATAAATTAAGCGCATTATCAACAAGACAAGCGCATTATCATCGAGACAAGCGCACTATCAACAAAAAAAGCGCATTATCAACGAGAAAAATGCATTGTTTATATTTAATGCATCAAAAGTGTGTATTATCAACGTGTTAAACGCACTATCGACGAGATAAGCGCATTATCTGACATTATCAACATCTTAAGCGTACTATCAATAAGACAAACGCATTATAAACGTGTTTATTGTATTAAGTCCCATTCTGCACTATCTAACTTATAAATAAAGCCATAAAATGCACTTTCCATACTCTCTATTTATCAAAATTTCCTCCTCACCTAAAATTTTCAACACACAGCGGGTGAGAAATAAAATGAAAAATTTGGAAAACTTATTTTTGATGAAAATTGTATTCCACGAATAATATTTGATGAGAAATGAAAAATTGTTGAGCACATATCGTCACATCACCGACATCTCCCGTCGCGTAAAAGTAGAAGAAATAAAATCATTTTCCATTCAAAAAATATTTTTGACATATTTTTCTGCATTTTTTTATGTCACTGACAACTATTGTGCGATGCATCTACAAGAGATAATGATTATTACCCCTACAGGCAGCACCTTCTTTCCTGTAGATCCTTTCAGACACTCAAAACTCTGACGACGGTGAACAAAAAAAAACAGTAGTTGAAAGAAAAAGTGAAAAAAAAATTGTCGCGCGAGAAAATGAAAATAAATTGAAATTTAAGGTTGGCAACAATGAGACATGACAATGAAGAGAAAAAAAGAGAACTAAAGTAACGATAAGGAATGAAAAATGCAGATTATACCCAAAAGATGTGAAAATCACACTCGGTATGATTATAAAAAACATAAAGTGAATATTTTTTTGGCATAAATAATGCACCATCAAATAAATAGAAAAATGTGTTGCTGTTCACACTTCATTCAACATTACATTTTACACTTATTTCTTTTTTTTACGCTGCTGCCAGGAAGGAGAGATTGTTATGCGATGCTATTTACCCTGAGTAATAATGTGTCGTGATTTTTTGCTATTTCACTTTTTTTGATGACGGTAGATTAAGAGATGTGAGAATGGGATTTGAGTATTACTTGTTTGAAAAATTAGAAATTAATCAACATTTTTTATTACTTTTTCAGGTATTTTTCACATATTTTTCTATGTTTTTTGTACTTAGTTCAATTCATTGAATCTAATAACTGATATATTTATTTTGATACATTAAATGGTAATTGTTGTTTCGAAAAATGGCTGGATTTAAATTAAGGGTTCCCGAAGTCTCGGTCTCGACGAATTTTCGAGACTCGAGACCAAAATAAAATCCCTATAACTTGGATGTTTTGCAATAATTTTCAAATATTAAGGTTTTTAAAACATTACATTGGAGAATAGGAATCAAAAAAATCAAAAATTTGTAAAATAATTTAACTTGAACGAAAGATATTTGAATTTAAATTTTGGTCTCGGGTCTCGAAAAAAGTCGAGACCGGGAATTCGGGAAAGAAGATTTGATCCTTTTGAGTATAAAATTTTTTTGATTTTTTCAAGATTTTGTCAATGTTTTTTTTTAATGAAAATGTGTCGTTTACTAATGATGTCCGATTTTTAGGGGGAGGGGGTCTGAAGCTGTGTGACAGTTTTAAACAATAGATTCTTTGTTTGAAAAGATCAATAAATAATAATAATAAAAGTAAGATTTTGCGACAGAGGGGGGCCCCCCCCCCTCTGTCGTCTGGAGGGGGGGGCCTAAAAATTAATTCTTTGTGGTGGACGTCATAAGTGAACGGCACAAAATTCACAAATTTAAAAAAATTTAAATTTACTGATTAATTTGTATTGAAGTTATCTCTTCATTGAATGTTTCAAATTTGCTTATCTTGAAGATTCATTCTTTCAGCAGGTGTTCCATTTTCTGCTACATTGTTTTCATGCTGGGTTCGAAATTGATTTATTAAATTTGTATAAAAATTTCTAACCACATTCGAAATATATTCCCAATATTTTATCACAAATACAACCAACATTATAATCAAAACAATCACAAAAATGGACACGAAAAAAATCTTCCATGCATTACTTTTAACTTCATTTATCATATTCCATGAATTACATACTTTTGGTAATGGTTCAGATAGATTTGAACATATAGCTGTAGTAAAATCCGTTGCGAAATTTTTTTCCTCAATCTACAAAACAATCAAAAAATTAATAATTTTATTAAATCTTTTTTTTAAATTGATATAAAAATAAATAATTTATATAAAAATTCTAAATACCCCATCTATTGTGATTAAAGGTATGTATGGCAGTGGCTGCTTGTATATATAAGTCCTCATTCCCATTTTTTTCAGCAACTCAGATCCATTTGTGCTCCTTGCACACTGCTCAATCTCATCAAAATTATCTATTTTATTTTTTATTGCACATTTCTCAGCAAATTTGAAATAATCACTCTCATCAGGATTATTCATCAAACATGTAATGTAGTCTAAAAGTTTTGAACTCAAAACATATTTGATTGCACATGCATGAATTTTATTTTCGAAACATTTATCTTCAATGTGATTTCGAAAGAAAATTATTTCCGAGCCTTGTGTTCTGTACGTGCTTAATCCAAATGGAATGAAATGCAAATCAATATGATCCTTAAAATATTTCATTGCGGGATACAATTGATCTGTGACGAATGTTTGACTATCAGGATGAAGGCTGTCATAATAAACATTCACTTCAACCTGGAATAAAAGAAATAATTTTCACGATAATTTTAAAAAATTTTCAAGAAATTTTAATAAACAAATTCTAAAACAGCAAAAAATTTAGTTTTCTGGTGTCTTTGTTTATCTGACACATAGAAAAAAATGAATGTACAAGTGGATGAGCGCTTATAATGTTCATGAGAGTTATTAACCTTGAAAATGTTACAAAAATAGAAAAAGAATCGTAATATGCAAATCTTGAAATTTATGTTTCTTTACTCGAAAACACCGAAGCCATGTGAATCTAGTAACTTGCATTGATTTAAGATCAAATGGATTCCAAAATGTAACTAAAATTGATTTAATCAATTTAATACATATAAATGATTTTGGTTATATCCGTAATATTTCATCATATCATTGAAAACAACTTAGATTTAGTCATAATTCACAATTTACATACCTTATTTATATTTCCACTAACTAATGAAAAAGCACCCAAAAATATTAAAGTTTTCACCGACATGTCACTTGTTATATATAACACTAAATTGAAAAAAATATTTTATTCAAAAGATTGATAATATCTCGGTCTTTCTCGGTCTTTCGACTATTTTCTGATGAGCAAATATAACAAGTTATAACATTTCAAAGATATTAAAACCGTTACAGTTTCTAAGATAAATTAAATTAAAATTATGAAATTAATATAACTTTTTGAATTTATCGAATCAAAATTTCAAATCTATATTTTAAGCTTTTAAATATTTCAAATAACTTTTTTCAGTAACAATTTTTAATGATTTTTTACTAACAAGCTTTTTCCCAACAACTGCGAAGAGACTGAACATAAGTTGATTTCGAATCATTTAAAAAATTCCCGCACTTTTTTTTCGGATGAATTTAAAATTTTCGAAATTACTTTAAAATAAATTTTACTAAAAATGAATATTTTCAAGCTTAATTTCCTTATGTTAGTCATTTAAAACACTTTCTTAGTTTATAAAATAGCTTAATCAGCAATCATAATAATAATTAAGCTAAATTTTGAACATTTTATTGATCAATTTTATTTTTTTCAATCATGTAAACAAATATGTTTGTTTACAAAACAATTTCGAATACTCATGACCAATTTTGTGCAAAAACTGGCAAAAACTCATTTAAAACACATGTAAAATGATTGAAAAAGTTTAATTATGTTCAATTCTGTTTTTGAGATTAAAAATAAAGCCTCAAAGATAAAAATAAATGAACTTTAAAAAGAAAAGGAAATAACGGAAAGTTTAAATTCGAATTTATTCCGAAAATTAGATCCGGAATATCGAAAATTAGTTCTCATCCGCAGTTGTTGGGCTTTTTCTATTTTTATTTTCTTCAACAAATTTTTAACACTTTTTTTTGTTGATTTTTAAGAAAATCATATCCAAAACCAGTTTTGTTAATTTTGAACATAACATTTGTAAACCATATAAAATATAACTGAAGAAGCTACAACAGTAATCAATAAGCCGAGTAATATTCCAGGAACTAAGCTGTCTTCACACACTTTTGGTTTTGGTTTTTTTAATTGCTCACAAACAGCTGTGATAAAATCACTCAGAGCATCTTTTTGAAATTCAAGGTCGTATGTCTGTGACAAGTTAAAAATTTATATAGTTTTAAGCTATGGGAAATTGACTTTAAAAAAACACAAATTTACCTTATTCACAGAAACAGTTGGAATATTAACTAATGCATGATTAAATTCTTTTGTAAGATTTCTTATTTTCATAAACACATTTATTCCTTCTGTGCTGTTAGCACATTTCTCAATTTTCTCATAGCTTGATTTACTTTTATTTGCACATTTTTCAGCTGTTTCTAAATAAGTTTCGTAGTCGAGATTTTCATACAAGCACGCAATATAGTCAACAATTACCATCTTGTTTACATGTTTAATGGCACATCCATGAACTATATTTCTGTAGCATGCATCTGGTCCAATTGTACACCTAAAATATATTTCTGATCCATTAGTGCTGTAAGTAATATTGCCAAATGGAATCAAATCAAGTTCTATGTGATTTTCAAATTCTTTATATGCCGGTTTCAATTGATTTGTGAAAAAATCTTTGGAATTATCACTCTCATAAAAGATGCTGATTGGTGTCTATCGGAAGATAAAAATATTGAAAAAAATATGACTTTAAAAGAGATTTTAGTAAATTTTCAAGGTGAATTCAGTTAAATTTTATATAAAAATAATGTCAACTAGATTAATATTAAGCTAACATGACATCTTTACTAGTATAAATATTCCATTTCATGCGAAATGAAATCACCAAACTTTTTTAATGTAGTCGAATTTTTCTCTCTGCAGAGGCATAACTAGGGGGATAAATTCAAATTTCTTTAATTTTCTGAGGTTTGGCATGAAAATAAAAAAAAAAAAAAATCACTTAACTCTTAAAAAATTTCTGGCTATATCTGTTTTTGCATAAAAAAAAAAGTTAACAATATTAGTAAATTTAAAGGTACGTTTCTTTACTTTTTCCCATAAACAAAAATTATTGCTGCTGACATACATATGAAATTTAAAATTTTTTCAAAATTTTTGGCGCAATAAAATTTGAATTTATCCCAATTTACTCAACATTATTTTCAAATAAGCCGGTTTTTGAATTCACCTTGATAGTTCTTTCTATAAATAAACGAATAATTCTATTTTTAGCAGCTTCAGACATTTTATAGTATCTAACTTATTTAGAAAAATAAACCCACGAAACTTATTAATTTTCCCAAAACTATATTAAATTCAATACCTTTTGTGCATTAACAACTAAAAAGGCACCTGACAAAATTAATAATTTAATCAACATTGCACTTATTTATTTAAATAAAAATTCTTTTTTATTGAAATAGTTCAATTAAAAGAGATACTAAGTCTAGAAGCTATAGCTTGATACTGAGAAAAAAAACGCAAATGAAAATGAATGAATTTCACCATTATGCACGTTGTTATATATTTAGTTTTGAAAAAAAATAGGCCAACATAAGATTACTTTTTCGTTAGTTTTTTAAAAAAAGATTTTGAATTTTGCGTTATTTTTTGAAATGTGTTCAGAAAATTCATTTTTAGACCATTTAAAAAATTATAAATTTTAAGATTTTTAAGACATCTTATGAAAATTGAAGCTTGATATTTTTCAATGAGTTATACTCAATCTATCAAATTATCAAATTAAAAATGCAAATAAAAAGAATTCGAAATAAATTTTCCCATTTTCGAAAAAAAAGTCCAAAAATAATGAAAATAATTTTTTCGACAAGCGATTCGCAATCAAAGTGTTAAATGTGTATGTGTGTCATAAACAGTTGCCGTTTGCGTCAATTTTTCTTCTACAATCATTCTTTTTTGATATCACGCACAAGGCGTGTGTGAAAAAGGTGCAGCAAATTTTCTCCCCCTAGTTCTGTTCCTTAACATATGACACATGTTGTAACTGATGATGATGATATCTTCATAAATTCTTATATACAGGAACTGCAACATTATTCTAAGGAGTAAGATAAGGCAGAATTATGATGTGCTGTTAAACATGTGAAATAAAAAATTTATGTCTTAAAAAGTGAACATTCATACCTGTCTCATCATCATAATGACAATCATGATTAAATGAGTAAGTACATAAAAATTTATAAAGACTAATTGTTAAATAAGAGCAAGATAATTAGGTGGATGTTTCCCTTAATAAATCATTTGTTGAGCTAACAAAATTTGATGTCTGTGGAAATTTTGAGAATTAAGTTAAGATGTGGAGGAGAAAAAAATAAATTGTGGATTTTGAGATGAGAAATTTTAGTATTCATCAGATTAAGATGTTGATTTTGTGAAATATGTAATTTGAAGAAATTGATGGAAAATGGGGTTTGGATTGCATAAATAACTAGAAATTTGAGTATAAGGTAAATAATTTTGTAAAGTTTGGAATTAACTTGAAATAATTAAAAATCAATTCCGTAAATTTATTTTTTTTACGCATTCAATCTGAAAATTTGAAGGCTTAAATAATAATTTTTCTAGTAAATAATTCAATAACTAACGGATATTTTGGATTTAAAAAGTGTTTAATTTTAACGATTTTTTAATTACATATTCAATTTTTTTTGTAACTGTCAAAATTAAAATTTAAATTTAATTTTTTAAGCTCACTATCCACCCCAAATACGTCTCTTAAATAATCCTAAATTACACAAAAAATCAACAAACTAGCAATTTACTCCTGAATTTTTTTCATTCAACATAATTACAACAACATCTCACATCCAGCCTTCTGATGAATCCAAAGCAACAGCAGCAAAAAATAACTACAAATTTCCATCTAATTCCTCATTCAAAACATTAACATTATCATTTTCATGTAACTGACTTGAGGCAATAAAAAATGAATTTCCAATAATGTCATTACACCCAAATGAATACTAATGATGCACGAATGAATAAAAATTTATTCAATGTTGTTAGTTGATTGCGATGATGATGATGGAATTAATGAAATGAAATGGTCAACTTGATCTCAATTCTCATTTTTTTCCTTCAAAGTCATAATAATGAGGATGATGAAGTGAAGGGAATTGGAATTAAATGAGGAAATGATGGAAAAAAATTCTTTCCATGTAATTTTTTATTTTTATTTTCGAGGATAACTTTCCCTCCTTCGTCCTCATGCTCTTCATTAATTTCTATGAATTTTTTTTCTTCTCCCTTACAATTTCTATTCACATTCTAAGTTAAATATTCATTCATCCAGTTCATTTCATTATGTATATTATAGTGCTTATGGTATGCTATTGGACATAACCGAGAAGTTTATTGAATGCTTGGTACATTTTCATTACTTTTGTACACATTATTAAATGAATAAAGAGAAAATAAAGTGATGAGGATGAATAGTTATAAAATATGAAAATTATTTTTTATGTGAATATTTTTGTAAAGAATTTTTTGCGGTTGTGTTTTAATTTTTAATAAAGTCAGGAATTTTAGTGAGATTAAGATTTAATTGGGATGTAAAAAATTGAATGAAATGAAATTTTTTTTTTGTAATTAATTTTTATCCTTAGTGAATAGTTTTGAGGATGTAAGGGATGATGAGAATTTGCAATGGCAGTTCTAGTATTGTGAATATTAAAATTTCATAGGAATCGAACTTGTTAAAATAATCAATTTGCTAAAGTTCTAAATTTATGCCAAATTTTGTATCTTAAAGTCTACAACAATCGATTTTAATCCTTAAAGTTATTTAATTTTCATCCGGAAAATTCATTTGTCATTTAACCAGATTTACTTTAAAGACCATTCAATAATTTAATAACATTAGAATCATCCATTGTATCCATAGCACCAACAACTAAAACCCCCAAAAATCATATCAACTTTTTTGATTAAAAAATATTTCTTATGTACACAAATTCCTGCACCATACTTACATATCCCTAAGATTTAATTCCATCTTCCCTTAAATAATATCCTCACATATCACACATGAAATCACATGTGAAACTTATAAGACGATTTGTTGGCAAATCAACTTTACTGAATTTTCTCATTAAAAGATTTTGTTCTTATTGCCAATATTAGGTTGGTCGCATGATGAAAAAAATATAGAGAAAAAATAAATAAATATCTGGGAAGAGATATTAAATCATATGGGAATGGCAGAGAACAATGAACAAGGATTTGCTTTATTTTTTGATTTATTAATCGAAAATATCCGGGAATTAAATGACTAATAATGGAAGAAGAAGAGAAAATTTTAAGGAGATTAATCTCTTGTGAGGAAAGAATTGCTTATGATAGGGGAAGGAAATTGAGTTAATAAGAATTTTGTATTGTGTAATCAAGTGACGTTGACAATTTTGGAAGGTATGTTGGGGACGGGAACACTTGCGGATTGAAATTTTTACTAAACAATTCGATAGATTTTTGACTTCTAAACAAAGTTCGAATCCTAATTAAATCTCAAATTTCAATCCTTATATTGACTGTCAAAAATTAATTTGAAGCACTTAACCTCCAAAATCTCACTTAAATCCCCAAGACACCTTCAACAAGCTTCGCATCATCAAAAAATTTCATTAACTTTCATCCAATAAATCCAAATTCTATACCTGACAAATTTTCTTCCTACCTATCACGAAAATTTCATTTCATAACTCACAATTTTTATGTAACCCATGTCATCAGCAGCAAAGTGAATTTTTTTTCATTATTAAGCCATAAACAAATGAGAAGCAACCTTTCCTGGCAATTTTATTACAAAAGTAGAAAAAAAATTTCTTTCTTCCGAGAAAAAAAGTCGAGCGACAAACGATGCCATAAAGTTCTGTTAATTTAATGCTGAAAATGGCCTGAAGGTCGAGTAAGGAATAAGAACAGAAATTGTAGCTATCTTGAATCCATAAATTTCGATAGAATATTTTCATTTGTTTTGAGGTCGAAAGAAATTTTTGAGGGGGAAAAATTTGTGTTTTAGGTGGAAATGAAAGAAGATGAAGATTGCAGATAGGTGTGATTTAAAAGTTGTGAATTAGTTGGAATGATGTTATCGACAAATTAGGGGACTGAAGAATCTTAGAATTGATTTTCATAGAATTGCTGGAGTTCAATTCTTAGATATTTTAAAAATTATTAAAAAACTAGATCGAATAGATTCCATTGCCATATCTATTCATATCTACTAACATTTTCAAACTAGTAAATTTTACTAGCTTTAATCCCAAACTAATATCCAAAACTTTCACCAAAAATCCAAAAAATAATAAAAATCCATCTCCCCCAAAATTCCGTTAATTATGTGATCATCCAAACCATTCTCTTATCTCTTAATATTCTCTCTCATTATTATGCTTCCAAATCTACAGGCTTAATGCTGACTATGTTAATTGCTAATATATAACATACAAGTACGAGATAAACGCCATTGTCATGCATGTAGCATAAATTTATGCCACATAAGCACAATAATTGTGTTACTATCATGATAAGCAGTAAAACTATAATTTTTGTCTAGCTATAAACACTGGTTGAATGTCGTCGGCACATCCGATCGAGAATTTTTATGTTTTTTTCTTTGCATCAAATTTATTTGCAATGAATATCGATGAATGAATTTTTAAAAAGCAACATAAGTTGAAAATTCACTCTAGAGGATTAACTGAGGAAATGTAAATAAATATTAATGCGATATGCCTAATTTTTTATTCCTCACGATGACTTGCTTCCTCTTCCATCGGATTCTCATTGTGATGAGATGATGGAAAAGAAATCTAAAAAGTAAACAAATTATTCCCGCGAAATTCGAAAATGGTAATTTTTTTCATCGTCAATGAGATTGAGAAATGAGAATGATGAGTGGAAGTTGGAGAGTAATTGGAGTTGAAGGGATAAAGCGCATTTTTGGGAAATTATTATTTTTAAATTTTTAAGCTGATTTTTGGATTAAGAAAATTTTAAAAAAAAATATGCAGACCCAGATTGACAAACAGACAACATAACCTCAAAAATATTTCCTAAATATCCAAAAATTCAAGAATCAAAAAAGCTGAAAAAATGTAATTCAAATCCACTGAATTTGATTCATGAATATCTTCATTCACTTCTCTCTTCCTCACGATAAAAAATAAAATAAAATAAAGTAAAGAAAAGAATCGAAATAATGAAAAGAGGCACAGATGAGGGGATCGAAATGAGAACGATGAATTAATTTCATTCAACGTTATTGTTCAAATAAAATCCATCAATTGTGTTTTCACTTGTAATGAATATCTCCTGTGTGCCTTCATGTGGAATGAGGATTCTCATATACGCGAATCTTCTTTTCATTTTAGTCTTGAATGGAATTATTCGTTCTTATAGGTAAGAATGTTCATATTGTGTTGGATGAAAGATGAGTTTTTTGAGGGGTTTTGAGTAGAAGTTTAGCAAGTCCGGCAAACTTATTTTGAGAATTTTAGCTTAGAAAATAATAAAAATTATAGCTTCAATGACTAGCCTTAAATATACCTACGAAATAAATTTATGAACTGATTCTTTACCAGACCCATCAAATTTTAACTCTAACCTCCTCAACTTCATAATAAATTCTACAATTCTCGTCTACATCCACGTTGATACGTCAAATCATCTTATCGTTAAAAATTGAAAGAAATACCAAGCATGAAAAAGCAAAGATTCTCGACAAGTAAAAATAGAAACAGACTTTTTAATCACCTTAATGCACATTATAATTCAAATATTCCCCGTATTTCTAAAAATCTTTCCTTGTTTGTTGATGTTTGAAATTAAAAATAATTTTTTTCGTCAACATTTCAACGTCAATATGGCAAATTTTTTTTTTTATCATAGATTTTTTTATGATTAAATATTTACAAATCTCTCATAAAAAAATATTGAAGTTATTATTATAAATCTATTGTATGGTGTTCAATTATTGTCCCAATTTAATAAGTACATGTGCATGGATATGATTTGAAAGAAGTTATTAAATGGAAATGTGAAATGGTTTGGGATGTGGAATTAGAGAGTTTTTTTATGAGGGGTGGGTTTGGTAATAAATTGAATTTTTTTATAGAGCCAGTAATTTTTTAAATATTGATAATTGAAAAATTCAAATAATTTTTGACCGTTACTTCTAAATTATTTTTTTTAAATAACTAATTTTATAATTAAAATCGCAAATTTTTTCTTTCCTTGTCATTTGACTTCAAAACTATCATTTTCACCCCTCACATCCAAAAATAATATCATCATCCAAAGATCACATCAAACCTTCATATTTAAGCATCATCTCACGTCAAATCATCAATTACTTCATCAGATCAAAAATATTTTTTCTTTCTGTAATGTAATATTGTCAAATTTTCTTTATTTCGTCTTAAATCAACAAGGGTTCGATGTTTTTAACCATCAAGATTCTAAGTTGTTACCAACTGCATGTCGAGAAATGTCTCATGGAGAATTAATCACTATGAATGGAATATTGAAGAATTGTTACTTTCACTTGAATGATTTTTTGTTTCTTTTTGTTTGTTGCTGAACACAAAAAAAGAAATCGGAAGAAAGGATGAAGAAGAATAAGACATAAATTTATCATAATAAAAGACTCAAAAAATCCTTTCTTATTTCCCTTAAAATTTACATTCAAAAACTGTCTCGTGAAAAGATTTTTCCATGCAATTTGTAATCATAGTGAGTAATTATGCAAGCTTAAGCTGTGCAAGGAATAAATTTGCATCATAATTTTTACATTATTAATTTTTTTTAAATGGGAAATTTTTTCGGAGGATGAAAAGAATGTTTGAAGCATTTGGTGCGACATGGGAAGTTTTGGTGCTTAAAAAAGTGTCGGAAAAGTTTGTTTGCATAATAAATGCGCTTGAATTTGCATGAATTTTTGCTTTTTGTCGAGTTTTTGGAGTTATAGGAAGGTGGAAGGTAAAAATTGTCAAATTTAGTAGATTTGCATCCCATTAGCTCTTTGAAACCTTCGAAATTATTTAGAGAGGGAATTTCCTCAAAATGCAATTTTTGTAGGATTCGAACTCATGATCAAAAGTCAAAAATCTTGAAAACCCAAAATTCAAATGTTCGAAACTATCAAATTAACTAAGGTTCAATTCCAACCACCAACAATCCAACCTCAAAGTTCAAAGACACCTTATCGTACAAGACATTTAAAATATCACCAAAAATTCTTCTTACCTTCTCAAGCTAATGTCGTAAAACACCCAAAATCCATTTTTTTCAGCATTCCAAAGTCTTCCATGACATGATATACTCAAGACAACATGATAAGCATCCTTCAGACGGGTTTTTTCTCCTTTTTTCCATTCTCTTGATTTGTTCTAAGTTGCGTAGACATACCAAAATCCACGTCATGACAGTTCCTTATACCTTCATGAGAATTTCATCGCTGATTTTTCTTCTGTTTTTACTGCGTGAAAAATGACGTTAAATACTTGTTAGAATAATGAATGAGAATTCCTTTATGGTAGACATTGAATGAGAAACTCAACAGGTGAGGTGCGTGAGAAGTGAAACTTAAAGTCACATAATTTTTCATGTCCTCTTTTAGTCTTGTCGCTTTTTTTTCCTGACTTCTTCTTGGCCGGATTCTGAAAATAAACACGAGAAGAGAAGAAAATGTTTTTTTGAGTTCGATGAACTGAAAGGAAGGAAAAATTTTCATCTTTTTCCATTCGAATGGAACAATTGAAAGGAACACGCAGGATATAAATCACGACTGAATGTATATATACGTTTAAAGTTTCGCTATAATCGGTGTAATTTTTGCACTGACGGGGTCTTTGTGATGATTTTGGGTTGAAATTTCAAAGGTTGCTATTTTTTATGTTTAAATTGATTTTTTGACATACACAGAATTTTCGGACATAAGAGTTATCATACAAAATAATCAGTCAATCATGGAGCAAGTCAAAAATTTATCAAACCCTTGAAATATTAAAAATAAATCCAAAATCCATAAAAAATTCAAACATTTCAAATTCCCGCCAAAATCATCTCCAGGGTACCAAAGAATTATGAAAATTATTTCGAAGATTTATTGCAAAAAGTAGATTTTTTCCTCCGCATTCAAAGATTCAACGATAATCCATCTGGGGATAGAAAAAAATCGAAATGTGAATATGAAGCACACAGCACAATTATATGTGCAATAACCGCTCTCATGTGCACTCAATATCTCTCTGTCTTGTCTATTTTTTGTTCTCAACCATTCAAGTGCGAAAAAAAAATTTATAACTTTTTTTTGTTCCTGTGGCAGCACAAAAACAATGAAATTGTGATTTGAATAAAATATCAATAAATTAACGGATACATGTGAATGGATCATTGAATGCTGAGGAGTTTGTGTGTAACTATCAATAGCATATAACAGTGGGAAATTATGGATATTCTGTGTATGTCCTATTCCGGTGCTTTTGAGGATGTTGCAAATGTGGCAAAAAAACGAAAATAGGAAATTGAATTATGAGCTACTGTGAATATGACTTATGGGTATGTATATTGTAGAATAAGTGAGTATGTGAATGTGATAGGGATTACTCAGGGGTTGAATTACTTGAACTTTATGATTTGCATGAGGGTTGGTTTGTGACTTTGGTCAGAAATGGGAATAAATTGCCGTTGACTTGTAAATTGAGAGCATAATAGTCAGTATATTAATTTTGGATGCAGAATGAAGATTTTTGCACTTTGAGTAATATGAAGTTCATTTTTTCAAAAAAGGTTCCTTAATCCACGAATCTTAAGATTCCAAAATTTTCATACACCATCATACCACCCATTTTACTTATCCTCCATCAACATACTCAATTCAAATCCTCATTCTTAAACTAGTCAAACAAAACAAACAATTCTTATTAATTCACTCATGTACTGTAAAAAAATAAAGAATTGAATAATTTAAATTACACTTTACTTAATCATGTGTATAAAAATTCAATAAATCATACAAGAAGAAGTTTAATGCAGAAGATTTGGAATGAAAACTGATAGGATGAAAAATTTACGAATTATTAAGTATGCGAATGAATAGCAGCAACAGATATGCAGAGGGGAAGAGAGATGGGAATTGAACTATATTTTATTTATTATGATGAATTGGATGGTAAGGAACTTGCAAATTAGATCGTAGAAAATAAAAAAATTGATTGAAATAAAAATTTTGATGCTGATAAAAAATATTTGATGCTGATAAGTTCAACAAATTTTAAAATTTTGTTTAATGTTTTAATTTTAAAAAATATAAGCTTGTAAAAAATAAAAAACCAGCAACTCGAACACTCGTTATATTTCAATAATCTTTACCATACCCGTGTATAGCGCGTCTGGAATTTTAATTCCAAATTTTTCTATATATTTTTATTTCCCCATTTTTTTTCTTAATCTATCTAACGGTAATGCTTAAGAACATATTGACTTCTCTCACGTTTATATCAAAAATGTACAAATGAACGATTTTTTTCGTTTTGTGTTTAATGATAAAATAAGAATTCTTTAATGATTCATGAATTTATAAGGATTATTGAAAACTAAGCGCAATTAATTTTTTTTTTTTTTTTGAAATATTTCTAACAAAATCAGAAATTCCTAAAACCAGACAATCTGCTAAAAATTACCCTCAAATTTTTCAAAATTCCAAAAAACGCTAATCCAAATTCCCACTAAGCACCATCTTTATTAAAAAATTCTTTCGCATGCAAAATTGATTTATTGGCTGCATTATTGGTCGTCTCACTCGAAATATAGCACAACAAAAAAATAATAATTCATGCGTTGATAAATTTCATAGATTATTGAATGTTGTGATTGCATTCCTTGCTGTAGTACGCGCGTACTAGTGTCAATTGATTGAGAAATCATATTTGTCACTCCATGATCCCTAATATTTATTTTCTCTTTTTATTTAACATGTGAGTAAAAGAAATATTGCTCGCATTCTGTAGATTTATTAGAAATTTTTGCATTTGTGAAATTGAAATATTTTTTTCGATTTTTATCTCTTGGGAGATGAAAGGCAAGTTGGTGGATAGGATGAATTTGTATTATTTAGTGTCTTACTGTGTCATTGTGTAGAATTTTTAAATTTTTAGTAATTTTTAAAATTGTTGAAATTTTTTTAAAATTTTAATTTTCATTAAAAAATTCAAAATTTAAATTTTTGATGAAATTTTTAAAAGTTTAAAAATATTGTTTACATTAAATTCTTTATTTTTGTTGAACTTAAATTTTTCAAATTTTAACATAAATCTAATAAATTGATTAACTAAAAACATCGAAAAAATTCCCAACTAAAAAAATATTTTTCCAACTTTTTATCCTCTCAACTGTTTACAATTTAAATTAATTACAATTCCATACTAAACATCGTCTGCTGCTACCGCTTCAACCTTTCTCCAACTCTCACTTGGAATTTTTAAATACATTTTTTCTCTGTTGATTTTTCTAATTTCTTCCCTTTTTTACTTACAAGAGAAAGTTTTTCTCACTTTTATTATTTTTTGTTGTAGCTTTTAAAAGTTTTAATCACTTAAATGAGATTTTGAAGTTTTTTTTTTTTTTGCATAAAAATTAAGCGAAAAATTAAAATAAAGTTAAATGTCTCACACCTTTCTTTTTTGGATTTTAGTGGATTTTTTAAGGATTATTAGATGGAAAGTTAGAAAGTTCGAAGAGGTTTAAGGCGCATTTTTGGATGTTCATAAATTTAATGAAATTTAAATACAACATTTTTATGAGGAAAAAAATCAAAAAAAATTGTAAATGAAAAATTTATCGCAAAATAATACATAAAATTTTCTTTAATTTTATACCATAAAAAAGACAATCTTACCTTCACAAACCATCTCATTTCTAAAATTTCACAGCATAAATCACCGTAAAAATCCTCTAAAATCATTATCATTACATAAATACATCCAAAAAGTATCATTTTCCGTATTATTCCATTAAATCTATGTCGCGAGAGGGTATCAGACGTGAAAATCTTTTCCTTCAAATACTTAAACAAGTAACAGCAATATCAAAAGCAAAGAAGGATAAACAATGAGTGTGAGACAATAAAGTATGTTGTTTCGCCCAAATAATAATAATAATTGTATCTCTTTTGCATTTTTTTTCCTCCTTCCTTGATTCTTAGTTTTACAAAGTAAAGGGTTGCCTTCCTAACCCTTTTCGACAATTATTTTTAGTGCGGGACCCCTTTAAGCAAACATAAAAATCTGTTGTAATGTATTTATTTTTCCGCTGAAACGATACAGTTTTTTATGTAAATACTGACTGACTTTATTTAGACACAACATGGAAAAAAATCTCGATGGGAGTTTTTTTCTTGCCTTGTTTTGCCTTTTATGCCCTTTTTGGCAATAAACATAACACACAACTAAGTTTCTAAAAAATACATTTTCGTAGAAAGTGGATATAGATTTATTTCTGTAATGTGCGAACAGTAGAGTTAACCGTTGATTCGAAAACAATTTGAATTTTTCGAAGTGTACATAATTTAAAATTGAAAAATCCGTTATTAAAAAAAATCATTTTTATTGAAAAAATTTCGATAAAAACACATTTTTATTAATTAATTGTTTGTAATTTCAATGTATCATAGTTTAACCATTTTAATTTTTCAAAAAAAAATATTTGTTTACATAAAATTTTTGATAAAAATATTCAACGGTTAAAAAAAATTCAAATCATTTCCGAAAATAAGAACCTTTCGAAATTTCAATTCCGAAAATAAGAACCAGTTCGCACATTACAGATTTATTTATGTTTTTTGAGGGTTTTTTATTGACTAGAAAATTTTATTTTCTTGTTCTTGCATTGATTTTGATATCTTAGTTCTAGGGTTGGAAACTTTTTGGTGATATTTTTGGTCATTTATTTAATGAAGTACATTACTCAAAATAAAGTTTTGAATGCTCTTCATTGACTAATCATTACGTTAAAATGTTTGTTATAAAAAACTTCAAGTTCCAAAAAAATGTCCATCCCTTGCACAAAAAGTGATTATAATATAAACATTAAAATACTTTTTATGGTCGATCGTAGAGGATTTAGAGGCGTATTTAAAACAGATATTAAGGAGATATATTGCACATAGGTTAACGGCTTCCTGTAATTTCAATCATTTTCAGATGATTTTTTTGTTACTTTTTATTACTTTTTGGCGACGCATTTTTTAGTAAGGAAGTTTTCATAAAAGAATGATTCATAAACTTCATTCTTAATAATAACGTTTAAAATTTTTTTGAAATCATTTAATTTATAATTATGTAGTATTTTCAGGCAAAAATAAAAAATAAAAATACTTAAATAATTTGAAAAGAGCATAAACTTTTTACTTACCTGAATTAAAACTTAAAAATTAAAAAATTTACTATAAAATTAAAAATAATTTTGAACAAAGGATCAGTTTGTTTAAAATTATCTGTGAGAAAACATCATTCAAATATGAGTGGAAAAGCAATCATAATGTAAGCATCAACTATTAAAAAATTATTATGTCCAAAATTTTTAATAACAATTTTTGAATATTTTCAGCTCTTTCATATTACTATTCTGCCAAATTAATCTATCATCACAGTCAATTACTGTTGATTGTGGTTTCAATGAAAATTGGTTATATCAAACCGTAAGACCAGCTTATCGGTGCGAAGTCAAAAATAACCTCAACATAACTCGAGATGATGAAGCAACAATCGATGGATACACAGGAGTTCATTTATATTATAAAGGAGATTCTGATGTTAGAGCTTTTGATGTTCGTAACAAAATCGTACATTACTTTCCACAGGAGATAAATAAGTTATTTTCCCGTATTCAAGCAATAGTTATTAGCGATTGTCTGTTGAAAGAAATACAACAAAAGGACCTTAAACCGTTTATAAATCTAAAAGAATTGGACTTAAAAGGAAATGAAATTGCAATTCTTGAAGAAGGAATATTTGACTTCAATACGGATTTAGAGTTTGTTTGGCTTCCACGCAATAAAATTCTACATGTTGATAGCAACGTCTTTGCTAAGTTAAATTCTTTATCAAAACTAAATTTCGATAAAAATAAGTGCTTCGAGGTTATAAATTCATCTCTTACTAGAAAATCTGTTGAGAATTTGATTACAGTAATTAATGCGTCATGCAATAATCATGCCTACTTGAAATTAAATGACACATTAAAAGGTCTTCAAAAGCAACTAAAAACATTAAGAATTGAAGGCCTTAAATTTTATTTTGAAGAATTCAAAATGTTAGAAATGAATTTCAAAAATTCAAATTTTTCACATTTTTCAACATTTCAAAAAAGAATGGATGATATAAAAAATACACCAAAATTTTTGGCATTACAAATTTATTTTGATTTAATGAAAAAAATTGAAAATTTAAACTTATTGGAATCACTGAAAAATTTTGTAAATTCAAATCAAATTTAAAAAATTTTGAAACTGAAAATTTTTCTAATATTTGAAAAAAAATGCAAATAAAAATGAAACAATACCTATTTTCTCTTATTATCCTCTTTCAATATAAATTTTCCTTTATTATAAACATTAAAAAATTCTAAAATCAGATTAAAAATTTTTATTACAGTAAACAAAATGAAACTTCTTTTTTGTGCTATACTGAAAATTTTCTCTTCATTCCCTTTCCAACTCAATTCATCATTCCATTACGTCAATTATAATCCATAGAAAGCGATAAATACACAACAACAACAACAAAAAAACTACACAGTAAGGCAATTGAAATGCTAATTAATGCCATCATCATAATCTTAACGACGTAAAACGACGACGACGTCTTTTTAGTTTTTTTGCTGTTTCTTCATTCCTTTAATAATCTATGCTCATCCATGCGATCAGTTTACATTTCCAGAATTTGAATTTTATAATCGAATCACAGTTGACTTATTAATGAAATGAAATTCAATGTACGACATAGTTTTGAAATGTTTCTTTTTTGTTTGTGTATGTTCTGTAGTAGTGCTAACCCTTTTTTGAATTTTTGTGGAACTTAGAATGATGTGATGTTGTAGATTTGACATTTTGTCAATGATATAAAAAAATATGGTTGCATAATATTTGGTTTCAATAAAAAATATACAAACTCACCAAATTCAACTAAAACTAGCCAAAAACTCTCAAATTTCACCAAACTCACCAAAAATTGAAGAAAACTCACCAAAAATTGATTTAAACTCACCAAAAATTGAGTTAAACTCACCAAAAATTAAGTAAAACTCACCAAAAATTGACTAAAACTAGCCAAAAACCACCAAAATTCACCAAATTTTACCCAACTCACCTAATATCACCAAATTCACCAAAAACTTAACAATTATTCACCAAAAAGGCGCCCAATGCCCCTTAACTTTAATATACTTCCATGAAAAATCAACTTCGTGTAAATATTTCCAATTTAATCTCGCATTCGTGAATTAAAAGTGAAAACTTAAAATAAAATAAATTTAAATTCAGAAAAATTTTACTTTCAAGTATTTTGTCCTCACTTCACTCACTCGCACAACACTTTTATGTTAAATCTTATTGAGAACGCGCGTGATTTTTATTAGAAATCAGCAGCATAATCAAGTAGGCAAATTTGTATGCATGAGAGATCTCATTAGCAACACGTTATGGATTCTTTCGTTAATATTATGTTCATTGTTATGCCCTTTTTTTGTTTTTAGAAGATACACAAAATGTAAGTAGTTATTGGGCACTTTAAATGTTGATGGATATTTGAATTGAAATTATGTTGATTTTGATGGCTGCAGATTGTTATTTTAATGATGAGGGAATGTGAGATGATAGTGAATTTTAGGATGGTTGTTAAATTAGCATTTAGTTGGATGTTTTGGAGGATTTTGAATTAATTTTTTATTCATATTAATAAAAATTTCAAAATGATGTGAAGTATAAAAATTAGTTTAAAGCAAACCAAATTTTAGCATCTAAAAATATGGGCTTAAATCCTTCAAAATTAAGAATATAAGGCTAAATAATTGTGGTATTACACGCACTATTTTTTTTTTTTTCAAAAAATAATTTAAACTCAAAAAATCCATTTTTTAATCATCAAACTCCTCAAAATCCTCCCTTTGCTAATCATCAAAAATTCATTCTCAATTTCCTAATGACATCCCATCATTTCATTACTTCTCATTTAAAAATAAAAGAAAAGAATGTAATATCAACAAAAAAAATCTAATTATTGACACTTAATTGAGTTTGAATTTCACTGCTGTACAACAAGAAGCAGTGAGAAAAAAAAAATCTAATAAAAAAATTCCTCGCCCTTTATTATCCTCTGGTCGATTTACATCTTATCGCACTTGTTTTATGTTCAAATGCAGCTTTAATTTTTATTTTTATTTCACACTAAAATATGTAAATTATGCCGAAAATCAAATATTTAAATTTTTTACAGCATATTTTTTGGGAATGTTGATAATGAAAGTGTGAGGAGATTGAAATATATTTTTTGGTGGATTTTTTTTTTTTGTAATTTATATGTTTGATGAGGTAGTTAAAGGTTGGAAATTTGAGGAGTTTTAAGATTAGTTTGTGAATTTAGGTAATGAAAATTTTGTAAAAATTTTTGGATTTGTGTCTAGTTGCAGGTACAAATGCATTAAGCGAAGCTAATTTCTAATCCTAAATTTATTTCCATTTGTTTCTGTTGATTACTCAAGATGTCAGAACTAATCCACCACAAAACTCTCCAAAATTGCTTAAATTCATCAGAAAGATGCGCTTTAGTAACTCTAATCTCAAAATTTCATCCTCAACTCCTTCTGAATCTACAACCTATATCACACTAAAAATCATATAATCCTAAATGAAATAAAATGAGATAAAAAAATTTCAACAAGCCAGAACAAATTCCAATTTTTTTTCACCCCAGAAAAAAAAAATCATTTTCGCGGGCATCGCGTTGTACGATTACTTCCGACTCAATTAATTTTTATGAGTTTGAAAATTTGATAAAAAAAAATTATAGGGTAAGAGGCAGTTGCGCTTATTTTGACCCTAAAAAATTTTTGTATTCCGCCTCGTTGCGGTTTGTAGTAGTCACAAATCCACAAACAATTTAGTTTCATTAAAGAAATTTTTTCCTTGGTGATTCTGTGGGAATAAATAAATTTATGATAGAACAAAAATTTTTTAATATAAAAAAAATTAAAAATCACGTGGAAACGGGACAACGAAGAGAATTTTCATCGCAACAATTCATTTTTCCTTTTGAATAAATTTGTAAGTGGATCAACGGTGTTAAATGTTTAATAAAATTCAATTATTGTAAATAAAATTAGGAATTTTTTTTTCTTAAGAAAAATGAGCAAAAATACTGAAAATTCTCGGCTAGTGTTTTATGAATTTTAGAAAATAATTCACCCATAAAAGTAATTAAAAATTCTTCTCACATCTCACCGTCCATAATTGATTGAAAGTCGTCACATTAATTAAATGGCAATTGCCAACAGCATCAAATTAAAGATTCTTCCTCACATTCAAATAATTGACATTTGCTGATTCAAATAAAAATAAAAAATTCACTAAATGCTCCTCATCATATTATTTAATTATCTTAAGGGCCTCATTTACCACACTTTCTAATAAAATTCTTAAAATTCTAATCGAGACAGAAAAAGAACAAAAATTTGTATTTAATAATAATTATTATACATTGCACATTTGCTTAATGGATTTTATTTCTTTTGTGATGTTGCCTCCCGGGTCATTTGCTCTCCTTGCTCACATGTAGCATGAATACCGAGTATCATGTACGCATATTGCAAACGTAAAACAATAAAAATATATTTTTATTGACGACCAAAAAACAAATTAAAGTGACATTATAGAAAATTGTTATCTGTGCTGTTTGATATTCTCGAAATGTTATTGTCGTGTATGTGTGTGTCTCTTTGCTGCTGCTGTATGGACTTTGTTCTCATACTGATTGAGAAAAATAAGCAAGAATTTAATTGAAGGTTTTAAAGCGCATTTTTGAGAGTTTTTTAACTTGAAATCCAATTTCCCTTGGTTTCTTAAATGTTTTTCAACCAACCATCCATCCATCCTCAAGCACTTTGGCCAATCAATGAAAATTTCTTTTATTAAAAAGGTGAACCATAACAATTTATACTCTCATTTAATGGCAACAACTATAAACATTTGGTTCCTTTTAATTTCGTTAAAGGCAGCAGTAATATTTATTTACAAATAAATTGCATTTGTGTGTTTATTTCTCTCATTTCCTTCACCTTCTCTTTGTGTATGTGCAAAATAAAATATGTAATATGATTGTATGGATTTTTGATGGAATAAATAAATGAATAGTATTGCGACTGTGATGGACATGAAATAGGGATACAGAGAAGAACTTTTGGAATGAAAATTTTGATTGTTGAATTTTTTATCGTGAAAAATTTTGGAAAAATTAAGAAACTGAAATTTAATTCATGAAAAAATTCAATTTTTACACTTTCGAAAGCCCTAACTAAAAATCGTGACAAAAGTGAAAAAATAATAATTTTTTAATAAACCATTAGCCTTGATTTTTATTTTAATGTCGAGAAATTGCTCAACTCTATTGAAAATTTTTGTTTTAAAAAAGTCAATCAGTTTACTTTTATTCTTCATACTAGCCAGTTGAAATCATTATAATGGTTGTCTTAAAAAGTATTGTCATTTTTTGTCTGATTTGTCAATCTTTAGCAGGTGGACCATCAAATAAAGAAACTACAATTTCACCTCCAACATCAACAACTGTCCCAAAATGTAAAACCTGTAAAGAAACTCTATTAACAGGTGATCCATCACCAGAGAATTGTGATCCAGGAACAGGAACAAAAGTGAAGATAACTATTAAGTTTTGGAAAGAAACTGATATACCAAACTCTATTGGATATTGTATTAATAAGGATGATGAGCCAAAAGGAAGTGATGTAAATCAATATATTCAGTATTGGTATTACAATTAATACAAATCGTTCAATTGTTGAGAAAATTTTGAAAAAATCTGAAAGTTCTATTTTTCAAAAAATTTAAGTCTTTTAAATTAAATAAATTAAAGTCTCTTTAAATTCAAGCCAGAGGGTTATCTGTTGCGTAATAAATAGAAATTCACGAACGAAAAATTAATTTTAAAATCAATTTTAAACTTTTCTTAAATTGAAAATTTCACATTTTCCAAATTAAATAAAAATTTGCCATATGAAAGTTCAATTAACTTCCATACTTAAAATAATTTAAAATCTGCAAATCCACGACAAAACGTTCTCAAATTTCTCAAAATCTCCTCAAAAGATCTAAAATTCTTCATTACCTATCATTACAATTATATAAATTGTAACAGCATACAAAATAAAGTTAATAAAAATCCTCATGCAAATCATACAACCAGGAACCTTTGTTGTATTCTCTTCAATTCATTTTGCAACCCTCGAAAATTTTAATATTTTATACATATTTATATTGTAACATCCCGTCAACTGTAATGAGTACACAGAGCACACAAGAAAAAAAATCAGGAGGGAGAGAAGAGCTGAAAAAAGTATAAAATTGTGTCTATAAATTTTAAGGCCAATTTTTTCATACCGTTCCTTTTATTATCTTTATTTTAAACATTATTATCTCAGTTTCCAATTTATTTACTTTTGGGGGAGAAAAGCATCTTGGTTGGATGTAGATCATGACGCTCTTTTTTTTATGGGATCGGACGCTGCTACAATGTAATTTGTAATGATAATCATATTTTGTTGTTAATAAAAACATTTTTTATAAGCTGCTTTAGATACTCGGTTTTTTTTTTGGTGGGAATTTTAAAGGTTTTTTAAAATATTTTTGTGGGTGATTTTAAAGGTGTTGTTTAGGAGGAAATTTGGTATATTTTATTGAAATGATGATGGTTTGAATTCAGGAAGTAATTTTGCAGCTTATAAGAATGTATTTCAATGAAGATTGGGTGTAGAATCGTCAGCAAAGCTTATCAAAGTCAAAAAATATGATGAATTTTATCAAACTGGCAAGGGTTCGAACCTCATCAAAATATTCAAATTTTTGTTTCATTTAAGGTTTAAATCCTATAAATTTACTGCCACGTCCTAATTTTCAAATTAAATACCCACAACTTTACTACAATCCCAACCAAACACCCTAATTATTTTCAACCTCAAATAAAAATCCAACAAATCATTAAAAATTCACAATCCACTCAAAATAAATTCATCATTATAAAAATCATAAGAATCACACTCAAAACTGTCTGACACGCCATCAAATAAAGTTCAAATCATTTCCAACAACTCAAGCTTAAATATTATTTAAAATATGAAAAATCTTAAATAGCAAAAAAAAAATAATCTTCATATTTTCCGTCTTCCTTAATCCTTCAGACGTCTTCATGTCGTATCGACATGACTATTGTTGTGAAAAAGAAAAAATAACGGAAGCAAAAGAAAATCCAAAAAAAGAAAAATTTTCATTCATTTCAACAAGTTAACATTTTGATAAAGTGATAATCATGATTGTGAATATTTATGATGGCAATCAAAAAACTGCTATGTATATTATGTCGAATGAGAAAGCAGAAAAGAAAATATATTGAATGTGTCTGAGAACTGCTGCGACGAAGGACGACTGGGTGGATGGAAGAAGAAGAAGAAGAGGAATTGTGACATAAATTTGTGCTTTTGCTTTCATATAAATAATGTATGTATTGAGTCAAGGAAGTGACTCTAAAATATTAAACAAAATGAATGCATGAAGATAATAATTTTGAGGCTCAAAATAAATCAATAAGGATAAAAATAGACCCAGTGTAGATTTTCCTTTAGTAAAAATCTAACCTTAAATTATTGATAAAAATATCCACCTAAGCACTAAGAATGCCATCCTTGATCTCCCAACAAAATAAAATAATTGTCATAAATGAGAAAAAAATTAAATAATGTGACAATGAAACAGCAAAATATTATGAAAATGAAAGTTTCTACTGTGTATGAAACTATGTGAGTGAAACTTTTATATTTCATATCGCTGCTATATGTATAAGCATAATCAAAAATATATAAATTCTACCATTCAGCAAACTATAACAGAAGCAAAGAAGAAATGAAAATTTATACTCAGTAGAATGATGTACAAACAAGTCATTGTATATTTGGCGGTTATTTTGATGATAAACTGCAATTTCTATTCAACTTTATTGTCGAACTAACATAATGTCGTAACTATATGTTAGATCTTTGATAAGAGCAAAAAAAAATATTATTGTGGCAGTCATTCGAAACGATATTTCTTTTTGTGGTTGGTTTCTTTTTGATTTGAGGAATAATATTGTGAACTTTGGAATATGAAATATATAAAAATTGAAAATTAAAAAAAAATAATAAAAAAAATTTTTCGAAATGTTTTAAATTATTCAAAAAATTAATAATTTAAATTATCTCAATCAAAAGATTTTTTCAAAAAAAAAAATGAAATTTAGAATTTTTAAAAATTTAGTTTTAATTTTAATTTTAATTTTTTTTAATTTTAGTTTTAAAATTTAAAGAATGATCATATTATAAGCAAAATTTAACAAACTCGAAAAAAATTCTCTAAATCTCTTCAAAATATCAATTTAGCCATCAAAATAAAAATCTCAAATAACTCACTAAGTAAACTTAATAAAAATTTGTGGACACTTAGCTTATGAAGATGAGTATAATAAAATATAATTTTTCCTCAAAAGCTTTCTTTAACAATGTTAAGAATTGAAAAATATGCTCAACTATTTTTTATGAGTTATGACTTGATACTTGAGACAGTCATACATAAATGTGAATAAATCGAGCAATAAAAGGAATGAATTGTTTGAATATTTCACTGCTACTGATGTTGACTTGCAGGATGAGGTTGAAGTAAGTTGAGAATTCAGCAAGTACCACTAAATATAAATTTCTAAAAAAGCTTCGAAGATCACAAAAAAAATTCCAACAATCATGTCATCCACAAAGTTTTAAAGCAACCCCAAAAAAAGCAACCAAAAGTTCAATCTCTTCAGCAACCCGATGAAAAAAATTCCTTACTTCCTTCTTCGTAAAAGAATTTAAACTTTAGTGACCTTTCATGTCCCCACTGATGCTCATTCAAGCTTTCCACAAATCATCATCGTCGTCTTTTATATTCATAATGTGGTTGAGGCAACAAAGAGAATAAAATGCCATAAATACATGAAGCATACACACAAGAGTCAGTCCCCAAACATCTAAAATTATCCTTTTATTTTGTCTGAAACGAGGAAAAAAAAAATCATTTTTTATTATCATGAAAAAATGTGAACCTTTCTTGATTTTTTTCTCCTTTTTGTAAAGGATCCGAGGATGATAGTGGAAGAGACACAAAAGACAAGGAAGAATAAGTTTTAATATTATCGAAGAAATTTTTCAATCGAGAAATAGTTGGCTTTTATTAGAGATGTATGGATGGGATATGGTGGATTTTATAAAAAAGGAGGGGTGTGCAAATAAGTAAGTTGTATTTTATCATGGACTTCAACACCCCTTTGGATCATCACAAAAATCAATTTCATCAATTAAAACTTCCCAAAAATCCTCCATCGTCAACCCACGAGCCACATCAAAGTCAATAATTCTCCTTCATTTTCACATTAACCTTTAAAAAGAAACAAGCAATTTATTAAGAAGAGTTCCTCTCACGTAACCCATCAGAAGCTCACATGATGATGTAAAGAGAATTCATTGTGACATTTCCATTAAACATTTCCATCCTTCTTTATTTTAAAGAGTATAAAAATAAAAATTGCCATTAGATTAAAGATGTATAAAAGGTCGTTCCTTGAAAGAATGAAAGGAAAAAAAATTGTTGTAGACAGAAGATTCATCTGCGCGTCCCATCTGGCAATCAAACTATCGAATCCATGAAATAATATTGATATTAGAATATTACATATTAATAAGTGACACATTTAATGGTTTTGGGATAGATAGTGAAAATGCCAACGACCTTCTTACGATTATAGACGCTGACAGCAGCGAAATATATAAAATATATTCTTTTAAAGCTTAAATTGTATGTTTCATAAACAATCCACTTGATTCATTCCGCTTTACTACACGAAAACAATATAAATCCTATTTATTACCGCATTCCTTCATCATTGTTTGTGTCGCAACAAGCGTCTCATAACAACTGAACTGAACATACATATATGAGTGTACGTTTATGTATGAGCTGAAAAAAAATATGAAATAAAGCACACAAAAAAAATAAATATGAAGGAAAAGCTGTCGCAGACACACAAATTTTCCTCATCGCGCTTTATCTCATTCGATTTAATATATGAGATGGAGATGAATGAGTGGAATTGTTGAGGGGTATTGGGGGTAGTTTCAGGGATTCTATACTGAGATTAGGAATGGAACCTTATACTTTTAACTAGCTTTACCTCCAAAAAAATTGACAATCTTAACTAAACTCTGTCAGTTAATGCACACTATCCTGGCCAAAAAATATATTACAACCTAGAATGACCTTCAAAAACACCAAAAACTACCCCGTCATACCTCACCATCTCCAGCAAAACTACAAAAATTTACAAATTATTTATGACAAAAAATACTTCCAAAAAAAAGGAAACACTCATAGAACATAGGAAAAAATGTGCAAAACAATATGTCATAAATATGATGAGCAATATCCGTAAATAATGAAAATGATATGAAGAAATGTTTAATAACAAATTTTTCAATAAGACGAGCTTAATCAGCAAAAATGTGAAGAAAACTTTTCAATGATCTTTTACTTTTGGATTAGTTCTTTTTTGGAGCTCTTATGTTAGTTTTTGATGGGGTGGATTGTCAAGAATGTGAAAGCTTTAATAGAGTTTTTTGTAGGCTTGCAAATATGAATTAAAATGCTTTATTAGCTCAATTCTATTAAACTTTGAGAATTTTGAAAATGAAGTTTGCAGGGTTATATAGAACTCAAAGGTTCGAATCCTATCAAAAAGAAAAAATTTCATTAAGTTTATTTAAATTTGAATTAAATTCTTTTTTCCAGTTTTAATTTTTTTGTGGTAAATCATAATTTATTTTTTTCTTGCATCCTACAATCCTCCCACCTAAAAAATGTTCAACAATGTCTTGCAATAAAATTCACTAATTTATCTACAATCCACAATCTAAGATACAAGAAGTCACATATGAGAAAATGATATGAGAATTTACAGCATAAAAACAAAAATAAAAGTCGGCAAGCAGCTAACAGCATTCGTAGAGTAGCAACAGATTTTTTTTTTTTTTGCTGAAAAAGATTCTTTTTCACATTATTTACGATATGCTTATGCTCTAGTTAGGAGCCCATAAAATTAATGTCGCATGCTCGTTCATCTCTCACTTTTCTTACGTCGTAAGAAGAATGCGTTTGTGACAAGATAAAGTTCCTAAATTATACTTATACATGACGTTCATGTACGTTGCGCTGAGAGTAGCATCATCCACTTCAAGGATCATTAATGCTGATATTTATGGATGAGAATTTTCTCAGTCATTCGTTCACATATGCTTGAGACTTAATTTGTATGCACCTTAGTTTAAAAGTGAAGACGGTTTGGAGGATGTTTCTTTGGGTAACTTGGGTGATTTTGGAATTTTGAAAGGTGCTGGAGGTGATGAGTGCTTATGATTTAAGAGAATGAGGAAAAAGTTGTTCAATTTGAGGATGAAATTTAAATTATCTAAAATTTGAATAAATTTTAAGACAAAAAAAGGATTCGAACTCAATAAATCTTGATAAAAAAATCATTTTGGCGCCAAAAATTCAAAAATGCGTCTCACTCTCTTTAATCATAGCAACCCTCGAAATTTTAATTTTTCATTTTTCATTCAAAGAAATTTTTCTCCTTCTTTTCCATTTCCTTTATTTTTTGTAACTTTAATTAAATGCGGTGCCGCACGTTTTCTTGTACAACATATCTCACACACGGAAAAAAGTAAGTAAGAAAATAAAAGTTTTTTAGCGTGCCAAGATAAATATCATGTCAATACATCATGATGTAAGGCATAATGAATCACACATTACCGACTCATTTTATAACGTTTATAAATTCCCTACGGCCAATTCTTCACATATCACATTTATTATGTGTGTATTATGTGTACGAATGAGCATATAATACCACCGCCGCGTATGTTAATCAATCTCATCCTCAACCCTTTTTTGTACATTTTACTTTTTTTCCAACCCTTTAAAATTAAAAGTTTTTGACTTTTTTAATGTTGGAGGTTCTTTATATAACTCATCCCAGATCAAAGAACACTTGCCATTTAATGAAGAAATCTAGTTGATTTTTTAATATAAAATTAAATTTTTCATATGTGCGCATATTTTCCTCCTTCGAGAAAGTGTTTAATTAATTTTATTGTACAATATTCCTTAATTGTCAATGTTTGCTCATGTGCTTCAATGAGAATGTAAACACAGAGATTTTTTTTAGTACTCGCATGGGTGTATTTTTGTACTATATGTGAACATTCATCACATTGATTAAGAACAGCTAAAAAAATTTATGCATGCATGATTGTGGAGAATTACGAATGTTGATTAATAATTTCTTTATAGAGGTTTGACAAGCGTGTAAAAGTGGAATAGATGGAATATTGTTATTTGTTTAGGTAAATTGATATGTTCTACATTAACAAGTTGTTTGGAATGAAGATTAAGGATTTGAACATGGAAATGTGTGACATCTTATGATTGTATTTATTTGGGTATGTAGGTTAGGAGGGTTATAGAATGACCTCTGCAATCTTATTGAGGAGATGTGATTCCTTTTGAAAAGAAAAGAGTTTTAAGATTAGCAGCATCTAATGACGAATTTCCATAGAATTTGACTCTTGATTCTTAAAGAATTCGAACACATATTTTGATAAGATTCGAACTTAGATTTTAGAGGTTTTTGAACTTATAATCTAAAATTTTTTTCAAAGGATTCAAGCCTTAGAACGAAACGAATATTTTCTTAAATCCAATCATCCTTAAAACCTCAACAACAAAAAATAGAAAAACAACTCAAAACTCCAACATCAAACTTCTGTTTATTCTTACGCCAAAAAAATAAATAAACAACATGCTGCCTACAAAAAAAAAGAGTTTTAAAAAAATTACGCCACATACATCGCACAGTTGATTAAATATTATGTCTAAACAAACTCATTGTTTGACTTTCTGATTTGGCCAAGTGTGCAGTCAATATAAACTCTATGTAGATATGAGTTTCTTTTGAAGTCACTTTACTTGTGACTTTGTTGTTGTAGTTTTATGATATAAATTAAATAAAATAGATAAGATAAGAATCAAAAAATATGTAACTTAGGAGAAAAAAGTACAATTTAGGTTTTACGCAAAATTGTTTTTTAATTTTTTTTATAGTAAAAAAGATACTAAACGAATTTTGATTGAAGATCTTAATGAACATTATAAGGACTCAAACCTAGAATTATTATGAGTTTTTTGATATGCCATATTATGTCATAAATTATTTTATTTAGTCCTTACTAAGTTAGTTTTATTTAATTAATGAATATTTTTAACACAACTACCAAAACAAATTTTTTGTTTCAAATAAAAACTAAAATCATTTCACTTGTTTTCAAAATAAATTATATTCAATTTCACCTTGCTACCCCGAAACTATTTAAAACTGCGATGTTTTTATTTGCATCGACAAAAGAACAAAGAAAATTTTTTATTATGGCTGAGAAAATTTCATGTTTTCGCTCCAGTCAGCATCAAATTGAATTGCGTTGTTAAGGTCATAAAAATGTGAAACGTAAATTTTTGTTTTTGCATAAAGGAGAGAATGTTTTTTTTATTTAGGTAGTTTTCTAGGTTGGAGATTTTAATTGTGAAGAAGAAGAAGAATTAGAGAAAAATTATGAATATTTTTTTTTTAATTTAGATACCTCCTTTATATAAAATTTCATGAATATTTCATTAAAATCCAATCTAGCAAAAGTTTTTCTACAAATCATTAGAATAAATTAGAATTAAAGCTTTATGAAAAATTTTATAAAAGTTCGAATCTCAAAGAATTTTAGAAAAAAAATACGTAAGCAATGTTTAATACTTTTTTATATTTTTTTTTTATTTTTAAAAATTTCAAATATTTATTTGATTAAATTCCAGACACTATTCATGCATTTCCAACACCAAAAAAATAAAAACTTATTTTTTTGCTTCCTTTCTTCTCAATTTCCACAAGGTTAACGAACGTATATCAAATATTTCTGTAAGGTGCAAGAAAATATGCTTTGTGCAAAAAATATTTTTTTATTTGAGATAGAATTTCAATTGATGTGTTGATGATATTTTGAGAAATAAATGAAAAAAAAAATTTCAGTAGAATAGCATCAACAGCAAGTAATCTGCATTTTCTGAAGGAAACTTACACTTGAATTGATTGAAAATATTTATGACTTTAAGATGTTTTTTGAGAATGGTGGAAAATATTTTGTTGAAATGGTAATGGAATTGTGTTTATTGATGCTGATTGGTGAGAAAATTTTTAGATGAAAAATTCGAAAAATTGTAAGAAAATATTTAACTTTTTACCTCAAACAATTCCAACAATAATTTATAAATTCCTCCCACCCTTAATCCACATAATAGCAATATTTTTAAGACATCCACAAAAATAAACTTTAAATGGCAATAAAAACCATAAAGGTAATTGGAAAAGTTTTTCCTTCTGCCAAGATTTTCACATTTTTGCGACATATGAGTCGTCTTACGTTTCCTATTCATATTTTAGTACATATAGAGCATGTATGGAAATCATGAATAATTAAATGCAAATAAAAACACTTTAGGAAACTAGAAAGTTTCTCAGAGGAAGTATTACGCTGCATACTCAAACTACTTGTATGAAATGGTGTGGGTGGCATGGGTGGGAATATCGCTAAGTTAGTAGAAATACTTTTGCAATATTTTGTAGGAAAATGTTAAAGAGTTGCTTAAGTTTTGTCTCAAAAGATTTTATTTAAAATCTAAATTAAAAATTGACGACTTTTTTTAAAAAGCAAAGTTCAAAAAAAAATACAATTTTTCCAAATAAAATCTTTTTGAATAAAATTTGAAGTTCATAAAACTTTGAACCCAAAATTAATTTTAAAAACTAATCATATTTGATTATGCAGAAAAAAGCGCTTTAAACCCAAACTTAACTATAAACTCAAAAAATTTGCACAGTAAAAAAATTATTCCTTCCAAGAATATAAATACAAAACACATCCAGTTACAAAAAGTATTAAAAGAGGGGAAAAAGTGGTTAAAAAATACTATTCATGTATAAATAGATTGCAAACACGTAGTTGATGTAATGCCTTGAATTACTAGTTTATATTTAACAATTTTAAGCAAGTATATCCTTTTTCATATTCACCGAAACGATAATGGCTGTGAATGATGAAAAATATATGTGTAAGATGAGAAATAAATAGAAATTTTATGTTTAGTATGCTAAGTTTATGTTTATGTAAGGATTATTATGAGCAATATGTAGATAGTTTAGTTGAAGATACTTTTGATGTTTGATGAATAAAAAGTGAAGGATGTGCTTGATGAACGGAAAATTTTGATAGAATATTGAGTTAGAATTAAGTGGAAATTTTGAAGTGGAAGTAAATATTGAGTTTGAAGAGGTTTTGGAGAATTAAGTTAGGATTTTAGCAGATATAACAAGAGTCGTATTTTTGGATCTATTTAGTAATTCAAATTTAAATTCTATTTTTAAAGATTTAAAAAAATTATAAACATTTTTATTTTTTGAGATTCGAACATATAACTTTACTGAAAAATCAAAAGAGAATTTGTAAATTTTTGTATGAAATTATATACTTCACAAGTAAAATAATTCAGCTTTCTTTATTAATTTTTAGTTTAAAAAGACAAAGTTCAATTCCTAATCAGTTAAAATTATTAAAAAGCTTGAATTTACAGCACTTTTTGTTTGTTTTTACTTCATTCTTCCAGAATTTCCTTTTTAACTTCCACTCATCCTCAAAATCCTTACAAAAAACTTACATAACATCACGACATGTTCCACATAAAGCATAAATTCATACATGATATTTAACTCATGTCCGTGCATTTTTTCCTTTCAAAAACATTTCAATGTCATGAAAAATATTTCTTTCCGCTCCATCTCCCCGAAAAAAAAGACTTTATATCCATCAAACATCCATAAATCGACATGACGCCTGCAATAATTTTTTTTCTTTTAAAACTCATTTTAACAATTTTTTAATTCTTTTTTTTATATTTTTGCACTTTAAAGACACAGTGCCGCAGTAATACACATAAATGAATGTTAGTTAGTTGCCTATTGCTGTTGTTATTATTGACATGAATTATGCTATTCTGTCAAATGCTTCATCCTGATTGGCTGCCCTCGAAGAAAATATTTCAAGTTCAAGTATAATTTTTTGAATTTTTTGTTTCAGCCATGCCAACAGGAAAAATTGAAAGCTCTTTGTATCTGTGTGTATATTCTGGAATTTTTCCATCCCTTTTTTGTCTCCCTTTCGCACATTCAGTGCTTAGTTTGGAACGAATACATGCAAAAAGCGAAAGGCTAGTCATCGGGTTTTTCAGTGAATCGGGAATCGGGTTTTATGTGCTGATGTTCTTCTTATTGCTACAAAAAAAAAATGTTAAACTCCCAGCTCTACAACCACCCTGCACTTGTTCCAGAAACTTTCTCTTTCTATCATGATTTATTTTATGTACCGAAGCTTTATAACTACACATCAACATCATAGAGTTGTGGAAGTAATAGCAATAATAATAATGGTTATGTGTAGTTGAGGGGATTATTATATAACATTCTTCCCAACTTTGTCCTTGCTTTCTCCTTGCAAAGGCTTTGTGGATTGTTGTTGTTGGATTGTACACGCGCCTGCAATTTTTATCGGATTTTATTGCAAATTTTGTGCAATTTGTGGATGCAGTTTGTCAGTGTTTGAACTTGAAATGACATTCGATGGCATTTAGGTTTTGATGGATTAATTGTATCATGAATCATGTAACTGATCAGCCAGTTATGAGTGTGTTCAGATAGATGATGGCTGAAGCTGATTCAATCGAATAAAATTTTATGAATTTTAGTATTTCAGAAGGAATTAAACTTTGGAAATCGAATAAAATTGTAATTATAAAATTTTTTGTTAATTCTTGCAACTTAAAGACTGAGTGAGATAGGCCCCTTAACTCACTAATTAGTTGGTAGCTGATTACTAATATAAAAATAGTCAGCGAATGAAAAATTAAAATTGGAATAATAATATTTTGATTAAAATTTGTTTAGTGTGAAGATACTTAGCTCCTCTATAATTCAATAATCTTACAGTTCAATTTGAATCATTATCCTTCATAAACAACATCAAACCCATCGAACTCTGCGTCCAAGCTACACAGCATCCCATAATGATTTAATTACTTACTTTTTTGTTTTCCGGTTCTTTTTTCATAGCATTCTGGAAAATATTGATTAAAATGCGGAATATGTGCAGGAAAATGAAAATTCGCACATTCATATACACACTCACATGCTCACATATATCTAAACTATATGCAAAATAAATTTTCATTTCATGTTCTATGTGCAAATAATTGCTATGGCAGTAAAATAAAACTTTTTTTTTAAAAAAAGGAATTAAATAAAGGAAAGATAGGGTTGAAAAATGAAAGGGTTGCAAAAATATACAGATTTGGCATATATCGCCATAGTACAGTAAACAAGATTTTTTTTTCAACTTTTAATTCATGCCATCGATTTTTTATGTATGATGAATAATATGCAAAAGAGGATAAATTGTTTCTCATATTTCTGTAGCACAGGAGTAAGTTGACTTCATTTATTCAATGTCACAGTTTTGCCAATTTTTTCATTCTTGATTTAGAGTAGAATGGAATTGAAAATTTGATAAATAATTCGTAGTTAAATTTTTAAAAAATTATCTATTTAGGTAGATAGCTATCTTCGCATATTTGTATTTGTAGGTATTTGTATTTGAATAAAAAATTGAAAAATAACTTATTATGTTAATTATTAATTATTTAATGCAAAAATAGAACGAATTTTTGGCAAAAAAATATAAATATTAAAAAAGGCATATGCATTGACTCCGGGTAAAGAATTTCTTTATTGTGAACATTTTTTTAAGGAATCGAACCATTCAATTCTAATCAATATTTTATTAAATTCAATAAACAGTATTTTTTACATACCTATTGTTGGCTACAATATTTTAAGCTTCAAAAATGTTAATCAAAAATATTCTATACTAGACTCCCAACATCAAACCATAAAATAATTGCAGCTACAAAACCAAATACTTCAAAACTAAAGCTTAATAAGCAAATTAAAACAATCGATAGAAAAGCATTGAAAACTTTTTCAAATAATTTAATTAAAATTAATTGATGGCAATTTATTCATCTGCTGGTTCCACAAAATTCGTAAAAAAATTCAAATGAGCTTCAAATTGCAATCGAACTGCATCACTGCTTCAAAAATTCATCAAATAAACAGCAAATTTATTTGATTTTGAACTTTTTATGCATTTTATTTGGGCGATTCCATGAGTGAAGGGAACTGAGAAAATTGAGTTGTAATTCCTTCTCTACTTGTTGGAAAAATAATTTAAGATTTTTCGAATAAATGGTGTGAAAACAAAAGATCTAATGATTCATTATCACTTTAATAAATAATTAAAACATCGTTAAGTTAAATTAATCATGATTCAATGTCAATAAACAACTAAAATCTAAATAATTTAACGGTTTTTTGAAAATTTAAATTTCGAAAAAAATTTCAAATGTTAACACATTAACGCTAAATTATCAAATTTAAAGTTAATTAAGGCATATTAGCATTTGAAAATCACTTAAGAAGACGTGATTTAAACTTTTCTAAGTATTTAATATGTTTATACACCGTCTAACTTCGTCTTTAGCTAAAAAAATTGAAAAAAGTTTTGCATCTTTTTCGTAATGTTAACACATTAACGCTACAAAAACTTGAAAATTTCAATTCAGACACATTTAAAGGATTTCAAAAGCATGTTGATTGATAGATAATTTAATTTTACATAGAATGAAGCTGTCAGGTCAAATTTAATCATTTGAATTTAAGAGAAATTAAGGAAATTTAATTTTTCGATGCGCTTTTTCACTCATGGAATCGCCCATTTGCCTTTGTGAATAAGCTACACGTGTACTTAACCCTTTCCACCTTAGAATATCAAATAACATGGTAGATGAAGCTATATAGTGCATAGAATGAAGGGATTTAAGGTAGTTTTATGGGGCATTTTCTTGTGCATTGTTTTATTGAAATTTAAGAATATTAAGAAAAATATATTAAAAATTTGAATTTATTGATAATTTTTTGATTTAAAAAATTTTATTAGGTGGTTGTTAAATTTTTTAAAAAATTACTGTTAAAGAAAAATTTAATTAAAAAAAATCGTATTACCAAAAATTTATTTCGATATTTAAAAAAATATGATTTGCCCTCTACTGCGGAAAACGTTAAAAACAAGAATTTATTTTGAGATTCGAACTCTTCACTGTTGCAAATTTATAATTCATGCAATTTCATTATTAAAAAATTACTGCAATTAATACAAAAATATAAATAAAGCCTATAAATAAATATATCCTCATAAAAACAATTTATTAAGTTACTAAAGCAAATAAATTACTGACTTTAATGGATTAATTTTATAAATTTTACTAATATTTTCATTATACGCACCGCAATTGCAACATAAAACTGTCTCCAAATAAAAAACATTAACCAATAAATTACGAACATGATATGCAAAAAAATTACAAGTAACATAAAAATGTGACTTTAGACGTTGAGGATATGAAAATTTGAAATTCTAGAATTTTTGCAACGGTTTTGAAAAATTTGAAATTTTTTTGCTTGGAAATCTAGAAAAATCTAGTAAGTCATGGAATGCACTGCGCAGTTCCAATATTTCTTATGTTTCAAAAATTTCCTGTACAAAATCAGATTTTTTTGAACAAATAAAAATTTTTTCATAATTTTTTGAATTTCAACATTTACCCCGACTAGTTCCATTGATAATCTGAATATCTGGAGATGGGTGGATAATTTTCTTTCACTCTTTTGCAAGTGCAAAAAATTAAAATTCAGTGAATTAAATTCAACCAAATCAAAAGCATAGAGTTATAATTAAAAATTCAATGGTATTGTTAATCTGTGATGTGTTTGAATCTAGTGAAATGTAAATTCATCAATCAAAAATTTGTTTTTAATTGAATAACATACGAAAAAAGAAAAAAAAAATAAGAAAAGAAAAGCAAAAAAATGGGCAAATACGATAGTAGTGAGCTTATTGAAGCGAGTAGAAAAGGCGATTATTCTACAGTCGAGAAAATTTTAAATCATCACAAATCAAAGAAGTCTGCCTTTCACAGGTAAATGAGATTAGGATGCTATGTAGGAGCAACCATGGCACAGAAAAAAATCAATGCAAACATTCGGATGTGCAATTTTTTTACACAAATGTTTCAGTGACAAAAATTTTTTTTTCTTCTCAATTCAGTTGAATGAAAAAAATTTACTACAATTTTTAAATTAGAGTAAATTGTGAAGAGATTAAGTTGCAAAAAATATATAATGAAATATGTTCGTAGTTAAAATAGAGAATTTATGTTTGATATAAAATTTTCGCACTGGCAATGAAATTCTTTTTTCTTCTTGAAGATTTCTTTTTTTTCTTAGAAGATGTAAAAATTATGTGTGAGGAAATTTTTCTTGTGTTCTAGTTTTTTGGAATTGTATAAAAAATAAAAAAAATGTGAATTTTTATCAAGGATGAAAATAATTAATTTAATACAAATAGGATTTGAACCTTTCAACAATCCATACTAATTTCAATTTATCATTTCTTTATGTTCATAATTTTGACAATACCTCAATATAAAACTTACATGTAAGGATTCGAAATTTAGGGTAGGTTGCGGTTTTCGGATTGTGCGTCAACCAGACTAGTAAACGTAAAATATGTTGTGATTGTAGAAAAAATACTCCAAATATTTTTTTTTTTTTTTTGTTGAATGAAATTTTTTAGGGATAACTTGAATTTTGTTTTTCTTTTAATGTTTTTTTCTATAAACTCAAATTTATAATTTATTTTTCAAATTTTTCAAAAAAAGAATAAAAAATATTTTTTAAATACCAAAAAAAAAATATATTTTTTTAAAAAAAAAAAAAAAAAAAAAAGTATATAAACTGAAAACAATGTTACAAGTTTAATTTTTTACGGATAGGATTCGAACCATCTTGAACTTTGAGTTAACAATGTCAACCTTTAGTTATCAACCTTAGTTGATTCTAAAAATCGTATTTAAACTTAAAGAGCTTAAATTGAATTTTA
Organism: Chironomus striatipennis; assembly: GCA_026123125.1. Taxonomy (NCBI): domain Eukaryota; kingdom Metazoa; phylum Arthropoda; class Insecta; order Diptera; family Chironomidae; genus Chironomus; species Chironomus striatipennis. Next base: position 41,254,959 of record CM047393.1, on the reverse strand, counting down.
ACAAAACAGTAACTTTTTCAAAGAAAGTCTTAAAAAAATGCCAATTAATAGTATCATAAAGATTTTAGCATATCAGTTTTAAATTTTCAAAAATTCTTCAGAACCCAATTTTAGTTACAAAATTATTACTCATAATTTCCGGAATCATTTGAGAAAAAAAATTGACATCTGTTTCATCATGTCATCATAATCATGACAATTTACTCTATTTATGATCATTTAAAACATTGAGAAGTTCATGATCAGATGAATAAGAATGTTTTAAAAAACATTCTATTGTTTTTTTTATAAAATGTATTAATTATAGTTATCGTTGTTATACTTTTGTTTTTGTTTGTATACACTCAGGAAAAATCATCTAAAATTCCAATTTTAGATTTTAAAATACTGAAATCTAACAGAAAATTTTATAATCTAATATAAAAATGTTAAAATAAAATATTTTCTATTGAATTTAAAAATAAAATTTTAAAAATTAAAAATTGCAATTTTAGAAATCTAAAATCCAAAGTTTTTGATTTACATTTTAAAATTTAATGTTTGATTTTAAAATAAAATTCTAGATCTGAAAATTTTTTGTATTCTAAAAGAAAAATTTTAGAATTTAATATAAAACTTTTTGATTTTTGAAAACAAAACTTCGCAGAAATGACTCAAGCAAAATAATAATTCGCAGAAATCACTCCATTAAGTATATAAAAAGTTTCCATATAAACTTAAGATATTTATAAAAATATCTTCAATAAGTTTTAGTGGTGATGAATTGCTTTCTTTCATCATGTAACTAATACTTTCAGTTTTTACACGCTTTTTATTGACTCACTCTGTCTGTCATTTTGTATGTTTGTCACGTTCAAAACTTGTGACCCTTTTTTCGACCACTTCCTCTGCTCTAATCGAACCGATTTTTTTTATATATACGTATTCCAGAGGGCAATTTGATATTTCATCATCATCAAATCAATAGCATGCTTAATAATGCTACAATTAATTAATGATTCTTAAATAAGGGAAAAAAAATCCAATGTCAATTATGTGAGCTTTCAATTTACAATGACAGATCATTTTCTTGCATTAAAAATGAGCTCATATGGTTCATTACACATTATATAATAATACCAATTAAAATGTAAATTAAAATTTTTAATGAATCGAGATTTTTTGATAAAGTTAGAAAAATTGTCAAGTATTTTTTCCATGGAACAATTTGAATTTTTAAAAACCGTTACACATTTAAATTTAAATTGACGGTTATTTTCTCCAGTATTATGAATGCTTACTGGATCTCATTTTATGATCATGAATGCTTACTGGATCTCATTTTATGGCCATGAATGCTCACTAGATCTCATTAATTGACCTTGAATGCTTACTAGATCTCATTTTAAGGGCATAAATGCTTGCTGAATCTGACGATTTACTAATTTAGGATTTTGTAATCTTTGTTTTTAAGTTTTGGTAGGTTTACTAAACGCGGAAATTGTTTTATCAAGCGAAAATGAATCATGCTGAGCTATAAATGTTGATGATAGAATTTCAATGCTTTAACATGGAAAATATGTGGAATTGAAGGGTTCTAAGAGTCGAACGAAACGAAGAGAAGCGAAGTGGAGTTCGACACTCCTGTAATCTATGACAGTCGAACGGAACGAAGCGAAGCGAAGTGGAGTTCGACATTCCTGTAATCTATGACAGTCGAACGGAACGAAGCGAAGCGAAGTGGAGTTCGACACCCTTGTAATCTATAAAAGTCGAACGGAACGAAGCGAAGCGAAGTGGAGTTCGACACTCCTGTAATCTATAAAAGTCGAACGGAACGAAGCGAAGCGAAGTGGAGTTCGACACTCCTGTAATCTATGACAGTCGAACGGAACGAAGCGAAGCGAAGTGGAGTTCGACACACCTGAAATCTAAAAAAGTCGAACGGAACGAAGCGAAGCGAAGTGGAGTTCGACACTCCTGTAATCTATAAAAGTCGAACAGAACGAAGCGAAGCGAAGTGGAGTTCGACACTCCTGTAATCTATGACAGTCGAACGGAACGAAGCGAAGCGAAGTGGAGTTCGACATTCCTATAATCTATGACAGTCGAACGGAACGAAGCGAAGCGAAGTGGAGTTCGACACCCCTGTAATCTATAAAAATCGAACGGAACGAAGCGAAGCGAAGTGGAGTTCGACACCCCTGTAATCTATAAAAGTCGAACGGAACGAAGCGAAGCGAAGTGGAGTTCGACACTCCTGTAATCTATAAAAGTCGAACGGAACGAAGCGAAGCGAAGTGGAGTTCGACACTCCTGTAATCTATGACAGTCGAACGGAACGAAGCGAAGCGAAGTGGAGTTCGACATTCCTGTAATCTATGACAGTCGAACGGAACGAAGCGAAGCGAAGTGGAGTTCGACACCCCGTAATCTATAAAAGTCGAACGGAACGAAGCGAAGCGAAGTGGAGTTCGACACCCTGTAATCTATAAAAGTCGAACGGAACAAAGCGAAGCGAAGTGGAGTTCGACATTCCTGTAATCTATAAAAGTCGAACGGAACGAAGCGAAGCGAAGTGGAGTTCGACACTCCCGTAATCTATAAAAGTCGAACGGAACGAAGCGAAGCGAAGTGGAGTTCGACACTCCTGTAATCTATAAAAGGCGAACGGAACGAAGCGAAGCGAAGAGGAGTTCGACACTCCCGTAATCTATAAAAGTCGAACGAAACGAAGCGAAGCGAAGTGGAGTTCGACACTCCTGTAATCTATAAAAGTCGAACGGAACGAAGCGAAGCGAAGTGGAGTTCGACACCCCTGTAATCTATAAAAGTCGAACGGAACAAAGCGAAGCGAAGTGGAGTTCGACACTCCTGTGATCTATAAAAGTCGAACGGAACGAAGCGAAGCGAAGTGGAGTTCGACACTCCCGTAATCTATAAAAGTCGAACGGAACGAAGCGAAGCGAAGTGGAGTTCGACACTCCTGTGATCTATAAAATTTGAACATAGTTCAAACTAGGTTGAGCGAAGCTCACAAATTTTTACATCCTGAACGAAGCGAAGCGAGTGAAGGTGTGAAAATTTTCCCAATATGTCCTCAGATTTTGAATTCATAAAGTAAAATGTAAAAGTGTTCGAGCGAAGCTCGAACACATGAAGTTTGAACATAGTTCAAACTAGGTTGAGCGAAGCTCACAAATTTTTATATCCTGAACGAAGCGAAGCGAGTGAAGGTGTGAAAATTTTCCCAATATGTCCTCAGATTTTGAATTCATAAAGTAAAATGTAAAAGTGTTCGAGCGAAGCTCGAACACATGAAGTTTGAACGTAGTTCAAACTAGGTTGAGCGAAGCTCACAAATTTTTACATCCTGAACGAAGCGAAGCGAGTGAAGGTGTGAAAATTTTCCCAATACATCCACAGACTTTGGATTCATAAGGTAAAATGTAAAAGTGTTCGAGCGAAGCTCGAACACATAAAGTCTGAACGCAGTTCAAACTAGGTTGAGCGAAGCTCTAAATTTTTACATCCTGAACGAAGCGAAGCGAGTGAAGGTGTGAAAATTTTCCCAATACGTCCACAGATTTTGGATTCATAAGGTAAAATGTAAAAGTGTTCGAGCGAAGCTCGAACACATGAAGTTTGAACGTAGTTCAAATTAGGTTGAGCGAAGCTCACAAATTTTTACATCCTGAACGAAGCGAAGCGAGTGAAGGTGTGAAAATTTTCCCAATACGTCCACAGATTTTGGATTCATAAGGTAAAATGTAAAAGTGTTCGAGCGAAGCTCGAACACATGAAGTTTGAACGTAGTTCAAACTAGGTTGAGCGAAGCTCACAAATTTTTACATCCTGAACGAAGCGAAGCGAGTGAAGGTGTGAAAATTTTCCCAATACGTCCACAGATTTTGGATTCATAAGGTAAAATGTAAAAAAGTTCGAGCGAAGCTCGAACACATAAAGTTTGATCGCAGTTCAAACTAGGTTGAGCGAAGCTCACAAATTTTTACATCCTGAACGAAGCGAAGCGAGTGAAGGTGTGAAAATTTTCCCAATACGTCCTCAGACTTTGATTTCATAAGGTAAAATGTATAAATGCAAAGTTCGAAAAGAGCAAAGTTCGAACACAAAAAAAAAAAAATCATATACGATGTTGGTTTAGACTTGATTGAGACTAAAAAGTAGTAAATAAAAAAATATATAAAAAAAAAACTTTTTAAAAAACACGCTTTTTAAAAAAGAAAATTTATTAAAAAGACTAAAAAGGAATCAATAAAAAAATATAAAAAAAAAAACTTTTTTAAAAACACGCTTTTTAAAAAAAGAAAACTACATAAAAAGACTAAAAAAATTTATTAAGACGAACTAAAAAGTAGTAAATAAAAAATATATAAAAAAAACTTTTTAAAAAACACGCTTTTTGAAAATGACCAAAAAACTTTGTTAAAAATTGTTCTAAAAAGTAGTAAATAAAATAATATCACGCTTTTAAAATAAAATATAACTAAAATAAAATTTCATTGACTAACTAAAAAGTGTCTAAAATATATTTCTAAAATATTTTATGTAGTACAAGAACACAATGACTGTAAAAGCGTGGGGCGTTCAAAAGAGGTCGCCAAGACAACTACGCCCCACGCTTTTACAGTCATTGTGTTCTTGTACTACATAAAATATTTTAGAAATATATTTTAGACACTTTTTAGTTAGTCAATGAAATTTTATTTTAGTTATATTTTATTTTAAAAGCGTGATATTATTTTATTTACTACTTTTTAGAACAATTTTTAACAAAGTTTTTTGGTCATTTTCAAAAAGCGTGTTTTTTAAAAAGTTTTTTTTATATATTTTTTATTTACTACTTTTTAGTTCGTCTTAATAAATTTTTTTAGTCTTTTTATGTAGTTTTCTTTTTTTAAAAAGCGTGTTTTTAAAAAAGTTTTTTTTTTATATTTTTTTTCTTAATCATTTCTTCTTAAAATTAACTATTCAATAAGAAAATTTCAAATTAAATTTAAGAATTCTAAAATATTTCCTTTAGATTCTAAAATTTTTATTTTTGTTTTAAGAATTCAAAATAAATATTTTAGATTTTAAAATAAAAATTTTTGAATTTTTCAAAGTTAAAATTTAAAATAAAATTTTAGATTTTAAAATTTTCTTTTAGAAAATTTAAAAGTTTCACTTTTAAAAATCTAAAATTTTCCTTGGGGTTCTATATTTAACATTTTCTGTTAGATTTTTCCATACAAATCTAAAATTAAATTTTAGTTTTTTTTCCTGAGTGTATTTGGTGAAATTGAGTAGAGTTTTAGTCATAATATTCGTTCTGGTTTTATATGATAAGTCACTGCACTTACATTAGCCATTTTGTTTACAATGTCGAGATTTTGACACCAGATAATTTAATACTTTTGAAATAAAAATTAAAATAATTAAAAAATTCTTGAAATTTATGGAAATAAATATTAAAATTCCTACAAATTCAAATTCCCTACTTACAACTAAAATACCATAAATTTGAAATCCATTTCATCAAATCCTATAATTCTCATTACATAAACATTCTTATCTTCCCACACAAATATTTTCAAAAAAAAATTCTTAAGAACATAAAATTGTCTTACATGATGCGTATGCTGATATCCTTTGACGTACAAAGTAAGTTCGTATGTGGCGTCATACCTCGTTGTTTTGATGATTTATGCATTACGAATCCATGATTATTCATTATGTTTCAGTTACTTCATAGAATAATTTAATACTGAGATTCAGTCTTCATTCTAATCTGGTCGAAATTAAAAGTCAAAATAAATAAAATTCTGAGTTCAAATTAAAAATTATTCAAGTGGAGGAATTTAAAAAAAAAAATCATAAAAATTATCGCAGTTGTAAAAATAACTTGGAATATTTTAAGAGATTGAGAAAGAATTTTAAAAATTTGTGAATTGTTGGAATTTCATAATCAACATGAGTAAAAGTGATAAAAATGGGAAAAAGCAGTAGTAAGGAAGAGTAATTGAAGTTAATTCTAAACACCCCTCTAGCTAAACACCTAAACACCTTATTAATTTGCCATCATTAATAGTTCCTATCCACGTAATGATGTCCATTAATAATATAAAGTAGAAAAAGTAAAAGCAATAAAATACCCATCAAATATTCAACACCAAATGTCCCTAAAAGTAACAAACAAAATTCATTGAAGTTACAAAAATTACTGGGGGGCCTCGATTTGAGTTGTTTCAATTTAGTCTCCTCATACAAAAATTCAAATTATCTTTTTTAACGGTCATTTTCCATATGTTTCGATTTGAGTAAATTCGATTGGAGTAGAATTTTTCCGGAACCAAACAATCACTCAAATCGAGGCCCCCCAGTACATTTCAAAAAATTATTGAAGTTAAAAAATATTAGTTTCACATGTCATAACTAACATTGTAGATATAATACTCTTAGATTCTTTTGTCATCAAAGCTTAATGAGATTCAACTAAGTTTTCTAAGTTCACATACAAGTGCCTTTCATAAATAACATTGCAAATCCAATTAGAAAAGACATTAGAAGAAGAAAATTGTGCTCATTAGATTTTGCAGTGGTTTGGAAGTTTGCTCGATGTGAGGAAAAAAATTAAATATTTGTCACATATAAAAAATTCTCGAATAATCTGAAAAGTCACATAACCAATTCATTATATCAAATTAAAAATTTAATCCATATTAGATTCAACAAAATTTGCAAAAAATCTGCAATTTACACCCACCAAAAATTTCCCTCCCAAAAAATTCTTCATACACAAGCAATTCGTGGGTGCATTTTTATTAATTTTATTTCAAATAAACGAATTAATTAAAAATATTTTTTCGAGCTTATTAATTCACAAACAAGTTGAGCAATTCGGTGTTTATTCAGATGATATAATAAGAAAACATAAATGATATTTTTTTCAAGAGAAATTCGAGATAATTTCCTGATGTGTTGGTTGACTGTAAATTAAAAATGCGCAAAATAAAATAATAATTGTTGATAAGAAGAAAAAGTTTTTTTTTCTGATGATGGAGTGGGAAAAGATAATATGTAATTTCTGGAAAATGTGATATCTAAATTTGAAGATTGATTTGTCATAATTTTTTGGGTATTTATTTGGAATTTATTAGAATTTTAAGGTCATTTTGATACATTTATGAATTTATTTCTGTAAACTAAGTATTAATTGAGTTAACAACGGCCATCACCATTCCGTACCAAATCATTCCTAATCATTTGCTCAAAATTAAGGCAAACAAGCACATATCAGGAAAATAAAAAATTCAATGCCAGTCTCAATCTTAAAATCATCCATATAATTTTACAGAAGTAAAAGCTCTATTTACACGTCAATAAATATCCTCACAAGTCATCATCATCCCCATTTAATATTCAATTCCCATTTATTTTTCACAATAACATTGTAAAAAGTCCCTTGCATCCTCTCATCTCAATATGAATATTCAGTTACGTTGCTATAGATAACTTCATTATTTTCCATAAAAAAAGTACAAAGTGCATGACGATAAACTTCATTTTTATTGACGTTAAGAATTGAAGACGACGTCCGTTTAAAAATTCAGGATATCGTACGAGTTTTAATCTTCTTTTCTTCTTACTCCATTTAATGGAAATGGGGTCAGCATTGGAAAAATCTGTAGCAACAATTGGCAATAATAAATTATGAAATTAGGTTATTGACATAATAGATAGTTTTGTGCAGTTTTGTGGAAGGAAGTTAAATTGATATGAAATTTTATTATGTTTTTTGAATGTTTCATGCATTAAAGCTGGCATTAAATTCAAGAAGTATTAAGATTTATTTAATATTTATGGTTATTCATAAGTAACGTCACAAAATTTATGAAACCGTTTTCAATGACTAGTCAAATTATTTTCTGACTGTTCATAATTTTGCATGTATTACACATCAAATCCTATTAATTATTCAATAATTTTTGAAAATATCCCAAATCTTTTCATTCAATTAATAAAAATTTCAATCTGATTTCGAAAAAGTTAACAAATGCATAAAAATTCCAAAAATTTTTACCCTCACACTTCATAATTTTAGTTCGACTAGCTAAGCATTTTTAAAAATAAATCGAATTAAATGAACTGTATCGAAGTCATCTCCGTTTGTCATGGTCAACTAATACATATGTTATTAGCTGTTTATTTGCAATTACTTTCCATAATAAATTTCATTATTGCGGTAATTGATTTTTGTAATGTTTTTCAATATGTTCATAAAATATTGATGCAGGGATGTAAAACGTAGATTTTTGGATTAGTTTAAAATTGATCTTTTTTAAAATTCTAAATTTAGAATCAATCTAAGCTTACTAAAAATTAGAAACTATTTCACACTAGACACACACGAACCTTACTCCATCACTGAATAAACGCCATATTTTCATGCCACCCATTTAAATACAGTAGATTTATTTATGGAATTTTAATAACTTTATTGCATTATATGTCGCATGTGCAAGTCACATTATTGAGACATGTAAGTTATGCATCCATATTTATCGCTGAATGAGGGTTATTTTGATAGATGGATTTAGTTTATGGTCAGTAAACATTTTATAGAAATTGTCCGTGGATTGTGATGGTCAAAGCAGTTGATTGTATGCTAACCAAAGAATCTTTTCATAAATTTACGACATAAAGCTAAAATTCACATTTCAAAATAACTCATGACACAAGCGAAAAAAAAAATAATTTTTACTTCCATAAATTACCAAAATAAAAAAAAACTTGATGTGCTGCAAATTCTCAAAGTGCTATTTCACATGAAACATTTTTGCCACGCTCAGTTCTTCTTAAAAATTTAATGCCACACAAATTTTATATCCATACCTTCCTTTATTCATGTCATGATAAAAAAAAACTCTCTATATTCGCATATATACACTTTTTTTGTGTTTATACAAATTCTAAAAGCTTATCCATTGTTTACTTCATCATAGCTTGATGAATGATTCATTTTTGCCATGAATTTCGTCGAATGTCTACGTCCGTGACGTAAAACAAACGAAATTATATTTTGTTACAATGCTAATTAATACTTTATTTAATTTTTGTAGTTTACGAAGAGGTGTAGGTGTCAATACACAAGATAGTTCTGGATATAACGCACTACATAAAGCAGCTTTAAATGGGCATACGTAAGTATTATGTGATATTGTTGATATGATTTGTTGGAGAAGTGAATGAAGAGAAAATTTGGGTTTTATGGAGCCAAGTTAGAGTTCAAGTCCTGAGGAAATTTGTGAAAATATGGTTGCAGGAACAGAAGTACTCAGAAACCAAAATCATTGAAAATTTTAACATATGTTCAGCTTAATGTCAATGATCATCTAATTCTGAGCTGCAAACTAAATCTTTTCAATGTTCGCAGTTAAATCAGCAAAACCAATCAAAGTAACCTTTGAAAAATTTTCAAAATTCTTCAAAATAAATTTTTCCCACCCAACACCCTTGACAAGTTCACATTAAATTCATTGCCACTTGAGACACATCAATTCCCACCCAAATAATTTGTTATTGTATACAAAAGTGTGAAAGCTTTCTGTCTTCATGCCGCCAATCGAGGAAGAACAGCAAAAAGGCATCAAGAATCTTTCAAGTGAAAAACGATCAGTTTGATGTTAAAACTGACAGATTTGTAAGAAGAATCGCAAGTGTACTGCGATAAATTGCTGACTTGCCAATGATTGACTAATATTTTGAAAATACAGCTGATTTAAAAATTGAGAGGAGTCTATTTCGCGCGCGAAAAAAATAAAAATTGACAAGGTCAATGAATTCTGACTAAGCAAGATCCCAAAATTCCTCATAATCAATGGAAATAATTGATTTTAGTGAGTCATAAGAGAACAAAGTATAATTCACAATAACAGGAAAATTATTTCCAGATTAAAGTATGAAAAATAATCTTTAATTCCTCCATTAGTCATCTCTGCTTGGAATTTTCCTCTCATAAAAAAAAAAAGAATTTCTCAGTGAAATTGTTTACAGAAGAATTTTTTTTGTGTTTATGTCTTTCGTGCAAATCACAACATGCATGTTAAAACTGAGAATGAATTTTCGGTAATTATTGTTGATGATGTGATGAGAAGGGTAATTTTGTGGACATAATTGAGGGTTTTTCTCAGGAAAATTATTAGGCTGGAAATTAGATTTAGTCTTAATTTACTTAAAAAATTTTACAGCTTTAGGTCATTTTTCTTCAGTAACTAAGTTCGTATAAAATTATAATCCCCATACTAACTACATTATAAGAATTTAAAATAAACAAACATTGACATTGAGCCAAAAAAAAATCTTACAATCCTGTAACTTACAAAAAATGATCAAAAAAACTCGCGCACGAAATATTTTTTCACGTCTCTTAATTCCCATTTTTCTTCTTCTCTCTACGCCTTCAACAGAAACAAAAAGTATACATCTCTAGAAATGATTAATGAATACATTTTCCACTCATTCCAATTACTTTTTTTATTTTCAGCGATGTGGTTCATCTCCTCTTATCACACGATGACATCAATCCAAATGCATTAGATCAGCGCGGTTCATCAGCCCTACACTTGGCAGCATGGGCTGGACATACAGACATATGCAAATTGCTCCTTAAACACCCGACACTCCCAGCTGATCCAAATTGTCGCACGGCTGAGGATGAAACACCTTTACATTTTGCTGCACAACATGGACATTTAACTGCGATCATTGAACTTTTGGCACATGGCGGTGATCCAAATATTGTGAATGTTAGAGATGAGACACCAATGGATTTGGCTGCACAATATGGACGTCTACAAGTTGTACAGATTCTCATTCGTGCTCATAATGAATTACTGTTGCCGTTAAAGGCCACATCAACGCCACAATGTCATACAGCATTACATTTAGCTAGTCGAAATGGACATCGTGATGTTGTCGAGTTGCTCCTTGCAGCTGGCTGTAATGTTAATATTCTCACACCAAATGGTAGTGCTTTACATGAGTCAGCAATGACGGGAAAGGAAAAAGTTGTCAAAGCACTATTGAAGGAAGGAATCGATTTGGATCTTACAGATCGTGACGGAAGGACAGTTTTTGATTTATTAGATGAATTTCCAGCTCATGTTGTTCATCGTATACGAACAGTTATTAATAATTATCGAAAGTCGACAATTTATGACAGTGAATCAGATGATCCACGTGAAGTTGATAGATATCCACGACGTGGAAATGGACCAGCATATACTGATTATCGTGGTGGTTCATCATCAAATAGCAATCAAAGAAAAGGACGATATCAACCACATCAACCAAATCATCGTTATCAAGAGCATTATGATTATGGCGGTACAACAAGTCCATCAAGTTCAATGGGAAGTTTTGGAGGAGGAATTAGTCCAACACCACCACATCCAGCTGGTGTCATGGTCAAAATTACACCAAGAAATGTTCCATTAAAGCCACCAAGAAAGTCACAATCAATTTCACCACCAAATCATCCACATACATTACATCCAATTAGTCGCTCATTTGATATGCTGGATTATGATATTGATCGAAATTTACATCACAGTTCTAATGATCAACTTGATGGTTCATCATCGACATCCTCAAATCATCATTATAATAGCAGTAATAATAATAATAACAACAACAGTAGTTATAATAAGAATCAAAAGTCAAACAAGACGGGAAACGGAAATCAAAGAACACCGTATGAGTATCTCTACTTATCGCAAAGCGGTGAATCAGACGAGCACAAGAGTCAACAACAAAAGAAAAGCATGAAAAAGAAAACAACGTTAAATGAGGAACAGAAGAGTGAAAGTGATTATATTATCATGAATGCGCCAATAACAATACCGGCTGATTATGATAAGAAAATTGTTCGTGTCGCAAATCCACATAGGAAATTGAGACGACCAAAAGATGGATATGATATACAAGATAGCGAGTAAGTATTGTTAATGGTTGAGGTATCTTTTTGGTGAATTTTTAGGATTATGGCAGTTATATTGGCAGTTTGTCTGTTTTAGTTCAAGTCCCTATTCTATTGATCATGATAGGTCCAACTCTTAGTATAAAAGTTAGGTCCTTGCCAAACTAAGGGTACTAATAAAAATTTAAAGATTAAAGATAAAGATTAATAAAAGTTCAAGAGAGGATATGCGCTGCAATAATTTCTAAGTTATTATCTTCATACCAATGTTGTTTGTTGCTTCGATGACTGTTGTTGTTCGTGAGCAAGTGAATAAATAATGATGAAAAATGTTAAGGGAAATTGTGAATCATTGGCACATGGAGAGTATAAATTGAATTTGCAGATATTAGGGATGGTGAACACGGTTGGTGGGATGACTTTTGATGCAAATTGTAACTAAGCATGCAGGGATCACAAAGACTTTTTAAAAAGAAACGTCCAAAACAAAACCTTCATGTGTGGTCATAAACCTCGAAATCTCCATAATAATCACCCAATTAGGCACATAATCTTTACTTTATGACCTGTTATACACACATAATCCCTCAGTCAGATCACAATAGCGCAGTCATCTGCATAAATTCCCAACACAAATGCCTTCACACAATCGAAAATACTCTTATTAATAATTCATTTTCTTTACAGCACATTTGTTCAAGTTCGTCGTACTCCAAACGAGCCACCATTATCACCAACCCATTATCCACAAGCATCAACACCAGAGCACGCACCACCAAGTGCTGAAGTAGCAGAAAATTATATATTTTCAAGGATTCGACCATTGAGTCAGGTGAGTGAGGATCGTCCAGATAATATGACTCCAAGTGAAGGACATTACTTGCCAATGGATCAATATAAGAATAAGAATACTAAATCAAATTTTTTTCATTAATTAAAGTAAGATACGAAAATCTTCACGCGCAATCATAAAACAGAAATTTGACATGCATGCCATGCAAAAAAAAAAAACTTGACATAAACGAAACACGTTTTTGCAATTTATTATGATTATCATGCTTAAACTCGACAGTGGTTTCAATGTTTACACAATCACTTATATTTTCTCTGTTCTTTTTTTGTTGCTGAAGAAGAAAAAAAAACTGAAAATTTGCACACATGAACAAAGAATAGTAAGGCACAGAATAATGGAAAAACCGCGAAGTGAAAAGAACTTTTAGACGACGATGGCAAAAAGTTTTTTTTATAGGGTTTTTGAAATAGTTATTTTGTGGTTTTATGGAGTAAATGAAGGGGATTAGAGGTAGATTTTGGAAGATATAAGAAAAATCTTTAAGGAAATTTAAGAATTTTTAAATTTTTTATTAATTTATAAGCTCAAAAAATTTGAAAAAATGTTCAATGATCCCCAAATAAACTCCATAAAAGATGTCCACAAAAACAGAAAAATTTCCAACTCCAGCCAAACATCTTTAAGAGTTAACATTTCAACTCGAATAAACTTCAATGCAATGCCCTCAATGCGAATTAAAAAATAAATACAAAAATTCCCTCTTTTCATTTTTAATTCTTCTTATTTTAATAATATTTAAAAATAAATTTTTTGATGTTTTTTGTGTGTAAATAATGAAAAACTTCATGCTTAATTTTTTGTTTGTGCAAAAAAAGAGCAGAAAACCACCAAACGATAATGATATGCCTTTATGCCATAAACTCGAGTATTAAAATACCTTTTTAGTGCATATTTTTTTAAACTCAACTAATGGTTGGGTTGTGAGGTTGGTAATGACCGAATATTTTTGGATAGATGACGATTTTTGATCGAAACTTAGGGGGGTTAGATAATGGATTCTTGGTAGATTTAATTGGGTAATTGGGCCGAGGTATAATAATTTTGTGCGTGATTGCAGGTCAATGAGCTACGGTTAATTGATTTTAATGGTTGAAATAAAAAGTAATGGGGTGTGGAGAATATAAGTTAATTAAACTTTGACTGTGGGTGTCATGGACTATTTTTTTCATTTTTTACAGACTCAGTAAAAGTTTAAAGAATTCTAAGAATATATTTACGAAAATAAAAAAAAAAAGAATCTAAATTTACATAAAACTCAATTCCAACCTCATAACCAAAAAATTTACTTCTTATTTTTTTCTTTACCTTAAAAACCATAAAACTTTTTTAGAAAAATAAATTATTTACATGACAAATACCCAAACAAACCAAGAACTACTTGAAATTTTTATAGAATTTATTATTATACACAATGTACATGCATTATACTCTAAAAGGCGGTAGCCCATAACGTCAGTTGAATATTAAAAAAGTTTAATATTATTTTTATTTTCATAGTTTATCATTAAATCTTGATTATTATTCATCATTTGTTATGCTAGTCGTAATAATGTTTAACTATACAGTGGTGACTATTAATATGAATAAATTTAAAATATGCCAAATTATTTTTATTTTTATTTCATTTCTTTCATATGTTAAAAATAGACTAGAAACAAAGAATAAGAAAAAAATACAGTGAATAGCACATTTTGAAATGTGGCATTTGTGTACACAAAGCAAATTGAAATTTTGTTTATAAGATGTCAAATTTTTTTAGAGATTTTTTGCATTTTTAACATCAAATGATTTAACAGGGATGTAGTTAATGAATCAATATAAAAATTGTTTTTGTTAGGCTAGCTACATTCCTGTGATCATAATTTGACATATCTACAAAATTCATAATAAATTATCGAATTTCAAAAGTAAATTTAAATCGATTATTGGGTGGAATATAAATTGAATTATTTGAGCATTTAAGAAGTTCATCAGTGATAAATTCAAATTGTGAAAGTGCTTTAAAGTATTTTTATTGAGAAAATTTTTAAATTTGACCTTAAAAGTCATTTCAGTATTTTATTGAAATTTTTAATAATTCTTGCCATGCTAACTAAAGTCCTCAACTTAAATTGCTAGAAACTCACGAGCAACACCCATATTTGCCACAATCTGATTCATTAATCGCTGACACAAGGACGCAGACCTTTTCATGTTCTTTATCTCTCAAAATTCACGAATATTCCAACTCTAATCCTCCTCCAACCACACAACACATGTTCTGTATTCTACAACAATATTATCTATTCCATAAAATCCCCGCATTTTGTACTTTATTATCTCCATTTCTCCATCCTTTTTTAAGTTCCTTTTCCCTTCTTTACAATGGTTATTTAAATCACATACATAAGAACATCAATGTCTATTTTCTGTATGATTTATTGTTGTTAAATGAAATATTTCCTTACCACGAAAGCGTCCACCACTCCCCAAGCGACAATGAAGTGAGACAGAGGCATCAAAACATGACAGAAAGAATAGAAAGAATGAAGAGAAGATAATTGGAAAGTTAGAAAGTTGTCTGAGATTAGAAACCGATTTTATTTTGTTTTTAAAAGGAGTTAAAAGGTTTTGAGAATTTTATAGCAAAATTTTGAAAATTTATAGGAAAATTTTGAAAATTTATAGGAAAATTTTGAAAATTTATAGGAAAATTTTGAAAATTTATAGGAAAATTTTGAAGTTTTATAGGAAAACTTTGAATTTTTATAGCATTATTTTGAAATATTTTAAAACAAAATTTTTATAATAAATTTGCTATAATTTTCTAACATAATTTTTAACAATTATAGCAAATTGTTCATAAAAAATGGTAAAATTAATAAAATTATAGCAAAATTAATTCAATTAAAAATTGCATAAAATGACAAACTGCCAAAAACTCATGCCACATACTCCACAAAAGTATGCTAAAATTATGTTGAAAGCGATCCCATGCGACTATTATAAAAGCTGTCGAGGAGTGTTACTTCGAATTGTTAATTGCAAATTGGGTGATGCTCACTTCTATCAATTTATTGAATAAAAGTATGCTCAATCGAAACATAATTGGGAATATGGGAGAGTCTATAAACTTTTTTTTATTATTATCATTATTTGTATCTACTTTTATGACCTTTTTGTTAACTTTTTTTCATGCTTTTTTGTATTTAAAAATTTAATTAAAGTAAATTTTTTTATTATTTTAAGAAAACTTTTTTTGTTGTTCCTAATTTTTAAGTTTTTAATAATGATTTATTATATTTGACAAAGAAAACATTTTTTGTGCCTTTTTGTAAATATTAATAAAAGAAAAAAGAAATTAATTAAACAAATTTTTATTTGTTAAAATGCTAGTTTTTTACTTATTACTTAATATTTTGTTTCTTTTGTCGTTAGTGCTGATGCTGTTGTTGTTTCCTTTCCTTAATTTCTTTATTTCTCATTTATTCATTTATCTTTTTGTTAATAAGGAAATTGTGGCTTGATTCTTCATTCCTTAATAAAAATTCATTTAAATTGTCTTAATTTGAGGATTTATGAATTTTTGAGATGAAATTCAGACAATTTTGAGATCATTTCTCAAGTTTTAGTAAAATTTTTAAACTTTCTTTCAATATCTCAAAACATCCAATCTACAAAAAATTCATGTCCCAGCTTGAATCTACAAATTGAAATTTTTAACAGATCATCAAAGCATTCACAGTTCTGCGAACATTTTTATCACAAATCATGCTGTAAAATCCATTAATTTTAATCCGCCACACTAATTCTCATTTTTCTACAACCTCTACTATCTCATTTCAATGCTCTGCTCACTGCCAATAACAACATTTTCTTTTTTTGAATGAAATTACAAAACTCATAGTAATTTAAGCCTTTTATTAGATTTCATTCAGCATGAAATTTTATGCGAAAAAATTATTATGAGAAAGAATTTTTTATTATAATCATAAATTAAGTTATGAGCAAATAATGAATAAATTTTTATTATTCTCATAGCACTACTCAGCAGCACCTGAATGAGAATAATCGATGAGTTGTTTTTTTTTTTCAAAAACTTTTCATTGTACAACGATCAAGTTTCAATAGAAATTGATTTTTTTTTGTTCTACTGTTGATGCTGCTTGAGGAGCGGTGAACAAGTTTGTATGTTGTACAATTTTTAATGAAGGCAGTTTGAAGAGGATGGAATGGAAGAGAATTTTTAATTAAATTGCAAAACTGGATTAAAATTAATGAAATTTTCAGGGAACTTTTGAGTTGATTTAATTGGATGAAAATGCAGTTTAGGGAACGTTTTGGATTCTAGTGAAGCTTTGGAGGATGTCTGATTTAATTTGAGATTTTAAAGGATGTATTTTTAGATTTAATTAAGATTTGCTTCTATATTGTTGAGTATTAGGGACTATTTGATCTGAAAATCTTCGAATCGTGCAGCTATGTTATCGTAGGATTTTACATTAGTTCTATTAATTCAGTTACATACTTTTGAGTTGAACTTTGATCCTTTTTGTATCTATAACTTCTTTCTACCTGTTAAACAGTTTGAAAAACTTGACTTTATTCACCTCAAAATCAAGTTTCGATTAATTAATCAACATTGCTTACAATAGCGGAGATTGATTTTAGCTCCAAAAAATCTTCTACAAAAAAATTCATAATTAAAAACCCGATGATGGTGTCAACAGCTGCAAGGTTACGGAAGACACTTAAAATCAACAATAAGCTCCAAAACATTTATTTTAATCTGCAACTTTTTGTTTGTTCAGTTGAGAAAATGCAAACAATTCTCTTCATATCTTTTATTCTCATTTATGCCTTATTTTATTGTCATTCAGATCTGCCATCAATCACAATGAACTTGAGCTATTGTGCCATAAATATTATTCATGACACAGAAATTGACAGACAATTGAGAATTAATCGATTTACAATTCATGAAAATAAAATCATTGATTTTTGATTGAATCAAAATTTGAACCCTCGACTCGCTACCAATCTGGCTACTTGCTGTTAACAAATGTCATGAATTTTATGAAAAACATGAAGCTATGTCAATTGTCATCAAATTTTTGATTGTTTCTCTTAATTAGATCAAAAATGTTGTTATTTTGAAATGTTACGAAAATGTCATCACATTTTTTTTTTTTTGAAGATTAGGAAATTGCTGCATGAGTTCGTTGACAGCGTGACTGAATGTGAGTTTGTTTAAGTGATATTAATGACGAATGTGACAAGCCACAATTTTCTTTAGATGAGGTTTTATAGAAGTCATCCATTCAACACAATTCTTTACTTTTTTGCACTACAAAAACTTTTGTTTTAATTCCAGCTATTCAAATTTTTTTTATTTCCTTTTGATTTAATCTTTCCATTCATTCTTTTTAATAATTTTTAATGCATTAACTTTATTTTTTCTTTGCAAACTCTTTCAATCTACATCATTCAGAGACTCTAGATCTTCTGCATGCTCTTCATGTCTTCCTATACATTTTACTACACCATCGATTTTTTTATCATTTTATTTCCTACTTGAACATATTTATTTTTTTATCATATGTTCACGCTATTGCTAATGTACACACAACATTCGCATACATCTATATGCTATCTCATTCATAAATTTTAAATGTCAGCATTTTTTTATCGTTATTGTGTGTACAGTGTGTATCTGCTAGACATGGAAACATTGATGGATTGTGGTTCTGGGAATTGTGGGGAGGAAAAAACTTTACTTGATTTCATTTATTTTTCTGTCATTTTTGACTTCCTCAACATTTTTTTATTTTTATTTTGAATACCCAAGACTTCAACAGTTCCCATCCCATGACTCCTCATTATTTCTTTTGCGTTCTGCTCGCAATTTTTCTCGCTGTTGATTTGTTCTGTTACGATTATTAAAAACTCGTTCATTCTCATTTATGTCGTAATGCTGTTCTAACTTATCACACAAAACATTACGGGAAGGATTTTGTTCATTAATTTTTCTTTTTTTTGACAAATGATTTGACCCAGTTAACAATAATCACACTTGCTGATTGCTCTGTGTAGATACAGACATGTATTTTCATTTCCATAAATGAGCTTAAGGAAACTCTTTCTTTTCTCTTTCTTTTCTTATTTCTTTTTCTTTTTCTTGCTGCTACAAAATCTATTTCAAATATAAAAAATGTATTCATCCATTATGAAACATTCTCTTCCCGTCTCTCTCAATTGTTCAACATATAATCTCTAATGCATTCAAAATGTAAATTGAATGTGCATCACATATATATCTCAAATTATCATAATACAATGCACATCATAATGAATGAATCAATGACAATAGGAATATAAGAGGTGTTCCGGTAAATTGGATTTTCATAAATCGCCCGCATCAGCATCAAGTGGTTCCCTCAGCTCTGTGTCGCTATCCAGTTCAACTGATTGTGTTGAAGAATATCATGGAGATGCACCGTTTGCTGGTGAGTTTTATTCAATTTTTTTACATTTATTCTCTTTGTTATGATCATTTGTAGCTGGGTATTATGGTGGAGAGGTTGTTGGTGGGTATTTTCTGACTGGATGTCTGTTTTAGGAAAAAATGACAAATTTTTGCAGAAATTTTGAAGTATTATTAGAAAAATATAGGAAATTCACATTTAGACCACACAAAAAATCCACCAACAACCCAAACCCCAAAAAAATGCGCCTTATTCCCCAACTATCAAAACCCCCCCAAAAAAAATTACACACTACTCACTTTACTCAATTTCATTCACATTTTCACATACGAGAAGAGAACATTCTCCTCTCTCATTCATTATTTGTGATTGTACTACTATAGTGAGACTATTACTGTATATAGTGGAGATTGAAACATAAATCACATGACGTCATATAAAATGTGTGTTCTCATTCACAACTACCTTCATGAGATGCGAGGAATGAGACTGTAAATGTAAAAATTCTTCTTTATTGTTTTTTTGTCATTTTTATGAGGGAATATTCTTCTGTATTGTGATGTAAATTACTATTAGAAAACGTGTCTGGTAACTCAATATATCATGTAATTAAAGATTTATTATGGTAATATTAGAATTTAAGATGCTAGAATTTTATAGCATGTAATTTACTTCACTTCTTAATTCCCTTAAAAATGATTGTTAATTGCGGTCGAAGAGATGTTAAAGTATCTACAAGTTTGAAATGCAAGCGTTTTGTTATTCGGTGAAATGTTGTAATCATTTATTAAGTTTAGCGATATTCTATGGAAATGAATTGTCTTAGGCTTTATTTATTGGAATGCAATAAATTTGGATTTGTATAGGGAGTGTATTGAATTGGAAAGGTATGAATTTTTTGAGGATTGAAATCGATACTTTTTGAAGAGATTTCTCTTAACTTTTTATACTATTTTGTACCTGCAATACTGGTATTTTTTAAAATATGTAAAATGCTTCAAATTTTGTTAGTCTGTAAATTTAAAATATTATATTAAGCCACGATTACCTTAAATAGATTTCGGTGAAATAAAAATTAATTTAATCAAAACAAAGCTAAAAAACTAATGCAAAGCACTTAAATTTGCATACCTACAGCCATGTTCGTCTTATCATAACAAGATTCATCTCAAATCATTCAGAAAAATTTAATTTGCATCACAAATTTATCACATCATAAAACTTTATCATTCTACTTCTGCAAAATATCATACACATTTTATGGATGTGATAATCATCCAAATAAACTTGAATAACTTCTTTTAACTCTAGATTTTTAAAAGAAAAATCAATAATTTTTAATGACCTTTTAATCTGTCCAGGCCACTGAAAATAAGCGCACTTAATTCATCTACATACATTTCAATTAAATTATCTCACACAACTCATTAATTATGCCCGGCACTGTTCCACATTTTAAAGACAGAACTTCTGAGCGTAAAAGATTATCATCATCAATAATTTATTCAAACTGCCCTAATTAACCGACTAATAATAGCACGTCATCCATAATTCATAAAAATACTCCCATTAATTCCTTCAATTTGTCAAACAAATTCCCTCAATCCATATCACAATCAAAACAGAGAATTTTTTTTAAACAGAAAAAAAATAAATAAATTTGTGTGCCATGCATCTTATCTTATCAGTCGCGAGGTTATAATTTGCAATACAAGCGTATCAACAAAATTCTTTTTTTCTGGTTTCCTCGATCAATAAATTTATTGAAACATAATTATTACTAATAGGAGTGTTGTGACATAGAAATGTTTTTTATGAAAAATGTGACGACGGGAATAGGTGCTGAAAAATGGGATTTTAGGGGTATCAGATAAGTTGGGATGTTGGAATGTTAGGTTTGGGCATGATGATGAATTTTTGAGAGTTTGTGAGCTGTAAATGATATTATATTGATAAAGAATTCACTAATGATCAAATCATCACTATAACTCTAAAATTCATGAGCCCATCCATCCCAAAACCCCCAAAATTCCAACAATTCTACACCACATAATTCCCATACGCTCACCCAAACAAACGTCAAACCACAAGTCAAGAATCTCTAAACAAAAAGTCGTCTGATAAGATTTCACAGTGTACTACATAGTCAGCAGTAGTTTGAGCCTGCCAGATAAACAGACATACAAAGAAGTCGAACAGAAAAAAAACAACATTTGAATAAGCACATTGCTGAGAGAATTTTTTTTTTTATTTTACTTTCGTTTCTCTTTCAACTTCTTGTTCGTGTGTATGCATTTTTATTTACTACCAGTCAGTTGATCGGCAGATGTAGACGTGAACAGTGTTACTATATATTTTTTTCTCCCTATAAATATATTTTATTTTTTGAGTTCGTTCTTTTGTTTGTAGCAAAAATTTTTATTAGACGAGAAAAAAAAGATTGAATTTCCTCCTTTCTCCAGCAAAACGACAACAGACACGAATTGTTGTAAACTTTATTTTTTTTTTGCTGAGTGAAAATAATAAAATAAAAAATAAAACTAGACGTGAATTTAAATCGCAAAGTGATAAGTTTTATAGTACAATAATAACAAAAATAAAAAATATTAATTAGTTTGCCTCGTATATATGTGATAATAAAGTGAGTTGAGTCACACATGTGAGAATGTAATGAACTTTCCCGAAAAGCACAGCGTGCCGAGACTTGGCGTCGTAAAGGCGTGCGCCGAACTTCTTTAAAAATGGACGCCGCGGTGTCAAGCCGGCATCACACCGGAGTGTTTGCGGCACCATAATGGCACCATATTGGCATTAATATATTTTTGCGCCATTAAATTATTTTTTTTCATCTGTCATGATATTTTTTTCATGCCGGCTCTTCGCCGGTGTCAATTCAATTTTGACACCGTTGGTCAAAACGGTTGATTATAATTTAAATTTAATTTAATAGTGGAATAGTTTTTACCACATTTCATAAAAAAATTTAGTCTACGTTCAAACGCAGAGGAGTCAACATCATCAAATAATCAAAGATAATATTTAGTGACTTAATCGGTATTCTTGATTTACAATATTTAACGTAAGTAGTTAATATCAGTTTTAATAATATTTTGTGAAGTGATGTACGAAAACACGCGGTTTTAAAATTTTTATTAATTTTTATTGATTTTGCAGAATTTCTTGGACATTTCATCGCTAATTGTGGTTGCTAAACATTATATCATCTCAAAAAGTTGGAGTAAGTGTAAAGCTATCAATAATTTCAATGATATTTTATCAAAAATGTCAAATGAAAATTTTG
The DNA here is from genome assembly GCA_026123125.1 of Chironomus striatipennis. Taxonomy (NCBI): domain Eukaryota; kingdom Metazoa; phylum Arthropoda; class Insecta; order Diptera; family Chironomidae; genus Chironomus; species Chironomus striatipennis. The sequence continues at coordinate 41,232,382 of CM047393.1, read as the reverse complement.
TGGCACTGGTTTGGCGTCGTTTTGGCATTAATTTTTGTTACGTGCTGTGAAAATAAAAACACGCGTTTTGAAAAAAATTTTAATTAAATTATTTTTGCAGGATTTTATCATTTGAAACAAAAAAATCATCATGCATTACACAAATTAAGGACTAGGCATCCGATAAGTAATCGAGCAAAACCGTTTAATTAATTTAAAAGGTACTTTTTGTTATAAAATTTTTGTAAGAAAAAAACGAGGTTCTAACTTTTTTAATCATTTTTTTGCAGGATTTCTTTTCGATCGGACTTTGAACTTTAAACATAGGTAGGCAAAACATGTAAGCATTATGCATTTCAAATTTTTGTGTATTTGCAACACCTACAGATTAGTTTTTAATCATTTCCTGTTTTGTTTTTCTTTTTCAGTTGTTCCCTTTTCGATGGAGTTTTAGACAAGTTTTTGAAGGAGCTCTAAATGGAAATTTCTTAACACAAGATATTATAAAAGGATGTATATATTAATTTTTTTAAAATGTGAACAGTAAATAAAGTTTAAGTTTTTACATAAAAATTAAATCAACATTTTAAAAAGCATGCATTTTTTTATTTGGAGCAATTAAAGAGTAGTTTCTTTCAGGTGCCAAATTTGAGCCGGCATGAAAAATAAACATGCCGGCGTCCACTATGAAGAAAATGGCCAACAATCCAGTACGAACACCATAACGGTGCCAGCTCGGTGCCACATTCGAAAATTCCAAAAATCGTACTTTTGGCGTGGTGCCAGCTCCACGCCAGATTCGTGCCACGGCACGAAAAAATAGACACGCCGGCGCCTTGTATTGAAGAAATGGCCGACAATCCAGTATGGTTACTGTCACGTAGCCAGCACGGTGACCGATTTATTCCGGCATGAACGGATCCGTGCCAGGTTTACGCCAGCACCTTGCCAGCTTCATGCCGGCGTGTGCTTTCCGGGTTTATTAATGGAATGCTGATAGATTACATTATATCGCACTGTTCATATTAAAGTGTTTATCATTTTACAATTTGTCGAAATTAAGTGCTTTGGATGAGAATTATTAGAATTTTGTATGAAGTGTCAGACAGGGAATTGCACTGACAGGCAGACAAACAGCCAGCAATTCAAATAAATAAACTTAAAAATTGAAGATCATCAACCAAAAATCCTTAAAATTCTCCACTTAAAAAATTACTTGATCAGTCACATAATCAGTGAAATCATCGATTTGCCAATTGGCGACTAAAAATATCGCGAGAAAAAGAAAAATTGGAAAAAAATCTTCTGTCGAAGAATTTTAATTCGGAATCAATAATCTGTGTCTGCTGACTATGTATACACAGTCAGAATGTTGTAATAAAAATTTTCAACTGAGTGCCAATTGAAATCTTTCGGGTTGAACTTCCTAGTATCAACAATCCATGAGAAAAAATAAATTCAAGTCTGTAATTAATTTATCAGAAAGAAGTCAGACTCAGGTATAGATTTCAACGTGTTTGATGTCTATTTGACTGAAAAGTTGTATAAATGATACATTAGATTCTGTACTGGCTGTAGGCAAGTTTATGTCAAAATTTATACGCGATATTTAATAACATATTATGATATAGCAGTCCTTAGCTATTTTTGGAGGGAATATTGAGTTGAATGTTGGGTCAGTGAGTTGCTGAGGTAGTTTGAGTTTTGAAACTTTGATTAGTTTATTGCTTAATTGACTGGAAATTTACTTGACTTGTGTCCTAGCTTGAAGACTTGAAGTTTAAGTCAAGCATCAATAACTTCAAACTAGATGCTTTAAATGACCCCAAAAGCTTCAATTTAATCCTTTATCAGAAGTTAAACGCATTTTAAATCCAACTTGTAATTGTGGTCATTCAGATAAACACAATATAATAAGTACAATAAAACTTTCACACCTTCTGGGGATTCAAGAGTAATATTCCCAATAAAATCAGGTTATTTCACAGGAACTAAACAAATCGTATTGAGGTCAATTTGTGTAAAGAATTGCAAAAAAAAATCTGTAGAAAATAATTTCTTCTTCTAAGAGCACACCTACATGAGTTAGTTATTAATTTGAAATATTTGCTTTTAATGAGCTTGGATATCTTTGATTTGAATTGCAGGAACAAGTTTAGTTGCCATAATTTTTTATGATGCTATATTCATCCTCATTAAATTAGTAGATACTTAAGTATTAGGGTCAAAAAGTAATTACCTCTTAAAATTAACCTCAGTCATCTTGACTAATTTGCATATAAAAAATATTTACAGCAGATTTTAATAACATTTTCTAAAACTTCCTATTAGTTCCTTGTAAATTGCACAAAATAATCTTCCTGGTCACTTGTTGATAATCTACTACATAATAAAAGAATCATCATATATTTTCCTATAATTGCTGACCTATCGTAAAAAAAATAAATTAAAAATACAAATTGCTGTTGCAAAATTATAAAAATACTGCAATTGTCTGCATTACAGCCATTCAAGGTTCGAGACACTCAATTTGATATAAAATATTTTTTTTTTTCATTCACGAAATTCCAATTTCAATTATTGCACGAATTCTTCATCGATGATGTCATCAAGTACGTAAAGTGAAATTCTGATAACTTCATTAATTCATAAGTGGTTGCAAACATGATTCACGAGCTATTGTCATGAATACTAAGTGAATTTAAATTTATGACGTTCTTGTTAGAACTTTTTCTGCAATTTTCTATGTGCTTATGACAAATGATTTTGCTGGAATTTGAGGAATTGATGTTAGCCATTTAATGGAGGATGATAACATCCTTAGTGATTAAATTTTTTGAAATTGTGGAATTTTGTAAGGAAATGATTGGAATTTTTGTTGATAAGCTCAGCATGGATACCTTTTACCCGTTAAAATTTTAAGATCTAGCCATAAAGTTTTTTAACCCTAAATTAATTAAAACCTTAAAAAAACTCTTTCAAACAAGATCAAAGTCCAACAGATCGTCTGAAAATCCATTGACATAACCAAAACATTAGAAAGAAAAATAAACCATCAATCATCTCTGATGCAATGCTTCATAGTCTAATAATGATTTCATGTACGTGATGAATCTGCTACTTCATGACATTTCCAAGAACCACTTTTTCATTATTATTGCGAATATTTACATTAACAGATGTGTGTATTTATTTAGAAATAATATTTATCCATTATCATTATCCAGGAATCTTGAAGAAAGAGAATGTGAAGAATAATATTTGTATGCATATCCAAGATTTTAATCTCAATGACAATACGGTTTTTTAAAGATTCTAGACATGGGGAATTGTTAAAATAATAATGAATGTTTTGTTAAGCATGAAATTAGTTGATATTATAGATGAGTAGCCTAATGGTTTTTAGTTGAGGAGTTTGCAAAATTTGTAAATTAGAAAAAAATTAAAATTCTCAGTTCGAATCTTAAAAAAAAATGTGGAAGATTTGATGTTCAAATCCTAATAAATATTGGATATACTTAAAAATTTAACATTTTGAGAATATCAATTGACCATAAAATTGGATTTTGCTTATACCTATTAAGATTTGCATAAAATTATCTAATTTCAAGCACAGTCACTAGTCTTTCATCAAAACTTTACAAACAATGACTCACAACTCCCTTCAATCTCCCTCTCCACTCCCTTTAAAATTTGTCACAACGCCATTCTTTCTAGCATTATTTGAATAAGCTACCTTAGCATTTTTTGAAAAGATATAAATACCTTGTTATGATCTATAGAGATTATCAACTGGCAGCTGCTTACAAAAACATTGTCAACGCGTGTCTCATATCTTAACTTCTATTGTATGTGGCTTTTCTTTACATTGTCAGACCAGACTATTATAAATTTACCTCATATATTAACCTCTAATTGAGGTGAATTTTTGAAATTTCTATAACTTTTTGTTTATAAATAAAAGTGAACGGGGAGAAATAAGCTTATTAATTTCTATAGAAATTCACTATTGTCAATGATCGAGTGATCAAATGTATATTGAAAATCACAAAATAGTCTATTCAATATCTCCAAATAATCCATTGAAAGCCACAATAGAAAAACATCAAAAAATAAAAATCCATTCAGAGATACAATCATCGCTAAAAGTGTGAAGCAACTTCTTCGACATTTCAGAGAGAAGAAAAGGAAATTCAACAAAGGCGAGATCCACAATTTCAATAAATAAAGAATAAATAAAAAAAACATTCTGCATTTATTGGGGGTCATTCGTAAATTAGGTCCCTTAAAATTTGAAATTTTGTAAATTTATTGGGTGCATATCATGATCTTTTTTGTCAAGTTTTTGCATTTTCTAGCTATTTCAGCTATGACTTTTCAATTTTTGACGTCAATTCCAAATAGCCCCTTTTAGTAAGAATAAAAATCTTTTCCATAAGCTTGATTTATTGAGACAACCGCAACTCTCTCTCCATATGTAAATGACGATGATGATTCAAGGCTTATGAACTTTAGAGAGGATACTTATTTTTTCGGGTACTCAAAATCTGAATTACTGATGTCTAGACTGCATGTTGTGAAGAATATTTTAATGAGTCTCTGGACTCTCTAGAAGTGAATTATTTATAGTTTTTTAAAGCTTTAAAAATGGGCGTAATTGCGAAGACTTGATAATAATTTTCTAATGTGGTATTTTTCAGGGTCAAGAACTTTTGATAAGGTTTTGCGGTTGAATATTTTTTAGGCCGTAAAAAAATACAAATTGAATGTCAAAGCTATAGTTATCAAAAAAGGTTTACTGTTCCGTAAAATTTGACATATTTTGACAAAAAATTGGCACTCAAAATATTTTGAGTAATAAGAAGTTCAAAAATTGATAATAGCCGAGCTAATCCAAGCTTATACTTAGAAATTAGATTGGAATTTTCTTCCGATAAAGTCATGCGCGTAGTATTAAAAGTATTAAAAATGCCTGCACCAAATTGTTATCAACCAGAAGATTGTAGGTCAAAAAAGTATTTTCATCAAGGTTTAGCGAGGATCAAATTCACATTTTACATTTATTTTTGCAAATAAAAAATTTAGGTTAATATTTATTCAGGCTAAATTTCGACAATGGTATTTTTAGTACTGAGATGAACCCACACAGTCAATGTGAACATAATCCTGGGAGTTTACAGTCAATGTCGCAAAATTTTGCAATATAATCTATATTAAACTGTGACGTGACCTCAAAGCTACACAATTAACCCATCATGACTCATTCTTCTGCGAAAAGGTTATGCAGTTAAGTGGAAATTGTATTGGAAGAAGTTATGGAAGTGAACAGAGTTGGAAAATAAGTTTTGAGTTTCAAAAAAATTTGAAATGATTTTTAAGGTTTCTTAAAAGTTAATAAAAATCTAAAGAAAGAATTGTTGGTCGAAATTCCAACTCTGACTCTCAAAATACTGCAAAATATTAAAAATTTTTTAAAACATTCAACAATCGTTTTATGACGCTGCATAATTCTTTAAACTATTCCTTTTTGTAACATTTTATTTAACTAACAAGTCCATGTGATTTTAATTAGCATCTAAGCTCTCAAAGACCAAAACTCTTAATTATCTTGATCGCATACCTTCAATCCAACAAGAAGGCGCAGCATATAATTTGTAATCAACACAGAGATTTCCTGTACCGATTAACAATTAATAGCTAGTTAATTAGAAATGCAAAATTAATAGCATATAGTTACAGTGCCTTGCAACACTTCTTTTAATTCATGAAACAAAAAAAAAAGCTAAAAGAGAGAAAAAGTCCAAAGATTTGTGTTACGGGAAAAAGTATTTTTTTATGAACTCGATTCACATGCTCTCGCACTCTGTTTCTCTATTTCTTGCTATGCCTTTTGTACTGTCTACAAATTTTATTCATTTTATTTTATTTTATAGCATTCAAGTTATTTCTTTCCTGCATTTATTGCAACAATAATAAAAATAGTCTATGAAATGCATGAAAAAAAATAAATAAATGTATAGTTTAAAGTCTGAACAATGGCATGCAAAAAATTACACTTGATTACTCAATTTTTTTTTTGTCTGTTTCACTTGAATAGATATATGTTGCGTGATTGTTAAGAATAGAAAAACAATAATGGCATTGTATTTAAAATTTAGAGGTAAATTTTTAGATGAGTTTTAGGTTAGAAGTTGTAGATGCTGGGCAGTTTGTTCTTTTCGAAAGTTATCACGAGTTCAAGTCTTAAAATAATGGAATTGATAAAAAATTAAGTTCAAATCTCAATTTCAACTGTAACTAAAGCTATAAAACTAATAAAAAGAGCAAAAATAATCAAATATTGAGTTCATCCATTTTTACACCCTAGAAAGCTTACTAAATTTCAAATGTCAAACAGTGCGCCATATTTCAATTTAAATTCAATTTTTCTCAGACTCGTTACTTCCAAAGAATACAAAGAATAAGCCAAAAAGCAGCAATTTTTGTTTCACAAAAGCTAAACAATATTTTCAACTTTTTCAATTAAAATGATTCACAAGAGGCTCACTTGTGCGCGCTCAACAGGTTGATTCATGACTTTTTATGGTGCTAATTGGAATGTACTAACAAATTTTCAACATGTGATTACAGTTAAGACAGTATCTCTTCTTCTATGTGTGTATGTCAAAAAAAATATTAAGAACTGGCTTAAAAGTATAAATTTTGTGGTACTTAAAGTAATATGTGTGTGCGATGAACTTGAGACAATAATAATTGTTATAAAAATTCATTGAACTTGAAACAACACATAAAAAATTAAAAATAACAAAAAAAATGTTTGTAATGTGTTTAAAAATAAATTAAATAGACGCGAAAAAAAAGAACATAAAAAACAATCTACGTAAACAGCGAGGAAGTGCGAAAAATAAAAACAAATAAAATTTAATGAAAAAAAAAGTGTCACAAGAGAGGCGCTAGCAAGTTTGTCGGAAAGTAAAATTGACAATTTATTTTTTATCATTCGTGATATCGACTTCTTGAATGATTGATGACTAATTTGTTATCGTTGAAATTATTAAAATGTCATTTGAAGTGCCAATTGAGAGGCAAGTGGATGTGATTTTGTGAAAAAATATATAAATAATAAAATCATATTGAAATTTCATTCACGAATCACGAATGAATAATTTAAAAGTGGGTCAGAAAGGATTTTTACTGCAGAGATTTTTAAGAGTTAATAAAAGTAAATTGCAGAATTGAGCTTTAAAATTAGAATGTTGAATAAAAGCTTACGCAATAAATCGCTATGTGATTTTTCACTTTCACTTGAAATTTAAGGTTCAAGTCTTAAGGTTCTGAAAAACTGAATAATGCAAAATTACTTAAACATCTTTTTTTTCTTAACTTTTGAAAAAGTGTTGAATCAATTTCACATTTTATAATAATATTTTAATAAGCATCAAATTAAATCAAATTTAGAAGTTAGTACTTAATAAATCATTTTAATTCATTCCGTAATTTCTAAAAATTAGAAAATAAAATAGGAATGTCAAAAAACCAAGAATAACACACCAAAGACCATCACTACCTAATAAGACATTTTCTACATACTCAATTTAATTCTTAATGACACAAAACAAAAGTCCGATCAGAAAATTTCCTATTCAAAAAAAAAATATTCCACCGCTTTTATTCATTTCTGTCGCGTATAATCAATTTCCATTCCATCCACCCAGAACGTCCATAAGTAGTCAATGTTGAATATTACCTTCATTATTTTTATAGTCATTGTTATTTATTTCTTTTAAAAATTTTTTCGATAGCTTCTTCTTTTGGTTTATGAGAGTCGCAAATTATTATTGCTTCGTGTTATGCCTACATATAAATCATCGTTTAAAGTAGCTGTTGTTTCTTCTATCTAATCCATACTGTAATTATTTTTGACAGAAATGTGTAATTTTCACATCTTAATCATTGTTTGTGGCTCCACAAGTTGCTGTAAACACATTTAAACAGGAAAAAATGTTTATCTTGATGATCGGTCTGTGGGATTTTATGGGGTTATTTTAAAGTTTTATGGATCTGGTTTGAGAGATAAAGGCAATTGAGGTTCGATAGTCTGTTTTGAGGGGGATTAAGCAAAAAATTAAAGTTAATTTTAGCTTAAGCCTCATACTCAAATATTGGCACCAAAATTCAACCAAATGGAATCGAAAATTAAAACTTTCAATTTAAAATATAAAAAATCAATAAAAATCCAAAACTTTACAGAACTTATGAACAACTCCCTCATAGATACCTACTCTATCTCCTAAACTCAATCATTTATCTTTCCTTAAGATTTCATTAATTTCAAAACCTATACTTTAGAGAAATGTAATGACAGTCATTTGACAAGCAGGTTGCTGCCATAAAACAAAGTGTGATCATGTTTAGCTGTCAAAAGTGGTCAAAACTCATTTTTTAAATGCTGAGCATAAAATATGTATATCTTGTTTGTACATATCTAATAAATTCCAGAGATATTGATGCCTTAAATCATTCGAAACCATAAACAATATCAGATCCAGTTTGTTTAAAATGTTATGGAAATCAAATGACTTTAAAATGCATAATAAATTTACATACTGAATGGATGTGACTAAAATGTGATACATCAGTAAATAAAAATAGAAATTGAAACGCTTGATAAATATATCAAAATTTTTTTATGATTCTATTCATTAGAAATTTTAAAACTACGTACGACAATATTCTTAATGACTTAGTAATTAAATGGGAAATTTATGACATGCTTTATGGGATTTTTGAGAATTACATGGAAAAGTTTAACATTAATAATTTATAGCTATCAATTCAAATGTAATCAAAATGAATCCAATTAAGAGGAAATGTGGATTATGTTGAATATTAAATTTCTAAAGTTGTAAATTTGTTATGAATATTTTATTGAGAAATTAAGCATAAAAATATACTCAGGTAAAAGATAGAAGAAGGATATAATCAGACCAACCAGATCAGCACTTCCACATGACTATAAACTCCAGAATCTATTTACGTTATTTAACAAATCCACTTATCATAAATTAATAGACATACATACATATTTTAATGAACTCATCACATAGTCATCTGCTAATGAACATTCTACAAAAAAAAAACTTTAATCCAACCAATTAACAAAGAATTCCGCAGATGATCTAGAAAAATTCAACAAATGTAAACATTTAAGTTTGTAAAATGACACAAACAGTTAGTTCTTAATAAATGCGATGCTGACAATTATTGTAAAAAATAATATCGATTTTAAATTTTTATGTCTCACAGCTTCCGAAAAGCGATAAAATAAGTAGAATTATGATATAATAACAGCCACATGATGACCATCTGATAGACTTAAAATGTAGAATCGTCATCAAGCCAGAGGACTTAATATAGATAATCAAAAATATGAATTATTGGCTCATAAACCATATGGTCACTATGGATTATGTCGAGCAATGAAAATGTCTTATTAAAAATTAATAATTCTGAGAAAAAAAAAAAATTGACGATATGAATCATGTGAAGGAGAAGCCATAAAAATCGCGAATAAATTGGGGTAACTAATAATAAAAAAATATTGTTCAATGAAATCGATACAGACAGTAATGTGTATTGCTTCTTACCATTTAAGTTTTAGAAATACTTTCTTGGACAAAATTTACAAGAAAATTTTAGTCTGAATGATGTTTTATGGGTTTATATTGGGGGTGGATCAGCAAAAATGTCAGATGCAATTTTGAAAGAGTTTGAAAGGTTTAAAAATTTAGAAATCAACACTATTGACTTAATTCAGACTTTAGAGATATGGGACTCTATAAAAACTACGCAACAACTAGAATTGAACTCAATTGCAAATTTACATCATTTATGAACAAGTCCCACACGGATTTAGCTCAATTTTGAGACTACAGAAAGTTCAAAACACAAGAAATCAAAAGGATTCATAAATAATCATTAATAATTACTATATAAGTAGTTGCTATTCATAAAATTTAATGAGGCTATGAAATTTAATCCACCTAGTCATAATCTACATAAACATCCAAAAGCAATCTTTCCATACCCATTCAAAAGTATATTTACAGACATCAAAATGTAGTTTCGATGATAAACCTTATTAATTTTATAGGCAAATGCCTTTTTATTCGAATAATCAAATGGAAATTAACCATAAATTCATTATCGATAAGGCACACAAAAAAAACAAAAGCATTTTTTTAACTGTAATAAAATAAAAGAATTTAAACATTTAAATAAATGTATAAAGGCTCATAACAGCCCACAAACTAACCGAATTAAAAATCTATGACAAGAAATTAGAGAAAATTTTACAAGCCATACAGAAATTCAATCATCCAACAAGTCCATATAAGTGGGAACTACAAACAGCCCATACATGTGTGTGATATGATAATTCTCACATTATTTAAATAGTCTCTCATGTTTACAATAACATTTCCATTAATTACATTACATTCTTCTTCAGGGTTTTGTTTGCATTCTTTTTTTGTCGTTCTTAACCCGAGTTGTGTATAGTAACATGAGTAGTTTGAAGGTGTGACGTGAATTTGGAATTTTTTGGTGTCTCTTTTGAGAATTACAACTCTAATTCACAAATTTTGAGTGTATTAGATAAAACAGAGGCTCAAAACTCATTGGTAGTATTATATTTTTGTATGATACTTTAGTAGAGTTCTAAGTCATTATAATTACTAGAAACTAGGTCTTTTCGGTAGTTTGAATTTGAATATTGAAAAATCTAAAGTTCAAATCTCAAAATGATCCAAATTATTCCATTCAAACCATAAATCACATCCACAAACTCAAATCATCATTCATGCATCACTCGGTCTTATCACAATCTAACAGCACGACTTATGTCTCATTATATCCATTTTATTCCATTCACAGGTCTTTTTAAGGGATCAACAATGACGTTAAATAATCCAAATAGCACCTTCACGACACATTTATCAACATTTACACAGCATTTACAACATAAAGATGATCCAAATCGAACACACATGACGACAACGTCAAGTACCAATAATAATCATCATGCGGATGAAGTAAATGTAGAACGAAATACGAATCTGATGAGTCCATTTGACGAACAAGAAGAATGGGCAAAAATATCAGAGATTATGGAATCATTTGGCAGTGGAATTGCACGTGAATCTGTATTTGTGAATGATATTGAGAATGAATTCCGACAGCGTTTAGGATTGAAGGATTTCAAGACAGAAAATGGAAGTGATGGAAAGACAGCTGAGGATCCAATACCAGAAGTTGATGAGAATCTCACACCGTTAAAGAAATGGCTAGTCGATATTAATTTAGAGCACTTAGAGGAGCAATTAATTGAGAATGGATACGATAATCTCGACTATCTCAACGGACTGATAACAAATGAAAATGATTTAGAAATTTGCGGTATAGCCGAGAAAGATCGTCATGTTCTACTTAATGAAATTCTCAAATTACCCAAACCACCGACGCTACTTGAAGCTAATAAGAATAATAAACTCAATAATAATCAACATCCAATTCTGACGGCAGATCAATGGCTGACCTCAATACATCTTGAAGAATATGTTGATGTGTTTAAGTAAGTCGGAGAACCTGAAATATTAAATTGAATATTGAATTGATTTAATAAGTGGCTTTTTTGCAAAGTGGATGTGGTGGTGTGGGTTACACTTTGGGTGGTCGAAATGCAATTTATTGAATTGCTTGGAATGATTAAGATAATTTTTAGCAATTTTAATTCTAACTTCAACAGTCAAAATGTTTTTTAACATCCATTTGCAAAAAATGCGCTTTATCTAGCCAACACGAATAACTTCCTTACTTACTTTTTTAAAAAAATTCAACTCAATTAAAATTAACTTGATTTTCAGGAAGCACTTGTACATTGATATGGAAAAAATCTACACAATCTGGGATATTGAACTGCAAGCTGTGCTAGAAATTAATAAAATTGGTCATCGTAAGCGTATCCTTTACTCGTTAATTGGACAACGATTAGAACCGCCAAATATCGAGGAGATTAATGATGATACATGTTCAAATAATGCATTAGACATTAACAATGATGAATCAAATGATAACAATAATCAACCACAAAAAGTCAAGCCTACTCCTGTTGTGAGGTCGACATCATCGTCGAGACATAAAAAGAATCGACCGGCACCACAACCTCCTGTTAGAGCTAATAATCTTGAGATTAGGTCACCTTCAGAGTTGCTGTTGACGAATCAAGGAAGCTTACAGGCACAGTGGAAGCATTCAGCTGCTGCTCTCATTGCTGGAACTATTCGATATGAAGTTTTTGTAAGTTGATATTTATGTTTTGATTTCGGACAATTTTTGATCTTTATGTCATCTCTTTCAATTAGTACCTCGGTTCAACAATCATCAAAGAGCTTCGTGGCACAGAATCAACCAGAAAATCAATCCAAAAACTCAAGAAAGGTGCACTTATGACATCATCATCGCCTAGTCACTCGTCACTAATTCATAATGTCAAGCGACCTGTTTGCCTAGCAATCTCACATTTAGGCGTACAATTTATTGATATTGACAGTCAAGGTGTCATTTGTGAGCACAGGTAAGATCATGGATTTAATTTTATTGACACGAGACTTAAAATATTTTTTTAAATTCTATTTACACAGCGTTAAGAATATCGACTGCGCGTGTCAAGATGCCGAAGATCTTTCACATTTCGCATACATTACCAAAGATTTTGAGAATAATATTCATTATTGTCATGTGTTTAATGTTGACAGTATGGTAAGTTGGATTTTTTGATTACTTTTTGGATGGGAAGAATCTGTAAATTGTGTCTGAAATTTTTAGTTGTTTGGGGAATGTTAACCCAATTTATATCTGAATTTTACCTTATTTAAGAATTTCATAAATTTATAATCAACACTTTACTAATCTCAAACTTTACTTCCATTTTCTCACCATCTTAGGAACTAGCAACCGAAATAATCCTTACATTAGGTCAGGCCTTCGAAGTCGCCTATCAATTAGCTTTACGCGAAACCTCATCAACACCAAGCAGTGCAGGTATCAATGGTAAACGTCCAATGTCCCTTGCAAGCACTACCTCAACATCGGATAATGGTTAATGTTAAAGCAAAATCAGTGATGAAAATTTTTAGCATAAATTTTTAACAAAAAAAAAATCGCTGTGGACACAAAACTAAAAATTCTTTTTTTATTCGACATAAATCAACGTCACACGGATTTTAGAGAAAAAAAAATTAGGAATCGACTTTCACTCTTCCTTGTTGTCTCTCGTGAAATGAAAATGAACCAAAAAAAAACAATTTAAAAAATAAATTCTTTCACAAACTTTTTTGAGCTCAATAGAAATTTTTAAGGAATCATTCAAGCTATAAAAAATGTTATTCATAAAAAATTATCATGCATAAGAAATGAAGATGATGAATATTATATAGTAAAAAAGTCTATGATAAGAATTATATTGAAAACAAATTAACACAATCAGCTTTAGAGGAAAAAAACAAATGTTTTATTGATGATTCATTTTTTATATCACAGAATTAATATGGATCTCTTTTTCATTTCCCTATTTATTGTTGCTATTTCCGCATAGTTCTTATATTTATTCGGAATTTTTGAATGATTAGAATTTTCTCGTACATTTTCATAGCTAATCTTAAATATACACAAATAGGGTAAAGATTGAAGGTTTTTGAAATTAATTTGTTAGGAATCAAACACACACTAGAAGTGTTAAGGACTTATATGGTCCATAAAGTACTAATATCTCTATCAACAAAATTTCGACAGTTGAGATTCAAACTTAGGATTTAGGAGTCAAATTGGGTTAAAAACACCAACTAAGCATCCAAGCTAAGTTAAACTCTAACAAATCTAAATTCAAAAACTTTCAGTCATAGCCTCATTCTACAAATCAAACATTTTATCCCCCATGAACAATATCATAATCAAAAAAATTCACAAAGCAAAACTTTTGATGAATTAAATGGATTTTAATTTCAAATATCTCAAATTAAGTGCAGAATTTTTTTAAAAATTAAATTAGCTTTTAAACTGAAATAAGGAAAATCTTCTAAGAGAATGATGGAAATTTGATTGCCAAAGTTTTAAAGAAACAAAAACAGAATCAATAATAAAGTAAATAAAGAATATGAATAATAATTAATTGTGATTTATGGATATTTGCAGCATAGCATGAGCTCACAATATTAATAATCTATTTGATCTATGAAGATGAAGTAAAAGTATATTAATGAGAAAGTATATGATGATATAAAAAATATATATTTTAAAAGTCAACAATAATTATATGAGATGAAAAAAATACTAAGTTGTAGCTACGAATTATGTATAAAGTGAAAAGTGTTGAATGACGTTTTTTCGATGGAAATTTTGGAGGGTCCTTGTTGGTTTTTTGGGGCTCTTAATCTTCAAAATTTTACCAAAGCGTTAAAATTTAGAATTGACTCCTTTAAAGCACCCAAAAAACACCAATACACCCCCCAAATCAAGCTCTTAATATACAACAAAATTATATATTTATCGAAATTTTTGTGATTATTGTCGTAGTGAGTGAAAGAAACTGAAAAAGATTTTTAAAATCGCAGAATTTTTTTCTTCACAAATTTAATTTTTTGTTTTCTATTGCACACTAAAAATTGAATTGAAAACTATTTAAATTTTTGTTAAATAAGTTAAAAACTATATTAAAAAAGGAAAAATTTGTTGAATAATTTTTAAAAAATTAATGAAAATATTGGATTTGAAATGAAACTTTTTATTCCTTATGAAAAAAAAATTGAATTGTTAATTAATTTATTTTATTGGAGGAATGCATAGATATTTTATTGAAAATTGGAGAATTTATTTATGAAAAAAAAAACTTTTAAAAAAATCATTGTAGATATGAACATAACCATTCCTTCTTGTTCCTGATCTGGAAGTTAAAATGATTTTTGAAAATTTTAATTTGAATTTTAAAAATTGAAAAAAAAAATCAATAAAATTTGAATTTGGAATTTGGAAAAATCATTAAATAAATTTTTGGATTAAAATCAATTAAAAATTTTGTTAATTAAAAAGGTTATAAAACCCTCAATTTTTTGAAGAAATCCTCGAATTTCATTTTTATTCGCATGTATACTAGCATGCATTAAGTTATTCTCTTCCTACATTCATCACAAAGTGATATGATTTAAATTTCGTTTTAGAAAGTTGCTAAATATGCTGGATGTCGAGCTTCACATCCAAATTTGAATGAATAAAAAAATTATTAAGAAATTATTTAGCAAGAATAAAGTATATAAATATGAAGAAAAAAAATGTTCTGATTGTAAATTTAACGCATATAAAAAATCAAAATTATTTACATATTTTGGCAATATCGATATATGAACGAGTAGCATGAATTCGAATTTTTATAAAAATGAAAAAAATAAAAAGCTTGTGCACTTCAAATAGACGTTGAAGATTTTTAATCAAAATAAGAGAAGAAATTATTAGCCTAGCAAAATTATTAAATGAGATAATGTGGAATGGACAATGGGTATGAGGTAAATTTTTTTTAAATTTTACGAATAATTTTTTTAAATTTTTAAAATATTTATTCTTAAAAATTTTTAAAATATTTATTCTTAAAAATTTTTAAAATGTTTTGAAAATTTATTTACCTTTTTATTTTAAATTTAAAAAAAAAAAAATATTTTAAAGTTCATTGGATTACGTTTTGTAAGATTTTATATGAAAATTGTGGCAATTTTAAATTTTAAAAATAAATTCTTAACTCGGTATTTGAAGTAATTTTTAATTAATTTTAAATAATTTTTCAAATAATAACCCAACCCTAGTCCCCTTACCAAAATATTAAAACAATTAAAAAAAATTATACGGCATGAATTTCAAAGCTCATTTAAATAAGTTTTATGAGAAACTTAAACACCTGCAAAAATTTTAAGTCAAACAAAAAAAAATATATCCTATACAATTATCAGCATGGAAATTTTATTAAGCATGCCTTATTGACACAATTCGTTATAAACAAAATTTCATTCGCAGTTTGAACAATGTGCGCAGGTTTTATTAAATAAACATTATTTATTTCTCAGCAAAAAAATTTCAAAAATTTCAAAATTCTTGATTTCTAGCGATGAGAAAAATGTTGCACAAGGAGTTAATGATTGAACACAATAATTACCGTACCTTTATAAAATATGAAAAAAACATCAAGTTAAAAAAAATATTTAATAAAAAAGTTAAAACAATGAATTTCTTAATGAAAGTCACTGCCCTAGATATTGAACAACGTAAAATAATTTATTGGATTAAAACTGAAAGATGGAGACTCTGAAAAGTGGAAAGTTTCACGAAATTAAATTTAAGGAGCGTAAAAAATAATTTTTACAATATTTCTTCCAACTTTTTTTTAATTTGAATTTTTAAAAATTCTTGCAAAATAAAATAAGTTTTTAATTTCATATTTTAGAATCATGAACAAAATAATAAAATTTTTAAATTTAGATATTGCAATTTGAGTAGAATTTTTAAGAAAATTTTGAGCAATTAGTATTGAAAAATTTAGAATTGAAATTTACCAATGTTAAAAAAAATTTCAATTCTAAACTAGTTGCTTCGCTCATCCATAATATCATTAATTTGTGTTCAATACAAAAACTTTACAAATAATAGTGAAAGTTAAACTCAAGAACTTGGTCCAATAGAGTCATAGAATCGACACATGACTATCAATCGTGTCAAACATATTTAACAAAATAGATGAAAAAGTAATAAAATAAATTTCATAATTTATAGTTCAAAAGAAAAAAATAAAATGAAAAAAAAAACGAAATATACTCCAAATGAAAATCATCTTAACATTTAATATTCATTTTAAAACAAAAAAAAATGATTTTTTTTATTATTAAAAGAAAACTTTTTTAAGAAACTGACGTAAAAATGTGAACTATTTAACGGTTAGAAATTGTATACAATAATTTTTGTAACTTAAATTATATATGAAAAAAAACATTTTCTCATTTCTCACCAATTTCTGCTTCATCGGAATGATAAAAACAAAAAAAAAAAGAATCAACAACAATGCCAAATAAAAATGAAAAATCTTTTTCGAAAAATTAAAGTTAAAATTATTTTTTTGGTTTTTATTTTTCTGATATTTTTTTTACAGGATTCAGTGAGTTTTGAAATTTTCTATGTTTTGGACATTAATATTTTTTTTTTGCATCATGAATGACGGGAGGAAGGGTACTACAGCAGAATCTCTAACATGCAATATAATTATTAATATTATCTTCATATCTTATTCCTAAATGATAATTGAAAAATTAGCAGTCCATTGTGACTAATTGAATATCTTTTCCTATATAAACAGTCAAGAGTTTAAGGTTGAGCATTTCCAGTGAAAACTCGAATACAGGGTGACCAAAAACTAAAGTTTTGAAAATCTTTCATGTTGAAGAACGTCGACGTAAAAGTTGCTAAGATTCCAAAAACTATGACAACAATCGATAATGAACATTCACTTCTAAGTAGCTTCAATATTCCATCTTTGCATCTAGACACAAGTGACTCATCACTAGTTGAATGAAATTCAGGAATTGCGCCATATTTTGGTAATTTTATTAATGGATCTTCTTCATTCATGTACTCTTCCAGCATCAAAATTCTCATTTCCTCGTCATGAATTTTCTCCAGTTGCAGCATTTTTGTGTAGAAAAGTGGTGGCAAAATGAAGATTAATGGACCTAAAAAAAATAATCAATTTTTCATTGACTACAGAGGATATTTGAATGGCATTTGAGTTTTTTGGGGGGGTCATTTGAAAGTTATGTCAAAAAAATATTTAAGGATTAGATAAAGTCTAAGAATTAGAAAAGTTGAAGTCAAGGAACAAAATTATAAATTTTACAAGTGACATCACTTTTGAATGAAACCTTACCAGTCAATGTTCCTCCAATAACACCCATGACCTAAAATTAAATTTATTCACTGACGTGATTATGCAAATTTTTCAATCAATGAATGTTACCAAATCAAATTTGGGTATGAGTTCACCGAGAAAAACCGCCAACCATACCAATGTACTACGAACAATGCAACGCCCAATGCTAAAGTCTGTGGAAATTTACATTGATATGAAATATTCAATTAATTGACATGATGATGCACATCGGTAAGGATAATTGATAAATCAACTACGGATTAAGTTATGTGGTAAGCACATAACGTCATAAAGTCAATTTAATCAACAGATTATCAACTTACGTCTTTGAACCCCCAACAGATCCTCAATGTGCTGAAACAATGCACTATTTCCTACAGCACTTGATAAACATAACTGCAATGTGACTAATAAAATAATTACATAAAGCGTCCAACTCTTGGGTAGTGATTCTAGGACATTTGATGCTATTGACTGCTCGTATGTGTAAAATACCATTAAAGTTGTGACAAGTGAGAGTGTGCAAGTGAAAAGTATGCCACTAAAAACAGCACGACCAATTTTCGTCTTGTCTTGCATATCGACTTGAATTGTAAGCAACATTGGGTGGATGTCGAATTGGAAGGCTATGATGCCGTATGCTGTTAAGGATATAAATGTATTATTAGGTTAAACATTAATGAGCCGTTCACATAGTACGTTATGCAAAAAAAAAAACGAGTTTTTAGACCCTCCTCCCCTCGTTACGCTTTTTGTATGAAAATTCTTTTCTTTTGTTTGATTTGTTACAAAATCGCAGACCCCCACCTACCCCCTAAAAATCGAACAT
Organism: Chironomus striatipennis; assembly: GCA_026123125.1. NCBI lineage: Eukaryota > Metazoa > Arthropoda > Insecta > Diptera > Chironomidae > Chironomus > Chironomus striatipennis. Next base: position 41,213,558 of record CM047393.1, on the reverse strand, counting down.
ACTTAGTGAACGGCCCCTATAGTATAAAGTAATTTTGTGTACTTTATGTAGCTTTTTTCTAAAATCAAAGTTCTAATTTATATTGATATACAAAAATTCTTTAAGAGTATACTCATACTTCTTAGGTTCGAATCCTTTGGTTATTATAATTAAATCAAGTTTCCTAGTGTAAAAAGATTTTTTTTATGGTCCCTTTTTCCCAATTTTGTTTTTTTTTCAGTCTACAACAAATAATATTTATTTATGTTTCGCAATTTCCATCCTTTCTTATGATTCATTAAAAAATGTGATAATTTTCTTTTAATCCTTAAAGTCTATTTGGTCACGATGTTTTTCACATGTTTTATTAAGATATTGACATCCATTTCACTTGAAAGTGAAACAAAAGATGTTGATACTTTGTAGGTTGTACTGACGCAAAGTTTGATATTTCTTTTAGGAGCCGTTTACTTATGACGTCCATCAAAAACTTAGATTTTTAGACCTCCCTCCCCCCTCTGTCACAATATCTTCATTCAAAAAATTTCTATTGTTTAAAACTGTCACACAGCCTCAGACCCCCTCGCCCCAAAAAATCGGACATCATAAGTGAACGACCCCTTATTGATAATCATTCATATATTTGAAGAAAAGGACTTAAAAGGATATAAGTATATGTAATTTTAAATCAAATGAAAAATTCGTAAGTGAAAACTTCATTGAATTATTTCAAGTCGTACAAAGTCACAATAACAACCCCTTCCACATTCATTAAGTCAAGACATGTATCTAAAAATAACATCCCTTAATATAGGCTGTGTCATTCAAAAATAAATTTGTTATAAATTTGGCATACTCGGAAAGTTCAATCTAAAATATATTGTGTATCTTTGAATAATTAGGCACGTACACAAATCTCAGTAGATATCATTATTCATTCATCAAAGTGAGACGCAAAAACGAAGTCTATAGGAAAAATCAATTTGCTGACCATTGTTCCGTTCCTACACACTTCAAGATTTTAAACAATAAGTCCCTGATTTTGAAACATTTACTATTTAGGATATTAATTTGTAACCTCCCGCCTCCTTAACCACATTCTAGAAAAGCTAAATAATCCATTTACCTTTAAGTAAGTTAACCCATGGTGGGTGTTTTGGATCAAACTCTTCAAGTGGTGTCACAGCAGGATCTTCAGTCTCCCAGTACACACAAATCCACGTCATAACTGCAACACTCGTGCATATACAAACAGAAATGCTTGCAAGCAGTCTAAATTAGAAGAAAAGCAGAAAATGCGTCATTTTTTAAATGCCAATCGTTTCATGGTTCACATGCATGATGATAACGTACTTATGCTAATTATTTGTTGATGATTTCAACATGTCAACAAAATGACCTACCTCATATTTTTCGGCGATCCAAGCCACATCAATGGTGATAGAAATAATCCAATTATGAGTAGGAAGTAGCAAAATGAAAAGTTGAATGACTCATTCGATATCCTTAATCCCAAAAGTTGAAGATTTTGTGATGCGACTAATAAATTTGGAATTCCGGCGCCTAATAACAAATGAATTAATTTTTGGTATCATGCAGCTTCGAGTCAATCAATAAAAACTCACCAAAAACCGTTAAATCGAGCAAAATTGTGACAAATATTCTCATTCCAGTTCCATACGAGAATTCAGCAATCGCAGCATATGGATAGCGATTTTTCCTTAAAATCCTTGGATCTAATTTTTCAGCAATCACCCAACATCGACCCAGCACAACAGCTGTGTAGATTTGCAGACTAAACACAAATAATATTAATGGTAATGCATAAACTCCACATGAGATGAGTGATTTGGGTAATGTCACAATTGGAAATACTCCAAATAAGTCAATAATGCATAATGCAGCGAAAAATACTGATAATTTTTTATGTCCATCATCCTGTTGTTCCGTATTCCCAGAATGATACACTGGATTCTTCAATATCATGTTTTAATCTCTTTTCTATCACGACAAACTTGATGAACAGCACATGCGATGTTTACACATTAAAATCTTACAATAAACTGAGAGTATGCACTGAAAATAATGAAAACAAAGCTAAAGGAATTTTCGTGCTATGCGAGAGAAATGGTTGATGAACATACACTTCTTATGTGAAATTGAGTATGTCTCTCAGTCAATGAATCCTTATGATTGCAATGTAACTGAAACAGGTTACAGAGTATCATATATCTACGCATTTTGTAGGAACCGGGCGGTGATTATAGGCAGTGGAAATTAGATTTTTAAGTAGTGTAGGGATAGTTATTTATTTATTTTTTGTCAAGAACAACATTTAGTTTTTGTCAAAACTAAGGAATCAAAACCAATCAATTTTCTATTAAAACATTCCTAAAACCAGTTCAATATTTTGTCAAATTTTTGGAAAGTTTCATATGACGTTTTGTTCAAAATATTTGACGTACAAGTATAAATCGAAGGTTCGATTCCTGATAAAAGCAAAATATAAAATTTTATGTGACTAGGATGATTATCGATTTTTTTTCTAAAATGGTTCACTAGATAATTGCTTTATTTTACATTAATTCTCTTTTGGCTATAATAAAATCATCACACAAAAATAATGACATGAATCACGTCTCACAACAACTAAAAAAGTACAATAAAAAATTGCAAAAAAAAAAATATTAAAATTAGTAACTATCAAAACTATAAATCTACAAATAATAAATGGCCAATTTTAACGTACATAAATTCAACTCAAGAGTATTATTAATTACATAATTGTAAATTTGACGGAATAGATTCTATAATTCGATTTTAATTTTCCTTTTTGTCAGTATCTTTAGTTGCTCGTTTTTGAGCCTTCTTCTTCTGCATGTAAATAAATAAGGAAATCAGGTACAAAGCAAGCCAAAATAAGTATCCAAAATGATAGACGGAACTGTAAAAATGCCATATCTTCTTAACATCTTTAAGTACAAAAGCCGTTCCCAAATAACTGAATGCAAAGAACTTGAAAATCCAAGTGATGATGTTGAAGATGTTTTGGGTATTTGGATCATCCGACTTGAAAACTTTCAAGAAGACATCCTCAACTGGAAGATAAACGATAGGTCCAAGAATACAGAAGTAATGTCCAGGTAGGATTCCGTGCCAATAAGCAGAAACAGCCATTGTAGCCATTACACGATACTTTTTGCTTGGGAATCTTTTGTATATATACATTGCCAACCAGTATTGTACACACTTATTCCAGTGTTTCATGCCTTCTCTAAATGTCCAACATTTTTCAGTATTTGGTACATCTATATTCTCAATCGTACCAAATTCATATTCATGCTTCTCTGTGCTATCAACAATTTCTTTGGTGATTGGTGTTGACGGTCCGTGACCACATTTAGCCTTTAAATTTATTAATTGAGAAATGAGATAATTGATAATGGGAAAATTATTTTAAGTATATTACCTCGAGTATTTTAGGGTAGCATCCCAATCCAGCACTGATGCAGATAGATTCAGACAATGTAATTCCAATATAAATTCTCATCCTAAAGATAAAGAATGTTGGCCATACGTAGAATAATCTATAAAGAACTGAACGAGATTCATAAAATTCAGCTGTATCCATATAGCTTGATGGCCAAATGTAGGATGTAGCTAAGAACAATCCAGCATAAACAGGAACCCAAACGAGTCTTTGGAAGGTAGCTTTCCAGCAGTTGACATGCTTATAGAATGGGTAGTTGAAGTAATCATAAAAGGTACGGTATGTGAAGTAAGGACCAGTCAACAATCCAATATAATTGAAGCAGTAATGAGAGATGTCAACAAATGAACTGCTTCTTATTTCTTTCTCAGATTCTGTTAATTCTACTTTCTCTCCTTTCTTTTCAGCCTCTATAACTTTGGTCAATACTGAGTTCTTCTCGAACGCAAAGCCAATAATCTTAAGGGTCATAATCATTTGGATCATGTTTGTATGTCCTCCGGGATTTGGAAGGTCGATAAAACCAACCATTCGGAAGAAAAGTAAGTAAATCATCATAAACCAGAAGCAAATTAAGTGGCATCTCCTAAAATTAAGAGAATATTTTTGTTACTTGTAACGGATATTTTAAATTTAAATAAAATTAAATTAGTCATAGTTGATTTTTGATGAAAATTAGCTAGAAACTATGTGGAAAATTGCGTGGAGCCTTGAAAATGTCAAAGTTTATTGACAAAAACAACATATCAAGGTCAATAGCACGAAAACAACAAAACCCATTCGACAACTGATAAGAAGATCATTCGACTGATTAAATTACCTCTGATCATATTTAATAATGAAGCAACAGACGAAGAAACTGATAAATATATGAAGTGATTGAATTCCGCTTGTGTAAAAAATCGTAGCTAAGCCAAAAGTAGTTCCAACGATCTTCTTAATTCCTACATCGTTGATTTTCCGATAGAAATGTCCAAAAGCAATGCCAAGAATCAAGAGGACAGCATATATAATGTCGTCCTCACTCATTTTTAATTACTTTTAGTTTTTGTTTACGTTTTTTGCACCAAGCAAACTATTATCACTGAATAATTCGGTTAAAATTTATAACGGTTTTTCAAAAATTTAAAAAATTAAAGAATAAAAAAATTACAGAATTTTGAAAAAATCAAAAAATAACGTCGGATTAAAATAGAATAAAAATAGTAAATATAAAAAATAATCATTTTAAATCAGAAATACCTAAAGACAACACGTAAATTTATTGTTATCGTGATTTAATATGAATATCGCAACTAAAAGTAGCTGTAAATTGCGATAAATTCAAACAAAAGTGAAAATAATTATTGAAAAAATTAAATTTTGCAAAATTTAATGAATTTTAATTAAAAATCATCAAAATGAGTAACAAAATAATGTTTATAGCTTGTGGATCTTATAATCCACCAACATTCATGCATTTAAGAATGTTTGGTAAGTGTAATCAATTAATTTGTAAATATTTACTGGATCTCATTTTTCTATGCCTTAAATTCACAGAAATAGCAAAGGATCATTTTACACAAATGGGATTTGAAGTAATTGGCGGAATTATGTCGCCTGTTCATGACGCTTACGGGAAGAAGGGTCTTGTGTCACAGACACATCGACATGCAATGTTAAAAATAGCAACAGAATCATCAGACTGGATTAGAATTTCTGAATGGGAAATGCAACAAGAAGGATGGTCGAGGACACGAATGACATTACAGTATCATCAAAATTATGTGAATTCAATTATTCGAGACTTAAATGGACTAAATTCAAAGAGTAATTTGCCAAGTTGGGTGCCAGATAATATACGACAAATTAAGGATCCAATTCAAATAAAATTGCTGTGTGGTGCTGATTTATTGGAGTCATTTGCAACTCCTGGACTATGGGATCCTGATGATGTATGTCAACTATTTTTTCCCCCTTTTTAAATCACTAATTTCCGTTAAATTCACAGATAACAGCTATGTTGGGACATCATGGTATCGTTGTTGTCTCCAGAAACAACTCGGATCTCGATAAATTTATCTTCGACTCAGACTTACTTAATAAATATAAACGAAATATCACAATAGTTACAAATTGGATACCTAATGAAGTATCGTCAACTCTCGTACGGAAATTTATTAAACGTGAACTCTCTGTGAAATATCTTATTGATGACCTCGTTATTGATTACATAAATAAGCATGGATTATATCAAACAACGTCAAAAGATGATACGTAAGTAAATTTATCTCCTTCATCTTCTTTTGTTTGTTTTTCTCTTGTGACGAGTATGTAATTGTGTTCATGCTGAGAATCTGTTGGTGAATATTAAGATGAGTAATGCAGTTGCAGAAGTAATACATGTTGTGAAATTCAATGAATTTCTAACGGTTTTGATTATTTTGAATTTTAACGTATTTCAAAAATTTGAATTTTAATTTTTAGTTTTAAATGTTAACGGCTCTTAAGAATTTAAAATTTAACAATTATGAAGAATTTCCGATTTTTTAAAATTTTTGAAAACCGTTAAAATTTAAATTTTCAAGAGCCATTAACTTTTGAATTCAAAAAATCCGTTAAATTTGAATTCAAAAAATCCGTTAAACTTGAATTTAAAAAAATCCGTTTAAAATCTAAACGAAAATTGACAATCTTGCATAAACACAATTAAAGCTTCTTTAGTTCATTACATTTTTTCAATAAAAAATTTCTTCATTTTGATATTAAATCAAAGTCAATTTCAATTTCTCTTAATTTTCTTCTTTGGTTGAAATTTAAATTGCACTCGTAATACCAACAAAAAAAAAATATGTTTCGTGCTTTCTTTCTCTTCCCTATCTCTCATGTCTAACAAATTAAAAAAAATTATAATTGTTTCAATCGAATGGATAATAATTGAATATATATAGCAAGTTTATACTACCACCATCCACAACTACATCAGTTAGTACAATTGATGTCATTTTAACGCCCATTTCACCCGAAAGTGAAAATTCAACATTTAATGAGAGTTATGTGAAGAAACAGAATGAGAAAAATGAAAGTTCAGCAATTGAGGAATTTGAAAGTATGGACGAAGGTGATTTTCCAATGCCTCCACCGCCTTCAAAAGCAAGCTTAACAGTTGACTTTGTCAGCACAAATTCTCTTCAAAAAGTATTTTGCTGTGCATCAGCTGATGGAACAAATGTACGTATTTTACCACGACCTGGTAGTGCTGTACAAGTGCACACAGATGACACAAAGGTGGGTGTAATTGATGATGCACAAAATCCTGTAAATAAATCGCACGATGATGATTTTGGCTTACCTGATGACACGGACGAGACTCAATCACCAAGATCACCAGAACAGATTAATGCACAAGCAGATGATGATCAAACTGATTCTGAATCACTTAATGCACCATTATCTAATGCACGTGGACGTTTTAGTCCCAAATCGTATGATGAAATGATTAAATTTGTTTTTACTGAGCATGGAATTAAAGTCATTTCGGATAAGGAATATGTCGTTTAAAGATTTTTTTTGGTATGAACTGTTTGGGAGGTTCTTTACATTCGTTTTTTGGAATTTTAATGGAAAGTTGAATCAAATCAAAACTTATGACGAAAACATTTCTAAAGTCAAAAGTATTAAGTGTTATGTAGATTTCCAAGGAAATTACTTGGAATTTAACTAATTAGTTCTTATTGAACTCTGTAGATTTCGTAAATTTGTGATAGATTTGACAGACATAAGTCAAGAGTGAATTTTACTCAAATATCGCACAAGTTGTAATAGTTTTGGAAATAGCATAGAAATGACTTTTATTAGATTGAATGTTAGAGAAATCGAAATGATTTTTCAAAAAATTGAATTTTAACGACATTTAAATTTTTGACTTTTAACGGTTTTCAAATTTTTAAAATTTTAAACTTATAAATTTTGAATTTAACTGATCAAAATATTTAAATCTTGTAAAATTCAAATTTTTGAAATCAGTTAAATTTCAAATTTTTGATAACCGTTTTAAGTCAAAATTTTGGAAATTTGAAATTTTTCGTAAGGAGTCATTCATTTAGTACGTTACGCAAAAAAACGACTTTTTCGACCCCTCCCCCCTTTTCTTTGTTACGTTTTTTTGTTTGACCTCTTACAAAATCCTTGACCCCCTAAAAAGCGAATGTACTAAGTGAACGGCCCCTAATCCAAACTTTGCTTTTCATTCTTGATAAAAAAAAGAACCTAAGTACATAAAAGGTCGAATTCCACAAATGCAATTAATGATTGATAATAATCAGGACTTAAAGCCAATCTAATTACTTCCAGTATTAGACATTATAGACACAAAATTCATTATCAAATTTCCTCTTCCACGTCAATTGTCTTAAGGGAATTTCATAACATTTTGTAATCACAAATTTTACGAACTTCCGATTCCTCCCTAGCGTCAACCTTTAATTGTTGAAAATCGATAATATTATGACCATTTGATAAGCAAAAAGAGAAAGACTAGACGATAATGTTTTACGGATATTAGTTCACTTTTTATGTGTCACGTAGGCCAAATATTTAATATCAATTATATCAAAGTTCAAAAAGAAATCTAATTATATCCTTAACAATATGATTAACTTGCGTATCATGAGTCATGCATAACGTCATATTATATTTTTGGATTATAAAGTCATACGGAATTTTCCTTTTTTTCCGTGATGCGATGTAGTGGATGTGATGAAGAAGAGAGAAAATGATTGTAGTGGAATTCATGCAATGTTTTATCGATAATGTAATGAATGTGAATTGTAGATGGGATTATTGGGTGACTCAAGGTCGCAATTTGTTGACAGAGTTGGTGGTTGAGGCGAGGGAGTGACATTATTGGGTGTTGTTGCAATTAGATTAGTTTTCAAAATTTTAAGGCTAGGATTTTGGTTTTTTAGGTTATGTTCATTAATTGTCTTTAAAATTGATTTTTATTCAATATTAATTCATTATTTTGCCGAAACTTGAAATAAAACTAGATAAAATTCAATTTTTCATAATATAACCTCAAATTCAAATATTTTAAGGTTATTGAGACATTTTTTATGATTAATGTTCAGCAAATAAGCCATTTGCACTTTAATCTCTATTATTTTGATATCATAACCTTTAAGTCCAAAAAAATCTAAATTTTTTACCCAACATAACCTCAAAAATCATCAACTACCAACTCTGCAACGTCCTGTATACGCTATTTTGCTTTATAATTTGTCAAATCATGCACTTGTTGATACAACCATTTTCCATTTGCTTTTATCAATAGTATCACCTAGAATTAAGTTTTCCCACGTATAATATTGAATTCTCCTATTCGATTTAATCTTTACATAAAGTTGACTATTTGGAATTTTAAAGAAAGTTTATATCCTTGCACATTTTTAAATGTCAGAAGACGGTGAAGCTTTCAAGGTCGTTGATAATTCTTTGAGCATCAAAATTGTTAGATAGTTTTGAAACAATTCTTCGACATCATTTTCAAATTTGATAAAACTTCAAAAAAAAAAATCAAGTTTTCATTCCACATTATTGATGAACAATTCATGTTTTTAGAGAAGGGCATGGAAGTTAGAAATTGATGCCTTTTAAATCATCTAATGATAGAGTAGAATTTGAAGCTGTTGTCTGATTGATAGGGATTAAAAATTGATTGAAGACTTCACTGAATAAAAGCTATGAGCAGAAATTTTTTAATCTGCTGCATGGATAATTCTGACAAGATTTTTGGAAACTTACTATCTTAAAAATAGATTAGTTAATCTTTGCACAAATTTTATTAAGATTATTGAGATTGATTATTGAAATTTTTAAGCTTTTCAATGATTGAAAGTTTTTAAATTTTCATGATTTATGATACTTGTGAATTTTATTCAAAACCTTACAACAGTTTTCATCAAAAATTTGTAGGGTTCTAATTTAAATTAGTAAAACCTTTCAAAAGTTTGGATTTTTTATAGCTGTTGTATGGTTTCTGATATGATTTCATAAAGCTAATTGAAAACCATACATCAGTTTTTAGAATTTGAACCGTTTTTAAAAATTTAAATTTGAATTTCCGTTAAAGAAATTTAAAAACCATACAACAGCAAAGTTTAGTAGAAATTGTAAGGTTCTAAAATAATTAATTTCAATAATCAACCCTTTCACAATCTATTCGCATATTTTTTTTCTCTCAACTTTACCAAGCACTTAATGATTTTATTTGAATCTTTTCCAATTATTATAATTTCTTTTACTTCCCTCACGCTTTAAATACACAAAAGTGTTAAAGTCTAAAATTATTTAATGATTATAATTAATTTAATTGCATGTGATATTTTTAATTACTTTATTCCTTCTTTCTTTTTTTATTTTAGGTAAAAACCCGTAAATTTAAACGAATGAAGCATGAGAAAAAGATTTAAAATCCTTAAATTATGATTTTTTTTAAGCTACTTTATTTTTATGTTGATGTTAATTCATGTTCCTTAATCGAGTCAATGGTTTATATTTTTTTATATTTCATCTTAATTTTAATCTTGAGTGAGTAAAGACACATGAAAGTCATTTTTAGGTATCTTTAAGAGGTTGCTGATTAAACTAAACATATTTATTGAAATTTCAAGATAATAAAGAGGAAAAATAAACTTAATTAATTAAGTAGACAAAATGAAAATGTAATCAAAAAAAAAAAAAGTAAAAACTTTTAGGAGAAGAAAAATAAACAATAAATAAAATTATCTTGTGATTTTCCTTAGAAATTAAAGGAACTAATGGAGTTTTAATTAGGAACTGATTTGAAATCCTTGCCACTAGACTACCGAGTATTCATGAATTAATTATGCTTTGGTAATTACTATGCTGCTAGATATCATCATAAGTTTGAAAGTTCAAAAATGTAATTGACTACAAATTAGGATTCATTTTTGGAAGCTTTAGTTAGGGGTCGGTCAGCTATGATGTCCGATTTTTAGTAGGGAAGAGGGGTCTGAGGCTGTGTGACAGTTTTAAACAATAAAATTTTTTTGAATGAAGATTTTGTGACAGAGGCGGGGAGAAGGTCTAATAATCCAAGTTTTTGATGAACGTCATACGTGAATGGTCCCAGGGGCGTAGCCAGAAATTTTTTTGAGGGGGGGTTTTTGCTACTTTTCGACTTTTTTTTTTTTTTGGTACGGATCTGAAAAATTCAATAATATCTAGTATAAACTTCGCGAAAATGGTCCCTTACAGATAAGTATGAATTTCCAGAGTTGTGACGCAGGCGTAAACCGTACAAATTCTGTTGTTGTTGTTAATTATATTTATTAAGGTCCATCAGCTTTTCGCTATTACAAGACCAGCTCCGAAGTTGTACTGTTCCTTTATTATGTTCTGTGGTATTCCAATGTTGATCAATTGTTGGATAAAATTCCAAAAAGTTACAAATCCATGTTGTCTAGGTTATGTTTGATGCAATTAAAATTTTTCTCCAAATTTACTATTAAATCGCGACTTTTTTGAGTTCTCTCCATAGTCTATTTGTTCCTTAATGCCTTGCGTTAACTTTTATCCGGTTTTTAACTAATTCCTACGCGTAATTAATATAAATTTGAAGAATTTTACAATTCCACAACCTCGTTGGCCAGAGGTTTGGAGAGAACTCACCGTAAAAATTCTTGATAATTTGTAAAGTTTTGTTAGAATTTGCATGGTTTTATAAGTAAAACCTTACAAATTATCAAGAAATTGTACAGTTCTCACCTGTATATAGGCATTGTAATCCTGTTTTCCACTTATTTAATCTAAAATATTTAAAAAATTAAGACTCAAAACACAGTTTCTGTACATTTTATTAGCAATATCTTTGTTTTATTCTGATTTGTACAAATCACAACCATAAAAGCTTCATTTCTTGGTACTTGTTGCAGCCCATCCAATCATCTTGTTATGATAATTTTGACCATCATTTTGAGTAGCTTGTCTGTTTATTTCTTTGTGTCTGTCTTTTGATACAATTTCCTCGATGATTTCACCGTCACCTGAAAATATTTAATGCTTGTTAATGACTGATCAATGCTTATAATCCAGAATTGTAAACAGATATCTGTACACAGACGAAAACCGTACAATTCCTTGATAATTTGTAAGGTTTTTCAAATAAAACCTTACAAATTCTGACAAAACCTTACAAATTATTAAGGAATTGTACGGTTCTCATCTGTGCACAGATATCTGTTTGCAACTCTGCTATAATCTTGAATCTTGAGGAATCTATTTCTGTTAAATTCATTATGGAATTCTTAATTGATCTAACTCACCTTTAATTAATCTAGTCCGTCCAGTTTCTTCATCCACAACTCTTCTCACAACACTTTGTCTCTTTTCATATTCCTCCTTCGTCTCTGGCTTCTTATGACTATTATCCATCAAATGTAAAGGAATTGAAAAATCGTTGTCATCATCAGATTTGGTCGAATTTTGTGGAACTGAGCTGCTTTGATTTTTGCTTGACTCTCCATCCTTGGACCTTTCTTCATATCTTCTGGCTTTCTTCCTTTTATGATCTTTTTTGTGTTTTCGTTTCTTATGTTTATGTTTTTCGGAATCTGACGAACTTGAGGACGATGACATTAATGATGAATCACTACTGCTTGAACTACTTGAACTGCTGGATCTTCGTCGTCGTTTCTTGTCCTTTTTGCCTTTTTTGTCATGTTTCTTTTTGATTTTCTTTGACTTTTTCTTAAATGAATTCATTTTTCCCAAATTGTTTATGTTTTGATGCTTATTGGAAGTGCTGTATATATTAAGGGGGTATGTAGCTTACAGATAAATATTCAAATTTTTGAAACAGATTTTTTATTAAACTTCTGATTATAAAAAATTAATTTTAACTTAAATAATAATTTAATGAATTAGTCAATCACAAAATTATCTTCAATAGCTCGATCAAGCGCTGCTCTGTCTTCCTCTCTTAAAAAATATTTTGTATTTCTCAAAAATGCAATTGCTTTTGGTGATGTCTTAAAAAGTACGACAAACTTATCCAGTGCTTTTTCAATTGTGTAATCCTTCTTGTTATAGGAATAAAGTGTTGCTAGGTAAATTTTATATCCTTCAAGTGAGATTGTTGTCTTTAACTGGAATTGAAATAAAAATTTATTTGTGAAAATTTAACGAATTTTTGAGAATTAAATTTTAGCGGATTTTCTCAATTCAATTTTTTTAAATAAAAAATTCAAAATCGAAAAAAACCGTTAAGTTGACAGATTTAACGAATTTAAAAAATTTAAATTTCAACGGATTTTCGAAATTCAAATTATTTTTGGTCAAAAAAATTCAAATCTCAAAAAACCGTTAAATTGGCAATATTTTCTTACCTCTCCAATAAATTCCTTTTTATCACTCGAAACTTGTCTCTCATAATCACATCTCTTCACACGAACTCTTGTATTTCTTAATTGATTTAAAACTGACGATTGTGGCTCACTATACAGCTGATTTGCATTCGGAATCATCTTTAATCGCCTTTTTTTGCTCGCATTTTCTTGTTCTTGTGTCAAATCAAAGGAACGGGCAGTTTTTAAAGACGTTGATGTCGATGATGATGAAGAACTTTCACCAGTTGATGTTGAATTAAAATCTATCACAGAAACTTCACGATTAAGGCTTCCCATAAATCCTTGTGGTTCAGTTTTAATTTTTTGTTGAATATTGTCACAATATTTTGTAAATTCTTCAGACTTTTCATTTGAAATTGAAGATGTGCCATAAATTTCATTAGAACTTTCAATTTTAATATGTTGTCGCATCATTTTATTGCCAGAAATTGACGTGCTTATATATCCATTAGAATCAATATTTTCCTTCTTAATCTCCTTAATTTCCTGTCTTATAGCTGGCTCTGGCATCGTTGAACTTAAATTTCTAAAGAATCTAGCAAGTTCACCAATAATCATTCCAAAATTTGCATCATTTGGCGACTGTCTCATTAAATGTGGCTGAATCCATCGAGAAAGTTGAGTTTTTTGCTGATGAAATCGACGATCGCAGAGAAAAATTGCACCATAATCATCTTTATGACGAATGACACGACCAATAGCTTGATTTACAGCACGTACAGCTTCCAACACGTACCATTCTTGTCCAGTTTGTAGTTGATTGATGTTATTTCGATTCGTATCGAGATATTTCTTTTTTAGAATAACTCTTGGATCCATCATTGGTGGAAATGGAATGCCACAGATAATTACAGCACGTGCATTGTGATCGTTAAAATCGAGACCTTCACTGATTTTTCCTAAAAATAGATTTATTAAATTTTTAACGGTTATTTCAATTTTAAAATTTTTAGAACCCTTCAAATGTTTTGATTTTTCCTTCAGAACAGTTCAAATTTTTTAAAATATCAAACCCTCCAAATACTTCAACTGTGACAAAGCCATACAACAGCTATAATATTCAAAACCATATAAATGTTTTGTTGTAAGGTTTTGAGCAAACTGTTGAATGGTTTTAATTCATACAAAAATTTACCTCTCAATACAGCCATAAAAATAGCTCCTTTCTTCAACTTCACAAGATCATAATATTCAGCAATTCTCTCAGCAAATTCATCCTTTCCACGCGGTTCCATTAATATCGGTTTAATCTCATAAAGTGATTGCCAAATGCCTGTATTTTTCCACATTTCAAAGCAATTATTCATCATTGGATATGATGGAAAGAAGACCAACACACCATTTGGAGTTACTCGAGATATTCCAAGAATTGTCATTCCCATTGATTTAATATATTTTGGATTGTCACGATTGTCATATGTTCCACATAATGGCTCCTTATCAGGTCCTGAATTAATAATTTTTACCATAACTTGAGATGATTTAATAATGTGTGGATTTTCAAGTCTGTGATCAATGTTTATTGCCAATTCACTGATTAATGGCTTCAAAGGTGCTAATGTTCCACTTGTTAATATGACAGTTCTAACTTGACGTCTCAATAAATTAGCCATTCCAAAACCAGGATTAAAGCACCAATAATTAATGACTTTTGGATTTCCTGTTAATTTTGTCTGAGATATCCAACCGCCAGAATCATTTTTCTTCTTCTCAATTTCTATTTCAACATGAACACGATATCCTCTGTCCATGTCTTTTAAGTACTGATTAAAATCAACATCACCACATCCATCAAATGCAACTTCAAGGACTTGCATGATTTTCATTAAACCACCACCTTTACGACCAAATAAATTCCCAGCTGAACTTTGCGTCAGGAAAACTGATAAACTGTCTAACAACTTTCGAATCATTGGATATGAAATTTGATCGATCGATGCTGCTCGGAAGATTTCGAAGATTTTACTTCCAGGAAATGTTCGGCCTAAATTAAGAATTTAAATTTTATTAGAATAATAAATTCATAATTTTTAACGGTCAAATAAAAATTTGAAAATTTTTCAATTTCAAAATTCAAAATTATTTTATCCGTTAAATTTCAAATAAAAATCAACAGTTGAAACTCACCTTGTTTTACAAGCACAGAATCGATTTTATCAACTTCCTTCTCAAGTGACAGCATGATATCTTGCAATTTTGCTAAATCCTCTAATGTAAAATCCTTCTCAACATCCTCATCATCCACAAATTCCATCAAATCATCTTCCTTGTTTAACATTTTCATAACATGTGCAATATCATTAATACAATTTGTAATATCACTTGATGCAAATTGAATACTTGCTGATTCTTCACAAACTTTCTCAACATTATGTGCCTCATCAAGAATCACAACAGAATCAATTAAATTAATTTTAAAACCTTTGAGGATTCTTGGATCTAATAAGTAGTTGTAAGGCATGAAAATAATGTCAGCATTTGATGCAAGATCTCTAGATAAATAATATGGACAAGCTGTACATTTCTTTCCAATTGTAACAAGATCCTCAATATCCTTAATTGGCATATTTGTAACTTCTGGATTTGATGTGCATTTATCAACTCGTTCACGGAATCTACATTGTCGTTTCTTAACTTTTAATTGACACAAATTATTTCTTTCAGTTCCAGTTTTGCCTTCTTCTAACACTTCAGTATTAATGCACAGCTGATCACGAGAACCTAATGCAACAGAATTTACATCTTTATAGTCCGAATTTTTTAATTCTCTCATTGCTTGTGTCAATTGTGAATGTGTTCTTGATGTGTAGATAATTGTTGATGCTTTCCACATTTGTCTTCCATCGGTACTTGGATCCATTAAGGCTGTAACATCTTCTGGCTTAAAATCTAAGCCTTTCATATTCTTCATGACTTCACCAGCTTGAAAATTTAAATTTGTCTTCTCTCGGCTTAACATTTGATTCTTTTGTTGCATCAACCAAGCAAGTGATGATGTTAATAGACATAAAGTTTTACCAGTTCCTTAAAAAGTAATGAAGAAATTCATAAAATTGTGAAATTATTAATTATGGCATTTTTACCTGTTGGACTTTCTAAAACTGCATTTTGTTGTGTCTGTAAAGCATCAATTACTTTTGTCATGTAGTCTTTCTGTAATGCATAAGGCTCAAATGGGAAATTAATCTTAATTCCTTGAATTTCGATGATCATTTTGTTATTTGTTGATTTTTTGCGGTTTCTGGATTGAAAAATTGTATCGGATAATATTATTTGATAAAAACTTGCTTTAATTTTATTTTTATGTCCTTACTTCACTTAATTAACTTGATATTCATTGAGAATTAATAATTTTATTCAGAATGTGAATTTAACCGCCAAATAAAATAAACAAATCAAAGCTTCGTACCCCGCTTTGTGTAATTTGAATTTATTTTGGCCGTTATTCAAAAAAATTTCAAAATCTAGATTTTAAAGCATATTAAGCATTTTGAAAGCTCTTTAATGCATTAATGCTTCAACATTTTTAAGCAGTAATCAGTCTCTCATATTAAAGTTTAATAAAATTATGATTTTAATTACTTTTCATCAGAGTAGTTATCGCCCTTCAAAAAAATTGCAAAAACATTTAGCAAAATAAAAAATTCAAAATTTTTAATATTTTAATAAAATTCCTAATATAATGCCTAAGAAACTCACAACAAATACTAAATCACTTGAAGCACGAGAGAGGAAAGCAGCTGTGAAGAAGGCAAAAGCAGATGAGGACGAAAAAAGGAAGGAAGATGGTAAAAAATACTTTTTTTGTCATTTTAATTTTGTTTATAATTTTATGTCAAAGTAAAATTTATTAAATTGAGTGTATCTAGTTTATATCTTCATATTCTACCAGATCCAGTGAATGATTTTCTTTCCTTTTAATCACTTCCAGCAAAATGGGTCGATGACGATAAGAATTTAGCAAAAAAGCAAGAAAAGAAGGCTGAAGAGGAACGAAAAAAGGCAGAATTGTTAAGGAAAAAAGCTGAAGCAAAAGCATTATTAGAACAAGAGGAAAAATCTATCAAAGTTGCTGCAAAAATACCACAAAGTAAAATGACAAGAGCTCAAATTGACATGGAAGTTGAAAAGAGAAATAAGAATATTGAGAACCTAACTCATAAGCCTGAAAAGGTTGTACCCAAAGTAGCTCCACTTGAAGAAAATCTCAATAGAGTCATGTTTGATGTTCATGTAGCAAGTTCAATTGATGAAGCTATTAAGGTCCTTAGAGTCGATGATTCTGAAGAAGACAAACATCCTGAAAAGAGAATGAAAGCTGCTTATAAAGCATACGAGGATGCACAAATGCCAATTATTAAAGCTGAAAATCCTACCCTCAAATTATCTCAATTAAAGCAAATCATCTTTAAGAATTGGCAAAAAGCTCCTGAAAATCCTTTAATTAAGCAATGAATATGATTGAATTGAATTTATTAAATTAATATTTGTCAAAACTATGAAGCATGCATTACAATAATTGTAAATGTGTTCCTGGATCAAGAATTAAACATTCAATGTGATTATCAAATTTAAAATGTCAAGATAATTTTCATCAAGTAAGTGAATTAAAATATTAATAATTTCAGGTGTAGAAAATCAAACCACAAAAACTAATTTAATCCGTGTGATACCCAACAACAATCTTATATCCAATAGCAAAAAATATCAAAATGAAGACAAAATGTCCCAAAAATATTAAAATCATAGATCCAAACTTTAACTTTGTTGATTCATCAATTTTTAATTCTGAGGACTTTGTCTTATTCAATGGAAAATTACTTTTGATTTCTTCAAAAACTCCTTTTTCATCCAACGAGTTATAGCATGAATAATATTTGTCTGATATTTTATAAATCGTAAATAAGTCACTAGTTAAATTCAAACTTAGATGTGTAATCTTTGGTTTCAATTTCTTCAAAAAATCCTCCAAATAAACCTTCAATTTTTCGCTATCATATTCAATTTTATCCTCATTATCCATCAATATCCATGCTGCTCTGTCAATCAAATTCTTTCCGCCCTGAATGCATCCCCAAATTGAAAGATAATTATCAATTTTAAATATTGATGTTACAATTGGATTCTTGGAGGTGTACTTATAAAAACTATAGTTCTGATTCCGCATTTGCATAAACATGGGAAAGAAGGTACTACAGTTTTTAATGTTTAACAGAAAATCCATATATTTGTGATTCGTTAAATCAAATGGTATTTTAAAGCAATTAATTGTAAAATGTATACCATTATTATTTGTAATGGTAGCAATTAAGTTGCTTCTCAGATACGAGTAGAACATTGTTACTCCATGATTTTCTCGAAATTCCATATGTGCAATCACTTGATATGACTTTGGATTTACCAATTTCTCAAAATAACTTTTATCGATACAATCATCACCATTGAAAATTGGTTGGCAGGTTCCGTTGAAAATCATTGGTTTTGCAATGACAATCAATAAAGTGATGATAATGCAAAAAGTTAAAATCTTACTCATTGTTTTTGATGGAAAAATATCCAGAAAGTTGATTGGTTAAGTTTAAAGGAATACAAAAACAATTTTGATGTCTGATTAGCTCATACAGTTTTATTTATAGCATTGCATTTCCTTTTTCTTTCTTAATGCATTGATAAACAAAAAAGTTTTTACAACTTTATTTACCTTTGGATTCAGTTGAATTTCCTGAAGAACTATTAAATATGAAAAATTCTATGAATTACATTTGATTACCCAAAAAGTTTTTCTAAGAACTTGCTAACTTGATATTTAAGTAGAAACAAAGCTTTTTATTACTTTTGAAATTATTTACTACAAATATCTAATCAATTCACATAAATCGGCATTACCCTGTTTTCGCGTTATAAGCCTATACCCGTTACTAAGCCTTGGGCTTAGTAACGTATTTTGAATCTGAAAACTTTTTGTTTCCTTTTACTAAGCCTCTACCCATTACTAAGCCTTTATCCTTTACTAAGCCTCTCTCTACCCGTTACTAAGCCTAAGGCTTGATAAAGCTTAAAACAGTAAAAAAGTTCATAGATTGTAAACAAATTAAATTATTTTGATCAATAAACGTGTAAAATGACAAGAAGTGCCCCAATTTAAAAGTTATGTTGATGATTATTAATTAAAATTAATATTTAGAATATCAGTTATATAATTTTGTATCCTACGAAATACATTTTTTCCCCTTCCCTTTATTAAGCCTCTACTCGATACTAAGCCTCTACCCTTTAATAAGCATTTTTTTTCTCCAAAAAATAACTTTTTACCTCTACTAAGCCTTGGGCTTATAACGCGAAAACAGGGTATAATAATTTTCTTATAGCTTTCAAGCCGATGTTTATTACTGCGTAGTTTCAAACAGACTAAATATTTTTTTAATAGGGTAAACAACTATGATGCGATTAATATTATTTGAATAAAATATCAACGTTGCGAAAAAAGAGCATCAATAGTGAATACACAAAAAGCATTTGCTATCTAATTACACTTATTATTCTTTGAAGCATCTTATAACAATCTGATATCCCCCAGCAAAAAATCCCACCATAAATAAGATATGTCCCGAAAACATCAAAAGTGCTGCTGTTATCTTCAATTTATTTGAGTTTTTACATTTTCGTGTCTCTGATCCATTTAATGCATTTGAACTCGGAAGCGTCATCTGACGAAACTCGAACTTTGTATTTTCATAGACGTTTTTTGAGCCAGCGTCATAACAGGAGTAATATTCGTCTGTAACATTGTATATTGTGAATTTGTCACTCTTTAACCTTTCAAGACCTATTTTGTCAAGATTTGGTTTTATAATTTTTAAAAAATCTTCAAGATATTTTCTCAACTTATGTGTATCATGTTCAAATTTTCCATCGTTATCGATTAGAATCCAAGCTGCTCGATCTGCTATATGCGATGCACTCATTGAACATCCCCAAATTGCAAAATAATTATCGATTTTGTAGATTGAAATTTCGATTGGATCTTTATTTGTAAGGTTATGTAATTCATGATTGACATCGTTAGTTTGCTGCAAATCAGCAGTAACATTGTTACATTCTGAGAAGTTTAGTTGAAAATTCAGATACTTCTGGTATTTAACATCAAATGGAATTTTAAAGCAGTTAATTGAAAACAAAATTTTTCTTTCATTTGATATTGTTACGATTACATTTTGCTTTAAATATGTATGAAACATATTGATTCCTTGAACATTGACAAATTTCATATGTCCAATTACTTGCATTGATTTTGGTGATGTCAAATTGGCAAAAAAATTTTCGTCAACACAAATATTTTCATTTACGATTGGATCGCAATATCCGTGAAATTTTGCTGAATATACGATGAGAGTATATGATGAGATGATGACGAATAAAATTGTTATCTTTCCCATGATATCTTGATTTGAATTGTAGTCAGTGTGTTGTGACGAATTATTTGGACGCTTCATCCCTTTTATAATCATATGTTTAAACAACTTAATGCACACCATTTAGTTAATGTATTGACAAATAAGACAAAAACTTTTCTAATCAGCATAACTTTAGTTCATTATAGCTCAAAATTAAGACTTTAATAATTAATAAACAATTAAGTGCTGTCTAAAGTCAAGTATTTTGTTGCTAAGATGATTATTGAAGTCTCATAATTATTATTAATACTTTTAACATTACCTTTTAAAATATTCGATATGGCTAAATAATAAATTATCTCTAAATTAAGGTTTCTTCTGCACATTTGTCTGAAATGGGAATTATTAATGAAATAAAATTGCCAAAAAGCAATAGAATTGAACTATAAGATAAATAAATCGGGGATAAGGGCTCAGCCTTTTGAGCTGAAGGCACTGCAATTCATGTTAGGACTGAATCTATTGCACCACACTCTGTAGACTTATAGTTTACAGTGGGTTTCGAACCACTTGAACTATAATTTTAACGCATTTCTTAACTTCAGTTAAAAGGTTCAATTATACTCACTTTGTAGATAATTCCGTCTATAGTCGCAACTACCGAGTAAGAGTCTGTCAAACAAATTTGTTTGAGTACATAAATCAAATGACATTGTCAAACAAATTAATTAGAGTTCAAGAAATTCAAGAAATAACAGTCAAAAATATATTCAAAATTAAGATAAAAGTTCAAAATTTGAACTTTAATTTTGAACTGAAGCGAATTGAAATAAGATAAACTGAACGGCTCATATTAAATTAAGGATTGAATTAAGGAAATTATTAAAAGGACCAAAAAGAGTAAGAATTACATAAAAAGATTTAAAATTAACATTCAAACTTATAAAATTTAAAACAACATGATTAAAACCTCTACATTTCATCTTTCACCTTAAAATTTTTTATTAAATCATTGGTCGAAGCACCACATTTATTAATCAAGAAAAAAAATAACTTTGTAAATCAAATTATAACAATTTTTGAATAAATAATTCAAAGTTTAGGTTTAAATCTCGAAATTCCTTTTATTATTTTTGATTTGTGACAGAGTCGTAGGTTCTATGTAGGACGAGACTAAAGAGAATTTTGGAATGGTCACTTCCTTCCCGAATTATGGTTGTTGGAAGTGATTGTTTTCTACATTTTTGATACAAATTTGACTTTTTTTGTATAAAGTTTGAGTTTTAAGCAAGTTTTAAGTCCAAGTCACTTTAAATTGTGTTCCTTAATAGGGGGAAGGTGGAGAGTCATTTTAACCTAGGGTTTTTGGAGTCCAAAAAAAATTTTTTTTTTTCAAAATTTGCTCACAGCTTCTATACAATAGGGAAATGCGCTTCTGTACCGCATTAATGCAGAAATTTGTACTAGTTTTAGTTTTGCCTCATTTCTTTATAGCAGATTGAAAAAAGTTCAATCATAAATAATAACAACCCGAAGAACGTCAATAATGCAGCAGAAAGATTCAATTTTGTTGAGTTCGAGTTCTCGTATTCTAAAGAATTTTGTGATAAATTAATGGTCTTATTCTGAAGAAAATCAAATATTATGGTTCGGTAAATCGATGTTTTGGGTCTTTCATAACAAGGATAAATAAAATTTGTGATATTGTGAATTGCGAATGCATCACTACTAAGTTCAGAGAGATCTTTCATATTTTGATTAATTTTAATTTTTTTAAGAAAGTCATCAAGATAGTTTTTCAACTTTTCAACATCTTGTTCCATTTTACCATCACTATCTAACAATATCCAAGCTGCTCGATCAACCAACTCTCCAGAATTCGTGCATCCCCAAATTGTAAAGAAGTTATCAATTTTATATATTGATGTTATTATTGGACTCTTATTTATATAATTATACAATGCATGATTGACATCGTTTCCTTCCTTGAATTCAGCACTAAAAATGTTACATCCTGAGAATTTAAGTCGAAAATTCAGATAATTTTGATATTTAACTTCAGCTGGAATCTTAATGCAATCAATTGAAAATAAAATTTCATCATGATTTGAAAAAGTTGCGACTTTGTTCTTATGTTGATAAGTGTAGAATAAGTTTATTCCTTGTGCATCGTCAAATTTTAACTGAGCTATGATTTGCATTGATTTTGGCATTGTCAGATTCTCAAAATACTTTTCATCAATGCATACATTTTCATTTACAATTGGATCACATTTTCCATTGAATTTTGCCGAATATGTGTAGATGACATATGCTGAAACGATGATGAATAAAATTTTAATCTCTCCCATTTCCTTTAATAATGATAGAGCTTTTTAGAAATTTAACTTTTCTGCTTTGGGGTCGTGGTAACTTTGTAGTGACAAATGGAAAGGACACTTAATCTCTTTTATATTAACTTTTATAAATTGATTAATGATCTTTAAACACATTAGGAAAACTTAACAAAGTTTTCAAATTAAGCTTAACTCAGGGCTAAGTTTAATAACTTCCAGCAATCTAAAATCGATAATATTCAAATTTTCTTGGGAGTCGTTCATAAAAGTCGTTCATTCCGAAATTAAAATGAAAAAGAACAATAAATTCTAAGAAACTCAATTGTTTTCGACCTCAACCCCCCCCCCCCTCCCCTTCGACCCCCCACTTATGAATGACCACTTTCTCTGAACAAGGCTCAGACAAAACGAATCACAATTTGATGTCTAATGAAGAAAAATTACATCTGTTACGAAGCCGTTGATCGTAACAGATTATTTGAATTTGAATTTCATTGAGAATTTGTGCCGCGTAGTTTGCCCCTTTGAATTTTTCTCACTTTTTTATTACGTGTTGTGCTGTCGACTTCGAGTACGAATTAATTGTAAGTTTTTGTGAATTATATTAATCCATTTATTAATTATATTAATTGTTTTAGAAAAAAATACATAGACACTAAAACTTTTTGAGTCGCTGACTCACTTAAATCTGGCTTTTTATTGGACTTTCGATTACAGCGCCAACGTGTCTGTTTTTTAATGGTCGCAAGAGTCGACATTGGCACAACATCAGAAATACAAAATGTCCATTAAACATTAATAGAATTATAGTACTGGGGGACCTCGATTTGAGTTTGAGTAGATTTTTTCCGGAACCAAACAATTACTCATATCAAGGCCCCCCCCCCAGTATCTTAAAAATATCCTTCAATTAAGTTGAAACTCTTTCATTTGGCAAATTTTGTGCGATTATTTCAATAAACTATAACTTCTAAGTATCTCCAGTTACATGAAAATGAAAATCGATTAGAAATAAAATAAATTAATTTTGTACTCTAAAAAAATTTAATCATTAACTAATTTCTCAAAATTAATCATCTCAATGAAAAAAAGCAATATTAAATTATAAACTTGCGAAGAAATTTAAATATGATTCATTAACTAATTATTGATTATATCAAAAACACATATTTCCGTATTGAATCATTTCATTTTCTGATGTTGCAATCTTTAAGACATAACAGCGAAATTTCTCTCGACTTCTTCAGCGATTTTTTTTCTGTTTCGTTTTCCATTTCTCTTGATTTTTCTCTCAATTTCTTTCTTTTACCATCCAACACATTCACGGTCACACCACAAAACAACATCATTTCTTTTTCTTTCACTATCTGTGGCATCTCATAAAAGTATTATATTTTCAATTCCATCAGCTTCATTCCGTTCGCAACCGTCGAGGTGAACAGTTGAGAAAAAGAAAAAATATTTAAGTCTGTGTACATAGACATCGTGCGTGTCGCGTGTATTTAAGTCCATTACATACTTCTTCCCGTATAGTTCCGTTCTTTAGATTGCATTAATATTGCAAGATTGTTTTAATCGCAGAAGTAAATGAAGAAGAAAAACGTGTTTCATTACTAGCCATATGTGTATGGCACTTGACGATACATACACACTCAATTTCATTGATAAAAAGAGCTCTTGAAGAGGAAGAGAATTATTAATCGAGGTGTAATTGTTTTTATATTAAATAAAATATTTTTTTTTCTGTGTCAAATTCCATTAAATGTGGTTAAATGTGAATGAGGAAAGAAGGCACATACAAAAAAGAGAAGAAATATGAATACAAATTGAATGAATATTGTTTAATTAAAAGGATGTGAAAAAAATAGTCTCAGAAGAAGAAGTTTTTAAAAAAATGAGAAAATTTATAAAATTATAAAGAAGCCACAAAAAAAAATTGTGAACGGATTTTAATTTAAAGAACAAAAGAGAAAATTCAACCACAGTTCAATCTTCATTCTTTTAATAGAATTCTTGCAAAATTGAAAAAAAAAAAATAATAATAAGTTTCGCAAATTATCGGTTTTGCTGAAGTGAATAAAAAAAACCACAAATTGGATTAATTTTGTACAATAAATTTACACAATTGTTTGTTGAAAAGAAAGGTAAGAAGAGATTTAAAGTGTTGAGTTCTTTTTTATTGATGTAAAACATATGTAGTGTAGTGCCGAAAAACTGTTTATTTCCTAAGTATAATTTAATGTGGGATAATTTAACTGAAGATTTAAAGTCTGAGATTTCGGAATAGTTTAAAGGTTTCAAAAACTTCTTATTGAACATTTTGATGAATTTAAGACATTTTGAATAGAATTTAATTAAATTTTTTGGGATTTGAACTTATTTATTTGTTATAATAGTCGCATATTTTTCTCCTATTGAACAATTCGAGAGTAGTTTGAAGTTTAATTAAATTTAAAATTATCCTATCAAACCTAAGTAAACAAAATCCTTTCTTGATAACCTCTAAGAAAATTGACATTCCATAAATTCAAAATGAACAATTACTTAAGTAAAACATATAATTCAAAGTATGTACTTCAAAAAGCAAGCTAATTAGTTAATATCAAAAAAAAAGATCAGTTAGACGCTTTTATGGCAGTTTTCTTTATAAATAAATTATTTAATCGCCAAACTTCATCCATGCCTCTTTTTTTTATAAATTCATTTCGTATAAACAATAAAATATGATAAAAATGTGTAAAATTGCGATTGTAATGAACAGCAACAAGAAGTAAAGTAAAGTAAAAAAAACTTTCTTTTGAAGAATATTAAATATAAAGGCAGACAGTACAAGCTCAAAATAGTGTATATTTTTCAAGTGAGTAAAATTTTTCGGTCAGTTGGTCGAATGGCTGTTCCATTTTGAAGGCATACATGTGAAACAGTTCTGTTGGAATAAATTACATTTTTTTTTTATGTGGATTAAATTGAAGATATACATGCAGCCAACAGGAATGTTTTTTTTTTTCATGGAAATAATTTTTGATCATCTTTCACGGCTTCTCCATCTGATTTGATGTGCTTTAAGTAACTGTTATTAAGTAAAAATTATGGATAATTAGTCATAACAAATTGTCCACTTTGGGTGGCATCGTCAATGTGCTTATTAATGTAACAAATCCATAAATATGTGTGCAAGAATGCATAATGATTTGTGGGACTATAGCGGTGCTTTTTTTTGTGACTTAACTATACACACGCTTCTTCATCCATTTGACTAGTTTTCGTTAATTATCTGTGTGCCAGAAGAAATAATCTGCTGTGAAATAGCAAACACAAAAAAATATATGTTTAAGAACTACCTGAAAATATGTGTGAAGCTGTTTCAAATTCCTCGTAAAAAATAAATATCATGACCTAAATTCTTCTCATTTGAATAAACTTTAACTCATTAGAAATGTATCTATTTAAATACATTTATCGACCGATACAAAAAAAAATTATGTTACATTCCTGTTATGTCACTATATAAATATAATTTACTCGTTCCACTAATCATATCAGTGATCAATCAACTGCTTTTACTGGAATATTTCTTTCAAGTGAAATGAAGTTTTCTGAATGAATTGGAATTGATTTGAAGAGAATTTATGATTTAAGGTTCAAAAGTTAATGAGAATCGAGAGGTATTGATGGATTTTATTGATGAAGTAGGTTTAATAAGATTATCTGATCAAAAATACTTATTTTTTTATCTTAATAATGATGTAGAGAGTTTTTACTCATTTAATGCAACTTTATATTCTTGAATTGTCATTATGATTATGTTGAATTGGGATTTGAACCCTATACACTAATTTCACTTAAGCTTCAAACTCATTTTCTGCAATCCATCATTATTTGGTTCCCATAAAATGATATCCAACTCTAAATGCGAAATTTTTCCTTCCAAAAAAAAATTCTCTTAATCACCGAAAATATCCCAAAACTTTTTCTCATTATGGATTAAAAAGATTTGACTTTAGACATTCCAAAGTAACAATGCGAGTTCAATTCAAAAAGCAATTATTTTCCTAACTAAAAAGAGTTTTAATGAAGATATTACGCTACCTCAAAAAAAGAACTTAATTAATCTTCTATCATTAACTCATCTAATAACAATCTTGCTATAGATTAAGGCACAATCGAAATTGTAATTGCTGTTTTAGCTTCTTGCATTATTCGATTGAAATTATTTTCACGCTCAAAATATCAATTTTGATTGTGGAAAATTTCTTTTTGTATCTTTTTTAAATTTGAAGGAGGATTAAATTGTGATACTTTTTAAAAGAAAAAATTCGTTTTTAGAAGATCATGTAGCTAATAAATGTTTTTGTAATAAAATGTCCGCAAATTTTTACTTCTTTTAAAAACTTATTTTATCGTTAGGTTTCTGGACATTTTTATTAATAAAAAGTTTATTTCATCATCAAATGAACCAATTAAGATTCAATCCCCTAATTATAATAATTTATGTCAAAATTTTCACTTCATGTCAAAAAAAAATCGTATTAAATTCACAACAAATAGAGACATTATTATTGCAGAAGTAAATGAAAATATATTTAGTATTTCAGCTGATATGTTTGGCCTATAAAACGAAAATAGAAGAAAGCACTTTACCATTTTCAATTGGGCGATATTTCCTCTTCTCTTTTATGCCTCTTTCACGGCTATACATGTGCTGCGCTTATTTTATTCTCTTTCCTCTTCTTTTTAATTCAAAATGAAATTCTAACGGTTACCTCAAATGCTTTCTTATGTTCGATATATTTATCTCGTCTTATTACGTGTCTATTCACTTATTATTATTATTATTATTGAATCGTGGCTCAGTATATCGATTTTAAGACTCAATTTGCTGATTGAAATAATTCAAATATTATTCCACAGGTGTTGCTCGTCGTATTCTTATTCATCATAACTATTTATTATCTCTACTAGATTCTAATCATCTTTTCATTAAGTGCTTTTCATCGTCTGATGATTTAGAAAATTCTTTGTGGGAATTTTGTTGTTGGGAAGTACATCCAGGGTATGGAACTGATCAAATTGATCAAAAATGATCAAAAATCAATTTGATCAGTTCCACACCCTTGAAGTGCATGGAAATTTTTCGACTAATTTCTTTTGCAATTTTCTGCTAAATTGTTTGTAATGAGCATCTGCAAATGAAAAGAACTTTTACATGCTAAGCACTAATTAGTAGTGGATAAAGTTGTTATTAAGTGATGAAGATTAAGCTAAAGATTGCAATCTCAATTTCTCAGTTTCTTCAAATTATTTAATTTCAAAAATTTATTGAAAATTCAATTTAATAGTCTCCCCAACGAAAGTAAAATTTAAAAATAAAAATCACTAAATTAATATGCGGTTTAAGTGACTTTAATTATTAATTTAATAAAAATTGAATGTCACATTGGCCTAAATAGCTAAATTACCATATTAAAAGAAATAACTGCATAAACGTCAATCACCATAATTTCGTCAACCACTCAAAATTTGCCTAACCTCAATTCTCCTCATTCAGGATTTAAACAGCATCGACGTAAATCATCGTTTCCTCAATGAATGACGCATTAATATTTTCCACAAAACGTGCAGTTATTCATCTCTTATCTATTGCAAAACTTTCACGCAATAATACGAAAAAATATTGCATCAACTCAGTCAATTGATAAACGGAAATTTTTATATGTTTTATTTATATCCAAGTCAAAGCAAAACGCATGATAATTATGCAACATAATCCGCATTTGTTGTGGCTGCTAGATGGATGCAAGCCGGGATATAAAAAGCAAACAAAGAATTAACAAAAGAATTACAAAAATATTGCAATTTCAAATGTCAAAGAACTTTTAAAATTTCTTCTTACTTTCTTTTTATTTTATTTTATTTCCATTTTGGAATGAAAGTAAAACTTTTATTTTTTGTAAGACACAAAATCCAATTTTAAATTATAATCTGGAAAAAAGACCTTGCGAGACTTAATAACTTAAATTTTATACCATTTTTCTGCTGTTTTTTGACGACCATGAAAAGCAAAGCAAAGAAATGAAAGAAATTCAAAGCAACAAATAATAATTGAAATAATTTTTCTCACGCACAAAACTGCTTTGTTTGTGCCTTTATATTCCATTCAAACGACTCAAATTTAACACTTGATAATTACTTTCTGTGTCTCATATGAAAAATAAGACGTGAAACTTTCGCTGAACAAAATATTTCATGTCCAATGGCGCTGAGTCATCGAATTTATTTTCGTCATCACAGTCTTTCAGGAATTTTGGGCATAAAGTTGATTGTAGCTCAATTTGCAGCACGAATGTCACCAAAAATTATTCTCGAACTTGACGAAATGCCAACAGATTTACTTTCTCTCAAAAATCTGATTTCGTGCTTGTTCAATTCTTAACAATTACATCATCAACATCTAGCACATTACTGACCTAATTCTTATTCCTCAATCTGCTGTTGTGGACTGAAAACATTTCATATTTCTTCTTCTACAAGTTCCAGTTCCGTTAAGAAATTTAGTCGAGTATGACGGCAATCATATGCAGTAGTAAGCAAACACACAAGCTTGCAGGCAGAAGACTTGTTAACATACCCATCAATTTGCATTAAAGCATTATTTTTTTGAGTTCTGTTTTGCTTTCACTCAACTCAACTTTACTCAAGAAATAATCAACAAATGTCACGCAAATTGTAAGAAGCTACTTGCTACTTCCATTTCAAGTTCAATGACCTTTTAGGTCAAAAATTTGACAAATTTTACTTTCCATTCTGAATTATTAAGGAATCAAAAATTGAAATGTCAATTGAAGTAATTTCCTGTCGTGGACAAAATCATCATCCAAGTTGAAACTTAATTAGCTCTTACTGACCCACATTTTGTCATCAATATTTTTTTTGCCAGTTGTTTATGACTCTTTATTTTTTGTGTGTGCAAAAGAAACAAAAATTTTCAAGTAATGACTCATAATCCACTCAGTATGAATTTATATTGCTTCTTTAAATTCCTGTTTCCACTTGTAGGCGTTAACAACGAGAAAAACTTTCATTTCTAAAGCTCAGCGTGATCCACAAATTAATTGCATTGCCATTTAGAATCACTTTCATTCCAAAATCTTTTAATTCTTAAGTAAAGTTATGACGAGCATGGAAGAGGCATTAATACACAATAATAAATGATAAATAGTCAAATTAGACTTGAGAAAAAAAGTCTGAATCTGAGATCGGAAAGTGTGCTTGTTTACATAAAAAATTATGAACAAAAAAATTTCGCTCGATTTGAAATTGAGTTCACACAACGCACAAAGAGTTTCAAGAGCAAATCTTCTATTATTTCCATTTCTATTTTGACTTAGACAATCGCTCATGAAATTCACACTTACTTACACTCTCGTCTTGTCTGATATATTGATCCACAAGATTCATTTGAATTGAATCAACTTCTCGCAAAAACAAAATCGTGATTATTGAAATGAAATCGAAATTGGAAAAGAATTAAATTAGCTTTGATTGTCGATGAAATCTTCTCCTCCTTCTTTTCTTTGAACCGGCTTTTTGTTTTGCTTATTGGAGATTGGAATTGAGTGGCTTATTTTAAGATCCTATTTAACTTTCTGAAAAGCTTTTGAAAGTCTATAATTTGCATTTTTTGCAACATTTTTAAAAAGTAATTTTTTTTTTTTTTGCATTTTTAATTCAAAATGAAAATAAAAATTTTTGATCTAATCAAATTCAACAAATCATCATAAATTTGATACACCAATAAATCTCATTCTAGATACTTTTCATATTTTCTCATTAAATATTTACATTTTACGACTCTTGTCATCTCCATGTGATATCCTCATAAAAATATTTCACAAGTCCCCATTTACCTACAAAAAGTAAAAAATCGAAAGAAATTCTTGTCTTGAATAATAAAAACTTAAAAGAAAGAGAAGAAAAAATGTAGGTCATGGCCGTTGAGCGGTTAATAACCGCATAATAAAATTTCTTGTTCCTTAAACACATTCTCAAACCTGTTTCTCTTTCTTAAAACTTCTTTCTCAAAGAAAGAATTGGAATAAGTAAATGAAAATAATTTTTTTTTCGGAATTTAAGTGTTAATAATTTTGTTAAATTTTCTTAAAAAAATCATTCATCAAAAGCACGTAGGATGTACTTTCTAATGTGTTTGTGTGAAATCTAATTTCAAGGAGGGGCAGAATTAGTCTGGGGATTAACAATTCATCGTGTTGCTGATCTTAGAGATTATAAATTGGGTCTGATTTGATTTTTGATGTCTTAATATTTTAAATAAGATATCATCGTACACAAATGGGACTTGAATAAAAATTTTACAGCCTGGAGGCATCTTTTTCTACTTGTTAGCTATCACAGCTAATTTTATGAATTGTTCGAAGCCGTATCTAAGCTTTAAAAACTTATTAATATGGAATCAATACAAAATTACCTAAAAAATGATAATTTGAAGCTTCATTCCCCATTTCAAGAAGCAAATCATGTAAATCTGTTCCATTATTTACTAAACTTTAAGTTGTCAACAAAATTCACAACAAATTACAAGCATTTTCTCACTAATGACCATTAAATTTCTTAATCACAATTTCCTACACAAAAATTCATTTCCGTAGTTCACATGAAAATCAAATTAGTTCCTCAAAAAAATTTCCACCAATTCCCGAAACAGCTAATTACACACATAACATAAATGTCACAAACAAATTAAAAATTTCCCGCATGTAAGTCACACAAACTTAAATAATTTTCAAACGGAACTTAGCACCTGAATGGAAGTTAACATGGCCTTAATTCTAATTCATGTTTTGTCTACGAATGCATGAAAATGTCATTTACTGCCCTTAATCTGTGTAGGATTTCTGAATTTTTCTCTCTTCCATTGAAATTTTTAGTCTACTCGACACCAACTTGACTCTGGTGAAAAATAGTTAGTTCTCATATGTAATGCATGAGACATAGACGAAATGTGATACAAAAGATTTAAATGCATGAAAACAATTGAATACCGAAAAGAATTTGTGTCGTTGTCATGACAATTTCTTATTTTTTCATCTGTTTGTAATACACTTTGTTGCTATTGTCGTGAACTTAGAAATGTAACAGATGAAATTTTCAATTTGGTTTAGTACTTCTATGGATTGACAATTTTATAAATGTATGCATTACTTTTGGCGGGAGGCTCAATTAGAATATTGACTGATAACATAATTTATATCCAAAAATCTAATTTTTTGGCACAATTTTCAAATATACCAGTCAAATAATATAAAGTATTAGCTACCTTACGACCACACATGACTGATTACTTTTTTTTAAAAAAAATGTTACATTGTTGTTTATTCTTTATTTGTGACACACAATATATCCAATAACAGACATGCAACCGTTAAAATTTCCTTTCTTTGTCACTCGTACAACAAAAAAAAAAAACATTTTTTTTTTCTTTTAGATCTTTTCTCTCGAGACCCCAAAAATCGATGAATATTTGCATAAATATAATCTGACCGGTGTGTGACTGTTTATTCTTCTCATTTCGATGACAAAATATAAACTAAATAGCATTCGTTTACTGACGACAAGTAGAAAATTTCAAACGGGATTTTATTTAAATATATATGCTTATTTGACAAACAAAATTGATTTCGTTCAGTTTTTTAGACGGAAAACTAAAGCAAAAAATTTTTTGTCCTAATTTGTGATAGATATTTTAGCCAATTTTAGCATTTTTAACGCAATTTTGTCTCATATATATTTGGAAAATTATCATGTTTATAAAACTACTGTATTTTGTGCTAACTAATGAGCTTATTAATGATACTCTAAACTGAAAATAGGAGAGAATTTTCACTCAGATTACTTTCTAATGAAGACTTCATTTGCAAAATCATTGATGGTAGATACAATTTTGATTGATTATGTACGTAAAGTTCTGCAAAGTCATAGTAAGAACTAGAATTTCAAATTAGAAAAATGATACAGCATTTTTGTTCAATTACTCTTTATTTAGACCATCTAATCGACAAGTTGTCTTAAAAGATTCTTTGAACACTCAAAATATATGCTACATTAAATTTAAGTTATAACGGTCATTTGAAATTTAAATTATATCCTATTTCAACATAATTGATTACCCCTTGACTTCAATGAACAAATTATTTTGTAATTTTACGTAATTTTATTGCAAATTTCTACTTAGAATTCGTACATAATTCAAATTATATTTATCAGACATAACAATAATCAAAGCATTCTAAACGACATATTACACACTACAAAATCTCAAAACAAAACAAAAACTATTATTTCACGCAATTCTTCATCATCATCTTCTCCAAAACTCATTAAATTTCACAGCAATTTATTATTAACAAATTTTTGTTACTCAACAATTTTTATGAAAGTTCAAATGCCTTCAATTTTGTGGATTAAAAAGCATTAAATCTACCAATTTAAGAGCTTAAGAGATTCAGGAAGTAACTTTACATTTATGGATTTACTGTAGCGGATTTAATTCATATCAAAATATCATTTGCGATCTTTACTGCACCCATTTTTGGGCACTTCCACTTAAATTTTTTTTTTATTGGATTTTGAGATTTTCAATTACTCTTTAATCTGTTTTACATTAAACAAATGACTTCAATTTAAGTGAAATTGAAACAAATTGATGTAAGTTAGTCGTCTGTATGTATGAATCATGCAGATACCCACCAATTTTCTCTAAATATCATCACAGCCATTTGTTTAATTTGATGTGAGATAGGCAATTTGAATTAAATAATTGGCTTGTATTATTGATACGCAGCATGATCTGACTTCTTCACAATGTAATTTAATATTCATAAATTGATTTAAACAACGTGCGAGTTAAGTGAAGGGCTTTCTCATCAATTTTAATCAAAATTTTTCTTTAATTCAATTTTTTATGCAATCTAATATAATTATAAAAAAAAATGAAATTTAAAGCATTAAAAACAACAGAAACAACAGAAATGAAATGGATAAAAAGATCCGTTATGAATACAGTAAAAGTATTTTTCGCTTATTTTATCCATCCTACGTATGAGTCAGTATCGAGATTGAATATTATTTTTCACAATACTCTCAATGGATGAAAAGGGTCAAGGTTACTTTCTACTCTTTTTATTGCTTCTTTTAAATGCTGTGCTAGCCAATATCGCACAATTGTTTGTGCATTTTTTTAGTTGATATTGCTTTTAATTTATGGACATTATTGTTATCGTGACTGGTGTAAGCTTGATTTTAGGTTTTCTATTTCGATTGTTTCATTTTAAAAAAAAAAAAAAATTGAATTAAGCTTTGTTCGGTTAATTCGATTTAAAGTGAAATTCTAATATCCTAGGAGCCTGAACTAATGTCAATTATTATTTATAAATTTGATATGAATTTGTTATAAAAAAATCAATTTTCTTCTGAAAACAATTTAATGAAATTTAAAAAAAATTATAATCCATTTTTTATGGTAATCAATGCCAAAATACGAGATGAAATATGAACATTTAATTGCCAGTTCAGAGCTTCAAATGAAAGTGATTCACATATTTTATAACGAGAAAAAGTAAAGCATTTGTCATTGCTTCAAATTTCAAATCACAAAAAAAAAAATACGAGAAAAATTCAAGAAGCGGAAAGATTTCCAAAAATAATAATAATACGTGCATTTTATAATGTTAAAAGATAACGGCACTAGCTTTATATGTTTTGTAGATTAATTTAAAATTTAATTAAGTTTATAATAAACTGAATATTTTCTCTCAATTTTCAGCTAACTCATCAAACAATCATTACATTTAAGTCAAAATGAAGTCAATTATAGTGTTTAATGTGCTACTTGCGATAGCCCACGCGCAACTAGATATGACGAGTGACAAGAAGATGGAATATGAAGATAATATTGCTGAGGAATCGCAGAGTAGTGAACGAGTATTTACAGACGTTCTCGGACCAAAGCCAATTCTTAATGACGGAAAGCCATTTTATGTTCAACGAGATCCACAGACAGGAACTTTAGATTTTAATTCAAAGAAAACTGTTGGTGTGTCAAATGACATTCCAATCAGCCGTAAAGATGAAATTGTTGGTGGATCATCGAAAGGTCATGACATCAACAGTATTGGACACACATTTCATGACTATTTAAATATACCTGTTAAATATTCGTCATCGAAATTTGTATATCCATTGATTTCAAGCTCATATTCTAATTTCAAGTATCAAGGAAGCAATAAGAATCATCAATCTAACCATAAAAACTACACATCGACTTTAGGAACAACAACAATGTCACCAAAATATTTTACACATATTATAACCTCAAAATCATACACAGAATCTACAACCAAAGCACCCATACCGACTAGAAGAATTTTTACAACTTCAACAACCGAAGCTCCTAAACCTACAACAACAACAACCAGACAAATAACAACCACAACAACGAAAAAACCTGAAACAACGACCACAAAAGCACCAGAAACATCATCTTCGACAATAAAAGTACCAGAAACAACATCCACAACAATACAAAAGACTTCACCGACAACAATTGTCACAACAGAAAGTTCGGAAGCGCCATCAACTGTAAAATATAGTTCAACAATCATTCAATCAAATCAATTTCCATCTACATTCAAAAAGTATGTCGACTCGTCAGAAACACGAAAGAAATTCACAACAAGAGCACCAGAACCATCACCAACAATGCCAGCTAATCCAGTGAAATTTTTAGATGATTTATTGGAGACAATTGAGCGCAAAGATTCAACAACGGCAACAACCTATCGACCCCAAATTGATCGCTTGTCATTTGCTACGTCGATGCCATTGAGGCCAAGTGCTTTTAAGCCAATGCCCACAGAATCACCGCCGAAAGATCATTCACAGAAAGTTGTATTTGAAAAAGGCGTAGATCCTGCTGCCATGACACTTTCAGAAATCTTCAATTCCATTGCTGGAAATGACAATTTGTCAGATGAGAAAAATGAAATCATTTATGAGCCAGCAGATTCAATAAATATTGAAGTCAAAAAGCCATTGCCATTGTCACCGATTTCTACACTTCAATCGACACCAGGTCCGTTAACAACTCAACAACAACATAAGACATTACAGCAACAAATGAAGGAACCACAAAATGGAAAACCAAATCAATTTGTAGATTTTTCGAATAATAAATTTGCTGGAGGCTCACCACAAGCTAATTATGCTCCACAACATACACCTCAATTTGGTAATTCACACGTTGGATTCCCTGATGATACATTTGATGATTATGTCGAATTTGAGAATCCTGGTGATCAATATGTCAGATATGAAGTTCAAAAGCCAAACTTGAATGTTGATAAATACAATCAAATGCCAATTCCAAATATGAATAATGTCGTAATTTCCCCTGGTCAAAATTCAGCTTCATTTGTTCTTGGAAGTCAACAAAATGTTGGAAGTATTGGTGTTGGATCAAGCTTAGGTGTTGGAACTTCAAACACTTTTACTGAAAATAAAGGACCAGTTAAGATGGGACAAGTCATAAACGATGAGCCACCAGTTCGTCAAGGAACCAATCCAATTCAAGCTAGCATTCGATTCCCAAGTGATATTGATAGCAACTTCGATAATGCACCAATTATCAAGGGAACATTCAAATATGAAGGCAGCACAGAAGCAGTTCAACCACCTCAAGCTTTATCTCAAAATCAACCAGTCCAATTTAAACCACAGTCTCAAAATAACCAAAAGCCTCTTGTTTTCCCATCAAGTGAACAAAATGTCATGCAAGCTGAATTGAGTGTTGGTATGTCAGCTCCATCACAACAGCCATCAAATCCATCACAAATTATTTTCGAAAATGTTAATGACATTTATGAGAAAGTAAATGAGAAGAAGAAGGCACCACCAAAAGAAATTGGATCGAATGAATTACCACCACCAATGAGTTTAGTTCCACCTAATCCACATCAGTTAAATCAATTTAATCGCCATCCTCCACAGTATGGTCCACAAAAACGTATTCAAAAACCAAATATTCTTCCTCAATTCAGACCAAATTCAAGAGTTTCACAAGGACATCCACAATACAGACCAGAAGTTGGATCTATTCGTGTTCAAAATCCTCAATTCAGACCATTCCCATCACAACAAGCTATTCCAAAAGTTGGTCTTCCCCCAATGAATCCAAATATGAGAAGAATCCCACCAAATCAGCAAGGACCACCACAGCAATATTTCAATCGTCCACGTCCTCAAAATATTCCACAAAATCTCCCTCCTCAAAATATGGAAGCAAATCGTCGAGTTTTTAAAGTTCCACCTCCACAACAATTTCCATATGCTGATCGTTACATGAAACCCCCACCAATGCAACAACCTCCAACTTACTACCTCAATAGACCAATTTCAGGAAACCCACCAGAAACAATGCAAATGCAACAAAGACCATCAATTATTCCATACCAAGATGTTGAACTTCACAAATCATTACCACCAACTCCAGCTATTCAACCTGTTAATTCATCAGTCAATGTCAATCCTGAAGATGGAAGTGGAAAACTTGAACCAGTCATAACATTGCAAATGTTACAGTTAAAGAAGCCTGGATCACCAAAATTAAACATTCCATCAGTTCCAAATGATATTTCACAAGACTTGTCATATCAGCCATCATATCAACAATCATCTCAACCAATTATGCCGCAAGCACAACCACTTCAGACAATTCCAAAAAATCATAAAGGTGATCCAATTCCATACAAAAATGAACCCTCAGTCTATGTTGTCTATCCAGTCACATCAAATAATAATTCACCATTAGCACAGACACAGCAACAAGTTGAAGTTACAAAAGAAGAGATTCACGAAGAAAACAACGATGAATATCCAATTAAGCATGAATATCAAAATACACCATTTGCAGTCGTGTCACATTTCGAACAGGAACCATTATTAATGAAAAAGGATAGAAAGAGGCCTGCATTCCCATATCAAATTGAAAAGCCAGTTCCACCACACGTCACTGAACCACAAATTCCTGTTAAATTCAATGTACAACATGCTCATCCAGTGTATAATATTGGTGAAGAACCACATGATCCAATTTCAAGTAAATTAACGAGAGTAACTGAGAAGCCTATTGCGATTGCATACACGCCAACAGAACCGAATAGAGTTTCACCTCCAATGAGTTATTATCAACATATTCAACCACAAAATCTTTACAACTCGAACAAGTTTTCACTTCCAAATTACGCAGGCCCAGTCATTAGTGAAATAATTGATGATTATGATTATTATCATAAAAATCCAGCACATTTAAATGGCGGTGAAGAGCTTAATGACTATCATAGACCACATTATGATTTTGAAGCTCCATTCCATGCAAGTGTGAGTCTTACACCAGAAGTAACAAATCCATATCAAGGATGGTCAATTGTCACAAAACCAACAGACTCAACAAACAAAATTGACCGATCAGATACACATAATCTCGTCGACTCAGCTGAGGAAGTGTCAACGAAAAAATTCGATCCAAATGAATTCCATCCAGTCCTCGAAAGCGGATTTCAACCAATTTACTCATCAAATCGAGTCAGCACAGCCCCAGAACTCATTCGTAGTGAGTCACACGAACTTCCATCAACATTAGCATTATCACAGCAAACATCATCAATTATACCTCAAACAACGACTCAGTCAACATTATTGATATCATCAAATGACAATAAGAAACGAGATGAAAGTGTTAGTACAAGTACCACAAAAGTTGCAATTTCAACGACTTCAACGACTGCGAAACCAATTGAAATTAAAAAAGCTCCACCATCAATGGAAATTGATAGTTTGGAAGCATTATTTGATTCATTAACACGCGATTATGATGATGATGATGAGTCAGTAAACAAAAGTGAGAACGAGAGCAGAAGTCTGTGAATATATAATTGAATGCTTTATGATGAGCAGCATGATGATGATGATGTTGATGATAAAGAAAGAAAGAGTTTTTTTTCTCTACTTTATTTACAGCATTTTCATCTACTTCTTTACTATCTTTTTTTTTTGTAGACATAAACATGTTTTTATTGTTATCGAAGAATTTTTTCTAAGTCTCGAGACTTAACGAACGAGAAAAAAAATATTTATTTATTTATTCTTAATTTATTCATTGATGTTTAAACATGATTGTTTTGTGGAGGTTCTGGATGTGAATTAGTTTTAGGATTTGTTCAAATGATAGAAATGAATTGGACTTTCTGTGTTCGATTTCTAACAAAATTTTTGATTCTAAAGTTCAATTCCTAGAGATTTTAAATTCTATTGTGAATTCTTGAGATACCTAAAATAAGATTAGAGAATATATTTTAGCATTTTTATCTAAACTAAAAATATCTCAGCAGATCCCATCAACAGACAGGTCATTAACATATCATAAAATTTAATGATTTATTAACAAGTCATTGACGTGTTTTCAACGTAGACAATAAAAAACTGAAACAATGAAGAGTTCACAAGAAAATTAAATCACATTCAGCATCTCCACACTCAACCAAACACACCACCTCTATACTTACTCAAAAAATGAAAAACAAATAAGCAATTCACAACTAATAATTGAGTATCTGATGAAAGTGCATAAATCAGCATGCAAAATTCTAATTAAGTTAAAATTTCTTATCAAATATGTATGCATGCATATTTATTGATGAATTATGTGAGAAATTTTCTTTTCTTTTGCTGTCTATATTTCCAATATTTGCATTAGACACTCTCATCAGATACTTGATACATAATAAAAAATAAGAAAAAAAAAAAATTGATTCTGCATAATATTAAAAGATTTATAATTTATTAATTTTTTAAAAGAAAATTGCATTCGTAAATTGATTAATGATTAATATGTAATGAGAAAGAGAATTTTCCTCACTTTCATTTAATTTGCATTTGTGCTGAATTTTTCAGCTACTTTTTTTTCACTTTCATTCAGATTTCTTCTTTAAGGAATTTGATGAAAAATTTCAATATTTGAACACTTGTAGGATTTAATTCTTATGTAACTAAAGTTAAACTAATTTATCGAAAAAAAAGGTTTTAATTATTTGTAGAAAATTGTGTAACTGTAAAATTGATTTAATTCACCTTCTGGCTTTAAATATCAGAAATTTGAAAATTAGATAATAAGTAAAGTTGAAGGAATAATTTATGACAAAGACAAAAAATTAAAAAATAAAAATAAAAATTTTAAAAAATTAAAAATAAATGATTTTAGAAATTTCCATACTTGCAGATTCCGTTTCACAATGGTCTGAAATCGAAAAAATTGTTCAAAAATTAAAAAAAGTCATGTCTTTTGAACCTGATCTTTTGAATGCAGCTTTATAAAACATAAACTGACGCATCTTCTGTGAAAATATCAAGCTTCTAATCGTTGTCTAACTCTGTCAATCATTAACGAAAGTCACGAAAAATTTGTTTACAAAAACACCATGAAAAAGTTTTCGTAAATTTTTCTACTTTTTGATGTTTGTTCTATGTTCTAATTGCTGTCAATAGCTTAATTAATGCACAAATTTTATGTTAAAGCTTACAAAACATTAGCTAAATGCTTTATCATTAGGGAAATTTCAATTAAAATTTTGAAAATTTCCAAAACTTTAAATGCCTATAAGTTAAAAAGTCCTCCAAAGTCCTTCACGAGACTAGCATAAATCGAAAGATTGAGTCTTTATTTACCTTTTAATCATACTCTGGCAATGCGCAAATATGCGCAAATTGAGATATTTGCACTTTAATTTCACTTGTTTTTCCAAATTTTTCCATACAAATTTGTTTGTGCACAAAATTTTTTGAGAAACAATATAAAATTTTTAATGAAAATTCATATTTATCTTTAATATTATAATCTCATATTTTCAGAGATGTATAATTAAAGCATGAAAAAGCTATTGACACTTTCAAAATTAAGAAAATCAACTAAAACTTTGCGACCTCTAAAGTTTACACCAAAATATAATTTTTGAACATTTTTTTCGATTTCAGACCATTGTGCGTTTGAAAAACAAAGTTCATCAATATCCAATTTCGATTTCATTTCAATAATCACGATTTTGTTTTTGCGAGAAGTTGATTCAATTCAAATGAATCTTGTGGATCAATATATCAGACAAGACGAGAGTGTAAGTAAGTGTGAATTTCATGAGCGATTGTCTAAATCAAAATAGAAATGAAAATAATAGAAGATTTGCTCTTGAAACTCTTTGTGCGTTGTGTGAACTCAATTTTAAATCGAGCGAAATTTTTTTGTTCATAATTTTTTATGTAAACAAGCACACTTTCCGATCTCAGATTCAGACTTTTTTTCTCAAGTCTAATTTGACTATTTATCATTTATTATTGTGTATTAATGGCTCTTCCATGCTCGTCATAACTTTACTTAAGAGTTAAGAGATTTAGGAATGAAAGTGATTCTAAATGGCAATGCAATTAATTTGTGGATCACGCTGAGCTTTAAAAATGAAAGTTTTTCTCGTCGTTAACGCCTACAAGTAGAAACAGGAATTTAAAGAAGCAATATAACTTCACACTGAGTGGATTATGAGTCATTACTTGAAAATTTTTGTTTCTTTTGCACACACAAACAATAAAGAGTCATAAACAGCTGGCAAAAAATATTGATGACAAAATGTGGGTCAGTAAGAGCTAATTAAGTTTCAACTTGGATGATGATTTTGTCTACGACAGGAAATTACTTCAATTGACATTTCAATTTTTGATTCCTTAATAATTCAGAATGGAAAGTAAAATTTGTCAAATTTTTGACCTAAAAGGTCATTGAACTTGAAATGGAAGTAGCAAGTAGCTTCTTACAATTTGCGTGACATTTGTTGATTATTTCTTGAGTAAAGTTGAGTTGAGTGAAAGCAAAACAGAACTCAAAATAAAACAAGTATAACGGTGGTCACTTGTGACCGACGAAAGCGCATTTTCCGCGATCAGTAAATACACAAAGAATTAAAACCCCAGAATTACAAAGCCAAATATTTAACTATAACCATTCTTTATTTACCCAAAAATTTAAAATTGACAGAAAAAAATATATGAAAAACATTATGCAACATAGAATTAAAAAAAAAAAAGCAAAAAAGTATTTGATCAAGGGCTAGGTTTGAACCCATGACTCTCATGGTAGGAGCCGCACACTCTACCACTTACGCCACTGATGCTCTTTTTATTAAAAATAAAACATGACAATTTGATTATTTATATTGATGATATTTTTTTATTATAAATTTAAGTTTTCATAATTTTCACAAAATTTTCCGGAAAAACTATGAAAAAATCCATGAAAATAGAAAACTAAACAACTAAAATATCAACAAAAAAAAATATAAAAAAATTAATTATCTATGAAAATATTGAAAATTTTAACAAAAATCGTCGGAAAAACTCGGGAAAATTGTGAAAATGGAAAATTATGACATGATTCAATATTATATGTCATAAGAAATCAAAAAAGTATCAAAAAAAGCAAAAAAAAAATTTTTCATTGGTGGGATTTGAACCGAGGAAGGCTGAGTTTTTGAAAAGTCAACATTTTAGTGCATTCGACCACACTAACACATACAAAGAAATGGCATTTTGGCACTTTTTACGCTGGTTCCAGCAGAGGAAGTGACCATTCGTGCTGATTTTTGGTTACATGGTAGCCAGACATGTCACACACATTTTAAGCCATAAACCGCATCAAAAAAGCTTAATCCCTAGGAGGAGATGCGATGACAGACAGACGGACAGACAGACAGACAAAGTGCGGACAATAGCGTCCTTTTCCCAAGGGGAAAATGCGCTAAAAAAATAATGCTTTAATGCAAATTGATGGGTATGTTAACAAGTCTTCTGCCTGCAAGCTTGTGTGTTTGCTTACTACTGCATATGATTGCCGTCATACTCGACTAAATTTCTTAACGGAACTGGAACTTGTAGAAGAAGAAATATGAAATGTTTTCAGTCCACAACAGCAGATTGAGGAATAAGAATTAGGTCAGTAATGTGCTAGATGTTGATGATGTAATTGTTAAGAATTGAACAAGCACGAAATCAGATTTTTAGAGAAAGTAAATCTGTTGACATTTCGTCAAGTTCGAGAATAATTTTTGGTAACATTCGTGCTGCAAATTGAGCTCCAATCAACTTTATGTTCAAAATTCCTGAAAGATTTTGATGATGAAAACAAATTCAATGACTCAGCGACAATGGACATGAAATATTTTGTTCAGCGAAAGTTTCACGTCTTATTTTTCATATGAGACACAGAAAGTAATTATCAAGTGTTAAATTTGAGTTGTTTGAATGGAATATAAAGGCACAAACAAAGCAGTTTTGTGTGTGAGAAAAATTATTTCAATTATTATTTTTTGCTTTGGATTTCTTTCATTTCTTTGCTTTTCTTTTCATGGTCGTCAAAAGACAGCAGAAAAATTATCTTAAATTTAAGTCATTAAGTATCGCAAAGTCTTTTTTCCAGATTATAATTTAAAATTCAATTTTGTGATTCACAAAAAATAAAAGTTTTACTTTCATTCCAAAATGGAAATAAAATAAATAAAAGAAA
Source organism: Chironomus striatipennis (assembly GCA_026123125.1). Lineage (NCBI taxonomy): Eukaryota > Metazoa > Arthropoda > Insecta > Diptera > Chironomidae > Chironomus > Chironomus striatipennis. The sequence goes on along the minus strand of CM047393.1, from coordinate 41,170,281 downwards.
GTAAGAAGAAGAAATTTTAAAAGTTCTTTGACATTTGGAATTGCAATAATTTTGTAAATAAATTTTATTTTCGGAATTTCCAAATAAATGAAATTAAGTTGAAGAATTTATTGAAATGCAAAGTCCAAATTCTTCTATTTATTCACATTACTAATGTTAATTTCAATAAAAATTCATGGAATTTATTGAATAATTCTCAATGTATATATTATATGTCAGTAGCTAATGTTTATACAGTAATTAATTATTTTAAATTTTTTTTCCAAACCAGATTTGCATCGATTTAATGACAGCTTACTCTCAGATGATTGTAGATTATTTTCTCATCAAAAATTTTCGATCTCCTTAAGCTTATGCAGCCACAAATCACTAAAATATAAACTAACTCATGACTGTTAAATTTATTTCAAATTAATCTAGCAATTCTTTCAATGCCAAAATATAAGTTAATGCCATTTGAAGAGCTTCGTGTTTTGATAATTGACGGTCGTCACCGAATGTAGGTAGATGATTCCTCAATTCATCAAATGCTGCATTCAAATTATGCATTCTACGTCTTTCTCTTGCATTTGCTGCTAGTCGTCTTTTCTTCTTGATTTGTGGTGGAATTTTTCTTATTTTTCTGGGTTTTGATGATTGTGAGTTTTCAAGGTTAGAGTTATCATAAGTAGATTTTTGAATGTGTATTTTGTTTTTTGTTGGCACTGTAAGATTCTTAATGTTGTAGTCTTGAATGTTTATTTCCTTCAGAATGTTACTTGATTCTTGCATTTTACTAAAAGATTTTTTTAAAAGAAAATCTTTCAATCCTTTCGTTTGGATTGTTAAAAATAAACTGAATGCTAACCTTCAAAATAAAATTTCAAGACATTCTAAGTAAAATTGCAGCTATACACAACCAGAAATTTCAAAAATTTTGTTTACATAAATCACAATAATGTCTCAAGAATACTTGATAATTGTTACATTATTTGTTTCATTGCATTAAAAATAATATACAAAGTGTTTAATTTCCCATGAATAATAAGTGCCATACTCATGTCCTTTGTTCGTAAATTGTTCTTTACTAGTTTTTTTTTCTTTTAATTATTGTAATTCATAAGAAAATAATATAACGGAAGGGTTTAAATGATGAATGAATTAGGAAGTAAATCGTTCAATAAACTTACATTTATTGATTCATTCACATTAGTTTTGCTCAGTTTTACTATTTACGTATTAATTTTAAAGAATATTTTATAGGAGGAACAAAAACAAAAAATAATAGTTAACCTAATTCAGAAAATTTCTTTTGAAAAATGTAATTAATAAGACATAATGTAAATCATTAAATATTCCTTCATGAGGTCACATTCAATACAGAATATCATAACCGAAATTCAACAACAACCCAATATGCACGTGGACATCACCCCATCATACACAAATTATATTGAATGATAAGTCAAAACTTTAAATCAATGTCGAAAAATATGTCCGAAACAACATAAAAATTCTTGTTGTAGTTCCGTTGACTGAACATTTAATTTACTATAAAATCGAGTTGAAATTTATTGGAAAGTATCAGTTCTTGACTTTCAGTTTCAACTCAAAGTAGAAAATCTAAAAAATGAAGTTCTTAATCGTTTTTGCATGCATTTTGGCTATTGCCGCTGCTGGAAAGGAAAAGAAGGCAAAGGGAGAAGAAAATAAAAATCCAATCTGCTCAAAAGAATTGCCAGTCAATGCAACTACATGCTGTCCAGGAATCCCAAGCTTCCAACAATTTTTCGATCAATGTAAAGCTCAATGTGCTGATCAGACAACAACTGCTGAACCAACAACTCCACCAAAACGTGGAAAGGGAGGCAAACAAGAGAAAGGCAAGAAGGAAGAAGACAATGGAAAGGGACAAATGTTCAAATGCGTCATGCCATGCGTTTTACAAGCAGCTAATGTTTTGGGACCAGATGGAAACATTTCAAGTGATGCTCTTGTTGCCGCATTAGTTGCATCTGCTAGTCCAGATTGGGCACAAATTGTTCCTGATGTTACAGCTGCATGCTTTGCTAATGGTAAGGAACTGATAATTATTCTGAATTTTTAACTATCTATTTGTATAATAACAGCCACTGCAGCTCCAGCTGACAAACCAAAAAAAGCAAAAGGTGAAAAACCAAAAGAAGGTTGCTATAATGGAAAGATTTTAAAATGCGTCTTCAAGAACTTGTACCTTTCCTGTCCATCAACCGTCCTTGTTGATAGCCCAGACTGTGCTGATTTGACTAGCAAGATATCTCAATGTCCATGTGAACACGGTGAAGGAATGAAAAGAGGTGAAGGCGAAAGAGGACAAGGTGAAGGAAACGGTGAAGGAAAGAAGGGTAAAAAGAATGAAAAACAGGAAAGAAACCAAAAAGGTAAAGGCAGAGGCAAGGCAGAATCAACAACAGAAGCTCCAACTGAAGCATAAATTGTATGAAAAATTAACAGTTTATGATGTCATTTTTGGCTTGATATTATTGAAAAAAATTATAAAATTTAAATAAATCTTGAATAAATTAAATTTGCAGCATGAAAAAAATTTGAGCTCGTCTTTAAAATTAAAATTTCTCGAAAGGCACAAGTCAGATAATCGAGATGAAATCCAGCATCAAACAGGAAAGTTAGATGCCAGCTAGATGCTTGTCTCTCTCCAGCTTTGTGACAGCTTTCATCTCGATTATCTGACTTGTGCTTTTCGGGTTTAGATGATCTTTTACGATTTAATTAAAACTCGGTACGAAATTTAAACCAAGAATTTTATTATTTGAATATTTATGTCAAAAAGCGAATTACCTAACTTGAAATAAATTAAATTTCTTGAAAAAAGTTGTTATTTTTTACAAACAACAAAATATTTAATTTGGCAAATAAAAATAATTTTTAAATAGGGTAAAAAATATTGAAATTCGTACAAAACCAAAATTCGTACGAACAAATTTACAAAAAATTTTTTTTACAATTTTTAGACTTGAAATAATTGTCTTTAAACTCAACATCGGCCACATGTTAAGGTCTTTTGACTTTGCTTGAGGTCCATATTTTTTTATTTAATCTTGAAAAGAACAATTTGTGCAGCATAAAGCAGTAAAAAATGCACTTCATTCCAAATATTGAAATTCGTACACAACAAATATTGAAATTCGTACAAAATTTCAATAGTAGGCGGTGAAGAATTTCAATTGTTTTTGTGTAAACAAATTAAATAAATTAAGTTTAAAGCATAAATAAGCTGCTCAGGATGAACAAAAATCTCCTCAAATGAAAATACAGCAAGAATATTAATTTTTTATCAAGTTTTGGATGCAAAAATCGTGAGTAGTTGGTGTACGAATTTCAATATATGAGTGTACGAATTTCAATATTTCTTCTGTACGAATTTCAATATTTGAAATAAAGTGGATTTTTTACTGCTTTATGCTGCACAAATTGCTCCTTTCAAGTTTGAATAAAAAAATATGGAAGACAAGCAAAGTCCTAGGAAAAATTTGGGAAATCAGCAATGCTTCTAATGAAAGTTACAGGACTTTCAAAAAAAAAAAATTTCTGTTTGTACGAATTTCAATATTTTTTACCCTAATCTTCACAATTTTCAATTTAAAATATTTATTTTTAAACAAAATAAAAAAAAAATCCAATAAATTTTATGTAAATTTATTGAACAAGCCTAATGCACACTAGATGATTTAATCCAACAAGAATGTTTAACGGAAATTTAACATGTCATAACATTAATAACAATCAGAAATTAATTTCAGAAACTCCAAATTTAAATGCTGATGTTATTTTTACGTTGATTCACAAATAAAAAAAATATTTTTTTTCCTTGTTTCGACGAAATTAAATTTATGACTTTAAACAGAAAACTAACAAAAATTTAAATTCTGTTTTTATATAAATTAATATGAAGCAATAGTAATAAAAATAAAATAAAAATTGATTCGAAAAAAAAATGTTAAGCAAATGTTTTTCTAGGAAAACTCAGAATTTTTGCTCGTGTAGATTTCTTGCCTTACCATGAGCACTTAGACAAATGTTCAGGGGCGTGGCTAGGGGGTGCATAGCTCTCCCCTTCTTAAGAAAATTTTTTAAAAATTCAACTGTCTTGCACTTCATCGTTCAACTTGCATCGCGAAACACCGACTAAACAATCATCAATGAAAGCAAAATGAATCAATTAAAGCAAATTTAGGATAATAAAGACCATTAAAGTGTCTGACACTCTAAACATTATAGCCCAACATGTATCTTAACTTTGTACATAATTATATTCTAAATTTAATAAATAAAGTTTAATTTAAAAAAATGTCTCGCTTCACTCGACCGTTACAAGAACAATTATGCTTTACAAAATGCATAATTAATGAAAGAATGTGTCATTAAAAACGAAAGTAATTTTTGAGCCCACTCAAAAAATATCTGACTACGCCCCTGCAAGTGGTTCTCGAAATATACACCATGGATCCCCAATATGCGTAAGATTTTAAATCATAAATTGTGAGGATCACAAAAAAGTTTTGAAACTGATTTAGAGATTCGCCATTAATGATTTTCTCATACCAAAAAAAGCTCAAGAAACACTGACAAATGTCAAATATTATGACCTCAAAATTTCCAAAGTCATCCAAATTTTAAAAAATTGCAATTACAAAATAATGTCAAAAATTCATTTTTTGCAAAAAAATTAAAGATGTACAGGAAAACTCTTGTTCTAGTTCCAATGATTGATCCTCCCTTTTAGTATAAATTCGATCGGTGATTCCTTTTAAATCATCAGTCTTCTGTCTACAAGCTGTCTACTGATTTCAAATCTTAAACCAAAAGGTCAATCAATCATGAAGTTATTTATCATTATGGCATGCATTTTGGCAGTGACTGTCGCTGACCATGGCAAAAAAGCTAAGAAGAACTCGAAAAATTCAATTTGTTCCAAAAAATTGTCAGTTAAACCTGAAGATTGCTGTCCAAACATGCCGAGCTTCCAACAATATTTCGCTCCATGTGCCGTTCAATGTAATGTCACTTTATCATCCAACAACTCACCTGCTAGTGGAAAACAAGGCACAAAGGATAAAAATGGCAAAGGTTCTGACAGTAAAAAGAATTTCGACTGTATCATGCCTTGCATCTTGAAATCTGCTAATGTTTTGGGAACAGATGGAAATATTTCAAGTTCTGCTCTTAATGCTGCTTTGTTGAAAGGTGCTGCTGCTGACTGGACACAAATTGTTCCTAATGTCACATCAGTTTGTATTGCTAATGGTAAGTTATTGACTGATATTTGGGACGAAATGGAAGTGACTTTCAATCTTAATATACAGCTACTAAAATGATGAATTCCAACAAGACATTTGACAAATCATCTGAGGAAAAAGACTCAAAAAATGGAACTCATCACGGACCATGCTTTAACGGAATGGTTGTTTCGTGTGTCTTTAAGAACTTGTATCTTTCATGTCCATCAAAAATCTTATCTACAAACAGCAGCTGCGCAGACCTAACTGCAAAAATGACAAAATGTGAAGCTGAAAATGGAGGAAAACATGGCAAGCGTGGTGGAAGTGATGAAAGTGGTGAAAATAGTGGCGAAAAGGGAGGTAGAGGAGCACAAAAGGGAAAGAACAAGAAGAATCAAGAAAGTAAAGGCAAAAAAGGAAAAGGGGAACAAAATGGAAAGCAAGACGCTAAGAAGGATAATAAAGGAAAAGATAAGGCGGCATCAACTACACAAGCACCAGCTTCACAAGCTCCAACCACAAAATCTTCAGCTACACAAGCTCCAACAACTGCTAAAGCTATCGGAAAGTAAATTGATTGGAATTCTGATGATATTTGTTCCTGATTTTATGGTTGTGTAATTTGATAATTGAAGAATTTAAATAAAATTTTATTGCAGTTAAAAAATTAATGTTAATTCTATTTACGTGATTACTCAATTAGTTTTATCAATTTTACAGAATATAAATGAAAATTCATAAGATAATAATTTTAGAAAATTTTGCAAATTTAAATTAATTTTCCATAAATTCATTAGCAAGTTAGTCTCTACACTGACATAAAATATATTTTTTCTATTATTTTTAAAAATCCTGATTAATTACAGCATGAGCAATAATTTCTTTTGATTTTTACGTCATGAAAAAATGATATAACAAAGTTTGACGAGCTTCTTTTGTTTATAACATGATAGACTTTATAAGCTTTTAATTAGTGTGAGAAAAAAATATTTTCTGATCTCAGTTCATTACTCAAACATCAACAGCAGTTGAGTTTTGCACGTTGAAGAGTTCAAATAAAAAAAATGAAGTTTGTTAATATTATTTTAGTTAGCTTAGCTTTAGTGAATAGTATAAATTGTATTGCAGTTATTGAAAATGAAGATGCTTTAAACAATTTTGAAAACTTAAAAGACGATGAAAAAACTCAAAGTCAAATTTTAGGGCGTTATAAGTATTTGGACATGAAAAACAGGTTTAAAAGAGAAGCGAATGATTCAGAAGTAAGTGAAAATGAAAAATGTTGTAGAATTTGTTAATATAATTTAATATTAGCATTAAAGCAATGATGAGGAATTTAAATATTCTATAATACTTTTAAAATCAGTTTTAATCAGAATTGCAATTCAGACGGCTTGCATTGCCTGCATAAAAGAAAAACCATATAATTTTTTGATATTTTGAATAGTTTTCAAACTCAGAAACATTCAATTTATCAAAAAATTGTGAAATTTTTTTCTGTCCAGGCAAATGCAGGCCACCTTTATTACAACTCTGAGTTTTATTAAATAATTTGCATTAATTAAAGCTTATTATTTTAATTTTTATTGATTTTAAAACATTAAATCACATAACATATTATGAAGATTGAAAGGTTATTATCAATTTGAACTTGCAACAAATAAATTAAAAAATGCGATATTATTGTGAAATTACATTAGACTCATTAATTGCTCAGAAATCTAATCTGATCATGGGAAATTTTTCTATTTGTCTTGTAAATAAATTACAAAACGAGCTGTTGACTAATGATTCATAATAATTATTTATATTGTTTTAGAATTTTTATAAAGTTTTGCTACTTTTTTTTTAAATTTTTAGATTGAAGAACATGATGTTCCAATTTTACCAGATAAATGTAACACATCTTATAACGCAATTGCAACGATTGATGGAGAAATTATTGCTTTTAAAGGAAAATATATGTTTGGTCCGAAGATGGATGTACTTCATATTCGATCTAGATGGAAAAGTTTATCCTCTAAAATGACTCATGTTGATGGTGTTTATCAAACTAAGAATGGAAAGGTTTTATTTTTCCGTGGTCAAGTTGTTTATATATTTGGAGGAACTAGACTAGAAAACACATTAAGGTTAAGTGATCTTGGAATTGACCCTAAAGCCTTAAAGATTGATGCAATATTCAGAAGACATGATAGTCAGCAAACTTACATCTTTATCGATGATTATTATCACAGATTTGATGAACATAATTTAAAAGTTACTGGATATACAAATAATATAACCAATGCATTTATTGATTCATTCGGCATGGACACAGCATTTACTTACAAAGATGGCATAACTTATTTCTTTAATAAAGAGAATTTTTACGTGTTTAATAGTACAAATTGGATTTTGGAAAGATTAAAGCCGAAATTGTCAGCAAACTTTTTCATGAACTGTAATCTTACTGAAACTGAACAATATGTTACTGATTATAGCATTCCTGCCAATTCTAATAGAGATTTTATTGATGAAGGTCCGGATTTTAGTGAAATAACTTTGAATTGTGAAAATCCAGAAATAGAACTTTGCAAACCGGCAAGTGCAAATAATCTCAAAAGGTTGACATGCACACTTTTTGTGCTAATTCCGATACTGATTAATTTATTTTAAAAATGAAATTAGAAATTTTTTTAGTTTTAAGTTAGATATATAAGTCAGCATGCCATAAAATGATTTTAAGAAATGGCCATAGAATCAGGGGCGTAGCTAGGAAAGAGTTCAAGGTATTCTGGATCCTTCTTTGAGGAATAACTTCTTCATTTTTCTAGGGTTTTTCAAAGAAAAATAATTTGGAGCCTCTTATAATTTTTTCTTCTATAAAAAAATTTTGGACCTTCCCTTAGAAAAAATTTCTAGCTACACCCCTATAAAACATATTAAATTCAACTGTAAGAAAATTTAATTTTAAATTATTATGTATTAATTTTAAGAATATTAGCATAATATTGATGGAATTGAAAATTCTTAAAAAAAATTTGAATGGTTGTTCATTAATTAAGCAACAAATAAAAAGATAATTTTTAAATGCCTCGTTGCTATAAAAAATTTCACACATTTGAAAATTGTCATCTCACTTAATCTCATTAATGAAGTGTAACGTATTAAGTGAATGATCACTTTGTAGATTTAAGAATCTCTGAGAGTGTCAAAATTTGCCTCTTATTCCTTCCGAAAGTCTGTTTTGTAATAAAAATAAATGAAATCTAACTTTTTTTATACAAATTATTTCTTCGTACTAGGGGTCCTCAACTTGAGTAAATTCGAGCAAAAAAATTTTTTTTTCTTTCAAATTTTCTGGGTAACATAAATTTTTAAAAGTTCTGCTGCAAATTTAAAAAAATTTTCTATGTTCTGGATGAATTTTACTTTAAGAAACTGGAATATTTCAAATCGATGACTCCTATTAAGAAAATATGCGAGAGAGCGCGAGAGTAAAATTTATTCTCTGATCGTGCATTGCAAAAATGTTGATAATTTTTTTCAGTTCTTATTTTGAATCATCTAAAATTCGATTGTTCGCAAAATTAATCAAAATATATAAAATAAAAAATGATTTTACTTAAATTAACCTCATTTGTTTTTCTTTATTTAGTTGTGATTATAATTAAAAGTAGTTTTGCAATAAGTGATAGTGAGGTTATCGTCGAAAATTTCTCAGAAGATGAGAAAATAAATTTAAATTCTCAAATTAACAATGATTATGAAATTCGGAAAAGTGATAAGCAATCTAATAGAATAATGAGGAATTCCAAAGTAAGTGATAATGTAAAGGTTAAGAACTTTTAATTCAAATCTGAATCTTTTTGGAATTTAAAACTTTAATTATCGTCGAATCGAAATTGCAATAGAATCATCATCAACCTCCCCCTCCATTGTATCGTTTACTAACATAAAGAATTTTCCAAAAAAAAATTAACTTCTTTGTCTTCTTTGTCCTATCTCTAACTATTCATATTAATCCAAAATTATTTTTTTTAAAAAATAAAAAAATACCTGAATGCAAAAGAATGTATTCGAAAAAATCATCGAAGAAAAAGCAAGAGAGAGAATGATGAAAACACCAAAGCGTCATAAAAGATATGCTTTAATGTCAACAAAGTGGCCAACAACAAATCTAACTTATAGGTCAGTACTGTGTGTCATTGAAAATTTAAAATTTCATACTCTTATTTTATCTCATGTGTCATTTAAAAAAATATGCTGAGGGTCCTCGATTTGTATCACAAGATTTTGTAGTGAAATTTTTCAAATTTTTTGATTTTTAACGGAAATTTTGTATGAAAATTTAAATCATTCAATTTGTTTTAGGTTTTCTTAGTCCCACACAGTAATACAAATCGAAGAACCCCTGTACTATTGTAATCTATAATTATTATATCATCTCTTAATAATTCAGAGAGTTATTCTCTCATAAAATCTTATACCTTATTGTCATTCATAAATCATTCTAAAACATTTGACATTACAGATTCGATCATATGAATAAAGAAAAATTTATTCAAGAAGAAGACAACATTCGTAGAATCATTCGTGAAGCATTTAATGTATGGGAGAAAGATTCAATATTAAATTTCTCGGAATCAAAAAATGAAGGAAATGCTGATATTGTGATTTCATTTCAACATCCAAAACACACAAATATTGACCCTTATGTCTTTGGATCACAAACTTTAGGGCATGCATTTCGTCCTGGAAGGGATTTAGGTGGTGATATTCATTTCAGTGAGCGAATTAATTGGGATTTTACTGTTAGTTATGATAGCAAACCAGAAGATGGAAAAATCAGCTTTTATGCAGTTCTTCTTCATCTCATTGGACACAGTTTAGGTATTTTTTCATTTTTAATTCAAGGACATTGCTTTTGAACTCTTTTACTTTCAAGGTCTAAACGATTCTCGTGACGAAGATGCTGTGATGTACGAATTTTACTCAAAAGGTTCCTCAGCTTTAGATGAAGATGACATTCGTGCGATTCAATTTGTCTATGGCGTTCCACCAAATAAAAAATTTAGATCAACTTCCAAAATTACTCCTCAAGGCGATGAAGATGAAATTCCTGTATGGGCACAGTCCACAATTCTTCCAAATAAATGTAACACATCTTATGATGCTATTGCTGAGATTGATGGAGAGATTATTGCATTTAAAGGAAAATTTATGTTTGGTCCGAAAATGGATGTTGTTCATATTCGATCTCGTTGGAGAAGTTTATCACCCAGAATCACTCATGTCGATGCAGTTTATCAAACTAAGGATCGGAAAGTTTTATTCTTTATTGGTCAAGCAGTTTACACTTTCATTGGAACTAAACTGAAAAGAACATATAAATTAAGTGATCTTGGGATTGAACCTAGTGCCTTGAAAATTGATGCTATATTCAGAAGATCTGACAGCCAGCGAACCTATATCTTTATTGGTAATAATTATTATAGATTTGATGAGGAAACATTTCAAGTCACTGGAAACAGCAACAGAATTAGTAAAGCATTTAGAGACGTTTATGACATGAACACAGCATTTACATACAGCGATGGCAAAACATACTTCTTCAAAAATGATCAATATTTTGAGTTCAACGACGACAATTGGATGTTGAAAAGAATGAATCCAAAATTTTCTGCAAACTTTTTCATGAATTGTAGTGTTGCTGAAATTTCATCATTATCTTATGACTTTGAATCAACAGATAACATAGATGAAGGAAATGATTTTATTTTTGAATTAGCTGATTGCAGTAATCCAGAAATAGATTTATGCAAGACCGATGGTGCAATAAGAGTTAATTATTATAAATTTTTGGTTGTACTGTTGGCAATGCTGAGTTTTTTCATTTAATTCCTTTTGAATTTGTAATAAGCAGATGTATCTTGAATGATTAGAACTTAACTAAAAATTTCATAATAAAAAGTTTTCTAAAAAGGGGTCGTTCACTTATGATGTTCGATTTTTAAGGGGGGAGGGGGTCTGAAGCTGTTTGAAGATTTTGTGACAGAAGGGGGGAGAATTGTCTAAAAATCCATGTTTTGATGGATGTCATAAGTGAACGGCCCCAAACTAGTTTTTTTAAATTTAGAAATTATTTCTTTTTCTGCTGAATTTATTAGAGGATCATTCAAAAATGTCGATTAGTGAGTAGAAGAAAAACTCAAAAAGAACAAGGTATCGTTCATTTATTACGTAACAAAATAACAGTCATATTTCAAAAAAGAACAATGGAATTCTCAGAAATTCTATTGTTCTCCTCTCGACTCCCCCTCCCCTGCGTTACGTAATAAGTGAACGAGCCCCAATAGAATTTGTTATAAATTTTTGAAAAGTAACCGTTGATATTGGACGGGTCATTTTTGAATGACCCTTGAGGATATTTAACAAAATTTCAACTAATTTAATTAAAATTTATAAATAGTAACAGCTTAATAAAATTTTTCTAAAATGATGACAAATATTTTGAAATAAAATCTCAACAGATTACAAAATGATGAAATTCAATGAAATTAATTTCCTTCTTAAAAAATATAAACAGATTCTAACATGTTACTTTTGTTATAGCTTAACACACTATAAAAGCTCTCTTCGAGAGTGAGAAAAATTTCATTCTCTAGTCTCGCATTGCGTAGACTACTTCTATACTCAGACGTATCTCAGTTGAGTTTTGTAAGTCAAACAGCTCAATTAAAAAATGAAGTTTCTTAATATTATTTTAGTGAGTTTAACTTTAGTGAATATAGCAAATTGTATTTCAGTTAATAAAAATAAAAATATTCAAAATAATTATAAATACTTAGCAGACGAAAAGAAGAAATCACAGAATGATTTTACATATCCGGATATTGACAACTGGTTGAAGAGAGCATTAAGTGATTTACAAGTGAGTGACATTTAAGAGAGTTTTTGTAATTTTTAAAGGGGCAAAAATAAATGATGTCTCTAATTTTACTCATTCTGATTTTTTAATTGGAAAATATTAAATTATTTTTTGAGTGTAAAATTGGGGGCCATTCATTTAGTAGATTACGTAAAAATTACTTTTTTGACCACCTTTCACCCCGTCATTACTTATGATTTTTGGATAAAAAAGTTTGGTATATAACGAAATCTTAGAATTCTCTCCCTCTTAAAAAGCGAACGTGCTATTTAAACGGACCTATAGTGAAAACTTTTTTGATGAGTTTAAATTAAAAGTTCAATGTTTGGATGTACATATTTTTGAGATTGTCTACTATTATGGTGAAATATTCTATAAGGTTTTAATTTTATAAAATGCTAATTGAGGCAAGGCTCAGACACTCATCAGAAAATTGTAAAATTGTACAATTTTTTCCAATTTTCCAATTTTTAAAAATTGCAAAAATTGTAAAAAATTGTACAATTTTACAATTTTTGTATGAAAAAATAGCAAAATTGTAAAAATTTTACAATTTTCATAATTTTTGACTGAAAAAATTGGAAAAAATTGTACAATTTTTACAATTTTCTAATGAGTGTCTGAGCCTTGAATTGAGGATGGATGCAAGTAAATGATTCACTTACAAGCAATTCAGAAATTCAACCTAATGTATATTAGGAAAGTCAATTCTTGTAATCTTTCATCTGTTTTCAGTCAATAATGTGTCGGATATAGAATTTTTTTAAATAATAATTATTATTATTAATAATGTCTGATCAACACAAAGACTTACAATATAATAAATTAGCATTTACTAAAAGTCTTTAACATTGATTTTTATTAGCAATTTAAATGGTAATGAAAATTAAATTATCATATATCCATAAATAACACGTCATTGCTTTATTCAACTTAGAAAAATGGGATTTGAAAAAAAAAATGTTCTTTTTGTGAAATCAGCAATTATGAGTAATATAGCAGCTGTTACTCATTAATAATATGTTTTGATCATGGTGAAATTTTATAAGCATTCTTTTTTTGTGATTAGAAATGTTTATTACTTTGCAACCAGTTTTAATAAAGGCTTTTTTAAGATTACCCGAAAGGCACAGATCGGATAATCGAGATGAAAGAAGCACCAAACTGGCATACAATTTAAGCTGGATTGGTGCCGAATTTCATCTCGATTATCCGACTTGCGCCATTCGGGTTATAACCTGCAAGTCTTGGTTTTAGCATTTAGAATTCGTTTTTGCAATTCCACTAATCATTTATTTTTCTCTTTTTTCTCTTTTTACTTAACAAAAGGATGAACCCACTCCTATAGCAGAAAATCACGATGGAGAAACAAAAGCAGTAAATGAGAATAAAATTCAAGAAAAAGAGAATAAACGTCCTAGTTTGCAACAAAGTTTGCATATACCAGATAAGTGTAACACATCATATGATGCAATTGCAATAATTGATGGAGAGATCATTGCATTCAAAATAAAATACATGTTTGGTCCGAAGATGGACATTACTCATATTCGATCTCGATGGAAAAGTTTATCACCTAAAATGACTCATGTTGATGCTGTTTATCAAACTAAGAATGGAAAGGTTTTATTTTTCCGTGGTCAAGTTGTTTATATTTTTGCTGGAACTAGACTAGAAAAAAAATTAAGGTTAAGTGATCTGGGAATTGACCCTAGTGCCTTAAAGATCGATGCAATATTCAGACGACATGATAGTCAGCAAACCTACATTTTTATTAATGATTATTATTATAGATTCGATGAATATAAATTAAAAGTTACAGGATATGCAAATAGAATTCAAGATGCATTTGGAAATGCCACAAATATGGACACAGCATTTACTGACAATGATGGCATCACTTACTTCTTTAAAAATGAATTTTATCATGAATTTATTGAGAAAAGTTGGAAACTGCAGATCGATAGAAAAGATTTGTCAGCTGAACGCTTTATGAATTGTTCTGAGTTGAATATTAGAATAAATAATGGATTGTTTGATTTAGGAAAAGATTATGTTAATGATGAATCGGTTAATGACAAGTATGAACCTAATTGTAATAATCCGGAGATGGACCTCTGCAAATCTCACAATCCAGCTGTAAAAAGACATTTCCCAATCATTTATTATGTTTAATTAATGCCAAAATTATTTGTTAAGTCAAAAATTTAAGAATCTCTTAGGTAGATATAGGTCAGTGTTTCTAAAACTGGCGAATATACTATTGAATTTTTAAGGTTTTGTCCCGACTACCGTCACTTCATTTCGAAAAACTTCGAAATTAATTTCGAAAACTTCGAAATTAGATGTAAACAAAAAATAAATGTAAACAAAAAAAAAACAAAAAATTTCAAATCGAAATATTTTTGAATTTTTCATTCCTGGATCTTGATTTATTAAATAAATTATATTCTTTAGTAATTTTTCTACCATTTAATTAGAAAAGCTTTTAAGGAAAAGCTTCCATCGATAAATTATTTTGAAAATTATAATTAGTGAAAAAATTCACTAACACATTCACACTTTTTATTTTCAAAAATTTGATAGTTTTTAACTGACAAATTTTGAAGTGTCGGTAGTCGGGTTTTGTCGCTTAAGAAAGGTTGTGAATATATTTTAAAGAAGTTAAATTTTATTAATTAAAAAGGATCAAGTCTAAATAGTAATTGACTACAAACTTATGTAACATATGATTTTACACACTACTGCTCTCTAGTATTATAGCTTATAAATATGTTTACTTAAAAATTAAATAAAATTATTTTTATACCAAAAAATCGATGACTAACTTACATACTTCATTTCCTGATGTTCAATCCAACCTTAAGGTATCGTTCATTTATTACGTAACAAAATAACGGTCATATTTCAAAAAAGAACAATGGAATTCTCAGAAATTCTATTGTTCTCCTCTCGACCCCCCCCCCCTGCGTTACGTAATAAGTGAACGAGCCCTAACCTTAACAATGACACATCACATGTCGGAAAATATTTTTTAAAAAAATTCTACAAGAAAATTCTTGTAGCAGTTCCACTGACTGACCACAGCTTTTCCTATAAAATGGGACTAGAAATAAATTTGAATTCAGTTGTTGTCTATCATTAGAAATCTAACATTATCAGAATGAAGTTGTTCATAATTTTAGCATGTTTTGTTGCAGTTGGTCTTGCCGATCGTGGCAAGAAAGCCATGGAATCAAAAAATCCAATCTGTTCAAAAGAATTGTCAGTAAAGCCAACTGATTGCTGTCCAAATATGCCAAGCTTCAAACAACACTTTGAAAAATGTGCAACTGAATGCAATAAAACATCGACAGCTGATCCAACAGTAACAACAGCAGCACCAAAACGTGGTAGAGGAGAGCGTGGATCTGGAAATAGAGAATTCTTCAAGTGCGTCATGCCTTGTGTCATTCAAAGTGCTGGAATTTTAGGTGCTGATGGAAATATCTCAAGTGATCTTTTGACTCAACAATTGTTGAACGGAGCATCTGCTGAATGGACACCAATTGTTTCCAGTGTTGTGTCAGCATGTTTTGCTAATAGTAAGTAAGCAATATCAACTTTAACAATAGATTATAATTGAAATTTTTCGACAGCAACTGCCAAGGCACAACGTAAGGCGAAAGCAGGCAGAGACAGAAATTATGAAAATCAATCATCAAATGGCGTCCTCAGTAAAACTTCCGAAAAAATTAATGGCATGATCATGAAATGTACTTTCAAGAATTTATATGCTGCTTGTCCAGCACCAGTCGATAGTACTGATTGTAAAGAATTGAATGAAAAGATGTCCCAATGCGATCATGAAGGACGTGCTGGAAAGAAGGGTGGAAAGAAAGAAAAGAAAGGAAAGGGTAAGAAAACTGAAGAAGCTGATCCAGAAATGTAAATTTTATGGTTTTATGAAGCAAAAAATGTGTGAATAAAAATAAAACTTTTTTCATCAACAAATACTTCGAGTTTATTTTAATTTTTTTAAGTCTTCAACACATTGACTTGTTTATTTAACTACCTAAAATATGACGTAAATCAATTGTCTTTATGCATCTCATTAAATCCTCTTAACTACATTCGTACACAACTTAAGGTTTGTCTTATCCAGTACGTGCACGAATTGTCATAATCCAATGGAACAAACTTGGACATAAAAAGTTAAGCCAGTAAGCTACTCTAACATTCAGTTGAGATATAATCACATCTTTTTCGTCATCTAATACTGCTCTTAATATTCCATTAGCTAAATCTGTAGTTTTGATGCCATCACTTATGTATTGATCTCTTTTTTCTGCATGTTTCTCTGTCAATACGATTCCATTCTTTCGAATTGGAGTTGCTACAAAGCCAGGACTGATTATTGTGACTTTAATGTTATCATCATAAACTTCAGCACGAAGTGAATCACAGAAAGCTTGAAGAGCAAATTTAGATGCAGCATATGGAGCTATATTAGGTGAAGCAATTTTTCCACTGACACTTGAAATGCAGACAACTCGTCCCTGTTTCCTTTTAATCATTGATGGCAGAAAAGCTTTCGTAAGCTCAACAGTTCCAAAATAATTCGTCATCATGATTTTCATCTCATCTTCATGCTTAGTATTCACAACTTCTCCATAAAAAGCAATGCCTCCATTATTGACTAGAATGTCGATGTGTCCATGAATATTTAAAGCCTGTTCAGCTTTTTCTTTCAATGATTTGACATCTGTGAGATCTAATGTGATAATGACTGGTGGATGTGTCACTTTTGTAGAATAAATTTGAAGTAAATCTCGTCTGACTCTTTCAAGTTCATCTTTTCGACGTGCTGTGAGGATCAGTCGGCAACCAGCTTCATAGAATGAATGAGCTAATGCTTCTCCTATTCCTGAGGATGCTCCTAAAAAATAGAAATAGATTTTTTTGATAAAATGGGCTGATTTGATTCCTTAAATGAATATTTTGGCTTGATAACCACAGTGTTTATTTTTCCCAAAAATTACTCAATGTTTTCTTTTGGATGTAAAGTTTAAAAGCAATGTTTATTCTTCAAGATTTGTAAACAAATTAAATAAGTTACAAAATGAGAAAGCAGGTTTGAAGGGAAATCAATTACTTAATTTAAGTTGTGTATTTAATTTGAATATTAAATGACCGTTGAAGGTCTCAATAAAAGCATTGAAAAATTAAATTAATTTTTTCGAAACACAACACCTGATATAATTTTACTAAAACCTTTTATTTGCACAGCTTTGATAACAAATTTTCATAATCAGCATCGAATTTACTCCACAGAAATAATAACAACACAAAAAATGTGGTGCATTAACTCACATGTGATAACAAGCTGTACTAAAAATTTCTTATCACACAAGTCTAGAGTCTAGTTTGAGATTTCCCGTGACTCATTAGCCTTAATTCCTTACCTGTTATCAAAACTACCTTATTTGGCAAACAATTCTTTAAGTTCCTTTGGCTTTTGATGAATTTGTATGCTACATAAGAGAGCACAAATATCACAATCATTTGCAATAAAAATGTCATGATCGAATCTTGACTTCAACTAAAAATAACAATATTTTTTTTTTGGAAAGACGACGACCTAATACTTTGAAATGCAATGCCGTACTGAGAACTTTATGGAAATAATAATAATTTTTATATTAGCTGTTATCAGCATTACACAAACTGTGATAAGAACGCATACACTCAAGACATTTATGTATTTTGTTAATAATGGAAATGTGTGGAATGATAAACAGAAGTTGTGTTGGTTTATACTTAATCTATGGATTAAAATTGTATAAGTTTGACTGAAGAAAAGCATGAATGTAAAATTTAATCCAAATATTTTGCAATTTCTTTTAGGGATCGTTCACTTATTACATAATGCTATAATTTGGGTTTTTTATCCCCCCCCCCCTTCCGTAACATTCTTTAACAAAAGAATAATTTGTGAAAAAATAGACCATAACAAATTCATAGACCCCCTATTTTTTCTATTTTTTGTTGGAAATTAAATTCTGTTCTGCGAACACCAAAAAATTTAGTGACATCTTTAACATGCTTAAAAATTGTCAAGTACTTACAAAAATACTTAAACCTTTTGTACCTTAAGTAGATCGATGAAGTACCGTACCGTAGCATTTACATTCAATAATTTGAATTTTTTTGGAGCTGGTCAATCAGTCTGCTCAGAAGCTTTGAATTGAAACTATCAAAATGATCATAACAGAAACATTAATTTTTTTGACAGCATTTTTTGTGTTTAAATATTTTTGGGATTATCGAAGATTTTTCTATTTAGCTCACAAGATTCCATTAAGTAGCTTCGACTACTCAATTAAAGGAATTTATAGAGCTATGAAAGCTGACAACAAAACAATTTTTATCATGTTGAGAGAATCATTTGCCAATAATAAAGTCTGTACTAAGTCATGGTTTGGACTTTTTCTATTTGTTGGAGTTGTGAAGCCAGAAGATGTGAAACTAGTTCTGAACTCAAAAGATTGTCTCGACAAGCCAAGATTCTTGAAATTTCCAAACATGCCAAAAGGTTCGTTATTTGGAGATGTGGAGTATTGGCACTCACATCGTAAACTACTTAATCCATATTTTGGTGCTAAAAGCTTGCAGAATATTATTCCAATATTCAATAATAAAGTGAAAATCTTGTTGAAGACGTTCGAGAAAATGGAAGGCAAAAGAGAATTTAACGTTCTTTATTCAATGACTGCATTGACATTGGAGACAATTATTAAGGTTATGGAGTATGATGTGGATTTGCAAAATCAAAAAAGTGAGGTTAGAGATGTTTTTATTGAAAATTTGGAAAGGTTAGTTTGATAATTAAAATTAAATTTGACAGTTGAAATTTTCAAAATATTTACTCATACAGATTCCTAAAAATTGTCACAGTTCGAGCATTCAAATTTTGGCTTCATCCTGAAATTATCTTCAAATCTACAAATTTATACCAAAAGCAACTCGAAACTGCATCAAAAACTGCAATGGGCTTTGCCAATGACATCATCCGGAACGCTCGAAACCTTTCAAAAGAAGATGTCAATAATAATGAAAAGTCAAAAACTTTCGTAAGGGCTTTGGTCAATTCTAAAAATAATCTGTCAAGTGATGAGATTCAAGATGAAGTAAATACAGTTGTATTGGCTGCTCAAGACACTTCAGCAATTGCTTCGTCATCGACACTTCTTCTACTTGCTATGCATAAAGATATTCAACAAAAAGTTATTGATGAGCTACATAGAGTTATCGGAAAGACACTTGATGCTCCGTATTTGGATTATGAGAAGATCAATGAGCTTAACTATCTTGAAATGGTCATCAATGAATCAATGAGATTGCTGCCCGTTGTTCCTTATGTTTTTCGTGAGAATTCTACAGACATTCAGATTAGCGAGGGATACATCATACCAACAGGAACTTACATTGTAATTCCAATCTTCGAACTGCATCGATCGAAGACCATTTGGGGTGAGGATGCTGGACAATTCAGACCAGAGAGATTTGAAAAGGATAACTTTGAAAAAATCCCTTCTTATGCCTACATTCCATTTGCAAAAGGACCAAGAATGTGTGTTGGCTGGCGATATGCGATGCTTCTGATGAAAATTCAACTTGCGAATATCTTATTGCGGTATGAAGTTGACACGAGCTTAAAATTAGAGGATTTGGAATTTCAATTCAACATTACAATGAATATTTGTCAAGGATATAAAATTAGTCTTAAGCAAAGAGCAATTAATTGATTTTCAAATTTGTAAGTCAGTTTTATTTACTTAAAGAAAAATATTGAGGAATTGTTCAGTATTGTTCTTTAATTCTTACCATATGATTCAAAATAAATATGATCTGATCTGCCAAAACCCTTTATGGCATAACAAAGAGAAATTTTTTAATAAATAATTGGACTGGGCGTCCAGTTTCCATTTTTTTTTATTTTATTTTTTTTTTTTTTGTTTCGATTTTCATAGTTGAGATGAAAAATCCCTCGGAAAACTGATTTTTCATTTTTATTTTTCTTAATTGGATGAAAGATTTTTGGCAGCGTTCGACGCTTTGGCGTCAGGCGCCTGACGTTTTGCCAACTCTGCTTAAATACCTTATTTCCAGTATTTATCTCTCAGTGTGTACAATAATGGTAATCATTTTAACTTGATTCAAGAGAAAATATGTAGAACAGACATAAACATTCATGCTGAATAAAAAGTAAAAATGAAACGGTTTTCAATCGTAACGGTTGAATTGTATGTACGATTAGATCCAACAGAATGTGGACATCAAAATCTAAAAATGCTCGCCAAAACCATAACAACATATTTCTTTCTCATTTTCAACTTTCATTCTTTTACTTCTTTAATACTACTGCTTAGAATTTAATTTGCAGTCAGTTTTGAGCTAATCGTTGAGCTGAATAGATCGTAAAAAAATTTAGTCTGTGATTTTTAATGAAAAAATGTTTAGTTGGAAGCTGCTGATTTTAGTTTTTCTATCAATTCTCAATGCAAATTGCAGAGTTCAAAAAGCATTAAAACCTGCAAACTTTGAAGCTGATGTCCCTAAATTTACACCATTTGAGAATGATGAAATTTTTGGAAATAAAGGACGGCACTTAAAAACAACAGAAAGTTCAACATCTCCATCACCATCAGCTGAGACATTAACGAAAAAAATTAGCAGCAGAATAAAGATGCCTGAAAAGTATGTAGCTGAACTCAGTAAAGTGAAAGACGTTCGAAAAATTTCCAATGACTTTGGTACATTTGATTTCAAAAATTCAGACGAAGAACCTCAAAAAGAAGAAGCTCAGCAAAATTTAAATGATGATCGAAAAGATTCTCAAAATGATGAAGAAGAGAAAATCGATGAGGAAATTGAAGTAACAGAAAATCAGAATTCAACGCTCTTTAAAGTTGGTCAACTGTTGAATGTTACAGTTGATTCTCAAGATGACACAGTGAATGTTAATTTAGATCAACGTGCTCTGCAAGAAATATTTACAGGTAGCTATAGAATGGAATTGATTGATTTTGTGAAGTTTTAAGAGAGTTAGTTCTTGTGATTTTTGATGTGTTGTTTAAGTTGTTGTTATTTATAAAACAGTTATTAAAGTCTTTGGGATTTTAGAGAGCCAAAGTTCAAAATTTTTCTAAATTAATTTTCAGCATAAGGGGTCGTTCACAAATGACGTCTGAAATTACCATCATTTGCAGTCATTTTTCAGAAAAGAATATTAGATTTCTAAAAATTTCTATTGTTTTCGACCTCAACTTCCCCCCTTTAACGGCCCCCCCCCCCCCCTGTTATCGCGGAATCGTACGCTAAAATAATCAAAAATATATTTAATATGCACTAAAGTTATGCATAGACGATCTGCTCTTTAAAAATTTAATTCATAAGTCAATGACCTTCAATTACGTTAATCAGTTCTGATGAGAATCAATCAATACAAAATTAATCAACATAATTTTTGTCTATCGTCTGTTTTATATTTTTTCGCCAAAACATTTATGCAAAAAATGCACTTAAATAACTTCTAGTCATTGACATTATGCAACTTCAAAATAAAACCACCAGCAACTCAAAATTATTTTTTTTTTAATTTTTATTTTAAACACTTTAACTTAAATAACAAATCAATTTATCTATTTTCAGGTCGTGCAGATAAAAAATCTGGTTTTAGCAAATACCTTGCTCTCTTCATCCTTCCATTCCTCATCCAATCAGCAATTTTGCCATTCATGGTTGCCAAAATCAAATTACTTTTAATGAAGTCATTGTTTGCTGGAAAACTTGCAATCATGCTTTTTCTTTTTGGTGCACTAAAGACTCATTCTGCAAATGGATATAGGAAATCTTATGAAACAGCTCCATTTTTAATCAATAACTTCCCAACACCATTCTTGCCGGACAAAAGAATCCAAGAAAATATTCATGAGGAAAATGAATATCAAAAGAAAGCTGAGCCATTTGTTAGAAATCTGAAGTAATGATTGTTGAGTGCGATTTGTTATTTTTCAAGAATTTAGCTGAGTTTGAAGTTGATACTTTATGATATGGTTCTCAGCTCGAAATTCGAAATTGGATTGATGTACTTCACATAGGTTGCTTCTAATATTTAATTAATTATTAAGTTTTATCAAGATTTTAGTAGAATATATTTGAGATTCAATGGCAATTTATTATTATTCCCTAGTAACCAAAATCGACCTAATGTATTCCATTTATATGTTCCTAAGGAAGATCAATGTAATACATAAGGACCATTTTGGCTACATGGGATTAGGAACTAACAAAAACTAAGAGTTACTTGAAAATACACAAGTATTTGATTAAGGCTGTATATGCTTTGAATGAATAGGCTAGGGATTTAGTTAGAAATTTTTGGAACCAGCTTTAAAATTTTTAAATGTGAAAATTCCAGAAAATTTTACAAAATTATAGGGACTATTCACAATTAAAGTTTAACGTTATTGCTTTTTTTTTTTAAAAAAAAAAAAAACGAGATCATCTAAAGGTTCGTTCTTTTATGACGTCTAATTTTTAGTGGGGAGGGTTGTCTGAATGTGTGTGACAGTCTTAAACAATAGAAATTTTTTGTTTGAAGGTTTTATGATAGAGGATGCAATCGGTTAAAAAATTCAAGTTTTTGATGGACTTCATAAGTGTACAATTCTTTAGACTTTCCCTCCAAAAAAAAATCGTTGACTTTCTAGCCTACTTCCCAAACTAATTAATATTTGTTCATTTTTGACTTAGACTCAATTCTAAAAAAAATTATTAATTAACTACAAATAAGTCTTTAATTTGGAGCAGTTTACATATCATGCTTAAAAATTTCACAGCTGTAAGTCATAACATGACATAAGAAGTAAACGATCTAAAACACGAATAGAAATTCAATTAACCACAGGAAACATTTCTTTAAATTAACTGTAGAAAAAAAAAAATAAAAATTAGTGTTAACGAGCATTAAAATGGCAATTAATTAAATAAAATACTTCAATAAATTTAAAAATAACAACTGTTTTTGGCTTCGCATTCTTACATTTTCAGTAGCAACTACAAAAATTAAATAAAATTAGTAAACTTTAGTAATCACAGTAATCTATAAAAAAATATTTGTTTTTTTCATCAACAAAATAAAATAAAATAAGATGAAGTCCGAGAGATCATACAACTGCCTATTTAGGACGCTCATTATGCTGTTTATTTTAGAAATTCTCGCAGGAATATCAATAGCTTTAATTTGTGAATATGTCAAATTATTTATTCAAAGTCATTTCTTTCAAATTGACAAGCATGAAGTTCAAAGTGTAATTTTCGTCATCAAACTTTATGGACTTCACATATCAATTTGCTACTGCTGTGGAGTTGCTGTCATTTTACTATTCGATAATGTTTATACAAGACATTTGGGCGTTCTCATCAAGTTGTGGATATTTTTGACAATCGAAAGTGCCATTGGATGTCTTTTCACGACATGGCTTTTTGTTGACACGATGAATTATATCACAACGAATTTTGAAGCTTCTCTCGTCAAGGGACTTGAATTATATCCACATGATCCTCACTGGGTTTTGATATGGGATGACCTTCAATATGACTACAAGTGTTGCGGTACTCACAACCACACAGACTGGATGAAAATTAAATTTCCAAGAGACGAGACGAGAATGTCAAAGGAAATTTCTTCATGGCTGCCTTTCAGCTGTTCTAAAGGCATTATTCCTTTAAAAGAAAATTTAAATGATGAAAATATTTACACTAAAGGATGCTTTTATGTCATTTTGGAGATTATTGAAATGCTGATTTCAATTACAGTGTCGATGAATGTTGTTATTGCAATTGTGATGGTAAGTTTGTTTTTGATGATTTTTCTGTGGGGAATTAAGTTTTGGGACGGTGTCAACTCATACAAGAGTTATGATTTTTGAGATGTAACTTTGATTTTTAGAGTCAATGTGGCTCGATAGCGAGATGGTTTAGTAGTTCGGTACCTAATTATTGCAACACCGACCCTTCGATTATGGGTTCGAGATTCGGCATGAAAAATTTTTCACGTGTCCTTTTTCTAATCATATGTACTGTGAACCCGACTCACAGCCTCCCTTTGAAGGCTAAAAGCAGTAATGTCATCAAAGAAGTGGTTCGGATTTCACTTTAAACTTAAGGTCTCAGGCATAAGCGATAGGTTTATCACAAATCCTCATATTTAATGCCTGAGATTGTTAAAATTGGACACTTCTTGGAGAAGGAAAGGAATGGGAACTACTTATCTAGTTTTGAACCAAATTTAAAATGATCTGGCTTTGCTCTTGAAAGCTCCAGGGGGTCCTCGATTTACAATACTATTTGAGATCAATAAAATCGAAAATATGCAATTCGTGGACCTTTTGTACATATCGTAAAATGTGTTCAAACTAGAGTTGGCAAAACGCCAGACGTCGGACGCCAATGACGCCAAAGCGTCGGACGCCGAGCGGCGTCGGACGCCAAATTTTTTTTGGCGTCCGACGCCAAAAGCGTCCGACAATTTGGACGCTGGGCGTCCGGCGTCCAAAAAAAAAAATTTTTTTATTTCTTTAACTAATTTTTTCGCTTTTCTGAGTGGTTTTTCATCCCAACTAAGAAAATCGACGTGAAAAATCGCTTTTTCGAGGAGTTTTTCAAGGAAAAATAAAAAAAAAAATTTTTGGACGCCGGACGCCCAGCGTCCAAATCGTCGGACGCCAAATCGGACGATTCCAACTCTGGTTCAAACTAAGAAGGAATTGATTGACTTAATTGACTCACTTCATTAAAAAAACTTTAAATATCAAACTAAATATTTTTAGATGAATTGGTTTAACTTCCTTTAATTCTGTCTACTCACTCTCATCCCACCAGATTCTCATTATCATCATGATGCGGACTGTATTTACTTACAAGAGAATCTACACAGAAATATTTCCTGATTTCGAAAGTGAAGAAGTCTTTCAAGTACGTAAATAGTTTAACATTAAATTCCAAATGAATGTTTTACATTTCATTCTATATGCTGTTTGATGCTATAGACGGCTGCAGAAAATGAAACTGGTGTAGAATATGGAGCATGCAAGAATGAAAATATATGTCATCGTTAGGGTGACCATCTGCTGGGAATTTGCCGGGACACAGCTGTACTTTTTTTCGAGCTGCTGTGTCCCGGCAGAGCATCAAAATGTCCCGGATTTTTGAAAATTTTTGAAAAAAAAAATTATTTTAGGTTTGTTCAATCAGAAATTAACTTTTCGTAAATTTTAATCTTCAACTCGTAATTCTTTCTAACATATCTCAAGAAAATATTAAATAATCTTAAAAAAATTCACATTTCATGTGCAAATTTTTTTGCAAAATTTTTGGTTCCTTTTAGAGGCATGGGTTCAAGCCCATGACTGAAAATTTTTGAATCCAAATTTTCATTATTTTTCATACTTTTTTGCATTTTTGTTGCTTGATTTATCTCGATTTATAATAATAAACACTTTAAGTAAGGTGCAAGTACCCCTATGATGTTAAACTAAAAATGTCCCGGATTTTCATCAAAATGTCCCGGATTTTTACGAAAATCTTCTGGTCAACCTAGTCATCGTTATTAAGTAGGCTACGAGAAGTTATTTCTTCTATTGGATCTTGTTTTATGACGTTTTGTATGTTCTCATTTTTTTCTTGCGTATTTTTATCTTTGGAAACAATCCAGTCTGAAATATAAGATATCATAATTAATGGTCAGTCTTAAATTACAATTTGTTTGTATTGTAAATGTTGATCACAGTGAGTACTCTCTGTATTGTTATTTGAAAAACTTAGGACAGATTTGAAATGACGACGCGCTTTAAATGCACTTCTGAAATTAAAATGAAATAATTAAAATTGAGCAGAACTTGTAAAAAAATTTTAGGTTTTACTAGGTTTTTTCACAAGAACAATACAAAACCTGATGAACCCCTATGTCACTAACTCCGACAAATGAATTAAAATTTCATTTATTTTTATAGTTTGAATTAACGATCATTTATATTTTGAATTGTTTAACGGTTTTTCTTTTTTTTAATTTAATTTTCCATTAAACATTTTGTAGTTCCTCACCCCCTTTATTATTGTAACCCCTCACTTGCTCATTAACCTGCAATAAGAGCGGATCTTTTTAGGCGGAGAAATCCACTAAATATTTGAAAGTTAATCCCTTTTAATTAAATAAAGTTTTCTAACATTTTGAAATTAGAAACATTCGAGTTTCCTTTTATTTTAAATTGGATTTTTTCAGAGAATTAGTCTAACTCCGCCATACCCCTAAAAAATGGCTAGTTGCACTTCTGATACCCGAGTGAAATTTGGAGGAATTTATAATTTTCGTAAGAAAAATTTGGAAAGTTTTGACCTAATTTTTGAACTAAATTTTGAAAAATTTTCAATTCTATTCTATTTTATTATTATATTTTAAGTTCTTTTTTAGTTTGGTGAAGTGCCTAATAAAAAATTTTCAGCAAAATTAATTTTAGAGGTCGTTCATAAATGACGTCCGAAATTAACGGTCATTTTTCAAAAAAGAACAATAGAATTCTATTGTTCTCGACCCCAACCCCCTCCCCTCCCCCTCCCTCTCCCTTGGACGTCATTTATGAACGATCCCTTCTGAACCATTCAAAAAATGTCTGTCTAGTTCTCCTCCCCAAGTTCTCTCCCCCCTGGCAATCAAACAATTTCTTATGCTAATTATGTCAGGAATTTTACCACCAACATTATTACCTAATGAAACATTAATTTACAAGATATTGCTTAATTAGTTTTTATACAAAAAAAGTTGTCGGAAATGCACTTTTTATTATTAATTAGCTTATTGATAAAAAAATATGATTGATTGAAGTATTGTACAATATGAAAGAAATTCTGAAATCTATAAGTTGAAGTTTGTATGTTACATGTAGTAAATGCTGTAATTAGGGAAAAATAGATTAGAACACTACTAGATTTTCAACGGAAAAGTTGTATCTCTTATTTATTATCTAGGTATAATTTTTGTTACAGTTTGCAAATAGATTTATTACAGAAATATGTATTCAGTCATTTAAGGTTGCTTTCATGAAAAATTATATTAAAAAAATTAAACTGCGCCTTTACCTCAATTTTATACTAATTTTCATACTTGATATACCCGAACCATATCAATTATTGGCTTATGATTTGCATTAATTAATAAAAAGTGCAAAAAACAAATTTTTTTAATATGCTCAAGCGTAAATTCATACCTAAATCAGCAATTCATTGAGCATGAAAATTGCTTATGTGGGAAATTGACAAAACCCATAAATTACTTAACATTTTTCGCACCATTCATTGTTGTGCTTCTTAAGTTCTCGGTGCTGCTTTGAATTATTTCTATCTTGGTGAATTTTTTTCGTTGGTAAAATAATTTCATGAATAAAAATTCTTTTTTGTAAATTTAAAATAAATTTTTCAAAGTACAATTGGGTGATTGTTTTCGATTTTGTCGTAAGTCCATTTGTAACTTTAAAAATCTGTAAAAAATATATGCTGCATAAGAAGTATAACAATATATATATCATTGGAAAGGTCTTTGTTAGTACTATTTAATGCCGCCATTTTTGGAACTTTTTGAATCGGTTTAATCGGTTTTATATCGGTTCAAACCCAATCAAAAATGAATGTTTAATATCTTTTTAACAAAACATCGAAATATAAAAATTCTTTTTGCTACTAGTAGCCTATATAAAAGCTCATAGCTTTTAGATACGTTCAATTTTTTTCCAGTCTTGTTACATCATTTTTAACGGCCCCAAAGTTGAAAATTTAAATGCTTATAACTCGGAATGTACAAAAGTAAAAATTATGAAACTTTTACCAAAATGTTTGTAATTATATGTAGTTTAATATGATTAACTCCAAAATAGGGTTAGTTTATAAGTTACGTCACAATATTAAAAAATGTTCAAAATGATTTTGTTTTTCACTTTTTTTATACGTTTAAGTTTAAAATTATTAAAAACAACAATGTGCATCATAATTCTGGTAAAATTATCTTTAAAATGATGTACAACATGTTTGGGGTTTGTACAAAAATGAGGTAAAAATTAATTTTTCACAATTTTGACACATTTTTTAAAAACATTTTCAAAATCTAAATACTGATTTAAAATCCTCTTTTAAAGACCTTTTCAGCAATATATAGTTTGTATATGATTACTTTTGTAGTTTTCGAGATAAATAAAAAATAATTTCTTTTTCAAATTTACAACAACAACAAGCGTCAATCGGTAAAAGTGTTATATTTCGGAAACTACAAAAGTAATCATATACAAACTATATATTGCTGAAAAGGTCTTTAAAAGAGGATTTTAAATCAGTATTTAGATTTTGAAAATGTTTTTAAAAAATGTGTCAAAATTGTGAAAAATTAATTTTTACCTCATTTTTGTACAAACCCCAAACATGTTGTACATCATTTTAAAGATAATTTTACCAGAATTATGATGCACATTGTTGTTTTTAATAATTTTAAACCTAAACGTATAAAAAAAGTGAAAAACAAAATCATTTTGAACATTTTTTAATATTGTGACGTAACTTATAAACTAACCCCATTTTGGAGTTAATCATATTAAACTACATATAATTACAAACATTTTGGTAAAAGTTTCATAATTTTTACTTTTGTACATTCCGAGTTATAAGCATTTAAATTTTCAACTTTGGGGCCGTTAAAAATGATGTAACAAGACTGGAAAAAAATTGAACGTATCTAAAAGCTATGAGCTTTTATATAGGCTACTAGTAGCAAAAAGAATTTTTATATTTCGATGTTTTGTTAAAAAGATATTAAACATTCATTTTTGATTGGGTTTGAACCGATATAAAACCGATTAAACCGATTCAAAAAGTTCCAAAAATGGCGGCATTAAATAGTACTAACAAAGACCTTTCCAATGATATATATATTGTTATACTTCTTATGCAGCATATATTTTTTACAGATTTTTAAAGTTGCAAATGGACTTACGACAAAATCGAAAACAATCACCCAATTGCCAGTTCTAATCTTTAACTGCAAGGCTGAATAATTGTTGTCGAGGCATTGATCTTAAAACGACTGAATTGTTATCGCGAAATTACAGACATGCTTCAAATTTTAAGGAAGTGATCGTTCACAAAAAAAACTGTGAAAATTTGAATTTCTAAGTTAGGTCCACGATTCTAAGCCTTTGAATATCAAATTTTACTTTTTGAAAATCCTAATTAAGGATCATTCATTTAAAAGGTCCATTAAAAATTGGAATCAATATATCTATATGAGGTCATATGGACAGAGTCCGCTCCAAAATCGCCCCAAACAAAACTAACACTATCAAAATTTTCCATTGTTTTCGGTATAAAAAGTTTTGATGGTGTTAGTAAATTTTTGAAATTTAACGGTCATTTTCTTATATGAGGTCATATATATATATATTGATTGGAATTTTTAGAATCACTTTCAGCCTCAAACATATTTCAAAATTTTCAAAAAAAAAATATTCATTTTTTGAGCAGAAATCCTCAAAATTTCAAGCCTTTGCTCCTCTTAAATAGCCATCATAATAGAATGATTCCATTTCAGAGATTAAATTCATGTCACAATTCATGTGTGCAATATTGAAAAAAAAAGCAATAATAAGCATAGTTCCGACGCTATCTGCATATATAAAATATTAATCTCAAATGCAAATAATTTAGAGATGCCAATAGTTGTCGCTCAGCTGTTCCAAAACATAGTTGTCTAGCGTGAAAATTGTAACAATTAATTGTTGTGTTGTTAATAATTAAATTAAAAAAAATACATTCATTCCTGTCAACACGTGAGGCTTGAAATTGTTTATATTGTTGCATTTAGACATTAAAAAATGTTCAAAGTCCTCGTGTTGTTAATCGAGGGACTTAAGCGCATTTTTGTCGCAGCGATCAGAAATCGATTAAATAGAAATTGCTTTAAATTACAAAATCCCTTAATTCTTCTTTTATCATCAAAAAATCCTGCAAGAAAATACAATTTTTATATAAAAAAAACTGTACAATAATAACAGAATCCATTAAATTCCGTCTCTCTATGCATGAAAAGTCTGTTTTCTTGATGTAACGGTCAAAAAATTTTTAAATTCCAACGGTCAAAAAAAATTCAAATTTTTATCGAGGGGTTTTCAACGATTTTTTTCCTTATATAATGTTAAATCGTTGATTACAGGAATTGTAGATCGTTTAACGATTTTTTAATAAGCGATGCCGGAATAACTCGATAGTAGAAAGATAATTCATCATAACAGAACTCTTAACTATGTCTGGTTTCTGAGATCTCAGCCTTGAACCAGCCAGCCAGCCGAACAAAGTGAAACTATACGCGTCATTTTTTGCAAAAATGCGCTAAAAAGTGAAAAAAAAGTTGCAGTAAAAATTGTGAAATGAATGATGAACAGTAGCTGCACGCAAAAAATTTTTTATGAAGTTAGAAATTAAAGTTTAGTCTACGAGAGGTTCTTTATGGCTGTAAACTACTCTGAATTATAAATTTTTCTGTGATCAATAAAAAATATTTCACGGTCAATTGGCAGTGCCAGTGTTAGATCAAATAGCATTCTAAGAATCATTGAGTAAATGTTGAAGGCACTAAACTTTTTGTGGATTTATTTCCTTGAATCTGAATGAAAACTAACTGCCTCGTCCCTTCATTAGAGCGTGATTGACGAGAGCAAAGAACTGAATATAAAAAAATTTTAATTAAGTTGATGAAAAATTTTAAAATTAAGTAGCAATTATTTTTTAGTTTTTTTAAAATGTGGCGCACGATCTTGTTTACAATTGGATTTATTTTAATGAATGTTGATTTTGGAAGTTTTCAGGAAGGTGAGTAAATTTTTTTGTAAATTTTATAGATCTGTCCATAGTGTGGAACTAATCAGATTTATCAAAAGGAATTTAAAAAAAAAATCAAAATTAATCCAAAATAATCAAAAATTGCTTTGATCACTTCCACATTCTGGAGATTTATGCAGTGAAATTGTTGCATTGTACATGCAAAAATATTTTTAAAAAAATTTAACAATTTTTATTGATTTTTTGTTATGAATCAGAACCTTGCAAAAACTTATTGAATTCAAAATTGCTAGGAAAAAAATTGCAAAAAATCTTTTTTCGAAAAAATAATTTCCCAATTCCTTTTGGTTCCTGAGATATAGAATAAAAATAATATTTATAAATATATATAGAAATTCCGCTATATAGTTACATACAAAACTTATTTTATCCTGGCTCAGGGGAAGCTGCAAAAAATCTGGAAATATTTTTATAAAATAGTACAATACTCTAGCTTTATTCCAAGTCTTAAATAATTATTTTTTATTTTACGCATTTTGTGTTGAAAAAATACAAAGTAGTCTCTATTAAAGATCTTTAAAAGACTTTCACTTCATTTCTGATACTAAAAAAATCTTACCAAATTATCTGATTTTGCGAATGAAGGAAATTCATTTGGGGCCGTTCACTTATGATGCCCATCAAACACATGAATTTTTAGACCCCCCTTTCTCCCTGTCACAAAGTCTTCGTTCATAAAATCCTATTGTTTAAAAATGTCAGAAAGTCTCAGAACACCCCTTCGTCCTAAAAATCGGATATCATAAGTTAACGACCCCTTAAAGATTATTAAAGTAATAAATGTTTGTTTCTTGTCGCTTTTTAGCGGAAAAAATCGTGCATTTTATTTTATTGTTATTCGTCTTGTTTATAATATTTAATTTTCTTTTGACTCTAACTATGGGAACTAAGATTTTTTTTAAAAAATTTAGGGCTATTTAGGGCGATTCTTCAGATAGCTTGCATTTTTCAAAAATGAGCTTTCATAATCCATGGTCGATTGTCCGTTATATTTAAAAATCTTTCTATTAATATCTCGTTATTTATTATGTTTTAAAAGTCGGAATGAAATTTAGTTAGTTGATCGTAGAAAATAGTTTCTGAATCAATGACAATTTGATACAAAAAAATTTAATTTAACACAAAAATTAAAGATTTTAACAATTTTGTCTTGTATTTTTTTCATGGATAAGGAAAATAGAAGCTTAAAAATTTCTCGGAGACATCCGAAGAATCGCTCTTTCAGTCTCATGAATTAAATATTCTAAGGGAGGGGGTAGGGGGTCTAAGACTGCACGACAGTTTCAAAGAATAGGATTTTTTGCATGAAGATTTTGTGATAAAAGTGGAGAAGGGTCTAAAAATTCAAATTTTTGATAGACGTCATAAGTGAACGACTCCTTACTTTATAGTTCTTTCTTCTATTATTTTATTTGAAGAACTACAATTAACTGCATTGACTTAAAAGAATGAACCGAACAGTTAAAAATTCATTATTCTTAAATCTTTTCAGCATCGTCATATTCCAACCATTTTCGTGGTGAACATCATGGATATCACTATCCAAAGAAGTACTTAAGCTATAAAATCAAAAACAATGAAATTGTCACTGATGATGCCTTACACAGAATTTTTAATGAGATCAGAAAACAGGACAAAATAAAATCAGCAACAAGCTACGACAATCGTGGTATTTTATTCAATAGAAATAAAACGCGCGATAAAGGAAGCGAAAAAGAATTTTCATACGACGAAAATGACGCTTACGGACCGAAAAAATGGAAGAAAATAAATGCACAGTGTGGTGGAGATAACCAAAGTCCAATAGCTATAGACACTCAAAATGTCACGATTCGAGAAAATGCAGATGAACTATTTATTCATGGAGTCGATCTAGTTCCACAATCCATGACTGTCGAGAATAATGGACATTCATTTAAACTTACTTTTAAGTACGAAAATGACCAAAAAATCAACATTTCCGGAGGTCCACTGAAAAATCCTTTCATCCTTGATAACATTCACTTCCACTGGGGTTCTAATACTAGTGGAAGTGAGCATGTAATCAATGGCAACAGATACGCTGCTGAATTACATATGGTCACTTACAACTCTATTTTCGGTAAGATAGTCATCTAGACATGCACATTTAAATAGTTTTCATGATCAGGAACAGAATTTATTGCGAATAATTTGTTATTCCGTAAAATTTTTACTGATTATCAAGCATGAGTGTTTTCCCTTGGACTTTGTATATTGTTGTCTACTAATGACATCAAGCTAGGTCGTTAAAAGTTAGGTTTTTAGTTTGCAATATTTTTCAATTTTATAGGTTAAAAAGTTTTAAATTAAGACCGGAATTTACCAAAACCTTGAAAATTGGTCACAGATTCTAACGTATGGGGATACTTGATATAAATTGAACGCTTTTTTGAAGAACGTGCCCCTAAAAAACGGTCGTTTTGAATTTGAAAATTGTTGACCGATGTTTGCAAAACACAATTTCAAAAATTTTTGTTTATTTAGTAATATTTTAATTTTTCATGCTACAATATTACTCATTTAACATTTTAAATTACTATTGTAATAATACTATAACATGACAAAATGAATTTTACTGAATAAACAGTTTTAAATTTGTGTTTTGCAAAAATCGGTCAGCAAATTTCAAATTCAAAACAACCGTTTTTTAGGGGCACGTTCTTCAACAAAAGCGTTCAATTACTGACACCAAATCATTGGCAAAATTAGAAATTTTTTCAAGGCGGTCCAAATAATTATCCGTTCAAAGGGCGGGGGCTGGTTCTTCCTGTTCAAACGTAACCACTATTCTAAACTAATGATCAAAATAAATTAATAAATTTTTTAATTAACTTAATTTCAAACAAAACATTTAACAGACTCAATAAGAACGGCATCTTCAGATCCAAAAGGATTAGCTGTCTTGGGTATTCTTTACGAGGTAATCTGAAAAATATTTTTAAAGAAGTCGTTCACTTAATAAGTCCATTTTGTAGTGGAAAAAAATCCAAGTGAACCACCCCAAATTTACTAAATTAATTTTACGTTCTTTAAAATCTCATTTTTATTCTTAGTATGACGAGCTTTATACTGGAAAAGATTATCCTTGGGTAAAATTCATCACGAAAGTAATCAAGGCTCACAGTACTTATACCGAGACAAAATGGGTATTTCCGATTCGAGACATCCTTAGAGATGTGGATTTTAGAGGATTGTTAAGTTATCAAGGAAGTTTAACGACACCAAATTGTTCAGAAAATGTATTATGGATGCTGTCAACGAGACCGATTGTAATTAAACAAAATGAATTGTTTGAACTTAGAAAATTGAGAAATGCAAAAGGGAGAAGGCTTATAATGAATTATAGGCCACTTCAAGAATCAAATGGACGAACAGTGACAGCATACAAATATTATTGAATGACCTGTTAAATTCAAAATTATTAAGATAGTTTAATAAATTCAATTTTACATTGACTGACATTAAATTTTGCCTTTAATTTGTTTTTGTCAGATTTTTATGAAAATTTAACGGAATTTTTTGAAATTTAAATTTTTTTGAAAACTATTCGACAGTTTCCGAAAAGAAATGAAATTGTAAGGTTTTTAAATATTCAAAAAATTCAGAGTTGCAAACAGATATCTGTGCACAGATGAGAACCGTACAATTCCTTAATAATTTGTAAGGTTTTGTCAGAATTTGTAAGGTTTTATTTCAAAAACCTTACAAATTATCTAGGAATTGTACAGTTTTCATCTGTGCACAGATATCTGTTTGCAACTCTGAAAAAATTTTTAGGTTTAGAAGAAAAAAAAAACTTTGAATCAAACCGTTAAAAATCAATTGTTCCTGAAAATTTCAATAAAAATTCAAGTTTATTGAACTTTTAATTTTTTTACTAGTCTATGGTATATAAAATACAATCATAACAAAATGAATTATTGATATATATAAAAAAAAAAATAAGAGATTTATTAAGATCATAAAATAAGCAGTTTTAGTTTTGGCAGATAAAATAATTCATGATTCAGAAAAAAATTCATCCTTCTTAGAAAGTAGTTAATTGCCTAAGTTAATTACATTAATTTTGCTTATCAATGATTTTTTTTATA
This sequence comes from Chironomus striatipennis, assembly GCA_026123125.1. Taxonomy (NCBI): domain Eukaryota; kingdom Metazoa; phylum Arthropoda; class Insecta; order Diptera; family Chironomidae; genus Chironomus; species Chironomus striatipennis. The sequence continues at coordinate 41,135,020 of CM047393.1, read as the reverse complement.
TCCATTAGAATCCGTTTATAAATTTTTAATATCTTAATTGCCGAGAAAAAAGAGAGATTCATTGTGATGCTTGAAAGACTAGAGAGATTTGACCAATATTGTCCAATTTTTGTATTTGTGACTTTTAAGTGTGATTTAGGCCAATTGTGTAAAATTCTTAATTAAGTATAGAAAAATTCTTCAATCAAAAAGAAGTTCAATTAGCGCGAAAGTCAATGCTTGTAATCAGGGGCGTAGCCAGAAATTTTTTGAGGGGGGGGGGCTTGGGATTTTTTTTCTCAAAAAATCCCTAGCAAATTGAAGAAATTTTCCAAAAAGAGGGGGGTTAAAACCCCCAACCCCCCCCCCCTGGCTACCTCCCTGCTTGTAATTAATTTTTTAGAAATCTACAAAACTACTTTGGAATCGTTCAATTATGATGTCTAATTATTAGGTTATGTGGGGATCTGAGGCTATGTGACAGTTTTTAACAATAGGATTTTTTTAAGACTCAGACACTCATCAGAAAATTGTGAAAATTGTACAATTTTACAATTTACTGATGAGTGTCTGAGCCTTGAATTTTTTGAATGAAGTTTTCGTGATGTGACTAAGAGAAAGGGCCTAAAAATACAAGTTTTAGATGCACGACATAAATGAACGACCCCTTTGCTAAAGATACAAAAATGCTATAAAATTTTGGACAATACGGATTGGATGATTATTTTCTGTTATATATCTAATTATAGGTGTATCCAGTGTAGTATATATTGCCATATTTTAAAATTCATATGTCTTTTTAAGGATTGACTCAAAGGTTCTTAAAAAATAGTATTTTAGGTCTCTAGGTTATACACTCGTAACCTTAAACATGTTTTAAAGATTACCTATTCAATTTCCTCAAAAATGATTGGTGGGAATCGCAATAATTCATGGATACACCCCTGTTCATATTAAATCGAAAAATTATTAATAAGCTAATGAAAAAATGGAACGTATTTAATTCTTGAGATTTGTAGAGCATATACTTAAATTATTTTGTAAAATATCTTTGCTTGGTATTAGTATACACATGTATACACAACATTTAATTAGCTGCAGAAGTAATTCACTGGAAGTAACTGTCATAATATGTTGCTATTCAAAATTATTATCTTTATAAATTTCTGATGTAACGCGATCGTTTAACCAAAATGCAGCATGAAGTTAAACCTGATGAATATTTTCCCAATTCTGTCATGTTCAGCACTTGTCTTGGCATGTCAACTTTTTCCGATAGAATTTGACACGAAATTGGAATTTCATCAACGGATCTATGAACTAAAGTTCCATTGATGGATAAAACATTGGCAGCATTTTCTTCGCTGAGCGTCAAGGTTTGGTACGTAAATGTTGCTTCCCTTTCGATTCTCTTTAAAATTTCTTGAGAATGCGGCGAACTTGAAACACAAAGAAGATCTTCTCCAGCCATTGAAATATAATATTTAAGATGATGCTTCTCAGTCACCTAAAATAGCAGAAATATCATCAATGTCATTTTTATTAAGACAATAAAATATATTAATCTGTCATTCTGCCAGCCTAAAAGATTATTTAAGTAAGTGAAAGAATAAGAAAATGTTGTGGAGCATTCAGATAGATTGAATGATGTTTGAGTGCAGAAAAATTGTGAATGAAAATAATTTATTGGAATTGCTTTTTCGGGGATTCAATTTTGAGCTTTGTATGAAAGAATTTAAGCCTCAAGACTGCATTTATTGTTTGGTAATGCCAGAAAATGCATTATAAAATTTAACGGTCAAAATAAATTCAAAAAATCAACTGTCAAAATAAATTTGAAAAATGTAAACCGATTCAAAATTAATTGAATCGGTTCTAAAATTCAAATTTATAATGACCGTTACTTTTCAAATATTTTTTGGCCGTTATTTTTTAAACAAACTTTTTGTGTGTCTAACTGACTCAATTCTAGAAACTGATTTTGTGGATCAAAATCATTCAGTCTAAAAATTGAATCCAAAAAAACACTTATTTTGACTAAATTTCCTCAATTTTTCATTAAAAGTGATTAAAAGCAGATCTATTAATATCTAAATCATTCTATAATAATATTTCAAGCTTTTGGTGCGATTATAATAAATGTAATAAGGATTTATGATGCAAAAATTAACAATTTAAATAAAAATTAACAACCGATTCTTAGATTTGCATTCAGATTTTTTTTGTTAGGACATAATTTAAAGAAAACGAAACCTGAATTTGTCCATTCACTAAATCCAAAGTTATTGCATTCACCGGTTCATTTCGATCTACCTACATAAGTTAAAACATTTAAAAGGGAGGGAAAAATGTTTTATAAAAAAAAAATTACAATTAATTGGTGAATTAGAGTTAGACACGTGATAGATACAAAAAACACATAAATTATGTGACAAAGAATCTCTTTTACATTAAGAAAGGAAAATTAAATTAAAAATTGTGTTAGTTACAGGAAATTTAAAATGAATCCAAATATGATCCTTAATGTCATAAATCTTACCTTAATTGGTACACATGGAAATTCTGGAAATGCATTAGCGACTGCACGAGCACCTCCTTCATTTGTAAATTCAGATATTCCAACAAAGAATTCCTTGCCAGTAAAAAGAACATCACCGCCTTCAAGCTTAGCATTTGGATCAGCTATTTCAAATAGTGCCAAATCCAATTCTTTTCTTAAAATAGCACGCACGTTTTCCACCTAAAATTAATGTTGAAATATTTCTATTTATTACTCAAGTTTGTATGTCTGGTAAAATATTGATTATGAGCTGTGGTCGGCAAAGAGCTCGGAAAAACCGTTGAAATAAAAAAAATTTGAATTTGAATTTGTTGTATTTTTAACCAAAAATTTGATTCTGAAAAATACGTTAGTTAATACATAAAATTTTTGACCAATTTTTAACTTCACTATTAGAATAAACATATTGTTTTGCAATAATTTTATACATTTAAGCAAAATCTAAGGTCTAGCATTATCAAATTTAACAAACAATCCTATATTGAGTTGAATTTAAAAAGTTCTTATTTTTACTGGATCTCACTGGATGTTTGTTTACAATTGTCAAATTTCAGAAAAAAAGAAAATTATGTCAAAATTAAAGAGTAAACAAAGAACTAAATCAACGCAAAACATCCGAAATACATTAAACTAGTGATTTTCAATTTCATTCATTAGTTTCTTATTGCGTTTGCAACAAAAATTCATAAAATATTTTATTGTTTACAAATTTTTTTAACGGTTTTAGTTCTAAAAATAAGGACTACTAAAAATAAGGACTACTAAAAATAGTACTAAACCAGAATGTACTAAAAATAAGATCCATTTGCCGACCACAGATTATGAGATAAATGCTTTAAACAAAAAAGAGGATAATTAAATTTTTCGTTGGTGATTGAAATAATGGCTGCATGTTGTAGCGTGAGTGCGATTTTGTTAGTCGAAATATGATAATAAAGTTATTTATGATCACTTAATTTCACTGTTTGCTTAATTTATTACATTTCCTCTCTTGTGTAATTGTTTCTCATTTTGATTGATTTATGAACTGGTTTGGGGATTTTTGGTTGATTAAAATAATTGTTTATAAATTTCATTTGTAACGGTGATTTGCAATTCAAATTTTGAAATATTTGCTATAAAAAATTATATTATGGCAAAAACTTAAATTTATAGCAAAATGTCAGTTGAAAACTTGAAAAATAAAATGAAATAAAATTTTTAAAAAAATCCGTTAAACTTTTTGTAGTAAAAATTCAAATCATACTTTTTATAGCAAATTCAAATCAAATTAAATTTTTGATAAAATGTCAAATTTATAGCAAAATGATCGTAAAAAGCGTTGTAGCAAATTATCAGGATGTTAATTAATTTTATAGTAAATCAAAAATGTTCTTAAATTCAACGCAAAATTGAAATTTCTACGCGCTGTTAAATTTAAAGCAAAAGTGGATTTTATAGGAAAAATTTAAGCTATAATTTTTTTTAAATTTAAATCAAAGTTGTCTATTAACATTTAATTATAGCAAAAATTCAAATATTAATTTTTATAGTAAATTTAAATTAAAAAAATTAACCGTTGAAATTTTTTTATAGCAAAAATTCAAATTCAAAAATTTAAATTAAAAATTAATCGTTGAAGTTTTTTAATAGCAAAAATTCAAATCAAAATTGTCCGTTACAATTTTTTATAGCAAAAATTAAAATATTAATTTTTATAGCAAAAATTCAAATCAAAACCGTTACAATCTTTTATATCAAAAAATTCGTTAAAAATTCAAAAAACTTTCAATTTCTCACACAAGTCTGCCATGTGCTAACTTAATTATCACTAAAAAGCTTAACAAGCTACAAACTCTTCAAAATTAATTATTCATAAAATAAGCGACAACCAAATGTCAACAAATTAAGAAGAAGAGAATTTTTTTAGAGAAGGTACCTAAATGTACAGCTCATCACAAATGGAATGTAAATAAATTTTAATTTAACAAAATAGCATAAATAAATTGACGACGCTAGACACAATTACATCATACACACTATATCCACGACATGACATGTCAATGTCTATTCAATTTATAAAAAATAAAAATCATATCGTGCGATTTTGATCTCTTTCGGAAATAGCAACAAAAAGGTGCTGAGCAAAAGAATAATTCATTTTAAATGACAATGCATGCGAAGCAAAGTAATTTATATTAAATAAATTTGTTCGCGCTATGCTAATTTATTGCTTCTTATTCACGTAAACGATTTAGGCGTGTATGCCAATCAAATTGGCCGTTTGTGACAATTCCTTACATCCGTTCCATCTGCTGCTTACCTCTTTTAGTCTCGTTGGATTGCCTGGTTTTGTCATAAGTGCAATATTATTACACACAACTGCCGTGTCTTCAATAAAGACAGACTCTGGAAGTTCCTCATCTTGTGGCATCTCAATGACATCCAATTCTAGTTCCCTCAATAGCTGCACATACGCTTCAAATTCTTTTTTCGCTACATCAATTTCAATTCCTCTCGTTCTTAATGACAATGGGATTCTAAAAAAAAATTATTGGATTATAAACAGCGGAACTGGCTTAATATCAATATTTTTATTGGATAATTTTTTTTATCGATTTTTTTTTCTGCAGCCACGAATTTTTATTAAATACTCACCTTGAGACTATTGCATGCGTATATCTCAGCGGCATTTTTTGCTTAATTTTTTTATGTCAGTTCTATGTCTCACTAAGCTTGTATAAGATTGAGTCGATAAATTGAGAAGAGAAGAAAAAATTTGAAACTCTGTGCAATAAATAAGAAATTTATGGATATTTGGGGTGGGTCTTTATTGATGGAATAAATTTTAACGAAAGTATTGATGCCGGGTATTATTTCATACATAATAATCATTGGAATTGCCTTACATATCTATTATCACAATTTGAGTTGGCTAAGCTGAAAATTTAGTCGTTCCTCTTTGAATTTTCGGATGGCAATGAGTTTCTTTATTTCCATAAAATTTTCGAGGAATTGACTTAATGTCTGCTTGCCATTTAGAAATGCATCAACAGATTCTTCACATTGATATTCAGCATTGGACACGGCAATCTCTAAAAGTTGTCGGATATTCTCTGGTAAGTATTCTGATGACTTTTCATGGTACTTTCTACTTGTGTCCTCATATTTTGAACCTAAATTAAGGAACTCTTGTGATAATGACTCAATTGACTCTTTCAGCTTATTTAGTGCTGCTTCCTTATCCAAATTATTTACAGCTTGCTTCTCATTACTTTCGATCAACGAATCTAGTTCAACATTTAATGTTTTTACGGACTGAAGTTCCTCTATAAAGTCATCTAAGTATTGATCATCATGAAGAAGTGCATGTAGTTGATCCAATTGAAGTCCTTCAATCTCTTTTATTGATGACTGGATCTTGACAGGCTCAGCAACTTTTTGACTTGCTAATTGAACTGGATTCTTTTCAAATTCTCTTATTATCACTTGACATACTCTACCCAAATCAGAATTGATTGTAAACTGTGAACAAAGGATTTTTAAGTGACTAAAACTTACTGTAACTAATTTAATTAACTTACATTCAAGATTCCAGGAGCTTTTGTTATTTGATCATTTTCTATCCATTTATGTTGAAATTTAGGCTCGACAGACAATTTTGGAATGTTGTATGGAAAGTCATGATCTAATTCTATTATCAGTGATATCTCATTCTTATTGGATTTAAATTTAATTTCATATTTTTCATTTTCAATAATTTCTGAAACACTAAATTTCACTTTTTAATATTTTACAGCCTTTAATATGAATTAAATTCATTACTTACTTGTCGTTAAACACTTTAAGAGTATCAATTTGTCTTTTTCGCTGCTCTTTTGCGTTAAACATCGTCTTAATTTAATAATTTATGAAATTTGTGAAATTTTGCTTTATTTACATTTGTTGTTAACTTGTGTATGTGTTTTTATGTTAATGTATTGGTAAAAAAACCGTTAAAAAGAAAATTTAAAAAACTTCGATAAAAATTCAAATTCTAGAAAAACCGTTAAAAAATTAGCGAAAAATTAGAAAAAGTTGACAAAAAAACAACAAAGATAAAAACATTAATAATTTAATGTTATTTAAGTTATTTAATATAAAGTGATAATGGCAACAGCTACATATTTACCTGCTGGATATACAGACTCGGAGAGTGAAGGCTACGATGACTATGATGGATATTATTTTGAAAAAACAAAAAATCCAATAAAAATAATACAAAAAAGTGAATTTGAAGAATTTCGTGACAACTTGTTGAGTCATTTAAGGGATAACAATGTATGTGAACTACGTAAGACATTAGATAAATCTATAAGTACTGGATTTGACATAGATTCAGCTGTTGATGACCATTGGAATTTGCTGTATTTTGCTTGTTCGTATGGATTTGCGGATGTTGTTAAGTTCTTAGTCGACGAACGAGGAGTAAACTTAGATATGCGTATTACTGATGGAGAAACACCACTTATGGTAGCTTGTTCCTCAACACAATGTACGGATCAGATACTTAAAATCGTCAAAATCCTTCATGAAGCTGAACCTAAACTCATCAATCGTACAAATTACGTGGGAGAAAATGCCTTAATGCTAGCAGTAAAGGCCGGTCATTTGAGTGTTTTTGAGTACTTGGTAAAAATCGGAGAGTCATATGATATCATCAGTAACAGCGGTCGTAATGTGAGTAATGTCATAAAAGTTCTATATCTTTTTTTTTTCCATTGATGGATATTTTGTTACATTATTCTTGGTGAGGATGTACTTTATTCTATGCATTATGTCTGTTAGATGTTATATGCACTCGAACGTGACAACGTAAAATTATAATGCCTACGTAAAGCATACGTTAGTTAAAGTTAACTCTACGTATATTTTTTACGTATAGATTACGTTACGTAAAATATTTACGTATAGATTACGTTACGTAAAATATTTACGTATAGATAACGTTACGTAAAATATTTACGTAAAGATTACGTTACGTAAAATATTTACGTAAAGATTACGTTACGTAAAATATTTACGTAAAGATTACGTTACGTAAAATATTTACGTATAGATTACGTTACGTAAAATATTTACGTAAACACTAAGTATAGTTCTTACGTAAATCTTATGCTACATATTACGTTTACGTAGAGTTCCCAACGTAAATCACTACGTAAGATTCTAACGTATTTTTCAAAAATTCATCGACCGTTATTTTTCAAATTATTCTTCATCGATAGATTTCAATCTTATTTTTAACAAATTCTATATCTTCTAATTCCAAAAATGCGTTCTTATCAATATTGATTGACCTAATATTTATGATTTTTTATCCATTTAGGTACTTTTTTATGCAATAGACGGAAAGAACGTGGATATTGCAAAAAAGCTTTTTGAGTTGGAAATTGATTTAGATATCCGTGACTGTTATGGAACAACTCCAAAGCAATATGCTGAAGAAAATAATGCGGAAAAGATATTGGAATTATTTCCTGTAGAAGAGTACAAGTACGAGACACCATCAACATATTACAGCTATAGTACTTTTGATGCAATCATTCCTAACACACTCGGTGAAAATTCCATGTAAGATTTCTCAAACATCTGTTCAAATTCCATTTTTATTATACATATTTTAAAATTCTTTTGCATGCACAGTCCATCATACTTTCCGGATATCGTTGCCATGCTCCGAGGAATGGATTGTGAAAGATTTATATCACATTTTTCACAAGCAAATATATCATTGGAACAATTTCTAACAATCAATGAAGAGAAACTTGAGGAAATTGGAATTCCATTACCATATCAACGTAGAATGATCCTTCTCGGTTTACACAACTTTTTCAAAGCAAAATGGACCAAAAACTCAATTTACATACCCGACAATATTAAATCACACCTCACATCCATCGACCTCGTCTACTTATTTGCCAATATTTTACGCCAAACGATTGTATTGAAGAGTCAATTGATATATTTAAGACGATTGAAAATGGATTATGGATTAAATTATCCTTTTGACAATCTGCCCATTGAACATTTGAGAAACTTTCAAAATCAAATCAATGAATTGAATCGTAAAATGAAGACAATGAAAGTGACAAAACGTCCATTATTGATACAAAAGCAAACTCAATCAATTGTATCTAATGTTCTTAAAGGATCTGACTCATTCGATATGGCAGAGATTGCAGTAAAAGTTTTGTTGCCATTGGCTGTAATCTCGATCATTGCAATTAAGTGTTTTCTTGTTAAGTAACTGAATTAAGTTTTTCAAAATTTTGAGTACATACATACTGATAACAATGTATTTTTTTTTGGACATAAGGTGAAGTTTATTGACTCGAAAAATCGGTTTTATTCTCTAATGTTTCTAAATTCATTAAATTTAAGTATTAGACTGATCATTTCTTGTTTCATATTACAGGGGGTCAATTTAAATTGAAACGTATGAAAAGTGTCAGTTAAAAATTTAAATTTGAATTTTTGTATGGAAATTTTTTAAGTTATTCAAATCGAGGACCCATGTATTAATTTTCATAAAATTTTTGATTCTCATCCTTTCAAACCTAGCCAAAAAGTCGATAAATCATAATTTTCGTCAACTATAAAAATCGACAATTCAAAATATTTAAAAACCAAAAGTAACGACTTTTTACAGTCAAGTCGACGACTCACTCAACTTCGCCTTCTGTGACCTTAGTATTTCATAACATTATAACTTTTATTTACAAACAAACAAAAAAAAAAGAAATCTGTGATCACACTACTTCCATTAAATCATATATATTTTTTTAAAAAAATAAGAAAACTTAAGCCAAAAATTTACTATAATAAATAGTGAATAAAAAAAGTAATTTAAAGACAAGACAAGTAGCAATGGAAAATATTTTATTGGGTGGATTCTCATCGTCAATTGCGACAATCTTCACTAATCCCTTAGAAGTAATTTTCTACATTAAGATTTTGTGGTGCTAATAAAAATTGAAATCGAATTTTTTTTTTTTCGAAGGTTATTAAGACAAGACTTCAGTTGCAAGGCGAATTAAAGGCTAAAGGACATCATATTGAACCTTATAAGAATTTCATGCAAGGAATAATACAAATAGCAAAGCATGATGGCATGAGTGCTTTACAAAAAGGATTATCACCATCTTTGTGCTTTCAATTTATTCTCAATGCATGTCGGTACGTAAACTTCCTCTCTTTCTTTAAGTATGAACTTGGTTCCAAACTAAAAAAAAAACTTTGTCATTCAGTTTAGGAATATATACCACAGCATACGAGAGTGGATGGACGAGAAACTCTAATGGTCATGTGTCAATAATCAAGTCAGCACTTTTTGGAGGCATTGGTGGAACAATCGGTCAAGCAATTTCAAGTCCATTTTTCATGATAAGAAATCAATTACAATCTGCAGCAGCTGAACAAATTGCTGTTGGATATCAACATAAACATCAGACAATGTCCAGTGCATTTAAAAAGATTTATAATGCTCATGGGATTAGTGGATTGTATCGAGGTGTGTTAGTCACCATACCAAGAGGAATGCTAGGCTCAGGAAGTCAAATTGCTGCTTTTGGATATTCAAAAGATGTCCTGCAGCGTAAAACTAATTTAAATCCAACGATGATATCATTTATTAGTGGATGTATAGCAGGAACTGTTATGACTATTGTTATGCATCCGCCGGATGTCATTTCGACAAGACTGTACAATCAAGGAACAAATGCTAGTGGCCAAGGACTTTATTATTCTGGAGTGATTGATTGTTTCATCAAAACTGTAAGAGCTGAAGGCTTTAAAGGACTTTACAAAGGCTTTATTCCTCACTATGTTCGAATGGGAAGTCATAGTGTTCTAGTTCTTGTAATTTTTGATGAACTTAAAGCTTTAAAATTGAAATTAAATGTTTGAATTTTTATGTCATGCTGTCCGTACCTTACAAGAGATATGTGACCCAAAAAAAGAGAGCAAATTGCTTCTCGTATGCTACAGTAACAATAAAAGTTTCCATAAGCCGAGTATAACAAGCATTGTCCTGTACATTTCCGTCATATTTTTCGTTTTTGAAGATGTATGTTGTGTGCATGAATGATAACAACATGTTGATGACCACAATACCATGATATGAGGAATGAAGAGGCTTTAAATTTACAGCATAAGTTACTGATACATGAAATTTGTTGAAAATGTTTGTATCTTTTGACTAGATTTTATAAAATATTTATGACGATAAAAATTGTGTCCATTGACAATTTCAGACCCACTCAAAGATTTTTCATAGAGTATTAAAGTTTAAAAAGTAAGGTTAGGGTTTAGGATTTTTTTGTCCGAAAATCTCTCTCTAATAAATTGAAGAATTTTTCTTTAAAAAAACAGAGAGGGGGGAGGGGGGCAAAACCCAAAATCCTCTCTGGCTACGCCTCTGGACCTGTAAAAAGACTCTAAGGGGCCGTTCACTTATTACGTAAGTGAGGCTCTGAGGGGGGGGGGGGGGGGTCAAGAGTTTGTTACGGTCTATTCAAGATATATAGATGTGTTCATACAAAGTATACTCGACCATACTTGACCATACGCTTTTTTTCTGTTTGTAAACAAACAAATGAAAAAATTTTATGAAAAAAATTTTTAAATTAAATTTCGATTTTTGACTTAAATTTGTTCACTGGATCTTATTTTTGTGTTTACAATAGCAACATTATATTGTAAATTATCATTTCTAATGCTTTTTGACCATGAAAACAAAATTAAAAGTCCAAAAATTTGAGGAACAAAATTTTACAAATTTCTTTCGTTGTGTTAGTGTTTACAAAAAATTTGAGAAATTTAAATTTTTATCCGTTAAAAACGGTAACATTTTTGAATGAACACATCTGTATATCTTGGGTCTATTGTTCTCGCAACTGATTCTTTTGTTAAAAACGTTACGCAGGGGGGGGGGGGTAAAAAATCCGAATTTTTGCGCTACGTAATAAGTGAACGGCCCCTAATTCAAAAATACTGTCAAAGTGAGAAACATAATAAATTAAACTAACCATAAGTATATTGAGTGGACTTCATATTCTACAGTATATCCTGTCTAACTTTCAATATGAACTTAATTCTCATACTAAAAGGTCAAAGATTGCAATCGGACTGGAAAACTGCTTAGCTACAGGTAAAAAGTAATAAAATGCTATAAAAAAAACTTTTTTGGAAACAATTTTTTTTTGTTTCCATCCACGCTTTTTTCATCAAAGGTTTAATTACTTATGACGTTGGGAGAGACAAATTTAGAAACAAAAAAATTTATTATCATGATAACTAACAATGGAAAGAAGTTTCAAGAAATTTAGGGAGAGCTTTTTTTGTAACATGAAAATTTCAAGGGGTTGGATTATTGTAAAATGATCAACTTTAATGAAAATTTTTGAAAAAATGGTATTTATGACGTTCATCGAAAACATAGATTTTTAGACCCCCCTCTCCCTGTCATAAAATTTTCTAAGGGTTCCCGAAGTCTCGGTCTAGACAAATTTTCGAGACTCGAGACCAAAATAAAATCCCTATAACTTGGATATTTTACAATAATTTCAAATATTAAGGTTTTAAAACATTACATTGGAGAATAGGAATCAAAAAAATCAAAAATTTGTAAAATAATTTAACTTGAACGAAAGATATTTGAATTTAAATTTTGGTCTCGGGTCTCGAAAAAAGTCGAGACCGGGAATTCGGGAAAGCCTAAAATTTTCATACAAAAAAATCCTTTTGTTTAAAACTGTCAGGCAGCCTCAGAACCCCCTCCCTCTTTAAAAATTGGACATCATAATTGGTTGTACGCAAAATTCGTAACGCCTAAAATTGGCGTTTTTGACACCCCCTCCTCCCTCGGCCGTAATAGATTTTGTATGAGATTAAAAAAAATATCGAGCGTAACAAAATCTAAGAGACCCCTCTCCTCCCTAATTGCTACGAATCTTACAGACGACTCCTAATGACATCAATCGAAAGTTCCTTTCCGAGATATGGCTGTTGGAAGTGTCTTAGTCATGGAAGAGTTGGGGGAACGAGGAGTCATTTTTTTTGTAAATATGATGGAGTTTTTACAACATGCATACACTCTAAGTTTTTGCGCATAATTTTTTGGAGCTTATCAAATTTTCATCAAATCTGGCCATTTTACGCAACCCCTTTGGAAATTTTGATGAAAAGGCAATTTTAAGTCATCGACATCGATTTCAATCATATTAAGTCATAATAAGTAGTTTCCTTAATGACAGAGCTTTGATCTAACTTGTCAAAAGTCTAAAACTTAAAGTCAATTTATTGTATGTCTAGTTAGACATTTAATTTCCATTTCACTGGAATAACTTTCAAAGCTTTTTTTCTGTTCAAGATTCTGTTTTAAAAGATTAAGATTTCTCTTTTTTAAAATGAGCAAGTAAATATGATGACATACTCACAAGAAGAATTTAGTCATTATTTTCTAATATCTCTTACTCCAACCTCAAAATTCTCAGATCCTAAATATTCATTATCCACAATAATTGTGAGCATAACTTGTTTATTGTAATATTATACACAACAGACAAGATAGAAAAACTTGTGTTTATTGTCTCCAAACTTGTGCTTCGTTAACTCAATTACCGTTTAATTACTCTGAAATCTGATATAGCTTGTAAGACATACCACACCTGCAAATAAATGTTGTACAAAATAATTGAAAAATTACACAATTTTAATTAAGAAAATGTTTATAATAATTAAAATTTATGGCTTGAGTTCCTTAAAAAAAAAAAAAAAATTGTCAACATTCTTTCTTTGGTTTCATGCTTAATGTTGTGTACAATGATTTTAAACTACAATACCATACATGCCATCACGTTTTTCATTTATGTCAGAGCTTTTTAGCCACATTGTTCATCCGAATGTGACACTATGTTAATGCATGCATAGAGTATTTAGAATATTTATAAACAGAATATGTTTGCAAACAAAAGTTTTGATTCAAAACAAAACAACTCAAGTCTATTCTCATGTTGATCAACAAATTTTAAACATTTTAATACTCGAACAGTTGAAAACTCAGGTATTGTGTTTTATTTAGCGCATCAACACTGATTCAGTGAAAAGTCAAACAATGGAACTTTTCCATACATTATGTACAACCAAGTCGTCGTGTGAATCCTTTCTTTTGTGTTGCTACACAACTTAGTAGTAAGTCAGGTGTGGGTTCCTAGGGTATATTCAGGGTAATGGTGGTATTTTCGAAAAGTATCACGAGTCATGTTCCGCGTGTGGTTTTGGTCATAACTTACTCACAATGTGTGCCGCGGCACCAAAAAAGATTGGCCACCACTGCCCTAGGGTTTTTCTACAAAAAATTTAGCAAAATGATAAAATTTAGAACCCCTTGGACATTCCTCTTGCTATATCCCTGATTCATACTTTAACCCCCGATAAGCTTATGGAACAAATAAAACTTAAAGAAAGGTGTTGATCTTTTAAAAGAAAAAAGTCAATTTTTATTTAAAAGCCACACGTTCCTGTGACATTTTTAAAATTGCTGACCTCTTTTTTTACTTTTGCCATATCACTGTTTTAGATTAGTCAAAAGTTTTAAACAAACTTTCAAAATATTCAATACATGTCAATCTGCTGTCGAATTTTTGTCCATGGTCCAAATCTTTCGAAACTGATTAAACTCAGTCTGTCAGAAATAACAAGTATAGGGAGTCCTCGATTTGAACATTTATTTTGTTCCAAATTTTTTCTATTCGAATCAAACCGTTAAAATTGAAATTTTGAATTTTTGTATGAGAAATTTTTGGTTAGGGGTCGTTCATAAATCACGTCCGAAATTAACGGTCATTTTTCAAAAAAGAACAACAGAATTCTAAGAAATTCGTTTGTTTGATTGTTCTCCACCTCATCTCCCCCTCCCCCCCCCCCCCTTCCTTGCACGTCATTTATGAACGACCCCTTATTCCAGTGTTTTCCAAACTATTTTGGGCCACGGCACACCTTGACTTTAATAAATTATCGATATTTCGATACTAAAAATAAGTTTTTTCCAGTTTTTTCGATAAAAATGTATGAAAATTTGAAAATTTTTGAAAAACAGCCTATTTTTGGGATTTTCAAAATTTTTTCGCGGCACCCCTAGACATCTTCTACGGCACACCAGTGTGCCGCGGCACACAGTTTGGACAACACTGCCTTATTCAAATGGAGTCTGTTCAAATCGTACACTTCAATCGTACGTTCAATCGTACTTATTAACACGTTTTATACTCATATGATAGTTTTGATAAAATTATTAGAATATTTTTCATATTCAACTTAAAGTTTACCTAGAAGAAGTGACATGAGCAAAAAACTTTTCTTTTATGATCCAAAAATATGAAATAAAACTTTTTCGTTCTCTGATTAAAATTTTTTTTTTCTAGTTGTTCCTTTTATCAACAGTATGTGAGTTAGTAACATCAAACGATATCCTTTGGAGCTCTTTGGAGATAACAATTTCCGTATGAAGAGATTACAGATTTGTGAATATTTAAAAGGTATCATATCATTTTTGATGTATGCAAAGTAACAAAGCATTTATGTACATGTACTTAATTTGCTCAATATACTTCAAAAAGTTATTTTTTGTAGCCACATGTACCTTTTGCTTTTGAAAGTCTATTTCAGCTTAAAACTTTATGTTACTTTATCAAAGGCTGACAAAGTTTCGACAATTTATAAAGGGGTCATAAAATTCACAGTTCTTACTTCCCATGTAACCAAATGGAAGATCGACGTATTCCCTAAGATTCTTCCATGGATGATACGTATGTATAATACATGTATCGTCCTAAGGAAAATATTGTCGCATAGCAATGGAACAAAATATGGAAGATCGAGTTTTCCATTGATGTATTATGAATTTTTCCATACAAAATTTAACTGAATGCTCTTGTGAAGTATATGAGAAAATCAAATTTAGAGCAAAATTTCTAATTTTTCTTGAGATTCGAACTTATGCGTTCCTTCGGTTATTCTTGAATGTAATATTTTTGTTACTTATGTGTATCAAAATTTTGTATGGAAATTATGGATAATACATTCGGTTTTCCATTGATGTCAAAGGAAAATGAATGGAACGTTTTGGTTACATGGGTTTCAAATGCATTAAATTTTAAAGACTTTGTTCCTCTATAAAATTGAATTTGATTTCCTTTCAAATGAATTCTCAAGAAGAACCATTTGGTACTATATTTCACCTGATAAGTCTATAAATGAATCAATCAAAATACAAATTCAAATAGCACCCATCTGGGCATAAAGGAAGCACATTTATTGCTTTTGTGGTAAAAACTCAAACTCAAAATACTCAAATTTTACAATAACTTCCTTTTCTACAGCTGTGCCTTTCATTCAACATTGATGATGTATGCATTAAGAATCAAAATCAATATGGCAATAAAACACAGATGAAATCGTACATCAAAAAAAGTTGAAGGAAGTTTACCATAAAAAAATCGTATTACAGAAACTTTTGATTGCCTGCATATTTAGATGAGATGAAAATAAGGAATGAGGAAATATCAAATGAGTATCGTATTTGTTGCAAACTTTCTGATAATAGAATAAGGCATTATTGAATTTCTTTATAAAAATATTTCATAGCTGTCTGACCGAGAAAATGGAATTGAATTTGTTATATTTGCTTTAAGGGTTGTTTTGAAGAGTGTTACCATGGATTTAGGGGATTGGATCATTTTAAATCATATTTATTCATTTTATTGACAAAATAATGTTTTCTGAGGAAGTATTTAGTTAACTGGTATTCAATTCAATTCAATAGATTTGCCCTAGTTTTTCCCTAATAACCAGAAATTTCAAAGGCTAGTTTAAAGCAAGCTTAAAACTAACTTTATTTAGAAAGACTAGCTAAAAGTTAGCTGAGAACTAGCTTTTAACTAACTTTGAAATTTTCTGGTTATTGGGGTTTGCTGTGTCCCAAGCTGTATCTCATAAGAAAAATCTGATGTGTGTAAATTAAGTCCGACAGACTTATCGAAAGGGACTTTTTAATAAGCATATTCAAATTTGAAGATTCAAAAAATTATGCATTTTTCGAGCATGTTCTAGCACATTTTCCGACTTCAATCGAAAGACGATATTGTCCTCACTTTGTCCGTAATACTGCATCACAGTTTGTGGACTCAACTGATCTCACAGGAAAGCTTCATTTGACTTGAAATTTGGCACAGTGGTAGCTTCTATGTAGAACGAGCCTGAATTTGATTTTGGAACAGGTCACTTCCTTTCCAAGTTACGACTATTGGAATTGACTGAAGTTGACATTTTTCATACAAATTTGACTTTTTTGTTATAAATTTGTGTTTAAAGTCCAAATCACTTGATATTTGTGGGGGGGGGGGACTTTTTTTTCAAAATTTTACTTACCTCCTTCACTAACTTTTCCCAAAGGGGTCGCAATGTTAAAAATTCGCCAACTTGGATTAAAATTTGACTGGCAACAAAAATTTTTCATTTTAAAAAAAATTTTGTATGGAAAGTTAGAAAGTGTGCCATGAGTCAAAATTAAATTTGATTTTTCAAAGGTTCTAAACAATATTTTTTGGAAATAAAGCCATTTTCTGTGATCAGGCTTATTCCAATTGTCGTTTAAAAGCTTAATATTGTAGATAAAAGGATCAAAAAATCATTACACAATTTTTGATTTTTCTCCCATCACGGCACACTTTCTCACTTTTCATACAAAATTTTTTTGAAATCAAAAATTTTTGTTGCCAGTCAAATTTTAATCCAAGTTGGCGAATTTTTAACATTGCGACCCCTTTGACTTTTCCTGAACATGTTGAAAATGTGTGAGGGGTTATTTTGAGGGGATCGGGGGTCAAAAAATTATTCTTTAAGGGGTTTGATTTTTATCCAAAAAACTATCAAATTTTTTAACAATTCTCCAAAAGAGGGGAGTATACACCCAAAAAGCCTTTCTCGCCTTTATCTTTCTACCTTTTTGCTTATTACATTGATAAAAATATACAAAAATAATTCAATATGCGTATAATTTACGAAACTTAAAATTTTCTTAAATATTTGCTCCTACACATTCCGACTAATAATATCCGGATCTAAAATGTTTTACAATAAAAAAAAATCCATCTTATTATTATTAGAACTAAAAGTATAATAAAAGTAGGTAGGAAGATAAAAATCAAGTAAATTCTTTATTTATGGACGACATTCACCAGCATTATTTTTTTAATATAATAAATTCAAATGTCACAAAAGTCTGCGTTGACAAATCAAATGACTGGAAATAAAAGTCGTTTACTTTGCGCAAATTTATTTTTTTTAAGGTTCTCAGAAAAAATACTTTAACCTCAATACCCAAATTGAAAATTTTTCCTTAAATTACTTAGAATTTATTATTAACCCAAAGAATTTTTAGACTCAATTAATTGTTTACTACTCGTGCTACTTTTTCAATTTTAAATTTATAACAAAGGCTTGATTATACTCAATTAGTACTCATAAAATCAATTTAAGGCGCTCGTGCTACTAAAATATCCTTATATTTTTCACATTGTTTGTTCAGTCAAGCAAATGAAATTCTTTCTTATTTTTTACAACATTTCTTCCATTAACAAAAAATAGACACTTCTGTCCACTTTATGTCAGTTTCATGAACAATTCTTAAGGGAGTAGTAATTGTATCGATTATTGCTTTTGTAAATACAATTAGCACATAAAAAAGGAAATGTATAATCACTTTATTTTCCTCAGTCTTCTTGGAACTATCAAATAAATGCGTTGTTGTAAAGCAATGACAAACAATTTTGTGGAAATTTTTACTACCTATCCTATCTCAAAAAAATATTTAAGGGCTCGGTCGTTAAATTTGTAACGCCAAAAAATAACAATTTTGAACCCCTCCCCGTAGCAAAGTGTAACAAAATCCAGACTTCTCCCTCTCCCCTTCCGTAACTTAACAAAATTTTATTTTTTTTTTTTCTAAAACAGCTGAAAATTCCTTGAAAATATAAAATTTATTGAGAATTAAATTCATAAATTTAATTTTGATGCAAACTTTTCCAAAAAATATTTATTTTGATCTAAATCTTAAAATAAATATAATTTTGAAGCTACAGAGAAAAATTAGCAAAAATAAATATTTTAATGAAAAATTTATCTTAAAATCTCTAAATCAT
Source organism: Chironomus striatipennis (assembly GCA_026123125.1). NCBI lineage: Eukaryota > Metazoa > Arthropoda > Insecta > Diptera > Chironomidae > Chironomus > Chironomus striatipennis. The sequence continues at coordinate 41,116,261 of CM047393.1, read as the reverse complement.
ATAAAATTGTCAAAATTTTTGCTAATTTGCAATAAATTCTTCCACCCCTCCGTATCTTAGACCCTTCTCCATCCCCCCTTCCAAAATGTTGCAAATTTAGTGAACGACTCCTTGAAAGAAATGTTTATTGTCATTTGATGATGCTTATATGTATGTATATATGGTCTGTTGTTCATTCTTTTTTCCTCGGAACAAAGAAACGAAGTGATTTATGAAATGGAAATAAGTAGCATATTTTTATGATTTTGTGTAACAAATTTTTTTTGAGTAAAAAGGTTAAAAAATTTGCATTTTGGTCCTCTTGGAGTTTGTTTTATTTTTAAATTATAAAGAGCTTTTATTTTGAAAACTTGTGAATAACTAGAATTAAACTTAGTAATTTGAAGATCATTATTCTAAAGCACAATAGATAAAAGAAATTATAGGGGGTCCTCGATTTGAACAGTTGTTTTGTTCCAAAATTTTTCTATTAAAATTGAAACGTTTGAAAAATGACCGTTGAAGGTGAAAATTTGAATTTTTGTATGGGAAATTTTTATTCAAATCGAATTTGTTCAAATCGAGGACCCCCTATAATATCATTCCATAAATATCTAATAAAGAGTCCAATTCAGAACGCATACAATGAAGGTTTTGGGTTCAAACTCCCTCTTTATTGGAAAATTTTCATCATTTTGCTAAGGTCTTTTGAAAAAAATTCAATCACTCTCTCTTTCCACTCTCAGAAAATTTATGACACCGTCTTCAATGATTTATTAATTGAGGTGGAAAAATTATGCGCTATTTGAATTCTACGAAATTTAAATGTATAAAATAAATTTAGATTCGCATTTGCATATTAAATGGCTAAAATCAGCTCAAATTAAAAGTATTTTTAGTCTTCGAACTGTGAATATGTTTACCAGAAACGTAGCCAGAAATTTTCAAGAGGGGTCAGAAATATTTTTTGGATGAAGAACTTTTGTAAGACATTAACAAAATGAAGAAATTTTTGTTGAGAGAGGAAAGGGATTTGTACCCCTAATCCTGACGTTTAATAAAATCTTTAAGATTTAAAAGCCAGTAGCTTTAAGCTATAATTGATCAGTGAGCTTTTCCATCAATAAATTGTCGTAATTTAATACATTTTAATTTTCACTTAATAGGAATGAAAAGGAAGCTTCGCTTGTGTAGAAAATTTCTATAAATTTCTATTTCTGAAATCTTACAAAATTTCATTTCTGAAGTCTTATAAAGGGCCGTTCTCTTAGTACGTTCGCTTTTTAGAGAATAGAAGGAGGTCTTGGATGTTTTAAGTAAAATGAAAAAAAAATAACATAACTACAAAAAACGTAATGAAAGGAGGAGGAAATTTCTAAAAGAGTCGTTTTTTGCGAAACATACTAAGTGACGTACTAACGTACTAAGAAAATTTTCATCTACAGTAAAAAAATATTTTAATAAATTTAATCACTTTTTGCATGTTTTTTTAATTAAGGGTCAAAATGTTTATAAAAAGCTTTACTTTTATCCTCGAAAATACCATAGTCATCATCAGAATTGTTATTATTGTGTTGAAAGTATGCAGAAAATTCCTATGCGAGACAATTGCTAGCATGCTTCAACTTTTCTCTCTTTGACATTTCTCTCGTGCTCTTTTCGCGTTATCAAGTCTCTCCGGTCTCGAACGATGAAGAAAAAGGGATGAAAAATTGTTGCTTCCGCAGGAACCTTTTTACAAATATTCTTTCAGTTTGCTCTAACACTTCGATCCGTATGGTTTGAAATATTTAAAGTGCCGATAAATTTGGAATGTGAATAAATATTGAATTTATAGCAGATCAGTGAAAATTTAATGAGCCATGCTTAATTTGTAAAAGTGTAATGACTTGAAGGCAAAAAGTGATGAATTATATTGCAAAATGAGCAACAAATGACAAGGATGTGATCAACGATTTATTATGAAGTATATGTGCAAAAGTGCTTGATCATGTATGAATAATTTATCATATTATACGATACATAGTTGAGTCCATTAGCTGCAGATATGGATAGTGGAATTGAATATAAAGTGGATTATGCAATTAGAAATTCTATCACATAAACATCAAATAGCACTAAAGGCAATGATAGTTATGAGGTTAAAGGATGACAAAGTTGATATAGCATTTTGTGTAAAATGATTGATTCAGTGCCAACAAATGTGCTTCAGAATTGTACGATTGAAGTAATTAATCGTTACCCAAAGCTATCTAATGAAAATGTTACGAATATTGCAAGTTACAATCGATCGAATGTTGTGGATATTTTAAGTGACACATTTGTTAAATTTTCGGACGTATATGCGGATACTACATCTCAAATATATTTTAAGTAAGTTTCAGGTTATGATTGTCTGCAGATGACTTCTGATATGTTAAAAGTTCTCATGGGCGATTTATTTCATATGAGGATTCTATTAGTTTAACTTTGGCGTCCAATTTTTAGGAGGGAAAGTGGTCGGAAGCCGTAAATTTTTGAAAAGGGTCTGAAGGAGGAGGGGTCATAAAATCCACGATTTTGACGGATGTTTTAAGAGAAAGACCCCTTAGTAAATAATTTTTGAGTCTTATATAAAGTCTCTTGAATAGAATCCTTAGTTTTATTATAAAACGTAGATTAAGAAAGAACTAACTAGATCTGATTTTGATATCATATTGTACAAAAAAGGGACATAAAAATTCCAACAAACTCGATAAAAACATTGAATAATCTAAAAACTGAAAGACCTTGACATGCGGTTGATCAAAGCTAAGCGATAAAAAAGATGAGAATAAAGTTTGCAAAAACAAACATAATTTTAGTCCATTTTATTTAAACGTCTTTTGGAAGCATCTTAATTTATAGTTGACACATTTTATTGGTTAAAATTTTCGGAAGTTTGTGAAATCTGTTCGTGTGAGAAAAAAAGGAAATTAAAAAGTTGATATAAGCAGTTTTCTCGAAGGCATAAGACAAGGAAATACGAAAGCTTTCAAAAAAGCGTAAATTTTAGAAACTCAATTTCTGTCAATTGATGAAGATACTGAATTGATAATACGATATTATATTTTTGATTACAGAAAATAAATTGAATTTTTTTAACAAGAAAAATCGTCTCTCGAATCGCATTTTTTACGATTCCTTTTACGTACGGTTAATTTAATATGAAAGAAATTCATACCTCATTTAATTTATGTCACGCACAAGCCATTTGAAATTTAGATTTTTTTATCTTATTATGGATTTAAGTACCTACATTTTGATTGTTTTTTAACCCAAAGTTCAAATCTTGGATTTAGATCCGATTAAATTTCATAAATTTATATTCTCTATAAACTTTCTAAATAACTTTTCTTATATCCTGTAAAAATAATAGCTGAAGGGACATAAAAACTCGATGAATTTAATTCGAGAAAATAAATATGCTGAATTGACTTTTATCAGCCTACAATTATTTATTTTTGGCATTTAAATTAGAAAGCTTTGTTTTTTTGGCACGCGATACTTCAAAAAAATCTTAAATTCATCATTATAATAAATTACAAATAAAAAGAAATTAATTCCGAGATGTTTGAAGTGCTTAAAGTATCTCTTAACGCAAAATAAAGCTTATCTAAAAATTCGCCTACAACACGAGCCAAATATCAAAACTTTTGAAAAATAATGTAGGATTATCTTAATAAAATAGGATTCAAATTCTTTGTGAATAATTAAAGATTCAGTATTACTCAAAAAGGCTCATGTGATGATTCATCTATTATATAACTTTTTTTTTATCTATAGCAGTGGTTGCCAACATTTTTGGTGTCTCGGCACATTTCTCAAAAATTTAAGTTCTGACTAGATTTTTAAAATTTTTCCTCTTCAAAAATCTGCAAAAATCTTGGAAAATCTGAATTTTCCAAAAAATTGTCTTTTTTGGGGGTCTCAGAAAAATTTATCGGCACTCCTGAGACTTTTTCCGGCATACAGACTGGCCATCACTGATCTATAAGAAATTTGATAATAGTAATCTTGGTTTTTTTTCTATTGCAAAATAATGCAAAAAAAATTATCATTTTTTTTCTAGAACAAAATTTAAGTCTCTATTGATATCGTTTCAAAAATTTTTTAATATATTACTTTGTATGGTTTATTTCTACTGGGGCCGACGAATTTTCTGGATTTGTATTTTTTCTTAAAAACCTGCCTATAGCAACATGAAGATTTTTTTTTGTTATATTCTGAAAGAGGGTTGGGGTATTTTGACATAATCAACTTCATTGTAACGAGCTTTCACTTTCATAATACTTTTTGTTACAATTACACCTATACACTTTCTTTCTAATATAGGTATTTCTAGTCTATTGAAAGGAATATGTAGGAAAATGATACCATAAAAATGATTTATTTTTCTTCAAATTTTAATTAACAAGATTCTGTAAATGATTTGGAAAAAATAGCTTTAATCCTAAACAGAAAATTTTAGGAACAGGATTTCTGATGGAAAATTTAAAGACATAATAGGATTAGATTAACAAGGGGTACTCAATTTGAACAATTGTTTTGTTCTAAAAAAATTTTACACAAATCGAAACTCACGAAAAATGAATGTTAAAAATGAAATTTGAATTTTTGTACGAAGGATTTTTGGTTACTCAAATCAGAACATCTGAAATCGAGGGCCCCCTTTACAATAATTAAGAAATAAATAATAATACATGAAACTATAGATTTGACATTATATTATCAAATTTTAATTTTAAACATTTTTTAAATTTAAAAGATCTTTCAAGAAACTTTTTAAAAATTTCAGAAAAATTCAATGAAAATTCAATCATTTTCAGTAAGAGTGATATCCTTTACTAAGTTCGTGCTTGTCACTAACATATTAATACAAAAATTAATTCGACTACCAGTAATGTTTATTTAAAATTCAAGAAGAAATTCCAAAAGACATCAAACTTTATTTACATTACGTCAATAACACAACATGCCGTAAGCAACTAAATTAATTATGCCAATTTTAGTCCATCCAATTAAGAATCATTATGTGTCAGGCGTAAACTATATCATTAATAGGAAGATGTCTTTTTGAGGATAATAATGGTTCGTTTTTACTGGAATTTCAGTTTCCTTCCTCAATAAAAGAATTCCTGTTTGTATGTTTGTTTGTAGCATGTGCTATAATTTCTCTTGAGATTTAAGTACATCTTTAACACATTAAGAGCGTGATCCCAATGAAAGACATACGACTTGAGATTTTTTTTCTTATTATTATAATTTGAAACTGAGGAGAGAAAGAAAAAGAAAATTGAGAACGAGGCTGGAAAACAGCCTGCAAATGAGATTTGAGATAATACAAAAAGCAGTCAACATAACTCTACTGAATGGCTGAATGGATAGGAGGATTAATGTCAAATGGTGTTTCGTCATGTTTTTCAAGTGAAATTCTTACTCTAAGTTCCATTTTTTTCCAACGTTTCTAATAAATGTCATCTAAAGTTTTAATTGATTTCAATTTTAATGAGTTTTTTAAACAATTAGGAACGGATAGAAAAATAAAATATTGATGTTAAGTTTTTTGATTAGTCAATAAAAATCAATAATGAAATTGCCAAAATTTAAAGCAATCTTACTGATGTTTTTCTTAAATGAGTCCATTATAAGATTTTGAAAACTTTTTAAATCAAACTTTTCACCTCGACACAGTAAATTATTGATTATTTATTCAAGCGTCTTTATATGGAGCCATTAAACATACGAAACATGCAAGTAACGCAAACAAAAAGTTTGGAAAAGAAAAAAAAATCATAAAAGATTGATTTCGAAGAAAATTTATCGTATTTCATGCGTTGGATTGATTTGGTGCATTTATGGTTTCAATGACGTCATTGTCGAAAATCAAAATGGATCAAATTTTTAAGGTCTTCAGGGTGCTTATTGTGCTGGATAAATGGCGCAAATCAAACATAGTTAAATTCCGATTACGATTTTTGCCAATTGTTTGCTACTTTATTGTGATGAATTTCCATTTAATCATCATCTACCCACAATAGTGCTATAATTCAGTCCTTTATGATTCCATGAAAAATATTTTCCGAAGCTCATTTTTCAGTCTATTGGGAATCAAATATTTGTTTTCTTCACGTTTCATGATTTTCATTAAGGATAACATTGTAGACTTACCTGTGGCATACTACAAACTACGACGTACTTTACCTTTTTCAAAATTGTAATTCACTCATAAAAATTTCAAAATGTCAAGCTGACGCTTGTATAACCAACGTGTAAATATTAATAGCTAATTTTGGCCAATGTCCTGGATACTTTTTTACAACAGAAGTTATTTTTAAATTTATTATTAAAATGATGTTACAGAAGATGAAAAAAAAAGAACACGAGCCTTTCATTTTTCACAACAGCCCCTTTGGCATAAATGGAGCTTTGAAATAAATTGCATTGCTCCTTTGTGAATAATCATATTAGATATTGCTCGCAAATCGTGCAAACTCTTAGTCACAAAGAGTAAGTTTTATATCCGATGAAAAATTATGACATTAATTTTTGATATTATAATGCGGAGCAAGTTTTGTTTGTTGAAATAACTAACTTTGTTGTTTGAGTATGTTAAAAGCACTTCCTTAATCAAACAAAACCCATTCTGAAGTAGATTTTGTGAAAATATGAAATAATTGAATAATTGCTTAACAATTTTGGAGTATTATTTGATTTTCTTGATTGCTTCGTCTCTTCAAAAAGCATTGAGTCATAGAATCTGAAGATTATTTTAATTCCTTCCACGAAAATCTAATATCTGCAATTTCAATTTTGTTATGCATCTCGAGTCTCACAAATCTTATTATCATGGATACTTTATGCTTTGAGAAATATTGAAATGTGAGAAGTCGTTCATAAATGACGTCCAGCAGGGGAGGAGGGGCTAAGGTCAAAAACAATAGAATTTTTTAGAATTGTATTGTTGTTTTTTTTTTAATATAACGTTAATTTCGCACGTCATTCTGAACGACCCCTGAGAGAAAATGTGCAAATGGGCATCATCTGCTGTACAAAATATTATCACTAAGCTAAAATTAAATTCCAAATTTTTATTAAGCTCTCAAATATACACTGTAAATTTGAGAAGGATGGATACAAAGAAAATTTTTAATAAATATTTTGGCGAAAATTCCACAACATCCCTTCATAAAATATTGATTTAGTAAGCCTCCATAATGTTAAATCATTTATTGACCAGCTTTAATATTTCATGAGTTTTTGTGTATCCACTCATGTTGGTAATCTTTTTGGGTTAATGGTCAAATATTTTGAGCTAGTGACTTTTAAACTTAATGATTAACAATTTATATCCTTCATTTTTCAAATTATAAATATGCGTGGATAGGCTGATTTTTGTTTGGTAGTGATTTATTAAGTTTTTAAGAATCAAATTTCATCTTTTTAAAATCTTCAACTTTTCTTTTCGTTAAAAAATTATTAGAAAAAATCTGAAAAAATCTAAATTATTAAAGGGTCAGAAATGGTTGAATTTATGAAACGTGGATATTATGAGTACTTAAATTAATATTTATAAACCATTTTTTTAACCATCAAGATTGACGGTCGACAAACGGTCGATTACCAAGAAAAATGACCAAGAACTAAAACCACAGGTATAAATTGAAAACGACCAGTCCATTAACAAAATGAGAAACATTCATTAAATTTAAAGCTGTAATGGACGTGACTTGAAATTAAGCAAATGGAATTTCTAAACAGTCTTATTTTAGTAAAAAAAGAAGTAGTCAAATCTTTAGAGATCACAAAAATGTCTTCAAAAATAAGAAGCTGTTACCGCACAGATTTCTCAAAGCTTTTTATTCGGAGCTAAATCTTTTCGGAATCATTTCATTCTTTTCTTAACAAAAATCTAGAGAAGTGATCCTTTTATCTTTATAATCAATCATACACGTGTATTGAATGACATTGTAATATGGTACCCAAAAAATGATAAATATGGCTCATTATAAGAGAGTTGAAGTTGTTTAGTGAGGAAAAAAATCATTCAAAGGCTTTAAGGGGTCATTCACTTATGACGTCCATCAAAAACTTGGATTTTTAAACCCTCATCCCTTCTCTGTTTTAACTCCCATCTTTTTGGAAAATTTCTTCAATTTTTTGGGAAAAACCCACCCCCCCCCACCCCCCTAAATTTTTCGTTCCACACAAAAAAATTCTAACCCGTCCCCCTCGAAAAATTTCTGTTTCTTCTCTCACAAAATCTTTATCAAAAAAAAAAAAAACTTTTTGCATGGAACTAACACACATTCTCAGAATCTTTATTTTCCTAAAAATTGGATTGAATAAGCTAACGTTCCCGTATAGCTTAATGGAATTCTAAAGACAAAGTTGTACTCATTTAATTATCAAATTTTATTTCCTGTGTAACTGCAACATGCTTGTAATTTTGCAATTTTAGTTCACAGGAAAAATTAATGTAATAAACACTTTATTAGCAACAGCGCAATCAAAATGAGTGATTAAAAGTTACGGAAAAACAAAAATTAATTTAATTTATCGAAGAATTGAGACTTTCTTTTAATTTAAAAGCTTTTAATCAGCTTAGTTGATAAAAGACTGTATAATGAAGTTATTACTCAAAATTAATGAGTTTCAAAGTTTTGTATATTCAAATGAGCATTATTAAAATGAACATAATTGGGAATATTTATTGTAGACAAGGCGTAAACACTTGGGATTTCCGGGATTGATCCTCAAAAATCCCAGCATATCCCAAAAAATCTCAAATTCCTTACAAAAATCCCAAAATCCCAAAAATCCCAGAAAATCCCAAAAAATCTCCTTGATTGTAAGATTAATGATTTGATTAACGAATTCATTATCAGCTAATTAAATTTGATGGTTTGCTGTTATGACCAACAGAATCAAAAATATCGTTAGAGAATTTTCAAAAAAGGTTACATTAAAATGAAATGGATTAATAGATAATTAAGTTACATAATCCAGAAAATTCATTTAGAGCAGTAGATTCCATTGTAATACTGCATCTCATTTGATTATTTTTTTAGCTTATTATTCAACTGAAAAATTCATTAACAACCCTTTTAATGATGATTATTTAGAGAACTGAATGAATTTTTTATGCATGAAGTAAAATATGATGAAAAACGTGCTTTTTGTTATTTTCAGAGAATTTCTGAGTGGGTGCCTTTTTAGCACACTAAATCGTAAGCCTTATGAGCTATCATGGCAACTGAGAATATTCTGGTCCCTTTTGTTCGGTGTTATGTTAGTCATAGCTATTTCTGGCAACTGTATAGTATTATGGATTGTTCTTGGTAAGTCAAAAAAATTTTATTTAATATTTTTTAAGTTGATGACTTTACAATTTTTGTTTTCCTGGCCAGCTCATCGAAGAATGCGAACAGTGACGAATTATTTCCTCCTTAATCTTAGTATTTCGGATTTACTTATGGCTTCATTGAATTGTGTCTTCAATTTTATATTCATGATTGATTCAGGTACGAAGTGGCTTTTATCAAAAAATCAATGTCAATTTAAGAACATCCATTTCTTCTTACAGATTGGCCATTCGGTTACATTTACTGTATAATCAATAATTTTATTGCAAATGTTTCAGTTGCGGCTTCTGTTTTTACTCTCGTTGCAATATCATTTGACAGGTAGCATAAAGAAATTAGATTTGTAATGTCATTACCACAAAGAATACAGCATATTCGTTGACATCCTTAATGCTGAATAAATAACACAATTTATCATAGCACAGAGCTTGTGACATTTGATTTAATTTTTTACATTTAGATATATTGCTATTGTGAAGCCTCTTCATCACCGTACATCACGTAAAAAAGCGAGAATATTTCTGTTCATAATATGGTTCACAAGCTGTGTTTTAGCAGCTCCATGTCTGATATATTCTCAGATATCAACCAAAAGGTAAACGTATATTTAAAACGCAATTTATAATACGACTTACATCACTGATGCTTTTATAGTTTTGAAAAATAATAGAGTTCATCTTTAAATTCAATCATTTCACTGTTAGTTCCTTTCTGTAAATAAATGATTTATCTTGCTTTTCATTTATCCTTAAATTGAATTTTGAGTAGAATCAACTTAAAAGAATGAAGAGAGTCAAGTAAAAATAAAAAGCTTTCTTTGTTGCATCATTGACTTGACTTTTTACAAGATTTAGATTTTATTTTTCAAACATAATTTTATTTTATTTTCATAGCATATTATTTGACGTTGAAAAAAATAAAATCATAAATTGTTGTTTATCTTTACTGGATTTTCCTTCATCATAGATACTCCAGTGGAAAAACAAGAACTGTTTGTTACATGTTATGGCCGGATGGAGGTTTTCCGACTTCAAAAATGGATTACATGTAAGTATCATAAATGTTTTGTTTCAAACGTGAATAAGGTTGTAGAGCTCAAACTGTTTGAAAACTTCAAAAAAATGAGTGTTAAACTTAATAATATCTAATTTTAATATCGATTGAATGGATGAATAAATCTGAATAATTTTTTTTTTTTTTTTTTGACTTTTCATTCCATTTTCAATAAAGTTTTCAATTAATTTTTAATATGCGAGAATAATATAAGAATGCAAATGATTGCAAAATGTAATTATTTCAAATAAAATTGAACCTTTTTTCATTTTTGATATGCATGAATATTTAAATGGATTCATTTTTATAATTTTACAGTTTTCGGAAGGATTTCATTAATTCTATTATGATAAAAACAAAGAAAGAACTTTTACGCTTTTAAACAAGAACTGACATTAAATATTATAAAAAAATTCAATTCCTAGTTTTTTTTATTCTTTCTGAAGCCATTGTGACTTGAAATTTGGGGGGAAGGGGTTAGAAATTTAAGGGGGAAGGGGTTAGAAATTTAAGGGGGAAGTGGTTAGAAATTTAATTTTCGGGTTGAATTTCAGTTTTTTTTACGAAAAACTTTAGCAAATTAAAGAAATTTTCTGGTGAGGGAAGGGGGTTGAAAATTAACACCCATTCATCACCCACTGGTTCCGCAACTGATTTATGAATTACTTGTCAAAACTGATAAACAGGGCTCGAATTCGACTCGAATTTTTTGTCAAATATGTATGGTGGAGTCGATTCCGAGACGACTCCATACAAAATTTCATCGACTTCGAGCTCTGGTGATAAAGTTTCAATAAATTTTTAAAATAATATTATTTAATTTTCTTCATCGTTTATACATTAACTACGTCATCCTCTATGCCTTCAATCTAAAATACGTCATTTGAAATTTTCATAAAATAAAACAAGAAATCATAAGTTGAAAAAATTAGTTTAAAGTTAAACTACTGATTACTTGTGATGTGTATATTGATAAATATTAAAAATAAGTTAAACTGCATCTGTTTTGATTAAAAGTAACTAAAAAATCAAAGACTTTTCTCAAAAATTGTTTTTCATATAAAAATTTTAGCACAAGAGGAAAAGTTTTTGTAAATTTCGTCAAATTCCATCATTAAATCTTGAAATAACTTATTGTTTTACATAAATTGATTAAAATACTTAATGGATTTGTCAATTTCAATTGATTATTGTTGATATTTAAGAAAATTTTAACGATGAAGTACTGATTTGCATAAAATTTTGACCAAGAGCAAATATTATTTTCTAATTTCTCGCCTTAAATCTGCATAAACACTTACAAGCTATACATTATCTGAAAGCTTATGCAAAATAAAATAAGATTCAGTAAAGAAATCTAAAAGAAAACGGAATTAAGTGAGCAATTTTTCACAAAGATCTTTAATATAAGTCGCCATTTTTGAAAATCGAATTTTGATTTAACCATGAATGTTAGTAATGATATTAATCATGAGTTAATTACATTTTATCTTATATTACATGTATCAATTCAAAAACATTAGTTAAATCATATAGTTTGATCAAAATTTTAAAATTTTCCAATCTCGGCTAAACGAATGCGACTTGTTGTTGTTGTAATTTAAGAAAATTTTGGAAAATTTAGTTAACCACGTGTGGAAAAGAAAATTTTTATAGTTATTTATATTACATTAGTTAACAGTAATAAACATATAAAAACAACTTTTCGAAAGAAAGAGTTTAAGAAGGAGAAAAATGCAAAAATCCAAATCGGCTAAACGAATGCGTAGCACCTTATTAATATTTGTGAAATTTGCATTTTATAAATTCCTTAATGTACGAAATGGCACTTTTAAGTAACGTTTTAGGTCCATTTGGGAGTTGTGAAGAGCTGTGCGGAATGAAACGAAGTGAATGAACCATTGCTGAGCGAAGCGAAGTGAATGAACCATTGCTGAGCGAAGCGAAGCAATGGTTTGTGAAACTTCGTTTCATTCCGCACAGCTCTTCACAACTCCCAAATGGACCTAAAACGTTACTTAAAAGTGCCATTTCGTACATTAAGGAATTTATAAAATGCAAATTTCACAAATATTAATACAGACTACATTTTTAGCAGTTTAGTAAAGTTTATGATTAACATTTTATACTTAAGAAAAAAAGAATATGAAGTATAGATCGCCAAAAACTATAATAATAAAAAAAATAAAAATGCTACTAAATCCCTTTTTTTTAAAAAAATTATCAAGAAGAATGTAAATTTTTTTTTAAAAAAAAATTCTTTAAATGGGGTGTAAAATTATTTTTGGGGGGTCGAAAAAATCAGTTTTTTGGCTTTTTGACCCCTTTAATGGCCTTTAAATTGAAAAATTCCTGCAGATTATGAATCTACTCATCGAGACGCACATTTTGGTACCAAAAACTTCTCATAAAAGTGGTGGGAACATAGTGAACTCGAAAATGGGCTTTTTGGGTGAAACAAATAACTTACACGCGATGCGTGGAAGTTAAGATTGTTTACTTAACAAGATTTTTGTGATCTTAAGCAATTTTCAGAAAAATAAAAATAAAGCGGAAGCAAATTTTTGAAAGTTCATATCATCAACCTCGATATCGAAATATTGAAAAACTTTTGTCGGCGTGTGTACCATTTATTGCTTAATCGTGTAGATATCAAAATATATAAATGAACAAATATTGAATCTTTATGGATTCACCCTCATCATAATATATCATAAAAAAAAATATCACTGAATTATCACTTTGAAAGAACTTTTATGGTCCTCAAAGAATTGCAAAACTTTTTTTTTCTTCAAAGACGAATCTTGCTTCTTTTTAAAAGAAACGTTTGAGATAAATAAAAAAAAGTTTACAGAAGGATTCGCGAGAATTCATTATGTTGATACACAAACTGCGGTGTTTATTTGTTAAAGAAGAAAACATTTTTAATTTTATTAAATGTTTTTTTCACGTGTTTACCAACTTATTATTCCATTAGTATAGATTAATAATAATAACGGAATTATATGAATATAAATTGAATTTTTGAGTAGGAAAATAGAATATTTGGGCAATTCTACAGATGAAATTTCACACAAAAACTCATTTTTCTCTTTATTCACTAATTTTTCCTTTGCTTTACCTATTCTCAATGATGTATTTCTTCATTTAACACCTTTAAGACTTAATTACACATGTCAAAACACTCTAATTTCCGAGATATTTTCACTTTTATGCCCGTTGCTTATACCTTTTTTTCGGAAATTGTCAATTTTGATTTTTTTGAATGCTTAATTTGAAGCTCATGAGCACTTATGACGCTTCTTTATTGAACTAACTGATAGTTCTTTGTTTGTTGTATCCCTATTGCAGCTCACTTACACTTAAATATCAATAGCTAAGCGAAATATTTTAACTTTTCTTAAAAAATTGTCGAGGTATAAGCAACGAAATGCTTAATCCGTGAAAAAATGATTTCTTTAAAATTGAAAATTTAACTTAATGATGAATTGTTACTTTAATTATAATGTTGATAATGAAACTTTGACTGTAAATAAAGATGTTTAGCTAGGTTGCATAAAGTGTTCATTATGATAAATAGCAATTTTTTATGAATTAATTTTTTAATGAACACGGATCAATTTTTTGAATTTTCAAAAAATCCAGTGATCTGTAGAATTGCCCATTTAGAATATAAAAATATTCAAATTGTAAACTTTTCACTTATAAATTTTATTTCAACTTGAAAATAATTTTAAAATCTTTCAATCATCTTCAAGTATTTTTTCTACCATAAATTTATACTTGACATAAAGAACTGTTAAATCTCTTGAAATAAACAAGCCATCATCTTTAAATATTTTTTTTCTCCATGGAGACTTTAACTGAGAATGTGAAAGTACAATATGAAAGAATTTATTATGACCCTAGGATGGCTATAGATTTATCCTATCAATGCGTGTTATTGAAAATTGAGTAATGTCTTTATGCAATGAGGAGCCTTGATTTAAGTAATTCTTTTGTTTTGAAAAAAAAAAAATCTCCTCAAAAAAAAACTTATGTAAAAAAAACAGTTGAAAAAAAGAAAATTTTAATTTGTATGGGGACTTTAGTAACTCAAATCTTTAGTAACAAAATTCTAGAGTTTTAATCAAAACTTTAATATTAAATAAAAATTTAATATATTTAATAATGCAGATTTATAGACATCCGCCAATAATAAAATATTTTCGTCACAATTCACATTTTTGTTATAACAAGTGCTCAAGAAAATAAATTAAGGAATTTGATATTTCTTCCTAAAAAATATTTTAGAAATGTTAATGATTCAGCAATAATGCACAAAACAGAAAAATATCACAAATAACATGATTTGTGAGTAATCAAATGTTGCAATCATCTGTTGTTCATTTTTCTTTATTATTGTAGATGCTTCATGCGATTTCCAATCACATACTTTTGCAATTTTTCTATTCTTTATTTCCATCTGTCATTGTGAAATAAAATATTATGTTTTTGCGACTAAGGGCATTTATAAATGATGTGTAGTCTGGAATAGAATTTTCTTGAAAATCTTTAATTCATCTCATATTTAAAGTTATTTTGTAAACAATAAAAAAATAAAATATTAAAATTACGAATGAAATGATTCATCTATGGGTAAGCTTTTTATATGAAAAATCTTCTTCATTACTGTTTGAATTTCTCTAAGAAACGAGAAAATTTTGCTTTTTTTCAATAAACAACGAAGGATAAGAAATGGTTCGAATAATAAAATTATTTATTAGTTGCGTATATAAGATGGAAGGATGCTACATTCACTAAATAATTTAATCAGCACATACTAATAGAACCTTTCATATATCGATGATGAAAAAATAATAACTTTCAATGCTTATGAAATTTCTTTTTTATTTTCATAAAACTTTTATTACAGATATAACATCGTATTTCTAATACTCACATACGCCATTCCGATAATAGTAATGATTTTCTGTTATTCATTAATGGGACGTGAACTTTGGGGCAGCAGATCAATTGGAGAGCATACAGAACGTCAGCTTGAATCAATGAGATCAAAACGAAAGGTATGGAATATTCACATTTGATCAATATTCATTCATTCATTCATTCATTCATATGTCCAATAATATTTGAATGCATGGGTGACATTAAGGTATGAATAATCAGAAAAGATATGTTTTTGAATATGGATTTAATCATTTGTTATGGACGTTTTGACAACACATTGGGCCGCTTTCACTAAGGTGGATAATCCTATCCAAAGATTATCCTCTTTTTTGATCCGAGGATAATCCGAGAAAAATTAAGAAAAATTATTTTCAAAAAAACCACTGGACAATCTCTGGATAATCCTTATCCATGGATAATCTTTTTTAGTGAAATCCAACAGTCCAAAAAAATTTTTTTGAAGATAATTTTTCTTAATTTTTCATGAAATTTTAAATGTGAAAAAATTTTGTGGATTATCCTCGGATCAAAAAAGAGGATATCTTCGGATAGGATTATCCACCTTAGTGAAAGCAGTCCATTAAGTTTAAAAATTGAAAGCAATGTAAATACCTTGAAAATCTTTGAGGATAAATTGATAGATGTTTGACTCCTTGGAGATCTTGTTTTCATATTTTGGCATTGTTTTCGAATTTTAAAAATAAAATTCAGGCTTTTGACAAACATACATCATAAAATAAAATTTGTGATGCCATGCAGTATAAATTTTTAATGTTGCTGAAAAGTTGACTTGTCTTTATTTTTGTTACTAAAGACTGCTTGGCTAAAAACAAACAATGTGTTACGTAGTGAAATAAAATTTCAAGAATTTAAAAATTTTCCCTAAGCAATCGTAAAAAATTTCTTGAAAAATCTTAAAGTGAACAATTCTTGCTTAGATACCTAGTAAACAGACTTCTTAAACAGACGCGATTACATTATTTTTAATTTTTTAATACCCTGTTTTTACGTTATAAGCCTGTGACTTATTTGAGAAAAAAAGTTCAAAAAATCTCGAAAAAAGGCTTATTAACGAGTAGTGGCTTATTAACGAAATGTAAACAAAGGAAGAAAAATCAAAAATTTTCATATAAATCATGAAAAATTTTAAAACTTTTCTATCATAAACGATTTCAAATGTTGCAATAAGTCATTTAAAACCAAAAAAAAATAGTTTAATCATGCTTAATTAATAGTATTTTGGTAGTGGCTTATTAACGGATACAAAAAACTTTTTATTTTCAAATTTCTTTAAGAAGCCAGTGGCTTAGTAACGAGTAGTGGCTTATAACGTAAAAACAGGGTAATCTGTTCGTGGAGTTGACATTATCATCGCAATTTAGTAACCATAAGAACGTTAATAAAATTTATTTTCTATAAGAATTTTCTTAGAAATGCGTCTAGTCTATTAGGTATGTACTTTATGAACAAACGATATAAAAGTTTTTAAGAGAATTTAACTTGTTTATCAAATTAAAATAGAAGCGAATGAACAAATCAACTTTTAAGGTATTTTAAATTCTTCTTGTCAAAAACTTATAAATTTATGTACGTATTACACATTACCATACATACATTAACATTGAAAATTCAATTGAAAAAAATAATATTTCAGTTATTATTATTCAAGTATTTAGAAAGCACAAACTACCTAATTAAAAATATGTTGATACATAATCTTCAAATTAAATTTACTATTCAGTTTGACTGCATGAATCTTTCTTCAGAAATAAAAAAAAATGGAACTAGAATTTACCTTTAAGAGATGTGAATAAAAAGTAACAGATTTAAGGTTGAACTGGGGGTGGAAAAGCACAAAAATATATTAATAACTCTTGTTTGTGACTTTGAAAAATATCTCTAGGTCCAATAGAATTGCTAAACTTATTACATTTAAAGAGAAAAAAGTAATATTCCAAAAGTCCACAAAGCCCACTGATAACAACATTTTATTCGATAAGTTTTTGAATTTTATTACATTTTAATTTATTTTTAGCAATAGAATTTTGTGGTTGTGAAAGTTCAAGAACATGTTTTGAAGGTCAAATTTTCTTTTAATATGCTTTCCCGTAGGCTAATAAGAAATATTTGAAATTTAGAACAAAAACGTTTTACATTGTTTAATTCCTCATCCTCATGTTCCGACAAGGTAATCCATCATGTTAACAACAGTAACGGTTCGACTTACCGTCTTCATAAATATTCTTATTATTACCTTTTTATCCTTTAAGTAAATTGTATTGGTTGATTCATTTATTAATGACGTCTAGTGTTTATGTAGAAGGTACAATTTGTATTGCTTAAGTAGGAGGAGGGGGTCGCAGATTTTGTCTATAATTTTTTATATTATTAAAATCCCCTGAAAATTTAAGAGGACTGGGTAGGGGGGATAGGATTAAACAAAAAATAAGTCTAATGTGAAACGAAAAGTGTGAACTGCCATGACCTGCTGGAGGAACTGAGATCCCTATCGAAGACGGGTCCTATTGTACCGTTAGATGAGGAGGAGGGTTAAAAAATGTTCATTTTTAGGATTGCAAACTTTTCTACCAATCCTAAGTTGACCGTTCAAACACTGCACCAAAAATAAAAAAATTCAAAATAAGCACTTTAAAACAGCAATCAAAAATCAACTCTGAACAAGCTTTTAAAACTGTCTCGTGGAAATACGATACTTAATACGTAAAAACAACGAATTTAAAAAAAAAAAAAACATTTTACGATTATGAACGTAATTTGTAATCGACCTAATACTGCTTGTTTAAATATATTCGTGTCTTAATTAGCTACCATGAAAAACCTCGTTAAGAGTGTTAAAACATTTTCTTTCCTTATAAAGTCTCTAAGCATTCAATTACCCAAAGAAAATTTCATTAAAAATAAAGTAAACGTAAAAATGAAATATTAGGGTAAGAGGGGATAATAAGATGATTAGTATTTAATTCGATGACTACAACACAACATTAAAGAGAAAATGAGAAAACTTAACTTGAAGTAGGATTGATGATATTATTTTTTTTGACAGTTGAAAACAGTTGCCCTTTTTTGATGTTGTTGTTTCTTGCTATGTACGTGCTTCTTTAGGTCTTAAGCTGATAATTAAA
The DNA here is from genome assembly GCA_026123125.1 of Chironomus striatipennis. Classification (NCBI taxonomy): domain Eukaryota; kingdom Metazoa; phylum Arthropoda; class Insecta; order Diptera; family Chironomidae; genus Chironomus; species Chironomus striatipennis. The sequence goes on along the minus strand of CM047393.1, from coordinate 41,097,753 downwards.
CTTGACTTTTGATTATTATTAATAGAATTTATTACGTTAATTTTTTTGACAGGTTGTTCGGATGTTTGTCATGATTGTGACTATGTTTGCTGTGTTTTGGTTACCATATCACTTATTCTTCATATATTCATATCACAACGTTTCTATGGCATCAGCAAGCTACGTACAGCATTTATATTTAGCATTCTATTTTCTTGCCATGTCCAATGCTGGAGTAAATCCATGTATATACTACTACATGAATGAAAGGTAAAGAAATACTCAATCAAAATTGATGACGAAAGTATATTATTTCAAATTTTCATATTTCCATACGCATTCTTGGGTCTTCTTTTATTTCCATTATCTGCATTGTAATATTTCACCCAGATTTCGAATATACTTCCAACAAATCATATGTTGCTGCTGTCGTATAACAACGTCTAAATCTCAAACAAGGACTAGCTCACCGCAGGGTATTTTACTCGGAAAGCATTCAAATTCAGATGGTATGCAAGGGAAATCACGTTTATGTAAGTGAATACATTTGTTTGTTTTATGATCTTATTGTATCAATTTCACATTTTATTATTCAATATTCTGAATAGCACGCCAGAAAACATTATCAGTAAAATGGCATCAAAGTATGAATGAAATAAGATCACACGATAAAAATTATATTGAGACGAGAAGAATAAGAGAAACTCCAATACGACATCGATCCGAATTGGCAAAGCTTAACGACACAAATGAGTATTATTCGAGGCAAGAATCATTAGCAACTGCATCCACACCACTTATGAAATCAAATGCTCTTAATGCTTCTGATAATACGATTTACTTATTCAGAGATTCGAGCATTCGAAATTCAATGAAAATTCCCTAAGTCATTCAGTATGGATTTACGTGATGGAGTTCAACATTTACGTGATAAAAGGAAATCAACAGACTATCAGACATTGATTCAAAAATTGATGGAATTAGATTCTATAGCATTACTCTCTTTTCATCCTCCTCCATACAAAAATATAAATCATGTAAATTTCATCATTGAGAGATTTCTTATTTTTTCATCTGTTCTGTTCGGTATTCAAATCAATGTTATCGACAGAAGATCCTAAAAGTTCAATGTTTTCTTAAGAAAAATGAGGTACATGTTTTATATAGAATATATCTGGGAATAACAAAACAAAATCTGCAGTGTTTCACAAATAAATAAAATGTTGAATGTTATGTAAGATATACAAATACTGGGGGGCCCTCAATTTGAGTTGACTCGATTTGTGTGGTTTCTATTTGAGTAGCTAAAGTGTACCCATACAAAATAATCAAAATTTCCATACGTTTCGAGTTGAGTATATTTTTTCCGGAACCAAAAAATTATTCAAACCGAGGCCCTCCAGTACAGCAATGCGTATTTCGGAAGTAAAGTGTCAAGCTTTGTGGAATAACAACGAATATTCTTATGTTATGTTATAGGCAAAAAGTCATTCTCTTGAAAGTTGATGTAAGTGATAAAATAGAATAAATTCACAGAACTTATCCAAATCCTATTCTTCTTTATTCTATAGACCTTTCCATCCTTCTCTGTATTATTTACCAAAGTCGATAAAATAGAGTGATTGTAGATAACATCCATTATTTGAATAATTTCTATAAATTTGTTGAAAATTGTACAAATGTAAAGGACTTTAAAAATCTTAAATTTAACTTTATCAATCAGTATTGCTCAATCTTTTACCAGCAGTGGTGCAAAAAAAGGACGAATATTTGTTAATTAAATTTTTATTGAGAAAAGGCTTGTACTGTGATTGTAAATTTAACGGATTTTAATGAAAATGTGAAATAAAAGTTTATTTATTTGTGCATTAAAATTTATTTCTTTCAATTGGGATCTTTCATAAATGATGTCCGAAATTAACGGTTATTTTTTTAAAAAGAACAGGAGAATTCTTAGAAATTCTATTGATTCTGACCTCAACACTCTAAGGGGGGGTCTTAAGATGTCATTTATAAACGACCCCATTTATTATTTGATGTTAAATTTTCAGATTTATTCTACTGGCACTTAATTAATTGCAAGAATTTTCATTTGATCAACAGATTGTTTTGATTTAATTGGATTATTAACTAATTTTCAGAAATGCTTGAGCTTCAAGCATCATTATTCGCCAACATCATTAATTACAGAGCAGAATATTTTTTTTTTTTAATTATTAAACCTCTTTGACCCTTGTTAGCATTAAAATCCTGTATTTGTCTGAAATGGGAAATCTCATGGAATAATGTTTCTTGATAAAATATATGAAAATATTTTCATTATTAATGATTACAAACTTAAAAAATTCTTGAAATAAACTGAAAAATCTTGATCACTTATGAGAAGTAAATTGACAAAGCAATCCCAATTAGTGACCGGTTTCTTTTCTACAACAGCATTGAGAGCCATAATATCATCATTGAAAACAATTGTGTATTATTCGAAACAATCCTTTTGTCAGTAAAACAAACCACAAAAAGTTTTGTGTATTTTCAGTATTTTAAATTCTTAAAATATTCATGATTTATTTTCAGCAAGTTTTGGAATCGTGGTCTGGTCCTTTTCTAACAAATGAATTCGTTCTAAAAATATTTCATTTGAAACAACTTTCAAGTAATTTCTACAAATAATTAAGGTTGAGGACCTTTAATATAAAACTGAAAATGTTTCTTCCTTTTCCACTTGATGACTTTTATGTGTCTTCTTCTTACAGCTAAACGAATCGCTGCGAACATTTTCACTTCTATTTTAACATTCTAACCACATTTTTTTTCATTTGAAATGTGGCACAATAAAATTATTGTATGTGTTACGAGAACATACATTGAATCTTTTTTCATTCCTTAAAGACAAATTTCATACAATTCAAGTTGACTCAAGCGTACTCTCATGATGATATATTACACTTGAGAAAAATAATAGAGCAAATTCTAAGTGTTGATGAAAATAGATATCATTATATCACAGTACAAGTTTCCTTAATTTGAGCATAAAATAAAGCAGAAATTTGTGAAACTTCCTCTTTTTCATGCATTTAATCTAATGAGGATAAAAAGTTTACAAAATTGTTCCTTGCGTTAGCAAAAAAAAAAAAATAAGAATTAAATTTAAGTTTTTTTTCTGGTGATTGTTCGACTAAAACATTTTATGTTGAGTTTTAAAAATTTTCATTATTGTATATTGTACATGACATTTTCTAACAATTGGAGAAGAAAGGAGAAATAGTTTGGAAACAATGTGGACTCCTGTTGAGAGAAGATTTTGTTTTAAAGATTTTTCAAGCAAAACTGATATTTTAGGTTAATTTAATTTAAATGATTTTAGAAAAATATTATCAAAAAAATTAAATCAAAATTTGCTAATATTTATGGTAATTTATGGCTTTTTAAGCAACTATTTATCCCTATTTATGATTTTATTTAGTTTTGTAACATTAAAACTTGAATACTTGAGAGTCTTGAGACAGCTCAAAAGAATGATAAAAATTTACGAAATTTTTTTTTATCACAAATCAAAACTGAATATTAGCCCAAAACCCTAAAAGATTTCCCAAATGATTTACATATGATAATATATTTGAAAGAAGAAGAAGAAGACAAAAGATTGAAAAATGATTTTTGAAGATTTCGGAACTATCATATAACTTTTCTGATGAAAAGTAAGCAATTGAAATATCCATTTCACTTTTAAACTTTTCATTTCAAATCGATATTATATTAATTGGATGAGGTTATTTTGTCAGCATTTTATCTCATAAATGACGTTCAAAGGTGGGGGAAGGGGGTGTTGAGGAGGTTGAAAATAATAGAATTTTTTGGAATTTCTTTATTATTTTTTTGGAAAAAAATGGTCGTTAATTTCGGACGTCATTTATAAACGATCCCTAATCTGGTAGAAATTTATGCTTGACATTGAAGCACTTGAAAAAAAAATCAAATAATTTGAAGATTTTTTTTTTCCTTAATACTTACTTCGATGACCATTCAGATCAATTATGATCCCTAATCTCTTCCCAAAACTGACTTTATCGTTTGCGGCAAATTTCTAATACCAATTACAGTACTTTCTCTATTAACGGCCTCTTTCCAAGAGTTTTTTTGGATGCCCGCATGACTTTTTACCTTTAACAAATTTTTCCTTCATAATTCTCTTGAATTTGTGAATTTATTTTTGAAAATGATTTTAACTAGAAATGACTTGTTAGAGATCACTGAAATTTAATAATGAAACAAAATATCCCATGATGGCACAAAAAAATGTCCATCACTGCCACAAATGTCACAAAAAAATTTTAACATTTTGGACAAATTTTAAAATAAAACAAAAAAATTTTCATTCACAAATGCTTTGTCCTTCCTACAAAAGTGATTCAAATATTTCATCCCAAACTCCGACTATTTCATTTTTATGGAAGTGAAAAAGCATTACTCAAAGGTTAAAATATATCAGATTATCTACCAAAAATTCCATAACCACCATCATCATCATGACTTTCATAACTGAGCAGAAAAAAAATGCAGAAAATTTTCCAAGAGACAATAAAAGCATTTTTATAGCTTCTCTCAATTTGTTATCCGAAACTCTCATTCTCTTTTTTTTCCTACACTTGAATCTCTCTTAAGAGAAAAGGAGAATGTGGATAAAAAAAAATTGTTGCTTCCGCAGGATTTTTTTTTATCTTTTCTTTTAGTTTGTTGCAACATTTCAATTCGAACGGTTCGGAAGGAAATGATGAGTTCAAATGAAGAACTCGTGTGATTGTGGGAAATGAAAAAGTGAAGATGAAAGTTTAATAAGGAATTAGAATTGATAGATTCGAGTGATTTGAATGAAGTGTGAAATGGGTAGAAATATTTATTAAGGATGCTAAAAATGTGATTGACAATTTAGATCACTAAATAAATTGGATTAAGTCTAGTGAAAGAAAATGTTTTATCATGCATAAGTAATTTATTATCTGTGAAACATGAAGAAGTCATTGCTATGCATCATAAAATTGGATATACAGTGAAAAATGCAAATTAAAATATCATCACAAAATAATAATAAAATAGCTTCTATAGCTATCACAGTAATGAGGTGAAAAGATGAGAAAGTTAATTGAGTTTTCTGTCTAAAATGATAGATTCAGTGCCAACCAATGTGCTTCAAAATTGTACGATTGAGGTCATTAATCGTTATCCAAAGCTTTCAAATGAAAACATAACGGATATAACATTTTATAACAGATCAAATGTAGTGGATATTTTAAGTGATATATTTATTAAATATTCGGATGTATATACGGAAACAACATCGCAAATTATTTTTAAGTAAGTTTTAAAACTGCTGTCAAAGTTTTATTAAAGAAACTTCCTTAAGTGTTGCGTGCTGACATCTTTCAATTTAATTAAATTTGTTGTGAACAACGGCATAGTTAGGAGGGTGATTAGGTGATTTTTCACCCACCTCAATGGCAAATTTCTTTAATTTGCTAAGGTTTTTTGTAAAAAAAAACGAAAAATCACGCCCCCCTTAAAATTCTTGGCTTCGTCACTGTTGTAAAGCCAAAAAAGTCACAAATTATATAATGAAATCCAATTTTGTTATTATGTGTATAGGAAGAGGATTGCGGTGTATTTCATGTTTTAAAAAATTCAAGGACAAAAAAGTTCAAACATAAAAAAATACCTATATTTAAGAATACTTTGACTATATTTTAATATTTTTGTCATCGAATTTGAAGTACCTGATTTACGCTCCTTTTTGTGACAAAAATTTTCGTCTAAATTCTATTTTGGAAATTTCTTAGAAAGGAATTAACACTGATTGTTTACGCTGCTTGAATTATTTTCATCAAAATATATTTTGTGTTTATTAAGCTAAGAAGAAAAATCAGAAACAGTTTTTAATGAGACATTATTTTTTTATTGAAGATCATTAAGGATGTAAAAATGTTTTTTTATTTAATTCGGATTAAGAATTAAAAAGTTTTAAATACGTATTAATTTAGATCAGTGCTAGTGAAACCGTACTCTCAATGCGGCTAAAAACTCTAAAGGGGATGCTCGGACGCTCCTGACTCTGTGCTGTAAAATGTGTAGTGAGAATCAAAGTTTGAGCAGAACTAAAACAAATAATGATGAGTTTGCAATATTATCATTAAGGAAAAAATAATGAGATTGTGTTTTGAATCCTATAAATGAAACAGAAATAACGCAATTCTATTTTCGAGAAATTGATTATTCCAGTGGCGTATTGAGAACTTTTTAAATGGGGAATTGTGGTGTAAATTTGATTTTTTCAATAAAATGTATTTTTTTCACTAAAACCCCTAGAAAATTAAGGGTAAAATTCGTAAAGGGTCATTCACTTAAAATGTTTAATTTTTAGGGGGTAGTGGGGTCTGAGGCTGTATGACAGTCGTTATCACGCCACTGGATTTTTCAGAATCCTAAGCAACTTCATTTTAAAGTGGTTTACATAGTTTCATATACGGTGAAAAACTTTTCCCAAAACTCTTATTTAACTTGGTTTTATTCAAGCATGGCAAACAAGCATCTAACATACCATCATTGATATATTAATGTACAACCAGACACTTACGGTTTTTTCTCCTAAAAAAGAAGTTATTCTACAAGCATATTTATTATGAAAAAGTTTTTCACGTGTATACTTGCTCGAGCATCAATATTTTAGTTCCAAATGATTTCTTATTCATTTTTTTCGCCTTGTACCTTTAAGTTATTTTTGGTGATTTTGGGTAAGAAATCAAACAAAATGTGCAAAATTTAATTAGGTATTTATTTGTGCTTTTTCGTAAATGAGTTTAGGAAATTAATTGCTTCGCGATCACAAGAATCGCTCAATTTGTGTCGAAAACCAAAAATATCAAGAGAATGTATGAAAATTATTCAAAGGGAATTAAAAATTAATAATTAAGGTGACCAAAACTTTATGCTATATTGAGTTTTATCTAATCTGTTTGGAAATCACAAGATAAAGTCATGATAAATGGTCAATACTAAGTACATCTTTATCAGTTAAGAGCAAGGCTATGAATGAATTAAATTTTGCTATTGTTCCGGATAAAAAAAATTTGAGTGTCATAGCCTTGGTTAAGAGGCAGTCTTAAATAAACAAAATAAATTAAAATCTAAATCGATAAAATCAATGAATCATCTAAGAAGAGGTGTATACAGGCCCGCATTGTAATGCTTTTCTAAACTCGGTACAAAATTTTTCGCCTTGGAAAATTTTTTTGGAATTTTAAGGTTTTTCATGAAAAGTTTTGTATGGGCTCGCTTCACTCTGTAAATATTCTAAATTTCTTGATTTTATAAAATATTTCAGTCATAAAATTTATAATCTTTGAACATCCCTACTGAAAAAATTAATTCTGACAACTCTTCTAAATCAAATAAATAAAGAGTTTTTGAAAACATTTAGAAAAAATGTTTAATGTCCCATATTCACAAGACCCCTAGTTCCAGTAAAATGCTTGATTTTTTTATACGCTTCTCCTCGTTTTTTTAATCTGAAATCCTAAGCAAACTTAACAAGTTGACAGTTTATTAAGGCAGTAATAAAATTCTAAAAAAGCTTTCTAAAAGTGATTTTTATGCATAAAAAAACAAATTTAAAAAAAATAATTAAAGGCCTAATGTTTAACTTTGATTATCAGTATGCTAATTATAGAGAGATTTATGCTCAAGGTAATTTTTTGAAGTTCTTCTACTGGCTTCTCTGATAATGGAAAAAAATATGTTTCATTATTTTTGAAAAGTTCATGAATAAACAACATGTAAAGCAAAGTTTACATCCAACTTATCTGACGTGAAGTTAACTCTAAAAAAATAGAATAAATGCTTTCTATGTGAAAAAAATCCATAGCAATTGAAAGCTTATTGACAGCATACAGAATGAAATTTTTATAAAAATTCCATATTCTGCATTTTTCATGTTGATTTCTCGTTTAAAAAGCAAACAAAAAATACCAAGAGTAATACCGTCAAAAAAAATTTTTTTGTCCGTGGAAACTTTGAAACTTTAACAATAGTCATTAAATTATGTGTATGTCCGAATAAAAATGGTCCAAATTTTCTTTTTTTTTAAATGAACCCGAGTCATTTGAGACATCTAAAAACTTTTCTAATAAGGACTTGAAAACTTGATAAAAACACCGTTTGAAGGCTTTCTGATGTTTCACTTTGCTTTTTTACGTGAACTGGTGTTTGCCAGCATTTATTTTTTCTCTGAAAAAAAAAACTCAAACCTCATATTAAAAAATGATAAAAACATGGAAATTTATGTAAATATTGGGTAAATGTGATAAATTCGAGTGAATGCGGCTTATAATAAATTACGTTATTCAAACAAAATTTAATGTCTATTAAATCGTTTCACTCAAATTCTATAAAACATATATTTCAACCTTCATTTTCAAACATTTTTCTTTTTTAAAGAGAATATAAAAAATTTAATTGTTATCTTCATCACGCATCATTTCATGACAAGAATAGAAAAATTTAAGAAAAAAAATCAATTTTTCGCCATTTTTCAATAAATTAAATTTCTTCGTTTTTTGCACATCCCCTAAAAGATTGAACATTCTTGTTATTTTCAGAGCTTAAAACTCAGGGTGAGCAACTGATTGAATTTTTCAAAAAAAAACGAAAACTGATCAAAAGTAAATAAAAAAAAATTGATTAACAAGAATGATGAAAATTAATTAAAAATGACCAAAAAACGATTTCATCAGTTCCACGCCCTGCCTTCAAACTCACAAAAAGAAAAACTTTTTTTTTGAACAAGTAACATGAAGTAAGGAAAGTTCCATATAAAAAAAATTGTTTTTAGAAATTTTATCTATCGTTTCTCTTGGCATCAATTAGACATAATAAAAATTACTGTAAGAAACGAAAACATATTTGTTTCCTGCAGATTGATATTTATTAACTTCTACAACTATTAAGCAATCAATTATTTAATTAAAAGTATTATATTCAATTGCTCACTAACCTAATTGAAAAATTTCCAAAAGCAATAAAGTATGAAATATGAAAGACAAAGTTAAAATGAAAATTTGAATTTTTATATGGAAAATTTTTGGTTTGTCAAAACGAAACAATTCAAGACGAGACTGCAGGGACGTTGCCAGCCAGGTGGGTTTTGACCCTTTCTTTTGGAAAATTTCTTCAATTTGAGAGGGAATTTTTGAGAAAAAAATACCACCCCCCCCCCTGCTAAATTTTTCTTTCCATGCAAAAATATTTCAACCCTCCTCAAAAAATTTCTGGTTACGCCCCTGTGAGACTGTTCAAATCGAGGACCCTCTGTACACAAATTAAACATTACAATTCCATAAATTAAATTTTCCTAAATTTTATGAATTATAATTTGCGGATTTAATATATGCTAACCAATTGTTCGCATCATCCAACGAATTTTCACTACAAACATATTTACATTTCAATGACTACAAAAGAAATTACAGCAGCTCACACAAAGTTCATTTCAATTTTTTCTTTTATCAACATCATATTATTTTAATTAATAGGATATGCTTTTTATTTTTTATAATATTACATTTAATTCCCATTTAATTATTTTATTAAATTGCCAGCATATAATTTAACGAGCGAAAATTCTCAGAAGAATATGAATGTAAATAGTTGTATGATTATTTCTATACAATAAATGCACAATGGGTGAAATTTTCATATCATTCCGAATCATAAAGCCATAATAAAAGTCTTTTGAACAATAAAATATGAAATATCCACTAATGAATATTCGTATGAAGTTTTAGTACGAAAAATAAAATGAGAATTTTTTTTTCATTATTTTTACAGAGAATTCTTAAGCGAATGCCTTTTTAGCACACTGAATCGAAAGCCCTATGAATTGTCATGGCAACTGAGAATTTTTTGGTCCCTTTTATTCAGTGTAATGCTAGTCATAGCTATTTCTGGCAACTGTATAGTATTATGGATTGTTCTTGGTAAGTCACGTACTTTCTTTGCATTTATTAAAAATGATGAATAGACAAAATAATCCCAATTCTTCCAATCATTTGTTCCTGTTTTTATTTTTTCTCTCTGGTCAGCTCATCGAAGAATGCGAACAGTGACGAATTATTTCCTCCTTAATCTTAGTATTTCGGATTTACTTATGGCTTCATTGAATTGTGTCTTCAATTTTATATTCATGATTGATTCAGGTACGAAGTGGTTTTTATCAAAAAATCGATGTCAATTTAAGAACATCCATTTCTTCTTACAGATTGGCCATTCGGTTACATTTACTGTATAATCAATAATTTTATTGCAAATGTTTCAGTTGCGGCTTCTGTTTTTACTCTCGTTGCAATATCATTTGACAGGTAGCATAAAGAAATTAGATTTGTAATGTCATTACCACAAAGAATACAGCATATTCGTTGACATCCTTAATGCTGAATATATAACACAATTTATCATAGCACAGAACTTGTGACATTTGATTTAATTTTTTACATTTAGATATATTGCTATTGTGAAGCCTCTTCATCACCGTACATCACGTAAAAAAGCGAGAACATTTTTGTTCATAATATGGTTCACAAGCTGTGTTTTAGCAGCTCCATGTCTGATATATTCTCAGATATCAACCAAAAGGTAAATTTTCATTTAAACCTTTAAAACCACAACATATTTACCACATTATGTTACTAACATGATGCAATATTATTATTCATATCCTAAGGTTAAAAGCTTAGTTTTTGATTATCTGACAAGTTTATCGTACTATCTATTTTTGCACCTGACATCTCTTAATTTTATTCTATTTTTGTCCCAATGCCAATGGGGTAATCTTTTCATTATTTGCATCATGATTCATTACAGAAGGGTGAACATTTATCTATTCTGAAATTTGATTTTATTTATGAGATTTGCGTAAAAATTATCAAAGTACAAGAATGGACCTTTTAATGCCATTCGCATCTTTATTTGCTTTTTTCCCATTTTATATAATCTTATGCGATTATATACTTCCCAGAAGGAAAGATGACAATCATTTTTGCCTTTTTTTAGTACAGAAATAAATCTTAACGCACTTTATCATTCTTTTGGGCTTACTATCTACTCCACTCGTAATTATTAGAGGCACACATAATACACAAAATACATTATTTCCTTCATTCATAAATTTCCATCTTTTTCCCCTTTTTTTCTTGCTATCTCGCAACCTCATCACGACAGATACTCTAATGGAAAAACAAGAACTGTTTGTTACATGTTATGGCCGGATGGAGGTTTTCCGACTTCCAAAATGGATTACATGTAAGTATCATAATTTATTAAGCATTAGTAAACTTTTTTATATACGTTCATGTCGATTTTACATTCATTCGATGATGCTCATATCGTCAAAATCCAACAGAAGTTATAAAATTGTTTTACTTTAAATTGAAAATTAGCACTAGAGCTTGTAAATCCGTACATTTTTAAATCATACAGCTTATATTAAATTTCATAACATATATTATATTTTGGTCGAATCTATTGGATTATTACCTTAAGAATCGTTCTGAATTGTTGTAAAGATTCTAACAAATTTTTTGAATAACATTTGTGAGGTTAGAAGTAGCCAGAAGGTTTTAAATGAGAATATAAATTATTGTGATCAGAATTGAATTCTATATTTAGTATTAATTATTTTATCCTCTTTAAACATGAATTTTAAGAACCTTAATACTCACAAATTTCTCAGCCATAAAATTCGTAGTATAGTTGTAAACTGTCCTCATTTTGTGTCCTTAAAATACAAACTGCCAACATACTTTGCAATTAACATAGATGTTTTTACTCACATTAATTGTGATATTTTACAGTTTTTTTTTCAACAAAGTACACAAAAAAAATTGAAAAAGTTAACCAGAACAATGTGGAAAAATCACACAAATGAATTCAATTAATTTCATTAATTAGGAAAAACAAATGTTGTTTTTTTTTCCTGCACATCAAAGGAAATTTAGTAATTATGTAAAATAAATTTGCTTGGCTTTCTAGAAAAATATTTAAAGAGTTTTTACCATGACAAAATCAACTCTACTTTTGTTTTGCACTTTTTGTATATTGAAAATTTATATTTAAATAGAACAAACTCTTGAATAAATTCCAAAAAAAATGTAATTGCATTTTTAATTGCTAAAGCTTATCTCTATATTAATCGTTCATTGAAATGAGTTTCTAAATTATTTGAACTTATAAATAAACTAAAACTGATGAGCTTTAGTGAAATCCAAAAGAGCTCAAAAGAGAAACTTAGTTTGATACTGATTTATTTTAATTAGAATTGACCAAAAAAGCAATTTATATTTATTTATTTTCTTACATTTCTAATAAATTATGGATGCGATTACTTACATAAAAAAATTTGTGTATTCATGAATGAATGATGCATCAGGAGTGTAGTCAGGGCTGGGAGTTTTGATCCCCAATCTCTCTTAAATTTGAAAATCTCTTCAATTGGCTAGAATTTTTTAGGGAAAAATTCCCAAAACCTTCCCTAAAATTTAGATTAATCAGCAAATTTATATAGAAAAACATGACATTTTAGGGTTAGCGTGTTATTACAGCTAACCCTAAACATCAATAAAAATAACAGGATACCAAAGATTTTTTTCAGAACGAAATAAATTATGTTTGACAAGACACTGGTTGATAAAAACAGGACTGTCTCAACACTTCCCCCCCCCCCCTACTCCTTGAAAAATTCCTAAATTTCTGGCTACGTCCCTGTGGAGTATCACATCTTTCATTTGCTGTATTCAACATTCACATAACATAAATATTTTTGAGAAACCAATAAATTAGGCAAAAATTTGGTTTTATTTGGGAAGTTTGCGGCTGTTGAGAATTTCAATGAAATTTCTTATTATAAGTTAGACTGTTTTTTACGAGTAACTAAAATATTTTTTTTTACAAATGTTTCATAGAAAATTGTTTAAAATGAATTGGTTCTTACTTTTTTACATGAAATGAATCTGAAATATTCCTAATTAATTTTAATTTTATTCATTTTTACATTTTCTTAAAAAAATCTTTTCTTAGAAAAACTCTGTTAAATAAATACGAAGGAAGAGCATTAATTTAATTATAATGAATAAAATATATTCAACTCTCAAATACTGAAAATAAAATATATTTTATCAATTCCTAGAAATTGAATAAAAAATAAAATTTAAAAATTTCAAATATTACACAATATTTTAAAAATTTTATTTTAACAAAATACCTAATACCAATTTTAGTCAATATGATGCTCCAGTCATCTCATCAAAGCGTATAAAGTATGCTGATGACACCACAATTTATAGATGCTGCAAAAAAGAGGATTTGGAAATAACGATTAGAGAAATGTCTGATGACGTGAAGATAATGGCAAAATACTTTAACGAATGTGGACTGAAGTTAAACTTTTCTAAAACTAACTTCATGATTTTTAGAAATAACAACTTAGTACACATTCCTGAAGATATTGAAGTTAATGACAGCATCAAAATCAATAGAGTTGAACACCAAGCATTTTTGGGCATTAAACTGGACGAAAATTTCAAGTTTAAAACCCAGTATGCATCCTTGATTGATAAATTGACTCAATCTAGTAGAGCTTTATCAATTATTCGCCATCACTTGCCAAAGGAAATGCTACTTCAGTTTTTCAACGCCCACATTATGTCTCACCTTAATTACTGTACATTCCTTTATGCCAAATTGAATAAGAAGGAAATCACAAGACTTCAAGTAATCCAGAATAGATGCATCCGGATGATATTCAGTCTTGATCCACAGCACTCAACAACAGACTTATTCAGCTCGTATGCAACTAACACACTTCCTGTAATTGGCATATTGTATTCTTCACTAATTATCAACGTTAAGAAATCTCTCTTACTTGATATGGATGAATTAATAAAATTTGACGTTCTTGACAATAACAGAAGATCATCTGGTGACATAAAGCCGACACATTTTCGCAAGAAACAGCATTTAGGAACGGACATCAGCTATTTAGGAGTGATTTTATATAATCAATTGGATCCGGAACTGAAAAAAATCAAAAACTTAACAAAATTTAAGTGTGGCTGAAGTACCACGGCATGTTATGTCCAAATGTTCTGAAACTTTGCCAGAATTAAGTCCATATTACGTCCAATTGCGTCCAGCAAAAATTTAATTTCGTCCTACTTCCTGTATCTGGGTACGGCAAGTCAAAGTTTTGGGTACTTTTGCCGTCGTACTTCAGGATTTAAAACGGCATGATTTCTTAAAACTAATTTTATGTGACATATTATATATTAAAATTGATCTACTAATTACGTCCAATTGCGTCCCGCAAAAATTTTTTGGAACCAATGTCCCTAACGGAAGTTATGGCTACTCAAAGTTTTGCTTGTGGACCAAAAAATTTTCTACCTAGAAACTGATGATTTTCACAAATTTTTTTGACCAAAAATTAATAAACTAATTATTAATTTGCCTTTGTTATTTAACGCTTAATATTATTTTTAAAAAAGTTTATTAAAATCGTGATGCTTAAAAAAATAAAAATCATCATTTAGATAAGTGATTTTTCATCGATTTTCACTCTTTATTTCACTTTTCACAAATTTTTCTGACCAAAAATTAATAAACTAATTATTTATTTGCCTTCGTTATTTAACGCTTAATATTATTTTAAAAAAAGTTTATTAAAATCGTGATGCTTAAAAAAAATAAAAATCATCATTTAGATAAGTGAATTTTCCAAGATGGTTGCATAATGATCCATAGCTTTAAAGTGACATAAGTCAGTCGTGAATGGTCAAATTCAAAAAATGATTCCATATTTATAATCCTTGAGAAAAATAGATATGTTTAGACATATAACTTGACACTAAAAAAAATATGAAACTTTTTCATATTCAGGTACGACAACAAAAATTGAACTGCCATAAGTCTGAAATGTCAGCATAGTCGTAAATAATTCTTTTATATTTGAGTTCCTGAGAAAAAGGAGATGTGATTTGATATATAACTTGACCAAATCATCAGTTTCAAGGTAGAAAATTTTTTGGTCCACAAGCAAAACTTTGAGTAGCCATAACTTCCGTTAGGGACATTGGTTCCAAAAAATTTTTGCGGGACGCAATTTGACGTAATTAGTAGATCAATTTTAATATATAATATGTCACATAAAATTAGTTTTAAGAAATCATGCCGTTTTAAATCCTGAAGTACGAAGGCAAAAGTGCCCAAAACTTTGACTTGCCGTATCCAGATACAGGAAGTAGGACGAAATTAAATTTTTGCTAGACGCAATTAGACGTAATATGGACTTAATTCTGGCAAAGTTTCAGAACATTTGGACATGACATGCCGTGGTACTTCAGCCACACAAATTTAAAAAAGATTTGAAAATATACTTCCTAGGAAAGATCGACCTTTTGCTCAGCAATGATCAATGGAAAACTCGAAGAATATCCTAATGTTGCATAATTAATTCACTTAATTCACTTTTAAATCTTAAAATTAAGAAAACTTTAAATCAACTTATCGAATGATTATGATTCAATTATTTACACTTTAGTACTAAAATTTAGAACTCAACCTTTTAAATATTTTTTGACAGTTAAAATTTGAATTTCATAAAACCGTTAATTCTTGTCGAATAACAATTTGTTCGATTTATATCAATAGCTATAATATTATTTTTTTTGTCTAATCTTTTTTATATATTACATCATTATGATTATGTTTAAATGTTACATTATATCAACTGCTACATGCGGTGCCGTCTTTTTTTCCTCCTTTTTCGTTTTTGTAAATACTTATTATTATGTTGTGCACAAGATTGGCTTAATAAACTTTAACTTTAACTTAATGCTTAAATAATGCTATTATAGGATAAAAACCACTTTAATCATATTTATTTTCCAGAAGCTTCTTAAAATTTTATAATTATATAAAGAAATTTAAAGACTCTTCAGAAATAATACAAAACACTTCAGTTTTCTTATAGTATTTATTTTTATAGCAACATACTGCATCTTCTTCCTAACAATAGAAAGAAAAAGTTTTCATATTTTTCCTGTACTTAAGAGAATTTTTTTTTTGTTATTGTCACCAGAAGGTTTTCTTTTTCTAGAATCTGAAATTTTATTATGAATGTACCTATTGTCAATAAAAAAACTCTTAAGGCATGTTAAAAGAATATTTCACAATTACTTCATTGTATTTCCTTGAAATGATTCAACAATCATTATGAATTCATTATAACTCTTTATTAATTAATGGAATTCGAAAATTCTCAAGAGTTGAGTTATGACGTCTGTGTCACAAAAGATGTTTACACAGAAAGCGGGAATTTATTAGTACTTAAGAATCATTCAAAGGATGCATTAAGAAAATTATTGAGCTATTGAATAGAAAGAAGAGTTAATTTAATTTAATTTCCATTGAGGAAAAAGAGAAGCTGTTTGTCTTCAATGTGCTTGGTGTAGATTTTCAATGTTGCAGTTGTAAATAAATCATTCAATAAAAAAATGCTTTTGTAATTACAGATTCTTAACAAAGACAACAATAAGTTAAAGAAAAAGTCTGTTTGATTTCTGATTTAGCTTTTTTAAAGGCTACCGAGATGTAGGCTGACTATCTGCGAGTATTTAGACTTGACAGTCCCGTATTTTCTTATCTGTTCCGTATTTTTGCCAAATTTTGAAGTTGTCCCGTACTCTCACAAAAACTAGATGGCCAGACAACCAAGATGTCAATTCAAATCTTTTAAGGCCCAAAGTTTTCAAAAAATTAGAAATAAAAATTATTTTCTATTTACTTTCTCATCTTGTTGACTATTTTTGTTTAGCAAATATCAACAGATGACTTCTTCATACTCGTCTAAAGATCTAGTAACTTTTCAAAAAGAAGATAACAGAAACGTCTTTCTTTTGAATTATTCATATTGTATAGATTTTGCTGTGCTTCATTCGTTCCTAAGATATATTTTATATTTCTAAGAGCTTGTTCTTTTCATGCTCGATTTTAAGGACAATGTTTAATATCACTGAACATCTGTGGTAGTCGAACGGAAAGAGATTTTATTTCTCGTTCATTTTCAAATCACGTTTTATAAGAATACATTTTTCACTTTCTTTCATCTTTCTAAATATCTACAAATAATATATATTTTTTTTTCTCGTTTAATAGTTGACAAAAATTTTTGCACTTTTTAAATTAAAAAAAATGAGAAACATATTTTTATTGAAAATTATTTAAGAGAACTCTATGAAATGAAATACTGCAATCTGTGCTTTTTCTAGATCTCTCTATTTTTTCGTTCAAGCAATTTCTTTTTTATACTTTTTATGCAAGCTATGTGCAAGATATATGAAATACCGAAAATGAATTAATTTTTAAAACTTTTTAAAGTCTGATTGAAAAAGTTTATTTAACACAAATTTTATTCGAGGACAATACGAAATATTTTTTGAAGATTCATGCAAAACAAAAACATAATGCTATCGCATTAGTAATTCTTATAAAGTAAACTTACTTAACTTAAAAATTTTAAGCTCAAATGTTTTTTTTATTTTGAATAAAATCGTAAATACTTGTTTGGCTTATGGGGTTTGATGTCTGAATTTTAGAGGGGGAGTGATTTTTTTTAATGAAAATTTTTTGACAGAGGGGCAGGAACGTAGCCAGAAATTTTTTGAAGGAGTTATCGCTACTTTTCGACTTTTTTTTGGTTCGGATATATGAATTTCAATAAAATATAGTACAAACTTCGCAAAAATTGAGGAGGGTTTTGACCCCCAAAACCCACCAAACCAAAAAATCCATATTTTTGATAGACGTCGTAAGTAAATTGACCTTAGATTATATATATCGGCCTCGTCGAAAAATTGAGGAATTCAGAATAACGATTTTTTGAAATTTAAATTTTAGTAAAATTTTCGTTTCATGAAATACACCTTAAATCAAAATGATATAGATGATCTGTGTATCAAATCGTATAGAATTAAACTCAAATTTTGATTTCATGCTTTTATATGCATGAATTATTGCATAAATCAAGAGTAATTTCAATTTTTCCAAATTTTTTTCAACTGAAAAATTCAAATTTACGGCGACCGTTACAGATTTTTGAACATAAATTTGCAATTTCTCATGCTTTAACAGTTCCAAAAATTATTTTTTATATTATGATTTATAAAGCAAGTGCTTACACATTATTTGACATAAAAATTTTGAATAATACTGCAGTAACAGCAGAGATATTGACAGTTTTAAAAATAAAAATTAATTTTTCCTCAAAATTCTTCGTCAGGAACGCTCATTAAAATTGATTTTTTAACGAATTTAAGCATCGTTTTTATATAAATTAGGTATCAAAATGTTCGTATCGAAGAATTACACAAGAAAAAATTATTAAACAATATGCTTTCTAATAAAAAATTTGAGTAAATTGATAAAAACAGAGCGTTCCTGACGAAGAATTTTTTTTCGGCGAGGCCGATATATATATATATATATATATATATATATATATATATATATATATATATATATATATATATATATATAAAGGACTGTAAAGTTTATTACATGTAAAATATCTCATCTAATTAGAACTAATTGTTCCCTAAAAATTACTAAGAATTAAAAAAATTATTTAAAAATTCTTTTTTCAATTACAAAATCTAGATTTATTCCAAAACCTGCCTAAACCATGAAAACTAATCTCTAAAATCTCTGATGACACAATAAAAAAAAATATTTTATTTTTGGTTTGTAACTGTAAATAAATTCCAGCATGACAAAACAAAAATGTTGAAATTTTTCTATTGTTTTCTTTCTCTATTATATCTTCAATTCAAATCCCTCGATAAATTTCTTATCAGAATATTGAACTTTTGTAAGTATTTTCATTTATCAAGACTCAAGGAAGTTTCAGACTATTTATCAAATTCCGTTATTGAAGGAAAGAAAAAAAATACATAAAAGTTGATACGAAAATGAAAAGGGAAAAGAGAAAAAAGCTACTTATGTCTTATAAATTGTAAACAGAAAAAAATAAACTTTATTAGTTGCGTGAGTCATGAAAGCAAGTTGATGTATCGAATTCAATAAATAAACTCAAATTTATTAGTTTTTATAGATATATAAAATATAAAAGAATATTTTCAATTTTTACAACGTGCTGTAACATTTCATCATGTTCTTTCCATCTCTTTTCAGTTATAATATTGTATTTTTGATACTGACATATGCCATTCCAATATTCGTCATGATTTTTTGTTATTCACTAATGGGACGTGAGTTGTGGGGCAGTCGATCAATCGGAGAGCATACAGAACGTCAGCTTGAATCAATAAGGTCGAAACGAAAGGTATGATAAAAGCACTTGTTTATTATTCACCCATCACTTCATGCATATTTGAACATTTTCAATGGCTATGGTTGAAATCTACATTATTGATGTGAGAGTTTATTTCCGCCATTTTTTAATGGTTATAACTCGCGTGAAGCGTGAGTAATTTTTGCAGCTTGATGCTTGACACTGTTTTCAGGCTCTTTGCTGTTCTTTATGATAATTTTATGAGCTTTTTTTTCATGGAAAATAAATTTTGAAATTAAATTAAATTAATTGAACTTTCTGTTCCTTAATATTAATTAATTGATTCGGAAATAACATTTTATATTTTAAATATCAGACACGGCGTGGAAACTATGCAAATATCCCAATCATCCCAAAAATAGCCATATATTCCTTAGTCTGTACTCATGATAACTGAGATATCCAAATGTATTCCAAGTATATGCATCCAATACAGCAGTGGTGGCCAAACTTTTTTGTACCATGGCATACCTTGTGAGTAAGTCATGACCAAAACCGCACGCAAAACACTCGCAGGCGAAAAAAATTATTTTCGAAAAGAAATTCGGCACAATAGTGTGCCGCGGCACACCATTTGGCCATCACTGCAATACAGTCATGCGAACAGATCCAGAGAATTTTTTGATATTTGGGGTATTTGCTGGTATTTGCATAGTTTCCACGCCTTGATATAAAATAAATTTCATAAATGGAACTTTCATGTATTAACATTAAGAATAATGTATTATTTTACCTTTCCTAAACATACATAAATATTTGTGATTTCAAGTGTGAAAAATTCATAGAAATAATAATAATACAAGATTTCTTTACTAGGTCGTTCGGATGTTTGTTATGATTGTGACAATGTTTGCTGTGTTCTGGTTACCATATCACCTTTTTTTCATCTATTCGTATCACAATATTTCTATGGCATCAGCAAGCTACGTGCAGCATTTATATCTAGCATTCTATTTTCTCGCTATGTCGAATGCTGGTGTAAATCCTTGTATATACTACTACATGAATGAAAGGTAAAAAAAGAGCATTAAAACTTAAATGATGATCTAGCATGTCCGCACTTTGCTGTACGCAATATTTTTTTTTGTAATATCTGCAATGTTTTTTTAACTAGATTTCGGATCTACTTCCAACAAATCATATGCTGTTGCTGTCGTCTAACAGCATTAAAATCACAAACAAGAAACAATTCACCGCCCGGAATACTGCTTGGGAAGCTCTCGAATTCAGAAATTGTACAGAGTAAATCACGTTTAGGTAAGTTCATAGGTACCTTCATTTTTATTTTATGATCCCATTGAATTTATCAGTTTTCACGTTGTTTAATCTTCCGTTGATTTTTTGTACAAAAATATAGCACGTCAGAAAACACTTTCCGTAAAATGGAATCAGAGTATGAATGAAATGAGAACATACGATAAACAATACAGCGTTTCAAGAAGAGTTAGGGAAACGACATTACAAAATCATCCACAATTACCTAAACTAAGTGATTCACACGAATACATTTCTCGACATGACTCATTAGTTACCGCAACGACACCGCTCATGGTTAACAATAATGCACTAAACGCTTCAAATAATGCGAAATGTGATTGTATAATGCCACAGGATTCGGTTACGGGGATTATATTTCACCGCACTGCAAACTCATATGATGCTTTTGGGCATAAAAGTGATAGTTGCTGATATTTCTCATCGATTCAATAAAATTGAGCCTAAAATTATTTCAATTACCATCGATGGATTGTAATTAATGATTGGAAATGACAGAGAGAAAAAAAAGAACTGCACTAATGGAGTTAAATTGATACATTTTTCGAGGAGGATTAGAGATAATTCAGTAAATGTTTTTCCTTGTACTATAGAAATGTTAGCCAATTAAATGATAGAATTTCGTTAATTAATTCTTTTTTTCTTCTATAATGAGCCTAACATTACTAACTGAATAGTCTTGGACATCATTAATCATCTTTATTTAATTATAATTAATTGATTTCTCTGAAAAGTTTTCATAAAAATGATGTAAAAAGACTCTAACTTTGCGCATTTCTTATCGAAAATTAATTCATTTATAGCATTATAGGTACTTAATAACATCTCATCTTGAGTACTTCATTATATTCCTGTTAAAAGTCATTTTCTTATCTGAAAATGAAAGGATTTTTTTTCTTATATTGGTTAAGTTTAAGTTTTAAATTACTTAGTGAGATAAATATGAGTGATTTTGATGCCAAAAAATGTTAAAGGATTAATGCATGCAATTTATTTTATTAAGTTTTCAGGTTATTTGATATCACGAATTTAATTTATTGGTTTTGTTAATATGATATTTAATGTTCTTGAAAAATAATTAAATTTTATTATGAGTCTACAGAAAAAAGTAGTAAAACCAAACAACGACGAGAAGTGTCCCTTTTATGGGAATATAATTCTGTAATAAAAAAAATTGACAAAAAAATAATATAAAATTCTGAGCTTCATAAGTAAATTGCAGAGCTTACAAAACAACAAAAAAAATTAATAAGCTCAAAAATTCTATTAAAAAAATAATGTAGTAAAATTTAATTTAATTATAAATTTCAAAAAGTTTGAAACGCTCAATTTATAAACTTAATGAATATTTTCGAAAAATTTCTACGTAATGCTTAATTTTCAAAACGTTAACTCTCAAAATGCATTAAACATTAACCGCTGCAATTTATTTTCCTAGACGAAAAAAAAGAAGTGAAAAATCATTACAAGGTTGAAACAAAGTTGTGACATTGATTTATAGAGCATGAAAATTTTCCACTCAATCATTTTGATAATCGATTAAATTGATTTTCATGTTTAAGCTTTAAGGTGATTAATCTTGATAAATTTTATTCAATTTTAATTGATTTATATTAATGTAAATTAAAAAACTAAATAGCTAGATTAATGTTTAATTATAATGCAACGAGATTGATTCGTGATATCTGTTTATTCAAAAAAAAGTGATAACTGTTATGTGAATGTCAAAAAAGAAGAATTAAAACATGTTGAATAAAATCTACGAAAAAAAAAGATTAAATAAAAAAAGTGACAGCAAATGCTGTATTATCATATAAAATTTTAATGTATTCACGGCTTTTTATTCATGTACATTCACATTTATGTTTATTTTCAGCACAACACCCTTGTAGCACAGATTGGCTAATCGAGAGAATAAACCACTTCACGGCGACGTGATTTCGAATTTACGGAATTTATATTTGGTTGGAACAAAAAATTCTTCATAAATTCGATGTCATGTTGCCATGAGGTGGTTTTTCCACTCGATTAACCGACTTGTGTTACTCGGGACAATTTTCAGTACAATGTCAAGTCAAATGAGCAAACAGAATGTATTTCTAACGATTAAATGTTTTGAATTGTAATTGTCACTGATGACACTTGTTTGTTTTATTTTTAAATGCTGAGTTAATTGTCATGACATGTATGTAATTTTAGTCTAGAAAACTCATAGAATTTTGGAATGGAAATTGTTGATCATTAATTACAGCTGTTGAAGCTTTCAAGATGTCTGATATTAAATATTCATGATGATTACTTTTAGAACCGCGTAGGTTGCATGAAAAGTTTTATACACATTCGTAATTTACATTCTCATGAGAAAACTGTAAACTTGCCAAATAAAAATTTAAAAATGAAATTTTTAGTATGAATATTAATTAATAATTCAAGAATTATTGGAAACATTCAAATTAAACATTTTTGATAATTTTAAATTGAAATTTTTCTATTGATTCATGATATTGCTTAGGGTTCACTTATAACGTCCATCAAAAATATGGATTTTTGCCCCCCACCCCTCTCTAACACATCAAAAAATTCAATTTTTTCTGTCACAAAGTCTATTTTTAAAAAAAAAAGTAAGAAATCTAAATAAAAAAAAAATGTTGAAAAATGGATCTTTCCATTAAAATTAGAAAGAAGCTGTAACTCCTCTGCTTTACTTATCTTGGAAATCCTTGCTTACATTTCAAATCATGACACATCAAATTTTAGGATTGAATTCCAATGTAATGCTTTTCTGACTAAAATACCTAGCAACCAATTCAGTATCTTATCAAAAATAATACACATTCCTGGAATGCAGATGCTTATTTTCCAGTTGACATTTTCTTTTGTCTAAATAAATAACAAATTAAGATACACAACAAATAATAAAATAATATACTCAAAATAATATTCCGATCACTTCTTCATCAGCAACTGTTTCTATCTTCACATGTCTACAGCTTATTATTTCCACTCACCTCTTTTCTCTTATCATTATTTTTGTAAACAAGAGTAAGTAAGTATTAAGCAGTATGTAAACTTTTTCTAATTTTGACTGATGTTCGTGTACACATTAAATGTAGATAAAGATGATTTGAGAAAATTTCATTCAGCAGTCTCAGTGAGGAAGTTAAACTTAATTAAAGTATTATTTTGGAAAAGTAAAAGAAATCTTTTGATTTTTCATTTGAATGTAATAAAGTGCCTCTTAAAGAGTAATTGGAAACAGAAATATGGATAACGAGCAGAAAAAAAGTAAAATCTCAGAAATTCGTAAGTAGAGTTGGTTTGTTGAATGTTGAAGTATCGAATTAATGAATTAAAATATTGTATGAAAATCTTAATTAATTTTTATACATGATTGCCTAGCTATAGGAATTTTGAGGTTTAATTAGTAAACAAATTATTGCAACCCAAAAACTCTCTTAGGAGAAAATAAGCATTTCTAAGGATAAAATTTTAAGCTGCCTTTAAGGCAGGGTTGCAATATAGAGTCCTGTGTATAGGTGAAAGTACAATTTCTTGATAATTTTTTTAAGGATCTTTCTAATATAACCATACGGAGCCATACAAATTCTAACAAAATCTTACAATTTATCAAGTAATTGTTCTCAACTATGCACAGGTGCCTGTATCGCAATCCTGAATTTAAGGTTATTACGAAGGTTAAAAAAACATAAAATTCAAAACAAATATATTACTAAACTGATCCTTGACAACCAAATTTATTACGACACATTCAAAAAAGAGTTGAATTTCAATTTATATTTAAAAAATAGAGACATATAGACTCATTGAATGGCAAAAGTATCATTCGATTAAGACTTAATTTAATATTTTTTTCTACATTATAATGTGCGCTGAATTGTAAATTTCAAAAGAACTCGTAACCTTATATGACAAATGAAAATTTTACAATTGTTCCTTAAAAAAAATACAAAAGAGTTTTCTATCGAAAAAGGATGAAGACATTGATGGCATAATACATTTGATGAGAATGGTAAAATCGATTTTTTAAGCTCAATCGTTATCTCCTTTAAAATGTAAATTTCATCTTTTATTGAAATCGAAATCCTTTTTTTTTCAATTAATTTTATTCGAAAATTTTTCAGTTTGTGGATTTTTCATTTGTTCGTTACCTTTCATTATTTTCTTGTAGAAGAAAACGGAAGCGATTTTGAAACAGCAATTGCAAGTACTGGATATGGAAAATTTAACTTTTTATTGCTTTTGATTGCGTTTCCATGTTGCACGAGTAGTGTTTTCGAGACGACATCGATGTCATTAATTCTACCGAGTGCTGAATGTATATTAAACCTTTCATTAGTTGACAAAGGAATTTTGAATGCTGTTACGTATGCTGGTAAATATCAGATTGATAGTTGATAGTCTTTTATGCATTTTGATTTGAATCATTGTGATATTGATTTAAATTACAAGAGTCATGCAAACACGATTCTATTGCATTTCTTCTGTTTTCTTTTTTTCCTTTCAGGCATGATAAGCTCAGCAATTCTCTGGGGATTTTTATCGGGTATATTCCAATAAACAAACATTGATATAAGTTTATAAATACGTGAATATGAAAAAATAATCTTTGTAGACGTGCTGGGTAGGAAAAAATTGCTAGTTTATGGATATCTATTGGATGGAATTGTAAATATACTCTGTGGACTCAGTCAGTCATTCATTCCAATAATGATATTTAAATTTTTCGGTGGATTTATGTGAGTAGGATTTATTTTTTTCATTAAAGATTTGCATTTAATTTGCTTAGTCGTTGTACAAAAAACGATTTTTTAGACACCACCCCCCCCCCTTTTCCTCAATGTTATACCCTTGTATGAAAAATTATTTTGTTTGACCTGTTACAAAATCCTAGACCATCCTACCCCCTAAAAAGTGATCATACTAAGTGAACAACCCCTTAAATTATTGATGAAAACGTTTTATATCTCGACCTTTACAACTATTTTAAAAACTATATAATTTTCATAAAAGCTATTCTAATGAATGAAAAATATCGCTCAAACAGTATGTATGTGGTTATAAAGCATTAGAAAAACTACCACAGTTTTTGATTGATTAAATCCCACGATACATTCATTACGTGCACCATTGAATTTTCATAGCTGTTAATTAAACTTGTGTAATTTGTTTTATAATTAAAAGCCATTGAAATCATATGCTATAAAAGTTTAAACTATTTTTCAAACATTTACTTTTGAAATTTTAGAAAAAATTGATAGGAAAGTTTTTGTTCATATGCTTTAATATTAAGTAAAAATAAGGCTTCCAGTTTCTATTGTGTAGTGGCTAGGGTATAGCCACGAGGGTTAGAGCCTTCATGGGAAAATTCCGTGGGCTCGAACCTTCCTGGCTACGCTTCTGTGTAGTGCTGTATAGCATGAAATTTTCAACTCACAGCTCATTTCGCTGAAAGAATTACGTTTTTACATTAAAAATAGCTTATAAATTCACAAATGGAAAGAATTCTCATGATAATCTGAACCACTTTGCAAATGTACATTTAGAGGGATTACCTGTTATCATGTTATCATACATGAGAGTAGCACGCAAATAAGCGTGAAGTTTACATTTTAAAAAATTCATGAAAAATTCCACTGATTTATTGTCTTAATATTTGAATTGTATATGACGTACGTGAGTGTAAACTTAAAGTGTAGAAAATATTTGCAAATGCTAAGATAGAATATATAAAAAGATTAATAATGTGGCTTGCTCAAGACGATGATAAAAAAATGCAATCATTTTTCACAATTCAAATATTGAACATGTGCTTATAGTTTCATTCAGTTTCATCGTCTTTTGAATCTGAATTTTCGGATCGACATAACAATGCTAAAAATTCTCTTTATTTTCATTTTTACATAATCATATGTACATCATGAGAGCTACAGTTTAACATTTCTTCATTTTTTTTTATTCCCATGAATTGGCTTTGCATTTTTTTTTTGGCATATTACCAAAAACTTTCTCTCTCTTAGTATAAAAATATTAACTTTTTGGGCAAAACAAAATTAGATTTTAAAAGCTGCCCATCGGCTTTTCTCCAAATTACGTTACGTCCCTCCATCCTTCAGTGCAATTTCTTTTAAATGTCTTTGGGGTTGTTCACTTCTGACGTCGAATTTTTAAAGCAGAAGGTTTTCTGATAATAATACTTTTGTTTGAAGATTTTGTGATAGAGGGATTGAGGATGCCTAAAAATCCAAGTTTTTGTTGGACGACATTATTGAAAGAGGGGTTGTTCACTTATTACGTAACACTCTGAGGGGGATCCGAGAGTTTGTTACGGTCTATTTTTCTCAGAGTTGATTTTTTTGCTAAAATTTTACGTGAATACCTGAATTTTAGCGTTACATAGTAAGTGAACGGCTTCTTTATTATTTCTTTGAATATGTTCTCTTATTGGAGAAAGAAGCAAAAGTTTTGATAATTTTTTTTTTTTCTCTTTACTTTGCAAAGTTTTTCATAAATAACGTCTATGAATTTATGATATATAAGCAGCAACAAGAAGAACATTCAAGATGTATTGATAAACAACATTTTCAATCTTTTGATGTATATACAATCCTTTTCCTAATTCTTTTTTTGTTAAGTCAACTAAATCATATTTTTGATTTTATTTTTTATCAAATTAGATCATGCGGTCCATTTGCTGTCTTGATGGCATATCTCTCTGAACTGCATGGCCTTAAATATCGTTCTCGAGTCATGCTATCAACAGGAATATTTTTCAGCATAGGAAACATAATTCTACCATCATTAGCGTGGCTTATCATCCCCAATTCTATATTTAACATCAAGTTAATTGGAAATCATTACGGTATAATTTCCAGACCAGCTGAATGTATTTAATTAACTTTTATCACGACATCTAATGTATTTTTAGAACTCCACACATTCCAAACTTTTCTCATTGTTTGCTCACTACCAAGCATCATAAGTGGGCTTGCTGTTATGTGTTTACCAGAAAGCCCAAAATTTCTCATGTCCCGTGGAAACAACAGTGATGCAATGAAAATATTTATAAAAATACATCGAATGAATAACGGGGTGGATGCAGTCTATCCGGTATGTCATTCAATTTAAATTATGTAAAATATAAATTTTCAAATTAATTTATTCTTCCACAATTTTAAATGGAAAAAAATATTGAAAATACAGATTAAAAATTTAATTAACGAACGGACGAAAGAAGTCAAATTAATTGAAAATATAAACACGAGACCAATGTCGAAGTTGTTTCACGGTATTCGAAGCGGACTTTCCCAGATGACTGTCATGTTGAAGCCTCCACATTTAAAAAATGCTTGCATTGCATACACAATTCAATTTTGCATTCTCTTTGGGTGAGTGAATTATTATTGCACAATATCAAAATTGAATTTCCGTGTATCTTTTTAGCCGATATTGTTGATAGCATGAAAAGGTTATCGGTTTAACTGTTCATTTTGACTTGTTTGGTTTTTTTTGTATATCACGAAATACCTTTATGCTTTACATTTTGATATACACGCTTTACAAAGTATAAAAGACTCAAAGGTGAATTTGTATTAAATAATCCGAGTAAAGCTTTCGATTAATGTTCCATTTGATATTTGCGATGTATGTTTTTCATTTTATTCTTAGTATGCATATAACTTTGAAGAGTGTAATATGTAGGATAGGGATTTCAATCCCGGTCTAATTTTTCAATCCCGGGATTACGGTATTGAAAAATCTTGAACCCGGGATCCCGGGTTCAAACCCGGGATTGAAATCAAACTAAAATTGGGTATAAAACCACTTTTTTGATGCATAAAAATGCAAAAAATTGGTGATTTGTATTGGTGCCTTGTAAAATCACAGAAGCCTAATAAGTAATTCCGCTGCATCGAGGCAAAAAAACTCAAATTATAAGAGCAAAATAAATCCTCTTATTAATCTAGAAGGAATTATTTTGGCACTGTGATTTTTGAATTCCAGAAATTATTTTGATTTCTAGTTTTTATATCACTATGCTAAAATAATTCCTCTTGTATTTTCAAGCGGAATTATTTTGGTTTTGTGGAATATATTTCAAAGAAAATTTTGATAATTAGGTATAAAACATAAAACTAATAAAAAAATTCAAAACTTTCTGCATGTAAGTTCAAAAAAGTTTTAAATTCTTTCAATTAATAAAAAATGACAAACGAACAAAAAAAATTTGAAAATTTGACAAAATTTGAAATTTTTAAATTTCATTAAAATTAAAATTAATAAAAAATTCAAAATTTTGACTACATTTAAGTTCAAAAAAGTTTTAAATACTTTTAAAAAATAAAAAATACAAAGACAAGTTTTGATCTGGAAAATTTTTAACTACAAATCTTTTTAAATTTTATAGCTTAGTAATTGCAAGTTTTTAACTCATATCTTGGAAATTTCTAAACCAATTGCAACCAAAAGCTATTTCCAACTATTTCCGTTGTAAAGTTATGCGACCGACAAAATGACCATTTTTAACCCTAAAATATAGCATTGTTTTTATCATATCACGAAAAATTTTTCACTAATCGTTATAAGAATTTTATATGCACATCTTTATAAAAATACCAAACTTTCAAAACAAAAATTAAGTTTAAAGACGTCTTTATTGTCAAGTTATGAAACGGACAAGATAATTTTTGCTCTTAAAAATGAAGCATCAATCGAAAAACTTTCAATACCTCGAAAATTTATAATTTTACCGAAAAAAATTCAAAACTTTCTGTAAATTTAAGTTCAAAAAAGTTTTAAATTCTTTTAATTAATAAAAAAATGACAAACGAACAAAAAAAAAATTAAAATTTGACAAATTTTGAATATTTTAAATTTCATCATTAAATTCATAATAAATTTAAAATTGATAAAAAGTTCAAAATTTTGACTAAATTTAAGTTCAAAATGGTTTTAAATATTTTTTAAGAAATTAAAAATGACAAACATTTTTGAAAATATCCAAGTGGGTGATAGTTAAAAAAACTGATTGAAATTGATTGATCTCTCACTGGGAGATAATTTTTAAATATTCAAATTTTCATAGATTTTTAGTTTTTTTGATCATTCTTTATTTCTAAAAAGTATTCAAATTTATTGTTAACTTAAATTTGTTAAAATTTTTGGAAATATTCAAAAATTAATATACCTATTTTTGATAAACTACAAAAATATAGAAATTTAAACATTTTTTTGACTTTATTTTTTTTTAATTCAAGGAAAAATTTTTCAAAATGATTGAATACCGTAAACCCGGGATTGAGAATTTTTCAATCCCGGGATTACGGTATTGGAAAAGTTGGTCCGGACCCCGGGATCCCGGTTCTCGGGATCCCGGGTTTGAAATCCCTAATGTAGGAGTTTTGTTTATTAAGGGATTTATTTTAGCTTGTCAAAATTTTTTGATGGATATTTTACGTATGAAGCCGTATTTTTTTTCCTTTTACGTATTTTTTTTTTTTTTTTGAGGAAGAGGGTTCTGAAGAAGCTGCGTGCCAGTCTTGAAGAAAAGAATTGAAGATTTCATAATACAGAAGAAAATAGTGGGAGGGGATCTTAAAAAAATCCAAGTTTTCGATGGACGTCATAAGTGAATGTTCCTTAAAAGAAAATATATTTTCAGAACACAAAACTGGAAATTCTATATTTCTCAATATTTCTAAACATTGATATAACATATCTCGTACAAAATCTAATTTTGAATCTATGATCAAATATGCATCTTAATCCAATCCGAATTTAATTTGATACATATCAGAAAATTCAATTTTTTAAAGCTTTCATGCTTTTTGCATATGATCTATGCATATATGCGCTAACGACACTTGAACTTATACATCTCAAATATATCCGGATATATCATTCAAAAAAATATAAATATTTTTTCTTTAATTTATAAAAAAAAATCTCTCTCTCCATCGTTCAGCTTGAATACGTTCCGTTTGTGGGTTGTACAGCTATTTGCCATCATCAAGGAGTATGAAATGGAATATGTACATGAAATGGAATCAATGGATGCAAATTTATGTAAAATGATAGAATATAAAGTGAACAAAACTGAGCATATCCTCTCAGGATCCAATGAAAATTACAATAGAACTTGTGAACCGGTGAGTGCATTACTTATTATACTTAGTGTTACAATTAATTTGCAAATGTAAGAGCAGTTTGCATAGCGCTTTAAAAAATTTAAATTACAAATTGCACCTGATTCTATATTCGAGTTCATTTTAAACAAAAGACACTTCGTCTTTATATCTTTACTTCTGTATTATTTCCGACTGAAAAGTGTCTCTTTCTGCATGCTATATAAATTCTTTTTTTATTCTTTTTTTCCATCTAATTAAATTTGAATAATTTTCCGCGTTAGATTTTCAGGAACACTATATTTGAACGATTTCCCTAACTTTTTATTGTTCATGAAAATTAAGAGACAAGAAATTTCTTCTTATTCTCTTTTCCTTAAAATTATGTGTGGCTGAAGTACCACGGCATGTTATGTCCAAATGTTCTGAAACTTTGCCAGAATTAAGTCCATATTACGTCCAATTGCGTCTAGCAAAAATTTAATTTCGTCCTACTTCCTGTATCTGGGTACGGCAAGTCAAAGTTTTGGGTACTTTTGCCGTCGTACTTCAGGATTTAAAACGGCATGATTTCTTAAAACTAATTTTATGTGACATATTATATATTAAAATTGATCTACTAATTACGTCCAATTGCGTCCCGCAAAAATTTTTTGGAACCAATGTCCCTAACGGAAGTTATGGCTACTCAAAGTTTTGCTTGTGGACCAAAAAATTTTCTACCTAGAAACTGATGATTTTCACAAATTTTTTTGACCAAAAATTAATAAACTAATTATTTATTTGCCTTCGTTATTTAACGCTTAATATTATTTTCAAAAAAGTTTATTAAAATCGTGATGCTTTAAAAAAATAAAAATCATCATTTAGATAAGTGAATTTTCCAAGATGGTTGCATAATGATCCATAGCTTTAAAGTGACATAAGTTAGTCGTTGATGATCAAATTCAAAAAATGATTCCATATTTATAATCCTTGAGAAAAGTAGATATGTTTAGAAATATAACTTGATAAGGGTTCACGATGCCGAGACCGAGACCGAGAATTCCCGGGAATTCTCGGTCTCGGTCTCGGTCTCGGTCTCGAGAATTTTCCGAGACCGAGACCCGAGACCAAGAAAAATTTATTTTACTAAAAAATTTACATTTTCTCTTCAGAGAAAAATTTTAAATCTCAAAGGAAAATTTTTTAAGATACTTAAGTATATCTAAACAGACATTTATACAATAAAAAAATTAAAGTTTTGATGACAAAAAACATTTAAAAAAGTAAATTTAAATTTTTTAGCAGAGATCGAAGCTGAAGTTTTCGGCTTAACTAGTTTTTTGCATTTTTTGATAAACTTAAGCTATTTACAAAGTACTTTAGATATTTTTACTATTCCTAGGGTCATTTTCTATTATTCTGAGTCTTATTTCATAAAATTGGAAAAGTGTTAAACTCAAAATTTAACTTTTAAATTTTCTAAGCTGATTTTAAGCCGATCGGCTTATTTCTCAGCTGAAGTAAAATTTTGAGCTGATTACGTATGAAAATTAAGAAATTATGATACAATATGCTAGTTAATAATATAAGGAACAGTTATAATATCAAAAAACTTTGTAAATGGCTTAATTTCGTCAATAGAAGCAAAAATAAGTTAAGCCGAAAAAGTCGATTTTGATCTCTGTGTTTAAGCTAAAAAAATATTAATCTAAGCTTTTTTTTTGAGAAAAGCACATCCGAAAATAAATTTTAAAAAGTTAAATTCTTAAAACTTTATAAGAAAATTACTAACATTTACTACTTATGAAGTGAACAAATTAACTGATTTTTGATATTCTGAAAATATGTATGAAAGATGGGTTAAGATTTATATGAAGGAAAATAAAATTTTATCTTCATAATTTTCATAAATTTTTTTGTTAAAAAACCAAAATTTATTATCTTTTTGAATTTTCTCTAAATCAGACATTTGTAACAAGCATGAAAACGCCATAAAAATTGCAAAACACTTAAAAAATTTCAAAAATTTACTGTAGAATTAAAGTCGAGACTTCCCGGGAAATCCCGGGAATTCTCGGTCTCGGTCTCGGTCTCGAAAATTTGTCGAGACCGAGACTTCGGGAACCCTTATAACTTGACACTAAAAAAAATATGAAACTTTTTCATATTCAGGTACGACAACAAAAATTGAACTGCCATAAGTCTGAAATGTCAGCATAGTCGTAAATAATTCTTTTATATTTGAGTTCCTGAGAAAAAGGAGATGTGATTTGATATATAACTTGACCAAATCATCAGTTTCAAGGTAGAAAATTTTTTGGTCCACAAGCAAAACTTTGAGTAGCCATAACTTCCGTTAGGGACATTGGTTCCAAAAAATTTTTGCGGGACGCAATTGGACGTAATTAGTAGATCAATTTTAATATATAATATGTCACATAAAATTAGTTTTAAGAAATCATGCCGTTTTAAATCCTGAAGTACGAAGGCAAAAGTGCCCAAAACTTTGACTTGCCGTATCCAGATACAGGAAGTAGGACGAAATTAAATTTTTGCTAGACGCAATTAGACGTAATATGGACTTAATTCTGGCAAAGTTTCAGAACATTTGGACATGACATGCCGTGGTACTTCAGCCACACAAAATTATCACCGCTTTTTTTTCATTAAGCCATAGAAAATAAAATTATATAATAAACGCAAAATAAAAGTTGGTAAAAAGTTCATCTTACGTTAAACTCATACCAGGATGATGAAACTAACTAGATTTTAATATGATAATCGACAGAAGAATGACTAAATGGAAAAGTTTTCTTGGCCTCGTCAAAGTTTAATTTTTTTATGACTAACTTTTTTTATGACTAAGCATCTCTATGCTTGTAATCATATTTGTCAACTATGCTGACTATTTTTACAGTTTTAATAAGAAAAAAAAAATTCAATCAGCGCAAATATTTCCTTTTAAGCAGTTCTCGTTTTATTTGACATTAAATTTTAATATTGGAGATGAAAAGGATGGGGAAAATTTAAATTAGCAAGATACGTAATTTGTCAAAAGCTTCCGATTGCTTTTTGCATAAAATGAACTTGATGAAAATTATAAAAATTAAAAAAATTCATTTATTGATTAAATTTTTATTTTCGTGCATTTGTATAATGAATGAAGCTTTACGAATGAACATTCAATGTATTTCTATAACAAACAGCCCTTAATTAGCAATGAGCTTAATAATGTTTAATAAATTTACAATAAATATACAACAATCGTCCCGCAACAATCGTTTTAATAAACAATAACAGCGTGTAATAAATAAGTGGGATTTAATCGAAAATACGTTACGATTTTAAATGTCAAAGACATTGTAATTAAAATCATATTTTGCTCATTAACTTCTACTTCTTCGAAATCAATTAAAAAATTTTATTTTGTTGCATGTAGCCTATAACTTGTAAAAAGGTCCGTTAATGAGGTGCAGGAGCACATTTTCCTAATGGAGAATCTCCAGAGAAAAAAAATTCCTCTCACCCAAAAACTTACCCTACATGCTTTCAACATAATTAATTTATTTTTGGACAAAATAAAAGTCAATTTTTGGCGCTTTATGAAAAAAAGGCATCACTTAACCCTAAGAAATATTTTGGAAAAAAAAATAATTTTTTAACCCCAGTCTCCCAAAATGACCCCCACCTTCCATTTATTAACACAATACACTAAACCTGTGCACCAGTGACATAGCCAAGATTTTTAAGGAGGAAATTAAATTAAACTTTATACATAAATTAAAGAAATTTGTTAGAAATTGCGGATAAAAATCTCGCTCATTGTGTGCAAAAATTCAAGTTCAAAATCAAGAAAAAGAGAGTCAAATTTGTATGAAAAACATCAACAACAATCATTTCCAACATTCATAACTCGAAAAGGAAACGACTAGTTCCAAAATCCTTTCTTAAGGTTCGACGGGATTATTTGCATCCACAGACATTATTACAGACAAAGTGACAATAGCTCCTGACTGAAGTCGAAAAATGCACTGAAAATAACCGTCAATTCAATTTTTTTAAATCATTCAATCTGTATCATAAAGTAAGCTCTTCTTACTAAAAGGAATTATTATAAAAAAAGTCCATAACAGAAATTACAAATGAATCCTTTTCATTTTCAATAGTTTGAATCATAATTCCCATCGCGAAGTGTTTGATTTACGTAATAGATTTTATGCTCTACAAATAATTATATTTCAATCAAATAATCAAATCATTAGAGGCTTCATGATATTTAATGCTGAAATAGTTGAAAATATAAGAAGTGGTTTTGAATGAAATCAATTAGCATTTGTAATTTTTTATATCATTTTCAGAATTTAGATGGCGAAATGTTCTTCAATTCAATGCTCATTAGTATCATTCAGCTTATTGCATATTTAATGGCAAGTTTTGTAATTAATGCAATTGGTAACAAAAATCTATTAAGTATGATAATCATGATAATCAATTATTCTGAGCTTATTTACATAATTTTAAATTATTTTCATAGTATTTGGTTTAATGATTTCTGGCTCATGTGCTTTGTCATTATATTGGGCAAAAAATGCTGTTACCACACTTCTTTTATCGGGTGGATATATATCGATTGCTAGTATCTCATCAACAACTCTTGTGGGATCTGTAGTGTCATTATTTCCCACATCTACTCGGTAATAATATAATGACTTTTTTATATTTGCATAATAATAAGCATAGCTATTTCAGTACAATGACTGTATCTCTCCTAATGATGTTTGGACGTCTTGGTGCAGTCATCGGAAACTTGATATTTCCAACACTTTTATCGCTTGGATGTTTTCCTCCGTTTTCGGTGATAAGTTTTACAGCTTTTGGTGAGAAAATTAATTAAAAATTAAATTTAGAGAAAATGCATTCATAATGAATGAATAAATTTATAGTTTGTAGTGCAGTATGCTGGCTAATACCGAAGACAACAAAGAAACCATTGCAGTAGAATTGTGATTGTTATGCAAGATTTTTAATTTATTTTTTAATTTTTTATGTATATACACTTCATTATTATAATTATTATTATGAATAATAGGAACTACCAAGAAGCGAGATTGATGTTAAATATTGTGATGTCGTATTAAATAAAACATTTTTGATGCTTCAGGCATACTCATTAGAAACTCTACCATTTGTTTATTAAACATTGAAGTAGTTTAAATTGTCAACAGTATAATATTGCTGTTCCTTTATATGACATCTAATAATTATCGGCTTTTGTTTCAGCACACGACGTTATACTTTTTTTTTAATTATAAACTTAATTTCCAGAGACTGAGTAGCAGAGCAAAGGTGTCATAATCATTACTCGTTTCTGTGAAATCTAATATAGAAAAAAGGAGAAGTCAATTTAAAAGTGTTAAGCAAGTGTAAAGGTAGATAGATCCGAAAGTTTTGAACTGAAACTTGTGAAAAGCAATTTTTTTTTTCTTGATGCATTTTTCACAGAAACGTTCTTAAAAAGAGTATAGAAACTGATTTATCGACTTTATGTACTGAATTAGTGGCGTAACCAGGAAGGGCAAATTTTCACTTCCCCCCCTTACTTGCTAATTGGTTTGATTTACTAATGTTATTTGTAAATAAAACGAAAATTCACGCCCCAACCCCTTAAATTTTTCATACAAAAAAAAAATAATAATAATAAAGTTTTATTTTATTTAAGCTCATATGCTGATACATACGAATATGTTTCTCAATTTTTTTTTTGCATCCAATAGCTATCGAATTAGTGCAAACTTTTCTTTAAAAAAAAAAAATATGTGCATGCAAGATTTAATTTATTAGACTTGAATACATAAAACATAGAAAAACTTTCTAATTAGTTTCTAATATTTATTAAACAAAAAAAAAAAAAAAGAAAAAGATCTGTCATAAGCCAAGATTTTTTTTTTTTTTTTATATAAAAAACTAATGGTATAAGTGCATATATTTTGTAGTAGATTGGCAAATTTTAAAGTTTTTTTAGACTCTTAAAAATCCATTTAAAAAAATTTGTTATGTAGGTAAAGAAAATCTAAAATCTGATTTAAAGAGAATTTTTTGATGAATGCATTGCTGCATGAAACAAAAAATTTTGAAATGTAGCTCAAAATTTCTCAAGTGGTGTTGAAAAACTGCATATGGTTGCAGACAAATGTTTATGTAAACTAGCCTTTTACGCATTTTTTCATCCAAAAACTTTTCCTGATATTTTTTTCTGTTGTTATTTCTTTGAGGTTTTAGCATTTGGTAGAATATTTAAAATTTAATTTTATAGACGGGATTTTAGCTCTTTTGTCTCTTGGGAAAAGGGCGCTATTATTCGCACTTTGTGTATCTGTCCGTCCCTCTGTCATCGCATTTCCTCCTCAGGTTTAAGCTTTTTTGATGCGGTTTTTGATTAAAAATGTTTTTGTTATGTCTTTTTCTTGTTTGACTAGTCACAACCAAAAAATCAGCACGAATGGTCACTTTCTCTGGTTGAACCAGCGTCCTTAGTTCCATTTACTGTGGTTGAATGTCTAAAATGTTGAATTTTTCACAATAAAACTCTCCTCGGTTCAAATCCCATCACAAACTTCATGTCTATGATTATCGTAATTTCAATGAAAAAAGGACCAAAAAGTACTCGTGTCAAATTTGTTTTAAACATAAATTCTTTTAAATCATTAAAATGGCTCTTAAATATCCATAAAAGAAAATTACTGTACAATTATTCAGCTTTGAAAGCGTCCATAATCCCTTTTTGAAGGAATATAACAATGTTATCTTGCAGCACCGAATCGAGTTTGTGACCGTTCTCTCTTTTTTGACATCAAACAATAAAAAATAAGTTTAAACTCAACAAACATGAATAGAATGCAAAGAGAATCTCTTTTGACTTCACAATTTTTTCCATTTTTGTGTTCGAGAAGATCTTTTTCCTTTTTTTTAGTTTCCTTTTGTAATAAGCGAACAATGATGAATGAAATTTTATTTTCAATAGAATTGAGAGAAGTAGAGTTGGTAAACAAAGTTTAAAGCAAGCAATTCAAGTTTGAATAAGTTTTCAGATAGTGGCGAATTTTTGAATCTCATAGTTTAAGTTCATCAGAGTTGCTGCGTTGATTTAATTGGTTTTACAGCGGAACATTTTTGCAGGCATAATGGAATGCACGTGTAGTTGAAAATAGATTCATTGAGTTACAGTTTTAATTAAATGTTGGATACACGTAATTGATATTGTTATCATCCGTTACCAGACGTATTCTATTAATTTCTCGTTTGTTGTTTAGTCTATTTTGTGTTCAAATGACTTTTGTTAATGCATAAATTATTGTCTTCGTCTAGTTTATTTTAAGATTTTTATTGCATTTTGTTATTTTATTCTTTATGATCTAGGTATTTATGCATAAATTTTTACCAATTAACAAGTCAAATTTTCATATTAATTTTCATCAGCCAGAAGCATAACCAAGGGGTTTTATGGGCACACGAACGCCCCCTTTGTGGAGAAATTTCTTTAGGGGCCGTTCAATTAGTACGTTCGCATTTAAGGGGGAAGGGAGTTTGAAAAAGTATAACCATGCGTAACAAGGGGGGAGGGGGTCTAAAAAGTCAATTTTTTGCGTAACGAACTAAGTGAACGGCTCCTTATTTTGCGATGGTTTTTCGGGCAAGAAGCATTTTAACCCCCAAAAATGTAGAAAATAATAAATTTTCAATTGTTGGACGATTAGTTAGAGTTGAATTAAGGATCTTCTTTGATCCTAGTTGCAGTCTAAAAATTTTCCGATGCACAATTTTTAAAATTTCCCATCATGTTGTTTTTCCCTCAAAAAATTTTAAATATTTCAATGAATTAATTTTTAAAATCTTTTATTTTATTTTTCGTCTTTGATTTAGTGAAAATTTTTATTTTTTCAAAAAAAAATACCTAAAAGACAATTTTCTAATCAGAGATTAAATTTAGCGAACTTTCACTCGTATAGCTTGAGGTTATTGGAGTCAATTTGTGAAAAAAAAATCATACCTTAGAAAGTTGAACAAATTACAGGCACAATGAATTTGAAACCATTTGAAGACTTAATGACATATTTTCTATTGAAAATTGCGAGAGTGAAAAATCCCAAGCTAGCATTATCATTATTCAAAATTAACTTTTTGTATTTTTTTTTTGTACCCTTATTATTTGAAAGATCTTTTTGAAAATTTTTCTTTTCTTCTCTCTTTTTGCGTTCTTCGTCTTGTTTATTGTAACAGAATAAATCATCGTTTGCGAAGAAGATTACGTCCTTTTGATAGCAAGTTTAATAGAAATTAGTAAAGAAAAAAAAATATTTTTCATAAAATTGCTTGCATCACAACAGCATTTCATGCTTGAAGCTTTCATTTAATTTCCATCACATTTCCACACCAAATAATTTAATTTTCATGCATTATTCAGTCTGCACCTGTTGTTGAAAAATTTCATTAATGTATTTCGATGCAATTTACTAATCGATGTTTTAATGGTTTTCCATTAAAGATAAACGGTTGTGATAAATTTACTACTTAACAACTGAGAGAGATGTGATACTTTATTATTAGACGAAAAAAAAGAAATTACCAATCGATTATTTATCAATGTGTGACAGTGGTGGCCAATCTTTCTCGTGCCGCAGTACACCTTGTAAGTAAGTAATGAACAAAAACGAGCTTGAGACACGGCTCGTGATGCTTTTCGAAAAAAATTCATCTAGTGTGACGAATATTTTTCAAAAAGTATCGTATGTGCCGCGGCACACCAGTTGATCATCACTGAACTATGGATATCTCAATTATAAAATTTCTGGAAAAACTAAATTTAATATTTACAAAATTCAGAAAATTATTCTCTTGAGTTTCATTCATCTGTATAGAACGATTCCAGCATCATTGATACAGAGAATTACACTTGAATGAAAGCTAGTATATTCTGATTGAAACTTCTTTTATTTACTTCATCTCAATAAGAGAAAAATAATTGAAATTTGAAACAAAGAAGTTTCTTAAAAATTCATTAGAATTGCTTTCATTGATTGATTTTACACAATATAAAATTTCAAAAATAAAATCAAGATTTAAAAAGGGATCGTTTACTTATGATGTCCAATTTTTAGGGAGAAGAAGGTTTGAGGGTGTGTGACAGTTTTAAACAATAGGAACTTTTTGAATGATGATTTTGTGACAAAGGGGGGACACGTCATAAGTGAACAGCCCCAAAGGTACTCTTAAAGATAATTCAGGGTAAGGACCAGTCTTTCAAACTGGAGGCACTGCGATTCATTTAAGACAGAATCTAATGTATCACAATCTTTAGATCTACAGTTTTTACAGTAAGTTCCGAATCATTTAGAAACTCTGCAAATTTCCAAATTTCAAAAACACAAGTACGTCTAAAGACCTCATAATTTGTCTAGTAATTTTTAATGTACTCAA
Organism: Chironomus striatipennis; assembly: GCA_026123125.1. NCBI lineage: Eukaryota > Metazoa > Arthropoda > Insecta > Diptera > Chironomidae > Chironomus > Chironomus striatipennis. Next base: position 41,057,454 of record CM047393.1, on the reverse strand, counting down.
GGCAGGGGCATAGCCAGGGGGAATTTCAGGGGTCAACCCCCTCCCTATTCTGAATTTGTCCGTCATTTCACTGCTACTGGGGCCCTCGATTTGAAAAGATTTTTTCCAGAGTCAAACAATTATTCAAATCAAGGCCCCCCAACATCAGAATGAAATAAGATGAATTGCTTTTGATTCAAAATTTATAGAAACATAACAAAGAAAAACAATTGCATTTACTACGGTAAAATATACTTAGTTTCAATTCTATAATTATAAATTTCCATCAAACTCATTGCTTATAAATACAATGATCATAATATAAACTCGTGCAATTTATTTCTCTTTTTCTGTCATAAATAATAATGAAAGGTTTCCAAAGATACCGTCAAGAAAACATCTAAAAGGTAATACTTCGTTTTACGTCATAATTTAATTTTCATATTTTATACACATCACAAAATTCTGTTTATGACATTTGAGATGACAATTAAGTCATTTTAAGCAATAAAGATTAAACATCCATCAAGAATAATTTATTCAAAGGAGTCGTTTGTAAACTTCGTTAAATTTTTTTTAATTTTAATACCCTCTATATAAAATTTTCCTATATGCAAAATTTGTTACGGCCAGGAAGAGGGGTCCTTATTGAAAAATTTTTGCCTCAAAGTAGAGAACTTGCGTAGTCTAAATTAATAAATTCTTTAGGTGCTTCATTCTTGACGCAATTCTAAAGTCATTTAATTAAATTTATTTTTAAATAAAATTAAAGTGGAATTTGAAGAATCAGGACTAAACAGGGGACTAAAAATAACTTCAAAGGATTGAATATTTTCGATGATGAAAGTTCAAAATGGAATAAAAGAAATTAGCTAACGCCATACTTCAATCAACATTTCATTTTCCTTGTAAGGGGATGTCAAAGATATTATAAGGTTTGATTTTAATTCTCAATCATATTCAATGTGCTCAAATTAATCAAACCTCAAAAATAATCTTTGAAAAGTTTTAATTACGCATGAACTTATTTTTAGATATTTTTAAAACCTTTTTTTCGCAAGCTTACATCAGCATTTATGACCATTTTTTTTTTAAATAGCTTCATTTTCGCTTTTCGAAGCTAGGTATTTTCATAATTTTTAAGAATTATGAAATTTTAAAAAATTTGCTTGAAGTGATTGAAGCTCATAGTTGTTATCAGGGACCGAATTTAATCACTCACAATCATGTGAGTAAAAAAAATATGAGTACTCATTGAAAAAAAAAATCTGAGTTTTTGTTTTTCAATGAGTACAATGATTACTGAGTACTCACAAATCATTGTACTCATGAGTACTCATTTTAATCATTTTGACCGTTATTTTTTTTTACTCATGATTTTTTTTTTTCAAAAGCAGTTTATTCGCTGATTTTCATACAAATTTTTACATGAATTAAGTAAGAATTAAGCATGAAATCTATTGAAAACCTTCTTCTAAAGCATACAGCATGCATTATTAGAATATATAGAACCTTATTAAGCATGTTGGAAGTAGCGGAAGTGCTTGGTTCCTGAGATCTGACCCCCTCTTTAGAATGTCCTAAAACGTCCAGAAATGTAATAAAAAATTTTGGTTCGTTCCAGTCAGTTGGACATACTCAGTGCTTAACAATCACAAAACGAAGCATGAACATTAATTTTGAATGCATAACAAATAATAATTTTGAAGATAAGTCATTCAAAACACAAGAAATGGGCTATGTCCAACTAACTGGAACTGGTCAATAAAATTTTATTTCATTTCTGGACGTTTTAGGACATTTTAAAGAGGGGGTCAGATCTCAGGAACCAAGCACTTCCGCTACTTCCAACATGCTTAATAAGGTTCTATATATTCTAATAATGCATGCTGTATGCTTTAGAAGAAGGTTTTCAATAGATTTCATGCTTAATTCTTACTCAATTCACGTAAAAATTTGTATGAAAATCAGCGAACAAACTGCTTTTGAAAAAAAAATCATGAGTAAAAAAAATAACGGTCAAAATGATTAAAATGAGTACTCATGAGTACAATGATTTGTGAGTACTCAGTAATCATTGTACTCATTGAAAAATAAAAACTCAGATTTTTTTTTTCAATGAGTACTCATATTTTTTTTACTCACATGATTGTGAGTGATTAAATTCGGTCCCTGGTTGTTATAGTTATAAATTTTTAAAAGAAAAAATTAAAGACACAAGTCTAATAAAAGCATATTGCGTGGTTCACAGAAATTCTCAATAATCTGCAACAATCTATTTTTATGATTGACATAGTGAAATGCAAAAGTTTTCATAGAGATTTGCCACTTTTTAAATCAATACAAATTTTCAATGAAAAAAAAAAAGGTTTAAAATAATACTCAAGAGTTTTTATGACACTATGTGAATGGATTCATGCTGCGAGAAAATTAATGTACAAAAGTTTGTGTTTTTTCTCTCTCTGTAAGGTTCAACATTTTCCGCTAGAAATACATTTCTGTGAAATTCAATATATCCAAAAATATTTTTCATAGAAAATCAAGCTTAATGCAAGCTTAATGATGATTTCAAAGGAACTAATTTGTCCTGTTGCTATGTTCCAAAACCTTAGTTGATTAATGTTATTGTTGAGTTTTATTGTGGTTTCATTGCAAATGACGAATACTTGCTTTATTCAGCCAATATGACTAGTTGGAGCTTTTGTGAATTAAAATACTTCATCGGCATCTACCTAAATACTATAATGATGCGAGCAAGTCAAATATCCACAATTTTCAATCAACAGCCGCAATGCAAAATCAGTTCATTATGAAATACATTCTGCTTCAGCTAATTTTATCAACAATGTTGGATTTGAGGTATGTTAATAAGCAAGATTTGTCCAATTTAAAATTATTGCATTTTCTAGACATGTGATTGAGTCGATAGAAATTTGTTTATGACAATTTAATTGATTTTATGCATATTGCTATTTTAGAAACTATTTTGCATAAACAATAGGAAATATAGATAATTAATGTTAAAAACTTGTCAAATACACTTTGTTAATCACATGTTTAGCTAAGGGGCCATTCACTTATTACGTAACGCAAAAATTCGAGTTTTTTACCCCCCCCCCCTGCGTAACGTTTTTAACAAAAGAATAAGGTGCGAGAACAATAGACCGTAACAAATTCTCGACCCCCCCCCCTCCCCTCAGAGCGTTACGTAATAAGTGAACGGCCCCTAAGAGACAGAATAACGGTTATTGAAAATTCAAATTTTGGCGCTAAAACCGATTCAAAACCGATTCAAGATAAAAACAAAAAAAAAAAAGTTTTACAGAAAAACATTAAAAATAGTGAATTAAATAAAAATACTGGAATTAAATATATTTGTAATTGATTGAACGAAGAAATACATTATTATTTATACAATATTTACTCATGTCATGTGAACAATTGACTTGAGAAGTTATTTTTAGTGAAAAAACTTTTTGAAACATTAAATTTCATATTTTGTTATATTCAATGAACATATTTGAGACTTCATCAGAACTTTTTGATGATTCAGACTCGACATTTGAATGTAAGTAATGATTTCACAATATTATATTATGATTTTAATGTAAATTATTATTTAAACATCCAGCAGCTAGCTCATCAAGTTCAATTTCATCACAATCTAGTATTTCTTCATCATCCAGTGATATGTCAAATCAAGGAGGAAGGACAAGACAACAAGAACGTATGGGAAATTTATTAGGAAATAATAACTCAGACTCTTCGAGTGATTCACAAAATTTCACAGACAGTTCAGTAGATACAGACTACAGCCTTCATTCAGCCACGACAATTCAAAGTAATGCAAGCGAAATTGAGAATTCAAATAATTCAAGTAGATCTTCATCTCAATCAAGTGATACCGAGTCATATGATGTTGATGAAGTAATGGCACAAATTGCTGAAGATCCAGTGATAGAAATTAATGATTCACAAATGCCAAATATTAATGTCCAAGATGATGATGATGTGATTTTGATTCCACAAAATATTGAAACAATTGATTTGTGTACACAAGCAGTTGTAGTTCCTTTAGGCTTACGAAACGAAGTTATAGATATCACAGATAGTCCAGGAACAGAAGTAAGTCATGCTGGACCGATACGTCAACGACGACGAAGTAGACATCAAATAATAATTGATAGTCCTGTAAATGCATCTACACCTCAAAGACCAACAACATCAACACCAAATGCACGACAACGATTGAATTTAGAAAATTCCATGAATGATACTCAGCCACGAGTTGCACTAACATGCCCAATTTGTCTCGATTCTGTTGTTAATCGAACACCTGTCTCAACGGTTTGTGGTCACATTTTTTGCCAACAATGTATTGCTCAAGCACTTGGAAATGCTAAAAAATGTCCAATGTGCAAAAAGGCTTTAGGAGGACGAAAACCATACTTTAATATATTTTTACCATGTTAACTTAAGAAGAAATAATGATCAAAATAGATTTTTTTTTATGCTGTAACTAAGCTTCTCTGTTATATGAAAAAAAGACTGAATAAAATTCAAGAGAGAGGAACTCAAAAGAATCAAGTTAACAATATGCAGTAAATTTTAATTAATATTTTCAAATTAAGGAATCTCTTTTGAGGTAAGCAAAATTCTATAGAAGTTTTAAATATTGTTCATTATTAGCAGGTTATCACATGCTGTTACCAAACCTAATTTGACAATTCGAGGAAGTTTTATGTTGAAAATTTAATGAACGCTAAATTTCATCTTGTAGCTTTTTCTATGAAGAATTCGTGATTAATTTTTAATTTTTTTCCCACACACATCCGACCTTTTGAAAATTAATTTCTAAGAATCTACAAAAAAAAGTTACAAATGAACGAAATTGAATCATTTCAAAAATTTAAAAAAGAATTTTATCGCAAAAATTTTTAGCACAGAATTGCTTAAAAATGTGAAAAGTTTTCTTCCTTTATTTCTTCTGATTAAATGCCATTCAATTTCAATTAATTCGAATGAAAAGATAAAATCATCAACCACATAGCTGCAGCATTATCCAATAAATAAAAAAGCATTTAATTGACGCAATGGTTCATTGGCTATTTCCTAGAAGTAATTCAACATTAGATCGGGGCAAAAAGTTTCATTGATGTATTTCATGTGAAATTGATGAATCTTTCCAAAATCTGTGCTTCTGAGTAGGACACGTGTTTCGGACACAAATTAGTTCCGGTCATTTAATGAATCCTAAATTCTCTTTTTTTATTAAATTTTTTTCTAAATTAATTTTTGATATTTTGTCATTTTGTGACTCGATGGTCATTTATTTTGTAGCATAGACTAAAATTTTAATATGATGCGAATTAAAATTAAAGAATGTTCACTAAAATATCAGATTTGCATAAATTGTGGACTTAAAGGTCACAAGCATGAAGACTGTTTAAATCAAAAAAGATGTAGTAACTGCGTTAGTTTTTTACATCACATACGTAATTTTACGTGCGTAATTTTACGTACGTTATTCTACATTTTCTTAAATCAGAATCTTTATAAGCTGATTAAAAACGACTTAATCAATCATTGAAATTAATTTTATTAATTTTCAATATTTTATTTATTACCGATAATATTTCATATTTATTAATCATACAAGTTCAAAGAGCTTCTGCTTTATGAATAGCCATTGGAATATCATTAAAAACCACATGACTGTAATGTTGATGCAATATTCGTTTCAATTGTTGACTATTTTCCCAATCAGCAGCTTCTGCGACAATCTTAACTTCCACAGAATAAATATCCTTCAGCCAAGCTCTTTCATGCATAATATCTTTAATACTAACTCCACATGAGCAAATTAGCTTACATAGTTCACTGATACCACCTGGACGGTCAGAAACTGTTACTGTGAAACGAATCAAACGTCCTTCAGCAGCCAAACCTCTTTCAAGGCACCTTCCAAGAGATGTTGTATCGATATTACCGCCACAAATTAACAGAACAATTTTCTTTCCTTTATATTCATCTAAATGCCCGGCAAGAATAGCTGCTAATCCGCTTGCACCAGCACCTATTGAAAAGAATATTAATCACCATAGAATTAATTAATGAAAAATAAATTTAAGCACCTTCGACCACACATTTTTCCATCTCAACAAGACGTAAAATTGCCAACGCAATCCATTCCTCTTTGACAACAATCATCTTATCTAGTAATGGGACAATTGTTTTGTAAGCATTTACACCCACTTTTGGTACAGCCAGACCGTCAGCTAAAGTTGCCAAATTTTTTGTATAAATTGGCCCGCCATTCTCTAATGCTTTTGAAAATGATGGACATTTGTCAGATTCTACGCCCTGTGAATGTAATTCAAAATTTTCAAAGATTTATGGTCATTCATTAATGATGTCTAGCTTTTACCCAACGAATGCGGATAAGAACTAATTTTCGAACTTTGGTACTTAATTTTCGAACGCGGCAAAAATAAATTTAAATTTAATTATTCCGTTAAAATATAAATATCTTCAAAATTAGAACTTGATAATTTTTAAGTAGTCTTTTCACTACAAAACGATTATATATTGTACAATTTGTTATATTTTTGATCAATCTACGGCTAGTTTTGTTCAAAATTAATTTTTTTAATAAACTTATTTTCGAAAAATTTTGTAAACAACTATGTTTGTTTACACTTGCTACAAAAATTAAAATTGAGAAAAAAAAGTTAATAAATTTCATTTGGATCTTAGTTTAAAGTGTTGATTCTAGTAAAATAAACGTTTAACTATAGATTTCGACAAATCATAAGTCGTATTAAGTTTTAGAAATAAAGATTTTGTTGATAAAAAAATTAATTTAATTTTCGAAAAAATTCGTAGTTCGTTATAAAAAGATCCAGAAATTTTCAAAATTTTCGAAATCAACTTCTCGTTAATCTATTCGCATTTGTTGGGCTTTTACGAAATGAAGGTATTCTGAAGGGAACATCTCGAAAGGTTGAAAAATTTGGGATTTCTAATTTGGGAAAATCTAAGATTTTTAGGTAAAGTCAGTAGAGGTTGTTCACTTATTATGGAACCCTCTGAGCGGAAGGGGGAGAGGGTTTGTTACGGTTTACTGTTCTCAAAGTTGATTCTTTTGTTAAAAACGTTACGGAGGGAAAGGGGGTGATCGTTTAATTTCCTGAATTTTAGCGTTACGTAATAAGTGGACGATCCCTTTACTAACAACCTTTTAGTATGTCCCATGTTCCTTCCCACATAAAGAAAAAAGGGAAGAAATTCCAATGAAATCCATATGATTTGAAAATTAATCTTTTAATGCAAAGTATCCTTTTTCAATCTTAATCTACCGTTTTGGGTTTCTGAGAATTGCCTCAAAATTCATTTCCTTCTAAAATTGAGGATTTAATCCATTCATCCATTTAATACTCACAATAATTTTTGTGCTGGGCGAGAGTGTCTTTATTGCAGTAGCAATTCCAGCAATTAATCCACCGCCGCCTACTGGAATAACAACAGCGTCCGCTCCTTCACATTGTTCAACAATTTCCAAACCAATCGTGCCTTGTCCAGCCATGACTATGGAATTCAGAAATTTAATTATTTACAAATTTACATGGAATTACGAACAGAACTCAACTGTATGGATGATCATATCCATTGATGTATGGCATCCCTTTTTCATGTGATATCTCCATAGCAATCTTTTTTGCAGCTGCCATGTCAGCACCTTTGAATACAAAGCATTAATTGAGAAATTCAGTTGCCAAAAATCAAAGAATTTACCTTGTACAAGAACATTGGCCTTGAAATTTCTACATTTTTGAATCTTCATGATGGATGCTTCTTTTGGCATAACAACAGTAACTGGGATGTTGAGCTTCATTCCATGATATGCAATAGCTTGCGCGTGATTTCCTTTTAGAAAATTATTTTATTAATAAATATTTTAGAAATAAAGTTTGTGGTTTCAGGCAATACATGAGCTGCTATCCTGACTGTTACTCAAATTTACGCACTCTAAGAACAAACCGAAAATGTCCTTGGTTCTCATCAAAGCTTGCTAAGATGAGAAAAGAGTTACTCAAAATAAACTTAATTTTAAGCTATTTTACAAGCTTTTATGACAGTAATTTATAAATATGTAGGTACAAACAATCTTGGGTCAAGAATCTTGACAGGCTGAACATAATATACCCGAGTATTATATACCAAAAATATCATATCATATGTAAGGCAGGGGTTGCTATTCATAAAATTAGACACATCCCCAAAGTCAGGCACAGCAAATTCATAAAATAACTATTTATCATCAGCTAATACCCACCTAGTGATGCCGACACAACTCCAGCCTTTTTTTGCTCAGGTGTTAAATGCAACAGAGCATTACGTGCACCACGTTCCTTAAAACTTCCAGTAAATTGTAAAAATTCCTTCTTCAAATAAATATCCATACCCAGACTATCACTTAAATGTGAGCGCTTTATTAATGTAAATTTGACACAAGAATGAAAAAAAAAGGAAATTGAAATGTATTAACACGGTACGTGACTAGACAAGTAATTGCCCTTAATTTCTTACCGTACAAGGCGTTGTTTCAATTCCGCCTGAAAGAAAATGTCAAGTATCATTTTATAGGCTGGTAAATGAATTGAAATTTAGAATGAAAGATGTAAACACCTCTTATCATGAAAGCAGCTTGACAAACATCTTGAAATGTTATTACACGTGGATTCTTTTCATCACAGAATGGATCTTCAACTGTCTCAGTAACATCTGTCGAATCTGGATTTGTTGTAGAATCCTCAAAAGTCACTTTTGACGAATTTCCATTATGTCCGTTTCTATTTTGTTCCTCAGGCATTTTTATTATTATTTTTTTATCACTGAATTTGCTTAATTTTTTGAGAAGAAAAGAAAATATTCAAAAAGTGCTCTTTGCACGTCTTTCACAAATGAGCTGATAAGCAAAACTGTCAGTAGCTACAATTTTTATTTTTTTCATTTATGAATCTCCTAAGCTTGTGATAAAGAGATATTTACTTCTCAAAAATTGATAATTGCTTATAGCCACAAACAGAGACATGTTTGCATGCGTTTGAGATATGTGTCAAGTACGTATTTCATATGTCATGAATCTGTTCTAATGAATAAGTATAACAAAGTTAGAGAGAATTTTTTTGGGAGTGTTATTTTTTGTGTTGATACAGATGCAGTTTTTTTTTGAAGATGATACTGATTGGAATTGCATTATTCTGGATTAAATGTTAATGTTAAGAATGAAAATTAGGTATCAAAATAAATTACCTAACACTAGTGGCGTTGCTAGGGAGTGTGATTGGGTGATTTTTCATCCGCATTACTGGGAAATTGCTTTAATTCAGAGATCGAAGCCGACATTTTCGGCTTATTTCATTTTTTACACTTTTTGATAAAATAAAGCTATCTACAAAGTATTTTAGATATTCTAACTATTCATTGGGTCATTTTCTATGATTCTGAGTCATATTTGATAAGATTAGAAGTGTATTAAGCTCAAAATTTAACTTTTAAGTTTGCTAAGCCGAGAAATAAGCCGCGGCTTATTTCTCGGCTTAGCAAACTTAAAAGTTAAATTTTGAGCTTAATACACTTCTAATCTTTACAAATATGACTCAGAATCATAGAAAATGATCCAAAGAATAGTTAGAATATCTAAAATACTTTGTAGATAGCTTAATTTTATCAAAAAGTGTAAAAAATGAAATAAGCCGAAAATGTCGGCTTCGATCTCTGCTTTAATTTGCTTGGGTTTTTCGTAAAAAAAGAAAAATAACCCCTCCACAATATTTTTTATACAAACATTTAATTATCACCCCCCCCCCACCTTAAAATTCCTGGCTGCGCCACTGCCTAATACCAAAAGAAAGTGGGAGAAAGTATAGCTAAAATTAATCTGAAATTAACAACATTTTCTTAAAAATTCTTTAAAAAAAAAAGAATTTGAATTTCAAGTATGCAGTGCAATTGTAAGATTTTTATTTGCAAAATTTATGAATCAAGATTCAACCTTAAAGGTTGTCAAGATGGTTAACAAAATTTCAGTATAAATAGAGTTTATAAAGATTTCGTTGCATCTTTTTAATTTGATGCTTTAAGCAAAAGGGGTTAATATACCTTTATTTCTAAAAGGTTGATTTAAAAAAATGCTTGTGGACCAAAAGAGCAAAGTGAAATCTAATCCAAAACACACGATAGACGTCAACTCGATTAAAAAAAAAAAATAAATAAAAGAAGACAACTGGAACAGCAAATTCTTTAAAAATCTCGTCATGGACTCCAAAATCTCAAATGCTGGTGAAACAACTGCAGCTAGCAAGAATAAAAGAGTATCAAGTTCATATATCTACGAAAAATGATGTCATTTTGCTAAAGAAATCTGATATCGAAGTAAGCATGTTGTAGTTTGCAGTGTTATTTATGTGCTGACGTAATTCTCAGTTATGTGATGAGACTGCCAAATACATCACAGTTCAAAAACATTTATTACAAGATATTCGACCTTCATGTGCCTTCTTTCTAGAAACTTTTCATAATTGCTTATCTTTTAAAAAAGTTTTTGACTTGCCTGAAAATTTTTGAATAATAATTCAATTAAAAGTCATTAATTTTTTTTTTTTTTTTTTTGAGGTTTTTTAGACTTTTTTAATAAAACAAAAGATTTGAAATTCTGTATTTTCATCATTATTTTTTTTTTATAGATTTGTTGTCTTATCACAAAAGCTTAATTTGTAAAAACTTTTTGATGGGTCACCGACATTTGCCCACACACATTTGCCCATTCGACATTTCCCCATTGACATTTTCCCATTGGTACATTTGCCCACTCGTACATTTGCCAATTGGTACTTTTTCCCACGAGTATTTTTCCCCACTAGTATTTTTGCCCATCGATATATTTGACCATTTACATTTTCCCATTGATTCATACATAAGTATGTCCACTTAAAGAAATTTTAATTTTTGGTATTTTACAAAACTTAATTTTCAACATTTATGGTTAAAATAGATGTAAGTTTTCGAAAATTGAAAATGAGCATGTATTTGAATGAAATTTTTAATGCTTAAACCATTGCTTTATACATTTTGATTAAATGTTTGTTAAAACCTTGTAGAGATATTAAGATTTGAAAAACACATGAAAAATCAGAAATTTTTAAGGAAACTTCCGGATAGATGATTGTTTTAACATTGAAATCATTTTTTTCTATGTTTCTTACATGTACGATAAAAACTTTAATTGTATATTGTAGCCAGAGTTTTAAGCTTTCCATACATAATCCTACCAATAAAACTTTATAAAATCCTACAATAATAGCAGAGATATTGACAGTCGCCCTATTTCGATGATATCGAGAGAATTTGTCATTTTTCTTTTTGATGACTGCATTTTAAGCAAATTTGAGTAAATACGGTTAAATCATTTAAAAACTCGATTCTAGTGATTATTTATGCTAGTTTTTGTGAAAATCCTATGTAAAAGTAGCCAGAGTTGAAAAAATTATATTTCATTATTCCAGGGGTGTTTTCAAAAAATCTTTGTATTGCAATTTAGTACTCTGGTATATGTATTAAAAAACTACTGAACTGTATTTTTTAACTTATTAGAACCATCAAAAAAGTTGCTTCGAAAAATGGTGGTTTTCATTAGATTCTAAGCCCTCGTGTTCCAACCCTGGATTAAACTATATATTTTTAGCATTTTTATCGAATAGCTGAATAAAAGAGCTTTCCAAAAATATATAATATGTCATATTAATAATGCAATAGTTAAGAGATATCGCCCAATGAATGAAAAATGTTTAATTCTCATTTCTATTTGCAGAGCCTCAAATTTTGAAATAGGGCAACGCTCAGAAAAAGACAAATATTTTGTTAATTAAGGCATGTAGCAACAAGATGTAAGGGCATAAATGTAGAATTTAGTGTCCTACATAATAATATTTAGTTATTTAATTGTCACCTAATTAATTTATTAATGTAATGGCCTTATTAAATTCAAATTTGCTTTGAAGTCAAAATTTTTGCAAATTTCTATTTCTGGAAACGCCCATGAATAATTTCTAGAAAACTAAAATACTCAAAAATTTTTCATTAGTCATTCATTTCCAAGAAAATTAATTCTAAAAATTTTAGTTCCAGAAAATTATTTTCCAAAAATTTCCATTCCAGAAAAATGCTTTTTAAAAGAATATGCTTCCCCACCGTGTCCACTAATATGTAACTCAAATTACAATGTTGAAAATTAAGTTTTGTAAAATACCAAAAATATAAATTTTTTAAGTGGACATATGTATGTATCAATGGGAAAATGTAAATGGTCAAATACATCGATGGGCAAAAATACTAGTGGGGAAAAATACTCGTGGGAAAAAGTACCAATTGGCAAATGTACGAGTGGGCAAATGTACCATTGGGAAAATGTCAATGGGCAAATGTCGAATGGGCAAATGTGTGTGGGCAAATGTCCCAAACCCCTTTTTGATGTATTTGCGAATACGCCCCACTTGGCGAATTCGATGAATTTTTCTTTCCTTCACTTCTCATTCCATTCATCCTACTTCGTACCATTCATCAAAAAAAAAAATGAGAACGGATATAACATAAAATTTATTTGATGAAAGATAACAAAACAAATGATTGGGGACGATTTTCATAAAAATTATGAATTCTGAATATGTTAATGGAATTGATTTTGACATTTTGTAATCGAATCGAGTCTTGCATTAGAGATTTTTGTATATAGAATTGTGTGGAATTGTATGCAATTTCCGTCGATTCATTGATAATTTCATATTCATTGACATTTTCTGAATTAGGGATATTTTTTTTTTTTTTTTTTGTAAAAATCTTGCAAAGTCAAGACCATTTCCAATTCCAGCATTCAAATTATTTACATGAAGTTCTCGATTTGAACAGATTCAAATCGAATTTATTCAAATTGAAACGTATGAAAAATTTCCGTTAAATTCAAAAATTTGAATTTTTGTAATGGAAATTTTTGATTTTTCAAATCGAAAATGTTCAAATTGAATTTGTTCAAATCGAGGGTTCCCTGTACTTAAAAAATTGAAATTAATAAACTTTGTATTTTATGATGAATAATGATCATATTTTATATATTTCTTCTGTCATCTTCTGTATATATATACTTCCTTAATAGTTTTTAAATAATTCATATTCTGTACAGTTACAAAAATAAAAAAAAATTAAATAAACGGAACTGGATTATTCAGCATAATAATTAATAGATATATATAATTTTTAATTTTTAATATGTGTGATAATAATTGTCTATAATAAAGATTCTCTGTAAAGTTGTCTCTTCTTGTCATTATTAAATATATCAATATATATATATAGCACAATAAATTGTATAGATAATTGTCAATGATAATTAATCAATTTTTCATCATTTCTAGCGAAATTCTTTGATAATTTACATCAAATTTTTATTTCATGCTAGGATTGATTGATTAAGTAGTTTATGTGTGAAATATTATATTATTAATAATATTATTATTTATTTGACAATAACATTCAATATAAAAATATTTATTAGTCGCTCATGCTCTCTCGATTTCCTTTATTCTTTGTATTTGTAAGAATTCCCAGTAACCAAAACACGTTTATAGTTAGCTAGCTTAGTGAGCTGTTTTATTGCTGTTGTGGATTTTATCCTCTCATTTTTGGAGTGTGGGTATTATTGATGATATATTTTTTATGAGATATTCAAAAGTTATTTTATTATTGTAAAAATTTCCGAGAGGTCTTTCTTATAATTTTAGCTTCAATCTTAAAAATTTTTGAGCTAATTTTACTTGAAATTTGTCGATAATTTTAACAGAACCATAAAAAATTTCTTTAAATTTCAAAATTCAAAATAACGACTTTAAAAGTATTCCAAAGAAATTTGAGGTTTTTCTTACAAATATTATTGAGCTGAGTTTCTAAGGTATACTCTTAAGCAGTGATGTCCAACCGGTTTGCCGCCGCACACTAGTGTGCCAATTTTTTTTTTCGAAATGCACCACGAGCTGTTTTCTGAATGCGGTTTTGCTTACTCACAATGTGTGCCTTAAAAAAAGTTGGTCACCACTGCTCTACAATACACCTTAAACCTTAAGTTAAGGTGCTCTCTAGAGTTTCCCAAAAAGTATATCCCAAGGTTCATTTAACCGCAAAATTTTTCCCGATAAAAATACTTTAGGATATATTCAAGGGTAGCAAGTTCAAGCATAAAACGACTATCTGCTTTGAACCATGTAAATAAGTTAAAACTTTAATGTTCATTAAAACTTCACAAAACAAATAAAAATTGCTATAGACACACCCACAAGAGAACACTTAAGCTACTTTAAATTTTGGAACCGTTGCCTTGAAAATTTGTTAATTTACATCCACATTCAACAAGCTAAAAGCTTTCCAATCGCCAACAATTTATCACATTTTGGTTACTGGGATATAAAAATAAAAATTAAGTGCTTATCAAGTTCATGTGTGAAAAAAATATTTGTTTGAATAATTGTCATTATTCAAGGTTCCTCTACTAATCTATTTTTAAACGAAAAAAAGTACAAAATTTAAATTTTTTTAGTAAATATTTTCATATTTCTACATCGACTGCTTTTTTGATATTTTGTGACATTTAGATAGTAAAAGATTTTTTTTTTGTATGTAGAAAAGTTTCTGGAGAACTGAAAATGCTAAATCATAAATTTTTTCTAAGATTCAGAATAACATTTATCATAAAAGATTTTTTTTTATGTGCAGTAGTTAAATCCCATTCAATGTACATATTTTTTTATATATTTATTTTTTTTTTTTTTTGAAAGGGCATTTTCTCAATTTTTTTGCTTATTTATGATAAATTTTCCATTTAATTTGAGAATAATTTTGGAGAATCAAGAAATGACTAACACTTTTCTCTTCTTTGATTTTCATTATGCGGGGTGAAATGCCAATCTTAATTTTTCCTTTTTCACTTAATTTTTTTTTATAGTTTCATATCCAATTATTAATCTGATAACTCTTCATTTTCTCTTGTTTTTTTAAGGACTATTTGCAAATGACGTTTTACAAAGGATCATGTCTTTTTCTGCTTAAAAATCTTGGACTGTCATACAGATTTGGAAGTGAATCCTTTTATGTCGGACGTTATAAGCAAATGGCCAAATAGAAATAAATTAAAAATTTTTAATAATATACACTTTGAACTAAACATTGATTAAATATGTAATTTTTGCACAGGTCGGTCACGTTTTTCTTTTAAAATGAAAAAAAAAAACAGTGAGAAAATAGCCTTGAAGGAGCAAATAATTTTATATTGTATAACAAGTGAAACAATGTTTTACTTTCATTTACGATATTTTACTACAACTTCAATGTTTCTCAATGTTTTGCTGCCCAATATAAATTATTTCAACACAATTTTTTTATAAATTTTACAATGTTTCACTAAAATTTCAATGTTTTCACAATGTTTTTTGAAATTTGAACAATTTTTATGATGTTTTTCAACATTGTTGCAATGTTATAGTCCCATTCTAGAATGTTTTATTGCATTTTACAATGTTTTACATATAAAATAAGTAATACATAGTAAAATGCATTAAAAATTTACTCAAAGTTTTTTCTCCTGACTTAAAATTTTTAATGTAAAATTTCAAAAAAGCAAATTTTGCACGAATCCTTTTTTATTCTTTTAAAAACGTGCTTAATGACGCAGAAATTGAACAAACAATTTTTGATCCACTTATGAACTTCCCACAAAATCTTATTTGTTTTACCAAAAAATAAATAAAGTAAAAAACAACCTCCATAAATCATTTCCAGAAAAGAAAAGAAAAAGAAAAACAGAATCTTCAGACCGACCGTAATTTCATCTTCATGTATCTTCTTGTTACTAGGTAAGGAATTTTTTTTTCATTTGATAGGATTCTATCCTAAATTTAAACATCATTGTAATACTTTTTGTGTGTACTTTTTTCCTTAATTTCTAAAGATTAATTTTTGTTTGCTTTCAACGACACCAGATTGTAGATTTGAGAGATTTCATTGAAGGAAAATGATTTTTTTTTGTTGTATTTTTATGCATCTACGTACATTTAATTTTTTTGTGATGTTATTTTTTGTGATCTTACTTAATATATTTTTTTTTGTGTGGAAAACAGTTAATTCTTTTTTATCATCTTTTACGCAACTCTATTTTTATCATAATCATGACTTTTTTTATGCTTTATTCTTCTTTAATGCGATTAAATTTTATGGGAAAAATTTTTTCTTCTTTTTCACTCTTTGCATTGGTTTTACGATAAAATCTTTGATTTGTGACTTTCAAAATAAACTGATAAGTCTAATGGAAAAATTAAATTGAAATTCATTTGATTTCATTTTCCAATCCATATCCATTACTGAACTTTTCAAATATTCATTGATAAAAAAATAAGAAAATTTTATGCCAAAATAAAATTTCTAAATGTAAAAATCCTGTCAAGCACAGCCGCTGCTCTTTCTTGAAAGTTAGTAAAATAAAAATATATTTTTGTGGAATGTAAGAGAAAGCAGAAAAAGTCTTATTTATGGTCGAAAGTAATGTGTCAATAAAAAATAAAAATTTCCTCTATATCTCCTTCCCTTTTGTGTTACTTTTTATGTATTTTTTTTTTCTTTTTTTTTATTAATCGTGGTCCATTTTCAACATTTCATTTACTTTACATTCTTTGACGATCCTCATGTGCCTTCTTTACGATCGCGAGTTTTGAATGAGGTGATTTCGGTGAGAGTGTTCTATATGGTGGATCTTTAGTTCCATGTAAGACTAGTGACCACTCTTTAAGCCATGCTTCTTGTGGCTCATTCGAATTGAATTGCACTTCAAGTGTCCATTTACCCTGTGGATATTCACCCCATGTGTGTGTTGTCATAAATGGCCATTTTGTAAAGCCATCTCTATGATCGTCATCATTTGGTCTTTTGCTCAAAATCATTGATCTAAAAACGAAAAAAAAATATTTACATCAATAACAAATCACAGCACGAATATTTTCATGACATTTTTATATTCTCAAAATCCTACCGTGTGCCCATTGGTGATGTTAAAAACATTTCAAGATCTCCTCGTCGTGTTACATTTACTAAAGATATAACAGCTTGCACATGTTCCAGATAATTCACTTCAGTATCACTTCCTCTACATGCATTTGTATCGATTTGCAATTTGATCGTTTTACTTGTTGATACTTTCCTATATTTACATGATAATAAAATCCAATCAAATTTCATGCACAACAATTCATATAAAATGATATTTACTGTATTTTTGTAATGGATCCAGCCTCACAATGATATCGTGGTGGAACTGTTCGCCATTGTTTGGATAATGTTACCATGCCGCCAGCATCTAGCACGCCAAATCCGAAAAGGTGATTAAATTCAAGACCAACACCATTCATTGTCCAATGGAATCGATTTTTGGCATCGTAAAGGGAATTACGTTTAGATGTGAGAACTGTCAGATGTTGTATATCCCGCCATGTTAACGAGGGACTATTTGGTGAAAGTAAATAGAAGAAATGGAAGTAAAAACAACAATGAGGAAATAAAGTCGTAAAAAAATATATATTATCGAAAATTATTGTTTTTTTAAACTCACTTTGCCTCGAGTGCCAAAGCAAAAACCCCAGCAGCTTCGGGTGCTGCTGCTGATGTACCAGAATGTGTTGTTGTGCATTTTCCATATAAATCCGTTGTCGCCTGTAACACAAGACAAAAATTCATTTATCATTTTAACACATGTTCAAACACGCTTGAGACTTGTGTCAGTCAGTCTTTCGTTTTCTTACCACGCCAGTATTTGGATCTTTTGCTCCATTGCTAAATGTACTTGCAAGTGTTGAACTACAGCTTTCATCATAATGTGCATTCTGACCGTCATTAATTGCACTATTTATTGATATTGTCCACATGGATGCAGCATATCCATCACAATTACAATCGTCCTCCTCGCCACCATCGCCTGATGCCCACACGTAAATATTTCCTAAGCCACGTCGACCTTCATTAACACCTTGTACAATTGCACGCATTGTTGCATTTCGTGGACCATCGACCGTTTTACCTGAAAATTAATGTTAATGATATTATCAAGGGATTCAGATAATGGATTTTTAATTTAAATAGCTGTTCAGCACAATGAAAGTTTAATGACTTAATCAGTAATCATACCATCATCAGTTGGTCCCCACGATGCACTATAGATATCAATTTTGTGTGGTTCATGACCCATTGAATTAGCTTCTATTAGATCGGTCATGTATGGCTGATCTAACATTCTAATGCCAGCAATTTTCGAGTCATAAGCAACACCAACACCGCAAATGTCATTATCACGAGCTGCTGCTACTTCCCCTGCGCATCTTGTACCGTGACTGTCGTAAATAAGAAGAAGACAAAAAAAAGAAGTTTATATTGAAATAAATTTATTGGAATGAAAGAAAATTTGTCAAACATAAGTCGTTGAGCTTAAGGAGGAACTGAAAAAGTATTGAATTGAGATATCAAAGTTTCTCAGAAAAACTTTTTCGGATATTTTATTTTATTATAACGAAATGTTTACAGCACCAAATGGCATATTTTGCCTTCTTATTTTTGTATTACTAACAAAATTACAAGCTGATGAATGATAGATCTAAATGCAAAGAAAAAGTCGTGTGGTGCGTAGGATGTTCATTCATTTTGGAAGGAAATGAAAGGAAAAAAAATTAACGTGTTTATGATTTATGAGCGTCTGTTTGAATACCATACAGCAGCCACAACATGATAAAGAAGTGCTTTTTGTACAGCCACAAATTTATGTACATGATGGAATGTTTACACATCACGCAGATGGTTTTTGCATCACTCTTATATTCGATAATTTTATGGCAGCAAAAAAAGGAAGATAAAATGCTGCTTAATTAGCCATAAATCATTATCAAAATTTGTTGTTTATAGCCGAAATCGAAATTTTTTTATCTTTATAACTTGTAATGCAGCAATAATTTCATTTCAATTTTATTACAATAAATCATTATTTAATTATTGGGCTGTTCAAAAAAAACCGGCCACTTTAGAAAAATATTAATATCTCAGCAATGAAAGCGAGTTAACGCATGAAATAAAAAGTAAAAAAACACGACTTACGTAGAAAGCCACGAACTTCCACGCTTGACTTACGATAGATTATAAATACATTTATTATAATATTATAAAAATTTTCGGAAAAAACAAATTGATTTTTTTATTATAATTTTTGGCGAGCTGCACTTCATATTCTTCTATTTCATAAGTATAAAATATTAATCATAAATTTTACTAAACTCCTAAAAAAATGTAGTCTGTATTAATATTTGTGAAATTTGCATTTTATAGATTCCTTAATGTACGAAATGGCACTTTTAAGAAACGTTTTAGGTTCATTTGGGAGTTGTGAAGAGCTGTGCGGAATGAAACGAAGTTTCACAAACCATTGCTTCGCTCCGCTTTCAGCAATGGTTCATTCACTTCGTTTCATTCCGCACAGCTCTTCACAACTCCCAAATGAACCTAAAACGTTTCTTAAAAGTGCCATTTCATACATTAAGGAATCTATAAAATGCAAATTTCACAAATATTAATACGAGACTACATTTTTTAGGAGTTTAGTAAAATTTATGATTAATATTTTATACTTATGAAATGAAGAATATGAAGTGCAACTCGCCAAAAATTATAATAAAAAAAATGAAAAATTCCACTAAATCTTTTATTTAAAAATTATTAAGTATGTAGAAAGCAAAATTTTGTCATAAAAAATTCCATAATTGGGGTGTAAAATTATTCGAGGTCGCGCGTTAGCGCGACCGAGAAAATTTTGAAGTCGAAAAAATCAGTTTTTGGCTTTTTGACCCCTTTAATAGCCTTTAAATTGAAAAATTCTGTAGATTATGAATCTACTCATCGAGACGCACATTTTGGTACCAAAAACTTCTCATAAAAGTGGTGGGAACATAGTGAACTCGAAAATGGGCATTTTAGGTGAAACCAATAACTTACACGCGATGCGTGGAAGTTAAAAACTTTAGGAAAAGATAAAAATTTTGGGAAAAAACGACTAATTATGTTGTATATCGGTGGTTAGAGACCATTAGGACCAAAAAAATTTTTCATGACTTCATCCTGCCATGCATACCCAAAAAAACGAAAAATGGACTTTGTGGACACAGGTATGGACGAAATTGGCTGAAACTTGGCTTATACATTTTAGGCATAAATACCCCGAAATGGTTTTTGAATTAGCCAATTTAAGCTTAATACAAGCGAGAACGGTGCCAAAAATGGTCAATTTTGAGCGTTTTTTGGCCCTACTTTGACTGTCCAAAGGTCTATAAAGTTGTGCATATATCAAAAAGTTAGCTTCCATTCCCCCAATTGCTTATGTTGCCTGATCATATGGCAAAAGAATCAGTTCCTAAAAGTCTAATGGTGAAGCTGTGACCCTGATAACAAAATTTGGTGACTGAAAAAATCAGTTTTTTGGCTTTTTTGACCCCTTTAATAGCCTTTAAATTGAAAAATTCCTGTAGATTATGAATCTACTCATCGAGACGCACATTTTGGTACCAAAAACTTCTCATAAAAGTGGTGGGAACATAGTGAACTCGAAAATGGGCATTTTGGGTGAAACCAATAACTTACACGCGATGCGTGGAAGTTAAAAACTTTAGGAAAAAGATAAAAATTTTGGGAAAAACGACTAATTATGTTGTATATCGGTGGTTAGAGACCATTAGGACCAAAAATTTTTCATGACTTCATCCTGCCATGCATACCCAAAAAACGAAAAATGGACTTTGTGGACACAGGTATGGACGAAATTGGCTGAAACTTGGCTTATACATTTTAGGCATAAATACCCCGAAATGGTTTTTGAATTAGCCAATTTAAGCTTAATACAAGCGAGAACGGTGCCAAAAATGGTCAATTTTGAGCGTTTTTTGGCCCTACTTTGACTGTCCAAAGGTCTATAAAGTTGTGCATATATCAAAAAGTTAGCTTCCATTCCCCCAATTGCTTATGTTGCCTGATCATATGGCAAAAGAATCAGTTCCTAAAAGTCTAATGGTGAAGCTGTGACCCTGATAACAAAATTTGGTGACTGAAAAAATCAGTTTTTTGGCTTTTTGACCCCTTTAATAGCCTTTAAATTGAAAAATTCCTGTAGATTATGAATCTACTCATCGAGACGCACATTTTGGTACCAAAAACTTCTCATAAAAGTGGTGGGAAAATAGTGAACTCTAAATTGGGATTTTTGGGTGAAACAAATAACTTACACGCGATGCGTGTAATTTAAAAACTTTAGGAAAAATATAAAATTTTTGGGAAAAAACGACTAATTATGTTGTATATCGGTGGTTAGAGACCATTAGGACCAAAAAAAATTTTTCATGACTTCATCCTGCCATGCATACCCAAAAACGAAAAATGGACTTTGTGGACACAGGTATGGACGAAATTGGCTGAAACTTGGCTTATACATTTTAGCATAAATACCCCGAAATGGTTTTTGAATTAGCCAATTTAAGCTTAATACAAGCGAGAACAGGTGCCAAAAATGGTCAATTTTGAGCGTTTTTTGGCCCTACTTTTGACTGTCCAAAGGTCTATAAAGTTGTGCATATATCAAAAGTTAGCTTCCATTCCCCCAATTGCTTATGTTGCCTGATCATATGGCAAAAGAATCAGTTCTAAAAGTCTAATGGTGAAGCTGTGACCCTGATAACAAAATTTGGTGACTGAAAAAATCAGTTTTTGGCTTTTTGACCCCTTTAATAGCCTTTAAATTGAAAAATTCCTGTAGATTATGAATCTACTCATCGAAACGCACATTTTGGTACCAAAAACTTCTCATAAAAGTGGTGGGAACATAGTGAACTCGAAAATGGGCATTTTGGGTGAGACCAATAACTTACACGCGATGCGTGGAAGTTAAAACTTTAGGAAAAAGATAAAAATTTTGGGAAAAAACGACTAATTATGTTGTATATCGGTGGTTAGAGACCATTAGGACCAAAAAATTTTTCATGACTTCATCCTGCCATGCATACCCAAAAAAACGAAAAATGGACTTTGTGGACACAGGTATGGACGAAATTGGCTGAAACTTGGCTTATACATTTTAGGCATAAATACCCGAAATGGTTTTTGAATTAGCCAATTTAAGCTTAATACAAGGAGAACGGTGCCAAAAATGGTCAATTTTGAGCGTTTTTTAGCCCTACTTTGACTGTCCAAAGGTCTATAAAGTTGTGCATATATCAAAAAGTTAGCTTCCATTCCCCCAATTGCTTATGTTGCCTGATCATATGGCAAAAGAATCAGTTCCTAAAAGTCTAATGGTGAAGCTGTGACCCTGATAACAAAATTTGGTGACTGAAAAAATCAGTTTTTTGGCTTTTTGACCCCTTTAATAGCCTTTAAATTGAAAAATTCCTGTAGATTATGAATCTACTCATCGAGACGCACATTTTGGTACCAAAAACTTCTCATAAAAGTGGTGGGAACATAGTGAACTCGAAAATGGGCATTTTGGGTGAAACCAATAACTTACACGCGATGCGTGGAAGTTAATGCGTAATTTTGAAAATGCAATAAACCAACAGTTAGAAAAGTTAGCTTCCGCGCAAGCTCGGAAGCTGTTTTGGTACACTTTGAAAATTTTGTCACCCAACCTACAGCTTCCCTATCAGGTCGAGAGTTAATGGTTCATATCTCAAAATTTAGGTATTTTGGTCTAGTAGGTGGGAAATTTTGTCGCTTGACCCAAAAACTTTATCTACGACCGTGGTGCCACCTACAAGTTTTCCATACAAAACCCATACAAAATTCATTTTTGCTATAACTTTTTTTAACAGCACTAAAACGAAAAAATTATGGTACTTTAAATGATCCAAATATTTTTTAGAATTTTTTGGAACTAAAATCCAAATTTTATAACCTCATCCTGACTCAGCAGAACATGCAAATGGTTATTCAAAGGGGGATTAACTTTGTGGTTGTCTGGTGGTCATGGGTGGGGAATATTTGGAATGAAGTAATTTTTATAAAATAGCCCTTAAAATTACCTTTCCATTGATACCAAACATGACCCACTTTGGTTAAACTGTGAGTCAGGAAAATTAAATGAAAGTTTAAATCCGTCGGATTAATTTTAATCCTTCCCTATTAATTACGTTTTCGAAAAGGGATTAAAATTTGTCACCCAACCTACAGCTCGCAGGTCAACATTAAACATAATAAATTATACATCGTTGGAAAGCTACAGAGGTCTAGTAGGTGGGAAATTTTGTCGCTTTGCGTGAAACTCTATCGTTTACGAGAACGAGCATGAACAATTTTAATCCATCGGATTAAAATTTAAATCCATCGGATTTAACACAAAACCCCCTCATTCAAAATTTTTTCAAAACTTTTTTTTATGAATGATATATCAAATTGAAGGTAAAAAATAGGAGAATTTTATGAAATAAACAGTTTTTCAAAAAATTTGAAATTTTAGGTAAATTGAGCCTTCTAAGAGTTAATCCCGACTCAATTTTAATCCATGTGTGAGAATTAAAATTTTGAAATTTAACGAATTTTACTTTTTTCACTCGAAATTTTTACAAAATGATAAGAAATTACTAAAAATAGCTAAATAAAGTTAAAATTGAAGAAAAAAATATTTTGAGCTTTGATTAGTAGTGGTTGGATTTAATCAAGATTTTAATAAATCAGTTTATTTAAATTTAATCCAACTCGATTGATTTGAGATTTTTGGTTAAGAATTGATCATTTTTGACATATTTTGACACATTTTAATGTTTTTTGGACATTTTTGGACAATTTGAGCTTAATTAAGTGATTTAACAGTCCGGATTAAAATTAATCTATGTCATAGGATTTAACATTTTTAAATAACAAATTTTGTTGACTCAACTCCAATTTTTTCTAAAATGATTAAATATGAACAAAAATTGCAGAAAACAGTCAAATTTTAGGAAAACAAAATTTTTCTGAATTTCATCGTAAGTTTAGGTACTTAATCCAGATTTAATACTTCTACTGAATTTCAAACTTATGCAAAGCGAAGCTTTGCTGACCCGATCGAATCCTAATCTTCAAACTTATGCAAAGCGAAGCTTTGCTGACCAGATCGGATCCTAATCTTCAAACTTATGCAAAGCGAAGCTTTGCTGACCCGATGGAATCATAATCTTCAAACTTATGCAAAGCGAAGCTTTGCTGACCCGATGTAATCCTAATCTTCAAACTTATGCAAAGCGAAGCTTTGCTGACCCGATGGAATCCTAATCTTCAAACTAATGCAAAGCGAAGCTTTGCTGACCCGATGGAATCCTAATCTTCAAACTTATGCAAAGCGAAGCTTTGCTGCCCCGATGTAATCCTAATCTTCAAACTTATGCAAAGCGAAGCTTTGCTATTGTCTGGAATCTAATCTTCAAACTTATGCAAAGCGAAGCTTTGCTACCTGATGGAATCTAATCTTCAAACTTATGCAAAGCGAAGCTTTGCTATTGATGGAATCTAATCTTTAAACTAATGCAAAGCGAAGCTTTGCTGACCCGATGGAATCATAATCTTCCAACTTATGCAAAGCGAAGCTTTGCTGATAGATGGAATCTAATCTTGAAACTTATGCAAAGCGAAGCTTTGCTGACTGATGGAATCTAATCTTCAAACTAATGCAAAGCGAAGCTTTGCTGACCCGATCGAATCCTAATCTTCAAACTTATGCAAAGCGAAGCTTTGCTATTGATCGAATCCTAATCTTCAAACTTATGCAAAGCGAAGCTTTGCTGACCCGATGGAATCATAATCTTCAAACTAATGCAAAGCGAAGCTTTGCTGACCCGATAGTCGAACGCGGAAGCTATTGACTTTCTACGTAAGTCGTGTTTTTTTCAATTGTGTAAGGAAAATCGGAAAAACTCGTGGAAACTTAGCTAACAATTTATATGAGATTTTTTGCATGATTTTTCTTAGAAGTTTTCCACTATTCATATTCCAACTTACTTACTGTAACATTCTAATCCGGTAGAAGATTAACAATCACTTTAAGTTTGAATTTTTCCATCAAGAGTTTTTCATGAATCATAAAAAATGTGAAATTTTCGCATTTTGAGAAAATTATTGATTTTTCACTCGTTTTTCACTTTTATGAAAAACTAATTATACTGTTATGATCGTATTACTAACAGCTATAGTTTTCAATAGAAAAACTTTGAAAATGAAAAGCTTTTTGGACATTGGAAAAATCATCGGAAAAACTAAGGAAATCAAAACTTACGATTTTTCAAAATATACTTATTCTAATGTGTAGCTATTAGTTATACAATAACAGTATAATTAGTTTTTCATAAAAGTGAAAAACGGGTGAAAAATCAATAATTTTCTCAAAATGCGAAAATTTCACATTTTTTATGATTCATGAAAAACTCTTGATGGAAAAATTCAAACTTATAGTGATTGATAATCTTCTACAGGATTAGAATGTTACAGTAAGTAAGTTGGAATATGAATAGTGGAAAACTTCTGAGAAAAATCATGCAAAAAATCTCATATAAATTGTTAGCTAAGTTTCCACGAGTTTTTCCGATTTTCCTTACACAATTGAAAACTTTTCTAACTGTTGGTTTATTGCATTTTCAAAATTACGCATTTTACTTTTTATTTCATGCGTTAACTCGCTTTCATCGCTGAGATATTAATATTTTTCTAAAGTGGCCGGTTTTTTTTTGAACAGCCCAATACTATATCAGTAGGACAAATGCATGGGCTTGATTTGATTAAAATAAAGCTTGACGTAATAAAAAAAAAATTATGAACATTATTACATCAATTTTTTGATTACGCTTTTTGATTACAATAATAATGAAATGGCTTCTAGGAAAAGTAAAGTTTTCAATATGAAATTTATGTCAAAAAAGTTTTTTTATGACTTAATCATTTGATTTGTAACTGAATCATGAAATATTACTTCATTTCAATTAAACAGTTGAAATGATTCACAAGAATTAATTCAGTTAACTAGTGATAAGTGCAAAAAATCAATTTTCAAAGTCAATGAGTTCAAATCAAACAAATCCTTCATAAATGTTCCGAGAAAAAAACTAAACCACAATCCAATACGCAAACTTTGCTTCATTTATAATAAAAACTAATAAATCGCTTGAATAGCTTTTAATTCTCCTTTCTTTTTTCAATCAGAAACTTTTCATTCATCTAAATCTACTTAATGGACTTTTGAAGTTTACTATGCGAGAAAATATTTATCTCAATTTATTACATTTCAATGCCTTTTAAACCTTTTTTTAACTAGATTCCTCGTGGTAAAATTCATAAACTTTACCTATTAAACCAGTCATCAGTGTAACGTGGATATGGAAACGGATCGTTGCTGCTAAAATCATAACTAGCTTCAGCGTTCTGTAAATATAAATTGAAAGGAAAGGAAAACGATTAAAATTGAATTTCTTTCAATCTATGTAAATTTTTATTAACTTTACAGCTATTATGAGTAGATTTTCATATTCAGCATAAACTATCACAACGGATGTAAAGTGAAGGAATAAAAGTTGAAGGAAATAATACGATTGAAATTGAATTGAATTGAAAATTTAATTTAAATTTTTTTCTTTTATTTTATTGAAACTTTATTCACAAGTTTAAATTGTATTGAATCGATTGGAAGGAGTTTCTGTTGAATTGAAACTTGTTAAGCTACGTAAGCATTTCATATTATTGCTAACAATTGAGAAAAAAAATATCGAAATTCAGTTATTTATCGATTTTGTAACATGAGAAAATTATGCTGAGTTTGAGCAATAAATTTTATATTTTAAAGTCAAAATTCAGCTGTTTCCATAATCATTAAAGTTTATTAACTTATGAGTCATGATACACATTTGAAAATAACTGGGTGCCAATTCTCAGAATGTTACTGTGAATTCCAGTGAATTTGGTCAATTATAATCAATTATTGGCATTAAAGATACGTAGGCTGATGATCCTTAATAGAAGCTCTTAATTGACATCAAAATTTCTATTTGACAACTTTTATGACTTTTAACTCAATTGAGTGATGAAAAGATACAGGTGGTCCTCGATTTGAATAGTTGCTTTGTTCCGAAATTTTTCTATTCAAATTGAAATGTATAAAAAATGACCGTTAAAATTAAAAAGTTGAATCTTTGTATAGGGAATTTTTGGTTAATTAAATTGAATCAATTCAAATCGCGGACCCCCGCAAATAAATAGAGGATCTACTTTAAAGAAAATTTTGCATTTTGCAGAAACTTGACACAAAAACCTTCAATCTAACTCCAACAACCTTCAAATACGAATTCCAACATCTAAACTTCATCAGAATTCAATTTCATTTTGAACTTTTCTTTGCAGTTCCAATCAACTTTACACAATTGAGTTCATTTGCATTGAATAAATGAGAGGATATAGAAAAATCGCTATTTAAATGCCATAAAAAATCTCTTCCGATTGGAACATTTGCACAATGAATTCAATTCAATTTCAATAAAAGAAAGGAAGCTCAAATTGTTCTTATTTTACAGTTAATTTGATTTCATTTATTCAAATTTGCATTATGAAAGACGTCAATTGGAGGAAATCGATGAATAAATTAAGGAAAATGGCAAATTAACGAAGCGCATTTTACAGTCAAAAATAGAATTATTAACAAATGTTCATTACTTACATAATTGAATCTCAGATCAGGATGCATATAATCGACACCTAAGAAAAGAAATAAATGAAACAGAAATTGATGAATTAAGAAAAAGAATTAACCAAATTAAAATTAATTAATTAATGTTAATTCCAATCAATAAAGGTTAAATCCCAACAACTCTGAAGAGCAAAAATTTCCGTTATTTAGTTCAAATTTTTGAATTTAAATTATTAGCGTGTTCGAAAAATTCACACACACAAGCAAACATTTTTGGATTAAAACATAAAATTTAACTCATTTTGTGGATTTATCACATAAAAAATTAATTGTTATGCTTTATCTTTAAGCATTCTTTCATTTTAAAACATTAAAATTATAAAATTCAACAAAAATTTCAAAACTAAATTCTAAGAAATTTACAAACACATTCATACACTAATACATTAGAAAGAAATTTTATTTTATTTTGATTAATTTAATCATTTTTTTGGTTCATATAACTGCTGATTTTTGCTTATTTTCTTAAAATATTATTTTTCTATGCATTTATTAACTTTAATCATTGGAAAATACAGAATTAAGCACGATTTTTAGAGATTTCACTATTAAAAATTTAACGGACAAGATGTACTAAAATAAGGAATACTAAAAATTCCTTATTTCAAATTTTGTACTAAAATAAGGAAAGCCGTTACGTCTTCAGAGTTGTTGGGTTAAATCATTGCTAATTGGCAAGTCAATAAAAATTAATTGAATCATAATCAACCACGTTTCGAGATATATATTATTAAAATTATATTCGTAAAAAAAGCCGTAATTGGCACTCACGCTCAAATGAAATGAAATGAAACAAACAGAAAGATAAAATAATATGATTATTGATTTATTTACCATCATCCATGATTGCTGTTGTTACATTTTTTCCAGTAATGCCTTGATCCCATGCTGCCTGTACATTCAAATCCAATCTCACTTTTCCGCCATTTTGACCTGTATTGCGTAAATACCATTGAAGTGGAAAGTATGGATCTGTTGGTAGCTTGCCAGTACTTTCCTTATTTTGATATACAACTGGATCATTGCTGATTGCTGCGGGGCTTTTTAATGTTCGAAAGCCACGTTTTACTCGCTTAAAGCCAGGCTGTTGTACTGCTGTATGAATCTATGTGATAAATGGTAATTTAAATTACAATAATTAAGGCTTGTTGATTAATTATCAAGGAATTTGAGTATAAGCACAGTAAAAGTTCATTGAGGATTAATTATAAGTATACATAATCTATTTTTGTATACATATAATTTTATCATGCTGGAAATTTCGAGATTCTATTAGAAACTTTAATATTTATAAAATCTAAAGATTTTAAAGACACACTTCAATCAATAATTGTTGCTCTTCTGGGAAATCGGATATTCCTTACAATAGATACATTTGAAGTATCCATCATGAGACCAATTAGTATCAGTTTTATTTATTTCTATCTGTTATCTACATGCTCATACTTTTTGCACTCGCAAAATTGAATAATGAATAAATAAATTAAATTAATTAATTATATCCAATTTTATATCAACAGACGGTTATAACTCAGCAAGAGCTCATATAATTCTCTGTACCATTTCCAAGTAATAAATTTGAGCAAAGCAATAAGATTTTTCTTTCATTTTCGCATCATTGAGGCTACGTCAACAAGTGTATTGAAGGAAAAAAGCATTCATTTCATTTTCTCCTCGTTTAAGACGATTGGAA
Source organism: Chironomus striatipennis (assembly GCA_026123125.1). Lineage (NCBI taxonomy): Eukaryota > Metazoa > Arthropoda > Insecta > Diptera > Chironomidae > Chironomus > Chironomus striatipennis. The sequence goes on along the minus strand of CM047393.1, from coordinate 41,027,911 downwards.
TTCTGATATGAAATAAAATGGATGTAACCTTGAGAAATGAAATCATATTGTAACAATTATGAGAGCTCTTGTCTTTTATGGCATTTTTATCGCTGATTCTGTCCTACTTTACATTAAAATTCCTCATTAAAATTTTTCCATTTGCTGAATTTATGAATTCATCTTGATGAGGTACATAAAGATGTAGAATTGGTAGGAAAGCATATTTAACGTGACAAATATTAGAATTCATAAAATATTTACTCGGAATTTTGAAGAAATTTGTAATTTAATTAATTCGACTAAACAATATTGTGTGGCTGAAGTACCACGGCATGTCATGTCCAAATGTTCTGAAACTTTGCCAGAATTAAGTCCATATTACGTCCAATTGCGTCCAGCAAAAATTTAATTTCGTCCTACTTCCTGTATCTGGATACGGCAAGTCAAAGTTTTGGGCACTTTTGCCTACGTACTTCAGGATTTAAAACGGCATGATTTCTTAAAACTAATTTTATGTGACATATTATATATTAAAATTGATCTACTAATTACGTCCAATTGCGTCCCGCAAAAATTTTTTGGAACCAATGTCCCTAACGGAAGTTATGGCTACTCAAAGTTTTGTTTGTGGACCAAAAAATTTTCTACCTTGAAACTGATGATTTGGTCAAGTTATATATCAAATCACATCTCCTTTTTCTCAGGAACTCAAATATAAAAGAATTATTTACGACTATGCTGACATTTCAGACTTATGGCAGTTCAATTTTTGTTGTCGTACCTGAATATGAAAAAGTTTCATATTTTTTTTAGTGTCAAGTTATATGTCTAAACATATCTACTTTTCTCAAGGATTATAAATATGGAATCATTTTTTGAATTTGACCATTCACGACTAACTTATGTCACTTTAAAGCTATGGATCATTATGCAACCATCTTGGAAAATTCACTTATCTAAATGATGATTTTTATTTTTTTTAAGCATCACGATTTTAATAAACTTTTTTGAAAATAATATTAAGCGTTAAATAACGAAGGCAAATAAATAATTAGTTTATTAATTTTTGGTCAGAAAAATTTGTGAAAAGTGAAATAAAGAGTGAAAATCGATGAAAAATCACTTATCTAAATGATGATTTTTATTTTTTTTAAGCATCACGATTTTAATAAACTTTTTTAAAAATAATATTAAGCGTTTAATAACAAAGGCAAATTAATAATTAGTTTATTAATTTTTGGTCAAAAAAATTTGTGAAAATCATCAGTTTCTAGGTAGAAAATTTTTTGGTCCACAAGCAAAACTTTGAGTAGCAATAACTTCCGTTAGGGACATTGGTTCCAAAAAATTTTTGCGGGACGCAATTGTACGTAATTAGTAGATCAATTTTAATATATAATATGTCACATAAAATTAGTTTTAAGAAATCATGCCGTTTTAAATCCTGAAGTACGACGGCAAAAGTACCCAAAACTTTGACTTGCCGTACCCAGATACAGGAAGTAGGACGAAATTAAATTTTTGCTGGACGCAATTGGACGTAATATGGACTTAATTCTGGCAAAGTTTCAGAACATTTGGACATAACATGCCGTGGTACTTCAGCCACACACAATATTCAATGAAAGCAAAATGATTGAAATAAAAGCAAATTTAGAAAAACAAAGACTATTAAAATATCTGACAATCTAAACATTATAGCTTATGTATCTTAATTTTGTACACAATTTTATTCTAAATTTAAAAATTACCTAAAGTTTAATTTTTTTTTTTTTTTTTGAAAAAATTACAATTTAGTTAAAATTCATATTGAAAGTTGCAAATTCCCTTTAAGTCTGTAATTTCAGTTTCAGTGAAATTTTGACTTTGAAACCTTTAATTTGAATGAATTTAAAAATTTTCTCAGAATTAATTTAAGTTTAAATTTCTCAAAATTCCTTTGCATCAAAATCAAATCACATGTCTATCCCCAAGCAGAAGATGTATCGATTTTATATAAAACAAATCCTTCCACCAATTGAACATTCAGTCACCCAGTCAATCTTAATAGAAAAGTTATAATACCCAAAGGAGAAAAAAAAATAAATTCTCAAAAATAATCCGTTCATTGCTCATTTTATGTCAGATTTAAGAGCCATTATTTCAATTTGACAAAATTAAACATCCGATGACAATCGAAAATGAAATTGACAAGATTGTCGATGACATTTATGGTGGTTTACAATTACAAAAAATTGGTATTTACAAAGTTTTAATTAAGTGGTAATCATGATTAACCAGTTGAAAAGTTTATCTTTTTTTTATTTTTCCTTAAATTGGAAATGGATAAGATGAAGAAGGTCGAAAAAGGTACAGACAAAGTTTTAAGTAAATTCTTTACAATCGAAAGGTTTGCAAATAAATTTTTTAAAAAGGGATTTTTTGGGTTCTCGATCGATTTATTTCATCTTTTCATCTTCTTCGGTAAAAAAGACCATTATGAAAGCATTTCACATGAATGATTCAAAGGTATGTCGTCTTTTCTACGCCGCAAGAGAAAGTCTCTTCAATTTTATGTGGATTTTTACTGATTTTAGCGCTGAATATTTTAATAAAATTATTCCTGGTGTCTTCGAGGCCGTTCTAAAATTAAATTGTGGATTTTTTAGCGCATTTTTGAAAACTTGTTTTCAAAAAGGAAGCTCAATCATGCACTTTGATCGGTCGTTCGGTCGTTCGGTCGTTCGGTCGTTCGGTCGTTCGGTCGTTCGGGTCCCAATTATCTCTTGATCTAGACTTCGTAGCAAGCTCGGAATTGTTTTAATAGCTTCATTGAATGTTTTTATTCCCGCCGTTTATAATGAAAAGTCAAAAAACACTCATTAAATAGCTTAATTCATCGATTTTATATTTAAAAAAAAATATGTAAACAATGCAGGGCAAAGCTATGCTGATGATAAGTTTGAATTTTTTCTAACCGTTAAAAAATTTGAAATTTTTTTGACCGTTATTTCGGATTAATTTTTTTTTCTTTTATACACCTTAATTAATTAACATTTAATTTTTTCATACAAAACAAATATAAGTGCGTTTAGAAATTTGAAAAATAATGGATGTGTTCAGAAATTTAAATTTTTCGCTGATGGAAAATTTTGAATTTCAAAAAACCGGTAAATCGTAAAGCTATTATTTACATTGATTATTATAAAAATCAATTTTAAAGGAATTTTGTTTTCTGGTTTTAAACTTATTATTGAAATGCATTATGATTAAAGAAACAGCAATAGAGTTTTAAAACTCGACATTCTTTTCTATTTAATCAATTGCTAATCGCTGCGTCAAAAATGCGCTGAAGTCCCTCGATATAAACGAGGACTTTTGTAATTTTTTTGGGATTTTCAGAATGTAGTGTCCAAAAGATGCCATTCTCAATATAGATTCATTAAAATAAAAATGCTACTTACCAATGCTTCCTTCTTCAAAACTCGTGTATGTGAAATGCTTCGTCGTGTTCTTACATGTGGCAATGTGCTATGACGAAAGTGATATTCTTTGTTGGAACTACCAGGAAGCTGTAAAAATATGAATAGCATTAAAAATCCAATTTGTATTGAGATGAATGACATAAAAAGTTGAATAATTTACGTATAATTGTAATGCGAAAAAAGGACACAAAATACCATTTATGTCTGTATTTTATGTACTTTTTCCTGACATTTATCAGCAAAACATTTGATGCTTAAACAGTTCATTCATAAATGATGTTTCAATACTCATAAAGAAAAGTCTTCAAAAAGGTTGATCAATTAATTTTTAATTGGTCATTAGATACGTTTCGTTACTTCTTGGAATCATTACTCTCATTTTATGACCTTTGAAATTCATTCATGTTCATCAAGAGTTTTGTAGCTTTTAAGAGCACATTTATTCAACGTAACCAAGAAACTTTACCTAGTCAATGAATTTTCTCACAAAATTTCAGCTTTAATAAAAATGAAAACTAATAATCTCAAAGTAATCTCATTCATACATTTTCAAAAGATTTCAGCCTTTCATAAATATTCTTTAAGCTCAGAGCAGTACATTAATCCTCAACCCACAAAACTTCATTAACAAAATGTGGTATAATCCTTACATCTTCTTCTTTTGAGTGCTTCTTTCACACTTATGAGATGTGTTTGCTTTTGCTGGTAATTTCAAAAAATTTACCAACTTTTTAATTGCTGCAAGCGTAAAACCCTTTTTTGAGCTATTGTGAGATGGTAAAGTAAAATGAACAGCATTTTGAATATTAAGTTTTCTTAAAATTTTTGAGTAAATATTGATAATTGTTTACCACAGAAGACATCTGTGCTTCATCAAAGGATATGAAATGAACAACCCTAGAGGAGCATACAACTTAATATTCACTACATTATGAAATTGCGTTTTAAAAAATTAGTAAATTAAGTTTGAATAAATAATTTGAAAATAATTTTAAGCTTGAATTTAACATGAAACCTACAATTAATTATCATATTAATTGTAATTCGATATCTGGGCGATTCTCTACAGGGTAAATTGAAAATTTTCGAATTTAAATTAACTTTTTGAAGAATTTTTCCATTAAAAGCATCCAGTTTTTCAATTTTACTTACATATTTTTTGATTATCTATCTACCACTAGCCTTATTTTAACAAATAATAAGCTTGTTATAAAGAAAAATCGATTCTTTGTAAAAATGCTCCGTGACCAAAAATGGAATTTTGTCGAATTTTGAACAGGAGAATTGAAAATTAACTACTAAAACTTTAGTTTTATAATATCTAATGCATACCAAATGATAGATTTTTTATCACTCTATGATAATTATGCATTCAATTGTAACAAAAAAGCTTAAATAAGGAGATAAATCGATTCTCCGAATATCAACTTTATGTCACGGAGCATTTTAAAGAAGCTTTTTTAGGGGAAAATCTTCCATTCAAAATTTAAAATCTAAATAACCGTTATTTCTTAATAGAATTTATTTAACAATTTACATCTTTAATGATTCTTCACTACACTACCATTATCATTAAGTGAAGATCTTGCCATCAAAACATAATTCCTTTTGACTATTGCCTTAAAAATTAAATTTCCAACATAAATTTCAAATTCAGCTTAGTGTTTTTTCCGTTATGAAAAAATTTGAATTGAGAAAGACCTGACAAGTAAGAGAAGAATTACAAAGCACTTTTTTAAAAATTCCATCGTTCTGGAGAATCGCCCATCTATTCATTCAATTAAAATTACCTAAATTTAATTTGAATTTTACAATTTTTTTCAATCAAATTTATTTTTTTCGGATATTCCAACAATTTTATCAACTGTAAATTTTTGTAATCCTTAAAGCTATTATGGTTTCATCAGCAAAGCTAATTATGACAAGTACTTCCCCCTAACAGGCAATGATTACAATCAGATACGATATTTGTGATTACGAAACGGTTTTGCGATGACGAAAATTTTCGTCATCACTCCATACATTCATTTGATTACAGTACGGTACCGATACGATCGCGCTAATTTGATTACAATCACAGATCGCGATCATTATCGTATCTGATTACAATCACTAACTTGCATGCAAGTGGAAACTTGCATGCAATTTTTTAAATTTCATAATCACTGATTGTAATCACTGATCGTAATCACAATGATCGCGATCAATGATTGTAATCACTGATTATGATCATTGATTGTAATCAGTGATTGTAATCATTGATTGTAATCAGTGATTACAATCACTTCGGGGGGGAATGATTACGAAAAAAATTAAAAAATTATTTTTTTCGGTGGGGCCGAAATTTTCTAAGCATTTTTTTTATTAGTATTAGTGTTATTAGTATTAGTATTCGATATTTTGTATTAGAAATTTTTATACTTAGAAATTTTTCGGTCACCCATCCTTTGTCGTTGCGTTGCTTAACTTTCGAGATCTCGCGTTTTTCCTTGAAGTCACCATCTGTAATTATATAATAATTTAAATATGGCAAAAGACATATTTAAGTTACTATATATTTTTGATGTACTTTTTTACAGTTTTAACGCTCGATTAGTGTACGGGGGTTGATTTTCAACTGTTAGAGAAGTTTTACATTGTTTAATAATTAGTTTAATCCGAGTTTAATCAATTTTTCTCGTGATTACGATCGTGATTGTAATCACTGATCGCGATCAGTGATTACAATCAGTTGTGAGTGTGATCAATGATCATGATCAGTGATTACAATCAGTTGTGAGCGTGATCAAAAAAATTTTTTTGAATTTCGAATTTTTGTAATGATTACGAAAAGTTTTCTTTGATTACAATCAGTGATTACAATCAATGAACATGATCTTTGATTATGTTCAGTGACCACAATCATAGATCATGCTCATAGCTGATTGTGATCATTGATTATGTTCAGTGATTGTAATCAATGATTACGTTCATGATTGATTACGCTCATTGATTACAATCAGTGATTACAATCTCTGATCGTGCAAGTAACTTTTTTAAAGTTTCTGAAAAATTTATTTGATTACAATCAGTGACTACAATCATTGATCACGCTCATAACTGATCGCGCTCAATGATTATGTTCAGTGATTATAATCATTGATCACATTCACAAATGATTACGCTCATTGATTACAATCAATGAACATGATATTTGATTATGTTCAGTGACCACAATCATTGATCACAATCAGCTATGAGCATGATCAATGATTATGTTTAGTGATTATAATCCTTGATTACATTCACAATTGATCACGCTCATTGATTACAATCAGTGATTACAATCGTTGATCGTGCAAGTAAGTTTTTTAATGTTTCTGAAAACTTTATGTGATTACAATCAATGACCACAATCATTGATCACGCTCATAACTGATCGCGCTCATTGATTATGTTCAGTGATTGTAATCAATGATTACGTTCACGATTGATTACGCTCACTGATTACAATCGGTGATTGCAATCAACGATCATGCAAGTTTTTGTCAAGTTATTTTTTTAGATGATTTTAAAAAATATTTGATTACAATCAGTGATTACAATCAACGATTATATTCACAACTGATCGTGATCAATGATTATGTTCAGTGATTATAATCGAGTGATCACGATCGCAATTGATTATGTTCAATGATTACAATCAGTGATTACAATCATTGATCTTGCAAGTAATTTTTTAAATGATTACGATAATATTATTTGATTACAATCAGTGACCATAATCAATGATTATGCTCATGATTGAGCGTGATCAACGATTACAATCATTGATTATAATCATTGATTGCGTTCACAATGATTATGTTCATTGATTACGATCAGTGATTGTGATCACGACTGATCACGTTCATTGATTACGATCAGTGATTACAATCAAGTTAATCATAATTTTTTTCTTATTTGTTTGATTACGAAAATTCATATTTGATTACAATCGTTGATTGTGATCAGGTGATTACAATCAAACTTATGCAAGTTGGCATGTTCTGATTGTAATCACTGATTGTAATCTAACGATGCGATCACGAAAATATGAAAAAAAGGTCGATAGTGATTACAATCACTATCGTGATCGCGTCGGAATATCGTCATCATTGCCTGTTAGGGTCCGTTTACAATATTTCACAAATTTGACATTGCCAATTAAAATGAAAACAAGTCGGAACTTGTAAAAGAAATTACTTTTTTAAGTATGTATCTTGCATCATAAAAACAACTCCAATTAAATGAGCTACGGATTAGATTGTAATTGACTTTATAGAAATTCAAATCTAAAAATATTTTTCTTGTAATCTTGTACTTCAGAAGTAAGAGATACAATAATATTCTCAATATTGTAATTAAGAGATTATAAGCATTATGTTTGCAATTATATCATAAGATTATAAAATTCGTGAATTGTGACCATTTTATGTCTAGGGTATATGCGGGGATCATATGCGAGTATTTTCTACAGACAGTCCCATATTTTGACTGCTGTCGCGTTTTTAAAATCTTGAAATTTGCTCCTGGTCAAATTTCTGTTTCGTTCTTTATTTTGAGGAATAAATTTTATTGAGACTGAATGAGGCTTAAAAACTTATAAGAATAAAAGTCAACAAATTGATGACAAATTTTTAAAGCAAAATAATCGACATTGAAAACAGCTGTAACCCCCACATACACATTAAACCATGGCTTAAATTTTCTTTTATAATTTATGGCAAAATAATTTACCACGTTTTTGAAAATTTCACAGTAATTTATTCATTGCAAAATGCCATAACAAACAACCTACAGTATGAATAAATTTTCAAAAGCAATCACAACGTAAATTCCACTATGCTATTCGCCATGTTAAATAAAGCATGCTTTTACATTAATTCACATAAAGACAAATTATTGACATTCCAGTCTATCTGCTCTTTGTATTCAGCTACAAAGACATAAAGGCATAACTTTCAAGTTAAAAAATTAATCAAGAAACTTCAAAACAATTTGCTTCACATAATTTATTAATTTCCGAGAGAAATGTCTTTGCAGCAACAGAAGATAAACTTTAATGCGACCGTATGGTTTTTACACATTTTTTTCATCCTTCCTTCTCCTGTGGTTTATGTCTACATGTTTTAATGCCGAACGACAAGACAATATCTGTGAAAGATTAAGATAGAAAAACTTTACATTCATCCACTACTATTTCTTCTACCTCAATAAATAGAATGTCTGGAAAACGTGACCTACATTTAAATTGAGAAAATACAAACTAAAGTCTTGTCATCTGCATTCATTCATTCAATAAGTGAAGAAAAGGATGAGAAAAAGTTTTCATGCACTTGATTATAAATACTCGAATGACTTTTTAGATTAATTTTCAATCAACTTGCTTGAAATTTAGAAAACAAATTAATTGCATTGGAATTCTAAATGCGTCTTATTTTCACATTATCAGGACATTATATGTTATTTCATCTCCATTATAGAGTATTGGATCTTGCTATATATTTTCTATTTTCTGAAGCAAACGGAAATTCCAAAGTAAAAGTTCTTTGTAGCTTAAAGAATTTGTCCTATATAAATGGATAAGAAATAAAAGGCATTTCGAGCATGAGATCGAATAAGAAAGAGCTAAGGAAATATGTCAATTAAGCGGTCATGTGACATGAAAAGAATGGTTTTGTAGAAATAAGAGAAAAGTCATCTAACAGGTGTTTCACATTAGATTACTCAGTTAGATGTATGAATTGTGTTAACTTGAGCATTTTGCTACAAACTCTTTCCTAGATAATTTTACTTGCTTATGAAAATTTTTATTTTAATTAAAATTATAATTTTTACTTCTTATACCTATCTTAAGCAAATATGTATCAGACATTCATTGATTTCATTTAAATTTATCGAAATCAATTTGAACTTCTTAGAATAAATCATTTCAATAAAGCTAATTGAAGATTATAATTAATTGATGAAAATCACAAAAAATACGCCGCCATAAAAATGTTATTGAATTAGGAATTACTCAAAATCATTTGATACGCTCTAATGAAGCCTTAAATTTTTTCAATCAAATTTAATTTCCAATGAATTCATATTTGTTGATTTTATTGAATGTGACATTTAAAAAAAATAAGATTAGGTAGGCAAGGTTTCATGAAGGAAATTGGAAAAATATTAAGTATAAGTACAGAACACTATGGGGTTATATTTAAAAAATTGGGAGTTCACTCTGAAAAACGAAATTTTGGTTAAATTAAAACTTTTAATGGAAACTGTAGAAAACTTATTAACACATTGAAATAGTAATGAAAAGCTTTACTTTCTATACTAAAATAAAAAGAACTTTTTGGATTTTCAACTTTCTAGTGAATGCTTCTTGTAAAAAAAATAGACATAGAAATAGACTTACATATAAAAAAATTAGTTTGGCAGTTTGATTTTAGAAGTATTGTCAAAACGTGGTTTCGCGACAAACTGTTTGCCAATTTTTTCGAAATAACCCAAGGGTGTGGAACTTATCAAATTGATTTTTGATCTCTTTTGATCATTTTTGATCAATTTGATCAGTTCCACACCCTGGGAATAACCACTAAAAAGGTTATGAATCCAAATTTTTATCCAATTTTTAAAAGAATTTAGGCCGAAAAATGATTTTGGATAAAGCTTAAATTTTGTAAGATTCAAAGAGTGTCATGATGTACCTTTTGACAACATTAAATCCGTTGACAAAAAAAGCAACAGAGGAGAATCAATACATTTCGACAACAAAAATTACATTTTGACAACAAGTTAACTACATAATCACTCAATAAAAATTGAATTCAACAAGTAATGGAATGACAGAAAATAACCTAATTATTATTCATTGCTTTGTGTTCTAATGTCGCAATTAAGGACGAGAGAAAGTTCCTTTTAGCAATATAGACAACTTCGTCATCACAATTTCTATGTAATTACAAGTTACGTTTTACATTTGTTATCAAAGCTTTGGAAACTTTTATTCTCATAAAAAAGAGGAAAATTATGGTAATTTTCATCATTTCGTTTCCTTTTCTATGTTAAAAAGCAGCAGCAATGCCAACGTAGCTCACGAAAAAGAAGCATCGTACATACTCAGGAAATTAGCAAAATTTGAAAATCAAATCTTCATAAATAAATTTATTGCGTTTCACGCTTGTATGAAAATCAGCCTTTAAAGTAAGTATCTTATGAATTTCTAAAAATTCTAATGTCTGTAAAAATTTTGTTCTTTTGTTAGACAAGACTGTTTTCGAGGTAAAATGTCGGCATTCAATTGCAGCAAAATAAGACAGTGTTCATCTGTGTGAGAAGATAACGAAAAGCTTCCCCACGCAAAAAAATAAATTCCAATTTCCCTACCCAATCTTTTTTTTTCGTGCTAAAGTTAAACATACATTTTCATATTGAGAATCATGTGAGCATATTAATTTAATTTCACAATCTCTCATCGAATGACGCTTTCATGTGTACATTAAAGCATATATACGCGTGTATCTACGTACGTTAATGTTGATGTGATACGATGAATGTTCATCGCGGAAAGAAAGATGAAGTAGATTAATAGCAAAAGAAAGAGTATCTTTGAAGTGATCTTATATCTTTAATTATTTCAAGTGTATGAAAATTTGTTTAAGATTTGCATTAGATGAAAGTGAGTACGAGAGCATACAACATTAAATTTATTGCGACTTTGAGAGTTTCATACTCCCCTATGGCTACGAAAATGACATTGAATCGTTTCGTTAATACTAAATGAAATTGATATAATTCATGAGCTTTGAAAATTGATTCTGCTCTAATGGTTTCATATTCATGATTTATTTTTATCTATTCGACTTCTTTTTATACATAGTGCATCAAAAAATAAGAAAAGTGTCCACTTTCTCCTATGTATATGTCGATGCGAATTTTATGATAATGTTAAATTTTTATTAAATTTCTATAATTCCAACTTTAATAAAAAGCTTTAAAGAATTTTCCAGCATAATTTTCAATTCCAGTTCTACGATTAATTTCTGTTGCGATCATATTCGCATATCAGTTAAGATTTTCCAAAGAAATCTAAAAAAAATTTCAAATAAAATTGCAAACACGTATTTTATTATTTTACCCGGATAATCTACAGAAAAGAAGGAATTGTGCACTGAATTTTAAATACGAGTTAAAAAGTTCATACATCTGCAGGTTTATCATTTGCATATTTTTCATATTCCATTGTTCATTTGAATTAAGTGATGAGGTAAATTTTCCCTCATTGTGGTAGATTTTTTTTTGCCACACAAGAGAGCTTTTTTACCATAGAATAATTGACTGAGTTAACTTATTACTTTGATGGTATGAGATATTAGAGAAATTAAAGTCATAGAAAAAGGAAGGTTCGAGAATTTTTGAATTAATTTAAAGTTTCTTGAAATTTTTGTGAAAGCTTTCAGTAAAATTGTTCATGAAAAGTTAAAAATAAAGCAAACATCCAAAAGTCTTACTGACAAAGATATAAATACAAATCCAGTTAAATCCAACTTCAAAAGAATTTGTTTCTCAAATAGGTTCAAATAAGTTCTTTCCTCAGAATTTGTCTCTTTAATAGAATCGACAAAAAAAAAACTTTCCTCGATTTTCTAGAAAATTAAGTTTGTGTCTACAATTCTGATGCCTAATGTGTCCAAAATATGAAACACAACTTGTATGTCTTCTACTTTTGTTCATAACATCTGGTTATATAGCTTTAAGATAAAGTATGTAATTACTTGAATTGCGTCAGAGAGGCGTATCAGTGCTGCATTAAATGACATTGTAAAGACACCAACGTTATAAAAAGTTTGATATTGAGAAAGTCTTGTAGATACATCAAGCATTTTATAATTTTAAATGACATGATATAGTAACACTATGTATGCTCAAGTGATTGTAAATTATATTTCCTCATGGGATTTATTATAATGTGAAGGATAAAGGAATTTTTTTAATAATATCACATATTCATCAAAGGCTCTTATTTCTCATCTAAGTCAATTTATATGCCAAGAGAGGAAAAGTTTTATAGAGATGAAATCACAGCTGCTTTTATGGACTTTGCAGAATATAAAAAGCAAAATCTTTTGTTTAATTAAAAAATAATGAAAAGCAGGCCGCAAAATGAAACAAGGAAACTCCATTAGATATACATTCGGGACGCAGCCAACATTATCGAATAAAAAGCATTTCTCACACTCCAGATCTTGTTTATTTTGCTCTTAATACGCTTTCATTCGTGTTAGCAATATGATGTATAGTAAATTTTATTATGACCAACTGCGTTGAATTCAAAGTGGTTTTTGTGGACGGCAACAAGAAGAAGAGAAAAAATTAACAAAAATATTTTCTTGCTCTTCATACCCTAGAGTTACTCTACTACGAAGTCTACTAACAATATTTGCCTATCATTATTTTTTTTTATTTTATCAAAGCTTCAAGGACTTTTGAGAGTAATTGTAAATATATCATATGGTTTTCGCATTGTTCGTCTGCCTAGGGATTAAAAGACAAAATTGCTTTTAAACTTTAATAGATTTGAAGTTAAATTCAATAAAGCTATTCTTGGTGAATGTGGTTTTGTGTGAATTAAAATCCTGGCGACATAAAGCATCAATTCTCTACTTTAATGTTAATATGTTTTGATGTGACATTGTTATCTAGCTAGAGAATGTTGAAACTGTTTTTATATTGTGATATGACTAAGAGGCCGTTCACAAAGTATGTTACGCAAAAAATGACTTTTTAGACCCCCCTCCCCCGCTTGTTACGCTTTTTGTATAAAAATTCTTTTGTTTTGTTTGATCTGTTACAAAATCTTAGACCCCTCCTCCCCCCTAAAAAGCAAACATACTAAGTGAACGGTCCCTAAGCCATTTTTTTAATTTTATTGTTAAAAAAGTTCACGAACCCTATTTGTAAGGTACTTTTGGAAATTATTTTAGATTTTTAAAAATTTAGTGCTCTGCGAAAAATTTTTGACACTAAAAAGAGTGTCATGTTACAAAAATGTTGAACACCACTGGACTAAGGAATCGTTCAAAAAATATGTTTCGTTTAAAATGACCATTTTTGACCATCCCCTTCCTAACGGTTAAAAATTTTGAATGAGACTTTGAATAATTGTATAAGAAGCGTAGGTAACTAAATATAATTATAGGTTAAAAACTTAAATTCTTCAAATTAAAATGAACAGTATGGGATATGTCCTTTATTTTTTTCTGTAGAATATCGTATCATTATGATTTTGTAATCATTTTCCTTTCAATTTTGTGAATTAAAGTTTTATTTTATGTTTGCAAAAATCTTTCTTTTTTCTTCCAAAAGTTTCACAAATCAATTTTTGTTTCAACATTTTATGCGTTCCTTAAAAAGCTAACAAAAAGGTTCAACATCGAATACCTTTCACAAACATAAATTTCATCAATTTATCTAATTTACAAAGAAAATATAAACAGACATAAAAATCCCCTCAAGTCCTAGTTTTTATGGATATAAATTCAACAAGCTTAAACATACAAAAGGTTATATGACATCGTCATGCTAGTAATTTAATGAAAATATTCATGGTGAATTTTTTTTTTCTCCTCGATTCTTATACAATAAGCGAAAATCGCATCTCTGACGTAAATATCAATGCTAAATATAGCTTATCAATGAATGATTATCGGTTTTGACAGATGATGATTTCTTAAAATTATTATAACAAACTTTATGACATAAGCAGAAAAAAAAATAAGAAGATAATCTGTCAGTTTTTATTGCGAACGACCCAGGAGCACAATAAGATGGTTAATGGTTTTAATCAAAAAATGTTGTGTCATCAAATCATTTTGATATTTTGCAAGGCGTAGGAGTTTTTGTCTTAAATTTCTGCTGCTTCCTTTTTCCATACAAAAAATAAATATTGTGCTTGTTAAAACAACTAAAAGCTTTGTCGAAGATAATTCAATGTTAAACATTAGGATTTGCCTTTTCTGACGAAATTTATTTTGAAAGATTTTCTGATTATCAGAAATTGGTAATTATGGTTTATTAAGCTATTACGAAACACGACATAACAATGATTGGTGAAGACATAAAACTGTGAAGTAAAGCTGAAAAAATTGTGAATAAATAATGAAGCTGAAACAATAGATCCTACACAAGACACAAATTTATAAAAATACTTGATTGGCACTCATCTTAACGTGTGGGCTTTAAATACTTGTGTTATAATAAATTTTTTGTTCATCAGTTCCTTTAAGAAACTTTCGAGAAAACAACTGACTGTAAATAGAGATTAAATGATGGTTTATTAAAAAACAAGTGGAATTTTTTTTTTTTTTGTGTCGAGAATTAAAGGAATCATTCTGTTTAGTGCTTGCTGTTACTAAGAAAATTATAAATTTATTTATTCTGTTCTTTAGCTTCTAAATTTACGAACTAAATAAATAGTTTTTTTTTGGACCAATGAAGTTGTTAATTATGGAAATTCAGCACATGTCTAAATCTATCTTGTGTTAAAATTCATGTCGCAAATTAAAAATCAAAATGAAATTTAAAGTTAAAATGAGATTCTTAATTTTGGATTAAAAAACACAACTTTTTTTAGAAAATTTCTTCAATTTACATACTGACTCGATTTGAGTGATTGTTTGGTTCCAAAAAATCCATCTAAATCGAGTCAATTCAAATCGAGGCCTTCAGTACTTTGCAATTTTAAGATCAAAATTCAAATGGAGCGTAAACTTGAAAAAGGCCATAAAAATGTTTGAAACCCCTTGAACTTCTCTTAACAATGTGACATCTTGAGAATCACCAAAAATTTATTTTGATATTCAGAAACTTTATCAAAGCTCGAAGCCTGAAAAAAGAGTATCTAATCAAACTCTCACCAAAAGATAAATGATTATGCCGCATTACTGAATCAAACCTTTCAATTTTCTTAATTTTGTGTATTTTTAAGAATTTAAGCACAAAAAAAATAAGGCAATGTTATTTATTTTTATTTGCTCAGTAATTATTTATCTTCCAAAGATCCTTTCTTCAATATAATTTTTGTGGTAATTAAAAGTTGTTGAAATTGCGACGTAATTATTTACTCAAGCATTCAACTTAAGCTCTTTTCTCATCTCCTTTTCTTTCCAATTCACTTAAACTTTTTATATTGATTGCTATCCACGTTTATAAAAGTAGATGTACACGAGCCACAACAAAAGGTTTATTTATAAAGTTAAGATACATATGGCATGCAAAGTAATCACTTAAAAAGATACATTTATATGTGAGGAGATGAAAATTCAATTTTAAGTTGAAATATCCTCAATCAAATTTGAATTTCGATTATTGAATTGAAAATCAATCACTGCATGTTGAAGGCATACTTGACATATGTTTTGTGGGCTGATGTTGGACACAGGCTGTAAATATTTTAACATGAAAGTCACAAAATATTTGATTTGCATAACTGAATCAATAAATTTGAATAAGAATGTTGATTGATTGTGCGAAAGGCAAATTATATTTATAGGCATGGAAGTAATAAAGGAATAGGAATGGAAATTTTTGTGTGACATGATGAGATTCTTAAAAAGGAACGAAATTTAATTACCATATGTTATAAAAAAGTTTACTTTTCTAACATCAAATCTTGATTTTCCTGCTAACATAACAAAATGTTACGTTCTGTGCATGAAAAAAATTTGAATTTCAAAATTCATCCCAGAACGTAACTTTTCATTAAATAAATGATAGCAAAAATAATGATAAGGATCGAAATACAAGCAATTTTATTTGTTAACATTTATGTGTCGAAAGAAAAAACAATGTAATTATTCACTTTTTCTACCTAAATATGGTCGGACGGATTTGTGCGTGGGACGAAATGATATCAGAATACGAAATCGTAAAGTATATATATTTTTTTTGCATTTAGAGACGAGAAAAATCAACGAAGATAAGATAAAATAAAATAAAAACTAATCCAAATCTACGTAAATTATTCAATACGGCGTAAGTTTCACATGACTTACCGCTCCAATATTGTGAAAGCCATTACGCTTTGCAATCTCATGTGCCTCATGATTATCAACACTCCGTTTGAATTTCACAAGGAATGAACTGGTAAATAATTCACCCGACGATGGAGATGACGTCACTTGTGTCAGCGATAGAGCAAAAAGTCCCAGGAATAGGGAACACCATTTCTTTGGCATATTCTTTTTGAGTAAATCCTCGCAATTTAAGTTGTTGTTGTTGTTATTTTTTTAATTTTATTAATTTATGCTGTTGTGTTGATTCCTATGCTTTAATATTTTGCACTCATAATTTTTTTAGATCAATCACATGCAGCGATTTTAATTGATTTTTTTTTTATTTATTTCTTCTTACACGCTCTTTTCAATCCCGTTTAGCATCAACAGAAATGATGATTTTACACTCAATTAAGCTCTTTGATTGAGTCGTAAAAATTTCTGCTGGGAAATTTCTTCTTTTACTATATTTATGTACGTGTATAAATATGACAGATATTATGACTCTGAGGTGATAAAAGGAGAATATATTCTTTTTTTTTTTGCTTTTATTTTTTTGTGGAGAGAATAGAAATTTATTTTTGGAAGAAATCAATAAACTTTCAATGTGGATTTCCTCTTTTTTTCTCTCTCTCGGCAAGAAGCTTTTTTTTGTTTTGCACCTTTATCAATTTATAATAACACTCTTTTGTATTTTTAGATTCTCACAGATTTTTACACAGAATATGTATTTAAACTGTAAAATAAGTTGGAAACTTAATAGCAACTTATGGTTGATAACAAAATAACTTCTTTTGTATTATTTTCTAGTCACTTTTCTCTTTAATTGTATAAATTTATTATTTCACTAAATCTCTTTGAGTTATTACAATAAATAATGAATAGACTAGATTTGTTCAATTTTATGGTATGGTCTATTCACTTTTTGTTAACCAAAAATAATACCAAAAAAAGAGAAAGGAAAAAGTTTTTTATTTGATTCTAACAAAAAATCAAAAACAAAAATATTCCTTATCAATCACCATTTTAATGCTTTTAATCTCTTCGACTGATAAAAAGTGAATGAATGTGTGTTGGAGAAAAAAAAAGTTCCCTTCGATTTCGGATGCGGAAAATTTTTTGATCATGCGCATATCCTTTAGTCGACGTACAAACGACGTCATCGCCGTTATTGTTCATAGATAATTTTATTCTACAGATGTTCAAAGCTTCTCACATCACAAGCTTTCTCGATGAAGCTTTTCTAATACTCTACAGTTTGGATTCTACTCTATCTATGGGCACAACAATGTATTGTACACAGAAAATAATCTTTTGTTTTTCATATTTTTCGCTTCGTTGTATGCTAATACATGCATTAATCTTCCTTTACTAAACATTTTTTTTCTTTCAACTTGTATTTGTGAAACTTTTTTTTTCATTCATCGTTTGTGACACGCGCACTTGACCAAAAGACAATTTTGCTGACGTCACAGAAGTGGAGAAGTAAGCAAAAGTAAGGAACAATTTTTTTTCTGTTTTCGCATAAGTAAGAAGAAAATATAAAATTCCTTATGACATGAAGTCAATAATACGTTCATGACAGAAATCTTTTTGTGACAGATGGAAACTTACAGACAGAATATTTATTTTGAGAGTCTAATCACATTTAAGATCTGATGATAGTTTCACTATTGCTTCGTCAACATGTTGAATTTAATGAAGTAGTATTGTCATAGAAAATTCCATTAATAACTGATATTGACTGGAATTGAATTTTTTTTTAGCGCATTTTCCTCTTGGGAAAAGGACGCTATTGTCCGCACTTTGTCTGTCCGTCTGTCTGTCTGTCTGTCATCGCATCTCCTCCTAGGGATTTAGCTTTTTTGATGCGGTTTTTGGCTTAAAATATGTGTAGTATGTCTGGCTACCATGTAACCAAAAATCAGCACGAATGGTCACTTCCTCTGCTGGAACCAGCGTAAAAAGTGCCAAAAGGCCATTTCTTTGTATGTGTTAGTGTGGTCGAATGCACTAAAATGTTGACTTTTCAAAAACTCAGCCTTCCTCGGTTCAAATCCCACCAATGACAATTTTTTTTTTGCTTTTTTTGATACTTTTTTGATTTCTTATGACACATAATATTGAATCATGTCATAATTTTCCATTTTCACAATTTTCCCGAGTTTTTCCGACGATTTTTGTTAAAATTTTCAATATTTTTATACAATTTTCATAGATAATTAATTTTTTTATATATATATATATATATATTTTTTTAATATTTTAGTTGTTTAGTTTTCTATTTTCATGGATTTTTCATAGTTTTTCCGGAAAATTTTGTGAAATTCGAAAAATAATTCACTTTTATTAAAAAAAACTCATCAATATAAATAATCAAATTGTCACATGGAAATTTCAAAAAAAGAATAGCAGTGGCGTAAGTGGTAGAGTGCGCGACTCCTATCATGAGGGTCATGGGTTCAAACCTAGCCAGTGACCAAATACTTTTTTGCTTTTTTTTTTTTTAATTCTATGTTGCATTTATGTTTTTCATCCATTTTTTTCTGTCAATTTTATATTTTTGGATAAATAAAGAATGGTTATAGTTAAATATTTGGCTTTGTACTTTTGGGGTTTTAATTCTTTGTTTATTTACTGATCGCGGGAAAATGCGCTTTCGTCGGTCACGAGTGACCACGTTGATACTAGTTCTTCCTTATTATTGTTTCGTTAGTCATTCACAGCATGTAAATGAATAATGATTGATCACATGGGAAGCAGAATATATTGGCACGAATGTAACATCTGGAAATGTATTGTATATTAGGAATGTCCTTGATGAGGATGGCAATGGCAAGTTCACACGTGTTACTTACTTCATTGTTGAATAAAGTTTTCCTCGCTTGGCAAACACATACTTTTAATCTCATAACAAAAGTTGAAGTTTAATCTAAAGCCTCGCATGAGCTCAGTAGTTTTAACATACATAGTAATGACAATATGATGAATAAAACAACATCAATATTCTCAGGTAATGAAGAGTATTTTTAACATTGATATAAATAAATTGTAGTACAAGATCTCTTGTATGTACACTTGACTCTAGCCATAATAAGCTTGATAAAATAACGTACGCTTATATCAATTTATTTACCTTGTATTTTTATAGCTTTACACTGCTCATTTTTTCAGAGGTAGAAGATGCTGACTGATGAAAAGATTTTGCTTTGTGGAAAAAAATTCAAAAAGTCTTAGTGGGTATATTGAATTTATTTCCTTGGATATCAATTCTGTGAAAGCTCAAATCTATAAATATTTTTGATACCTACAATTATTGTAATGTCTTTTATAGGAAAGCAATGAAATTGAACAGAACAATCCTATTTTTTTTTTATTTAAATAATCTCCTTAAAAAAATTTTTTGAAATTTTTGTTTTGACCAGGATTTTGACATTTTGAGGATCCTTCAGAAAAATTTACCAGTAAATTAAATAAAATATAATTTTCATATCATGTAGGGGCCATAAAAATGTTACACAAAAAATTAATTTTTAGACCCCTTTCATCCTAAAATGGAAACTGACTAAGTGAACGAATGTTCCCTAATAAAATTAAAGGCTTTAATTAAATAAATTTAATAAAAGTAATAAAGTGCATCTTCCAACTTGACCATCAACCACAACTTCTGATACTCTACCTATATGTCGTGATAAGATGATGTAAAAAAACAATAAATTGAAGTTAAACACAAAAATGTACATAAAATAAATATTTTTCTAACATGAGCATCAAAATGGCCAGAGTGATGAAAATGAATTTTATGTTGATGATGTTAAAGGATGATGGAATATAAATTGGATATTATCTTTAATAATTTGATTTTTCTATCCCTAAATAAACGAAAAAATAAAAAGAAGCTTGTGTTTGTTGCTCTTATCTGAATATTGATACGATGGATAAAGAGGATATTAAAGGCGATTATATATTTTTTATAATTATAATTCGTGATGAGACACAGCCAAAAATAAAACAAAATACAGTAAGATGATGATCATAAAGCTGCCTTGTCTTCAGAATTATTACAATTAGAGGAGGCATTTGAGATTTTAATTATGCTGGTACTTTTGATGTTTTTATCTGAATCTTCTTATAGGAACAATTTTTACATAAAATTTCATTTTTCCTCCCCTTATCGGCATGAAACCCACGCACATATATTTTAACAATCCCAAAAGACACAGAAGATTTTTCCCCAAGTATGAAATATGATGGTAAAGTTGATGGTGAGAGAGATGAGCTTTTTCATTTGACCTCCGGATCTTTTATCATGAGTATTTTTAAAATAAATTGTATTCATGGAAATATTACACTTAAAATAAGCAAATTTTGTTCCAAATTAGATTAGACTCGTCAGGGACTACCCATATTTTGATGATTTTTGTGGGTGGAAAGTACAATGGGTGAGATTCTGTTAGGTAGGAAGTCATAACGTTTTGACATTTATTAGATTTCCTAAAAGACTTATTGAGGGGGTCGTTCATAAAATTCGTAATGTTTAAAATGACAATTCCCCCTCCCCTCGCTGGTCGTAACAAATTTTTTTGGAGTTTTAACAGACACACAGCATCAGACCTCCTCTATTCCCTTAACATTAGACTTCATAATAAACGACCCCTTATGAGTCAGGATAATTTTTCTGAATATGCATATATCAAGGTCAAACCGAATGGAATCGACAAAGCAACATAAAAGGTGTTCCATAAAAAAAAAAACAGAAATAAAAGAAAATTTTCCCTACTTGTTGTATTAAGAAAAATGTTGGGTCAACATTTACATAATAAAAAAAGAAGCAAGAATCTTGTACTAAATCAGTTGAGCAGAATTTTAATATCACTTGAAATTGCCTCACATTCATCACATTATGTGAAAAGAAGTAGCGAAAACAATAAATATCTATTTGAATGGCAATCTAACTTTCTCATTGTTTAAGGAAAACATTTATTGTACAAAATAAATTACTCGCTATGGCTTCACAGAGCGCAGTTTGTTTACACACATTTGCTCTTCATAACCCCTCCACAAAAAACCACATTCAATTCATTTCGCGCTTCTTCTTCTTCAACCCACAAAAACTTTTTAATTGTGACACGTTCGAACAAGAACGAAAATGACAGAGCAGATTCGAGTCAAGAAAATTTTGCCTCATCATTCAACATGACTAAAATACGTTGTTAATTGTTCGGTCACAATAAATGTCAAGTGATTTGACTTTGATAACAAACACGATGTAAACATTATTGCTTTTGGCAACAGAATATTATTCAACGCTGAAACTTCTTATTCACATTTGCGTCACATATATATCTGTCATATTCAGACAATATCACTCAAATCATATCGTTTCGAGATGGCATTGAGTTTTTATATTCAGGATCTCATGTGGCGGTAAATTTTTATGTTCACGGATGATGCACGCTACTTGATAAGAAACGAAAAATTTTGGTTTTGAAACAATAAAGATTATTATGTGATTATTGAGATTAATTAGCTATTCCATTCACACAACAACGCTTGTAAAATACTTTTATGGACAACAAAAAGAGATAAACTGATGTTTATCGAGAATCATTAATCAATTCATCTTTATTTTATTGAGAACCTTGATTTTGAAGATAATATTTTATGGGTTGGGAAACTTGGGTGTGTCGAATCAAAATCTAAGCTTTAACAAAATCAAAATTATTCACAAGGACAAAGCTTTGTTGTCTGGAAATTCACGTCTTTTTACATTTCTTGTGAATTTTCCACCTGCATGCTTTCAAATAAAATGTAATCAAGTTATGTATGGCATTTTTATACATCAATACACAAAATGGATATTCGAAAATTTTATATGAAAGAATTTTTATCATAATGTGAATGGAATCTTTGACAGGATCTAAATTTTTTTATTCAGAAATTTTAAATTGAATATTTTGAGAAATCCTTTGTCAATAAATGTCTGTAACAGAATGTGGACAATTGCTTTGTTGCATATTAAGCTTAGTCATCAGTAAAAAGATTTATTGTTGTTTATGCTATATATTTATAAATTTGCAGAGCAGAATTGTAATAAATTTATGAGTAATTTCATAATCAGGTCATGTTGTATGGAAATAAATATGATGGACAGTTTTTAGGGTTACTTTATTTAATAAGTAACATAAAAACAATTGTTGATAATAAGAACCAGAAGTCTCTAAAGAGTTGACTAAAAAAATAAGATGTTTTTAGTCAGAGAGTTTAAATCAGACTAAATATTTATATTAAGGGGAATAATAACTTTTTAAAAGGGGAAGTCAACTATTCAAAGCTTCCAATATGATTCAAATATTAAATGACAGTTGATTGGTACTTTTGCTAAAAATTAGCATTAATTTAAAATTTCAACCAGACATTTAGCTTCTGTTCCACCATTATCCATTTAAAATTATATACTTTTTATCTAAATGATGCCTTAAAAATAACAAGAAGAGAAGTTGATATATGAATATTTTATTCATATGCAATCTGTTGCACAGTAATATTGATCATAACTTGCACAACTCTGGACTTTGAATTTTAAATGAACCATTTCAGTATCATAAAAGCTTATGACATGGGTTAAAGTTTTCAATATCCATCTAATATTTATTGCATGATATAAATTCTTAGAACTAATGCAATATTAACCATGAGAATCCTTATAAAGACTTCCATACTTTTAATATTGAGAAGTAAAATTGCTGTAAGTCAAATGAAAAATTTTCAGTTAGACATGAGAGGTACAACTTAATGTTTCACAAAAATTAAGGTGATCGCTATGTGGGCTGTTAAGATTAGACCGGAAAAATCCTTTTAGCCTTCAGCTCTAAGCCATTTTCCATGTTTATTAAGTTATGATGACCTTTTTGGACAATTTACACAATTATCTTAAGAGAACTTAATCTTCATTAAAATAAAAATTCATAGCTATGAGAAACTCGTGTTCTAGTCACTTATTGGTTCTGTTTAATAGCGCATACTTTAAGTTCATTAATAATATCTTCCTTTTACTCACTTCGTGCCTCGTTAGCTTCAACAACGGAATCTGTTTTTAATCTTGAAGCATCCTTCACACTTTTTAACACCATTTTATATTTTTCCCAAGTGATGGTCGTGAATAATTTTGTATTCATAATAAAAGCTTAGCACAAAGCCTGCAGAACTTTGAGTCACGATATCGTGTTACTCATTGGATAACTGTATTGATCTCCAACAAAAATTGACCAAAATCAAAGGGGCCGCTCACTTGGTACATATACTTTTAAAGGGGGTAGGGGAGTCTAAGATTTTTCATACAAAAAACGGAACGAGAAGAAGAAGTCTAAAAAGTTGAACTAAATGAACGATCCAATCCAAGATTGGAAGGTACCTTTCAATAGTAAGACCAAAACAAAAACAAGATTGACCGCCACTAGCTTCATTGTATTTAATTTCCTTAACAGACCGTGTATAAAAATATTACGGCACCGATGAGGCTAGTAAATCGTGAATTTAATTTTCGTAATTTATCATAAAAAATATAAAAATCGATCAAAAATTCGCATTTTTTACTGTCTAATTTTTGTTGATGAAATATAAACAGAATCAACATTAACTCATAGTAAACAGAAATATTCCCACACATTGATGACTTTTGCGATAAAATTTTGCATTATCGTGTTAATTTTTTGACAAAAGAAGAAAAAGATACATAATAAGTATGTATAAAAATGTTTTAAATGCAATATGGGATCCATAATATCGCACTGATAAGGGTTTGATTCCGTAAGCTCTACTTTAAATAATGACTGGCATGTAGCATTCACCAAAATACCTTTTTTCCATCCAATAAATGTAAAAAATGTTCACGGAACAACAACTTTTAAAGCTCATCCTTTTTTATATACAGCATGTTATTAGGATTTTCGGAATATTTTGCTCGTTACTCTTTCGCATCATCATTGAGGGAACATTATTCTGTTGGTGCTTTTTGCTGTCACGTTTAATTGAATGATATATGGTCATGCAAACTCTCGTTTAAAATTAGAATAATGAGTACATCCTTTAATACTTTCATAATCCGTTAGGCAATTAAAATTTTGGATCTGTTGAGTTTTGAATTTATTATAGAAATTGCTAACTGCCCATTTTGTTGTGAAATAGTTTGATGTCAAAAAAGTTTAGAATTTCAATGTCTAAACTCGGTCTTATCCCTACAAATAAAGTGATCAAGGCTACAAGGTTATAAGATATATATCAAATGCTGTTTTTGTAACATATGCTTATGAGATGAAGCTCCTTTGAAACATGTATTATTACGGATTCAGGCAATAATAACATCAAATGACATCAAAGTTTGACTTTTGAGTTCTAATACATGAAAGCTTTAATTATTTGAAAAATTGTCATTAGAACAGAAAATTCTGCTCAATCGCTGAAATTTTTAGGATTTTCGTAATAAAATTTCTAGGTCTAGGATTTTGTAACAGTTCAAACAAAAGAAAGATTATTTCATACAAAATGGATAATAAACCCAGTGGTTGATACTTTATTCGATGAAATATCATTTTGTACCGGATGAAGGTGTATACCCCTGGTAACAATGTGGGGGAACTAAAAAGTTATTTTTTTACAGTAGCATCCTTAATGCATTATAATGAGCGGCACAATGTCTGTTTGTCACTCAAAAATATTCGAAAAAGTTAACCACATAGTCAAAAGCCTTATCTCGAGTTCATTTTCTTTTATTCCTCTTCTTGATTACCTTTAGTTGTGGCACGTGACATTTCTCAAAGTTTCTAGATGCGAACGAAATTTCGGAATATAAATATTCAAGAGACAAGCAATAAATAAATAAACGACCTTTTGGTAGTACCTAATTAAATACAACCACTCACATGATTCTTTAGTTTCTCCCAATTAATAGCAAAAATCCCATAGCACGGCACGTTTTAGTGCTGACAGTTTTATGACATGCTCATATTTTTCGAAATCTATATCCATTCAATTATTAATTTTGAACTATAAATAAAACATTAAGGCTTTCTTCCAATCAACTTTTATTCATTTTAATCTTGCAATTGACAACGACTCTGTTGTCACAATATCATATCAGAAGTTCCACGAAAGGCGATAATGATGATGATTATATCTATGGGTACATAAAAATAGACTGTCTTTGATTATCATGAATCCGTAGAAGATTTCATCTCCCTCCGACAGCATCCATACACAAAATCCTCATATATTCACTATATTCACATTGACGGAGCTTCATTTTAAAATACATGGTGACATAAATGTTTCATGTGTAGGCACTTTATGCATATTAAGCGACACAATAAGTTCAAATTTCATTGACTAAAGTTGAGACTTGTTGTGCATAACGAACGTTCTCGTTTGCTCGTTTTAATAAGCCGCCGGCAAATGGGGAAAAAAGGAGAGAGAGACTGCTCAAATCCTTTTTATTTTCCATCATTGACGTCATCCAATACACAGTTTATTTTGTAAAGTTTCAGATTGTGAAAAATTAAAATTAATGAGAATTGACGCTTGCCATTGGTGTATGTTAATTTCTCTTTCAGATGCATACATCAATTACTCTCAATTATCTGGATTGATTGATGTGTCATTTCTAGAGATTTAAAGATTTTTTTTTTGGTGACTGTAAAAAGGTTGTTCGATGATTTATTTTAGATCAGATGCAAAAATTTCAGAAAGTGACAAATGAATGGTTAAGGTGATAATAAAAGGAATACATAAGCAGTTTAGCACCTTAACAGTAATGCGAAATTTCATTTCGACATGCAATTTGAATGCCGTTGATTCGAGTTCCATACATTTACAAGAGGTTGACACTACTTCATCCGAATGAAAAATTCTATTGTTTTGGATGATGTCAACCCCGGTTAAAGTATTTATTTTTTTGATACTTAGTGGGAGTTGTGGCTAAATTTGATTTTATTGTGTCGACCATCTTGATTCGCAATAAATACATGCTTTCAATTTCAAAAAAAATTTTTTTTTTTTAAAAAAAAGGAGTTCAAAAGCGATTCAACCCCATACTCATCATCATCATCATAACTTTGCAGATCTATAAGATCCATAGTTTCGCAAATGCGATGTTCAGCTGATGATTTTAACGAGTAAGGGTTCGCTCCGACTACCGACAGTACATAAATTTTCAGTTAAATACAATTAAAAATTTGAAAATAAAAATTGTGAATGTGTTAGTAAATTTTTTCACCAATTTTTATTTTCAAGATAATTTGTTGATTTAAGCTTGTTAATGTACGTTTTATTGCTTTAATGATAGAAAATTTGCTAAAGAACGAAATTCATTTGATAAATCAAGATCCAGTATGGAAAAATGCAAAATTATTTTGATTTAAAAATATTTGTTTGTTTACAAAATTTTTTGTTTACATTTAATTTCGAAGTTTTCGAAATTAAGTTCGAAAAACTTCGAAATGAAGTGACGGTAGTCGGGGTTCGCTAGTTTTTATTTCCAATGCCGAGACTCGAAACCATGACCGCTGCATTGGCATTGCAATATTCAATACCGAAGTACTAAGCTATTGCTCTACCAAGCCACGATGACTCACCCAACCCCATACTATCAACGCAAAATTTTTATTCTCTAGCCACGCCGATCTTTTTGTATACAAAAATGTCAGAAATTCTTGTTAATTCTTATTTTTTTTTTTAATTTTTCAACCTTTTTATTATCAACATCCTCCACATACATACTACCATAAAAATTCATTACGAAAATGTATCTTACTCCTTTCAGCAGCTTCTTTAAATATTTAGCATAAAGAACAAGAAAAAAAGAAATTGTTTTCGTGAGAATCAGAAAACTTTTTTTTTTATGTTTCATAATGAAATTTTTTCATTCTTCTTTCATGCTTCTCAAGATCAAAAGTTGAAAATATTGTCGAGTAATGAGTAAAGTTTCTAATTCCTCGCTACTCTGAAGTTTAAAGCTTGATTGATTGTTGATATGATTTCAAGGACTTGAAAATAAAGTTTTTCTTGTTCAATTAGACTTGAAATTATTAAAATATGAAAAGGAAGGAATGAGAATGTTTAGATTTGAAAACTTTCGAGACTTTGTTGTTAGAGATTAATCCTAATTATTTTACAAAAATATTTGTGTACCAAATTTAGCAAATTGAGGTTTCTTGATGAGAGGAAAAGTTTGAGTTTATTTTTGTTAATTATCAAACAACATAACTTTATCATTAGGCATTTCCAAGGATATTCCTATTTATACAGACACAATATGCTGAAAATTTTCTTTATTCTACCGTCTGTTACATTTCAAGTTTGTATATTTTTCAACAAATTTTTCCAACCTACACAATTAAAAAAAAATTTTTGTTCATTGTGGTTGTTCATTTAGCACGTTGACTTTTAAGAAGGGAAGGGACAGGGATGGTTCTTGAATTTTGGGGTGGGGGTGATTTTCAAAAAAATTTGTATGGAAGGAAAAATTTAACGAGGGGTTTTTGAATTTTTTTTTTTCTTAAAAAACCTTAGGGATTGTTCACTTATAATGTCTAATTATTAGGGGAAAGGGGTCAAAAAATCCATATTTTAATGGAAGTTATAAGTGAACGGCCCCCAAGCAAATTGAACAAATTTTCCAAAAGAGGGGATGTTTGACCCCAAAATTCCCCCAGATTACGCCCCTGCAAGGAGGAGGCAGGGTCATATTTTTTGCGTAACGTATTAAGTGAACGGCCCCATACCTTAAAATTATCAAATTGTAAGCAGAGTTTGAAATCGATAGATGCAAATTTCATCCATGGGACCGATTTTCCAATAAAATCGTAAAAAAATATCCCCAACTCTCTACAACATCTTTACGTATGATATTGTAAGAGAGACAACCGACAACATCGCACTGTTCGCAGATGATACAGCATTGCATCATTCTTCAGAAAACTCAGCCGATATTGTCACCCATCTCCAACACAAAGGAAGAAAAGTCCAAGACTACATGAACAAATGGAAAATCAACATCAACAAACAGAAGACTCAAGCTTTATTCATCACAAATCGATACTCCAAGCAACTTCCAAAAAACAACATCAAATTCCTTAATGAAAACATCAAGTGGGAAACTGAAGCCAAATATTTAGGAATGATCATCGACAAGAGAGTGACATTGAAGCAACATGTAGACTATGTGACCAACAGAGCACACAACGCACTACGACAGCTTTATCCCCTCATCAGCAGAAATTCACATCTCGACGTACGAAACAAACTCCTCATCTACAAATTAGCAATCAGACCCATCTTCACATACGGCTGTCCAGCCTTTGAAAGCATCGCAAAAACTCACATTCAACAACTTCAAGTACTACAAAACAAATTTCTTAGAATACTTCTCAACAAATCAAGATATGATAAGATCGTCGATCTACATAATGAAGCAAAAATTCCAACCATCGAAGATTACATCGGAAAGTTGCAAGCAAACTTCACCGTTCGACTTGCATCGCGAAACACCGACTAAACAATCATCAATGAAAGCAAAATGATTCAATTAAAGCAAAATTAGGATAATAAAGACCATTAAAGTGTCTGACACCCTAAAAATTACAGCTAAACATGTATCTTAACTTTGTACATAATTATATTCTAAATTTAATAAATAAAGTTCAATTAAAAAAAAAAAAAAAAAACGTAAAAAAATATCATTTTCATAAAAGTTTTCAATTTCATTTTGTTCCTCGGTGACAAAATGTGTAAGGTCATTTGAGGAGCAAACTTTTCGGAACAAATGTTTTTATTAATGGAAAGATTGAGAAAAAGTATCACATTTCGTGCTTAATATTAAGCTACTGTAAGGAAAATGTTTATTCAAAAGCAGCTGGTGAATAAATATTTAAACTATGAAAATTTAGCTAAAGGCTGGAAAATTTATTATTGCTTTTAATTGATTTGTAATTAACATATTCCTACACACTTCTCGTTCCTTAATTAAAATTCATTTCTATTTTCAAATTGTTCGTCATTAAATTTTCATTTTTCTCCTTCCCTCCTTTTTCGTTCGAGAGGAAATTACACTACACTTTAAAGGAGATTCTGAAGCTATAAAACTAGGGCTTGTGAAACTCGAATGGATAGAATAAAAGGTTTGATATTGGATTCAAGGTTCTTAATTAACGTCATTTATGAATGATCTCAAAATAATGAAGCATTCTCCTTTAATTTTTTCTCCACACTTTCCTTATTTTCAAAATTATTTTCTTACTTAGGATTACAGGGGGTCTACGTCAGGGGTGTAGCCAGAAATTATTTCTAGGTAGAGGGTTCAAAAATTTCTTTTTATGGATGAAAAAAATTTAGGGGGGAGTTTAATTACTTTTCTTCTAAAAACTCTAGCAAAATAAAAAAAAAATCCTAGAAGGAGGGGGGGGGGACCCTGGCCCTCGAGGCTACTCGCTTGATCCTTGATTAGAACAGATGTTTTGTTCCAGAGAAAAATTCAGAACTCGAAGCGAAGTTCGCTAAAAACCGATTAATTTTTGCATGAAATCTTATACTTCACAAATGAAGGCAGAAAAATTTTTGTACAAATTTTGAATTGGTTGTAAGCGAACCGGAGAGAAATTCACTTCGCTTCGAGCTCTGGAAAAATCTTATTCAAATCGAAACTTTTGAAAAAGTTCCTTTAAATTCAAAAATTCAAAATTTTGTGTGGGAAAATTTTAACAATTCAAATCGAATCTGTACCCAATCGAGGACTCCATGTACTGAAAAAATTTCAGTTCTATTGCCGATCTCTTTTTTGCACCATAGTGGCCTTTTCTTTATTCTCTAAATTTTCCATAAAATATTTAATTCTTACTTACTTGTTTCCTTTCAAGCTTACAAATAGTAAGCCAAGCCATCAGTATTTTTTTTTTTTTTTTTGAAATTCTTCACCATAAATGCCTAACAACCATCATCCGGAGTAAGTTCCTATGAATTGTATTGTATGGATGGATTGCATGCTAGTTATTATCTGCCTACGTCAATATTTGAAGCTTCATGCTGTTCATATCATAACTGGAATTCTATACATCCTGAACAGCACTAAGATGAAATGATTTTCAGATGGTAGTGATGGATATGAATGCAACATTTTTTTCTGTTTAAACTTTAAAGATTAAAGCATTAATATTCGTTAGGAAGTTTTTCAAAGACATTCCATTTATTTTCTAAATTTATTTATTTCAAAGAATGAAAGAAGATATGCCTAATCCACATGCTGATTGCAAAAAAAGATTTTGTTCAAAAATGACGCAAATTTTCTTCAATTTTATAAATTAGGTACTTTGTGATTGTAAAAGTTGAAACATGAAAGCAGAATAATCTTATGAATGAGATTATCCATTTTTGTTCATCTTTGTTAAGTTCAGTTCATGATTTGATTGTCAATGTAATCATGAAAATGAGTTTCTTATGTCTAAAAAAAAACATCAAATGATGAATTATTCCGATGGATACTTTTACTGATGGATCAATTAGCATTGAGTCAAAATTTATGCAACAAATTTGATCATTAAAGCTTGATTAAAACTTAACACAGGCGAAAATAAGCCAATTAAAATAATTCATTGAAATATTAATTGAAGCAGATCAAGCTACAAACTATGAAGCGTAATAATAATAAATGAATTTATTAATACACTAATTATATAAATTATTTCAGACAAATTGGATAATGACTTATAAAGAATTTGAGTTAATTGATTGTCCTCCTTATCTCTTCATCTAAATTTATCGCAGTGATGAAAGGTTTTTTTTTAGAAGGCAATGATCAATTTTGTGCTAAAGGAAACTATTTATAATTACTGGGGGACCTCGATTTGAGTACTTGTTTGGTTCCTGAAAAATTCTACTCAAATCGAGGCCCCCAGTATAGAAAATGCTTTAATCTTTAATTTCCTAGATTTATAAAATTCTAAGAATCTCGCTGACACCCACCATAACACCTACTAATGCTAGTCTTTAACACAAAAAGCTCAGAATCCAGGGGTTGACACCTTCATCCAGAACAATACAAAATTTCATCCGAAACAATGGAATATTCATCCGGATGAAATCGTGCCAATCTCTAGTTCAGAATTTCTTTAACTAAAAATTTTTATTATTGTACTCTTAATGATATCTTTTAAATTCATAGAAAGTTGTATTTTAAATCCCCCAAAAAAATGCCAAGTCTACAACTGACAGGATCATAAAAATTTATAAAACTATCAAAATCAATTTGATTCGAGTATCCTGTTTTCCTCCGAGAAGCTTCTTAATTTCCAATATTTTTTTATGACTTAATTTCGTTACTGTTTTGGTTTTTGGGATAAACTTTGAAGGAACGCTTGACGTCTCTGCATAGCTTGACGCCTTTTTTCAGCAATCTCTTCTGCTGTACATGGCCGTTTTGCTAATGGTTCCGAGGTGGCATTGATAGCAGCTGTTAAATGATAAAGGAATAAAAATTACAACTCATGTCTATATGCTGTAAATTCAAGTCCCAAAAGACCGATGAATCATCGAATTTATAAATTTTTGGTATCAATTTTGACATGCATGCTACATACCTGATTTAGATTGAACAATTGGTTTCGAGTTACTCTGATTTTGAATTCTATTTTTGTCTGAACTGACATTGATATTTTCTCTTCTAGTCGGTATCACAGAGGAGTGGCTGAAGTTGTTAACTTTTACTGGCTGTTCCTTTTTATTATTATTAATATTAATATGATTTAAAGTAGGAGGTTTTAAATTTTCAGCTGATAGCTTTTCTAATGGAATCGATAAGATAATGTCATCATCATCGCTGTCAAAGTAATCATTTTTAGTCGTTACTTTATTCTGTTTGGAAGTTGTTGGTGCTGGATTTATATTCTTAATGTTATTGGATTTTATTGGGATATTTGGCTTTGGCACTGGAGTTTTTGGTTTAGTGGATGTCACATTTGTGGATTTTTGTGTTTCCTTCTCCAAAAATTGTCTTGCTTGCTCTTCTATTTCAGCTAGAACTTCAAAATCCTCTTGATCTGTTAATTCATAATCAGTTAATTTGTCAATTTCGTCTTTTACTTCATCACTAGTTTGTGGATTAATACGAGCATCTGGTGTAACAATTGAATCATCTAAATTGTCTGTGAGATTATCAAGTAAATTTCTTGGCACGTAATTCTCATTACTAAATTGTCTATGAAACTCTTCTAAAATTCTTTGATTTTGAAGATTTTTCTGCTTCTTAAGCTCCTCGTCATTTTCATCAGGCACTCTAGCAACAAGAACTGGCGATGAATAATACTTCTTTCTAATTGCATTATTTTTTGGTGTCAATTGATTTGATGATTTTAATGTTTTGGATTTGCCACCAACTGATCTGCTAGGCTTATGTGGTGAATCTAATGAGCTCCACATTACTGGAAAATATATTTTAATTAATTAAACAAATTATGGTACCTAAATGTCATTTAACTTACCATCAGATTGACTCGGACTCTCTCTGTCAAGGAATTAATTGATTAATAATTTGACAATATTTAGAATAATTAATAACTTACTGTTGTAGTGATAATAATCCACGAACATCTCGTTTGAGTGCTTTAACTGGACTACTTTTTGATGTATTGGAACTGGACGATTCTCCGTTACTCATTTTTAATATCAACAAGTTGTTTTTTAGATTTTCTTCAAATTATTAGCTTAATAATGAGAAATCTATACATTCCTGATGTAGATGAAGCTGCCAGCTACCTTATCCTTCTTTTTTTGTTATCAAACAATGTCTATTTTTGCCAGAAATAATAAATTTAATTATTTTTAAGAATTTGCGAAATTATTTTTGTTATGAACCGATTTTACTAAAATAAAACCGGAGTTTCTACACTTTAGGGTGGGCCAATATATAATTTTTATTATTATTCAAAAACACTCTAAAAACAATTATTTTGATGTTTTTTATTCAAGAAATGAATTTTTTGATGGTTTGGAGCAGTTTGGGGTTAAAAAATAAATTTTAAGAAATTTCAATTTTTGGATAAATTAGGGAAATTTTTTTAAAACTTTTCAACGGTGTTTAACTATGATGTGTATCTTTTGTTAAAGGGATCATGATAGTCCTTTTTTTAAATCAGTGTCTTTGGATCTTTTGTTAAAGGGATCATGATAGTCCTGTTTTAGATCAGTGTCAACGGATCTTTTGTTAAAGGGATCATCATAATCCTTTTTTAGATCAGTGTCTTTGGATCTTTTGTTAAAGGGATCATGATAGTCCTATTTTAGATCAGTGTCTTTGGATCTTTTGTTAAAGGGATCATGATAGTCCTATTTTAGATCAGTGTCTTTGGATCTTTTGTTAAAGGAATCAAGATAGTCCTATTTAAAATCAATGTTAACGAATATTTTGTTGAATTTAAATAATAATTATTACTAAAAGAAAAATAAGGGAATTTCCACGGATGTGTTTCTTCAAAAATTTCGGTCAAAAATCAATTTTCTCTTAATTAAGTTATCTAGACGATGCAATGACAAGTTATTCATGAGTAAAACAATGAATTCTACTTATTTGTCTTATTAACTTCCTTCCAAACGCATTAATTAGGAAATTATTAGCGTTACTTTGCAAAAAATTAAATTCAACTTTTTCTTACCAAGTAACGCTCACAAAAATCGAAATTATTCACAAATGAATGCACTTATAAACAATATTAAAGGACAAATATATAGAAATCAACGTTCTACATGACAAAAATAAGTATTTTGATTGTCTAGATAGCTCTAGATAGAGAATTTTTCATTTAAAGTCGATTTTTTTGAAATTTTCGATCTGTGGAAACGCCCATAAAGAAATTGAAAACTTGCTACTTAATTCTAAATTTTTAAGCTTGCATTAAATTTACTTATGAAGATCCTTTTAATAAAACATAAAAAAAAACTTTTCCAAGAAAAAGTTGAAATTCTCAAGAAATTCTTTAAAATTCAAAATAAATTTTTTGGGCCCAAAATTATCCAAATTTTTGCTTAAAAGTTACAAAAAATACATGAAATGTGTTTATTCAGCATTTTTAGAGTGATTTTAGTGTAAATAAAAAAAATTATATTGGCCCACCCTAAAGTGTAGTTTAGCCATAAAACCGATTGATTTGAATTTATTTTGACCGTTAAAAAAATATGACCGGTTTAGGGCACTTTTTTAGCATTTTAAAAAATTTTTGTGTCTAGAATTTGTAACGAACTTTTTGAGACAAAAATCGGGGGAAAATTCGACGCTTTGCGTCCTTCTGTTCTAAGAATTGAATGAGAATTAAAATTTTTGACTTACTTGATTTCATATTCCTTCCTTCAAGTTCTTCACACGTATATATCTTATTCTTTATGCTATTTTCTGGCGGCTGATCATTTAATGATGTATTATTTTCTTTAAAATCTTGAGAATTATAAACCATTTTTTCATGCAAACACTAATTTACGATAAAATATCAACAATTTTAATGATATTGATTGGTTAAAAGATTTATTTTTTAATTGAAAATTATTATAAACTTTAATTAAGACGAGACAAGATTTGATTAAAGTAAAGAGAATTTCACTTCAGAAATTTGAAATCAAATAATGATTCGAAGAATCAGTAGCCAGTATCAAACGATTTGAAACAATTTTCCCACAATTATTATGACCAAAACCGATTCATTTAAAATTTACCGGATTTTCCAAATCTTTATTTGATTCAAATTTCCTTATCATACTAACGCATCTTTTAACCTCTTCTCTTGTGAAATTCTCTTCACTTTAATCAAATCTTGTCTCGTCTTAATTAAAGTTTATAATAATTTTCAATTAAAAAATAAATCTTTTAACCAATCATTAAATCATTAAAATCGTTGATATTTTATCGTAAATTAGTGTTTGCATGAAAAAATGGTTTATAATTCTCAAGATTTTAAAGAAAATAATACATCATTAAATGATCAACCTCCAGAAAATAGCATAAAGAATAAGATATATACGTGTGAAGAACTTGAAGGAAGGAATATGAAATCAAGTAAGTCAAAATTTTTTAATTCTCATTCAATTCTTGGAACAGAAGGACGCAAAGTGTCACTTTTCCCCCGATTTTTGTCTCAAAAAGTTCGTTCCCTAATATTTATTGAAATTTTAATACATTTAATCTATTTAACGATGGCAGTTGATATAATAAATAATGGTAGAGTATAAAAGAATCATTAGATAATGAAGAACGTTCATAAAAGCTCTTAATTTATCAAAAAATATTCAATTTAATTCACAGATGCAATTGAAAAGCATTTAAACCGCATTGACCCGTCAGTAATTCTGTTCTCGAATAAAGGCATGACGCGTTATGATATTGCTGATTTAAAGCGAATCAAGGATTCGAAATCATCTCAACAACCGCCAAGTTGTTTCTATAATCCAGACATTATGAGGCTTAACATATTGAAGTATAAAAGTCGAGATCCAGAAGTTGTGGACATCCAGATGAAAGCTTTTCGTGAAAAGTTACAGAATATATCTGTTTCAGGCTGGGATCCTCATATATTTCAGCTATTACGAAACTATCACAATGCATTGCTTAATCCATTCTATAATGGTAAGTGCCCAATTGACTTTTTTTAATTCGCCATTAATACTAATTAAATTTTGTTTGTTTGTGTGTATGTGTGTGTGTCATTAGGTTACACTGGAAACTATCAGAATCAACAACAACAACAACAAATCTTTAATCCTCAAGCCTTCAATCATCATCAACAAGCTCCATCAATTCCGGTTCCACAGCCTCAATTTCAACTAAATCCCGAACAAATATCATTGATGGAAAAGCAACAAGCAGTTTTGGACAAGATCCCATCGTATGATCGCAAAATGAATTTCTTTGATAATATAACAACAACTGCTAACATTCCACCGCCACGAACAATGATGAATTTTGATCATCGTCATCATGGAACGTTCTTTAAACGTCCAAATACTACTCCTAATAATCATCATCATGGCCAACATCAAACAAATTACATTCGTAAACCAAATTCATGCGCCAGTGAACAACATGGAAATTCATACAGCAGTTCTGTTGGTTATTTTTCTGGTAATGATACAAAATCATCATACGGTGAAGAGTCATTGTTGGAAAAGCCATTTGAAAAGAAGGCTTGCCTTGAAAGCAATAAGAAAGTAGAATCGGCACCAGTAAGCAAGGATGAAGATGAAAAGGAACCAGAATGGTTTAGTGTACCTGCAACTCTTGAAGATTTTATTGATTTGCATGGATTTTCGGATGAAGATGCTCCTGAACAAAATCCGAGTGAAGATAATAATAATAACAGTAAGGAACGCGATCTGAAGCAATCAGCTGTTGATAATCAAAGGAACAATAATAGTTTCCAACAACATAACAATAATGATTATCAACCGAATCAGAATCGTCGATATAATCACAACTCGTATAATCGCTATGCACAAAATAATAGTAGTGCATATAGCAGTCATAATAGCAGTTATAATCAATCGTTCAGCAGCCATAATAGTAGCTTTAATAGTAGTCACAATAATAGCTATTATAATCCACGAAACATGAATTATCGCAATAATCCAATCAATAATAATGCAAATCAACGTTTCCGTAATCCATTGCATTTCAATAAGCCAATTGCTAGGACATCAGCACCACCACCACCACCGCAAATTATTAATCCATTCTTTGATGCTTGGAAGAGTGGAAAATTATTGCATCAACAGAATGTAAGCTTCACAGATATGATGGAACAAAATAATTTTCCAAAAATTGTTCCAAGTAATGCAATGCATATTAGTGAAGTGGAAAATCGTATGAAGCAGCAACAAGTTCAAATTCCATTGACGCAAATTGCACCGCCAACAGCTGTTCCACAATTCTTCCAAAATCTTGCAAATAATTGGGGTGTTCGTGTTAATGAAAATTCAGCAAATGCAGCTTATCAATATCCACAACAGCAACAGCAATCATTTCCACCACAACCACAACCAATGCGTGATGGATATAATATGCCGACTCAAGAACAACTTCATCAATATACATCTGAAATAATGCGTAATGCCATCATACGTAAAAATAATAAGCAATATCATGATGAGAATAACTATCAAAAGTAACATTCCTTGAATTCATCGTCACTAATTACAACAAAATAACTCAATTACCATTTAGTTAAATTAAGTATATACACACACATCCATACACACATAATGATAAAGTTGAATTATTAGAAATCATTTCATTCATTCATTTTTTTCCATACCTAATATTTGTTGATCATAGATTTTTTTTTTTTTTATTTTGAACTTTATGTTGTCACAAAAAATCGTTTTCGACCACACATAAGAAATTGAAAAATCAAAAAAATAGAGCAGAAGATACACATTTTAAAAGACTTCTTCCGTTTTAGGGATTTAAAAAAAACGATCAAAAATAGTTTTTCATGCATTGCATGCTCCATCACAATTACTATACTTTATAAATGTTATCAGAATTTGTTATCTGAGAGAATCTCATTGAAATAATTAATAAAATACAATATAACACAATTTGGAATCAAGAATAAAAGAATTGCTGCATTTTGGTCTTTTGATTGCGTTAAGTCATTTTACGTACGTTTTTTCTTACGTAATGTCATTTTACGTACGTTTTCTTCTTACGTTACGTCATTTTACGTACGTTTTTTCTTACGTTACGTTATTTTACGTACGTTTTTTCAAACGTTACGTCATTTTACGTACGTTTTTTCTTACGTAATGTCATTTTACGTACGTTTTTTCTTAAGTTACGTCATTTTACGTACGTTTTTTCTTACGTTACGTCATTTTACGTACGTTTTTCTTATCTAATACTAATTTACGTACGTATTTCCTGAAAAGACATTACAAATGTCTGAAAAATGCAAAAATAAAACAATAAAAATAACTTATTTGCTTTAAAACGTTTTATTTGATTATATTCTTTGGTTCTATTCGCATAATCATAATAATAATAATTATATTTCATAACAATATTAATTTAATTTGATTCATGAAAATTTTCAAAAAATTTCTAAGTTTTGCATCAAAAATTTTTTTCACTGTCATCAAATGCTTACATTGCAATAAATAACACGAACATTAACATTTGTTCGATTTATATAATTTTTTTTTTTTTTTATTATTTTATTATTTTATTTCATTATTAGTACTTTAAGTTGTAGATTTATGTCATTTCCCATTATAGTCCCAATATTTTTACTTATTTTAAAGTTTTTCAGCGTCTTTAAAGTTTAAAAAAAAGGAAAAAATGAGAAAAACTGAAGAATTATTAGAAAATATTAAGATTCAAGATATTTTAAGAAGGATCTGATAGTAATTTTACGTTTAATATTGAGATTTTCAATACACAGTCAATTAATTAAAAGTAATTATAGAACAAACCCCCCACACGTACATAAAGAAGTTTTAATTCTTAATTTGATTTAAAAACTGGTCAATAAATACACTATCATTAATTCATCCGTATTGTCATAATTATTTTATTATCATCAATATATTTATTTATTTATCTTTGAAATATTCTTCTTAATTTTTTGTCTTAAGTAGTCATATATATACCAAGTATAAATCTCGTTTAGTTTATCATTTTTAGCATGAAAGTTTTAAAAATTCTCAGTTATGTCAGCATATAAAATGAATAGTCTTTGTTTCCTTTCGTCCATTAATTAATTAATAGAGTAAAATGCTAGTGAAGCCGATTGATAAGATTAGATTTAGAGATTTTTTTAAAAAAATGATTAATGCAGAATAGTGATTGTTCTTGAGGATTATATATATTGAGATTAAAGGATGTGAAATTGTCAATTTTGCATATTTTTAATAAATTTTTTCAATTCTACACCCAAAATTGAGATTTGATTAATTTCACAAAATTAATTTATTAATTTTATGCATTTTTTTGCTGGGGGTCGTTCACCCCCTTCCCTTCTGCGTCTAGAATGATTTTGTAACAGATCAAACTTTTTTTTTCATGCAAAAAAACGTAACAAGGGCAAGAAGGAAAGGGGGCCTGAAATGACATTTTTGCGTACCGTACTAATGAACGACCCCTAAGTAAAATCCTAAGTAAAGATTTCGCGTACGTCAAAATCTTACGTAAAATTTGAAAAATTCTGATTTTTTTTTTCAATCATTTAAAATGAGGATTTCAGAAAATCAAAATTGCTCTAAATCGCCACGAACCTTGCTCAAAAAAATTTCATGAATTATTCTTAAAAGTTCTAGTTGCAAAATAGAATCTTTTAAATTATTGAATTTAAAGAATAAATGACATGATTTTTTTTTTTGTGGAAATTGAACGGTCTGAAGCATCCAAGATCAAGTTCTAATCCCAATAAATCTAACCCTCAAGAACAAAATTTTAACGATGAATGAGTCATTAGATATAAATGCTGTATTATTGTCAATTTATATTTTTATTTTTAAATATTTATTTATCATATAAGTTTGTATCATCAATAATAATTTTTTGTGGGTTTAATTCGTCCGTAATTAGCAGTACATAATAATGTAAAAATAAGTCATGAGAAGAGGGAAAGAAAAGGACATCAATAGTGGATTATAAGGAATAAGTATTTTACTAGGTATTTGTTTAATAATTCATTTTAAAAGCGATTCAAATTGTCACTAATATTCATTTCATATTTCATTTGTAAAACAACGTAAAAATCATCAATAAATATTAAAATTATCGTCATTTTTTCACATTTCCTGATAAAAAATTTACTAAAAAATTGAGAATAAAATTTGACATAGCTATTTTGATTGGGGAGACTTGACTTAATTCCAGCACAAGACCCCCCAAAAATTACACTCAATAATTCACGATATTTTATCTCGAAAATAATTAACGAGTGGTAATTGAGGAATTAAGTTAATTGTCATACTTTTTGGTTATTTTTTTCATGTGGAATTAATTCACACTTTTGGTAATTTTTAAAACACATTTAATTTTTTTTTTGTTCATATTCATGTTTAAAAAATATATTTAAAATAAGTGCATTTAAAATCTGTTATCGAATAAAATATTCTCCATATAATAATGATTAGAATGAGTTTTTTTCGTATTTCATTAGATTTAATGGAATTTCGTAAAAGGATAAGTAATTAAAGCTTCATTTTCGGAATGTTTTAAGGTTCAAAAAGTTTCTTTGGCTAAATTTTTTGTGTTTTCTTTGAAAATTCTTTTAGGAATGAAATGAAAGTAAACGTCAATCAAGTAGATACCTTACGTTTAATGAATTACAGATGGTTGAAAATTTTAACGGACTTTTCAATTTTGAATTTGAAATTTTATCAAATTTTAAAAGTTCGTTATTTTTGAAGATTTTAACGAATTTTTCAATTTTGAATTTGAATAATTTTTTCAATTGATAAATTTTCAAAATTCAAAAGTTCGTTATTTTTGAACCTCGAAAAAAGTTCAAATTTGAATCTTCGAATTCCGTTATTTTTCAAATTTCAGAAAACCGTTAAGAAATCAACCATCCACAATTCTGTAAATTTTTAATACAATATTCAATTTCCGTTATTGATAACATCATGAACTGTTCATTTTAATTATTATGAATTATTGTTTTTGAAAGCTACAGTAAATATTTGTATATTCTTTTGTCATTGAATCAATATAAAATCAATTGGATGAATGTCATTTGCAATTCATCTCTTTTTTTTGTGTCAACATATTCAAGCTAGGTTCTGCAACTCTTTATCCCCACACACACACAAATTAAGTAAAATCATAAAAAAAATCCAAAAAATTTTCCTTTTAATGACATTTTGAGGCACGTTTTGTTTTTGTTCTTATGGAAAGAAGCAATGATAAAAAATAATGAAACTTTTGAGTCGCAAAATTTATAAAATTGTAAGCTCTGAATTTACCAGCATTGCATTTTTAAAATTTTATGAAATTCTTTCGGTTTTTTTAGCTCCTGTTTTTTGCTTTATATTATACATTTTTTTTAGCGCATTTTCCTCTTGGGAAAAGGACGCTATTGTCCGCACTTTGTCCGTCCGTCTGTCTGTCTGTCCGTCCGTCTGTGGAGCTATCTCCTCCTCAGGTTTAAGCTTTTTTGATGCGGTTTTTGGCTTAAAATGTGTGTAGTATGTCTGGCTAGAGCTGGCGAAAAAATCAGCACGAATAGTCACTTCCTCTGCTGGAACCAGCGTAAAAAGTGCCAAAATTGCATTTCTTTATATGTGTTAGTGTGGTAAAATACACTAAAATGTTGACTTTTTCAAAAATTCATCCTTCCTCGGTTCAAATCCCATGAGAGGTCGATTTCTTTTTTCGGTACTTTTTTGATTCCTTATGACTGGAACTGACTTTATGGCCATGAATATTTACTGGATCTCATTTTATGGCCATGAATGCTTACTAGATGTCATTTTATGGCCATGAATGCTTACTGGATCTCATTTTTTTAATTGTTTTAAATTTATTTCCGGTTTATTTGCTATACGCGGAAAATGCGCTTTCGTCGGTCACGAGTGACCACGTAGATACTAGTTTTTTTTTTGGTTTGAAACAATAAATTTTTATCAACGTGTTGATCTGTCGTGAATTGGATCAAGCTTATTCTTGTCAAAATTTATATATTACTAAATATTCAATTTATGGTTTTTGATAATCAACCGTCAAAAAACTTCAAAACGGTTCATATATTTAAACTTCAACTGACAAAATTTTTTTAAATGTTTCAAATTTTTGAACTTCAATTTTCAAATTAAATTGACCGTTAATTTTTCAAATTTCGAAAATCAACTGTCAAAAAAAGATTTTGAATTTTGAAATTTATTTAATCGTTAAATTTTTCAGTTTTTTGGTAAGAAAATTTGAATTTTCGTTATATTAACAAAATCTTTATTTAAATGATTGAATCATTATTAGATGAACAAAAAAATAACAGAAAATGTAG
Source organism: Chironomus striatipennis (assembly GCA_026123125.1). Classification (NCBI taxonomy): domain Eukaryota; kingdom Metazoa; phylum Arthropoda; class Insecta; order Diptera; family Chironomidae; genus Chironomus; species Chironomus striatipennis. The sequence goes on along the minus strand of CM047393.1, from coordinate 40,985,371 downwards.
AGATTTTGGTAAGTTGATAAATTGTTGGGTGCCAATTACATAATAATAATCTCTTAAATATCATGTTGAAATTGATGATAAAGTTAAAGCCTTAATAATTAAACATATTTTTTCACTTTCTTTTTTTCATGAAATATATATGGAAGAACATAGATAATAATATTGCTAATATTACTTTTTAAAAGCAAATGATAAAAGCAATGTTAGTAATGTGAGATTTTATTATTTTTTTCACAAAAATCTGCAAAAAATTATTGAAAAATTTTTATAATTTTTTTTTTCAACAATTTCTTCCTTTCTTAAAATAAATGATGTGAGAAAAATTTTAAGTTTTTCTTTTGTTTGGATTGGACAAAAATGATCGAATTAGTAGTGTTATTAGATTAGTGTTGTTAGAAATCAGAAATAAGAAGCCAGTTGTGTACCACAAATTGTCATCATTATTGTGTAATTATTATCAATTTGGGTTAATACTTTGTGTTTGTGTGATGTGTTCAGCACAACGGGAAAAAAAGTATTTTTAAAAATGTTCTTCATCTTCATCTTCGACTTTTCATCAAATATCTTTTGATTTGCGCTTAAATTTAAGTACAGAATTTGAATTAGTTTTCAAATCTTTCATCGAGGTTATTCATCCTCCTTATTTTTGGCTCTTTTTTGGCCTTAAAGTCCAAGTTTTTTTTTTCTTTTTTGTTCTTGGAATTTTTCTTCTAAAAATCTATAAAATTACACAACTTAACAAAAAGATTAACTGAGTTTTGACTACAAACTAAAATTAATGAAAAATAACAAGAAAAATTGTATGATTTGGAGTTCTTTTCACTTCCGAATCATTTTTACTCATTGCTAACTAAAACTTCTCTTGTTTTCCGCGCATAGTAATGAGTTATTTGGTTCTGCTTTTGCTTCTTCTATTACAATGTTTTTTTTTTTTATACTCAAAAAATAGTTAACGAATATATTGAACTAAAAATCTATAAAAATTGATGAATGAATGTTGGGGGAAAAAAATAAACAAGTTCAATCTCAAATCTCTGCTGTACAATGTCGTTCCTTCCTCATTTCCCGTCGATGACGATGATTTGAATTGAACAATTTTCTATTGTCTCACTTCATCATTTGAAAATTGAGCATCGATGATAAGACAGCAGCTTCATTTGGTGAACTTGAGCTACTTCCTGATGAACTTCCAGAGCTTGAGCTTAGTGAACATCCATTGCTATTATTAAACATTGAATAGTGTGCTTGAATTTGCTGTTGTGATTTCGAATTGCGCGTTAATGGTTTGTGATTTCGCAAATGTGAATCATTATTGTGACGTAGTTGCCAGCACTGACGACAGAAATAGCTGCAAAGAAGAAAAATTGCTGCAAACATCCTCAAATTATAATTTTTCTACAACTTACCGGAAACAAGACAAGTCACGACAATAATATGGTCCATGTTGAACGCCACAAACTGAGCAAAGTGAATCTTCAAGATAAGGATCAATTTGGACCTTCTTGCTGAATTTTTGTGATTTAATTTCGATAAAAGCGGCAGCAACAGCTCGCATATATGATCGTGTATTGTTGAATGTAACGCGACCAGACCCAATTGGATATTTATATTTATCAGTGTCGATTCCTGTTGTGAAAAAGAGCATGTTAAGGATTTGAATTTAGAACTAAATGTAATAAAATTATTTTTATTGATATAAAGAGTGATCAAAATGCTATGAATTTAGATTGAAAAAATGGGTCATAAAAAATGACAGTAATACAGCTGCTGAGCACTGCTGAGAATAAATAAACAGAAAATTCAGTAACGAGCTTGAAATTCAATCATTTTGTAATTTTCGAGTTAAATTACGTATAAAGAATACGTAAAATTACGTTTAGAAAAACGTACGTAAAGTTACGTATAAAGAAGACGTACGTAAAATTACGTAAGCGTAACTTCAAAAAACGTGCGTAAAATTGGGTGTACGTACATAAAATTACATGCGCTTATAAATTATAATACGTACGCAAAAGTACGTTTATGTAATCCGAGAAACGTATGTAAAATTACGTATAAAGACATGCGTAAAATTACGTAAGCGTAGCCAGAAAAACGTACGTAAAATTACGCAAACGTAATTCAAAAAACGTACGTAAAATTACGTATAAAGACATGCGTATAATTACGCAAACGTAATTCAAAAAACGTACGTAAAATTACGTATAAAGACATGCGTATAATTACGCAAGCGTAACCAGAAAAACGTACGTATAACTACGTTTACGTAAAAATTATGCGTCCATCAAATTTTCTTACAAATTCTAACTTATGCAACACTGCACAGTTTATGTAAGTTAAAAATCTCTTAAAATAATTTACATCTTAAAGACTTGCATAAATCCCTTTAACTTTAACGCAAAACCTTCAAAATTAAATGACATATGTAAATACTAAACCCACGACAAATGTAGAGCAAGAATTTTGTGGTTTTTGGCGTAAAATGTTTTGGTTATGATTTTATCAAGCAAGTTGTTTACATAAAAAGCTTAATAAAAGTGCACTTTGACACATAAAAAATTATGTTGGAAAGCTATAAACTACTAACCTGCGTAAATAACGCCGTCAAATAAGTCGTTCATAATTTTTGCGAGTCCTTCAGCTATACATGGATGAAATATATAAAAAAAAGTATGGTGATGATGATAAATACACAGTTTACAAGTGGAATGGGACATAATAAAAAAAATGTTACCTGTGAGTTTTCCATGTAAAGCTCCAACAAAAACAGTTTTGGCAGATTCAATTTTTTGATTAGCAGATTTAATGTAATTTGAATCGGCAATTATCCATGGAATTACTTCAACCTCCTTTTCCTTAATACGCCTTGACGAGATCTTGTAGTAATAGTTGCCATTCGGAACAGTCGTGATATTAGCTGATGATGTCGATTCAGCATTATTTGATTCACTACTGTTAATTCCAGGCGGTGTAACAAAATTATCTTGAATTGTACAAGCCTGAAGTAATGCTTTAACTTGCTTCTCTGACTCAAAAATGATGTAAACATAACCTTTTGGTTGTGCTGCATTTTGTTCCTTTCCAGGCCATTCAACCTTTATCTGTCCAAATGGTTTAAAGATTTGCATTAATGTTGCTTCACTCAGATCCCATGGCAACCCGCCTAAAAAGATTTTCGGCGAATAAGTAATGAATCGATGTGCTCGTGGTGGTATGATTCCACTCCATGTACAACTTGGATCAAATAATGCAGCAGATGAACGATGATTCTTGGCTAAATTATCTAATGCATTTGCACTATTAATTGCTGCCTGTTGCTGCTGTTGTTGACGCCAATTAGCCAAATTCATTTGATTCATAATCTGATGATGTAAAAGTTGATTTATTGGTTGTGAATTTAAATGCTGTAATTGCTTTTGTTGCTGTAAAAGCTGATAAGCTTGCAATTGCTTCAATTCAGCATTCAAAAGATCCTGCTTCCTTTGATTCTCATAGCGATTTTGATTTGTCTGATTCGAATGTTGCTGTTGTTGTTGTTGCTGAATTGGTGCCTGACTCAAATTCAAATAATTCATAATATCAGCCAAGCTTCGTGTCTCGAAGGTTGGTGAACTTAAATTATCTTGCGAATCATTTATCATAGGTGAATCAGAACGACTGATATTGCTATAAAAGCCAGAATCATTTCTGTAATTAAATTGTCATATTAAAGATGCTTTATTGTAGATATAGACATTAATTAATTGATTATTTACCCGTACGACGGTGAATTCATATATGCTTTCGGTGACGTCATAAATGAGCTAGGCGTACTCGGTGAAGTCGGTGTTGTTGTTACATTACAGTCAAAATTTAAGTTTCGTTGTAATGAACGATTGTCAAACTGTTAAAGGAAGGAAAATTATGCGTTTGCGGAAATCATTAAAAATTTGAGGAATAACATACCTGAAAATTATCAAACATTTTCGGTGGAGTTGTCTGAATATTATAGTTGCTGTCAGGAGAATGAGAATGATATCCTTTTGGCGTTGATGTTCCTAGACTGTTGAAAATATCGGCAAATGATAGATTGGCATCAACTGTAAGCGCAAAAAAAAAAATGAGAAATAATTAGAAAATGAGATTCTTTTTTGTGTTATGCGATATCTGAAAAGCTTTTAACTCAACAAATGACGCAAATTTAATGAATTTAAAGTAATTGTGATAAGATTGTTTCCAGAAAAAGTTTAGTTTTTTGTCCAGAAAACATGCAAAATAGAATTCAGATGGGATGCAAGATTAGCGTGTACAGCAGCAGCAAAGAGTGAGTACAATAGTTGTAATAAAAAAACGAGAGAATGAGATAGCCAGCGGCTCTCAACCGTAACAATGATTCCACTTTTCCTATGTACTTTACTGCTGCTTGCTTTATATGCTGCAAGTTTTTATTTTTCTTCTTTAATAGATGAAATTCTAAATACTGCATAAAGTATCCAAAACAAGGCAAAGCAAAAAATCTTCTTCTTACTGTATGTTTTTTTGTGTGTCTTTATATATTTTAATTAAAAATGCTGTTGGGGTGGATGAAAATTGTAAATAAACATAAATTAACTGTACACACAAAGGAGAACAATCTCTCGTATTTCTCTATGATAATGTTCATACTGTAAATTATATTTTATTGTTATTGTTCTAATTAATAATTTTATTCTCTCTTATTTTCTTTTGTAAGTAAAACGCATCAAATCTAATTGGCAACATCACTTGGCACGCAAATTTGCGGAAGTTTAAAATGGCAATGGGCTCTTTATATATTTGTATGATGTCGAGGATTCTGAGAATTTTTAATGACATACAATTCAAACAAATCATTAAATCATAGTCAATGATTATCATCGAGATGTTTGGGATAGATCCAGAAAAGTGCCATTATTTAACAAGAAAGCAATTTTCTGAGCAACAAAGCTTTATACAGTAAATCAACTTTAAAACTTTAAAAATGCATCCGAGTACTATAAAACAAGATCCAAGCAACACAAAAAATTGGATTATGTTAATTCTATCGAATTGACTATAAAAATACAGTAAATAATGCCAGACTCTCGTCATTATCTATCTTATTGACTTTATCCACCCCCTCAGTTCAATTTAAATAGCTAAAATTTCCATTTAAATTGTTCATTTGCTTATCACTGGATTTTGTTTACTGGATGTTTGTTTTTGTTGTTGTTTTTTTTAAACAACAAAGGAAAATTTTTAATTTACAATTTTTTTGACTTTAATTAAACTTTTTTTTCATATTCTTTACCTGCACAGTGCATAATAGAACACACTAAACAATATTAGACAGTTAAATTACGTTAATAAAAGCGAATAATAGGATAATTATTAAATTTTACTAAAAACCACAAATTACGACAAAGTCGTCAACTCAAAATTAATTTTCAAAAATTTCAAAAAATAACCGTTAACTAAAAATATTCAAATTTTAAAAGTTCGTTAAATTGTAAAATTTCCAGAAAAATACCGTTAAAATAGGATTAATCAGACTACCGGGCAATTCTACAGATTGCTGGATTTTTTGAAAATTCAAAAAATTGATCCGTGTTCATTAAAAAATTAATCCGTAAAAAATTGCTATTTATCATAATGAACACTTTATGCAACCTATCTAAACATCTTTCTTTACAGTCAAAGTTTCTTCATCAATCACTTAATTGAAGTAAATATTCATCATTTAGCTAAATTTTCAATTTTAATAAAATCATTTTTTCATGGATTAAGCATTTCGTTGCTTATACCTCAGGAAGTTTTTAAGAAAATTTAAAATATTTTGCTTAATTATTGATATTTAAGTGTAAGTCAGCTGCAATGGGGTAGAACAAACAAAGAACTATCAGTTAGTTCAATAAAGAAGCGTCATAAGTGCTCATGAGCTTCAAAATAAGCATTCAAAAAATTCAAAATTGGCAATTTCCGAAAAAAAGGTATAAGCAACGGGCATAAAAGTGAAAATATTTTGGAAATTAGAGTATTTTGACATGTATAATTAAGTCTTAAAGGTGTTAAATGAAGAAATACATCATTGAGAATAGGTAAAGTAATGGAAAAATTAGTGAGTAAAGAGAAAAATGAGTTTTTGTGTGAAATTTCATCTGTAGAATTGCCCTACCGACATTTCAAATATCCCCGTTAAAACCAAAATTCAAAATTTTTCAAAAAAATTCCAATCGTTAAAATTTTTTAATTAAATTTTTGATATGCTTTAAATCAAACTAGAAACCATCCAGTTTAGCTTATAGACGCTTCATTTAGTATTATCAATCATTTTTTATCTGTTCAAATGGGTTAAACTGTTATTTTTGACTATATTAAAATTTTGTAAACAATAACAAACAAAACATGAATGTATTAGTGAACCAAATTTTTTGAAATATATTCTCTAATTTCTCTTTAACTATTAACTTATATAATGTGTAATGCAAAGAGAATCATTAAATAATCATCAAAGTTTTGTTTAAAGTATAAAACTTTAAGCTAAACTCACATTAAAGAGTCAAATTTTGATTATTAAAATTTCTTTTGTTTTGGAATTTCGAAGAATTCGAATCAAATGTCGAAGAAATCGAACTTAATGTCGAAGAAATTCGAAATGAAATGTCGGTAGTCTGGGATTAATAAAAATCAGCATAAAACTTACCTTCATTTGGCGACATATCGTGTGGGGATAATATCAAATCATCACTGTGCTCCAGTAGAGAATTAATTGAATGCTTCTGTAAAATGTCTGATGCTAAATTACATTCCTTGAAATTAGGTGTCTGAAATAAACGAGAAAAGGAGAGGAGGAGTTAAATTAAAAATGATTTGGTATAGGTATATACATTTTTTAACTCAAATGCTTGATGGTAAATCTAATAATGAATGAATTAATAGAATAATAATTTATATGATAATTCAATTAAGTCATTGAAACTTTATATATGTGATGATGATAGATTTCATTAAAATTGTGCATTATACAGTACAGAGCACACACAAATACCAGAGATCGAAGCCGACATTTTCGGCTTATTTCATTTTTTACACTTTTTGATAAAATTAAGCTATCTACAAAGTATTTTAGATATTCTAACTATTCTTTGGATCATTTTCTATGATTCTGAGTCATATTTGATAAGATTAGAAGTGTATTAAGCTCAAAATTTAACTTTTAAGTTTGCTAAGCCGAGAAATAAGCCGCGGCATAGAAAATGACCATATGAATAGTTAGAATATCTAAAATACTTTGTAGATAGCTTAATTTTATCAAAAAGTGTAAAAAATGAAATAAGCCGAAAATGTCGGCTTCGATCTCTGACAAATACATGAAAAATATTAAATATATGAGAAATTTTTTGAATAGCAATGTTGAGCATGATGATGATGATGAGCACAAGGTATCTTATTTGTGCATGATGTTGATTAAAATAAAAATTCATGCGGAATTTATTAATATGGGTAGAATGAGGCACACACAAAAAAGTGGTTTAACATGTATGAAAAAAATTATCGAGGCGTAAATGAAGAGAAAGAGAATGTTATCATAATGAAAACAAACAAACCATGATTATGATGACCATAAAACTTTTTTTTTCTTCTCTTTGTGGTTTTTTATAGAAGAATTTATCATAACAAGGGATTAATTTTTTATGTAGTAAAATTTGAAATTAAAATCCTTTTCGTCACTTTGGTGATTTCTCCTGAGATTTATTCTCATCTATATCTTTGTTCTTGTACATTTAGTAATTAATATATCTGAGAAGTTTATGTTCAATGCTAATCAAACGCATTTAGTAATTTGTGAGATGTAATAATATTTTAATTTTTGACTAGGTTGGAAGCGGTTTGAGAGGTTAGGTTTTGTATCAAAAATTCAAGTCTTCATCTTTTTCAAAACGAATCTACTCAATAGCCCTAAATAATTTTCAACGGGATATGGTACTTGATAGAATTCAAAAGATATTGGAGTTTTCATTGAGTTTAAGGACTTTAATTAGGGGCCGCTCACTTAGTAAGTTACACAAAAACAACTCTTTTAGCATTCTCTCCCTCCTTTTTGCGCTTTTTGTGTGAAAAACTTTTTGCTTGGGCTATTTAAAAGCCTTGGATCCCTCCCCAGGATGTTGAACTGATCAAATTGATCAAATTAGCCTCGATTTGAGTAAATTTATTCCGGAACCAGACAATCACTCAAATCAAGGCCCCCAGTATTTCTGTCTTTTTTTTGATATAAATCGACACAAAAATCAATTTTCTATCAGTTCTACACCCTTGGATCACACCCCTTAAAAAATGAGCATACTAAGTGAACGATCCGTTACTTTAATAACCAAATCACAGACTAGAGCACAAAAAATGAATCAAACCTCCTTTAATCTTGCGTAAATGTTTCAACAACCACTCTCTGAGATCAAATTTTGTCAGATACCTGTGAATTTAAGAACACTCTTTAAACCTGTTCGCTAAGGGGTTGTACACTTCTTACGTGTAACGCTCTGAGGGAGGACGTAATAAGGGAACGATCGCTAATATATTTAAATTAAACTCTAAACTTAGTTTATTAGTTTAGTAATTTAGGACAATATGCCTTATAAGCAAAACCCCAAGATCATATCGCAAACCTAATAAGCGCTCACACGTCTATCGAATCAAAATAGAAATTTTCTTAACTCTACCGTCTGATTAATATTTTTTTGCAGTCGATATGCTTCTGATTTGCTTGTTTTGTTTTCCATTTTCTCCTCATTCCTCAAATATATTAATACTTCATTCATTGCAAATGATGATTACCGTTTAATTATCAATCCACCTTTTATATGTAACATGAAACAAAAAAGTGCATAATTTGATTCTACGGAATCTTTAGTTCTCTCTTTTAAAGTAATTTATGGGTGATTTAATGAAAGCAAACATCTTTAATATCTCACTTGCATTGCTCATTTTATAGCTGAAACAATTTATGTTTCAGTGTCACAACATGATTCCAAAAGTGGAAAATCCAATTTTCATTAAATTTATCTATCCGATAGCAAAAAAAAGGTTCTGTATAATTTTTTTCACAACATAAGTTATATGTCAAGCCAATGATCCAACAGACAACAAATTAATATCCATTCATGCCCTTTTATCGGACATGTTCAAACAAAGCGTAATGCTGCTCGTAAAAAATGACATTGAGTGGCAAAAAAATGAAATAAAAATCCGTTTTTTCCTTCTCTCCTCTACTCTCCCTCACAGTATCATAATAACGAGAAGCGATTTGCTGACGTTAGAACCTGTTGAATGCTACCTACATTATTCTTTATAATAATCACTATTATTGGAATGGAAACTGCAAAAAGATTATGGAGAAATGGCAAAATTTCAAGAATTAATGAAAAAATAAAAACTTTTCATGGAGATTATAATGAAAAAATAACTATATGCTTTTTATTTATGGACTTTTGTGGTTTGGAAAGTGAAGGTTCATTTTCATATTCGCGTTTGAGCTACTTTAGTTGATTAAATGCTTAACATCTAAGCGCAATGAACGCTCGCAAAAATATTCATTATTATGGTAATTTATGATTGTTCTATGCTTTGTATGTAGTACTGTATGCAATTGTATCAAGTAAATAATTAGAAATTCCATGGTCTAGAAATTCGGTTACATATGACTTCATAGAGTTTTATAAGGGTATCGGGGCTCTATCTTGTCCTAGGGGGTGTGGGCTCTACGATACATTTGATTTGAGAAACTTAATTATCCTGAAAATTCAAAAATTACATGGGAGTCGTTCACCTATAATGTCTGATTTTTAGGAAGAAGGGGGTCTGAAGCTGTGTGACAGTTTTAAGCAAAATAATATTTTAGTTTAAAGTTTTTGTTATAGAGGGTGGAGGGATCTAAAAATACACATTTTTGATGGACGTCATGGTGGTCTGAATGATTTTCGACTAAAAATCCTAAATTTGAAAAAATTTCTACTCAAGGGGGGTGGTCTGAACCCTTAGGACTCCTGATCCACCAGAAAACAAACAATATGCCACCAAACATAAAATCCTATCCTCAATAATAAAAAAAAAATCAATTTCAATTGTTTCACTTTAATAACAATTCAGGATAGACATAAAGTTTTACTATCACCTATTCCCACCCAACTTCATACTTCAATCCCCTTTACAATTTTTACTCACTCAACTGATTCATTTAATCCATCAATGTTTATCTATTTTTTTCTGCCTCTCCTCCTGTATTGACATAGGAAATTGGAATCTCCCAAATATTGTACACAATTTTTACATACAATACATCTATCCATACACACATATATTGTGTGCTGAAAATGAAGCATATTTTAATTTTTTCTCCGGATATATATTGTTGTGGTAAATGGTGAGTAAGTGAGTGGGAAAAAGAGGAGCATAATGAAATTCATAAAAGCTTAAACTGTAACAATACGCAGAGTTTGAGTGAGTATTTTAAATAATAAAGAAAAAAAAAAATAGAAGAAGAGAAAACTTGAATGCTAAATAAAAACGCCCGTAACAGGAAAGAATCTTTTTCCCATGATGTTTCCTTTTCCTTTTTTTTCCACATCTTCTCTTAACGGGTACATTATCCACAATTTTTTCCCATCTATACTCCTCCTGCATACACAACACAATATCATATCCCTTAAAAGGCTAGAAATGGGAGTTTGAATGAAGAGTGAAAGAAAAGTAATTATTTAAGAAAAAAATGTGGAGTAGGAGGACAATTCTTCATTGTAAGGAGGGGAATTAAATGAAGAATTATACATAATTTTGATGATGAAAATTTTTCAGATTTAAGGAAGTAATAAGACATAAAGCATGTCTTTTTAAAAATTGTTAAAATACTTGATGGATTGTTTATTTATTACGTAGCGCAAAAAAAGTAAGTGCATAAGATTCTCGCTTTAAATTATCACAAAAATTTAGGGCTTGGTATCTCAAGGAAAATCTTAAACTCTTGGGGTATGCTCAGTTGTTCGGTACTAATAAGTTAACTACATTTGGGGTCAAAACCCCCCTATTTTTGCACAGTTGACACTAGATATCATTAAAATTTTTAGATTAAGAATTTTTTGGTTATTCAAATCGAGTCTATTCCTTTTCTAAACCTTTTCTAACCAGTTCTGAAGCAACCTGAGAATGCTTCATTTTAAGAAGACCCAATTTATGAACAGTCTTAATTTTTTGTGAATATAAAAGAGACTAAAAAATGCCTTCGAAAGTTAAATAAATACAAAAGAAAGGAAAGAAAAGCTCCAATCATGTGAGCAAATAAGACTTATTCATGAAAACGTAAAAAGAACGGAAGCTTTACTTCTTTTTTCTGAAAAAAAAAAAATCTGTATTTAATTCTTGGGATTTTCTGATGCTTAAGGATATTTTCTTTTATCATTATTGTGGTTTATACATTTTTTTTCTCTTCTTTCCTTTTTCATCTTCTCTCGTACAATTTCACAACAACAAGGAAATACACAAAAGACCTTTTTTTCTGTACCACTTTTCTTCTTATACCTCTTCTTATTTATCTACTTGCTGGTGCATTTTCTAACGGAAAGTAAGACGTGATTATTTACAACTTGCATTTGTCTGTTTTTCTCTCATTATTCTCAACTTTGTATACTGTTATTGAATGTTGTAAATATACAGTTTAGAAGTGGGTGGGTGGATGCTTGTTCTGACCAACCTGTTAGAATAGTTGTAATTTAAGAAATTGATGTACTAGTTTGTGAATCGATTGATTTGATGACATGACAAATTTCTTTATTTGAAACTGTTGATTAGATGTCCGTAGACAAAAACTGTCAGGTCTGATCTTGATCAGGATCAAAGATATTTAAAATAAATAAAACATAATTCTCTTAATGTAATGAATTCAATGCGTCTATGTCACTTCTAACTAAAAGACAAAAGCCTCTAAAATTTTCTCCATCTCCATCCACTCAAACATTCATCGGAATGATGCTCCTGCTGCTTATCATTTCTGTTACGCTTGTACCATACACAATTGTATTCACGTGTGATTAAAGCCAGTAATGATGCTTTCTAAGTGGATGGTTGTTTGAGAAAAGTTTTATAATCTCTTCCTTACAGAGAACTGTTTATTGTTGTGTTGAATATGAAGAGTTGAAAGCGTACAACACAGAGAGATAGATAGAGAATGTTTGAAAAAAAGGAAGAAGGAAAAAGATGAAGAAAAGAAAGGAGCTTAAAGCATGCAAGCGAAGTCAAAAGTGAATGCAGTCAGTCCTATTCACAACGTCAAATTCATAATTTATATTATATAAAATTGTTTGAAGCATTTTCTCTATCATTTTTGAAGTACTTATTCAAAAACTTTGGGAAGCGTCGTTCCGTTCTATTCTCTACCTAAAGTACTCATCACAAGAGTAATTATGAATGTTCATCTTCATCATTCATTCATTCCCATTTTTTTATTTGCTCGTTTATTTTTACGACCCTTCATATTCTCACACCCACATCCACAAACCTCCTTCCTTGTCAGCTTTCAATTTTATTATCAATTTACGTTAATGATTTTAGCTATCTGTATGTGATGTGATGATGAGATGGGAAGGATGAATTTTCGACAGATTTCTTTATTGTTTATTGGGACGTAGGCAGACAATTTATCTAGGGGGGTCTAAGAAAATTTCTTGTGTAAAAGAGATCAAAATGAAGAATTTTTTTAAAGGAGGGTCCGAACAACATTTAGACCTCTCTGAACTACACCCCTGATTGTTCACTTTACAAGCTTGACTTTAGCACCTTTACTTATGTTCAAAAATGTTTTATTGAAAGATAAAAATATTAACCACACCAATAATTTTGTTCATTCTTTTTTTATGGCTATTATCATCATTTTTAATCCTCCCATTCTTTTATATGTTTTTCTATCTACTTGACCTGAGCTTGTCAAGTTCCCAAAGAAGGACATTTGTACACGTTAAAAAAGCCGGAATGGGATGAGAGGAGTTAAAGAGAGAGAATAAAAAAGAATGAATAAGTAGACAAATGAACAGAAATGCTTACGAACGAAAGTATCCACTTGTGTGAGCTTTTCTGTCATTCTTCAACCAATTCAAATCTGTTTGTCATTCACCGACAGAGAATATTATTTTCTTACTCGGAATTATAATATTGCATCGAGAGATCTTATACGCAGTGTTTTATCACTAATGTTGATACTCATGGAAATCATTATAGAATATTTTATAGACATATTCTTATGGCACTCTTTACATAGATTTAAAAGCTCTCTTTAAAGAGGAGAAAATGAGTTGGCATTGTATGAATCATTCATAGGTTTCATATTTATATTATAAGCACATACAAACACATTGTCGCGCGTTCAATGCAGAAAAAATAGTAACATTGTGGAGAGACTCACAAAGGAGAGGGACTAAAAGTATAAAAGTCACACAATACTTAAATGGAGTTTGATTTAGGATGGAGTCTTGGTCAGTAATGGGATTATGTAGGAGGAATTAAATGAATTTCAACATTGCTCAATAATCCACAAATTTGAATTCAGAAATATAAAACAATTTGGGTTATTCATTTTTGCTCTTTGATGGGTAATATGCATTTAATTAATGTAGTTATAAGCCCCTCTATTAACTTAAATACACCTCTGTACATAAATTCAACCGTAATTTATCACACTCGATTCCCATAGATTGTCACCAATTCAATTCACAACAAAACTGCCAATTTTCCAGTCAGTTAACCAATAACACAGTATTTGCTCATTTGCTTCAGAAAATGATGCTAAAAAAATCATTGCGAAAGTGTGAATCGTGAATAGTCAACAACAAAAAAACCCGAGTACGGAAAAACAAAGATAAAAGATTCTTTATTGTTTATAACTGATATGACTAGAAAATTCCATTTTTTATCGCTTTTCAAACTGGAAAACATACGAACATCAAAACAGCAACAGCTCATCCTTACACATACATACAGACACACGCCAGTGAACAGTAAGAGAAAAAAAAAAAAACAAGAAAATGTGCGGAAAAATAATCATGAACAGTCTCTTGCAGTACATTTTTTTCCATACACAATCTCGTGTTGAATAGCACCAAAAGAAGAAAAAGGTAGATACGCCAAAATAATTTGGAGACAAAACAACAGAAAGCATTAACTGATAAACGTGTTAGCCCTTTTAGATGAAGAAAAAATTATTTAAGGCATTTTTTTGAACATAAAAAACATTTTTTCATCATTGCAGGCATGAGTTAATGCTTCATGTGCACAGCACACAAGATTCCCAGAATAAAGGAAAAACATAAATATAAAGTGAAAGATTTTTAGCATTATTTTTCTAACCTTAATTCTTTTATATTAATATTTTTTGTATGTAATCTGCTGACTAGCATTTTATCAATTTTGAGGTTAAGGAATAAATTTTATGAAATAAATTGGATTAGACTTCCCTAATTCTTCAAAAAAAAAAAAATCATATAGGTATCGTTCATTTATTACGTAACAAAATAACGGTCATATTTCAAAAAAGAACAATGGAATTCTCAGAAATTCTATTGTTCTCCTCTCGACCCCCCCCCCCCCTGCGTTACGTAATAAGTGAACGAGCCCATAGCTTCAGACTTCCATTCTCCCAAAAATTTGACCTTATTAGTGACCGGACCCTTTTGAAAATCGTGAATTTAAGATTATTGAAAGAATTCTAAACTTAGTTCGACTTTTATACCCCACTAGATATCAAAAAATGCGCTTCACTTATGTGAATTTATTTAATTCACTCTTTTCAGCATAAAACAATGAAATTTATTTTTCGGATGAATGGAATGATAGGAAAAAAGATGAAAATGAATAAAAAGTAGGAGGAGGAAAAAAAGAGAAAATTTTTCAATATGAAAACATGAAGATAATGTTATGTGGATCATGCTACAGCCGTACATATAATAATATATATAAGAAAAGCAAGCAAAAGAGCTGAGAGAAAAAAATAATTTTATAATTCATTCACTTTCCCTCATCCCCTATATACATACATTTATTCATTATAGCGAGCATATTTTCCGTACACATTCGCACACACAAGTTCACTCACAACTTGTCGACATGAAAATCCCATTTTTTCAGAATTACGGAAAAATAATGTGAGAATGATGATGCGAACGATGACGACGAAAGATGAAAGAAGAAGAAGAAGCAGAAAAAAAGGTTCATGAACTAACCCCAACCGACCGCCAAATGAAGTTGCTTTCTACTCTATTGTATTGTGTTTTGTGTTGTACAGTCCGTCCTAAGTCAACTATCCTCGTTCACCTACATAAATTTTTCTTAGTTGTCAGATTTTTTTATTTTTATTTTTTCGTGACTAAAAGACCTTCCACATCTCACATATACAAAGGATAGAACGGAACACATAAAGCAGCATGATAATAAAAATATTTCAGTACATTATATTGCCCAACATCCAATACGAAATTCATTGTATTGTTTAGAATCAAAATATATTTACTTGATTTGAATTTAACACATTCCTCATTGGCAATTTGATTTGAATAGTTTCGCAGTAAAAAAGGAATAGCATTTTCATCATTTTCATGTTATGCGAATACAAATACGATGTTTCTTTCAATTTGGTTTTGAAGAAATGGGTGAATAAGTAAGGAAATGTGAGTAAATGTTTGGCGACTTTCAGCACATTATTAGCTCTTCTTCCTTATTCTTAATTCTTCTCAATGTCATTTACAGCTGAAGGAATTTTTATGACTACAACAATTTAAAATCTTTATAATGGTCCATTAAACGTTTTCACGAATTCAGTTTTATTTAACCAGCTTGTAGCATTGAATGGTTGGATGGAGAGTCTGGTTAATTTGTTGCAGGATGTTAGTTGTGTAAGTTTTTAAATTGAACAGTTTATCAATTAATTGGGTAGAACTTATTGAGAAGTAGGATTAGAGGGGTTCAAACTCTCTCTTTAAGGAGAATTTCCTTTTTGTTGTTAAAAAAATCTTATAGAGGGGGTCCTCGATTCGAACAGACCCGAATTGAATAACCAAAAATTCCCCATACAAAAATTCAAATTTTCATTTTTAACGGTCATTTTTCATACGTTTCGATTTGAATAGAAACATTTTGAGACAAAAGAACTGTTCAAATTGACGACCTCCTGTATTTAGAAGTATTTCAATCAATTCCAAATACATAGCCAACGTAACTCCGAAAAGAGTAGAGAATTTTGATTAAAATTTAGGGAAAAAATTCTCGGAAAATCTAGACAGAGTTAAACCGTTTAATAAGATTACTCGAGAAAAAAAGACAAAGCTGAAGTGCTTAATTGAATTAATGAACATTGACTTTACTACTCAGTTCTATTGGAGGTCATTTTCTAGGACTAATACAGTACAAACATGATTATCCAATAAAAATCATTCAATTCTCTATCAGACGGAAAAACTGTCTTTATTGAACTTAACAAGTTATCCTTAAACACAGAAGACTATAGATATACAGAACAGAGTAGATTGGCATGTGGGAAAAAAGAGAGAGGATAAATATTTTGTTGTGTCATCGTAGTTCTACATATCTAGTCATATTTGAATATAAGGCAACCATAAAGTTCTAGTGTAGTGTGAGAAAAGTTTTCATTCTTTTTTTTTTGTGTGTGAACGATAAAGAGTAGAAAGAAAGAGAGTAAAGGAAGGGAAGTGTTGAGACACATTTCACTTTTTCTTTTCAGACTTCGTCATACATATTTATTTGTACAGCATAATCTTCATTCATATTCACAAGAAGTTTCCTACATACATACGTAAATGTATATTTATTTGAATTTGTTCTACATGTTATATTAGATTTCAATGTCCAAAAAAATAAAGCAGCAGCGTTACCAGAAGAAAAGAAACTTTCCTTTCCCTTATATTTCATCCTATAAAACATGATAACTTTATTGTTGAACATCTACGTGTCGGCACTATTATTATATATGCACATATAATAACTATCATCATCAGCATGACTCATTGAAAATAAATATATCTCTATACATTCCCCCCAAAAAAATAGATACAGAAGCAGAAATGACTGTCAAATGAAAAGTGGTTGGATGTGTGAATGAGGATGTTTCAATCGGATACAGGAAATCGGATACATTACATATCAAAAATGCTACTCAAAAGTGTCTTCCATCGTATTATATGCATACCAAACATATCATATACTATGTCTACCTTTTACCGCAAAATTGATCCAACAACAACGGCAGTAGAAAATGAGGATGGCACGAGGGAGAAATGAGTTAAAGAGCTACAACTAAGGAACTTTTAAAAAGGAAGAAATAAAAAACCGAAACTTAAATTTCGTGCACTCGAAAGGAAGATTGCAGACGACAGAAGGAAAGCATGTGTGTGATGTTATTCTTATTTTGGGGGTTAGTTCACTAATGACGTCAAGTTTAGAATCAAGTAATCTAAAATTCATCCTTAATATTTACTAGATTTCAAGCCGTACACATCTATCCCCCATTTTAAACGATTCAGACGACACTTCCTGACAACCCCCAATGTATATTTGATATTTTTTTTGAGCATGAATGCCACACAAAGTATAGGGTTATGATAAACAAATCGTTAAACCGCTCTTCAGTAAAATTTTCTATAAAATATTTACCGATAACTTTTTCTTATCATCCACATGTGACGCGTGTTGCGTAAAAGGAGAGAGAAGAAAAAATCTTGATGATACTTTGTATTTTATTTCTTTCCCGTTTGATGTCTTCACTTCACTTTCACCCTTCTTCTATCCATCTCATCTATAAGAGTTTATGTACACATAAAAAATGTAAAACTAGGTAAAAGGGGGTCATAATGGCTTGGATACAAGTCATAGCGCAGTTCTGTAATCATTAGAATCTTCTGAGAAACTGATACTTGAGACTTTGAAGCTGAATTCTTGTTAAAGTTTGTTATGAATTTTCAGGGTTTTCTTAAAAACAGTTTGAGATATTATCTGTAGCAATTTTAATGACATTAAAACTTGTTGCTTGATTATGAAGCAATTTAAAACAATTTTAAAGGAATTTCATAAAATTTTGAGGTTAAGTTAAACATATTTTTCAATAAAATACATTTAACTTGATTCTAATCTTTGGAGCCAATTATTATGATTTCATCAAGCATCTCTTGAATCATGATTTTAATGCTAAAAGAAGATTAATTCTTATAAATATCTAGAAATCATTAAAACTTCCCCAGATAAAAAATCCTATGTTCGATACTTTCATTTTGCCAAGATTTAGAATTAAGATCCTTACAAAACCTAAGATTAAAATTCAAATTATACCCAATCCACAACAAGATTTGAGAAATTTTCAGCACTAAAAATGCCAAAACGAGCACATAAAAGCGATCGTGTTTATCAAACATGCACACCCAAGTTTGCGGAGCTTAAATGTCATTTTAATCTAAGAAATTTCATATAAAGGATGATAAAAAAAAATCTTTAGCATGCAAACACATACACACACACATACTTTTGACGTCACAAACACAACAATTCTTTTGCCTTTCTCCATCTTTTTCGTTCAAAAAAGAAAATAGAAAATGAGAAGAAAAGAAGAAAAAAAATCTGAAAAAATTTTCCATATGAATGAGCATTAATTGTGTATTTTAGATATAAAAGAAAAATGAAAACCAAAAAATAAGTAAATTGAAAGCTTTCTTTAACAAAAAATTTCTTTCTTTTATCAAATAGGACATATGTGTATGTTATTAAGTTATACAGCCAATATTAATGGTAAATCATATTATAGATTTCACACAAATGTTCCCTTTCAAAAGTGTAAGTAGCATGTAAGCAGATAAAGCGAAAAGGAAAGGAGAGAAAGTGAAAACAAGAAGCATTTGTGACATTTTCAGAAAGCTAGCAAAGACGGATGAAGACCAACAACTAGAAACATTTTATTTGTTCGATATATGTTTGATGAGTTACATGTGAAGGAAGTACAAAAGTCGTTTGGAACTAGTTTGAAATTTTACTTGGGGATATGGTTGGTTACTTTAGGCGTCTTTTAGAATTTAAGGATACAGGGGGTTCTCGATTTGAACAGTCGTTTTGTTCCAAAATTTTTCTATTCAAATCGAAACGTATGAAAAATGACCGTTAAAAATGAAAATTTGAAATTTTGTATGGGGAATTTTTGGTTATTCAAATCGAGTTTGTTCGAATCGAGGACCCCCTGTATAAGTTCATATTTTTTAGGTTAGGTATAGTAAATCTCAAAAAACTTGCGTTTTTTTACTTTTAAGATACAATTTAAGAGCTAAGAAGATACTTTTAAGAATTTTTAAGTTTAAATCTGAATCAAATTTATGTCTTTCCTAAAATATTTTGAATCCCCACTTTCAAAAGGATTGTACCTTTTCATTGGTGCCAAAAGAATCCAAATCATTTATTAACAAAATTTTCTTAATATTCAATCAGGTATTCAATTAGATTCATTATAGTAAGTATCAAAAGCTAACATGATGAAATCATTCATCCTAAATGTAATACATAATCTCAAAAACATTTAATTATAAATAAAAAGTTAGCTCCACGTGTTTACACAGCGATTCATAAACATCGTCATGAGCCAGACAAAAAGTCAATCTGATTCTGATTCTATGTTATTTTACGGAAAGGAATATCTCACATCCTATAATACTCTCTCCGTCTCTTTTTTTTTCTCTGTGCCGTCATTCTCATCCACTCAAGTATAAATTGGCCGCATAAGTATTACAGCAGAACCGACAACAACAACAAAAATATATATAATATAATATTAAGAAGAGATTGTAGCAAATGTGAACTGTAGCGTTTTAAGTGAGTGGGAAATAGGATGAAGGAAGAGATTTTATAGAAATAATTTTGATTGATATGTCTGATAAGGATACATCAATTTCATAATACACAGACATTTCATACCTACTTACTTGTGAGTATATAGAAATATAAGATGAGTATGGGATTGCTATTTCCTATCTATAATTTTGAAATTTTTATAAAAAAAAGTATTTGGCAGAGATTTTACAGATTTATATTCTTAGATGGATGGATGGATAGATGCTTGATAAATTGCACAAGCTTTTCAATAATAGACATCGAAAAAATTTCTTGTGGCTTTTTTTTTCTTCTCCTTTAAAGGATAGAGGCTATTTTCAGTTTATAGAAAAAAAATATACTGTAAAGTTGCCAATTATGTTATTTCCTTCTTCCAATATATTGGAAGACATTTTATCGGACATTTTAGGAATGAAATAAATTGGTTGTGAAACACCTTAAATATCTACACGAAAAGGTAATTAAGTGTGGAACAAAAGAAATTCATCATGATTTATACTCGATTTCATTTCCTCTTTTCTTCTTAGTTCTTTACTATTTTTAGCTAGATTTTGAGTTGAGAGTGCATCGTTTTGGTTTACGAGAAGAAATTTTTTGTAACTTTAAGTTTTTTTGGGGTTTAATATTAAATTTTTAGGTTATAGATCCATTAAAAGTGAATTTAGTGCAGGGGCGTAGCTGGGTCCAAGGGGAGCCTTCGAATAAAAATTTCTTCATTTTGCAAGGGTTTTTGAAGAAAAAAGCATTTAGACCCCTTCTAAAATTTTTTTCTTTCGTTCAAAAAAATTTTGGACACGCTCTTGAAATAGTGAATAGGGGTTCTAAAGAAGCTTATTTTGAGACTCAGAATGGAATTATCGCAAATTATACTTGCTACTCTTAAGTATTGCATCTCATATAAAGTTTCAAAAACTCAAAACATCTTCAAGGGGTTCACGAACTGTCAGGCGATGTTCAAATTGAAAAGTATGAAAAATGACAGTTAAAAATTAAAATTTGAATTTTTAAAAAATTTATTTTTTAGTGGGTTATTCAAATCGAGGACCCCCTGTACAATCAGTCACCAAAGTAAACTTGCTACCATAAAAATCCCACAGAGCGTTCTGCGAACACAAACTACCCCCAATTCCACTACTCGTGCTTCACATAGATGAAAAGTCATGTTGAAAACTTTTATTGGAGAATCAGTACAGTGACGAGCATTTTTCTCAACAAAATGAACATTAGACGAATATTGATTAATAACATGTAGCTGACATTTACAGCAAATGGATATTTATCGGAAAAATGATATGATTATTTTACTTTTTTTCCTCCTCTCTACTTTTTCGAGCAGCAGACATTCGAATTATGGAAGAAGTTTTCTATTTTTTTTCATTTCTACTCTCGTCGTTCTTGCTTCTATTTGAAGCGAAGGCGAAAGTTTTTTTCTTGTTGCGCGATTGTTGGGGATTTTTTTTTTCGTGTCTATCTTTAACAGAATTTGTAAGGAGAAAACAAGATAGGAGGAAACTAACATGACATTTTCACGAGGATTGAACTTGAAAAGCGCAATTTTTTGGGGGTTCCTTGTGATGATTTGTTGATCAAGTTGGGGTTTTTAGTGATTTTTTGATTGCAGTGATATTTTGTAAAATTAAAGTTCTCCAATAACCAGAAAATTTCAAAGTTAGTTAAAAGCTAGTTCTCCGCTAACTTTTAGCTGTTCTTTCTATATAAAGTTAGCTTTGAGCTTGCTTTAAATTAACTTTTAAAATTTCTGGTTATTGGGGGTTAGAATCAAAAAATTAAAATTTTTTGTGCATAGTCATGTATAGGATACTGTCTTTAATGAAGAATTTTTAGGATAAAAATTAAGATTCCATTTAAA
Source organism: Chironomus striatipennis (assembly GCA_026123125.1). NCBI lineage: Eukaryota > Metazoa > Arthropoda > Insecta > Diptera > Chironomidae > Chironomus > Chironomus striatipennis. The sequence continues at coordinate 40,963,611 of CM047393.1, read as the reverse complement.
GCACCAATAAATTTGATACATAAAATAGATTCTGCCTTAATTGATCCGTAGTGTCTCCAGCTCAAAAGGCTGGGCTCTTACTCCTGATTTATCCCTTAATGCACCAACCCCACTCCTTTTAACCATTTTATTTTTAAATTCATTATTTACTTTTAAAATTTTGAGATCAAAATTTTTTCAACTATAAAGGAAGATATTCAAAACTTTATTGTTTTAATTTAAAGGAAAAATTTTAGAACATTTTGTGCTTTTGGGTCATTTTCTTATAACGTACATCAAAAATTAATATTTTTTTTAAGACCCCCTTCATCACAAAACACAAAATTTTTAGCCAAAAAAATCTTTTATTTCAGACTTTATACAGCCTCCCCCTTCCACCTTAAAATTGAACGTCATTAGTAAATAAGGACTCTCCCTGGGACTCTCAAAGTCTCGGTCTAATCATAAGTGAATGACCCCTTATAGCCATTAAAGTTTTTAATTAAACAAGAATCAAAATTCAATATCAAAAATTTTTAAGACAACCTATTTTTAAAAAAAAAAACATCAGGTTACACCTTCAATTCTGATAAAGATTTTTAAGAAAAGTTTTTTATGCAAACTTTTTACAAATTGATAAGGATGAAGAAAATGTTTACACCTGTTAGAAAGTTCACAGAAAAAGGTAAAACTTTACTCTTTTAAATTTACTAAAATGATTCCTCTTACAGTTGAATTTTTCAATATGTTGCACGAATTAATTAGGTAATTTAAAGAACGGAACTAGATTTAAATTGAATTAATTTTTTTATTCTTCTGGGGGGTTGAGTTGAAAAAAAAAAAAAATAAAAATTAAAAAAAAAAAAAATCCCTACAAATTTTACTTTGAAGAAACTTTTGAATCATCACGAATAATCTCAGGTTTAATGGGTAAAAAGTCTTTAAGGATGAATATCCACGTAAATTTACAACTTTTATTAAAGAATTTAATCAAGAATCCCTCTCACAAAAAATTCAGAAATACTTTCATATCGAGTAGAGCATAAAAAAGCTTCAACTTCCAAATCTGACAAAACATTCATAAAAATTTGTGCATCGCCTTAAAAAAAACAAGAATGTGCAACACAAAAAAGTTCCAAACATGCTCATGCTCTGAACAAAACAAGTTTAAAGTTTTTCTCGTTCCTTTTTGTAAAGTTTTAAATTACATTTCGTCTCATATCATCATTTTAAAGGAAACGAAAGCTTCACATAATAGAATTATAGAATTTAATGTGAGAATTATTAATTTGAGGATGTTAAGAAATACAGGAAATAATTTAGAAATTAACGGTTTTTTGAAATTTAAATTGAATATGTTTTGGAATTTGACTGGAAATTCTAGGAATTTTTGAAAATATTCCAATAATTATAGAAAATATTCCAGTTTTAATGGAAATCAAGATTGGAAGTGGCACGTGACTGAACACAAAAAAAACAATGAAAATCTTGAGTCACATGGTACATAAAAAGGACAATTTTGGAAATAAAAACAATGTGCAATAAATGAGGAAAAATAAAATAAAAATTCGTACCTGTTGCAATGACGGCATTTTCTCAATTTTCCTTTTGCTTTTCTCTCGACTCGACTCGATAAATAACTTTTTTTTATTCACACGCTCTTTATTGTATTAGTGTCCGGTTTTCCTTTTTATATTATTTGATTCTTCACGAGTTTATGGAAAATTCGCATGACTTTTCTTTGCCTTTATAATTTTTTTTGAATATCCTTTTTCACAATTTTTTTAAAAACTTTTACCAATAAAATCACACAAAAATGATTCCTAAGGTAATTGAGATTCACATAAAATTATTTCTTTTAAAAATCCTTCAAAATTTGCTGTCTAATTTTTCTATTTATTTTAATTAAATTATAAAAATAATTTTTTTGATTTTTAAAAATCAAGAATTAATTAATGAATGACGTTTCACTTCCGATAGATGTCAGTTAAAGGATTTTATTAAATTGACAAAAAATCTCTTAAAAACACATAAATTTTGCTTTAAAATGTATTACAATAAATTTTTATTTCTTTTTTTTTTTATAGAACTTATCACAACACGACTTGACTCATTGAAACTTTGGTATGAACTGACTGACTTGCCGATTTGATTCTCTTGCCGATAGTTGTGCAAATCTCTGAGAGGATCAAGTTGGGCATGAATTGAGTTATGTTGTGTTTAAAGCGCATTTTTGAGTTTTTTTGGGGGGTTTATTGATTGAATTATTCACCTATGGGGGGGAGGGGGAGGGGAGCAGGGGTCTAAGATTTTATTACGCTCCATCCAAATTTTACGAACGAGTCAATAATCAATGAAGTTCATCAAAAACTTGGATTTTAAGATCATCATCCCCCTGAGGGGGAGGGGGGCCTCATAAAATCTTAATACAAAAAGTCTGTCACACAGCTTCAGACCCTCTAGTCTCAGCAGTGGTGTAGTCAGAAATTTGTGGGGGGGGGGTTGAAATTTTAATTTTTTTTTGAAAAATTCGTTAAGGGGGTGGGGGTGATTTTTCTTTTTTTTGCACAAAAAACATCAAATTCAAGAAATTTGCAAGTGAGGGGGGTGGATCCTGGCTACGTCACTGAGCTTCAGACATCTAAAAATTGAACGTTATAAATGAACGACCCCTTATGATCCTTAATATTAAGTGGATAAAGTGGGTCTGAAATTTTTGGAAAAGTTAAAAGAAAATAATTATTTTATCTGATTTTTTTGATATTCCGAGGGAGGGGTCTAAAATTTCAAATTTTTGAAAAACATTATAAAAGGCCCCTAAGTCCTAAGTGAACGGCCCGGCCCTAGTTAGAAAAATGATAAATTAAAGAGGGTTCAAAAATTATTTAAACCTTTTTAAAAATTCATTACAAATCATTATTGAGAATAGACCAGACAACAAAAATAGACAGTCATGCCAAAACATTCTCAATCTTCTACCAAAAGACGCTTAAACATGTGTAGAAATTGTAGAGATTTAAAATTGAAAAAGGCGTTAAATGAGGTCAGCAAGAACAGCGATAATTAAAGGCACAAAATCTATTATTTTAAATATTTCACACTGATAATCCTTCAATGTTTATAGTCAGTCGATGATTTCATTTTAATTTCATTCATTTCCAAAGAATATTATCACCAAAAAAGAAGAGAGAGAATGAGAGACATCAAGAGAGTAAGAAAAGCTCAAAAAAAATATGAGAGTGAGAGGCACAGATAGACAGTAAAGAGAGTATTTCAGATGGATGTGTTTATTTCATGTACTTAAAAAAAAGAATAAAATAAAAATAAAGGTATTAGTCACAATCTAAGCTCATCTCAGTTAAATCCTCATTTTCATCAAATTTCAATTTTCTATTTGCATCAGTATTCTCCTTTAGTTCCTCACTCGTATCAATTGTCGCATCCACCATTGTATCGGATTTAAATTCTTTCACAATATCATCATTTTCAACCATCTCCTCAACTAAATCCTCTAAAACTGTCTTTAGGATTGTACTTGTTATAACATCATCACGTTTTAATGCTAAACTTTTGTGGAATGCTTCAACAGCCTCACTTAATCGTCCCATGAGAGCGAGCACGAAACCAATTGATGTATATGTTTGTGCATTCAATGGCTTCAATGATAGTGCTTGTGTATGGAAGCTTAGTGATTCTGACAATTTTTTATTCTTTCGACAACAGTGACCGAGATTATTTAATAATGGTTCCCATCGTTCACTCAATGATTCCTGATTCTTTTTGCACATTTCATTGACCATACTTAGTGTTGTACGGAAAATCTCTTCTGCATCCTCATACAATTCAGATTCGTACTTAATAACTCCCAATTCATGCAATACAAATACATCTAATGGTGCTAATGCCATGGCTTGATAGAAAAATTTTTCAGCCATTTCATAATTTTTTGTTAATCCACATTCAACTCCAATATATAGTAACGGTAAGTGACATCCACGCATTAGTTGTGTAGCCTTAAAGTATGCAGCCATTGCTTGATCATGTTCCTTTTCAATTGCAAATGAATGTCCATAAGATAGCCATGCTGGTCCAAATAAACGATCTAAAGATGCTGCTTTCGATAAATATCGTCTACCTTGTTCCGTTTTATTGATTAATATGTAGTAAGATCCAACAGCATACCATGAAATTGCATCATCAGGATTAAAGTCGACAAGCTTATGTGCTGTGTAAAATAATGCTGAAATCGAAAGAGAATTGTATTAAAATTAAAATTAATTGATTATTTGAAGGAATTTCATACCATTTGAGTTTTTCAGTTCCATTAAGCATCCTATTTGAACGAATAAGCTTCGTTTGTGATAAGGATCACGATCTAGAATTCTGCAAATTTAATTGAAATAATTGAAGCATTAAGAAAGTATAAAACAAGTAAAAGTACTTTGGGATTGCTTAAAATTTAAGTACGTACGTAAAACGTAATGAAAAAACGTACGTAAAATCATACGTAATGAAATTACGTACGTAAAATTATACGTAATGAAAAAACGTACGTAAAATTATACGTAATAAAAAAACGTACGTAAAATTATACGTAATGAAAAAACGTACGTAAAATTATACGTAATGAAAAAACGTACGTAAAATTATACGTAATGAAATTACGTACGTAAAATGGCACTACTTACTCTTCAATAATTTTCAAGCACTTTTTATATTCACAATTATAGAAGAATTCTTCAGCCTTTGCAACCATAATATCCACACTATTTTCAAGCAATTTAAGCGCATTATCAGCTGTCAAAGCGTCATCAGAATTTTTAATCGTATTAATTGTAATTTTGCTGGTATTTAGAGTACGGCTGTTATTAAGCAATGATGCTCTTGTAAGACTAGCTTGAATTGAGAATGCTGATGCAGAAGTGTTTTTGAGATCGTAAAGAATTTTATTAGCTGGTGACATGACATTTTGAGCAGCTGGTGTGAGGAAAGCCTTTGTGGTTGATTTTATGGTTGTTGATGTTGATAATCCAATGGATTTTCGAGTGTCAGTTATTGTCTCACCGGCTTTAATCTTTTCATTGATTGTGTTGAGAATGCGAGCATTATTTGGTGTCTTTTCAGGATGAACTGACTGATTTGTTGTCGAGTAGTATTTCTTTAATTTCTGATCATACAGATGCTTTAATATCTTTAAATCTGCATCATTTCCTAGTTGCTTATTTGGCATTATATGATGAAGCAGGTCTTTTTCTTCCCATGACATTAGAACTTCATGTTGTAATAATGCATCTAATGCTTCAGTTAAGTAAACTGACTTTTGAAGAGCTTGAATATAGCAATCAATTGCTAACGTCCTTTTATCCATTGACTCGAGAATCTTGGCTTTTAAGAGATATAATGAAGCAAGCATATCCTGTAAAATTAATGAAATACGTTAGTAATAAGCCACAGCGCTTTGAATTAACTTACATTTCGAAGATTATCATTGACTTGACTAATTGTTGGATCCACTTCCGTTTCATCATGAAGTGATGTATTTAAATCTTCAATTTCTGATGAATTAAGTAGATTCAGAGCTTCTTGATAGTCATTTGAGGCATAAAGGCATTCAATTAGCAATGTCAAGCATAATAAATTCTTCGTTTCTAATCCACTTTTTTTAATGACATGACTAGCTCGATTGTATTCCTTGAGCATATACATGCATTGTGCAATTTGATATACATCCTTTGGATAGTTGTTTGATAGAACTGCTACTTTCTCTGACCAATAAAGAGCTGATTTATATCGACGAAGATCCAGAAAGTTTTTCACTAATTTTCGATAAGATTCAATGTCTGTGATTTGATCATTGCTTACAAATTGCTGGTTCATATCGGTATCCTCTATTACTTGCCCTGTTGTCATTTATATCCTTAATTTTTCTTTTAATTTTGCAATTTTATTCTAAAAAATATTTTTTCACTTAATTTATGTTGATTTACGATTTTTGGGGCATATCTTTCACATCTACAAGGTTTCACAGCACTTTGTCAGCCCAGCAAACTCTATTGGTACTTAATTAAAGCCTTAATTCAATTAAAAATTGCAAAAATTAAATTGACTAAAAATATTTTACTTTTTGTAAACAAAAAAAGACCGTTTTTGAAAAAAAATTTGAAAAATTAAGCGGAATAATTTGAATTTCTAAAAACCGTTAAAATAAAAAGTAATAATTTTAAAATTCATCCAGCCGTTAAGTATTGACATTCATGAATAATTAATTAACATTTTCATCTTATAACACATATGTATGATATCATGCATTAGGAGTGCCTTGAAAAAGCGAACGAAAATATTATGAAACGAAGATGTAAACACTAACATATACGACGCAATGAGACCAAGACAAAAGAGATGTAGCACGTAATTATTTATCGTATAAGAAGCGCGTGTAGCCCACATATATACACATATATCGATATACAACTAAGAGAAATACTTTTTAATAAACAACGGCCGATTCCGTAAGCAAACTTATGGCAACAAAATTTGTGTTGGCGGAAGTAAGAGATTATGCGCAATATCAAAACCGCAGTACGTGCACAAATTTAATTGACATAATTTTATCTCTATTTTTAATTATCTGATAAGATATTCAATCGGTTGACTCCACATACAGTCAATAAAAGGTGCTAATTGAATTAGTAAAGCGTTAATAAAATTGACTTTCCAATCAACTGAATTTTATAAATTTAAAATTGAATCCTTCCAATAACTTTCCAATTATTCCAGTCACTTCCAAAATCATTCCAAAAAAATTTCAAAAATAAGTTTAACGGAAAAAAATCATTCCAGTTCATGTGACCAATTGTATTACTCATTTTCGTACACAGGCAGTACAAGCAAGCAAGACAGTCTTTCTATGTATTAGTGAGTATTGTTTTATGTACAAGCTGTAGAACATTCACTTATAGAATCGTCCATATTGTTTTGTATTTAAAAAAGAATTTATTTTTGATTATTAGTGTTTCATAAAAGTTTGTGATTCCTAAAGAAATGGACTGTCCACGACGTCATAGTGCCCGTACTTTATCGCCATTAAGGTCACCAAGTTTACAGCGCCATTTGAGAGATGACATAGATATTCATTATCCTGAGCAATTTTTGACAAACCACCATCCAAAAACCTTTAAGCAATTATTGATTGGTAAGGATGGCTTCTTCCGAACTGCTGTAGATATACATGATTTTACAAAGGATGAAGTTGAAGTTAAGACAATTGGACATACGATTGTAATTACTGCTGCTCATGACGAGAAAGAAGATGAATTTGGCCATATTGAACGTCGATTCAGTAGGAAGTATGTGTTGCCACTGGATCTTGACATTGAGAAAATTTCATCCTGGATATCGAAAGGAGTATTATATGTTAAAGTGCCACCAACCATGCAACCTGTCGAACATCGTATTATCGATATAAAGTTATTAGAAGATAAAGAATAATTAAATGCATTTAAATAAATTTTTAACGTCTTTTTTCATTTTTTATCTTTTCAAATTTCTGTGTAACGACCTAAAGTAAAATTTCTGTGCGAGTGAAATAAAAACGGAACAAAAATTATTTTTTCTATCCATATATCCAAAAAGTTTAAGTCTTAATATCATTATAATGAACGATTCTGCTGTTTTGTTTCTTGCAATTTTTCAGCTAATATTTATTGCCTGTTGTTTCTATTTGTGTATTAAAAGCTGTGCTATCATTAGTTGTTGTATGTATAGCTTTAAGTATGGGGGGGTCATAATTTTCATTAATTCTTTATTCTATCTTTTAGTGAATGGCTTCTGCAATTTCTTTAAAAAGGATGAAAATGAGGAGGAATTTCAAAGACAGTCAGTTCCAAATCAGGCTTACTTCCTGCCAACCATCATACATCCAGCACTCCCATCCGAATGTAGAATTAAAAATTGCCAATCGCCTGTTTGTCATCAAAAGTTTGTTCCCGAAAGTTGTTCTACGGCAGTAGCTATAAACATTAGTGGACAGCCTTTAATGGAAAGTGAATTGTAAATAGTGTAATTAAGTCATTAAAGTTTTTGATTTCATTCTTTGTTAAAAGCTGTGCTGGATCATATGATTTCTGTAAATTCTGATTATTAACATTAAAGTTAATTGTTTTGTAATGTAAAGAAGTCATTTGAGTTTAATTTAAGATGTTAATTATTAAGTTTTAATTGAATCAAAATGTTTACAAAAATAACGGATTTTTAAATTTTAAATTTTTGTTCATAACCGATTCGAAATTAAAATTATTTTTGACAGTTAAAAAGTTAAATGTTAGTTTGCACAATTGTACATCATGTTAACTTTTTCTATGTCTCCACTGCTTAATCCTGATCGCTGTCCCATAGCTTTAATTGAATCTACACTTCCTTTTGTTTCAATAGTAGCCTTTCCATTAATTGAAAAGGCATAAGGCGAGTAATGCAAGACACTTTCATAATCATATGGCATATTTTGCATATCATAAACCTTTTGACTCATCTTTTCAAAGTTGATCAATTTACTCTTACGGATATTTTTATTAATAACTGATATAAAGTCGTCTCTGTCATTTCGATTTTGTTCATGATATAAGCCGATAGCATGAAGAATTTCATGAATTGCTGTGCCTACGGTTTTGAGACATGGTCCTTGTAGATTAATTGTTTGTGGACCCCCAACTCTTCCTACTTTACTCCAACAACCAGTTGCATCATTTTTAAAGATTAGGAAGTCACGTTCATTGGTATAAGGAATCAATTTGATGCACGTTTTTGATGCTATTTCATCAATAGCCATTTTAATCGTTACTTCTTGATACTCACCTGTGAAATACTGAATATTAAATTATGAGTCTTAATAAATTGACAGTCACATACTGAATGATTCTGATATTTCATAAGCAATTATTCCATTATCCCATTTTCTTGCAGGTCTATTGAAAGATGCTCTTCCTTGAGGCATGATTATGTCACCTTGAAAATATGGTCCTTGTTCTTCTGGATTCCCTAAATGATCAGTTTCTGACCACGTTGACAACATCCTTCCAGCAAATATGCTTGGTTCTACTTCAAAATTTGATTGCTCAATAAAAATATCATTTGTTGGATATGCATTTAGACTTCCATGTGTCATAAAAAGATTAAAAATTATAAAACCTGCTGTAAGTCCCATTTTAGTCACATTTAGGGTCACAAGTAAAATTTAACTGAAAATTTTGTGGAACTTTAACTACCTTTTTATACTCATAATAATTTGGGTTGCAATAGCATTCAAGTGATAAAATTAATTTTTACAGACATTTTCTTATCAAATTAATATATTATATAGCTAATAAAAAGTATTTAACTGGAATTTTTGAGAACATAAACTTTAGTTATTGAACTGTAGTTATTGTTGGAGCTTCTTTGAAGTAGATGCATTTTTCAAGGGAGTTAGGAATTTACTGCATATGGAATTCGACTTACTTAGTATATTAACCTTTTTTTAAGCGAGGGGTCTAAAAAGTATTTTTTTTTGCGTAACGTCCAAAGTGAACGCCCTTCCCCCTCTTCGAAACGTTTTTAGCATGGGATGAAGCCTTTTTTCAAGGCTATTTCTAAATTAAAAAAATAAAATTTTTGAACAATTGTTAAGAGGAGATCTTTCACTTTTTGAAGTTTACACTAGATGTTGTTGGACTTTTTCAGATCTAAACCAAAAAAAAAAGTAGCAAACCCCCTCCAAAAAAATTATTGGCGACATCCCTGCTTACGTAGGTAAGACACTCAAATTTCAAACCATTCAATTCACATGCTTTATTAATAAAATTTACTAGTATATCAGCAATTGTACATCCTTTTAATCTTCTCAATATCCCTCTCACTCATTCCTTTTCGTTGTCCCATAATACTCTTTGTACTTGGCTCTCCTTTAGTATCAATCGTTATTTTTCCATTTTTTGAAAACGAAAAGGCCGAATAGTGCATGACACTTCCATAGTCATAAAGGACACCATTTGTGTTGTAGACATTTGGATCTGTTTTTCGAAAATTTATCAATTTTGAAGTTACAATATTTTCTGTTTTTACATCCACAAAGTCATCTCTATCAATTCTATTTTGCTCATGATACAATCCAATACTATGAAATATTTCATGAATTCCCGTACCAAATACCTTTAGGCACATATCTTCCAAATTGACAACCTGTGGACCACCGGTCCTTCCAATGCTACTCCAGCATCCAGTTGGATCATTTTTGAATATTAAAAAATCTCCTTGATTTGTTCTAGGAATTAGATTTATGCATGTCTTTGCGTTAACTTCCTCGATTGCCTTCATTAGTGTATTCTTTTGAGTAGGAGCTATATAGTTATGGATATGAGAGAGAAAAGGGTAAAAAATGATAATGTACGAATAAACTCACAAAACGTATTCCAAATTTGATAAGGTATGGTTCGATTAATCCATTTTTTTGGTGGCAATCTCACTTGCCTAAACAATGGTTCAATTATATCGCCTTCAAAATACGGCCCTAGTTCTTCTGGATTTGCCAATGATTTTATTTCCGAATATTCATCTGGATTTTTTTGCAATGCTACGCATGGTTTTATAATTGACTTAAACTTTTCATCTATTGGAAAAGAATCAATTTGACATAAAAGTCTCACAAATATTATTAAAATCAAGCAATTTTCTGGTGAATTCATGTTGCAAGCTTTTCGAAAAGAATTCGATAATGCAGCACTGCAACTTCATTTTATACCAAAACCTTTATTTTGACTGCAAAAAATAATAGGGCAATAAAATGCATAAAAAGCTTGCTATCGGCTATTAACTCAATTTACTACAGACACTAATGTGAATTTAAGTTAAATTAATATTTTTTTTGTAAATAAATGAGTAAGTGCTTTATTAAAGTTCTAGAAGTATCCAACGTGATTTATGGGAAAATTAGTTTAGATTGTTGGGGATATAAAATGTCTTTTGGAACTTTATATCATTGTACCTATGTTATAAAATAAATTTTGCAAATTTTAAAATTATAAATTTGAGAACGACTTTAATCATGATTACTTCCGGGATTGACACGTTCATCCAGAACAAAAGGATTTTTCATCCGATTTCATCCTACCATTACAATCAATCAAGTACAGGGAATCCTAGATTTTCTGTTATACAAAATTTCCAAATTATTATTTTTAACGGAAATTTTGTATTCAAAAAGTAAACAAGTTCAATTTGCATAAGATTTTCTGGATCACAAACAGTATACATATCGAGTACCCCCCCCCTGTACAATACATACGGTTTAGTCAGAGTAATCATGAAATTTATGTAATTAAAAAAATAGAAATCTCTTTTAAAATTCATAAATTTATTTGTAGACCATCTTTTTTATTAGAAAATATTTATAATCTTAAAGTACATTTTTATAAATTTTTCAGAATAGTCAATTCACTAGCTGATCGATCAATACTACTTTTGACAATTATACATCTTGTTGATCTTCAAAATATCACTTGCACTTAATGCTTCACGCTGTCCCATTTGATCTTTAGTAATTGCAGCTCCTTTTGTTTCAATTGTAGCTTGTCCATTTTTCGAAAATGAATATGGTGAATAATGCAAGACGCTCTTATAATCATAATTTGTGTTCAAGTTGTCTTCTTCATCAGGTGATAATTTCTCAAAATTAATGTATTTATCATCTTGGATGTTTTCCTTCCTGATTCTTACAAAATTATCCCGATCACCTCTGTTTTGTTCATGATAGAAACCAATGGCATGCATGATTTCGTGTATGGCTGTTCCAACGACTCGAAGGCATGGTGCTTGTAAGTTGATGACTTGTCTGCCTCCAGTTTTACCAACACTGCTCCAACATCCTGAATCATCATTTTTAAAGACGACATAGTCCTTCTCACCACCTCTTGGAACTAACTTTATGCATGTTTTGGACTTGATCTCATCTATGGCATTGCTTAACATATTTTTCTGTTCATTTGCTGTTAAATGATTGGACATTAAATTCTGATGGACATAAAAAGATTTAGAACTTACTAAAATAAGCATCAATTTCGTATGGAATGATTCCTTTTGGCCATCGTTGTCCTGGAAGTTTGACTCCATTCCTAGCATCAGAAATAATGATGTCTCCTTCCAAGTATGGCCCCTGTTCCTCTGCATTTCCCTTCATAGCACCTTTCGACCATTCTGTCAGCATTTTGCCTGCTGATTCATTTGGTTCGACGGCAAATAACGATCGTGCTTCATCAAAGCTCAACGCTGGAAGTGCCGATGATTGGTACATGAAAATATTTAAAAGAACCAGAATTATTTTAATTAATTCCATTTTCTCAACCTCAACAGAACTGCTAAATTTTCGACTGAAATGCTTTTATTTTATACCTGCCATATATCACCTAATTTTCAATTAATTTTCATTGCAATGACATTATGATAAACTTAATATGAACATACACTTCCTTATCAATTAAAAATAATATATTAATTTAAATAATGCTATTTGTAAAATGTTCAAATAATGAACGGAAAAATAACTTCTTAATGCTTTTGTTAATTCTATTCACCTTTCTATTTTATTATTTTAAATAATAATTTCCTTATGTAAATAAATATATGAATGGTCTGCAGCTTTAAGCAGTTACTGTAGGTTGCACATTTAAATTTTTTTAAAAGTAATTGAAAAATTCATCAATTTAAATCATTTAATTTTGAGGAAACAATGGCACGAGAGTTTACAGCTTTTTAGTTTTTCGTATATCAAGATAATATACCACAAAATATCATTATCTCCTTCTTATTTCTCAAAAGAATAAAGGGGCTTTTTAGATAAATTGATTAAAATGACATAAAAGTATTACAACATAGAATTGATATCTCTGCAAATCTTTTATAGAATTAGGGTTCAGAGAACCCTTAAGCTGCATACAAAAATTTTCAGATTTCCATTTAAAATTTATTTCGACAGGTGGTTAAAATGGAAGTTTTCAGTAATGCAAATTTTTAAGATCCTGAAGACGAAAATATTTGAATTGAAATAACTGAAATTTAATCATTGAACAAAAATCATTGAAATAGTTTTAAGTAAAAAAAACTCAAAAATTTTTATTTAGTAAAGTTCAGTAAGGTTCATTTTAAAAAAAAAAAATGCATCTATCCAATAAATGGTAATCCAAAAATAGGTCCAAACGGTCTAGGAGGTCTTTGAGGACGAGGGGGTGGGGGTCTTTGTGGATAATTTGGAGGACCTTGAGGGTAATTTGGAGGTCCTTGAGGATAATTTGGAGGTCCTTGAGGGTAATTTGGGGGTCCTTGAGGATAATTTGGATGTCCTTGAGGGTAATTTGGAGGTCCTTGAGAGTAACTCGGAAATCCACCGTAATTTGGATAGTTTGGTGGAATTCCATTGTCAATATAATCAATGTAATCAGGTCCATTTCCTCCTGAATTTCCCCCCTGTCCTGGATTTAAGCCTCCACAATATCTTCTATTAATTCTTATTAGATCACTCTCAGCAAAGCCTTCTCGTTGTCCCATCAGTTCTGCACCTGTTGGATCCTTTTGATAGACAATAAGTGAAACATTAATTTTGTTTGAGGTAATTGAAATAATTTTCTCGTTTATTAGTATTTTGAGGTTAGAATCAATACCAATGGATTAAATTTTTTTGAATGATATCAGACAATAAATATTTAATTTAACAATATTAACCACTTCCAAGAGCTTGAAAGAATGATCCCAGTCCACTAATCAAAGCTCCTGCTGGATTTCCTGGACGTTGTGGTCTTGCTCCCTGTGGTTTCGCTGCCTGTGGTCTCGATGGTGCTACATAATTTTGTCCTGTATTTCCTGATGGAAAACCTCCAGTTATCTGACTATCACACTTGTACATTGCATTGATTCTCATCAAGTCACTTCGAGCAAATCCATTTCTTTGACCCATTTGCCCATCGCTACCATTCTAAGTATTTTTTTTAATTAAGGATTTTTTATGTTAATATAACTTTTTTCAAGGCATGGATTTAAAGATCTAAAGGTTATTAATTTATTAGTTGTGTTATAGGCATTTGTACATTTTGTTAATTTTCTCAATATCACGATCAGAAAAGCTATCTCGTTGACCCATTTTCTCTGAATCTTCGTCTTCAACCTTTGTTAGTATAAAATGTAATTTAAAATAAGTTTTGTTAAGAGTAAAATTGTTTTAGTTTGTCAATTATCAAATTTGATGCTGGGCTTTAAAAAATTGAGTTGAAATTTACCTTAGCTACGATTGTCTTTTGACCATTTCGACTAAATGCTGTTGGTGAATAATGCATTACTGATCCTTTGTCATAAGTAACATCATAAGCTGTAGTTTCTCCATATCTTGCCTTCTCAAAGTTTGCTAAAGTTTCTATATATTTTAAAAATTTAAAACTCATTAGAATTCTTCTACTTCCAAACATAAATATAATCAAGATGTATTAATGAATGCTGAGTCCATTATTCAGCTCTTTGACTTAGCTTAGTTCACCTTCAACAAGTTTGATCACCGATATCACTTAATTTGATCCAAAACTCACCCGGCTTAATATTCTGCTTGACAACTGTCACAAAGTCATCACGGTCATATCGATTTTGTTCGTGAAGGAATCCAAGGGCATGCATAATTTCATGCTCAATTGTTCCAATTCGTGTACATCCTCCAGACTGTAAGTTAAGTGACTGCTTCCCACCAATTCTACCAACTGAGCTCCAACATCCAGAGCTAGATGATTCAAATGATATGTAATCTTTTTCAGATGATCTAGGAACGAATTTCAAGCATGTCTTTGCATGATATTCATTAATAGCTTGTTGAATTAAACTTCTATCTCCACTAGAAACAGAACTGTGAAACACATAAGGAATGACATTATTTGGCCATCTTGATGATTCCTTGACTAATCCATTTCGAGCTTCAGAAAATGGAATTAAAATATCGCCTTCAAAATAATTTCCCAATTCCTCTGCATTAGTTCCACTTTCTGGTGTCCATTCATCAACCATTCTGCCAACACTTTCGTCAGGATCACCAAAAATTGCATCACCAAAACGACTTAAGTCAATACTTCCATCATCCTCTTCTTGCATTTCATCAATCAGCACATCAGCTGGATATGGCTGAATGTATTTTATATGAAGAACAATTATAAGTATTAATCCAATATTTTTGAGTACTGATGCCATGATGTCTTGTAATACCTGAAAAAACTAAAATAAAGTGACTAAATGTCTGATTCTTTTATATGAAAAACTTTATAGCACAAAATTATGTACTTTTTTAATGGCAGAGAAGGTTGTTGATAATACAATTAGTAAAATAGAAAAAAATAAATGTTAATAAAATTTTTATTTGCATAAGCTATTTTATATTCCTTGATAAAGACCTATTCTGACTTTCCTAGAAAGTAAAATCCATGATTAATCCAATTTAAAACCATTGTTTAAAATTAATAAACGTCATGTTAAGTGTCATTCTGAAAATAGAGCAAATTTGCAAAAATTGTTGTGATTGTGTGAATTATTTGTTTGAGGGTCCTTGTCACTTTGAGTTAAGTGTCTAAATGTTTTTGTTTGCATTTCTAGTTAGTACTAGTTACTGTTCTGTAGTTGTTGTGTCCATCAATCAAGAAATTCTAGAGAAATGTTGTGAAATTTTTAAGCCATTGTTTAGTAATTAATTTTTGCTTAGATAAAATAGAAACCTAAAAATTTTGAATAGATTTTTTTTTTTGAATTAGGTATCTAAATTTAAATTCTTGGTACTTTTAAGAATTTTTTTTGAAAGCATTTTTAAAAAATTTTTTGAAAATTATTTTTTCAACAAACTAAAAAAAAATAAAAATTTTGTGAAGAAATTTTCCAGTGATGGGGAGTGAAAATTCATCCATTTACCCCCCTAGCTACGCCACTGAATGCGAGATCATGAACTTTAAAAAAAAAAATTTCTAGAGACTTTAAGTGGTGAACATAGAATATTTTTTCTAGAGACTTTACTTAAATCATTAAAACTTATATGCGTGCATGCACCCATGGTAATGAAAAATACCCTCAACCTTTAAATTTATTAAGCATTCAATATTCTTATCGTATTTTAACAACTTTTGAGGAAATAAACATACACTATAAGTAGATAATAAAGTAGAAGCTGATATAAATGAGAAAATTTATTTACAAACTCACTTTTTATTACCTGTAATTTTATTTCTGTAAAGTAATTAATTATTTAATGCGATAAAAAGTGTGTGATAGAAAAAATAACGTGAAAATTTATTATCGAGGATAAGAGCTCAGCATTTTGAACTGGAGAAAGACTGCAATTCAATTAGGGCCTTTCTCCTTGAATTTCAATCAATAAAGTGCAAAATAAATATGAACCATTCATTTATTGCAACTAATTGCGTTCTATTTAAGAGGGTGTATGGGTTTAGGGATGTGTGAAAGTCCCAGACAACGGGTTTACGACATTTGCCCACTGGACATTTGCCCACGGACACTTGCCCACAAAAACTTGCCCACTGGAACTTTTGCCCACCGGGACATTTGCCCATTGAGACACTTGCCCACTTATTTATTTTCAACAAGAATATTCAAATATTGTAGAATATAATGATTTTTTTAACTTTCGATTAAAAAAATTCTTCTCATTGGTTTATAAATAAAACTCTTTTAAAATCATTTTTGCATATTTGAAACAATTATTAGAAAGTTTGGTTTATTCCTTATATCCTTTCACAGAAAGGAGGTCTCACAATATGTTAGTTTTTTGAACATATTATAGGAATTAATTTTTTTGAAATGTTGATTAATGTAGTGATTTTTTGTGATTCCAAAATAAAACTAATTTAATTTTCTCAGTCATTTTTTTTTTATCTTTCTGTCATTTGAGAGAATTAAGATTTTTTGCTTAAAAATAAGATAATGTCAAAGAAGTTTATTTTTATATGAGTAAATAATTTTTTTTCATAACTGAATTCTCATTTTCTTTTTTGAGTTTGAATGAGATCTGCTTACAATATAATTTTTAACTAAAAAATATGGAAAAAGTAAAAAATAAAATTTTAATACTATCTCTAATAAATCTTCATGACATAAAAATTTTTTTATTTTTTGTTACACCTTTGATAATTCAAATCAAGCGTAAATAGTTTGGATTCATGGTATAAATAGTAAAGATTTCTTGTTTGAAATGAAAGTATATTATCATGGTTTTGTATGAGATTTTTTCATAATAAAAAATATTTGGTATTTGCACAAATAATTAGAGCCAAATTGAAATTACTACTAAGAGTAAAGTTTAAACTCATTAATAAAAGGTAAAAAGGAAAAAAAAAACTATATTGCAACATTACCTTAATGGAAAAATAATTTCTTAGTGATTTAAAGAAATTACACCACCAAAAATAAAAAAATACTTTATAAAAAAAAACTTTTTAAAAAACCACGTTTTTCGCGTGGACTAAAAAGTAGAAAATAACTTTTTCTTGGATTAAATATAATTTTCCTTAAAAAATTTAATGTTTCAAAATTTTATTGTTGATTCAAATCGCATATGACCTAGTACGACTTAATGTTATCGTATACTTTGAGTAGGCTTTCTCGCTATCGGGATCGGGATCGGGAAATCCCGGGAAATCCCGATCCCGAATAATCCCGGGATCCCGAAAATTTTCGGGATCGGGATTGAAAATCCCGATTTTAAACATTTGCATAGTAAAAATTTTTTTTTTAAACTTTTTTTTCAAAAAAAATTTTTTTTCATTTTTTTTAAACTGAGTATTTAAAGAAACATTCACTTTAAATTTTATTAAAATTTAGTATCATTTGATACTTCATTTTGTTAAAATTTTAAAAAATTTGGAAAATCAACCGAAATTCGTAAAAATCTATATCTTTTTTTTTTTTTTAAAAAAAACATATTTTTGATACTTAGAAAAAAGTTTTTATCATGGTTACAAATTAAAATAATCAAAAATTGACTTTAAAATTAAACCTTAATTTAGAAAAATATTATTTTAAAGACTTTATATAATAATCTAAAAACAATTCTTTAAATTAATGATACTTTCTAAAACATACATTAAAATGAAACTATAGAAATAAATTCAATAAATTTTTAATTTTGTAGTTTATTGAACCATTAATGACCAATTGTAACAAAATTGTATCAGAAATATGTTGCCTAAAAACATAAAAACTTTTAAAAATTAATTACCTTCATTCAAATATTAAAATTGGATATAAAATCCACATAAATTTTTCAAAAATTTTGTAGTTTATTGAAATGATGATCATCCCGAAAATCAATGATCGGATTTCAGAAAGCCTAACTTTGACAACCAAAAACGTGGGCGCATAACAATGAACAGTTCTTTACAATAGATTATAGTTTGAAAAATTTTATTGCAATTTAAAACTTCAATTCAAATATTTTTCTTTAATGCGCCCACGTTTTTGGTTGTCAAAGTATACGATAACATTTCGTACTAGGTCATATGCGATTTGAATCAACAATAAAATTTTGAAACATTAAATTTTTAAGGAAAATTATATTTAATCCAAGAAAAAGTTATTTTCCTACTTTTTAGTCCACGCAAAAACGTGGGCGCATTACTTTAAAAAGTTTTTTATAACAGTATTTATTTTCTACTTTTTAGTGTTATAGAGCAAAATTATATTTTAAAAAATTTTATTATAAATTTTTAGAGCTTCAATTCAAATGATTTTTTTAATGCGCCCACGTTTTTGGTTGTCAAAGTATACGATAACATTAAGTCGTACTAGGTCATATGCGATTTGAATCAACAATAAAATTTTGAAACATTAAATTTTTTAAGGAAAATTATATTTAATCCAAGAAAAAGTTATTTTCTACTTTTTAGTCCACGCGAAAAACGTGGTTTTTTAAAAAGTTTTTTTGATAAATATTATCACTTCACTTTAGTGTTATAAAGAGCAAAAATAAAAGTATTTGCTCAAAAATTTTTTATAAATTTTTATGAGCTTTTGATGATTTTTTGTAAATTAAAAGGAAAAATTACAGTGAATTTTTGTGAGCTGTCACAAAATCCGTTCAAAATTTTTCTAGATCTGCTTTAACATTTACAATTGCCATATGAATCAAAAGTCTGGGTACGTATTTGAAAAATTTTTACACCTTCACTCGCTTCGCTTCGTTCAGGATGTAAAATTTGTGAGCTTCGTTTCAACCTAGTTTGAACTTCGTTCAAACTTTTTATGTTTCGAGCTTCGAACATTTTTACAATTTCCCTATGAATCAAAAGTCTGGGTGCGTATTTGAAAAATTTTCACACCTTCACTCGCTTCGCTTCGTTCAGGATGTAAAAATTTGTGAGCTTCGCTCAACCTAGTTTGAACTTCGTTCAAACTTTTTATGTTCGAGCTTCGCTCGAACATTTTTACAATTGCCATATGAATTAAAAGTCTGGGTGCGTATTTGGAAAATTTTCACACCTTCACTCGCTTCGCTTCGTTCAGGATGTAAAAATTTGTGAGCTTCGCTCAACCTAGTTTGAACTTCGTTCAAACATTTTATGTTCGAGCTTCGCTCGAACATTTTTACAATTTCCCTATGAATCAAAAGTCTGGGTGCGTATTTAAAATATTTTCACACCTTCACTCGCTTCGCTTCGTTCAGGATGTAAAAATTTGTGAGCTTCGCTCAACCTAGTTTGAACTTCGTTCAAACTTTTTATGTTCGAGCTTCGCTCGAACATTTTTACAATTGCCATATGAATTAAAAGTCTGGGTGCGTATTTGAAAAATTTTCACACCTTCACTCGCTTCGCTTCGTTCAGGATGTAAAAATTTGTGAGCTTCGCTCAACCTAGTTTGAACTTCGTTCAAACTTTTTATGTTCGAGCTTCGCTCGAACATTTTTACAATTTCCCTATGAATCAAAAGTCTGGGTGCGTATTTAGAAAATTTTTACACCTTCACTCGCTTCGCTTCGTTCAGGATGTAAAAATTTGTGAGCTTCGGTCAACCTAGTTTGAACTTCGTTCAAACTTTTTATGTTCGAGCTTCGCTCGAACATTTTTACAATTGCCATATGAATTAAAAGTCTGGGTGCGTATTTGGAAAATTTTTACACCTTCACTCGCTTCGCTTCGTTCAGGATGTAAAAATTTGTGAGCTTCGCTCAACCTAGTTTGAACTTCGTTCAAACATTTTATGTTCGAGCTTCGCTCGAACATTTTTACAATTTCCCTATGAATCAAAAGTCTGGGTGCGTATTTAAAATATTTTCACACCTTCACTCGCTTCGCTTCGTTCAGGATGTAAAAATTTGTGAGCTTCGCTCAACCTAGTTTGAACTTCGTTCAAACATTTTATGTTCGAGCTTCGCTCGAACATTTTTACAATTTCCCTATGAATCAAAAGTCTGGGTGCGTATTTGAAAAATTTTCACACCTTCACTCGCTTCGCTTCGTTCAGGATGTAAAAATTTGTGAGCTTCGCTCAACCTAGTTTGAACTTCGTTCAAACTTTTTATGTTCGAGCTTCGCTCGAACATTTTTACAATTGCCATATGAATTAAAAATCTGGGTGCGTATTTGGAAAATTTTTACACCTTCACTCGCTTCGCTTCGTTCAGGATGTAAAAATTTGTGAGCTTCGCTCAACCTAGTTTGAACTACGTTCAAACATTTTATGTTCGAGCTTCGCTCGAACATTTTTACAATTTCCCTATGAATCAAAAGTCTGGGTGCGTATTTTTACTCCACTTCGCTTCGCTTCGTTCTGTTCGACTATCATAGATTACAGGAATGTCAAATTTCACTTCACTAAGTTTTGTCCGTTCGACTATTATAGATTACAGGAGTGTCGAACTCCACTTCGCTTCGCTTCGTTCTGTTCGACTTTTATAGATCACAGGAATGTCTAACTCCACTTCACTTCGCTTCGTTCCGTTCGACTATCATGGATTACAGGAATGTCGAACTCCACTTCGCTTCGCTTCGTTCCGTTCGACTATCATAGATTACAGGAATGTCGAACTCCACTTCGCTTCGCTTCGTACAGTTCGACTATTATAGATTACAGGAGTGTCGAACTCCACTTCGCTTCGCTTCGTTCCGTTCGACTATCATAGATTACAGGAATGTCGAACTCCACTCCACTTCGCTTCGTTCCGTTCGACTATTATAGATTACAGGAATGTCGAACTCCACTCCACTTCGCTTCGTTCCGTTCGACTATTATAGATTACAGGAATGTCGAACTCCACTCCACTTCGCTTCGTTCCGTTCGACTATTATAGATTACAGGAATGTCGAACTCCACTTCGCTTCGCTTCGTTCCGTTCGACTTTTATAGATTACAGGAATGTCGAACTCCACTTCGCTTCGCTTCGTTCCGTTCGACTATTATAGATTACAGGAATGTCGAACTCCACTTCGCTTCGCTTCCTTCCGTTCGACTTTTATCGATTACAGGGATCTCAAACTTTACTTCGCTTTGCTTCATTCTGTTCAAACTGTTAAATAAAATCTGACTATACATAAAATGAGATTTAATAAGCATTCATGATCATATAATGAGATCAAGTGAAAATTCATTATCATAAAATGAGCTCCAGTTAGCATTAATGATCATAAAAGGAGATCCAGTGAGCATTCATGGTGATAAATTGAGATCCAGTGAGCATTTATGATGATAAAATGAGATCATGCGAACATTCATGATTATAAAGTGAGATCCAGTTAGCATTAATGATCATAAAAAAGATCCAGTAAGCATTTATGGTCATAACATGAGATCCGGTAAGCATTCATGGCCATGAAGTGAGATCCAGTGAGCATTCATGATCATAAAATGAGATCCAGTAAGCATTCATGATAACAAAATGAGATCCAATGAGCATTCATGATCATAAATTGAGATTAAGTAAGCATTCATGATCATAAAATAAGATCCAGTTAGCATTCGTGATCATAAAATGAGATCCAGTAAGCATTCATGATCACAAAATGAGATCCAGTGAGCATTCATGATCACAAAATGAGATCCAGTGAGCATTCATGATCATAAAATGAGATTAAGTAAGCATTCATGAACATAAAATGAGATCTAGTGAGCATTTATGTACGAATGATATGCAGTAATCATACTTGTCCATCAAACAAGATCCAGCAACTTTTTATGTCCTCTAAATGAAGATCCAGTAAATATTTATGTCCTTTAAATTAGATTAAGTCACAATTTCAGTCACAAAACACAAAACAACAATTAATTTAATTAATTTTCAAAATGAGATTTAATTTTGTTTACAACAAAGGGAGTCCACTTTTCAAAAAATTTATTTTAAATAAAATGTGGTTTTCAGTGCAATATTTATAAAACAGAAATAAATAGTATAAACATTATTGATTAAATGTTCACATACAATCATTAACTAATTGATATTTTGATGTTTTGTTGTATTCTTCGTGATTTTTTAAAATATTGAACAATTTTTAATATTGAAGACCCCCTTGTTTTTTTTTTCGTTTTGACCGTTATTTAAAAATTTAAAATTTTACTTTGAGATTCCGTGAAAAAAATATTTTTATGATAAGATTTCATCATAAAACAGCTTTTAAGTAATGAAACTAATAATTGGTAATATTAATTAATATATAAAGAATCATTTAAGATTATGTTCATCATCTAACACATGATGTATGAAGCAAATAGACCACATACATCATTGATGCCGGATTATTTTTACCTTATTTAACTTTCATTATTTAATTATAATTAAACGATGCATTTTTTTAATATGAAAACGATGGAATATGAAAATGTCCATTGGAATACATGCATGTAAAAAAAATCAGCCCAAATGAAGCAGTAGAAGTGGTCGAAAAATCGATCGACATTTTTGCTCTCGACAGAAAGACAGATAAACAGATAAACAGATAAACAGAAAGACAGATAAGAAAGCAAGTTAAGAAAAACGTGGTAATTAATCACTTCAATCTCAAATTTATAAGAAAGAAAGAAAATATAGGGTTAAAATGATTAAAATTTGTACAATATTGAAATGTATATCAACAAAATCCCAATTATTGAAAAAAGAAATATGTAAATTAGTAAAAAAGACATTTTGGTCCACATGTTATGGTTTTACGATTTTGTTCGAAATCTTTGTGTCGCAAAAATGTTATTTATTAGATTGAATAATTTTTTCGTTTTGTACATAATACAAAACATTCGTTGTGAAAATAAATAAGTGGGCAAATGTCCCGATGGGCAAATGTCCCAGTGGGCAAGTGTCTCAGTGGGCAAATGTCCTGGTGGGCAAATGTCCCAGTGGGCAAGTTTTTGTGGGCAAGTGTCCGTGGGCAAATGTCCAGTGGGCAAATGTCGATATCCCCCAGACAACAAGATCTTTTTTAAATGAATATTTTGTGACAGAGTAGGGAAGGAGCTGTGTAAAAGTCCAATGCAAAAGGATTTTTTTAGTATCAAGATTTTGTGACAGAGAAGGGAGAAGGTCTAAAAATCAAGGTTTTGATAGAAGCCATAAATGAATGATCCAATTATGGGTCGTTCGTAAAATTTGTAACACTTAAAGAGGAAGAAGGCTTCAAAAAATATTATTTTACATTTCATATGAAATTTTTCCAAAATTTAATTTTGTACGATAAGGGTAGAGGGGCGAAAATTATCATTTTTAGAACCATCTGAAAACCTGAAAATCAGTAAAAAACAAAAAAATCTAAAAGTCAAAATTTAATTTTAATCATTTAATAAATGTTTATTTCTTTGCATCATTTCTTCTTATTAAATTTAAGAATTTCAATAATACACAAGTTTCTCTTTTTAAATTTTTACTATATAAATTTTCTTGACCGAAATATTGTTCACTTTATCGATCATCATATACATTTACAATGATCGCTTGAAATTTCCATTTTTTTCATCTTAATTTTCTAAAGCATAAAATAATTTTTTATTCATCTCTAAAAGTAGAATTGATTATAAATAGTGAAAATATTTACATATTTCCTTTTCATTTCTTTAATTATATCTAAGGAGTTTTTTTATCTCTTTTTTTTCTCTAACATAAAGTTCAATTTAACAACTAGACTTTCTCATTTTTTTTCTTCATTTTATGTAGACACAAAAACTTTTTATTTTTTTTGGTAATTTTTTTAAATGTTTAAATTTTTTCTGAATCTAATTTTTTATTTTTTTTTATTCATTCTCACTTTTTCATACGTATTTTATCATGACGTCCATCATTCATAATCAAAGGAAGAGATTTAGTGGTGATTGGTTGTTATTTGGTCTATTTGGAGATTGGAACTCTGTATATTCTGTTTATCAAGCTTATTCTTGTCACAGAATTTCTCAGATTCCTTAAGACTAGATAAATACTCAAATATTACTAGTTTTAACCAAATTAAATCAAAAACAATCAAACATCAATAATTCTCAATTTATAATCATTGCAACTAATGAAATTTATATTTTAAGATCGGTTAAATAACCAAAGAATAAAAACAATCAATTGGAGATCATATTTTGAAATCAAATCATATTAAAAGGAAGAATGAAGGTTTTGGTGACTTTAGATGCTTGAAGACTAACTGAATTGAAACTTAAAAAGAATTTGAATGATTTTTAATGGATTTAAAAAGTACAAACTTTAATGTAGTGATGACCAACTGATGTGCTGCGGTACACTAGTGTGCTGTGAAAATTTAAAAATATTCCAGAGCTCGAAGTCGACTTGGTTTTTTGTCAAATTTGAACTTGGGGGTCCATTCTGAGTCTAATCGATTTCACAAAATGTCATCGACTTTGAGCTTTGAGATATTCTATGAACGACGTGTTCGCTTTTGATCATAACTTAAACCTTAATTTTGCCACATTCCAAAAAAGGTTGGTCACCACCACTTTCTATATTTGATCAATTCTGGAAATTTTACTTCCAGAAAATCCTTCTACGTTTGTCATCAAAGCAGCTATCAATAAGAAATCACCAAAAAATGTAAAATTGAAGAACTCAACAGAGTCCAAAAAATGTAATAATTATCGTACAATTAATGACGTCAGAGAAATTTTTTCTTTGTTTTTTTCACTAAAATTTATATCCTCAAATTTTCTTTAGCAATTATATTTCATTGGACATAAAATTGTCTACATCGTATAGATTACATAATAATTTTTAATAATAATTTTTTTATAGTAAATTTTTTAAAGTAAGAAGGAAACTAAACATCTAAAAAGTTCTTATAAGTTATCACAAAAAAGTATGTTGTTGTTTCATCATCATCATCATCATCATCAAGTAGAAGCTCAAACGATTTTATATTATGTACAACAGATCAACCAGAAAGTGTAGTTTTATGCTGTATATGCAGGAAGAAATTTACTATTTTTAAGAACTTTGATAATTTTTTTTGTGGCTCTTTCACTTTTTTTTTGAAAAAATCTTTAAGGCACATGAAAAGTTTAACTTGTTTTTATTCATGATTCATGAATGGAAGCTCCCCCCGAAAAAAAACATTTCATCTCTAGCCCTATTGTTGCTTAATCGTCATCTTTCTTGTCTGATTTTAAGTCAACCATTTTGTGAACTTCTTCGGGTGAAAGTCTGGAATTTAAAAAAAAAAATAAAAAAATTTAGTAATCAAGTCACGTCCATGAACAATCATCACAACTTACCCAAGAAGTGCCTGAAGATCACATACAAATCGATAAACATATCGCTTTCCAGCAGTTTTATGAATAATATTTTTATCATAATAGTAACGAAGACCACGACTCAGCTTCTCATAATTCATTTTTGGTTTATTTTTACGGATGCCCCATCTTCTTGCCACCTGTTATGAATAAATCAATCAATAAAATCATTAATTATTGTTCAATGCTAAAAAAAATTAGATCTATATGTGATTTATCTTACCTCATCAGGATCCGTGAGTTTAAATTCCCATCCATCACCCGTCCATGAGATGAAACTCTGACAAGATTTATCTGTGAGGAGTTCAAGTAAAAATTGCCATAATTGTATGGGTCCAGATCCGGTGAAACATGGTTGTCCGTTTGCGGATAGAGCAGCAGGTAATAGTGTTCCACATAGTGGATTATTAAGACCATTATTATTGTTATTATTTTGCAGCATACTGTAGTTATTTAATAGCTGTTTATCCAAATTTAATGGACTCATGAAATTCTGATGCTGATGATGTCCATGATGTGATAATGATGTATGGTGATGATTATGTGCGGGATGAAAGTCTGGATGATGCGGATGATGTGGTGAAATATTCCATTCACTTGATGAGCTTGACTGTTGATTATTTGTCGATGATGCTGCACTTCCAGGTACTTGCTGGAATTGTTGACCAGCCTCATATGATGAGAAATCATTATAATTATCATTTGGTCCACTATAGCGTGGTACTCGCGAATATATTCCATTTGGTCCTGAGCTTGAATTCTTAAAATGTGCCGATGGCATGTATTTGGATTCAGTATTAAGTCCAGCATAAAATTCTGGTGAACTCTCAAGATATGGTGATGATTGTTGTAGTGATTGATAGTCTTGTGGTTGATCATCATAGTTTGATGAATGATGTGAAATGCCATAATTCTGTAGATTAATACAATAAAATTTTATTAGTTTTAGGAACTAACACTTATGGTCAGCTTGTAAAACTCACCGATAATTCACTTAAGCTAGGATAATTAGATGAATTATTTCCACTGCTGCTACTATTATTCTCTTCCTTAAGCATTGGATAGATGCTATTTTGATTGCCAGCATTCCCACTATTGCTACCGTTCCTGAGTGAATTCATTTGCAAATAAGACATTTGTGTTGCTGTTGATGATGGTGGTGTTGAGTTATTTTCATTACGATCATGTAGTGTTGTATAGCCTATAAATAGAGATAAGAGGAAGGAAAGGGTCAGTCAATAAATCATTCTAACGGATATAAAATGCATTACATAATTATATGTTAAGACAGTGCCATAGTAATATTCAATAAAAAGAACATTTCATCTAATTGACAATTTTTAAAATTGTAGGCACACGAACGTTAAAAAGTATGTAATGATGGCAAGTGATTGCAAAAGGAGGAAAGAAATTGTCATATTGGGAGAAATGTTCAATTACTGTCTGGGATGTTTAAATCATAATTTATTGCTACACAGCATCGCCAATGGACATCAAAACTGTCTTTTTTTTGCCCATCATGCCTTAATGTTTTATGATTGGTATTTAATGTATTTCCGTTTCCGATATTAATTTAAAGCATTTCTTTTCATTCATTCTTCTCGTATGTCTTTTTCTTTCACTCACTGACAACTTTACATCAATGACGATGACGACGCATACATATAGTAATTCATTATAATAACAACAATGAATATGATGCTCGCAACATAAATATAGTTAATATTAAAAGCTTTTATTTTCCAATAAGTATAGAGTTGTAAGGTAGCAATTGATGTTGTTGTTCTCGCGTCAGACTTAAAGTTCTTAGACAGAATACAATTGATTGTTAACTGCTTCCGCGGTAGATGATTTTTTTTAAAGCAAAAGTATGAAATCGTACGTAAATTTTGAAGATTTCAGCAATGATGTAAAGTAATAAAAAATTGCAAGATTTAAGATTATATAATGAGCAAAAAAAAAAAATAAAAAATTTCATTAACAATCGACCGATTGATTTATAGCTGCATTGTTCTACAAGATTATATTTTTATTCATTCATAAAAGTTTTTTTTACAATGCAACTTGTTTGAACTTGTAACACAAAGTTATCTGTGACGTCAGAATTGATATTCTATTATGGAATCTAGAAAACAATTTTTCATTCATATTTAAGTTCCACGATATTCTCACGATTCATTTGAGAATCGTTTTGTGTAAATTCATTCATAATTTTTTTTCTTATTTTGTTAAAGCCGGAAAAATTTGAAAGAAAAGAAAACAACAAAAAAAAAGAGTTTTGTGTGCTTGTGGAAAATCAACAGAATGAGAAAGATTCTCAAATATTTGAATGGAGACAATCATCGAGACCTCATCTAATTCTCATTTTTTATTTTATTTTTTCATTTTGTCTCAACTCAACATTCTTATCGTAAATCAACTATTATTTAGTCATACGAAAAACGAATTAAAAAGCAATTAAGAATTAACAAGCTTTTGACTATATTAAGCGTTTGCGGTCTTTCGATGTGCAATTGTGTTGGTTGATTAAATATTTAAGATTATGCAAACAATAGAAGT
The DNA here is from genome assembly GCA_026123125.1 of Chironomus striatipennis. Classification (NCBI taxonomy): domain Eukaryota; kingdom Metazoa; phylum Arthropoda; class Insecta; order Diptera; family Chironomidae; genus Chironomus; species Chironomus striatipennis. The sequence continues at coordinate 40,935,318 of CM047393.1, read as the reverse complement.
GATCGCGGCATGTGACAAAAACTGTATACATATTTTTTTTGTAGGTATATATTTATGTAAATAGTAAAATGAGCTATAAATATTTTTTAAGAATATCTGGCGGTGATTGTTTTTGACTAAATTTACCTCGTGTAAATATTTAAGAAGTGACTTTATTTAGAACATTTTAGATGTGGTGCTAGTTTTGCAATAATTTTTGAGATTATTGAAGGATTTTAAAAAAATCTCAATGGGGTTATACTTCAAATTTTTTGAGAGAGGAGGGGGGGGGTTAAGATTTTCTAAAAAATAAAAAAAAAAATCAAACAGAAACGAGGAGGGGAAGGGGGTCCAAAAGCCAATTTTTTGCGTAAAGAACAAAATGAACGGAGAAAATTTTTAAAAAAGACCAAAAATCAGAATTTTTTAAAAAATTACAAAAACTTTTGTAAAAAATTTTTAAATCCTGGAAAAAAAATTAATAACTTTTCACATCATGATTGACGGATTCCCAATCTGGTAAAATAACATTTACCAATTATTGACAGATGAAAATATTAATTATTGTAATATCAACACCAATCGCTAATTTCCAAGTTTTCACACATCTATCGAACGTAGAAAAAAAAATATCGACAAACATAGAAAAAAAAAGTGTCTGTGAACATTTCAAACCGCACCAAAACTGAGCAGCCTGTGTAGGAATGAAAGAAAAAATAAGAGAGGGGAAATCGACAAAAAAAAATGATATATTGAGAAGTGAGAGATTGAGAAAAAGTTCTCGCACGCGCATAACCGTACATGTTGAACATTAACCAGTATTCATTCAGTATTCAGTGCTAAAAGCTATCAGTTTCTCCACCAATCAAGCAGTACGAATATTCAATAGCCACGCCTTATTGTTCAATATCTTAGAAATAATTTCTTTTCTCAATTTTTATTTTAATTATATTAGCCGTAAAGATAGATTTCTCTATGAAATAAATGAAGTGGATTTAAGAAACTTTATATAATTATTGCGATTCATTGAGCCGTAAAATGATTTTACGTCTTTTTGATGATCGACAAAAAATAAAAAAAAAAATATTTGAGACAGCTTGAGATGGTGCTAAAATAATAATAATAATAATACGTCTTTTTTATTGTGGCTTTGGTCAAATTTTTTGTTTCTGACATTATGGTTATATTTTTAACACCAACCTTCCGGTTTCAAATTAAATTTAAATATGATACTTATGAATTTTTATGATTATGAATTGTTTGATATGAACTGATAGTCGGATTAAAAAAGTTTGCAAAAAAAATCCAGTTTGAAAATTGAATTATATATAACAATATAGATTAAAACTTACATACTAAAAAAAAAGATAATATATAAAAAAAAAAACAATAGCAAGACTTCACATAACTGAAGGTTTTGGGAGTCTGTGCTTCACATGAAAGTCGAGAGAGTCATAATTGTACTGTCCTAAATTTGAGATTAAGTCATTAGTATGAGAATCACAACTAGTGTAAAATCTGTTTGTGAGCTTTAATGCAAATTCACGGAATGTGGGAGTTTTGGCTTCGGCATGAACTTTATCATTAGACACGAAGTCGTCCCATTTGATTCCAAGCATTTGTCTAAGAAGTTTATTTTGGAAGGTCTCCAACTTTTTGAAGTTAGTTTTGGCACAATTAATAAATATCGGACATGCATAAGCTATTATTGGGCGAATTATGGCCTTGTAAATTCTTATTTTGGAATCGATCGAGACTCCTGAATTTCTTTTGAGTAGAGAGTAAAGTGGCGAGTAAGCAATTGATTTTGCTTTACTCAAGACCACGTTAATGTGATGCTTAAAGAGAAGTTTAGTGTCTAAATAGACTCCGAGGTATCGGACATGACTTTTCCAGGTGAGTGAGATATTATCGAGGACAATCTGATCATTTTGGAATTTTTGAATCATTTTTGTTGATCTCGTGAAGATAATGAATTCTGTCTTACTGTCATTAAGGAAGATTTTCCAGTTTTGGAAAAAGCTTTTAAATGCCTTAAGACCAGAGACTAATTTGTGTTTGATGAATGAGAATTTCGCTGAGTCAGCTTCGATGAAATATGCAGTGTCGTCAGCGAACAATGCTAATTCGCCATCAGACGGTATTGGTATGTCATTTATGAAAAGATTAAATAGGTGAGGAGCCATAACTGAGCCCTGAGGCACTCCATGGTGCTAAAAATGTGTAAGCCTAAATATCTCAAATTTCATATCAGCCTATCTGTGTTTTTAGGTTTCGTGTCTTCACTCATTTATAGATAAAAACAAAAATTCATGTCGAGTCAATTTTTGAACGCAAATATGCCATAATGGGTAGGCTTGAAAATAGTAGAAAATCAAAAATTGTAGTTAACTGCCAAAAAATTTAATCGCAGATTGGAAATGCCTAATAATTAAATTCTTTCATCAATTTTTTTACCCAATCAAACAGTAAATAATGAAATAGTCAAGAACGGTTACGCAATTATTGATGTTCTTACAAAAAAAAATCCATTTACTAAAATCAACCACTTCCTGAGTAAATAAACTTCTAAGGTATATTTATACCCAAAGAAAAACGCGAAATTATGGAATAATCGTACATTGATTTATCGATTACACCATTCTCTTGTGGGTAATTCGATTATTGACTTGAAAGAATTTTTTATGGAAAATCGACAGTCCGGTTAGGTACTTAAAGATTATTCACCAAAAATGCTAAATTTTTAAAATATTTTATGGATTTTAGAACCAAGTTTGAAAAATTCCAATTTAAATGAGATCATCAATCAATCAGATAGTATTGCAAAATGCACGCAGACATAATGCATAATAATCAGCCATTGAATTAGAAGAAATTCACCAAACGTGATCAGTTATTTCTAAGCTACCAAATATAGACGAACTTCCATATTAACAGCATGCACGTACACACAATATTTATTATTCAATAGTTTAATGCTATAACTCAAGTCTTAATGTCCATACAAAAAAAAAAACTTCTTCTTCCTCTGCTTCCCGAAAAAAATAAAAACTTTTACTTCATATGCCATCTGTGACTATCTAAGAAGAAATAAGACCAAATGATATCGATCTTTTAAATGTTACTTCTCTCTTACTCATGTTTTGTGTGTGCTGTCGAAGGGTCATCAGCACTTGTTTTTTTGTGGATGGTCCCAGACATTCAAGTGGAAGTTACACAAAACAAAGTAAATAATAAGAAGAAATTTTTCAATATTTTGTACATTTTTCTTCATTTCGAAACAGGTTGAAAGTGGAAAATGTCTTAACGTCTTTTTAATTGCTGGACATATGAAGCAGCAGTTCTCTCGCGCTTCCCTTTTTTTCTCAGTCTCTTATGAGGTACAAAATACAAAATATTTCTTAAATGTTGCATTATTATTCAGGAATGCATCAGCTGATGGATGTATTGAAAGTGTAAGCATATGAATGATTAATTAGTTCCATGGATGCACTACGTGGTGTTCATGAAAATGAAATTATATCACCTCATGAGCACTAATTTCTTGAAATTAATTTTATTTGTATTCTTCCGGTATAATTTGTCACAAGTTTTATTGACGGAATATATTCAGCAGTTTTGCAGTCTTTAATTTATTAAATTAAGGTTTAATTGTTGAGAATTATGTCGTGTATTCATTATAATTGTTCTTTTATTCTTGACGGTAAAATTGATCATTCTTCTTGCTTTCTTTCTTGTAATTCATTTAATTTCTGATAATTTTGTCCACATTTTTGGTTCGTCCATAAAATGCGACAAATTGTGAATAACAACACATAACGAAGTTAGATGTTAGAACGGAATGTGATGATTATAGCCTATAATAATGTACGATAAAAAATTGGAAATTGAACATGCAGCTTTACGCGATGAACTCGTAATATAATTACGTAATGAGCTGCTGACAGTCGAAGTGAAAGATCCTATCGAAATTTATCCAATTTTCAGCATGAAATGCACCTGTGCTTATATAGAACTGATCTACATTCAAGTTTTATTTTTTTTTTTGACTTCAATATCATAAAGTTTTATGACTTGGAATTATATTTAATCAGATGGACTTGAAAAAAGAGAGAAAAAAAGTAAATTTTATTTTATTATTTCAAGCATTGAGTTATGAGGATTCATAAGGCTCATTTTCATGATAATTATTGTTTTGTATGCATACACAACACACAAAAAATATATAAAGCACGAAACCACAAAGTGAAAAGATAAGATTTTGAAGAACATGAAAGAATAAAAGGTAAACAAGACTCTTTTTGTGGTGCAATGTTTTATGAAAAAAATGAAGACGAATAACATGAAACATAAACCGCAGAGCGTTCAAATATTGCCAAAGTGGAATCACCATTTGATGCACCTGGCTATATGAAAAATTGTACGAAAAATTTGAAATTACATTTCCATCAATTTAGAATATTCTTTTGCGTGATGGATGAAAAATCAAATTTTATTTCAAATATCCTGATTGACTCCCCTCAAAAATGTCACCACAGATTGAACATTTTTTTTTTTGGTTATTTCAATTTAAGAATTGCGTCTTTTTTGTGAAGGAAATTTAATTTTTATTTTCACGAATTTTCATCGGAAATTAAAATTTAATTTTGGAAGATTTTTTTTTGAACTGAAAGAATTTTAATAAGGAATAAAATTGTCTGTTTCTTTGAGATGTTTAAATTTTTTAAAAGTCTGATTCCTTTGTATCTAGTTTGTGAAAAATGTTTCAAGCTTTTATCTTTCATTTTAAATTTTTTGAAAATTTAATTTTAAAAAAAAAAATTTCAAATTTTCAATTTTCAAAACTTTGAAAATTTTTCTCAATTTTAAATTTTCAAAAGTTTTAAATTTTCATTAAAATTTAAAAAAATTTCCATGCTCAAAACATTGCACAAAAACTAATAGCCTCAACATAATGCCTCAGGCAACATCAATCGAAATGTCTTTTTATACCAAAAAGCAGCAATAAGAAAAATTTATCAATGAATTGCTGGATAAATTGAATAGAAAGAAAGGAAAGAAAATATAAAAATGTTAAGAGCATCGTTGTTAACTTCCGGTGACATTGAATTCATATTAAATTTCATCAACGCATATGTATGTCTTAATGAAGAGCCTATCGACGACGTTGAATCCAGAATGAATAAGAAGAAAAAAAAAACTTTTAATACACAGATTGAATTGTGCACTTAGAACATGAACAACAATCATCTGGCATCGATTTTCATAGAGAAAACTATTAAACAAGAACGTGGCCGGAAGTAAGAAGCATCAATGAACAATAAAATGAAAGAAAATTTCTCTTTACCTGGTGCTACATAATTTGCATCAAGATCTGTGTAATTAATATAATTGTTTGTAGCTGGCGGATAATCACCAGCGAATGGTGACATGGCGATCATGTTATCACTATAATTGACACTTTTGCGACTGTTTATTTCATTAGTACATTCATCATCACTATTTATATTGAAGCCATAATTTTGAAGGACCATGTTAAGATTGTGGCTTGATATATTATTATTATAGCAACTATTGTTACTACTATATGAGCACTTGATCGGTGCGATGTTCGCGTTAGTCGCGATTTGAGATGGAAGTAGCGTTACCAATTCCAGGATTATGACTTGATTTTTTCACTTTTTCTATAAATATTTTATTTATTTTTTTTTTGGCTGATTCTTTTCAGTTTCACATTCAGTGATTAATTTTTGTTTGCCTTTAATTCACACAAATTGCCCACATTTTTTGCACTAAAAATTCCTTTTTTTTTTCTTCTGCGTTTTAAATTATTTTAATTCTTTTTTTTAATTCAATCTCTGCTTTTCTTTTCCTTTTAATTTCAATTTTTATTTTAGGAAAAAATTTATTCACAGTCAGAAAAATAATCAGAACACAAGTAAAGACACACGTTCATTCAACGAAATTCAACGAGCTTCTGTTTGAGTTACACAAAAAATAAAATTTTCTTCTTGAATCTCTTCTTCATTCATGCTCTCATCGATTGAGTTTCTCTCTCTCGCACAAATACATGCAGACACTCATACGATCAAGTAGTGGTGGGGAAGTAAAGCAAGCATAATTCCATCACATTCATGCATTTTCTCTCACTTTTTTAACACGTTTTTTCTATGCTATGCTTTTATTTCTTTAAGGGTATTTTTTAACCATATAAAATAAATGTATAGAACGGAAGTGATGGAATTGTTTGTTTATGGTTTTTTGAGCATTTTCATTCAACTTCAAATGTGCTGATCGAGTCTTTGTTGTTGTCAATACAATAATGTGTAAGATCTCTTTAATAAACATCACTTGAGGGAGAAAAGGGAGCACATTAGTGTGATAGGGGAAATTTTTGAGTTTGTTAAGACATAAAAAAAAATTCTCAACGTTTCTTTTTGCGACAAACCACCTGTCTTTTTATAGCCAAACTCAACATTTGGTTTCCCAACACACAAAATATGTAGAAAAAAAAATTTTTGGGGTCTTGAAGTTTTTTTACGTAATCCGATATGATTCTTAATATTTTTTAGAGCTTCAACAGCGTAAATTGAGGCATAAATCATTCAAAAATTAATATTCAGTTTGTTTAATGTGTGAGGGTGATGTCTGAAGATTTTTTTTATGGACTCACCCTTCTTGGATTTTTTAAAAGCATTTCTCATGTGCAACAAATTTTTTAAGACCCAAAAAATAATTTTTTTTTGTGACATAAATGAATCTCATAAATCCTCATAAAAATTAACACCGTGAGAATCGAATTTTTTTCCTAATTTTCTTCCGCGTCTCATGGAATTTACTTTTTACCTTTCGTAAAATCCAGCACCCTCAACTAAAATGCATTTTTTTCTTCCACGTCTTCTGGAATTTTTACGTATTATAAAAAAATCCTTGCACCCTCAGCATATTGTCACATAAAACCAACATTGGGTAACATTTAATTAAGGGCAATATTTATGTAGTGACATTTTATTTTCAGACGACATTTAATCAACAATTTGCGTGGGAAATTCTCTTACATACGAGCCTAGTTATTTTTTATCCCCCTCATCAATATCAGCATAAACATACAAGCTATGTACATAGTTATCGTGTGAAATATGTGGAGGTAGTAGAATAACGAAAAAAATGGGAAAAATAAATTATTTAATGCCTCTAATTATCATTTTTTATTCTCATTCTCCCTACGAAAAAATAAAAAAAAAGATATACGAATTTATTTCATAGCTTGAGAGCGTCTAGAATGTCCGAAAATGAAAAAATATTTTAGGCATTCAAACTAAGTTTTATTATTGAGTTTAACGATTATAGTTGGCAATTAATTTTGTCTTCTTGCTTCCAAGCCTTAAATGTATAGTTTTTATTTATTCATTCGATGGACATAGTCATAAATTTGAATAAATAGTAAGTAATGTGAACATAGGGGTCAGTTAATTGTCGTGACTAAATATGTACTAGGGAAGATTTTTTTTCACATACAAAATGTGCATTTCGTTTATAATAAGTGGGTGAAGATTTTGCATAAATTTCTATCTAGTTATTAGGCATTTATGCAAGTAAATAAATCTTCATTGAGGATGATGAGTAAGGTGCTGTTCATAAACTAAATTTGTAAGCTTCTGAATTGATTTCGAGCTACTGGTTTGATAATTTTACTGAATATTTAATGTTTTATTGAGATTCGAACTCATGCTTTATTGATGCTTGCATGTTACACACGATTAACTATCGACGGCTATTTAATAATATATTTGTCCATCAAACTAGCAACTAAAATTGAGTTTTGATGAAAACATAAAAGGAAATGTTGTGGCTAAATTTTGCATTCAAAGAACGAATCATAAGGGTTGAAAACTTCATTAAACTGCCGTTCCGCATGAATCGGAAAGAAATTAAAGTTTTTGGATGATGAGCAACATAATTAAGTATTCTTTATTAACTCTCAAACATGAGAATGTTTGCTATAAATTGTTCTGTATTTATACATGCATTTACTATTTTTTTTCAGTTAGTTACAGGTGTTTACCTATGTCGAGGGTAGAATTGACTGTGTGAAAAATTTTAAAATTCAAAAAAAATATAAGGGTTGGTGGATGTTAATGTGACTTTTTGATTGCATTCTTTACAAGTGTTATGTTAGTGCCGTTGTTTTATTGCTTCTATCCTGAGTATGCAATTAATTGCACTTTAATTGTTGTTTCCTCCCGCATACGTTTAAACGACTTTTTGTGTATTAATAATTTTTCATTCAGAAATTTCAATAAAGACGTTTTATGAATATAGAGTATTAAGCTATTGCTCATTTTAAGTGGAATAAGTAAAAAGCTGAAACCGCCCTTAAAAAATTGCTTTAAATCCTTTAACATAATTTTTCTAGCAGAATCCTTTCATTTTTAACAAGAATTAAATAAGATTAGAAATGCTTCAATAGTTGAGCATAATGCACGTGCGCTTTTTAACAATCTTTCTTTAATTCTCAATGAGCTTCATTCATGAATTTCTATTTTGCTTACTGGAGCATCCCTTTTTTCAGTCTATACCTCATTATAATCCTATTTCTATTATATTTGCATTCTACCTATAATTGCCTTATTGAATTGCACTTTTCCTTTCATTCCTTTTTTATCCTTTCGTTCAAATTGAGCGAGAAATGAGAGTATCTATTCAGTTTTAAATATCATTCATAAGAAATTTTAGCTTATTTTTTCAAGTTTTATTGTTGTTGTTTGTGTCTGTCATAACTTGAAAATTGGGACATTTTAGAGTTTTAAAAGTACTAACATCATTTTTTGCTACTTTGTTAATGTTGTATAAAACTGAATTTCAATTGGAAATTGTACAAATAACGCGAAAATTTTAAAAAACATTTTTAAATTGAAAATAAACAAGGAAGCCATTTTGAAATTTATTTGAATTTTAAAAAGTCGTTAAAACTTTAATAGCTTCAAAATGCGCTAAAGATCACATTCAAGTTTATTTTTGTCACTCTTTGGATAAATTTTAAAAAGAAATCTTTCCATACCTTTATCTCATTATCTTTAACGAATATGAATAAAATCAAATCTAGAATTTCAAGATTTTCTATGATTGTCACGTGGTCACACCCATGAATTTTTATTGTTCATTTTTAAAATCTTACATCCGCTTGTATAGCATACAACATACTTAATCAGAAAAAAATGAAGAAGGTCCTTTTTTAATGCTACTACATAAATGTATACATATTGCCCCCTGAATTTCCCGTCTCAATGAATATTGTACACAACAAAACACAAACTACACATCTCGTTTATCTTGTTCCATCAGATTCGTGATTTGCTTGGAGAGAATAAAGAAGAAATGAAATATTAAATCGTGTATTCACAAGATGTTGATCCTTTTTTTTCTTTTCTTTCCTTTCTCTCTTTACTTCTTCCAGGTATTGCCTGCTACCCAATCGCAATTTTATTCCTATAATACAACACATATCCCTCAATAAAAAACGGAAATGAAATTAGATACTCGTTGATGATGATGATGAAGTTTGATGAAGTGATTTTTATTTTTTTTTCATTCATTCATTCATTCTTGCTTTTAAATGATGATGAAACAAGTTTTTTTTCTACTTCTACTTTATTTGTGATCACAAACGAGCTCCTTGGTAAATAGATATAAAAACTAAATGGCAAAGTTACTGCTGCATATGCTTTTTTTATTATTATTTTTTTCTTCCATCATTGTATACACAATATTCGCTTCTTTTTATTGAGATATTAATAAAGATTTTTTATGGGTTGTCTCTCTTTTTTTTTCTTTAAAATGTAATTAAAGAATTTGATATGAATAAGTATTTCAAAATAGTCTTCTATCGTATTTAAAACATCAACAGTTTTGCTAAAATGTTTCTTGATTTTTTTTTATTCTTTTGTTTCCTAGTCAGGTAAAGGGGAGATTGAGAGTTGAATAAAAATGGAAGATTACTGCCATATTCAATATTCAGTTATGAATTTTAATGAATTTAAAGTAAATCCTGTTTTAGATTTTTTAATGAAAATTTTTAACGAATAATTTTCAAATTTAGTTCAACAGTCTAGGTAACTTGAACTATTAAGTACGGTAAGTAATTAAAAAGAGTAATTTACTATTGGAATTTTATGATTTAATTAAGAAAAATATTCTCAGCAGCATCTCCAGCATTTTAACAAGTTTATAAACATTATTATGCTGTAAAATGCTCAAAATCATAAAACATTCTTTAGAATCTCAGAAATCACATAAAATTTACTGTAATTTCTTAGCCAACACATAATATTTCCTCTTAATGTCCACGCAAGCATATTAAAATTTCTTCGAACTTAATGTTTGAGAAAAAAAGTGTTAAAATCTTGTTTTTATTATTCTGTGTGTGGCTCCTTAATCCTTATAACTTCATCTTACACCTCAATATAAAAAAATATAATTTGTAGGAACATAAAAAAATGTGCCATTGTGATTAATCACCGAATGCAATGATTTCTCAATTTTTTGTGTGAAATTTCTCAGGAAAGGATCAAGAGAAATTAGAAAGTCATAAAAAAGGAAGAAAAAGGTTTGTACGGTGCTTATCGCTCGATCTTGATGAAGGAAAGAAAATGACAAAGGACTTTTTTGGAGTTGAATGTTGTTCATTTTTTGTGTTTGTTGAATGGAAGCATGATCGAGGTAATAAATTATTTTTATAATAAAGAGAAATTTTGTGGGGGTAAATTTGATCATTTTACGGTGGATTAGGATGAATTAATGGGAATATTTAGGATGAGTTTTTTCAATATAGTCAAGTGGAATTGGATTGAATTGTAAACTAAGATTTTCAAAGACATTTTAAAGATTTTTTGTGAAATTAAGATTGTGTGAAAATTGGCTAGAATTAGACGACACTAAAGATTTTAAAAAATAAATTCATCCAGACTAATTTGAGGCCTCCTTTAGGTTCGATTCTTATTAAATGATGGATTCTCAAAAACTTCATAGAATGGATCAAATCCCAAAAATTTTAAGTTCATAAATTTAAATTTTGCTAAAAGTATAAAATTTTTATTCAAATATCAGTTTTTGATCAAAAAAGAATTCAAAAAATCAAAAAATTTATTCTGAAAAATTAATTCAAAATTTGCCACAAAATGTATCAGGATTAAGAGAATCAAAGCAGCATCTACAGCAATAGTGTTAAAAATTTTTACCGGTTGCTGATTTTACTATTCATTCAAAACATTTCAATGACTCTACAATATAAAATACAAATAATTCTTAAAGAATGAATAATAGCGCTTTTAAAAAGTGTCACAAACTATTCATTTAAAGCAAAGAGATTATTATGATTTGTTTAAAATGTATTTAAATAAGAGACAATTTATTGTAAAAATATACATTTGTATGGCGCAAAAAAATGCTAGCAAAATGCTGTAGTGAAGAGAATTATCAAGAGTGTGCGCGGTCAGCGGATGTTGACACATTGTTTGCTGAATGGAGACTGTATGGCTTTTTTAATCTCTCTTTTTTTCATTATATTTTTTTTTTATTCCATAAAATGAAATAAATATATTGAGTTTATTTTATCTTCATTTTTCAAGAGATTCGAGTGTACAGATTGGAATTATGGGGGTTAAAAATAGAAAAAAAAATTATCAGCAATGAAATTTTTCATGTACAACTTGTCGCAGATTTTACACTCGTAAAAATGTCTCATTCCATGAGGCAAATTCTACAAAAAAAAGACACACCGGATGTTAGCTTTGATTTGGATTTTTTTTTTTACTGAGTAAATAAATCTTTGAAATGAAATTTTTTTTAAAAAAAGAAATTTTCATGGAAATTTTTCCAGTTGAAAGATTTGAAAAAAGCGCATGTCCAACAATTAAATGCTAATCCGAGCACGCCCTCGAAATATTTTTTTTTCCTTTTTTTACTCGAAAACATTTTTGAAGAGAATTCGCGAGCAATTTTTTTCGTTAATCTTTCGATTGGTTGGCAATCGCTCGTAAATTTAATTTTTTTGTGTGCAATTTAATTGCCTAGTATGAATTAAATGAATTTTAATTCATGTCTTTGAGAACTGACTACATCATTCATTACTGACCAATTTATGTCTTTAATTAGGCATCAAGGTAATATTTGACTATAAAGAAATAAAACCTCGTTGATTCAGTTCAAAGTTCACGCTTTATTGACAATTCTAACGTAATCTTTTCAATGTCTGCGATCTTCATCTGATGAATGCGAAAATTGAGGTTGGGCATGTTTATTTCAAATTGGTCACACTAGGATAAGCATCAAGTCGAGAAAAATAATACACATATATATATACTTTATTTTATATATAAATTAAAGAGTCCAAATTCAGGGTCAGTAGAAGAGAAAAAAACAAAAAAAAAAGCTATTGAGCAATATGATATTTTCGTTTGGACAACGATAGCTGTGTAATTACATATATGAAACTTTTATGAAATTAAACATTTTCAACGACCTTCAAACGGCATGGATTCGTCATTTTGTAAAAACACCGAAAAATTTATTTTTTCAAGATCAATAAAAACTTTAGTTTTTTGGCATAAATTAAGTTTTACTTTTGTTTCTCAGATGCACATTCGGTTGGTAACATTGAGCATTTGAAGAGATATTGCGTGAAGGTTAAGTATCTGCACAACTAGCTGACCTTTTGCAATTACTTCTTATCCTGTTAGTGGCTGACTGATTTAGTTAATTTTTTGGTGCTTTAATTAGCAAAATATTTGGAATTGTTGAGATTGCTGGAAGTCAGGGGCATAGCCAGAAATTTTTCGAGGGGAAGGGGGGTTGAAATTTTTTTTTACATAAAGGAAAAATTTGTGGGAGAAGGTTGGTATTTTTTTTCTCAAAAAACCCTTAAGATTTATTTGGCTGCTGCTGTTTTGTGGCACTAGAAGCAGAAGAATAGTTTAAAAAATGCTGAATCAAAAATGACTGTAAGGTACGGATATATAAACTATCAAAATAGTTCCAAAATATATATAAAAGATCAATCACGCATAGTAGCAATAAACTAAACCAGCACTAAGCTATGGTAAATAAATTCCTGCACATCCATAACCCAACCAATAAATTTCCAATATAATGCAAAATAAATCGAATTGCACAAGATGACAGACACAAAATGATTGAATAGGAGAGAGAGAAAAAACAAGTAACTTGACTCTTAGCCTAGTTGCGCTTTCAAGCAAATCATTGAATTTTCACAGTGCTTAGACTCGCCTACCTACCATCGCATAAACATCTATCATGCTTTTTTTTTTCATCTACGTACAAAAACAACAGAAAAAGAATGGGAGATAAATTTGAAATCATGCGATCATGAGCCAATGTAGATCTATCGTTTAATGCGTAAGAATCAAAAGATGAAAAGAAACGATGGCTCAACCTCTTCATCGCTCTTTTGTTTACTGAACATCCAATTAAATTTGACTATATAATGATGTAATTCTTCTTTTTTTTCCTATACCGCTATGTGTTTTATGGTAATTCTCTCCATCAGAAATTGAATAATCATCATTATTGAAGGCAGAAATAATTACAGAGGGCGCTCATTCATCTCAATCATAATGGTCCTTTTCCACGAAATTATTATGCATTATATTTTTCCATTAGATTTAAGAAAAAGACATTAAGAATTAAATTATTATTATGATTATTACTACAAACAGAATCTTCACTCTATGCTACTTTGTCAATAAACAATGGGGATTCTTTCACAAACAAATTCATTATATTACACAGAATAATATTAGTTTTGAAATCAGTCTGTTTGTAGCCCTTCTTTTCATCTCTTTTTTTTTTTGATGTTCCTCAATAGTTAAAATATTGATACAATTTAATGGAAATCACTTTCATTTGAATAATAAAGGAGGCATTGTTGTAACATAAAATTTAATTTCATACATTGCTCAATTCAATTTGGAAACAGCTGGATGGAAAGGAGTAATTGTGTCACAGTCAGTAACTACTAAAGATGGTGTTAAGGGGGATTTTTTTTTTTTCGGAGGCTATTAGCGTCAACCGCTGTTCTTTCATCTCATTATACGTGATTTAATAAACACTGCACCAGTTATTGGGTTCTTATTCAGAATACGACAATGAGAGATCCACAGCATGCGGAAATAAGAATTACCGGGAGATTACTAAAGTTCTTCATCTTCTTCTTATGCTGCTTGGTTCTTTATTGTGATGACTTTGAGTCGCATAAAAATGGCTTTATTAGTTAAATTCATGGGTAATTTTGACTTTATCTGATCTAAATATATTTTTTTGTGATTCGTGCGGTCACGAATTGCTGCTATTAATTAATCATTATTATAAAGGTGTTTAGATCTTGAGATTTTCATATTTTTATAACAATAATTAATTATTTGTTAGATGTTAGAATGAACAAGTGGTTTTTCATTTTTTTTTGCATTGCCATTGACGTTCGACATTACAATGTTGATGTTTCATTATTTATTGTATAATCAACGTTTTTCCAATGACGTACAGATATATTTTCATGTTGACTGGGGTTACATATAATATTTAATTAATATAAACAGATTTTTTTGCTGAATAATCATTGTTTATGGTAGAGTTGAATAGTTGAATAATTTTGAGGTTATGAATTTGATTGACTCGTGATTTTAAGGGTTCTAAGATTTTGTTACGATTCTCGTATAAAATTTGTAAAGATCAAGAGGGGAGGGGGCAAAAAAGGCATTTTAGCTGTTATAAATTATACGAATAGAGTGTTAAAAAGCTAATTTCAGAAAGTTTACATTTTATAGAAATTATAACCTCAAAAATAATTTCAAGATGGAAATGTTTTCAATACAAATCCTTTGTGAACCTCAATCTATTCCTATTCCCTCGATTATATCATATTCTGCCAAAACTGTCAAATTCTCTCTTTTGACGTCAATTAAAAAATTATTAATTTACTTCTCAGCATAAATTAAATTCGTATTACTTTGTCAGAACCAAAAAATAAGAATTCTGAGGGAGAATTAAATAAGAAAACGATTGTAACAAAGTTAAATGATTTAAAGTTGAAATAAAAATTATTTTTTATTTTCGCAAGAAAGAAGAAGTAACGAAAAAAAAGTGAATGGGATGGCATTGATGATATCATTTCAATAAATCTTAAGTTTGAGAAGCGACTCGTACATATCTTTACGATTCTCATGAATTCAGAACTCGATGATTATTTCACATAACAATAAGTCATTAAATCTCATTATTTTTACTTTTTTTTAAAAGTATTTTCCTTTATGTTGTTAAAGAATGTATTCAAAGTCTTGTAAAGTAAAGCAAATGTATCACACATCGTTGCCAACAAAATGACCATCACTTTTCGCCATTAACATTCATTTTTCCATTTTGGTGAATTTTCGTATAGACACATGTACAAAAGAGATTGCTTCTGGTTAATTATACTTTATTTTTTTAATGTTCTTTCATAACAACTTTACTATCGCGACTATTTTTTTTATTTAATATTCCAAAAAAGACTCAAAAGTGCGTAACGAAATATATTTTTTTATTTTTGCGATTTTTTATATTCGATAAAAAAAGTACTTCTTTATTATTTAGGTGGTTTCAATGACCAGTCAAAAATTACATTATGTTTCTGGGTCCGAAACAAAGCTCGACCACTTTACGGTTCTGTGAATTTTAATTAAGAAATTATCGAGTTACATGATTAAAGACAAAGACTCACGAAATGATTAGGTGACGTCATGCAACTTTCTAATTATTTTCGTCACATGTCGTATTATTGTCGTTCTTTAAACTTGTCTTGATTCTGGGAAATTCTTTTTTCTGTGTGGCAATAAGCACAACATGTTCAAAGTGCTCAACACCAGTAGCTGAAAGTCGTAATCTAAGAAAAAAGACCATAAAAACATGGCCTAACCAAGACTTTTTTTTATTACTCTTGACGAAATCACCTATAATGATAATCATCTAATTATGATTTCTTCTCGATCTTAAATTATCCCTCGAGAAGAAAGATGATTCAACACACAATATAAGTATAATGAAAATTGTAATAAAGCTTCCAATGATGAAGATTCTAGGCCGACAAAACAATTGATGCGCGCCGACATGGTCCGTCATAAAGTAAAAATTAACACACATTACATTGTCTTCTTTTTTGAGTCGGATTTTTTTTATTGAAGTCTAAGTGATTGGGTGTTCAGATTGGTAAGAAGAAGTGAATTTGATCATGTTTGTTTGATTTTTTTGGGGAATATTGAATGTATTTTGTTGTTGGATTGATTAAGAAGTACTCTTGCTATTCTTCTAAACATGATTTGTCAAAGAAGTAGCAATTTTAATGGATAAATCGGCAAATATTGCTTAAAAACTTTTCTATGCGAAAGAACACGTGTTTTTTTTAAAAAAATAAAAATTTAAATTAAAAAAATCCGTTAAATCTCAAAATTACTTTATGCGTTCTAAACACATTAAACCTGAACTTTTTACCAAATTTACGTTCAAGAGCCATTGTGGATTTATGGAAGATGGCTTGATGATGATGATGATGATGACAAGAGTATAAGAAGTTAAACATCGATCTTCTGTAGCAAAAGCATGTTGATGTCACAAATTACAATGTATAATAATTCAGAAAAATACACAAAAAAGGTATTTTTTGATGAATCATGTAGTAGCGAATGAGCATCAATGAACATGAGACATGAATATGAAAAAAGAGTAAATAATAATATTTCACAGCGATGATTAAAATGCGATACGAAAATTGAATGTTAATTTCTTACTTCATTTGCTTTTGCCTATGTGACTATAGATAATTCAAATAGTAGGAAAAAAAAGATTGGAAAGAAGAAAGAGACGAGCGACGTTGATGAACTTCCGGTCGTTTAATTCATTTTGATCGTTTTTTCATTCTCGTGGAAAAGATGTGAAGTAGAATGTAAGGAGAAAGATGAATACAACTAGAGAAGGCATAGCTGTAGTCAGAGATTGTAATTAGAGGCCACTTAATTGAATTATCTTTTAATTTTTTCCCCCACTCAAAAAATTTTTTATTTCATTTTTTTGTGAGGTTTAAATTTTTCTATGAGAAAAAAAAAAATCAGTTTGAATTGGAAGGCATCAAACAAGTACAAAAGAATGATGAATAAAAAAAAAATTGAGCATGAGAGAGAAAGAACAATAAATCAATTTATGATAAACATAAAGCATATATAGACAGCTTGTTTATGTTTATGATTTTCGGATATTAAAGAAGCATAAAAATCTTCTTTTTCGATTGAAAAAAATGAGTCAATAAAATACATTTTTTATTATTCATAACATTGTTAAATGCTGAACATTTTGTTTCTTTCCGATTGACACAATGCCATCATAAATTTACTTTTGTTTTATTTCCTAATGAAAAAATAAAAAAATTTGAATTTTATTAATTTTAAAATACGCACTCGATGAAAGAAAATTTGACCATAAAAAGGTGAAAAATTGTAAATTGTCTCGATTTTATGTCAATAAAATTTTAGTTTGGAAGTCTAATGAGAATATTGACGCATTTATTAAAAGCATAGAGATGTGAAGAATTTAAAAGAAATCCAAGAGTTCAATTCCTATCAAAATAGATTTCCTGTATAAAACACATACTAGCTTTATGAAAGATTCGATAATTGTCAATTAACATTGTAAGAATTTCACAAGACAGCAAAATCAAGCCAAACCAGTCTCCCAACAAACTCGATCAGCACACTTTAAAACGATTAAGTCAACGAGCTAAAAAACTGATCATAAAAGTCCAATTATTTAGCTTAAAAAAATGTGCTAAAAATGTCTCAAGGGAATATAAATTCCAAATAAAAGCAAAGAAGAAGATTTAAAGAAAATATGTTTTGGACTCATTTAATGGGATCAATATAGTGCGCTTCATTCAATTATTGATCAATTTCCGGTCGTTTTCGGTTTTTGTGGCAAAAAAATTAATTCTAAAAGACGAATTTTTCAAATATGATCACATCAAGGCACACAAAAAATACAAATCGATCGATTCGCCACGCGGCTAATTCCTCGAATCAAATGTCTGCATTTTGTTGTTATTCAATAATTCAAGTCATTTTTTATAGCGTATTAATGCTCTACGTGCAGTATTAACACACAAAAAAATAAATTTTTAAAGAAAGACCCACATTTTGATGTAGACGTACGAAAAAAATATTAAAAAAACTTTATGGATATTGAAAGGAAAGGAAGCGGAGAGAGAAAAGAAATGAAGAAGAATGCATAAAGCATAAAGTGTATGTTGTGATATGTGACAGAACCGGAAGTCGCTTCTCTTCTCTCTCTAGGTTAGTAATGCGTTCTTTCAACAATCTCTACTTACTTCGAATGTATAATGATTTTCTACTGTTTACAAGACGAAGAAATTTATTTGGAAATTTTTATATATTTTTGTGGAACTTGATAGCTGACTGACATCAATGTGCTCTCCTTTTTTTTTGTGTATGCTTGATATTTAAAGAAATTTCATCTCAATTGCTCCCTTTTATATACGCACTTTGATGCTCTTCGAGTGAATTGAAAAATAAATTGAAAATTTCCTTTTAATTTTTCAACTGAACACGTGCGAATTTCTTTTGTTTATTTTTCGTCTACGACTTGTAGAATAACAAAAGGACATAGAAATAGCACGAGAGAGAACGATAGGATGTTGACGCCTAATCCATCAACTCTTTCAAACTATTTTCATTCATATTTTGACAACGAATTAGAAGAATAGAAGATTAGATGTATTGAATGGTCTAGTTTGGTCTAGAACGCATTTTGGAGGATGTATATTGACTAGACTAGGGATGATTGAATGCTACTTTAAGAAGATATGACCAATTTGAAGAAAAATTGATCAAAACTACCCCATGACCCTCATGTAGCATTTAAACACAAAATTATCAAGAACTACAACTGATTGAGATAACAGCATTAACATGAACGCATAAATATTTCATCATAATCATCCAAAGTGCATTGACTATCAATTTCAAAGAAAGAATAATTTTTATGCTAATAATAACATAAAAGAAGAACAATGACGAGCAACTATACGTGGCAACAGAAACACATGTTTATCATTGAGTTGTGTTGGGATTCTAGGAATGAATTGATTCAGGCACTGTGCGGTTTTTTTTTGTGTCCACAATCTTTACATATGTTCCCCATTATTGAGAATACATGTTGTTATATTGATAAGGGAAAATAAATAAAATATGCAGAACACTTTATCATATTTATATATTTTTTGTGACTTTAAGGAATGACAAAATAAGAAATTATCTTGTGCGGTTGATTGTGTCAACATGATGCAGCTTGAAGCAACTATTTTAAATATTTATTGCTGATTTCTTGCATCTGCTTGATTATGCGCATTAATTAAACTATTTTAATAGTTTCTCTTTATTATTGACGCGATAAAATTTGCATAAGTCGATGCAGAACGAATTCTCGATTCTTATTGACCGACAAGTATTGAAAGAAAAGACCTTGTTCATGTATGTTTCTTTCCCTATCCTATGAATGATATGATGAAAACAAAGAGTAACTGATAATTTGCCATAATTTCGTCAACGTTCATAAAAAGTGTTTTTATATCAAGGCAAAAACGTTTAATGACTTTATGTGTGGGTTTTTAAAGCACTTCTTTCTCTTTCGTTTATCAAGATTCGTTTATTTTTATGAGAATGTCCAAAAAGTCATTATCAATTTAAATTTACAACACGCCAAAAATGTGCTAATAGACATTAAAGTTAAATGCATAAATGAAAAGCACAAATGCTTTCTTGCGTGTCATGTACAGCTTATAACTTGTTTCTTTTGCTGCTAATTTTCATTTTCAGACTCATTATGACTGCATAAAGTTTGTATGGAGATAAATTTTAGGGATAATGAGATTGTCTTGATGAGTATGATTGGATGAAGTAGATGATCGGTTATTTTGAGGTACTGACCTGTTCTTTTATAGTTTAAGGTTTACAGCCTTTTACATCATGTATAATATCATAGATCTACAAGAAATGGTAATCATGGCACTTATTCTACGCATCTTAGTATCATTGCTAATATCGATGATGAGAATCAGTTTTATAATTCTTCAGAGATGTAGAACAGTTTCTATGTCTGAGCATCGACTCTCCATGTATATGACTTTATTTTAGCAATAACTATTTTTTGGAATAATTTTTAAAAATGTTTACGACCCCCATTAACCCCTTAATCCTCCACCACTGACATTCATATATTTTTTTTAAAAAAAAACATCAACTAAGAGAATAAAGCAGTAACAGCAAGCAGCAGCTTCTGACTGGCAAAAGTGTATAGTTTAACTACTACATATCATAATTATTTTAATCACTCACTCTACTATGCACATTTATAATGATACAACTTATGGTACAAAAAAAGAGAGAGACACTAAGCGTATTGTATGTGTCCGGCGGGATTGTCAGTGTTGGAAGCTTTCCATCAATGAATTAAGCTGAATGAATATTCATTCAGGTTTATTGAACTCATTTCATTTTGCTCAATGGAAAAAAAAGTTTAATTTACTTGAAATCTTTTTTTTTGTTAGTATTTCAGCAAGTAAGTAAGTGACAGGCCAGTAATCGTAATCAAATTGGATTGTAAATAAAGAAGGATGGATGGATGGAATTGAAGAAGTTTATGCATTCGCAATTGACATATCCAACTTTTTCTTCTGCTGTCATTTTGCATTTACTTACATGAGACAATAATATAAACATGTACTTATAATTAGCCAGTGATGGATGCTTGTGGTCAGGGGAGTATCATGGGGGATTATGGAGTGTAGTTATTGCTGTATATTCTTTGATTAGAAGACAGAAAAAATCATGAAAATTTTGTAAAAATAAGTAAGTTCAATTCCCAAGATTTGGAGCTAATTTCTACACTAAAAATTCAACAGCATACACATCCATAAGATAGAGCATCCATCCCTTTTCAACTTAATTATGCTTCGGAAGTTCGATGAAAAATTGATTCATTAATCGATCAATTCTAGTTGTATATAGTACAGCAAATAAATTTATAGGCATTTAACGACGTTTGACAATGTTGGATGTGTACATAAAAATCTCATTTTGCGCATTTTCTGCATGATTTGCAATGTTTGTTGCGTGATTGCAAGCGTTTGTCTCGTGAGCTGCACAAGAGTGATTAATTATTTTCTTATTAACTTCAATATTCCAATTTTCTCTTTTTTTCTTCTTCATTGATATTATGCCATTACGTTTATATTCCATTGTCTCGATAGTTGCCAATCTTACTACAATCAACTAATTATGCTGTATTTTTGCGCGCAGCAAGAGAGAGAGTGAGGTGTAATGGATAAGCAGGCACATATTTAGAGGTGGATAAAAAGACCTTTAGGAATTTGTCTTTTTTCTCTCTTTTTCTTTGTGCCTTTATATGCTTTTTTTATTTTTTTAAAAATCTCCGCACATCGATTGGAAATGAAAGAATGGAGAAAGAAAGAAAAAATTAATTTGCTCACTTTTTCAATGTTTAATAATAATAAAAAAGCGCAACAAAACGGATGGACGGAAGTGGAACCGTTATCAAAGTGATTTTTATAGCTTTTCAGACACACATGTGTGTACATAACACACAAAAAAGAAGAACTTGAAAACGCATAATTTAGCATCATTAAAAGCATGGCACAAAACAATGAATATTATTGCATTGAAATGAAAAAAAAAAATATGAAAACAGTTGAATTGGAGATGGACATGGTGTGTGTGTGTGTGTGCAGTGGTCAAAGAGCATTTTATGATTACTGACCGTGATTTGGTTTGATTTGTGGTTGCATTGTGTCAAAACTTTTGAATTTATTACTATTTATGAGTTAACTGTTTAAGATTTAATCATTGTTAAGTTCTTCTGTCCCTGATTGTTCCGAAACCCCCTATCAAAAATATTCTGACTATATCCCTGCAATAAATGTGGTCACATCAACACAAAACTTCAAATATGAATCCTCTAGACACCGAACCGCATTATTGTCATGGTCCGAGGATTTTAATTAATTTTTCAACTCCGTTTCTCTTTTACATACAAATGTCCAAAAATATAAAGCAATTTTCTGATGAATCAAAAATTTAATTCCTATATACCCAGAAATCTAAAAGGTAAAGATCCAAAAACACACAAAAAAATGTCGATTTCCATAGTCAATTTGTAGCTTAATGTCGCGAGAGAGAATTATCCATAATCACAGTTTTGTGATTTTTGTGGATCTCATGTGTACGATATGACCACTTAAAAGTTTAAAAATAAAATTAGAATTTTTGTTGAGCTTAATTACATGGCAGGCTCGAAATCTAATTTACATAAAATTCAAATTTTTTTTTGAGTTTCTTTGTTGTTCATTTCGGTCAGAATTAATTTTTTTCCAGCTGAACAAAAAGTTTTCTTTTGTTTTTTTTTATTCATTTGTGGACTCTGACAGTTCGTCTGTGTTATAATATTGCCTATTCTATACATATATGTGTATATGTCTCATCAACAACAATCACCAAAAGAACGAGCTCGACCGTGAAATAAACATGGTTTTTAGATCGAAAATTTTTTAAAATTCTTTTTTCTTTTTTGATGATACGCGAAAGTGAGATGGAAATAAAGGTTTATTTTGAGGGAGTCAAAAACGCAATGCGAATCGGTCAGCTGAGTCGTAAAATGAATAAATATTCTATGGAAAAAAAAGATTGACGCATCGTATAATAATAACAATACATTTGTTTGATGTACGATTGAAAATAGCGCTCGTTTAAAACAATTTTTCACTATTTTTTTCACTGTTTAAAAATGTGTTGTACATTTCTCTAATTTTTCACACTTTTGTTGCCTGATTGTGTGGCTTGGTTTGTTCATTTTGTCTAACTTCGTTGTTGACCACAAATCCATTCAAACCCCAAAAAATATCAACTTTCAAAATATCAGTACCAAATGCGCTTCAGTCACTAATGTCTATAAACATCCCAGTCACATTTTTCATTCATAATTCGACAAAGTTTTCTGTTGTGTTTCATTTCATGTTCAACAATTGCCATTGACCGTTTTGAAATTTAAATAATCTCGTTGAACAATTGTTGAAGAAAAAAAACTAAAACTAAAAAATGTTCTTTTTTTGAAGAGGCACAGTAGACACAAAAAAAGTGACAGAGGTAAAGAATTGCTTGTACTTACCACCAGCAGGAAAGTTATCTT
Organism: Chironomus striatipennis; assembly: GCA_026123125.1. Taxonomy (NCBI): domain Eukaryota; kingdom Metazoa; phylum Arthropoda; class Insecta; order Diptera; family Chironomidae; genus Chironomus; species Chironomus striatipennis. The sequence continues at coordinate 40,912,026 of CM047393.1, read as the reverse complement.
GTCCATTTAATTGATTGCTATTGTTGCTACTATTGTTATTTGATGATGAATTCGTATTTGTTGTCGGTGTATTGCTAGTACTACTATTGCTAATGAAATCACTTAAGTCCGTTGATGATGTCGTTGTATTTGTGTTTACATTTTCATATAAATTTTGTCCGTCATTTGACGATGACTTTTCACAATCTGTTGAGGAAAGGATGGAATAGAATTTATTTTTATTTGTATGTTAGAAATGTAATCAAATTTATTCTACAAATGTAATTTTTCACTTATGCTGAAGGAAATGTCAGTAAGTGGACATTTTTATTTCTTATCTTGAAAGTCTTGAAGAAAGGAAATTGTGAGGAAATTTTTTTGATTTTACAGGCGTCAGCATGAATTGAGCAATTTTTATCGTAAAATTAAATAAAAAATGGTTTGAAAAGATAAATTAAAGTTGATAACAGAAACGCATACTTCGATTTTGAATTTTAGGTAAGTTGTAACGGTTTTATGAGATTCAAAAATTCTGCGACGCCATTTTGAATTTTTCTTCGTCTTTAAAGTTATTTTGAGTTAAAAACATATTAAAACGCTTTTATATAGCAAAGATTAGATCTTAAATGCTTTTTATACATAGCAAAAGTCTTATTGTATTGAAAAATTTCAGAAATTCTTTCAAATTTGTAGAAAAATTACGAAAACACAAAATCTTTTCTCCAAACAACACAAACTGCATCCCTTTCTCATTTTTTTTTTCATCAAATTTTCCGCTTCAAATAAAAAATAAAATGCCAGTGAAAGGTTACAACCCTTTTCCTTCTATCTCTTCATCGTAACCAAATTAAGGCATTCAATTGAATTTTCATGTTTATTTGCTGTTCATTCAACTCAATCAAGTAACATGCAATTTGATTTTTAACAATTGATCCAGTATTAAATTAAATGTGCAGCAACAAGTCGCTCTTTATGTTTCTCTTTTTATTCTGTTGCAATTTTAAATTTTTTTTTTGTATTTTGTAATTTGAAATTTGAAATGGAATTAAAGAAAGAAGTAAAAAAATCAAAAGGGTCGCTTCTTCTTTTGCATTGTTGGAATGATTTAGCCATTATTTGATGTATTTATGTAGATTGCTAGGAAAAGTAGATATAAAGGAATCTATCTTATTACACAAAATTGAATAAAAGTATTGCAAAATATGTTAAAATTTTCCTGTGCCTACCAATCACACCCATCGTAAACAGCATAAATCTGGTCTAGGTATGAGAATAATTATAGTATGAAAAGCACAACGATAAAGATCAAAGTGCTACCATCGAAACACTCTCTCATTTTAGATGTATACATTATGAAAATTATATCTTTCTGATTGGTTTATTTTTGAGAATTTACTCTTCTGTTACCAACTTTATTTAGAATCATAGAATTAAATTCGAGTAGAAATGAATTCAACGTCTATTGTTATTCAAATTAGTGATTATTTTTCTTTTACATTTTAATGCGTAAAACATTTTTTAATAATAGTAATATTACTGAATTTGTAATGGAATCAGGTTTTAAAGTTCATGGAGAATGGGCTTACCTTTTAATAAAATTTCTAAATGTTCCCAGAGAATATCTCCCGTGTACATCGGTGCAACTGCTAAGAAACCTTCACGGCCCAGTCCTACAATATCACGTCCATGCATTTTGAAGAATGCTTCAAAGCTATTTATTTCTAATGAAAATTCTTTCTTTGCCCAGTTGAGCCAGATTAGAACATGCTCGGGTGTCCATTGACGAGGATCTGAAAAGAGAAATTTTTTTATTTTTAGTTTAATGCTAGTCTGAGATTTCTATTGTTTACTAATCAAAATCAGCACGCGGCCCACTCAAAACAACTATAAGCAGTTATTCTATTGTGTCTCGTCTTCCAACCATTTTTTTTTTTGACATTGAAAATTTAAATCAATTTTAGCATGCGGGAAACTGCTCATGTTGAAATGTGCATCGCAAAAACATATTTAATTATTTATTACTGCCCGAACAAAAAAAAGCCACACAAAAAATTGTAAATTCCAGCTGATAGAGTTCATCAACAATTTTTTTTGATGGTCATTTGAATGCAAATTTCCTTTTAATTAAAATGACCGATAATTTCCATAATAGCTTGATTTACAAAGAAAGATTCGAGACGATTCACATTAAAATTAACGTTACGTGTTGTGTATTTTATACTTTTTTGTGCCTTTTTGCTGATTCCTCGACAAAAGTAATAATTTAATCGTTTCTTTTGTTTTTATTTGAATTCAACAAAGGAGATGGAAAATTGTTGCTATTTCTGAGATATGCGGTGTTGGGTAAAGGGAGAGGAACTTTGAAGTTATTTGAGACTTTTTGAGGATTTAAAGAAAAATGAATGAAAATTATTTTTTTGAAAAAAATTGTTTTTTTTTTAATTTTTTTATTTTATCCAGGTATGGCGAACGGTTCTTATTTTTTGTGTTCAGAAACAAAAAGGTACCTTATTTTATCGTTAAAGTACAAAATTTGAATTTCTGAACACACTCAACAAAAATTTAATTTTAGAAAAATTTTCATTTTGCAACAAATTTATTCACTGGATCTTAATTAAAACCGTAAATCATGATAATTTAAGATTAATTAAACATTTAATCATACTCTTGACATAGAAATTGATCAAATTTTGTTGATATTTAACTTATTTATTTATTTAGTGTTAGTAAACTCAGAAATTTTTTTAAATTTTTCAAAATTTATCGGCCAGAGAGTTGTTCGCCAAACCTGGTATTTTATATATTTTTTTTTAAAATTTCAAATTTGATTTTTTTAGGTAATTTAAATTTTTTTAAAGTTTTAAATTTTTTTTTAATTTTTTTTCTGTAAAATTGCAAAAAAAAAAAATCATTTAAAAATTTAAAATGAAATCTGAAAAGCAAGGAAAAATATTTCTTTTTTCAAATTTAAAATTTTTAAAACTTCAATAATATTTTTTTTAAAATCATATGATTTAATTAAAAAATCTCTAACGTAAAATTCCCCATCCTTGCTAAACAAAAATTTAATAATAATTCTGCTAAGAAGCACAACAAAATACGGAATAGGTAAGGTAAAAAAAGAGTTTATAATAATAAATTAAATGCTTCACCTTAATTTAAAATTTAAATTTTATTCTTTATTTTTCGATATATACACAACTCATATAATATGAAAATGTATAAAAGCAATTTGAGGTTCTTTTTCTTCATTTTTCCACACACAACTTTTATTTTATTTTAAGCTGTAGCTGTATAAATAAAGCATTATTTGTGTTTTGATGAAATCGCAGTGCAAAAAAATAACGAAAAAATTACGCAAAAAGCGAGTGCATTTTAATGAAACTGCATAAATAATAAATCTTCGGTTCAAAATGATGATGTGAAATCAGAACCGTCATCGTGTGCTGGATATTCATTCTCCACGTGCATAAAACTTAAATTGTTTGTGTGAATGAAGACGAATTTAATGTTTTACTTTAGAGTTGTGCGGTCGAAAAACAAAGCACATAAAAAAAATTTTTATTGGAAAGGCAACAAAGAACTTCTTTGACATTGGAAGTTATAAGATAGAGAGAAAATATTCTCAGAATACAGGCAGGTGTTCATTTATAAAAATATGTCAAAAATACTGGCTGAGCATTAATTAAATTGCACTTATTTATCACATACAGACAATGGCACATACCTTTGGTAATTTTATATGATTGTACTTCTTTTTCCCAGGACGCAAACGATGCATGTAGTGCTTCAGTTAGTTTCTTATTTGTTCCAGGCGTCAGCGGTGGCATCTGCGGTTGATCTGCAAAGAGAGATTTTTTTTTACATTGTAATTAATTAAAATGCAATTAAAAGATAATAAATTTGTGATTAATGTCCAGTTTTTTTTTGTTGGATATAATGGATATTGTAAGCTCATGGAAATGATGAGAATGCCAGAGAGTAATGAATGAGATAGCAGAAAATTAATGACGAAAATCGCATTTTAATGTTTACATGTTATCATCGTACGTTCAGAAGACGACGAAATGGAAAGTCCCATCTGAGTGCGATTTTTATGAGGGTATGGGTGGTTATTAGGGTCGCTTTGGATGGTGTGATGCTGATGGGTTGTAAGTTAAAGCTGGCTTTATTCAAATTCTTAAAATGTATAAATCATTGTTTGGACACATCTGCATCGATATTTCAGGCCAGGAGGGTTCAAGGGATCCTTCAACTTTTTGAGAAGAAAATTTAAGAGCCAAAAAGCTATTTAGTTACTTGATCTATAGATTCAAAAATAGATTCCATAACTACTGAATCACAAAATCCAAACAAACTCAAAATTCCCCCCAAAAATACGCCACTTCCATCGCTAATCCCCAAGAACTTTCCTACTATCTCTCAGATTTCAAAACTGCATGACAACGCAGGCATTTCTCTCATAATATTTAAGTCTACTACTCATTCATTCATTCATTCAATTTTTTTTGAAGGCGTTGCCACAGATTTCTTTCTCCAGCTACTTCGTCAGCTTCATTGCTTTTCATTTTCTTCACAGTAAACGCGGAGATCGTTTATCATCATTTATTGCTATTCTCTATGCTCAATAAGAACGTCATAATTATTTTCTAGTGGCTTTGGTAATTGTTTTAAGTCTATATTGTGGTTAGAATGGATACACGAGAGAGGAACGAAAAAAAGTGCAAAAGCAATACAGGCAACAGGTAATCATTTTAAGCCATCGTAATTACATTTTTTTTTGCTGAAATATCTCCTTAACGAGATGAATGGATATTAAGATTATTAAGAAGACTGAAAAGCAAGAAGAAGCAGGCAATGACTTAACATTACGATGATCTTTGTTTTTTTGTTTTGACAAGTACAACATTGAGTAGATTTTCGAATATAAACTGCTGCATGGGCTATTAGAATCTGACTGACTCACTTCTCGCATTTAATGTTTATGTCTGCATACACACCGAGCATCACTATCATTCATTTATCATTCACCACATAATGAATAAAAGTAAGAACAAAAAAAAAAATCAAACAACACAAAAACCTATCAGTTAAGAAAAACAAATCCTCACAGTCATGTGTCGACAACACGAAACCGCAAAATAGCGGTTAATAAATCATCAAGAAAATTAGTTATTTAAGTAAATTAATTTCTATACTTGTTGGAGATTCTGCGAGAAGTGCTGTTGAGTCAAGTAGTTGAGTATTCAGTGGGCTTAACATCAGACGGGCTCTGATTTAAATCTGTTATTGTTTGTTTAAATTTTTGCGGGTTGAAAAAAAAAATGCTGGCTGAATGTCTGAGAATTTGCCAAGTTTATGATAATTGGATTTGTATTTTTTTGGCTGGAAATATTTTGATGGGAAATTTTAGAGCTGCAGGTCGACAATTAATTAAATACGTTAAAATTTTAAGATCCAGTCAGTTAAACTACCAGCCTTCAATTTACTCAATTTATTTGCACAACAAATTCCAATTTGATCCGGTTTCACGACTTATTACCTCAATTCTTCTAAATTACTTAATCTGAGCTAAAAGCTTTAATCCCAGTTATGAAAATCATCACTTAAAATTGAGAAAACACAGAAAGTGCTCCGCACGATAATTTTTCATTGTGTGAGAATGTAAATATTAATATTAAGCCTCACATGCAATTTCTAAATTATCATAGCATTGCAAATAATTTCATTGATTAATTCCATCATACAGGCAACGATCAATTCATTCATCAACTCAGCTAGCTCTCATAAACTTAATGAGTTTTATCATCATCAATTTTCTATCCATATACATATATATTTTTTTATAGATCCACAACAACAGTTCTTATTCCATCTCAAGTGGCCACTCCATAAATATTATGTGTATCTGTCCATGCAGACAATTTTGATACTCAAATAGAATTAAAATAAATTGATTTTTGCTTCTTTTTTAAAAGAACTTTCAATCCATTGGAAAACATTAAGTGTACACTTCATCAATCTATGATGTGTTTCAGTTGAAGTCGTTCATTTCATTAATGCGCCTTCTTTTCTTCATGTTCATATCATGTGTACATATTCATATGATGATTTTTAAAGAGAACTAGCATGGAAAATTGTTAATAATTATGTCTAGTGATTTAGACGCATTTTTTAGGTAATTTCAATATTTTGAATTTGTAACGTATTTTAAATTTCAAATTTTAAAATTGCTAATTTTTAACGTATTTTTTTCATTCAAATTTTTGAGATCCTTAAAACTTTATGTTAAGTAAGAAATTTCAATAAAATATTGCCCAAAAGACCCTAAAACAGCCAAAGCATACACCGAACCACATAATCCAGTCAAAAATCATGCTAAACGTACATGCTTTAACAGGCTAATCGGGGCATCATTGAAAGAATCATATTTTAAGTACAGATGAATAGAAGGAAAGCAAATCATGGTGGTCATCATAGCTGAATACATCATAAGAATAGAATGAGCGGGCTTTTAATTCATTAAGCAATCAATTCAATTCTTCATCCCTGATCATTAATAGTGTTGTATTTAAAACATATATTGTTGTTATAATAACCAAAAACAAGTAGTAAAGATTTAACAGAGAAAGAGAGAACATTTTAATGTTCAATTGATAGGCCTCTAAGTCTTGATTGACTCATTAATTTATGATTTAATGCATTCATGTATGTACATAAATTAAACAGAAATATATAAGCGAGAGTTTCAAGTGCAATGCATGCGAAATATATGTTGTGTAACGCATTCTGTTGTAAGATTTCACCTTCAAAATCAGTGAAAAAGAAAAATTATGTGTATCACTTAAGAAATAATATATATATGGAAGGTAAAGAAGGCAAAAGTGATGTGACTCTTTGATGCGAGAATCAACAATGTGAAAGAGAGAAAGAGTCGGCAGAAGAACCGAGAGAAAAAAAAATACGTTTTGTCGAAGTATAAAATTATAATAAATTATGAAGCTTTGTGTCTGTAATATTTGTTATATGATTCATGTTTTGGAGTATGGTCAGGGGCTGGTCATGGGGTGCTGGTTGATGTTTCTGTGTCATGTTGGATACTGATCAGGGTTGCCCTTTATTGCTTCATAGAAACTACAGTATCTGATTTCAGTATAAGGCTTATCTACCCCCAAAAGCACTGGTATATAAAAAGTTAGAAAACTAATTTGGGTTCACGAGTATCCGTCCATAATCTTCTGAATCTCTTACTTATGTATCATGTCAAAAAATTCTCAAAATTCTGATTCATAAAGCCACAAACCCTGACAACAATTTGTACTACAAACATTTATTAAATAAAAAAAATTATAGATTACAAATGATCCTCTAAATGACTATCATATGAATTTAGTAGGATTTGCCTCCCATAATTCTTTATTACCGTTCCTAAATTTCATCAGACATCAGTGATATAAATTCATTCTTTTTCGAATTTTTTTAAAATAAAAAATAAAAGCATTTCAACTTGTGAACGCTCGCATACAAGCACATTTTTGTATATTCTCTAAAGCAACAACAGCAACCTAATTACATATTTTTTTTTTTCTTCAACAATTTTTATTTCACAAAATTTTCCAACCGTGAAAAAATCAGTTAAATTTTAATTTTTATACTTTTTCTCTTCGTACAATCGAGAATTTTTGTTCTTGTATTGCATTGTTGTGTTTTTACTTTTTTTCTGTAAAAAATATATAGCAGCTAGTAAGACTGATCGGGAGTGAGAAGGATAGACAATCGGCTGACAGAATATAATTTTTTATTGTATGTATACACATTTATTCATTCTACATACCGGCTCGATGAAGGGGTCAAAATTGTTTACGACACACACCCAACTAACAAAAATTGTTTACAGACCGAGAGAAAAGGTTTTTTGTGTAGTTTAAAATGTGAAAGAAATTATAGGATAGACAATGGGAAAAATTTTAGCGATTTTTCACGCTTAATGAAATGAGTTCGATCAGCTTGTGTTTTGCTGCTCGATTTGGTGTTTTTTGAGTTAATGAATGAGTGGACAAAAGGGAAAGGATTATGAAGATTTAGAAGTTTTGGGTTAAGTTTCTACGTATAAGTTTACGTAATATTCTTACGTATAAATTTACGTAAAACCCCTACGTATAAGTTTACGTAAAAAGAAATTTAAAATCGATTTTCATATCATTTTCCAATGCTAACCTAGGTTATTAGATCAAATTCCGATACCACAATTACAATAAAATCCACTTAATAGGAAAGCTATGCGTCATAGACAAGTCCACGTCAGAATTTAGTATACAAAAAAGAATCAAACTCATATTTTTTTTTACAATAAACTTACCTCGTGGCTTTTGAAATTTATTCATTAAATTATATTGATTCAATGTGCTATTATTATTGTTGTTATTTAAATTATTATTAAATGGTTTTATTCCCATTTTATTATAAAATTGTTGCTGCGATTGATGATGATGCATGTTACCATTTGTCAAAAAACTATTGTTGTTCGTTATCAAACTATTATTATTGGATGGATATTTAAATGGTGTCCGTATATGCACGTTTTCTGCATAATCAATCCACTCGTTTGTCATTTTTTGCGGTAATTTAAATAAATTTTCACCGAATTCGTCCATAAATTTTTATTTTATTACTTTTTTTTATTCTTAGAACTTAACTTTTTTTTAAGTCTCACATGAGGTTTTTATTTTTTGTTTTTCGTTATTTCTTTAATCTTTATTTTCCAGTCATCACATTTTTTATATAGAACAAATTTTTTTCACATGCTGATAATAAGCATAAGCTTCATAGAACGTAATCCTTAGTTCAAGAACCGATAATAAAAACTGAAAAAAGTTTTGAGTTGAAATATTTTTGTTTGCCATTTTTTTTTTGATAATTTTTTGCGTAGTTTAAGAATTAATTTTATTTCATTTTTATCGCTAATTTTCTCTCTTGACTGACACATGCAGCTATTTAAGAAGTAGAACACCAATTCTTTAGCTACAGACGGATAAATATAGTAACTTTTTGGAATTATTGAGAATCGAACCTGAGAAGAAGAATTCTGACTCCTCAAGTCTTGAATTCTTTGAATTTTGTCGCTAAGACATCCGACCTTAGAAGTCTAGGTTAATTTTCTTGCATAGTGTGATACTAATCAACCCATTCCAATAGAAACAAGCTCAATAATTCTCATGGTGAAATATTATTCATTCCCATTTATCTGACTTACTTAGCTTTGGTTGAGTATTATGTGTGGGTGTTGATAAAAACAAAACATAAAAAAATATATATTTATATAATTTATGTAAATTCACGCTATCACTATCAAGCTACTTAATTCAATTTAATTAAATTTAATTTACGCATTTCGAATGTCCATTGTACAATTAGATTTAATTTGAAATGAGAGAAGGAGAAAGAGTCCATGACTAAAAAGTTTTTACTATTTATTCTTCACGCTACTTCGTGTTCTTAAGTGACTGTGTAACAACATGTTGTAAGTGACGATGATGTGGCGATAATTACTTATAAGTGTGAGGGTACACATTTACGAGGGGTGACAATGTCTCAATGGAAATCTCATTTTTTATGCATCTATTACAAGATTTCATCTCATTCTAAGTATAAAGCATTAAAAACAGCATACATCATGCCCATGGCTTGTGGTTAATTTAAATAAATTCTTTTAAATTAAACCATAAATGTATTTTAATTTATTCAATTGTCCACTTAATAAGTCTATGTGACTGCCTTTAGCTGCCTACTGTCTCATTTTTATTATTTATTTGTTTATCAGTCACATATAACAACAAAATTTGTTAGAAAGTGCTGTTGGGGTAGGGTGAGGGGGAATGGAGCGCATTTTGATTGATTTTTGAAATTCAAACTTGGAGTTTTTATAATTTTTCAAAATTGTTAATAGTATTTAACTTTAAAGAGGGTTCGAATCCTTAAATCCCATTTTTAGTGATTTTTGAGATTCGAATTTGGAGTTTTTATAATTTATCATAATTCGACTAGTATTTAACTGTAAAGCGGGTTCGAATCCTTAAATTTAATCAATCTGAAATTTATAATCAATACTAAGCCATCAGATACTATAACATTAAAATCTCAACTCTTCAATCAACAGAATACAAAAAGTATGTAAGATAATATTTATTTAAAGAGTATAGACTCTCGTCGTGGAATTTATGCTCCTAATATTCTTAATAATATTAAATAAATTATAATATGTCTATCCAGTAGTCACATACTAGAAAATAAAAGTAGAATAGGTGGATAAATGCATTCTCACTACAACAAATATTTACCCTTGTCCATCCACTCATACATTATGAGAATCAACAAGTATTTTTTTAATGTAAAGAGAGTGGCTTCTGCCCGGCATGAAAATTGAAAAATTGTCAATTTAATTTCATTTACATATCATGCCCACAAATACATACATTAAAATGCCTCAACTTAATAATGTATTATTCATCAATTATGCATGATCGTGCGCATTCGATGACTTATCATCATCTCTTTGCGACGTCGTCTGGATACTCTTATTTTTTTCTTATCAGCATCTTATTCTGTATGTAGAATTCAATTTGCATAATTTTATTTTTCATAGTTACAGATTTATGTGTGCTGAACATTGTAAGATGCTCTTTTAATTTCTGAATGAGGTTCTGTAGCACTAGGGGAAAGAAAAGTTGAAGATGAGAGCATAAACGCATTTTTATGGATCAAAAAGATCATGAATCAAGCTAGTAATAACAAAAGACTCTAGAGCATCCTCAATGCATCTAAAAATGTTAGTTCCTTCACACAACAAATCCACTGCTAATCGACCTTATCACAAATGTAAAGTATAAGAAAGACGCGCTACATTGTTGTTCAGGATAGATTGATGGCACATTCAACAGCATTGAAAGTTAATTATCTGTATCCATGAGCATGATCTCATAAATTTTATTCATCCCCACAAGCTTTCAATTCTTTTCCACACTCAACACTGTTGTCTCAATTTACACAAACAAAATCATGAGAAATTATCTTTTGGATAGAATATTTATGATGTACTCAATAAATTCTTTATGTTCTATGTATGACTTCCAAAAAAACTAAAGCAATAGTAATGTAAAAAGAGAAATGAAACAAATCACATAAATATTAAGTTACTGTTTATTTATAAACAACAGAGAAATATTTTCTATCCCTCAAGAAAACAAATCATTTAGATGGTTGGAATAAATCATTATGATCTTGTAAATATTGTACACGATGATGTAGAAGATCAAGTAACAGAATGTAATTTTTTAAAGGAAAAATTAGATTTTAACGGTCATTTTTGATTTGAATTTTTTAAAAATTTTGGAATTTTAAATTTTTCCGTTAAATTTTGTCAATAAATCTTTCAATTGATGTTTTGAGACTTAACTAATACCAAACCAAGCTCATTTCCTTAAATAAGACATCAATTACCCCCAAATCCAGAAGATCATCAACAAATTAATTAACTAGCATCTTAAATGTCAATAACAATGCTGATAAACTTTCTTCATTTCTCTCATCCACTCTGACTCTATTAATTATGTCAATTTTAAGTAAATTCTTACACAAGACATAACTAGAATGAAAATATATACATTTTGTTAATGGGAATTTTATTGAATGTGTCGAGTGAATGCGTAAATTAAATTAAATTGTTGCCACATGATTGAATTATCTTCCTTCATAGTTTTCACTACAGTTATATATCTGTATCATCGGGAGAGTAAGTCATAAACATACGATTGGGGTTAAACATTGTGAACTGTTCAATTGATTTGATTTCATCTTTTGAATCTCAGAATGGATTTTATAAGGTCATGATGTGATTTTTATGATGTCATAAAATGTGATAAACATGCTCAATTACCCAATGAATTGCGAATTGCTAGACATTGTTGCATCAACATTATTTAAGATAGACAAATCACGGTTAGATTTGTAATTATAATGCGGCTTTACAGCGATTTATCTTGTCATATCACAAAAATATTCTCGAATGAATTGTTCATTAAAATTTTTATTTTTTGTGCGTTTTTTTGTTACTGTTCGGAAAAATAGCTTCTGACTATTATATAATCTGCTTCTGTATATATACACGTACATCTATTTTATTATTGCACGATTACGAAGCTATTTTTATTTTCATTCTTTTAACTGCGTTTAGTCCAAACAACAAGAGACTATTTAATTTTCTTCTTGACCAAAGCACTAGCTACGATAAATGAAGAAGGAAAGAATTTTTCCCACACTTGAATCACTTTCGGCGTGGTGGACTGGATTCTCTAGAGATTTTCTGAAGTTATGAGTGTCAGATAAAAATTTTTTTAGCAGAATTTATGGCTTTGAAAATGCGTTTATTTATACGCTTTGGGCTTCTGTTGCTCTATGGATACAGTAATATCTCATAAATATAGAGCTGTTGGATATACATTCGCAGGTTTGATGGTGAATTGAATGGATTTTAAATTCAGGAAGAGATTAAAGATGTTTTGGACAAAAATGGAAAGATTGTGATAAGCAGAAGATATTGTATTGAGTGTCAGGTTGTGACTGGATGCTGAGTTATTGGATTTATGTTAAGTATTCGTAATGGCGAAGAAAAATTTGCAAATTTTATGCGAAAAATATTTGCATAGAAAAATGACTTTGTGACAATGTAAGTTTACGTAAACGTAACAAACTTACGTAAAAACGTAAGAATTCTTAATACGCATACGTAAGATGCTTACGTATAAATTTGTACATGAAGAAAAAAGTTACGTAATTTGACGTATACGTAAATTTAAATACGTAAAATCACAGATTAAAACTGTTAACAGTTATCCTTTACAGGCCAGAGTTTAAAGTTTTTATAGGTGTCCAAAGATTTTTTTGTATGGAAGAAAAAATTTTAGAGGTGGGGTCCAAATAGTCAAAAACCCCTAGCAAAATGAAGAAATTTTTTCTTAAAGGGGGGTCCGGACCCCCTTGCAACCTTCCCTGGGTACCCCTTTGATCTTTCAAATATTTACACTACATAAAGTTTATTACAAGAATTCCCCCATCAAAAATCAAGAACTTCCATGTCACCTGCAGTGACTTTCATACTCGACTCTCTCATATCTCCATTTCACTTCCAACAACATCACTTCACTTAATTATGCGATTTTTTAGTGGCCTTAATGAGTGAAATGGAATTTGCAATGAATTCTTTTCATGCGAAATGGGCGGTCGTCTACTAGCAGATGATGCGATAGATTCATTAAGAGACGAGAGAAAAAAAAATAGCGACGGCATTTGTTTCACTTATCACTCAACATCATCTTCATCATCATGGATCAGAGGAGAGGAAAATTAGCGAATAAAAATTTCTTTCACAAAAATAATTCAATAATAAAAAAAAAATTATCATTCAGATCACTGATGGATATAAAATAATTCTTATTACTGCGTGTTACCTAATTCATAAATTATTCAATAATACTTTTTTTTGTATTTTTTATTTTCATTTATTAAATGTAATTTATATTCACTGTTTTGCTTTTGTTTCCACTATAACTCTTTATTTCTTTTAATTATGCGCTTCTTTTATTTTGTCGTCACTATCAGTTCATATACGTATATTATTCTACACTTTCAACCTTAATTAATTAATTAATTTCATATGCAATTTCTTTTTTTTTAACATTCGTAAATTGTTTCACATTTCCAACTGTCAATAGCTGTCCTTGCACTGTCGTTGTAGATTTTCATTATTTGTCAGACATTTATTATTACAAGTATCAATTAATTACACTCGAGTACGAATTTCACGAATTATAAAAAAATTATTTTAAAATATATAAAAAAAAAAATTCTCCACAAAAAAACACTTTCGGAATAGAACGAGCAAATGTTGAATGTTGAATGAATTGAGTATGTTGAATGAGGGAAACAAAAACACAACAATTTTTTTTTTGTTATTCTGTGTTATTTTTTTCGAAATCATATAAAAATACATGTAGAATATATATATCGTATGTCTGTATCCATGTAGTTGTAAACGATAGTTTTTAATTTTTTTTAAAAAAAAGTTTCTTCTTTTCAAAAGACTCATTCATGAAATTGTGTGTTACGGGGAGAAGTTAAAGTCTCCGAGTGTGGAGAGTGAGAGAGAATAGAACTGTGTGTATGTCCGGCAAGAAGAAAAAAAACGGCAGTGAGGAGGATATAAGAAAGAAAATAAGAAAGACACACGGGATACATCAATGTGTATGTGAACGGAAATGATTACATACAAGAAAAAAAAATATTTTTTAAGCTCTTTTAAACATGTGTAGTATTTGCTTCGGTTTTAATATATTTATTTTAGCTTTTTTTATTCTTCCATTCGCTATTTGCCTATCTCTCTGCTTATATCTCTGTGTGATGGATATGATTTTTTTTTTGTATGATCTCTCTGCTCTCCACTTTTATCTAGCTACTAGTGACTTGACTTTAAAGTCATTTGCAAATTTTTTTAGGTTGTGAAATTCTGTCAATGATATTTTTATTCTACTCTTGAATTCTATTTGATCTTTATTTCTAGCTAACTTGATGTTTTAAGATGGGATGTTAGAATTTTTGGTTTGGAAGATACTTGAATTTTGGTTTATATCTATGGGGTTTGTCCTCCAAGATCGAGAAATTTGAACAATAAAAGTGTCACTTAAATTCAGAAGGAATCGTACTTGTGACAATTGATTAACTCTGCAATTTTGCAGGTTTTAAATAGCTTCAAATTTTTTCAACAAAGACTTTTCGCAGTATTTCGAGGATCACATAAATATTGTCAATTATAAAATATGCATACAGTGTTGTAAGTTCTATTCGTTATCTTTCATAGATTAAATATTCATGATGACTCAGAAAATTATTTTAATTCGGCACATTTTCGCCATATTTAGCTACCCATTTGAATGTATTATACACATTAATAATAAGGTTATATCTCAAAAATATTCCAACTTACAATTTTATTAAGTATTTTATTTTATAGTTTCTAAAATTTTCAGAAAGTCCTCTGAAAATCCCAATCTTAAAGAATAACCAACCCAATCTTTAAAAACAAAAAATTATAGAAAGTACACAAAAAATTCTCTTTACACCTTTATCAGGTACCTCACTGAAGCTGACTTATACTTAGCTAAATTTATTCAAAATTCCAGCTGTGCGATTTTATTTTTGTCACTGTTAGAATTTTTCTCGTAAAATCTTTTGACATGCTGTTTTGTTTCTGTGATGAAAACCTTGAAATGATGCACATTTGAGATTCTTAGACATTTAGTCTTTTGGTGGTTTGAAGCCTTGAAGAGAATCACTTTAAAGGTTTTTATTCAGTAAGAAGTTCGAATCTTATAACTTAAGTTATGACTTTCAAATTTTTGTGTAAAATTTAATAATTGATCTAACACCAACTTATTGGAAAGTTACTAAAAACTCATTGATTCCCATCAAGTTCAACCTAACCCTCATCAATAATTAATGATGATAGTCATGTGAGGATAAGAAGTTAGCAATCATAGCTGACCCAAGATTCTTTTTCTTTTAAACGTGGTTAGCTTCATGTGTGTTCCTCCCATCAATGATCCATCACTGATCATTTATTATTCGCAATTAGTCAGGACTTTTGCTAAACGTGTCCACAATAACAATTGACACGAACTATTTTGTCGATGCGATTTTGTTGCAAATACAGAAAAAAATATAAAAAAGGTTCCAAAACATTTACAGACTAAAAATAAAATTAATGTTGCTAAAAATAATCTTTTTTCTACATTAGCTATGCTATAGCACCTTCCAATTCATTTCCCATATAAATAATTCTGAATTGCAACAATTGAAAGTGCACACATGTGTGTATGCCCATTTAAGTAATTGATTGATGTAATGAAGAAGAAAATCATTAACACCATATTGAGAATGCACGATACACCGAGGAAGATTCTTCTTCAAAATATTTTCCATTCACTTTTTTTACGGAATCGTTTCCGGTTGTGCTTCTTTTTCTTATTCTATTTTTATGATTTTTTGTTGTTGTTGTTATTGCTGTCTACATTATCAATGCATATATACACGATTCCTTTTAAGATCTGTACTGCACAAACACACACTGTTGCATATAAGTAAGTAGTGTCTATATGTATTTATGTCAGTCAGAGAGAGCCCAACTGTGAAACTTATTTTTTTGGGAAAGGAGATCCAAAATTTGACCTTTTTCTCATTCACGACAGAAAAAGATCTTCTTTTTACGTATGTAGCATAGCAAGAATAACAAAAATATCAATAACAGCATCGAAAATTTTTATGAATGAATTTTTTTTTACTACAAACATTTCATTCATAAAAAAGAAATATAAATGTACAAGCCAGGCAGAGAAGAAAGAGAAGAAGAAAGAAGTAGAAAACTCGATTAGGTAAAGTGAAAAAAAGATGGTATGTGTGAGGGAGATGGGGAGAAAAACGGATGAATGATGTACATTCGGAGCTTAACAAAGACGAAGAGGTATCGATAGTAGAAAATTCCTATTGTCTTACACCATCTATTCATTGATAGACAAAAAAGGAATCTCCTATTTGTTGTGTGTGAGAGAAGATGAATAAAATTGTATTTGAGATCGAAAGGAACTGAATCTAGTGTAGAGATGATTGTAAAAAATTGTTTAAAAGAGTCAAAAGCGCATTTATTTAAACTAGAATTAATGTTTGAAAAATTTAAAAATAAACGGTCAAAAATTATTTGAGTTTACGTACGTATTTTTACATAGCCTATATCGGGTATAATATTATTTCAGCTTATTATGGAATTTCAAGCCACAGAACAGTCAGATATTTTGTCAATTTCATCAATGAAATGGCACAATAATTTACTTCAAGAAACTGCACACAAAAGTCTACAATTCATACTTTTCTAAAGCAATTCTTTACCAAACCGACAGTCAGACACAACGTCAACAACACTCCATTTACAATTTACAGCATGCAAAAAAATTTAGGATATTGGAAACCTCTCTGTGCACTTTGCAATTGAATTTTGTGAAAAAAGGGAAACAATTAACTAATAACAATTGTAATACCCTAGAGGATCATATTTTACTACATTTGTTAGGTGATCTCTATTGTATTGAAATGCAATATGCCCTGTCCTGTCTACCTGAAGATTGATTATAGTAAGTTTGATGATAATTTGATTTTTTCGCATGGGAATTATGGGAATTTCACAATGTCTATCGAATTACAAACAAGTGTGATTTTTGATGTCGATCTTTAAGCTTTCTCTCGTACAATCTTGATGTGGAAGGATGAATGATACTTGCTACTTGTTTTGGTAGACTTAAACTTTGATTTTTATCAATTTCTTTTGCATATATTGGGGGTATTGTTGAAGGATTTTGAGGGTATTAATGATACTTTGTGGGAACTGAAGATATCTTTGAATGAAATCTTAATATTAGGTTTATAGTTTGCATTTGGGTATGAATGAGTAACTAAAAAAGATTTATTTGAAGGACAGTGTAGGACCTGTCAATTTTATATTGAATCCGGAAACTTCGTGGTATTTTTGTAGAATATTTTTGATAGTTTATTGCTACGCGACACAAAGTATCTCAGAATAAAAAACTGTAGCTTATCCAAAAACAATCCAAAACAATACCAATCATAATCCTTCAACTACCTGAATACTAAAAGAATCCACAATGTTGATTCTGTAAAATTCATTGACAATTTATTCGAGATTTGTGGGAATTTCTATTATTGATATTTTTTTTTTGACAATCTACAAAAACAAATTTTCCAAGCTCAAAAGTCTGGAAAAATTCAATGGGAATTTCCCCTTCTGTGACCAAAAAAACTGAAATGCAACACGTGTTTAACAATCGTTTATAAAGGACACAATATGCCTTGTAATCCAGAATGTAAACATAAACAATTGCTGTGCATTTTGATGCTCTTGTAATCCTTTAGGTACTTTTCCCCCATTCGACAAAAAGGCTAATAAAAATATTGCAAAAAAATTTCTGTTCCTTTCTTTCCATTTTTGTGTGTCGCAAGTCAAGTATATATTGTACACAGAGGCCTGCGCCAACAATAAAGGAGAGAAAGAATGAAACCTTTTATGTAAACAGGAAATTGCTAAATTATTACATAAAATAAAAATTCCTTCTTCTTTTTTGCCTCTGATTTTTATTTTTTGGTTTAGTTCCTCAAATTCCCACATTTCGTTACACTTGATCGTTATCAGTTGGATGGAATTTAATGTGCTTACATGGAAAAGGACTTTATGGATATGGCTTTTAACCTTCGAAAATGCATAGGCATTTAATTTCCATAAGTAAAGCGGATGTACTTCTTATTGACAGCAAAAAAAAAAAAATCCCCAAATGGTATATCATTCGACTTCAAACACAAAAATCAAGATTCTCATGACGTCATTGGGTATTCAAAACAAATTTAGAATGTATGTATATGCGATAAACATCTTTCATTCAGATGCACAAGCAACAGTTTATATATGACGCAACATTTCCTGTGTCAATCTTAAAGACTTATAAATGTGTTGTTGTACAACATATTATATACATAGTAGTTTGTAACATGCATGATAATTACTATA
This sequence comes from Chironomus striatipennis, assembly GCA_026123125.1. Taxonomy (NCBI): domain Eukaryota; kingdom Metazoa; phylum Arthropoda; class Insecta; order Diptera; family Chironomidae; genus Chironomus; species Chironomus striatipennis. Next base: position 40,893,371 of record CM047393.1, on the reverse strand, counting down.
TCCTTTTTCAACTTCCACTTTTTTTCATTTCATGGGCAGAGAACATCATCATCATCATAATCATCAACCAACTGCATATAGAGTATCACCGACAACATGTTATATGTGGGTGCTTTTTTTATCGAGGATTTTGTGTGTGTTTTTGGGTTTTGGTTTGTCTTTTTGGGAAGAGATTAACACAGGAACATTGAAATGGAAATTAAAATAGGCATGCTTGATTTGATGCTTAAATTTCTAAAAAAAATTGATTAAATTTTATTGAAATTGAAAAAACCGTTAAAAATTAAAATTTCTAAAGACTGTTAAAAATTTAAATTCTCAAAATCCGTTACAAATTCAAAATTTTTTAAACTTTGTTATGACGCATAAATTTTTTATTCTTTCAGCTATAAATGCGCTTTGTATCCATCACAATTTTAATGACCAACACCTCTATCTGCAATCTCTGCACTTCCTTTCCTATAGTCATAAATTTTAGTATCCATTTAATGGGATAGATTGTGTTGTGATGATAAATAATGGAAATAAAATTATTTCTATGAATGAACAGCCGATTTGTAACACTTTCTTGATCTCTTATTAATTGGTATAAGGCACACAAACACAGGTATATGAAAATTTCTGTTCTTTTACGATCGCGCTAATCTCATTTCTCAAAGACATTTTCGATTTCCTTTGCGTAAATTTTTTTTAATTCCATGTCTTTTTTATTTATTCTTAACTCGATAGCTATTTTTTGCTATTTATTCCATTCACATTTGCTTCTTTCTTCCTATCTTATTATGAATGTTTAGCCGCAAAAAATCTAAGCATCTTTATACGCTTTTAAATAATTTTTATTTTCATTCATCTCTCTGAGATCTTCAATGAGCTAATTTTGAGCTACGATGAGAAATTTTTGATTCATTAATAAAAATAAACTTGCAAAGATGTTGATTCTCGTGTATTTGTGAATAATAATATGCAAATATTCGAGTTTATGAATGCTAATGAAATTGAGCGCATTTTCGCAATTTAATACGACAGTAAAGTGGAGTTCATGCTGTGAAAATCATTGCCTGGTAAATGCACAATAAAATTGAATTAGCTCTGATTTATTGGACGGGTATTGGTTGTAAAATTATGAAGTTATGATGTTTGAGGTTAGGGGTCTTCGATTTGGTTTATTTTGTGTTATTAAACTTAAAACAGCTCTAAGTAGTTTGAATTCTTTAATATGCTGATTTCTGGAAGTTAAAATCTTTTTGACAGCTTCGAAAAAATCACCATCAATTACATCATTCGCATAGAATAAATACAGCATATTCTTCTTCCATCTATGCACCCGCAAGGCATAACATAAAGAAGTACAAAATTATTGAAAAAGATCTGATACTTTGAAAAAAAAAACGTAAATGCATATAAATATTATGAGTGAAATGAGAGAAGAAAAATTGAATGCAGCTGAGATTTCAGATGTCCAATTACCACAAAAGCGTATAGCATCTCATGTATGTATGTAATGATGCAACATCATAAAGTGCTTTAATTTTAAATTGCTATAAATAATTGCAAATAATCGCTCTTTCTTTCTTTCTTTTTGCACACTTGCTCAGTTCCACATTCTGTGTATATTTTTCTTTCTTTCTTTTTGATGGAAAAACACAGCCTTGTATCTTTTACTGTGGTTTAAAAATAAAATTTTATTTTTTTGTTCTTTTTTCTCACTTCCATTAACAAAGCTAGGTATAATAGCCAAATAGGCAGGAGATTTTTTTATTTGCTATAAAAATTAATAATTTTATTTTATTGTTCAATATTTTATGCATAAAAGGAATGGAATAAAATAAATATCAATTTGAAATAGTTTATGGGAATATGAGCATGAATTTTTATTGGATGTTAGATTTGTAGTTTTGACTACAAAGCATTCATTTTGGAATCAATATTATATTAATGAAAATTGGAATCTTCTATTCAATTGCTTATTAATTAGCTACAGTAATGATTATAAGACATAATTTCATTTGAATAATTAATATTCAGATCTAATGAAAGTTCTAAGTTCAAATCCTAGTGAATTCGAGTTTGAAAAAATTAAATCATATTCTAAGGTCCCATCAGTAAAAAAATTAGGTCAGAATTCGATCCAACTAATTAGTAACAACAATCGACCCAGCCTAGATCAGCTTCCAAAAAATCCTTATTCCAAATCAGTCGTTAAACAAACGTGAGAACTAATCACCCAAAGAGATATCATCTAATTTCCCAGAAAAACACATTAAAAAGATCAACTTTTTTGTTCCCACATCCTGATCTCTTTCTCTCTTTCTACTTTTCTAGTTCCCTTAATTTAGATTAATTAATTAAATCATTTTCATCCACTGGCTAGATCTCATTTCTATATATTCCTTTGCACTGGCATAGCTGCATAGTTTAAGAATAAAAAATTCTCCATCTGTTCAATCTTTTTTTTTATTAATGAATCTGCAGTTTTTTTCTTCTCATGTTTGTATCTGTTTTAATTTCTTACGCTTCCTTCGTGAGATGCACATAAGCAGTATCATGCAACATATGTGTATATGTTTGTTAAATGAACGAAAAAGAAGATGAAAAAAGTGCATAAAAGTAAGATCTTGAATGAAATGATGGAAAGAGAGGCAAGACACATGTTTGAGTGAAATAGAAAATTCATTCATAAAAAAATGTTCATTGTAGTAAAAAAGAAGAAGAAGAGAATAAAATGCATCCATAAAAGTGCCTTCGTGCCGTGATTTTTTTTTTCTCTTAACTCTCAATATTCTCGAGGATTTCATTCATATCTACTTGATATTCTATAGCAGGCTTCTCTCACTTCATAATTTTATATATATATATATATATTTTTTTGGAAGTGGTGGAAAAAAGGAGCGAGTGGAATATGATATTTATAATTTTAATTTTATCCACATCCTGTCCCATATACATTCAAGCAGCAAACACACAAATGTGATACTTATGAATGAATTTTTCGTTCTTCTTTTTTCTTGTTCCAAAAAAATCAACATTATGAATATAAATACGAATTCACAACAGGTGTAATTTTCATAAAAATCTCATTTTTTTTGTGTCGAGAAACTTGAAAAAAAAATCAGTTGACATTTCCATGCTCAAATGAAATTACATTTAAAAATTAATCACGTGCCTTTGCCATTAAAATTATTTCATTAAAAAAGACATCATTCATGTAAAATTTACAAATTTTTTTAAGGGTTCCTAACAACCCCCCAGACATGAGATTTGTTTTAAGTCTTAACCACCGAAAAAAACCGTCACTTCCTGTCGTCTTTTGTATGCCTAATGCACAACAGGCATGTCTTCTTCTTGAAGCTCGCGAGACACACATATGCATTATAAGTATGTGCATTGCTGCATTTGGTATTCATTTATCAAAAATATATGAAATTTTTTTTTGTAAGTTGCAGCAATAATGATCGTTAAATGAAGCCATTTTCTTCCACACATTTCCAACAATCAATAATGAAATTTTATGTGCTCAATTTTTCTCCAATTTCCCACGCACATGACAATTTATATACATTATGTACATGGAGAAAGAGCAATGAAAACATGAGGAGAAGGGAATGAAGAATTGTGAATTGCGTGGGTGCAAAAATAGGTGGAGATAAAGAAATAATTTTTTTTCTTCATGAAGAGCGCACTTGGAGATTTTTTTTTGCTGTAAGACAGAAAAAGGCGGAGATAATAAAATAAAGAAGAAGTTGGATTTTTTTAATTTTTTTCGATATCGGGATTAAAGATTTTGATGGTTTAAACAAAAACTATAATTTGAAGATTTGAAGGAAAAAAATCACCAAAAATAACCTATAATAGGACAATATCCAGGCAAGCTTTTAAGTCGTTTGGACATATTTTGCCCAAACAAATAAATTTGTGTACTTTCATGCCACAAATTTTTGAAATTTTCAAAAAAATTTAAACCGTTAGAATTTCTGAAGAAAAAAACAATCCGTTAAAGAAATAATTTAAAAAAAAGAATGAAATCTAATTAGGTATTTTTTAAAACAAAATCTGAAACCAACAAAAAATATCTTTCAGACCACAAAATCCCTGCCTTTAAAAAACACATCAAAAGAATGGAAAAAATTGTTCAATGATTATTTCTCAAATATTTGAACAAGTCGCGATATAGACATTAAAAGTTCTCTTTTGTGCCGAAAAAAAGTGACAAGATTCTTCTCTTCTTTCCTTTAGATCTTAACTAGAATTTCACAAACAAAACTACAGTAAAATTAAAAAAAAAGAAAGAAGAATTCTAAGACAATGGAAATGGAGCATTTAACACTGCTGTCTTTGGTTTATTTATAAATCGTCTGGAATAGATTTTTTTTATTCTCAATTTCTTCTACAGACAAATTGCCGCTTTTCAACCTTTAAATCATCTCATATGTGCGTTGATATAGGTAGCAAAATTAATGTGATTGTGAAATTCAAAACTTTATTTCATGTCTTCTTTTTTGGAGATGATTCCCATGAGGAAATAAGTACTTTCTATATTTTGCTCTATTCTATCAAGTTTCAGTGACTGCGGGTCAATTTCCTGTTTGAAATATTTATTTTATTTTATGCTTATTAGATCGACATAAAAAATGTTTAAGTAAATTTCTCCCTTAATTGGTCAAAATTGTCAACAACTGACCCATCATCGTTATCATCCACCCCCATATTTTTACTTTCTCTCTGGATTGTTTATTTTCATAATCAACTGAAGACAATTTTTTTTGTTTTTTATGACATTTTTTTATGTGAATTTTTTTAAGGAACTGTAAATTTGTGATTTGGTGGTTTTGAAATTTTTGTCGGAGTGTCTTTAGGTATCAAGTTACGAGTAACAGAACAAAATTTAGAAAAATTGAAAAATTCAGCCTAGATATGAATATGAATTCTTGCAAAAATTAGATTAGGCGAATTCGAATCATGAAAAATTTCATTTAAATTTATTGAATGGTCAAAGGTTCAAATCGTTATACAATTATCCTTATTAATATATCTTCGATTATTCTTCCTTTTTTCAAAAATAAGTTTTTTCAAACTCGATAATCTAATGCGCCTTTGTCTTCTTCTGACCAATAACTTGTTGACAAATTTTCACGTATATTTTCTTTAAATGTAATAATTCATTTAACACAGAAAGATAATCATGTATATACACAATATTCATAAGAAATTGTTCTTAAATTAAAGTAAATTTAAATAAATAAAAAAATATTTTTTTTTCTACATGCTCGTCTTGTCGCATAATTAGTCATTTCCGTTTATTCTGTTTAATGTTCGACTTCATAATTTTTTTTTCTCTTTCATTTATTTATCTTTGTATATAGTGTACATGTCTATATCTATCTATAGTAAGCCTATATTCCATGGTATTTTGAAACAGATTTTTCATCTCTTCTGTGTTGATTTTTCATCAATTTTTTTCCTTTGATTTCCGAGGAAAATCTAACCTTGAATGAGTTACATTTGTGTGATAATTTTTTCCATGAAAATGAGAAATTTTTCATTCATAAACTTCCATTGACTTATGAATGAAAATTACGGCATGGCTTTCGTGGTTTCTTTTTTCTTTGATCTTAAACCGCCGCCTGAAAGTCTTCTTTGAAAAAATTATCGATTTGGAGCTATTTAGTCGAAGCATTATGATGAGTGTAAAAAAATAAGTTTTATGAATGAACTTGCTATTATGTGCTATACGTACACATTCATCCATTTCTTTTTCTTTCTTTTTGTTGTGTATGGATGAATATTGTGAATAGTAAATGGGGAAATAAATATTTAGAAATAGTTATGGTTATAGATTATTTTAAATACATTAATTGCTTCTTCTTCTTCCTTTAATTTTGTTGTTTTTGAATGAAATTTTCATGATGGATTTCCGATTTGTCTGGCATAAATGTGAGGATTTTTGGGAACTAAAAGTTAACATGTTGATGTAATTTTGCAATCTAACCTCAACGGAAGTAAGAATCAATCATTTTTAATGCGTTCATCACACCCAATAGATCTGCAGTATACCTTGAAGTCAATATTATTTTGCATGTTATTCACCCATTCAATTTAATTAATATTCAAGTCAAAGGAAAGGAAAATAACATTGTAGGAATTAAACATCAATGCCATCGTAAATGCTCTTAATAAATGAAGATTAAAAAGAAATAAAAAAAATGTGTAGAATGGACGGGAAATGAGGAAGAATAAAATGAAGAAATAGGAAGACTTTCTTTCTTTCCTTCCTATGTTGATGATTTTTTTTTTATTCATCTTTCATTTCCAATTTCTCAGAAAGAAAAATCACAGTCACAAGCTCTTAATCTCTTTCTTCTGCTCATTCAGCAGTCTTGCGAAAAATGTTCATTAATTAAATCAATTAATTAGCGAATTAACAAACTTTAAGACTCCAAAAATATACAACAACTAAAAAAAAGTACATAAAAAATTATGAGAAGAAGATGAAGGAAGGTACCGTTGAGTCGCAAAGACATAAAACGAATGAATCCGAGATATATTTAAATAAGATTCAGGTGATTGAAATATAAAGAGAAACATAACTTTAATAACATTCATTCACTTCAGATTCTTTTGCATAGCATTTCCCGCCATTTATGATTTCCCTGATCCGATGTAAGTTTGAAACTCAGTTTACGGGATTTGAAATGAAAATGGATCAACAAATTAACCATTATTGAAAAATGTTCAAAAATAAAATAAATTCAAATTTTTCATTAATTTATTTGAATTCAAAAAGTCCGTTACAAATTCTGAATTAAAATTTTTTTAATGCTTTTGAATTCATGACAAAAAAGCGTTCCAATCCCCAAACTCCTTGCCACTCCAACTCATTACAATCTAATATTTGTGCAAAATAGATAAATATGATTTTATTGGCATTGCCAATCTAAACTTCGTTAATGTGTAGTTAGATAAATACACATACACACAATAAATAATTAACAATCAATTAAAAGAGGGAGAATTAAAAATGGCAAACGGAAGTTTATCAGCACATTAAAAGCTTGAGACTAGGTTTGAGATGTTGCGAAACTTGAAATTGACAAGTTATCATCTCATGTGTGTATATTTTCCATTCTCATTTCGCACTCTGCTTTTAAGATCGTGTGAACAATTTAATTTGCATTTCCATCTCACATGAATGTTATAATATTTGTCGGATGATATCAAATTACAACTTATATGTAGATTTCTTCTTTTTTTGTGTTTTGTGCTATTCAACATCACCTTTTTTTTCTTCTGGATCTCATTGAGTTGAGAGAGACATTGATGACTGGTAATAGCAAACATTGGTGGTCACTATGTCATGACATAAAATTGATGAAAAATATCGCTATTACTGATATAAAACAATTTTTATTGACGTGCATGACATGAAGGTTTTTTTTTTGAGATTGGTATGGTGGTTGGAGAAGCATTTGAAGTTAAGGATGAAGGAGCATTTTTGAGTTTTTGCATTTTAATTTAAAATTGACAAATTTTAAGATTCGAACACACGATTTAATTCAAAATACAATCAAAATTTTAAAGTTCGTGGTTTTTAAGATTAGAACCTAAGGATTATTGCATAGAACTTTTACCATACTAAGAAAATTCATTTCGACCAAAAAAACACAAGAATCATCGTTTTACAAATACAAATACTGTCAACATGCCCAAACCGATTACGTAAATCAATTCTCATTCCAAAAAATCAAACTCAAATCATTGCCTCATCTACTTTTACATAAAGTTCCTGTCAATAATATAACATATCGAAAGCCGACCAGAAAGAGGCAAAATTTGAATTGCAAATTACGGAATCAATTTCGCGCAGCTACAAAATCCTCAGAAAAAAATCCACCTTTTCCAATTAGATTAGATTGTTAACTGAATATTTTATTTTACTTCTTATATATATTTTTTATGAATGAATTTCATCGTCCAGTCGAGAAAGATTTTATTTTATTTTTAGCTCAATTCCATTCCAATTCCGTTGATGGTTAATATTTGAAAGGCTGAATTTTTATGAATGAAATGCTGATTTCTTTATGTTCTGACATTCGCATATATGCTGATTTTTACAGATGAGAAAGAAACCTGTTTCTTCTTTCGCGTTTTTTTGAGCTGTCTTTATCTTTTATTTTTGTAAATTTCATTCACAAATTCATTCTTTTCGTCGTTCTTTTGAGTTCTTAATGGAACAAATCTTCAATTATGTCTCGATTGTTGGTTTTTGTGATCATTTCGTAATTGAGATGAAAGCTTATTTTGGGGGTCGTTGGATGATAATGTCTGATGATTTTAAAGAGGTTTTGGACATTGCATTTAAAGAATTGGAATTTAATTGAATTTCTCATTTAAAGTACATTTAAAACCTTTAATAAATAGCAGTTACGCGGAAGTTCTACAATTTATTCCCATTTCATCCATAAAAAAAACAAGTCCATTGAGTAATTTATGAATTCATATCTATACATAAACTGCAATTGATCTATCAATTTCATTCACAATATTTTCTCCACATACAGCATATGCACGTATGCATGCATCCTCTCATAGACATAATCGCAAAACGGCAAAAAAATATTAAAACTATAGCAAGAAAGTAAGAACAAAGAGAAGAAGAAAATTCATGAATGAATTGAACGACTAGAAATATATATGTATGATATTGAGCACATCCTGTTTACTTCTTCGTCATCATCCGGTCACTTGAGACTTGACCCCTCTCTCTCCGTCACTATATCTTTCTTTCTCCTTTTCTTCTTCATTCATTCATGTCTTCAAGTCGTCGTCACCGTTACCATTTTACGCGCGTAACGATAAGTCGTTTTTTTTGTTTTTGTACGCTTTTTATGAATGAAAATCATTTTTAGCTAATTTTTGATGAGCTGATCAAAGCTGATACAGTTTGGCATATAAATAATATTTCTTAATGAAGTAGTTCAATCTACTTTCAATATTTTTACTTCATTCCCACCAAAAGACATTAAAATGTATCACTTTCATCAATAAATATGCGCCACTATCAATCCTGACATCACTAACTCATAATAAAACTTCTAAGAAGAAAACTTCATGAATATATGCACTAGCTGTTCAATTGGAAGCTGTTGGGAAGTGTATATCTAAACGATCATCTTAATTTCCATCTATTAGTTCCAAACAATCATATCTATCTACGTTATGACATATATATATATATGTGAGTGTGCAAAATGGAAAGAGAAACCTGTTACAACAGGCATAGGCAGCAAAAAAACAGATGAAAGATCGTTGATCTATAGAGGATGAACGATTGGGCGCCAATATTTCTTCATCCCGCTGTTACACAAATTCATTTTTAATTAAGTTATACATTTGCATATGAACAGATAACGGACAAAACATTGGAGATCATTGGTCATTGGGACGGATGAATATGTAAAGTGTGGCTATAAATTAATATTTTAATCAATTTTCTTTTCTACTGCATGTGCTGAGACACAGGATGGAAGTAGAAAAAAAGATGGTTAAGAAGTTGATGATGTATGAATGTCGACTGGAAGAGGAAAGGGATTTGTGTGTTGTGGGATAGATGTGATTGGAGTGCATAGTTGTTGATTGAAGGGTGCTGGATATCTAGTCTGTTGGAAGATGAAGTTTTTGTGAATTCAAATATCTAAACCAGAAATTAACAAAAGCACATAAAGATCTGCTGTTATCACTCAAATGTTTAGGTTCGAAACCTAAATATTTAATGCTTTTTACTTGGATCCATGAGGTATTCGTTGTATTTTATCAAAAAGTGTGCAGCGAATCCTGCATTTTATACAGCAATCAAAGTTTCAAGTCCTTAACCTTCAAAATCATCCAGTCTATCAAAAATCTAACTCAATTTTCCCAGAATCACGACTTATCCCATGTGAATATTGGAGATTAATTATCAAGCTAAAAGTTGATTCCAATTAATACATTCATAAACATTTTCAGCTTATCAGCTCGTCTTCATCGTGGAAATAATAATTAATAATTTTTTTTCATTCGCGTTTCGTCTAATAAATTATTTTGTTGTTCATTCATAAATACACACAAAAATTAAAAGAAAGAAGCATCTATGAAGCACCGGTCGTGGGAATTTTCAAATTGTTTTTAATATATGAAAAAAAAAATTTCGGGTAATTCATTGAAGAGGCACAAAAGAGACGAAGGAGAAAGAAGAAGGAATTGAGAAGAGGCTTTATCTGATGCTCTTTTTATAAATCTTATGGATTTCTTATAAAACATGTAATAAGAACAACAAGTAGGAGACATGAGTGGATATGTGTAATACACGGTTTATGGACGCATAAAAAATAGACATTGAAGCATAAAATACAGAAGGAAGACAAAATAAGGTGGAATAAAAATTGCAGAATTACTTTGAGTTGCCTGAGTTGTACCATAAAAAATTAATTTTATTACTCTACAACATTTGATAAAGCTTTCAATGCTATTGAGATCATAAAATATATTAAATTAGTGTTCAGACGATAGAATATTTAGTTTCAAATCAGGCAATAAGTTTGCAATTCTTTCTTTTTTTCTCATGAGAATGATCGATCGACGTAATTTTTCATTTATTTTTCTCTTCTTCAGTGAATTTTCATGCTTTTTTAAAGTGAAGCAATGATGATGGAACTGGATGGTAGCAAAAGGTTATGAATTATTTTGAATTTGACTGAATTGTTATCATTTTGATGTAAAAACTAATGAAACAGAAAGCTTAAAACTATAAATCATGACTCCAAAAGATCCCATTTATAACCCCTTGACAACCAACAATCGTAATATTTAACAGTAACAGAACTTCTTGAAGCAAATAAAATGAGAAACAGACTACAAGTCAATACGATCGCTTGCGGGCACAAAACGAGAATTAATTTTTATTATTTTTTCAGTTCGCATACTAAATTTTCTATTTGCACATACTAATTAAGTACATGGATATGGCCAGGTGGCATTTATGAAGAATATTGTATGGATACAATTATACCTTCTTTTTCATTACTTCTTGCAATCATGCAATTCATTTATCTTCATCCCAATCAATATTCACGTACATTCATTGAAAACAAAAACAAATCCTCTTATCACGTACAGCAGACACAAAAAAATAATGGAAATAAAGTATGACAACAAGAACTAAAAATAAAATTGAAACTGCTTGAGTTACGCAAATAAGCCTTCTTTCAATTTATTTAACGTGTGTACACAAAAAAGGGAAAAAGAGAGTCGAGTTAAAGATTAAAAGGAATCGATAATCAGCGACAACAGTAAATTGAGATTGAAAATGTACAAGAAAAGAGGCATAATTGAGATGCTGTATAGAACATTCTCCTATATCCAATCCATTCATTTATGTCTCCGTGTTTTTTTTTTTCCTTTCAATGAATTAGCTTGTAATAATGCCTTGTATTTTGTTACTGCTGATGGAGATTAACTCATTCATTTATTTCAGAGCTTGTCTTTTCTTTCTTTTTTCTTTCTTATTTTACTTTAATAACCATGAATTCTAAATGATTAAAATTATGCGCACTTTTAGGAAATAAATTTATATTCTGTTCGTTACGCAAGTTGTAGCTTTGATTTTACAGAAGTTGAGATTAAAAGGGTAATTAAAGGAGTACAGAGCATCAACTGAAAAACTGGAGAAAACCAATTTAACTGTTTTGTAATAAGAATCGAACAAATAATCTCACAGATACCTAAAACTATTTAACCCTGACACCTCATGACTTTTGTTGATTCTACTACTTAATTCTATTCTTAGTCACAAATGCAGCCCCATCTATAATTTATTGCCGTCAATCAATCCTTGATTATCATCTTTACGTCTCATTAATTCATACAGCATGTAATGACTGAGAAGTTAACAAATATGCACTATAAATTGTGAATACGCAATGCAAATGAAGCTAGAGAAGCAAGTTTGTATCAACGCGTCATCTGTGGGCAAGGTCCAGGCCATCATTAAAACAAAATTACAATTTTTCATAAAATCAGTAATTGGATTAAAAAAAATAACTTGATTCATGTCCAGACGATATACAAACTTGTCTCTCTTCCATCGTCTCTCCTTCATTCTACTTATTTTGCATAAAATGCAAGTAAAAGCAATGAAAATGATTTTTCAAGTAAATCATAAATTATGCAAAAATCGAAAGTAGACCCGAATAAACATTGAGTATGCTCAGTTTTTTGAGCACGTTACTGAGTATGCTCAAAAACACTGTTTTACGTGCTCAGCTGAGTACACTCACTTGAGCATACTCATAAGTATACTCTGAATATACTCATAAAAAAATAAAAATTTATTGATGAGCATGTTCAACTGAGTATACTTATGAACATACTCAAAAATATGGCTTCACGTACTCAGCTGAGTACACTCACTTGAGCATACTCATGAGTATACTCTGAATGTGCTCAATAAATTGTTTCAAAAATTAAATGAGCACGTTCGATTGAGTATACTCATGAGCATGCTAAATTTTAGAAAATCGAGTATGCTCATCTTGAGTATACTCTTGAGTACGTGATGAGTACACTTAAACAAATTCTCTCACTAGACTATTACGTGCTCATCTTGAGTATACTCTTGAGTATACTCTGAGCATGCTCACTAGAATTCTTAAAAATTCTTTGATTTTTAAAATTTTCTCTAAGTTTTTGAGTATGCTCATGAGCATGCTAAATTTTAGAAAATCGAGTATGCTCATCTTGAGTATACTCTTGAGTACGTGCTGAGTACACTCAAAAAAAATCTCTCATTAGACTATTACGTGCTCATTTTGAGTATACTCTTGAGTACACTCTGAGCATGCTCACTAGAATCCTTAAAAAAACTTTGATTTTTAAAATTTTCTCTAAGTTTTTGAGTATGCTCATGAGTATGCTCAAAAATTTTATGATATTTTTATATACTTCACAAGTGAAAGATTCAATTAATATAAATATTTTTTTGGGAATTATGACTTTTAAGCATATTAAAAGTCTAATAAGACAATATGAGACCCGTTTTAGAGTATTTTACATATATAATAATTTATATGTGCCTTTTGCCAAAAATTATTATATAGGTAAAAAGTAGCAGTGGCGCAACGGTTAAGGTGAAGGTCTCAACAGCAACAGAGCGGTCATGGGTTCGAATCCAGGTAAAATCAAAAATTTTCTAAGTTTCATTTCAGATTTACTAATAAATAAAATTTATCCTAAAACAGTACAAATGCTACAGATTAATAAAAAATATTCCAAAAATGTGAAAAAGTATAAAAAAATATTTATTTTTTAAAATTTTGATCGATTATTTGAGTATACTCAGAGTGTACTTATGAGCATGCTTAATGAGTACGCTCGGAGTACACTCATGAGTATACTCAATTGTATGCAAATAGTATGCTCTGAGTACACTCAATGAGTATGCTCAGAGTATGCTCAAATAACGTGCTCAAATGCGTAAAGTAGTGCGATCAAATTTTGTATGAATGAGCATGCTCAAGTGAGTATACTCAGCCAAAAGTTGAGCATACTCTGAGCGTACTCTTTGTCTATTCGGGAGAATGTTTGATTGAAGGCATTTTTTTATTTATGCGGACGACGCATATTGATATTTATGTCGCAAGTGACAGAAGGGATAGACATTGAAATCGAAAGTTTCATACTTTTCGGACTGTACTTGATATTCATAATCATGACACGTGGAAATTGGAAGAAGTATATCTACCGACTTTACGTGATTGGCATGTTTAGTACAAATCTACATTTTTTCTCTCTTTTCATTCGATCGATCATAAATTTTGATGGAAAATTGGTAGGAGAGTTATTGATGGGAGATGATCAGACAGCTTTTTTTCGGGGCTATTTAGGGTATTAGTAACTTCATTTTGGTCTACAAATAGATTTTATGAAAGTCGAAGTCAAAGGCTTCGAACTTAGAATCTCGAATTCAATCCTTTTAGATCTAAAATTCTAAAACATTAAGCTACTACACCCACTGTCAACCGACTCTAAATCAAGCTTAAAATCCATCATATTTCATGCTAAAATTGCACTTTACATTTTGAAAGACGAAAAACTAAGTAAAGAGAATTGAGAACACTTAAAATTGATGATTGAATTCTTTTGTTATACCGGAGATAAGCCATTAGAGTCATTTAAATGCAACCCACATTCAATCAACGAACACTTTTTTCTTGTAAATAAGAAATTTTTCGTTGCAAACAATTTTCTTTTGAAGTTTTTACATTCAAAATCTTGATGAGTGACTGAATTTGCTGGAATAATTTTTTGAGTGTTTATGCTGATCGGTATGGCATGGCCACCCCTTGTTATAAATTTTAAGCCTGTCACAAGACATTTTCAATAAAATTTTATCGTGTTTATTTAGGAAACAAAACGAACAGTCATAAAGATCAGTGTCTAATTAAATTATCTTCAACTTTTACGAGCCATTTTGACTTTCAAGATCGTCTTCATAATGTTGTGCTGTTCATTTTTACGACACATACTCGTTGACATGCATTATTATTGTTATTTTTTGTCACATCAATAAAAATTTAAAATTGAAATTGATTTTGAGTACTCGCGTGCTGCAGTTCCTTTCTACACTTTCCCCCTTTATATTCTGTTTATTCCTTTCCTTACTCTCTCGCGCGCCACATTTGAAATGTACTAACTATTAAAAATGCGCGACGCGTGTTCTCTTTTTGATTTTTTTTTTCATTTTTCGTTGGCCTGACACAATGAGTCAAGCATTGTGAAACAAAGTGAGAGAGTCTCCTTATATAGCATAAGCAAGTCACTGATTGTTGATGGATTTATCGTGCACATCAATGTTAATAAAAATTAACCATTTCCTTGCATCATAAAAGCACACTTGCAGTGAGTTTTATTTCTGCCTTTTTTGTGAGTTTTTCATCAAATGCAGTAAAAAAAAATAATTTTTTAGTGACTGTACAGCATGTGCCTAAGAGTGTTATGATGCACATGACATCAACAATATTGCATCCATAAAGAGCTCATAATGACCTTAATGCAATTTTAGCAATCACAACTGCACTTCGAACATTCAAAAAAAGTCTTTTAATGCAATTTGGCTACCGATGCATCCAAAAACAGCGAGATAACGAGATGACACAGTGTGAATTATATGACATAAAAAATAAAAGTTGCATCTCTGAATGACTCGTAAAGTTAATATAATCACGAGAAAATTAATTGCATCAGCCGAAAGCAGAGAAGCAGTAACAAAAAATTATTTTATTGCATAATGTAATTAATTTTGTGTGCTGCACACACAAAAAAAAAAGTTTTACATTGGTGTTGCTGCTGATGTTGTTTGTGCGGAGGTCGTTATCAAATTTTGTTGATCAATTAATTGCCATATTTTATATACAAATGGTAGCTTCTGTGCATTCGTGTCTTGTGATGCATTTAATTACATTTGTCATGTTATGATGACGTTAATTTGATATTTTTTGCAAACTTTTTGCTGAGAAGAAGTTTATGTATAATGAGGCAATGGCTCATATTGACTGTGGCGCTGAATGAAACTTTTAATTATGGGGTAGAATCTTCAGTATCGATTGTTAACTTGTTGCCTAATTAACTCATTAATTTAGTATTTAAAAGTAACCTTTAAGAATCTCTCATTGTTGTGTGTGCGGCTGTGTAGATCATAATTATGACTGTCCATTGTCATACAATCATTTTTTTTCGGAGCAATAAAAAAAGATTCGCATACATTCAAGTTCTGTTTATGTAGAAACATGTAATGCTATAAAATCTAGCCGGAAACTTCTAATTAGCAATACTTAATGACTCTTTTTGTAATATTTTTACTCTTTTTCTATCCATTTCACTTGTTTTGGGGGGTCATGTATAAGTTATGGTTGATTTTAAGTTTAAGAATGAGGATTGAATTTTTGAGAAAAAAATTTAATTTTTTGATTTTTTGACCCCCAAAATAAATCGATTCATCGTATCAAAATGAATGAATTTTGCAAATTTAATCGAATCTTCCAGATGAACCGAATTATGCACAGAATCAAGAGAAACAGCAAGAATCACAAAAAATTTATTCCGATGATTTAATGTGACCCTCCAAGTTATATAATTTGGTTTCATTTAAAAAATTCAGAATATTTAAATTTCAAATTCAGATCTGATTTAAAAACTTTACAATTGACAAAATGTTTTTGCATTGACAAATGCGTTAGTTCTTCCAATTTAATACAATGTTTTGTTCTCCTCATATATCTTGTGTATTGCTCTAAATTTATAATATCATCACTTTACTTATATTGCACATTATTGTTATTTATGACTAGTTATCATGATGGTTTCGCTTATAAACGCGGAATGTAACAGGTTCGGTCTATAAAAATATTTTTTTTGTTGCTTTGTTTATGTGGGATAGTACAATCATAGTTCCCGCATCAAATCGATGTGAAAGAAAAAAAAAATCAAAAATTTTGTTCTCACAATAAAAAAGAAGAAGAAGAAGTTATTAGAATTAAGATGAAGATGAAATTTGAATTAATAAAGCTGAATGAAAAATTCAATTTTCTAGAATAAGAACTTCCTTATTTAATTGAGCTGCGATGTGGTTTAATTAATGCGCTAGATTACTTAATAGATATTAATCAAATGACCCATGTCCATGTATTATTATCCATCCACGCAAAGCCCTTTAATTATATCATCATAATCAACTTCAACATCACTGCTTCCATTATGATTGTTTTAAATAACTTCTTTCTTTTTTTTGAGTAAATAATGTTAAAGTACACGACTCATTGATATTTTCCACTTCATTTTCTGTCTTCTCTCTCGTTTTTTTTCGTCAACTTCCGTTCCTCCGTACATCTCTTGTCATTCATTCTTATAAGCTATATGTATCTCTGTGTCTGTGCACTCACTTTTCTGAATGATGATGCTGAAATGTTATAAATAAATGTCATTTCAGATTAAGAAAATTATGTTCATCAATTAAGAACACAAGCCTCACTGGTTGTGGATGTAAATGTAGTTACATAGAGAACGGAAGGAGAAGCAATAGAGTCGAGAAATGGAAGTGACATTGGCTACATTTTGCTAAGAAGAAGAAGACTTGAAGAACGGAAGCAATACCGTACGATTCCTTTGATTTATCGAGAGTTCTGTCTTTTATTTTATTTTTCATGATGACAAAGGTTCGGGTAAACAAACAAGTGGGACAAATAGAGAGAAAGGTTAGGGAAACTTGTTGCACGCAACATTTTTTGTGTTTTGTTTGTTTATCGAAAGTAACAGGATTTTTATTTTCAACCCCTCGAGTTTTTTTCCACTTTCCCGCCTGCACGCAAATAAAAGAGAACAAAGAAAATTTGCTGCCAATATTGGCATTGAGGAAATTGAGCTTAGAGGCAAATGGAAGGGAAGAAGAAATCAAATATTGCGGTAAGTAAGGGAGTTGGTGATTGTATTGGAATTTTGAGGAATATAGCGCAGTTTTTATGGGATTTGCAAGTTAAGGTGAAGGATCTTCAATTTGCTATGAGTTCTAGACAAAAATGAAAATTCATTGGGGGGTCATTCACTTAGTACGTTTACTTTTTAAGGAGAGGGGAGGGGGACTAGAATTTTGTTGCGGATCATGCAAAAAAATATTTTTTTCATACAGAAAACGTAATAAAGGGGCGTCTAAAAATTTGTTTTTTTTTTATAACTTACTAATCCAACGGTCCTTTATCTTCAATCCCTTCCTAAATTTTTCATTCAAAAAATTAAATTTCCATACCAATTTTGGAACAATTTTAGAACCACAATTCACCCCAACTTGCATTCCCATCTCCTTAAATTTCCAGTTTCACTTTTTCACATTTTAATTTTAGAATTGCGTAGCGTCCTCTAATTGAATTTTGTATGCTACTCTTTTATACATTTTTAAATTATTAAGTGGTTCTTTCTGCTCAACTAATGGAGTATATTAATTGGCTTCATTGAATGACATAAAGGAACAAACAACCACATTATCATCATTATTTATTTTTCTACCCTGAAACAAAGCATCGACAGGGAAAAACCTTTTAATTAAAAAAAATTACAGTCCATGCTCATGAAAATCATTAAAAAGTAAAGTTTAAAGTTTTGATTATGTCGTCACAAAGTAAAGCGCGGCGAGAGAGAGAATACTGCGTATATCACGATGATATAAAAGGAACGTGTACATATTTAAATATAAAATGAATGAGAAATAAGAAAACTAGTGGAAAAAGATCAAAGAAAAAGATTTTTATTGCATTTAGAATTTAAAGAAAAAAAAGTGAAAAGAAGAAGAAAAAATCAAAAGACTTTTTAAAATAAATAGAAATGAAATGAAAAACCTCATGTACGCAAATAATTTAATCAAAAATAAAATAGTCTTTTGGATTTAAAGAAGAAAATAATTTTTTTTGTGCTTATACTTTTGACCCGCGAGATCTTATCTTTTCTCTCAATTTTATTCATCATCATCCCTTTTTGTTTTATTTTTATTTTTCTTTTTTTATTGGTGATGCTTTGTTGATTTGAATGTCTGGAGACTGTAAGGAAGGGGTTAATCAGGAGCATCAACAAAAGTTTTATTCTTTCTTCAGTTGATTTTTTTACAAAAATTTAATTTTTATAGGTATTTATTAATTTTTTGGCAGATAAGTTAGTTAAAAATTAATACAAAATATTTCAGAGCAAAGACTGGATGAAAAAAATGAAGTAGCTTCATTAAACATATATTTCTAGAGTTCAATTCCTATAAATTTAAATAAATTATATATCACTTTGAATAATTGACATTACCTTTTTTTTTTAAAAAAAAAAATAAATGATATCTCCCATCCCTACAAATCCTTTTTTACCAACCACCACAACCACATAATTTTAATTGTTTTTTGAATGCTTTGCAATGATATCAAACAACTTTTTATTCATCTCTTTTTTGATATTTTTTCTCAATTTTCGGTTTTTAAGAAAAGAAAAAAAATTATATAAACATTGAAGGAAATTTTATTGGATTCTTTTGAGGAAAGAAAAGAGATATTGCGGCTAGAAGATAAAAAGATTATTTGATTCTTTTGATATTTTCTTATTTCTTTTCATCCTTTGAATGAATTAATTTTATATATTTTGGATACATACACATATGTACATGAGATGGAAATATGTTTTAATTGTAAACTGTATGCATTAATATCGTGTAAAGTGAGATAAACATAATAATTGGAGATACATGAATGTAGCAATAATAATTACAATATGGCCAGGTGGCAGTTGTTGATTGTAATCGCATTTGATTACATCCAGACGATGTTATTGAACTGGATTTTAAAAGAAGCTGACTTTGTGCTCATTTTGTCTATGCTAAGATCGAAATCTGGACATACAGAAGTTATAACCAAAAATACGCTTTATCCTCAAATCCTCAATTACACCCTAACTTATTCATCTCCACTTCATTTCTGTTCACATCTAGAACAGCTCAAATTGTATTTTATAGCCAAAGCCACTGACTTTCAATGATTATGTACATTGAAATGTTATTTTTCAATATTTTGATTTCTATCTCAAAATCTACACAAGCACCCAAGCAATATGCAGTAGCCGAGATAAATAAATAAATTAATTGTAAATAATCGTAAATTTCTCTCTCGTATTTATATTAAAATAATTATTTTTCCCTCGATCTTTTCTTTACGTCGTTTCTTGTTCTTATTATGTGTATTTTGATCTTTTCAGTGCGATTTTTTTGTAGGGCACATTTGAGGAATTGATGTAGAGTCAGTGGTGGCCAACCTTTTTTGTGCCGCAACACACCTTGCGAGTAAATCATGAATAAAACCGCATGTGGAACACGGTTCGTGATACTCTTTGGAAGAAAATTTGGCACGCTAGTATGCCGCGGCACATCGATTAGCCATCTACATTGTACGTAGACTGATTGGTAGCAATTTCATCTGATTTAAGTCAATTTATTTAAATGCAGATTAAATGTTGGATTTTTTGAGTAAATTTAAGAAGTTTTTTTTTTGAAATTTGGAACCAAAAAAATGAAAGTTAGGGTAAAAAATCTATTTTTTGTGGTAATCTATTTTTTGTGGTATTCATCTTTAGCTGTGAAACATACTTTTAAAGCATTAAAAATTCCTCATTTCTTGACAGATGTGTTGCAAATAATGATTAAAGCATGTATGCTTAATCTGAATTGTCTAATTAATTTTTATCTTTTAATATTTGCAATTTAAAATTTCACACCAAAAATCAAAATTTCTTACCATTTTTCATGCGCAATTTTTTGCTTAATTTCGTTGTGATTCTGTAAGAAGAATCATTATTGTGACAAATAAACGTTCACTGTTTAATATTTAATAATAATAATAATAACAATCCTTTATTGATTAATAAGAAAGCATAAGGCGGAACAGTATGGAATAATCTTGATATTAACCTAACGGTTTTAAATCAAATGTAACTATGGACTAGATTGAAAAGTAATAGCATAATGTTTGTATCTGGTTATCAATGAAATATGGTCGAAAAAATTACAAAAAAAAACCAATTGTAAAAGAACAAAAAAAAAAAAAAAAAATTAAATATATATGGTTGAGAAGACTAAAGTAAGGGTTTCGGTAGTTTGTGTTTCACACGAAAACTCAGTGAATTATAGCTGTACTGGCCAAGTGATGAATATAAATCATTAGAGTGATAGGCAACTTTGGAATAAAAGTTGGCAGTAAGACGCGAAATAAATTCGGAAACTAATGGAATTTTTGCTGAATCATGAACTACAGTGACTGATTGGAAATCGTGCCAGTAGACATTTAAGATCATACGAAGGATTTTGTTCTGAAATAATTGAAGCTTATTGAGATGACAAATGGCTGAATTGGAAAAAACTGGGCAAGCATACGTAAGAATAGGCCTTATAGCTGATTTATAGATTCTTAACTTAGAATCAGTTGTGGCAAAGGATTGTCTGCTTAATATGCAATAAAGGCTTGAAAAACTAGCGGCACTGGCTTTACTAATTACATGTTCGATATGATGTTTGAACAACAGCTTACGATCGAGAATAACTCCAAGATATTTGACCGAGTCTTTCCATTCAAAGGATTTTCCATTAAACGTGATTGTGTCCTTATTCAGTTTCTCGATCATCTTGGTGGACTTGGTGAAAACAATGAATTCTGTTTTTGACTCGTTTAATTGGATCTTCCAATCATTGAAGAAATTTTGAAGAGTGTTTACTGCTTTAGACAATTCAACTTTGATGGATTTTAAGTTCTTCCAAGGGAATTGGACGAGATATGCTGTATCGTCAGCATAAAGAGACAAATGGCCTTTAGCTGGAATAGGAATGTCGTTTATAAACACATTGAATAGATGGGGAGCAATAAGTGAACCTTGCGGCACTCCAGACGTTACATCGAAGAGATATGAGAATGCAGTTTGACAAACAACAAAAGCTGAACGTCCTGAGAGGTATGATTGTAAGAGCTTGACGAGGTACACAGGATACTTGTAGGTATATAATTTATGAATTAAACCATCATGCCAGACGCTGTCGAATGCTTTCCGCAAATCCAGTAAAACCATTCCAGAACTTTTGTTGTTGTTGAAACCAAATGAAATTTTTTCAGTGATTCTGAGAATTTGATGGACAGTCGAGTGATTGGATCTGAATCCACATTGCTGCTTAATGATTATGCTGTTGTCAAGCTCAAAATCATTAAGACGCATCAAGATAATTCTCTCGAAACATTTGCCAAGACAAGAGAGTAGAGAGATCGGTCTGAAATTGTCAGGAGAACTACAATTGTTATTTCCTTTCGAAATTGGCATAATTTTCGCAATTTTCCAGCTGTTAGGGAAGTACGAGAGTTTCATACATGAATTAAAAAGGTTACAACATAGCGAAACGAAATTAGTGGAAGAACTAAGTGCCTTTAAAGCACAATTGGGAATGTTGTCATGACCAGAAGCTTTGCGGGGATTTAAAGTTTTCAAAACAAATTTGACATCTTCAGCTGAAATCAACTCAAAGGTAGGATTATTTGAATTTGAAATTGACTGAATAGAGCTACTAACTAGATTTTCATACTTTGAATGGGAGTTTTGAACGACGTTGAAAGAACTTTGGAACGAACGAGCGAAGGCATCAGCTTTATCCTTATCCGAAAAATGAATACCTGAACTGTCAGCAATGGATGGGAATGAGCTCTTTTTCCTCTTAAGAGATTTGGCAAAACGAAATAGTGAATTATCTCTAAAGGATATGGAACGCAATTTATCCTCGAATGCAATTTTCTTCTCATTAAAGACATGCTGCCTGATCATTCTGTTCAATAAGTTGACTGAGGATTTAAGGGCTGCATCTCTTGATCGTTTATATAGATTCCTGATATGATTACGATTTCTAATTAACAAATCGATTGAAGGCGAATATTTATAACGAAGAGTGAATAGACTTTTCATTGGAGCTGAAGATTTTAAAGCAGAAGAGATCAACGAAGAAACTGATTCAACACTGCTGTCAATCAGATCACACGACGAGAGATCAATGTCCATCAATAAATTAGAATTAGCTTCTACTAATTTTAAATATTTAGGCCAATTGACTTTGGATAGATCTAAGCGATCAGTCTCTTGCTGTGAATATGAGGCATTGACAGAGAAAAGTAAAGGTAGATGATCTGAGGACAATTCATTAAGAACTTCCAGTGGACTAAGAGAAGCGAAGCTTTTAGTCACCACAAAATCGACAATTGAAGGTTCACCTCTATACGGATACAATGTTGGCTCGTCGGGCTTTGAAATTGAATAATTGAGAACGTTAAGCAAGTGCAAAAGATCAGAACCTTTACGATCATTTGTTATATTATTCCAATCAGTATGTTTGCAGTTAAAGTCACCAGCAACAATGTGTGGACCAGTTTGTGAGAGGACTCTATGAAAGAAGGCATGAGATTGTGCTCGTGAGGCACTAGGAGAACAGTAAATTGAAGAGATTCTTACAGCCATATTATCAAGATGGACAGATATTGAACACGATTCAGCATAGTCAAAACTTGACTTAGTAAAGCCAAAATGAGGAATTGATGAACGAATAAAAATGGCTACACCACCATGAAAACGATCAGATCTATAGGAGTTGAAACCAGGTAAGTCAAAAGACATGTCATCAGTCAGCCATGATTCAGAAATTAATATAATGTCGATAGAGAGTCTATCGATAAGAATGGATAACTCTGTAAATTTATTTCTTAATGAATGAGCGTTCCAACTAAGGACTTTAAGAGTCATTATTGGTAAATGAAATTGAAGTTGTGTACTTAATGAGGATAGCAAGTTGACCTCTTTGGTCACTACATAGACATAATTCGTCTACCATTTTTACAAATATATCAATAGTTTCATTGATATTTGGCAAGGAATTTAATTTGGCCTGAGCTTGTGTAAGCTTTGAGAAAGAATTAACAGCATTATTGGAGTCACTGAGAATACGAGCAAAACTTACCGACTGTGTTGAATTCGCCATATTACTGGAAGCTGAAGGCTGCTGTTGCGTGCCAAGACGAGGATAATGCAATGATGAGCTCAGCGGAACTGGATCTCGAAGTGGAACAGTTGGTGGCTTCTTAGAGCGAGCCTTAATCTTCTCCAAATGTTCCTTGTAGACAGGACAGCCACGATGATTGGAAGCATGAGGACCACCACAATTACAGCATGTGGGATCGCCAATTTGAGAGGTTCTTGTGCATGAACCTTTCTCATGTGAGTATGAGCATTTCACACAGCGTGCAATATAGCCACAGTTATTGGCTGAATGGCCCCAAGATTGGCAATGAAAGCATTGAGTAACTTTCTTGTTGGACTTCCTCAATACATCCCACTTGACGACAATATTGTTAATGTACTTGTGTGAGTGATTGAGCATGTTGATATTGACAGTTTTGTCAACATGGACGAGATAGATGACGTAATCATCATTTCTGATGAAGTCAGTGACTTTTGTGGCTGGGACATTGGATGCCTGAAGAATGGAAAGCATGTCTGTGCAAGATTCAGGAGAGAATCCTTTGAGGAGGAAGTAAGTTGGCTTTTCGGTAGAATCCGTAAATGTGTGAAAGCCAATTTGCTCAGCACGTAATTTGGCGATAAGAATTTTCTTATCTTCGACGGAGAAGCACAAAACTTGTGTGGATGAGCGTCCTCGTACCTTCAGGAGCGGTTTTGATGCAAGATTGATTGATTGTAAGACATTCCTAATAGCTTGAATGCCTGACTGGACGAAAATTGGCTTAACTGTTTTCACAGTTACTGGATCTTGAGGAGTTGTGGATGGAACTGATTGTGATGACGCTTGGCGTACTTGTGCAGAAGCTGGACCTGCCTTTGAAGTTGATGGAACTACCAAAGAGACTGGAGTATTAATAGCAGATGAATTAATAGTCACCTTTGCTTGCTTGGGTGTTGCAACACTTCTGGAATTCGGTGAAGAATTTTTCCTTTTTGAACCTCTTCTTCTACCCCGAACCGACATCCTTCACTTAATTTCCAATAAGCACTTATTAATGTACAACAGAAAGCACAATAAACTCCTGATAACTTTGAAATAACTGTTTAATATAGATATTTTAATTTTTTAGAAAATTTTTTATTGTTTACGTTTTAGAGGGGCAAACGACTCTTTTAATATTTAATCATATTTAATGCATATAAGTTAACAAAATAATCGAAAATTACAATTTACTTTGTATAAACATTGAATCTATTTTTTGTGGTACTAAAATCTATTTTTTGTGGTATTTGTTTACAAAAAAATCCATACAAACTAAAGTTGATATTACCCTGAAAGTTGACAGTCCCCTAAACAATTTGAAAAATAAAAATCCGGTAAAATATTATGAAACTATTTTCAATAAATTTAATGTATTTTAATCATTTAAATAACTTAATTTGACTTGTTATCGATTCATTTTGCATTAAAGATGATGTATTTAAAGTAATAACTAAAATTTATCATGTAATTTCATTACTTTTTTCTACCACAAAAAATAGATTTTTTTACCACAAAAAATAGATTTCATACCACCAAAAATAGATTTGGTGTTTAATTTAGTTTTTCACTAAAAGCTTAATGTTACAGTAGTAAATGAATATAAGACTTTAAAGTCTTTTGGTTCCTGAATATTTTGAGCCATTATTCATTTAAAAAGGATGAATCAGTGAATATTTATTTAAATTCAAAGTTGATGAAAAGCAAAATACCACAAAAAACAGATTTTTTACCCTAATTAGAACAAAAATCAATTTTTAAGTTTGATGAAATTAAATTAAATATAAAAAATGTTAAGGTTCGATTCCTTGTTAAAACTTAATAAATTTGTTACTGTTTTGCTATCTATTAACTTTTTGGACACTTTTAAGAATATTTTGAAATAAAAAATCCTTAAAAATAATTTTTTTCACTCTAACTTCAAAAATACTCAGAACTGCTTCCATTTATTATCCTCAATTTCCTTTTATTTTTGCATTTGCGGTGAAACAATTTTCATACAACTCGAAATGAAGGTGAATGTAATAAAAATTTCAAAAAGAGGCATTTTTATTAGCAAACACACGGAATCGACTCAGTATACTAAGAATTGATACATGAATATATATTCTGTTTAAAAAATAAACAATTAATAAAATTATTATATTTATTTGATTTTCCTTAGCTTCTCTATAGAGCCATAAGCCTCAGAAAGATGATGATGATACAGTCAATTTAAAAATTAAAAAAGTATGAAATTTTTTTTATACTTTATGTTAGTTTTGTATTAAATAAACAAAAACAGTTCTCGACATCACGCAATTTGTACGAGCAATAAAAAAATTGTAAAGATTTTTTTCTCAAGGAACTTGAAGTTTTGTTTGAAAAAAAAAAATTGAAATTAAACAATAAATGTTTCGTGTGCTGAAACATGTTATAGTTTGTGATGATTCCATGCTGTCTAACATCGTCGGATTTGCATGTTACAATTTTTTAACACATTTACAGATGAGTTAATTAATATTTTAGCTTTGCGTTATGGGATTTATTATTGGAGGATTTTAAATAGAAAATCTGGTGGGTTTTCGGAGACTGTTTGGGATTCTGAGGAAGCTAAATTCAAGGAAGGAATCAAATTTTAAGATTTTCAAAATTATATTTTTGAATTTTCAATTTTAAAATTCAGAAAAGTTTTAAGTTTTGTAAATTTCAAGCTTCAACCACCATCGACCATCAATTTCAGACCCTGAAAGTATCCAAAACACTCAATGACAATAAAAACACACAAAAAAAAACATCAAAGGCTAATCAACAAAATTTCAATTACATCGTCGAAATGTCTGCGAAATCTCAACTGACCGAGAACACCTTAAAAACTTTACTTGTCACCTTCCTTCAATTTACATTTCCAGATCAAAGGAAAATCTCTTTTATTCATCTACAAATTTTTATCGAAAATATTGGAAAATATTCAAATTAAGAAAAGAAAGAAAAAAATTCATACCAGAATTAAAAAAATTTGTAAACAGGACATTTAAACAAAATAAAGAGCAAAGCTGGAGCATCAATGTGCTAGAAAAATGTAAATATTTAAATTTTATGAAAGTGAAAAAAGAAAAATAATAAAGTAATAATAAAATAATTCTCATTTCTTTTCATCCACACACTTTTGTGTATCATTGATTCTTTTCATTCTTTATACAGTAAGAATAGAACTGAATTGGAAATGAATTAAAAACGTGAAATCTTTACTTGATTTGTTTATTTGATAATATGTGAAAGAGAAGAGCGTAAAAGGAAGAAAAACTTCAAAAAATTAGTTTTGGGTTATTGTTGTTGGAGCTTGAGAGTATGAGCGCATTTGGTCTATAAAAAAAGTTGATGAAGTGAATTCTGGGAATCTGATGATTATTTTCATGAGTTTACGAAGGTTTATGCAAGGCTTCCGCAGATTATAATCTTTAAAAAATCCCATGCAAAGATTATAATCTTTAAAAATCTTTCATACAAAGATTATAATCTTTAAAAATCAAAGATTATAATCTTCATACAAAGATTTTTTCAAGATTATAATCTTCATACAGAGATTATAATCTTTAAAAAATCTTCATACAAAGATTATAATCTTTGATTTTTAAAGATTATAATCTGCGGAAGCCTTGGGTTTATGTTAAGTAATTGAAGTTTCTGAATTAATAAAATTTTGAAAGTTGAAGTTCGAATCTCAATTGAACTAATTAAATACATTTTACAGTCTTATTTAAGGTAAGCGCCAACAAAGCATTTATTTGACTTTTTTGACTGAATATGAACAAAAACAAGCTCTAGTAAGCCAATTTTACTCATAAATCGCTTCACTTCCAAAAATCACGTCCAAAAAGACACATTCATAAAATCTAATTTAGAAATCTGGCAAAAAACGGGAAGAGGAAGTGCATGTACAAAAGAAGCATCTAAAATGACTTGATTCTATTGATTTTCAAATGTGGCCGGTAAATCAATGAAGATTTGAATGAAATAATAACATAAATTGAAGATATGCGTTCAAAAGGCGTGCATCTAAATGTTTATATCGAGGAAGTTAATAGAAGAAGAAAATTGTTCTAAAAACAAATCAAACGAAAAAAAAGATCGGAACTGAAAAGATGAGAGGAAAGTTGTTACATCATAGACATGACACATGCTGATGAATGTGTTATTACATGTCAATTTCTATTATGTCATAATTTACATGAACAATAGACAAATATTTGCTTAATTAATTACTTCCCTCAACACAACGGAAAATTTATTGCCAATGTCTATTTTTTTTATAAATTGATCTCCGATCAGATCTCAATGCATCTGGTTGGATGAAACGGCCATTTTTTTCGACACACTTGACTTGAGTCAGTGAAAATACTTCTAATAGAATCAATTTGATGCGGTTGTAGACTTTTCATCATGCAACATTTAGCGTATCCAATAAAATGACGTTTAGTCGATTGATGTTTCTTTTTATCTACAGACATTACCAGTTAATTCATCGATTGACGATCTTCTAAACGTTTCAGTGAATGCTCGTTGAAATGTGTCAACAGCTTTAACACCCCATCAACTTAGAAACTGTTAATGCTTTCTATTTATTTTTAAGTTAGAAGAAACTTTTATGAGCGTTTTGACTTGGAAATGTATGTTGGATTGCCTTGGGCGGATAAGATAGGTGTAAGATTGTTAATGTCATGTTTGGACTGACTTTATGTGAGTTTTTATTTCTAAATTAATTATTTAAGAACCCTAGGTGCTTATAATGCTGTTTTCGAGAATATTAAGACATTAAGTAAGATTTTTGACATTTTTACTAAATTTAACCTACAATTAGGTCTACAAACTGTAATTCTAACACATTTAAAAAAAGAAAATAGAAAATATTTTTTGTAGGATTCGAACTTCAATTTTCTTAATCTTACTAAATTTTGCCAGCTTAAAATCGCTTCCAAAAAAGCTACTTTAAATTTAAACACCAATAATTCACCATTTAACTCAGCAGTACTTACTAAACAAGTCTCAATGCCCCACCCAGCAATATTTTCGACATTTTAAATTGAAAATTCATCACATCAAAATACAGCAAAGTGCTTTTGATATGTGAAAGTGATTGATTTGAAGGAAAAGAAGAGAAAAAAAATTGACTTCTGGCTGACAAGTAAAATTCCTCAAATCACTTTATATCCATTATAATTCCAACAATATCCCGCATAATTTCGCATAAAGACCATCATTTTGCAAATGGAAAAGAAATGAGAGATTTAAAGAAAAGAAAATTGCGACTTCCGGATGCGGATCTCTCATTCATATAAACGATAAATAGATGGATGGATAGATTGTTAAATTAAGTTCATTGGAAATAAGAAGAAGAAGAAGAAGTAGCTGTTGTTAAACAAACAATAAATTCTCAGTTTTCATTCATTCAATTAATTTTAATCTGAGATTCTCTTCTCTTTATGTGCATGTATGAATGTATTTTTTTTTGAAAAAGTTCCTTCAAGAAATCGTCAGACGCACAATCGCCAACTGTTTATAATTAATTTTATGTGGCGCAGAGCATTTCCAGAAGCCTTACTCACATTACTCTCATCTTCAAAATTTGTGAAGATTTCTTCACTAAATTGATTTTTCTTTTTTCAATTTCTTTATTTATTCACCAAATATGTAAAACGCCACAAGATGTTCCAACTATAAACCTCACATTTTAATATAGCAATTCCATGAAAAATATACAATAACATAAATGTAGCGATTAAATGAAGATTTCTTTTGACACAAAACAGAAGTAATAACAACTAAAATTCACATATTTTGTGAGACTTTAGCGCCTGCCTTCAAACTCAGATGGATCGTTACGTTGGATATAATTATAGGTTAGATATTCTTAATAGCACATCATATCATGATTATCACAGTGAGAGAAAATTAATTTCGTCCCGCAATGATACGCTGTTGGAAGTCATTAAATGCTAAAAAAAATAACTTCTTTATTTACAAATTTACATCATTCATCCCGAAACTAGAAGATTATCTCAATCTAGTATTTTTTTGTGTGGATGTTTCTTGGGTGATTGAGTAAGTTTTGGTCTAGTTTGTCCGAGTTTGAAGACTTAAAAAAATTTTATTCAAACTTAACCTCAAAATCTATGAAAATCCAACTACCTGACTTATCTCACACAAACACCTAGATTACGCAAAGGAAACGCATTAATTTCCTCAACAATTTATCAACCTCCTTACTTACTCCCATTCACAGTCAAATCAGAGGTCGGCATTAAGAAAATGCACACATAATCCATTGGAATAGATTATACAGATCAATATCAATACAATATGAGGTAAACCATAAATTAATCAACAGCTCAGGTGAGCAGAAAATTACCTCCATTGAGAACTCAAGCATAGTGGCGTGTTGTCAAAACAAGTAGATCTCTCGCACATGATCTCAAACTTTTCATTTCGCTGTTTATAAATAAGTAATTAATTATATCCACAGCAATCTATTCGAGCTTCGTTTTCAATATAAATAAAAAGAAAAATGCGAATGAATTCGAATTAATTGATTAACATTTATCACCTTAATCGATATGTTGTGTAACCGCTAACGACAGTTGCTGAGCAAAAGTTACAAATCTTTTCAATTAAATTAAAATGAAATCGAAATTAACCTCAAAATAAATTATGGAGGGAAAATTCGCACTGAATATCTGAACAGACTTGAGGACTGAGAGAGAAAAAAGAAGTCCGGAGGGCTTAAACTCAAAAAATTGATTACACGACCGTAAAAATGTAAATTTACTTAGTGAAATGTAGACATTATTTAATGAAAGAAATTTTATCCTTAGGAATTAATTAAATTGTGGCAAAATATCGTCACTTCTGTGTGGGTTCTTAAAGATTTGTTTTTGATGTCTTCTTGCCTGTTTTTTGTAATTAAATATTCAAGAATCCTGAAAATGTCTTTTCAGAAGAATTTGTTTGAATTTCTTTACATTTTTTAAGTTGAGGTTGTTCGAGCATAAAATTTCAATTCCTTAGGGATATAATGATACATGGAATAAATTACAAATCTACATTTTGATGTCAAATTGATGGTTGACATTTGTTGTTCGGTTTGAATCGTGAAATTGAAGATTTTTGAAGGTTTTTCTTAAGAATTAAACCATAAAATTTTTGAGGATAAGGATGAAGTCATGGCAGATTGTTATTATATGAACGCTTTTGCCGAAGAACGTGATATAAAAAAACGGTCGTTTTGAATTTATAAATTGTTGACCGATTTTTGCAAAACACTAAATTAAAAATTTTTGTTTATTCAGTAAAATTCATTTTGTCATGCTTTAAATTTATTACAATAATAATTTAAAATGTTAAATGAATAATATTGAAGCATTAAAAATTATATTTTACTTAGCAAACAAAAATTTTTAACTTTGTGTTTTGCAAAAATCGGTCAACAATTTTCAAATTCAAAACGACCGTTTTTTCATATCACGTTTTTCGGCAAAAGCGTTCATATATTGAGTATTTTAACCCATTCCACGCTTCGCTAGTTCAAAACTATATTTAATTATGGCCAATTCAAATTTAGAATCACCACCTTTACTGTAAGAATTCAACATAACTTTAATGTCCAAAATAAATTTGACTATCATCAGAAAAAGAAAAAAATGTTAAATTTATTGTAATTGAAAATTATGATTATTTTTTTAACGTGTTCCACTTCAGTGCTGTCTTCACCTCTTGTTCTATGATCTGAGAAATTTTATTCGACAAAGTTGGAAGTTGATGGATTTTAGTTTATTTGTGTTAGAAAAAAATTATTTTTTTTTTGTCTAAAGATTCATAAAAATTTGAAAAATGTTAAAAAGTCCTTAGAAATCAAAGATTGTCAAAATTCAAGCAATTCTCGCCTCAAAACATCATCTCTGTCCAAAAAATCCACCAAAGAAAAATAAAACATTTTCATGTTCATATTAAGTCATTAGTTCGCTAATGTTTCATGTTATTCTTGTTCGGACAATTTTCAAAAGGAAAGAATAACTCATTTCCCTTTGAAAAATGCAATAAAATATGTAATCGAGTGAGAACAATATCTTACGGACGATTACGTTAATTTTCACTTCTTTTCCACCCATTAATTTACAGTTTTTTTTCTTCTGTTAGATGTAATAGGCTTATGAGTGTCATGAAGAAAATTTGTTTCTAAATAATTAAATTTTTCTGTGAATTTCATTCATTGTGTGATTTTTGGACATTAAGGCTGGATAATTGAAATTAGTTGGGAAATAATTTCATTCAATTTTCTAGTAAATAATGTCTTTTGGATGTTAGAGGTGTTGAATTGCTTAATTGAAAATTGTTGAGAATTTTTTCGATGTCATGCGACTTTTAAGCCATCAATAGTCAACAAATCATTTAAAATTGCCACACAAAATCAAAATCAAACTTCCTTAAAAGTCTCAAAATTCACTTCAAATAAATACCCAAAAACAGACACTTGTCAATGTTACAGAATGTCTAATATTGTCACACACAGCGCATACGAAGCTAAGCTAAATAGAGTGGTAAGGTAATTGAGCACAAAAGAGAGATGATCAGTATAGGCGTATATAAAATGTTTGTCTATGGACGACAACTTGATGACCACTCTTAATGCTTAATAACTTAATTTACACAATGTATCTTCTGGTGCTCTCTACCACACACACAGCGACAGTTAGAAGATCTCATCGCCGACCAGAAAAAAAATCTTTAATTGAAAATCATCCACAAAAAAATGAAGAGCGAACGAGAAAGCAGCACAAAGAGCCATCAACAAATAATAAATTATTGTCATGTAATTACTTCCTGCATTTTTGATTTATTTTTGGTTCTATTTGCGCTTCTCTCGTTGTGCGTTTGTGTATTTACTATTGACCGGTCCGCTACTTTTTATTACATTTTTGTTCCAGGTGCGAATACACATACGACGATCGGACAATAATGTTTCATTTATTTTTGGGGTGAATCACCTCAGCCATTATTTGATTCATATCTGATTAAAGCTACATACATACATTGCAATGTGATGTAATGGAATTTATTGGCCATTTTCCTCATTATAAATGAGCTTAAGCTTTTTTTTGAGCGTTAATTAGTTGCGAAAAACTGTACATTAAATCACAATTTATTGTTGAAAATATATTAAAGGGCATGAATGGTAATTTCCATGTCTTCTTCTTAGTTCCTTTAATTTTATTTTTTTGTGGTCAATTAACAAGCATATTCCAATTCCCACACGCAGTTTTGAAAATCATTCGTGGAAAAACAAAAGAAAGAGATTAAGTTTGAAGAAAGGTGAGATGATGATGATGAATAAGAAGATATTAAAGTCTAGTGCTAATAAAAATGGTCTAGTTGTGATGCGGAATAAGGAAAGTTATAGCCAATTAAGGGAGGGTTAAGTGATGATGATCCCGAAATGAACTTGGGTCGTTTCCCAAGATGGTAAAAATATGAATTTCACAAAAGCTAGAGTTCAAATCCTAGAATAATAATAATTATTATTATTCAATAATTTAAGTAAAATCAGGTCAACTCTTTAGCTAGTCAAGCCTTAAGCATCTGCAAAATGCTTTTTAACCCCCAGCAAATCAGAACAAAGTGCGTCCAAAACTCATTCCAATTTCAATCCGTTGACGGGAACTATTAATGACGAGCCAATTATATTATTTGATTTTCTTAAGGTACAAAAAAAAAATAATTTTTGTGTAAAGAAATTTTTCTTTCTCTGCGTACTCGAAATTTCATGCATTGTCTCTTGTTATAAGCCACAATTTCATTTTTCTCGCGCATTTTTCACATTAATTTTACATTAAAAACATCAACTAATTTGATTATAATTTCTGTAGCTTCTTTAATGACGTCATTTTTATATGTTTTTTTTGCGGTCATCATTTTTGATTTGTTGATCTTTGCTTTCTCTCGAGTGTCTAGATTGACAGAAATTAAGTGGAATTAGCGTGTGAAAAAAATATTTAAATTTATCATTATTAAAAAAATTCAAAAAGTCACCAAAAACGCCTCACTAATGGCTCATTTTTCTACCTTTATGCCTTTAACATAAACAACATTCACCCTCGACTGTACACACACAAAAAAAGTGAAATTCTAATTAAAATTCATCGATGTGACTTCGTCCCTCGTTTCATTTTTTAGTTGACTTTAAAGTCACGGAAGAAAATTTCATGCAACCCCAAAAAACGCAAGAACATAAAGTCGGTAAGTAATGAAATGTGACTCAACATGTAGATATAGAAAATTATTTTTTTATATTTTTTAATAGCAAAACGAAGGCCATATGTAGAAGAAAAATTTCCCACGCCTTTACAACCATTCACCTTCCATATCAACATCGCGTATACGAATGAAAAAAAAGTTGCTTTTTTATGTACAAAATATAAAAAAAATTATGCACCTGCACAGAAAAATGAGAATGAGTGTAGAAAACTGTGAATGTGTATGCATGTATAACATGAATATAATGCGCGTATTTCATGCAGTAAGTTGCACAGTTTGTGCTGTTTATATGCGATAAATTTACGGATTCTATATGTAATGTGCATTAAGATATAGAGGAGAAATAACAGAAACAGAAAAACGTAGCGAAAGAGATGGAAGCAAGAAGGAGATAACTGACAAAATTACATAAATTCGATGAGGCATTTCAAGGCTGGGAAAAACTTTTTTTTATTTTATTTTGCATATTATGATGTTGACAGGAAAGTGTTAAAAAATATTATTGCTGTGTATTTTTTTTATAGCCGATATTAGATCAACTTTTTATTATATATTTAAAAATAACAAAAAAAAATCTCAGAAAAAAAAAATATGAAAATAAACACACTTGTAATGGATTTTTTCAAGCCGCTTTTGAGATTCGAACTTTGTAATCTTTTGAACTAATTTCAAATATTTTACTACAAATAAATTTTGACAAAACTCCTATTTATGTGACTCTTCAGTTCAAATTATTAGACGTCTGATTCCAACTTCATGTCATATTCTTCTTGTTATATATTCGAGTTTCGTTTATTAACTGATTTTTATATTGTTTTTCATAAATAATGATTGCTACGATTTATCATTATTTAACATCTCCCTCTTTTAAGATTGTCCATATCTTTTTGATGGTTTTGGAATTCTGGATGATCTTCGAAGTTGTGGTTGATTGGTTGTATTTAGATCACTGTTGTTTCGATGAGGGATTGTAGATGCATTGGGAGGTTGAGGATGTTGCAATGAGCTAAAGAAGCTATCCATGATTGAATCTTCATCACTACCTATACTTTGCCTATCCTCAATATCTATTTTGCTATTTCCTTTATTTAATCTGAGAAATTTTGAATTTCTCCGTAAAATACTACCATTACTGAGTAATATTTCATAAGATCTTGGTTGATCTAATTTTTTAATGATTTTTCCTTTCATCCAAGTTTTATTTTGGTTCTGAACCCAAACATAATCATTAACATCAAAGTGGCTTTCATTACCTACATTCTTATTGTAATAAAACTTGGATTTAAAGCTCTTTTGCTTAAACTTTTCTTGGACATTCTTATTTAAGCGTGGTTCTAGTGATTCGGTCTTTGTGACTATTTTAGTCCTCATACGACGATTTTGTGCCAATTGTGATGGAGACAAATCTAAATCTCCCAAAGGTGTATTATTGTAATTCATTAAAGCTATGCACAATTGATCAGCATTTTTCGTCTTTTTCATCATGTTTTTAACAATTCCTACAGCTTTTTCAGCTAATCCATTTGACTGTGGATAATGCGGACTTGAAGTTGTGATTACTATATCCCATTCATTCGCAAAAGTTCTACATTCATTCGAGTTAAAAGGCATGTTATCAGCTATAATTTCTCTAGGTACGCCATGATCACCAAATATTTCTATCCACTTTGAAATTATCGTACTTGAATTCTTGGATGATAAATATTTACAACATATCCATTTCGAGAAATAATCAATCAAGACAAGATAATTCTTTCCATTCAACTCTAGGACATCACAACCTACTTTTTCAAAAGCTCTTAGAGGAATTTCATGCTGAATAATTGGTTCTTTCTGATTCGACCTTGCATACGTGTTGCAAGATTCACACGAACTGATGAGATTCTCTATACTCTGAGCCATGCATGGCCAATATACAGACTCTTTTGCAAATTTTAATGTTTTTGTCATTCCCATATGACCTTCATGTAAATCTTCTAACACTTTTTTGCGCAACGATTGTGGAACAATCACACGATCCTCATAGAAAACAACTCCTTGAGAAACATAAATCTCATTTCTGATTTTATAATAAGACTTAACACTATCGGAAACTTTCGATTTATCAGACGGCCAACCTTTACTGTAGTAATCAACAAGAAGCTTCAATTCAGTATCTTTACTGGTTTCTGAACTATACAATTTAACTTTTCATCACTTATGCTTAAAGTATGAACCATTTGCTTCATGACTTTTTCTTCAAAATCTTTCTCGACACTACTTTTTGTATAACGTGACAAGTAATCAGCAATCGGAATTTTATTGCCTGGCTTGTAATCTAAATGTAAGTCATACTTATACAACTTAAGACGTAACCTCTGAAGTCTTCTTGAGCCTATCTTCGACAAATCTTTCAACATTATACTCTCAAGAGGTTTATGATCTGACTTGACAGTCACACGACGGCCATACACATAATCATGGAATTTCTTACATCCAAAATACACAGCCAAAAATTCCTTTTCTATCTGACCATACTCTTTCTCAATGTCTGACAAGCACCTCGATGCATAACAAATAATCTTATCACCTTGTCTCAAACATGCACCTAAACCATACGAAGATGCATCAGTTTCAAGCTCTAATGGTAATTTCTCATCAAATGAAGCACAACAAGCTGAATCTTCAATGACAAGTTTAAGATTTTCAAATTCTTCCTGATGTTGAGCTTTGCCAAACAAACTCACTATCTTTTTCAGTAAGTTTCTAATGTTATGCGTTAACTTAGGTAACTGTGGAATAAAGTTACGCATATAATTAATTACACCTAGAAACTTCTGAACATCATTTTTATTATTCGGAACTGGAATATTTTTAATAGTTTCAATTCTATCTGGGTCAATACTAACTGCATTCTTTGAAAATATGTGTCCAAAGAACTTAACAGATTCCTGAGTAAATTGAACTTTTTTAATATTAAATTTAATGCCTTTTTCTCGGGCTCTTAGCATAACTGCTTTAACATTCAAGTCATGCTCTTTCAAATCTTTTCCAAAAATAATAATATCATCAATATAAAATTTGACACCATTCAAATCACCAAAAGTATCAAACATGTATTTTTGGAAAGTTTCCGAAGCAATTTTAATACCAAACGGCAGACGATTAAACTGATACATGCCAAACGGGGTACTAAAACTACACAACTTCTTCGAATCTTCGTCTAATTCTATATGCCAGAAACCATCTTTTAGATCTAAAACAGAGAAATACTGTGCATCTTTCAAATCCTGTTTTAATTCTTCTAGCGATGGGATGGGATAACGAAAATTCTTTAGAGCATTATTCAAGTGCTTCGGATCAATACAAATTCGAACTTTGTCTCCTTTATCAACTACTACAATATTATTAATCCATTCACGCGGTTCATTCACTTTTGAAATTACACCTAGTTTCTCCATTTCATTCAATTTTTCATGGACTTTGTCCTTCAACATTAATGGAACTTTACGAGGTGCCGCGGCAAATGGAATAGCTTTCTCATGTAAATATAACTTAAAAGGCTTACTAAATTTTCCTAATCCTTCAAAAATGTCTTTATAATGTTCTTTAAATGCTGCTAATTGATTCTGATTATAAAGATTTTTATTAATATTAACTGCGTCTATACGCGATACTAAATTCATATTTACACATGTTTTTAATCCTAAAATTGGCTCAAAACTGCCTTTCAATATTTCAAATTCTTCATGATAAATTTTCTTATTTAAACTAATTGGTAATATCACTTTGCCAGTGGGCTTAATTATTCCACCTGAATAAGAACGTAATTCAATTGTCGATGGCAAAATAATGATATTAGCTTTTATCTTCTTAACAATATTTTCAGTAATGGTATTAATCTCTGCACCTGTATCTAACTTAAACTTTACATTTATCTCACTAATCTTTAAACTTTTGTACCATGAAAGACTACTGACATACCTTACTGAATCTGATTGATTTTCAAACTCTTCTATTCTCATCTTAGCTTTCATTGCATCAACCTTTTCTTCCTTTTTGCATCCTGCTTTAATATTTTCATGCTGACTTTCTCTAAAGACTTTGCCGACTGCAGGTTTACAAACTTTTGAAGGCTTTTTGATGCAATCACAGCTTCTTGAAAAGTTTTCCATTATTCTTCAACTTATTCTCAGCATTTATTTTCTTCAATTCATTATGTTGATATTCATAAAATCGTACTTTTTCAATTACAGCATGCAATGAAAATTCATTTTCAAAAATTATTTTTTCTTGTATTTTTGAATTCTTCATTCCGATGACCAATCTGTCTCTTATTTGATCTTCTTTTACAGTGAAATCACAACCTGTTGATAATTTCCGAACTCTTGACACAAACTGGTTGAATGTTTCTGTATCACTTTGGACTGCTTGATGAAACTTCATACGATGGATGTAAATGCTAGTTTTCGGACAAAAGTATTTCTCATAACTGTCTATAACTTTTTGAAAACATTTACCATCTTCTTCATTCAATTCCAAATGATCAAACAATTCAGCTGCATCATTTCCACAAAGCAAAGTCAAATAAGCAATTTTTACTTTGTCACTTTTCTCGGTTATTTCGGCCAAATCAAAGAAACTGATCAAATCTCTTTTGAATCTTCTCCATTCTTCACTCAAAGAACTCGCATTGACATCGATTGGAAGTACCAAATCACTAACTTTCAACTGCGCCATGTTATATATTCGAGTTTCGTTTATTAACTGATTTTTATATTGTTTTTCATAAATAATGATTGCTACGATTTATCATTATTTAACACTTCTCCACCCCCTAAGCTACCCAAAGCTAATTATCATAAACCATCTCTCAATACATTTCCTAACAGCACTTCATTCAAAAAATATCAATAAACCAAAAGAAAATGCAGCGATTTATGATAACATGAGCCTATAACAAACCTGTTGTAAATGCCCTTCAAAACAATAGCAGAATATAATCACGAACAGATGTTTTAAAGTAAATTTTTCGCGAAAATGAAAAATTATTATTTCTTTTGTGCTTTAAGGGAATATAAAAATTGTGAGAGTAGAATTGACTGACATGATGGAATTGAAACAGTTAGAGTATGCAAAATATTTTTGTGCTTGGATGCGTTGGCCATCATCGTAATATTTTTTACTGCTTATTGTGTTCGACAGTTTGAGAAAAGCATTAAAATCAAATAACAGAAATAGAAGTTGAAAGTAATTTTGATGCTAAGAATAAAACGCAATTTCGACTGCTAACCCCTTTGCTAAAATGAGATTAATTAAATTCTCACACTAAGTGCCACAAAACATTTATGATTCAAAACTTTATGCAATAAATGTTACAATTTAATGAAACGACTCTTTACTTTGACATTTTCTTAATGGCCGACATTCATACATGCAAATAAACATTAACAGAAATGATTAAAAAGGTGGAAGCTATAAATTTACATTTTACAATTTTTATAGCTCCTCGCACACCAATAAAACCGCCCTTGTCATTATTTTATTATTTTTCTTTGATGTGATTCCTTTTGTCACATTTACACATTTAAATGACGATGATAAATCTACGTACGATGACTGTATGTGACACATTAGAACCTCGTGTGATCATCAAAGTGTTAAATGCCTCAGTCCCGCAATAATGCCCACCGATCGTAATAAGTAACCATAAAGAAGAATTACATAAAAAATTAATTAATTTATCATCGCAGACAAATCTCTATAAAGTGACTTGAACCTTTTTTCATTTTAATTCGATTGTTATTTTTTTTAACGAATAAAAATTTTTTTTTAATTCTTAATGTCCATTGTTTTCGAGCTTGATTCAAGCAAGTTGTAGAACAAAAGAATTGTAAAAAAAATCGCATTTTACGTTTAAAATTAATTAATATTTCTTTTTAATGAAACATCATACATCAAAAGGTAATATACATATGCGGAATGAGTATGTACATACAATATTACATTTTATGTTAATTAATGAAAAAAAAAAAAAATATGCAAAGTGAAATAAGAAGAAGGAATAAAACGTTTGAGACATAAATTTTACTAGTCATTTAGCTAGATAGGTAGTAAGTTTAATTTTTTTAAATTAATGTCATCATGGAGTGTAGAAAAAAAGGCATCAATTGAGAAGTATGATCAAAAAAGGATCAGTTTTAAGTTATGAAAAAAAAACTAAATTGAAATAATTTTAACAAAAAAGGAGTTAGAAAGCAAGCGAAATAAAATTTTTTAAGAATTTTAAGGATTTGAACCTTTGAACTTTCGTTCATTAAAATCTATGTCATAATTTATTTACGTCAAGAATGGCAAAAACACAATTTAAACCACAAATTCAAAAGCAACCTTCATTAACATTACAATTGCAATTAAATCGTCCAAATGCATCGCATTAAAGCAAATAATCATTGCGATTAATGACATCAAGATTATATTCCATGAAAAAAATATATCAAAAAAGAATTAAAAAAAATATTATAATTAATGTACTCATTTTAAATGTCCATAAACAATTTTCCTATATGTATTCTGTTATGAATGGTGAATAAGCGATATATTGTTGCCTATATGCTTTTTAGTTTTGTAGTTTTTTTTTCGGCCACATTAAGCACTGATGCGAATATCCGGTCCATCAGAAATGTCGAAAAAATAAAGAAAAATTGTATATATAAAAATTTATTTGATACGAATCAAATGAAGAAGTGAGAAAGGTTCAATATATATTTTTTTATAAACTTCCATAAACCATCTTGCGAATGTGTCGAGAATTTTGGTATGGAATGAGAGTATGAAAAAAAGAGGTAATAAAGTCATCGCGTAAGAGAAGAAGGCTACGTTTAATTTGATCACAATATATTGGATGTTATTAGAGAATTTGGGATGGAAGTTGATTTTTTAGGGAATTTCGGCTGGCAGTTTTTTTTATTGTTATTTATGTTCAGTTTTAAAAATTTTAATTATGCTTAAAATGATCCACATTTTGCTAAATTTTCTCAATATTCACAAATTAATTAAAAAAATATGAAAATTTTTATTGAAATGTTAGAGTTCGAATCTCAAAATTTAAAAAAATTTAAAGTTCCACTGCATTCCCTGCAAATCATCTTTTTTTACTTTAAAATATGTTATATATTAACAAATGCACTTTAATCCCCCACCCGTCAGTAACTTTTTTGCTCGATTTATTGATCGTCTAAATATCAATTTCCGTTCAGTTTCTTTCTCGCTTTGCAGCAGCAGCAGAAGCATGAATAAAACTCTTTTTTTCTTCTCTGTTTTCTTTGCACATTTCTTTCTTTCCTTTCTTCCCCTCTTGCATACGCCACGCGACTTTTTTCTCATCATACTTTTTTTCTGTGCATATATTTTGGTCCATAAAATAAGTCTGCTGCAGAGATTGTTACAGGAGGTATAAAAAAAACCAGAATCGCGGATGACTTCTTTTTATTTCTTTTCTTCACTGCTGCCTTCTCAGTCACTTTATATTTTTTTCATATTTATTTTTTATTTTCCTTCTCCATCATCTCACCTTCTTCTTATTATCTCTCTCTGTGTACTTGCTTACTTCAGGCATGAATTGTTACTTATTTTTATTATTATTAACCAAACCAATTACTGTATTTAAATTGAAGGTGAACGAGAATAATCCTCATTCATGATTTTGTTCTTATTATTATTATTTATTTCTGTTTCCACAATTCATTTCATTCTTGATACGCAAGTGATTGGAATTGAGTAGTTCACTTACTACTTAAAGGCTAGTTAGTTAATAGATCCACATGGCAGGTGAACGAGAGCAAGTTTACAACTTTTTTTTCTTGCTACGATGTTCTATAAAAGGTACATGGAATGTGAATGAAGGGATTAAATGAACAATGTTGTTGAGGTTTTACATCCTCTGTGATATTTTTTTTTATAGCATGAAGAAGTGAGCGTTAGCGCCACATCCTTTGTTGTAATTGATTTACTTTTTATGTTCGGAAGAAAACCGCAAGCTGGTTGTAGGAATGACACATAAAATATTTGTTTTGCTGGGGTTTAATTGCACTGATAAAAAAAATTTAAAAACTTTTTTAAATTTGCATGGAAAATTTTAAAAACTTTTTTTAAATTGTACGCTTAATAACAATTTTTAAAATTTAAAAAATATTTTTAAAAAATTTAAATTTTTTTTGACCGTTAAAAAAATTTTAAAAAAATTCAAAAAAATTGCTCGGAGTGGGAATCGAACCCTTGACCTTAGGAATGGTAGCCATGCGCTTTACCACTGAGCTACCAAGCCATGTAATTTGTACTGGCAATATGTTTACATATACAGAAATATTTTTAAAACCCAATTTTTAAATTTTAAAAATAATTTTTAAAAACAAAATTTTAAATTTTTTAATAATATTTTTTAAAAATTTTTTTTATGAGTGTGGATGTTGTGTAAGGTTTTAATTTAATTTCTTATAGACTCTGTGAAGTTGCTTCTAACTGGCTTATCAAATAACTATAGAAGATTTAGTTAAATCTAAAAAATTGCAATAAAATTAAAAAATTATTGAGTAAAGACTTTTATTCAATTCCGAGGTTCAAATCTTCATGTTTTATGTATATAACTAACTTGGATCGCGCCAAACTATTTTTTTTTAATTTAATCTTTAATATTTAGGTATTAAGAAAAATAATTTAAAATCATCTAAATGCTAACTCATTTTGTCATGTTTCTCATTTTGTTCTTATTAGTTTTCGCTTCTCCTCATCACACAAAAAAAATAAATAAAATCATAAAAAAGATATTGATCAAAAATATTGGCATGAGATTGCTTTATACCATGCTTTATTTTTTTGTGGACTCAACAGCAACAGAAGCAAAAGAGAAAGAGCTTATAGATTGAACAAAAAAATTTAAATCATAATAAACGAAACGAGAAAATGATAAAGATCGACGTCTTAATAATGAAGAAAAAAGAAGGAACAAAAAAATGCTTATACATAACTCTTGGGAGTTTAAGGCTCACGGTTTCATGTTCGTCTGTCTGTTTGTGTATCCACAAGAGTCATAAATATCAATATCATCCGCCATTCAAAATAAATTTCATTCATAAAAATATTTTTTTTTTCTGTACCTTTAAACATTTGAATGAAATGAGTTAATGAATGAATAAATGAATGAGGAAGTTTGGTTATTTATTAGATTTGGAGCTTTAAGCGCATTTTATGAGGGACTTTGTAAGAAATTTTAGTGGGTATTAAGTCGTGATTTAATTGAATCTCAAAAAATATTTGACGAGAAAATTTGGAGAAAATTGATGATTAGGAATCGAACTAGAATGATAGACACGAAAGCAGCTTAAATCTCACTACCCATTATCAATTCCAGTTTTATTGCAAATTCAACATCCATTCATTCATAAAATTCCTGCAAAAACCAACAATCTCCAGATATATCGCGCCAAAAAAAAGCAACAGAGAGAAATTGGTGATTTAAACAAAGTGGATTTTAAAATCATTAGAATAAATAATTCATTACAATTCAAATGCAAATTT
Source organism: Chironomus striatipennis (assembly GCA_026123125.1). NCBI lineage: Eukaryota > Metazoa > Arthropoda > Insecta > Diptera > Chironomidae > Chironomus > Chironomus striatipennis. Next base: position 40,849,909 of record CM047393.1, on the reverse strand, counting down.
GTCCATCTCTCCAACAAACTTTTTTTTGCCCTCTTCCACTTCCATTTTCATTCAGATCAGCGATGTGTCTATTTTATTTATTTGTTTTCGCATCATCTTCATTAGCATTAGAAGAATAATTTTCTTCTCTCTATCATTTATCTAGCTAATATAATCGGATTTTTATGTTATAGAAACTCAATCTCTTTCGTTATCGAATTTACACCAATTTTGTGTAGGTTGGTAATTGATTGGCAAAATATTAAGATTTTTTGATAAAAAAAATTTCTTGTTAGTTCAGCAACAAATGAATTTGATGATTATTAAATTTTCAATGAATATCGATGTCTAAAGTTATTTTTGTTCAATCAAGTCTTTCGTTTCTAGCGACATCTTGTGGTGGGATTCTGAACTATTAATATTTTTTTAAGGAATATAAATCTCCGATTTATGTGGATTGCATAACCTTCAAGGGGCAAAATCACTTACAATCTATTTTTATTAAAATCATTAAAAAGAATCTTAATGAAATTGCATTAATCCCAACAGCCGAGTTAAATTCAATTGTAGAAATCTTTTAATTGAAATGAACTTAGCAATTAAAGACCTTGAAAATTATGAAACTTTTTCCTCTCAACAATGCATGTAAATGTTCTTAAAATCTCTTATCCACTCAATAGCATGTCATTAATGCTCTTTTTATTGTCTCTTGCTTTTTGTACTGTATTTAATCTTCTCGTCGATTAAGAAAGTTTGTCGATATTTTCTTTGCTAGATTTTAAAGTTTTAGGTGTGATTTGATTGATCAGTTTGGGGTGATGGAGAAGATTTTTTGGGATTGAAGTTTTGACTGATGTATGATTTAGAATGGAACTACAGATCTAATATTTCTAGAAAATTAGCACTGGTAAAAACAAATTTGGTAGATTTTGAAAAATTCTTAAGTTTTTCGCTATTTAAGTTAGTTTGATTTTGAAAATTATTACGGAATCTTTTGGACATCAAAATTTCTACTAAGCCTTACAAAAAAGACTTTAAAAAGCGTTTAAGTCACAACAACAATAAAAAACCTTAATTTAATTCTTTCTCTTCGTTACATCTCATCATTCGTCATGAATACGGCTTACATCTTACAATCTAGACATGATGAATGAAATGAGACTTTAATATGATTTCATTCACATAATCATAATTCTTGAAAATTGTCGATTGCTTAAAACAAAAGACGACGACTTAAAAACCTTAGCAAACGAGTTTATAAAAAGTGCATTTTATGATACAGAAAATTAATAATTAATGATGTATTAATGTTGGACCCACATCAAACATTTCTGTATGTATACATTCGTGATACAATTTTTGACGTAATTTCATTATAAATGGCCATTTGACCAGTATTAGTGGACTGTTATTGTCTCTGAAATAAGATAAATTCTCACATGATTCACATGAGCTTACATGTGCTTACATGTTGTATGCTATAAACATAATTGATGATCATAAATTAATCTGACATTTCATTCACAAATTTTTATATCTTAATTATATCCAACAAAAAAAAGTTTCAATTGAAAACAATAGATTAAGATAGCGGTACTCACCACATGATTCTTCAGATAAATCTGATAAGCTGGGAACTTTTTGGATACATCTTGGTCCATCGTCGGGCTCCTCTTTGAGAAGCATTGGTGGCTCGCCATCGTATCCCTGAAATAAATAAAAAAAATCTCATATTATTTTAAATTTCAATCACGTGTACTTTACGTATCTCGACGTAGTGAGAGACACACAGGAAGCTAATTTGCATGGTAATTGAAGAGGCTAGGGACAATTTTATATTCAAAGTAGACATTTTATTTCTGATGGATACGAATCGATGAGTTTTTGTAGTTAATGCACTTTTTTTGTGACTGAGTGTAGATAGCTTTGAATACACAGCGATTTGGCAATTTCGCAATGTATAAATAAATATTCTTATTAGAAATCATGTAAAGTGACCTACACAGTCACAGAAACACAGATTAAAAATTATACCAGAGGGGTGAGCACAACGAGACAGAACAATAAAAGTTAATTGCCTTCAAAATATTATAATATTAGCAGGTAGATGCATAGATTATTTTTGGGCACATGACAAATTACCTGTGCATATTTATGGAAGTAAAATTGAGGGGATTTTTGTGCTTATTTTCTATGAAAAATCATAAAAACATTTCGGAACTGATGTGGAACTGTCAGCAGGAAGTTTAAAGACCCTTTACATATTCATAGGAATCGTACAAGGTTCACTTGATCTTCACTCATGCACCACCATCGAATCATCATTGTTGCATTGAATACCATGCCACCAAAGTTTAATTAAGAAGTTCTTTGCTTCATGAAATGTGATATCATCAACACACAGACATGATTTAAACAATGAATGAATTTTGTTGATGACATCGACCACCGCGAGCTGACAATTGCTTCCAAATTTTTTCGTTCAATATTATTTTTGTGAGAACCCGCAAAAATTAATTCATTTAATATTTTCGGATGATATTTATTATCATCAATCAGCACTGCTGTCATTTGATCTCGTGAATATTTTTCATGTCTTACAAAAAATCACTGAAAGGGAAAATTGAAGCAACCAAAAATTATTTTCTCCTCGAAAGATTGAAGACTTAAAAAGTGTCAAGTGTCGCGTCTGAAATTTTTCAAATTGAGGGAAGACGTAGAAAAAAATTGAGAAATTATTGGAAAGAATGGATTATGCTTGGGAATTGAATCTTCGTGGATAGGGTCGCATATAAATGACGTCCGTTAAGATTAGATGATCTAGCCATTTATGCTTTAAAATTCATTAAAACCTCATCATTGAAGAACAACCCCAACAAATTCCAATTCTTTTGTAAAACATCATTTATAAAGCAACAATTCCCAAAACTAAAGATTAATAGGGCATTGAAAGAATACATTGAAAAAAAATATTTTAAGGTCTGTTAATTTGATTCTTAGGATTCTCTTCCATTTTCTGTGTAATTTAAGAACAAGACATTGTAAAAAGTCAAGGTTTCATGCACGAAAAAGAAGCAGAAACTGAGAAACTAAAGAAAGTGAAACTGAAGAAAATGAGAGAATTTGAAAAACGTGGCTAGTCTTTTTGGTAACATTTGACTTGAGACTAGAATTTGTCTGCTTATGGTCGAGACTTTATTTACGTAGTTAGATGGAATCATGCAATTTATCTGAATTTTCATTCTTCAACGAAAAAATTAAGCCTTGCATTACCTCAAAAATTTCACAAATCCAGCAAATATTTCACATAAAATGACAAATTCTTTCTCATTACAACCATTAAGCCACGAAAAAAAATTCAAAAAAATAATCTTCATCCAGATCATAAATATTCCAAGATTAAAAATCATCATCTGTTACTTTTGCCAGATACACAGAATGTTGAAAGTAATTTCTCGTGTATTGCAATTCTGTGTTGAGTGAATTTGTCAAAATATTTATGGCATCAATGCTTGTTTCATGTTCATGAATGCCAGAATTATTCACTCTCACTTATTATACATTATTGTTTACAAATAAGAAATATGAAGCTATACACGGACAGTATAACAGATTAAAAGAAAATATACAGCATGTCAAAATATTTAAGCGCACGATGAGTATGCAAAAGTCTGAGTTTGTCAAATAAAATTAATAATTAAAATGTGAATAAATATATCATATGGTCCAGCCAGAAAAGTGGCGATAATGAATACAAATTACGTTATTTTTCGCAAAACATCTTCGCTTGTAATTGCTTGTCAAAATTAATATCTTTGCTTCGCACACCCGAGGACTGTCATAAAATAGTTAAAAATTCATACATCTTTTGTGGCTATGGCGCTTTATAGTGAATAATTCTTATGGAATCTACGATTCGTGTTAAAAATTTTGAGTAAATTAAATAAATATTTTATATATTTGACGGCACTTGTTTAATGATGATGAATAAGATGAAAGTAAATATTGAGATGTAAAGATCCAAAAACAGGTTAGAACTAGACTTTAATTTATCTAATTCAATTTTTTTTGCTATAAAATTTTTTACACAAAATTTCAAGCAAAATTTGAAAAAATGTTCAATTAAAAAAGGATACAACCCCAGAAACCCTCGTCTCCCCTAAATGCCCCCCTGATACACACATTTCTACGAGAATCCACAACAATTTTCTTTAAAAGTCATTGTCGCAAATGAGACGTGAAATAGCAAAACATGTGCAAATAAATGCGCGGCCTTTTTTCATCACGTTGGATGAGTCGAGTGTTGTTGATTCTAAACGCAAAACACAAGCGAGAAAAAAAAGAATAGCAATACGAAGAATAAAGAAAAAAAAAAATTGAAAAACCCCACGAGTTGAGATTTCCATGAATGAATATCATAATCGTACATTCGTGTTCTCTCGTTTTTGACGTAAATTCTAAGTAAATTTACTCTACATATGATGGAAATGAATGTTCAGTTTATATATTTATGGAAACACGAGTTGGCTAGCATATATTATGGAGCAAACTGATGCTTTACAACTTGGAATCTGAGAATGAAAATAGGTGTTGAGTTTCTGGGTATTATGGATGGGAGAAAGTAAGCTTTGAGGGAATTGATGTAAAAATCAATATAAAAATGAAAATTTGAGCTAGCAGTGCCAATTGGATGAAGAAATTCTTAACTACATCCATTTTATCACAAAATTTCATTCATAACCGACAAGCCATAAATTCATCAAAAATAAAGATAAAAATTCGTCTTACACACATTTGCGTATGTGCAAATAAAGTAAAGCCAGATAATAATAAGTATGACTGTTTTGAGGGAAAGAAAGATTAAAGTCAAAATGACATTTGTTCAACAAAAAATTCTGCCTTTCTTCTTCAATCTTCTTTATAAATTTGTAAAAAAATACTGGATGTAGATATTATTAAAAAGTTTTTATTTTAACATCACACATGTTTGCATTCTCATAAATGCCATTTAAAATTAATTGTCGCCGATGCATTTTCTTGTGTATATGCACTGTGTGTATGTTTTATATTATAATGCATCTGTATCATTTTTTCTCTGTAAATCCCTCCGTCTATCCCCCCATAACTTTTCCATAAAGCAGATCAAGTTTTTTTTGTAATAAATTGCGGTTCCATGGTTGAATTTTGTCAGGTTTCGCTTTGATATTTAATGCAATATTCAGGTTTCAACTTCTATCTTACTATACTCCCAAAAACTGCGTATAACCCCAATTTTTATCTCCCAAAATTATCTCAAAGTTCCCGGGATAATCGGAACATGCAAAATGTTCATTATTTTCTTCGAATTTGTCAAACACAAACACACTTGACATGTAGCATTCTGCATTTTGTAATTTTCATTCAGGATGTTTAGTAATGCAGGCAGTGTATAGTATGTCAGCAAGGAAAATTTTTGCATCATGTTAAGTGTCAATTGGTGTTATGACATTGTACAGCAAGAAAAAGAGATCTTCTTTCTTATTTTCAACGATGAATGAAAAGCGAGTTTAATGAATGAGCTTCGCATTTTGTTTGTCGCAATTTAGAGCTTCAAATGAATGACTAATAAGATAAAGGAATAAGTAAAGATAAAGACCGGAAAATGATTTTGTTTTCAATTTCAACTTTTTCTGGGAAGTGATTTATTATGAAATTAAATTATGGCTGAAGTCAAATTTTAATTTTGTATAAATGATTGAAAAAAGATTATCACTTTTGGTGAATTAATTGACGTAGATTGGAAATTTATCATGGAAAGTAATTTCTGAGAATTCGAGGAAAAAGTCAGTTTAACCGGTTTTTATTGCTGAATAAACTGGAGTGGATGATAAAATTATTGAAATTTGAACATTTTTAATTATAGTCATTTCCTATTGAAATTTGGCTAGTGGTGTGATATTAAAATTCCAAAGAAAAATTAATTACTTAATAATATTTGCTATCAAAAATTTCAAAGATTGGTTAAGAATGGATGATTTTGCAGAAAAATAAATTAAAGTCAGGTGCAAGTCAAGTGTTAATTTGAGAACGATAAGCATAACGAAAATTGAGGAAAATAGTAATAATACCTAGAATTTTGACAATGTAACATCTTAAAAAAATGAAATCTAAATTTAAATGGAAGAATTTTTATACTAAGCATCCTAAATGCAAATTCATAACTCACAATTTTAGACTAAGCAAAAACTAAATGCAAATTCATAACTCACAATATCTATTTCGATTAAGTATTGCATCAAAATATTCAGTTGCTAAGCCAAAGAAAATCTCAGTATTCTGAAAGTCACGAAAAAACCTTTACAGCATCCAAAATATTCCATTCACAATGTCTGCATTAATTACACTTTTAAAAAATTTCCATTAACGACCAAGTCAATGTGCTACCATGAAAATATTTAATTTAATTCCACTTGCAATTATCTCACATGCAAGAAAATTTAATTAGCAGACTTGCAATGGATATATCTTTAATTAACTTCCAATTGGTAATGATACCATCTTATCGTGAATATTTTTAGCAGTTATGTGACATTCCAATTGACTCAACACTTTATCCCTCCTCCCCTTTCTTTTTCATTTACTACGATGTATATTTTTTTAAAACCTTTATCAGCTCTTTGCAAAGTAAGAATGTTTCGATAATAACCGGAAATTTTCCATCATCAACCGGTATCACATTCATTCACTAGCTTCGTTCATTCATAAAATTGAAAATCGCGCTTCATTCATGAAAATAATAAAAAAAAATTGCTACGTTTTTATTTTTTTTTGCGTTGTTTCTTTTACGACAAGAGTTCTCAAGAGCATTCATATCAGTCAGTTGTTATCTCAACGAAAGAAGAAAAAAAAAATTATTTTCGTGTTTTTTTCTTGATATCATTCAACCTTTTTTTTGTGTACTTCTTATCATTATGTAAAGAAGTCTTTGCGTTTTCGGTCAATTAATAGTCACCGAAAAAAGAGTTGAATACAAATACAATAAAAAGTTGTCCTTATCTTATCTCATTTGTATCGTTCGATGTGTTTCTTGAACGAACTTTTTTTTATATCAATTAGGTATTATTTATTGTCCTTTTAATGATTGGAAATTGCAGAAAATTGGAGGTGAAATGTCTCATTGAGTCAGCTTTGGAGTTTCAAGTGTTGTTTCTAATGTAATTTACGATATTAGGCCTTGAAACATAAGCTAATTCTTGGAAGTTATAAAGTTTTGTTTTTGACAACATTTTGATGTAAGAGCTTAATGCTTAGGCTAGTAAGGATTACAAATTTTCAGTCTTGGTCATTTACTTATTTCATCCTATTTTTAAAGGAAGAGTGGTCTGAGGCAGTGTGACAGTTTTGAGCAATAGATTTTTTTGAATGAAGATTTTGTAACACAGAAGGGGAGGTGGAGGGTGTCTAAAAATCTAAGTTTTTGATGGACGTCACAAGTGAACGCCCCTAAAAGAATTTTGGTATCTCAAACAAAATCTTATGTAAAACTCACACTTTCTAGTGTAAACTTGCATTTTCTGACCACTAATTAGCCATACCCATTACAAAACAATTCATACTCAACCTAATCCCACTCATGCATTCATTTTTATGTGAAAAAATTTAAATTTTTATTTAAATGATATCTTTTACGTGATCTACTTTAAGGTCACAAACATAACACTGACTTACTACACAGTCGAAATTCACATCAAAATGAGAGTGCATCAAGGTTGATACAGCCTCAACAAACAATATGTTCGTCGATAAATCTGACACGTTTTTTTTTCTCTCTTGCCTTATTTCATTGCTGACTTGAAGTGCATTTTAAGTTGTCCGATTTGAAAACGTGAAAATTTCTCACGTAAATTTCTTTCGAAGAACATGTGTCGTCCAGACGAAATGAGGATTGATGTGTGCATTATTTTTAAGTACAATTGTAAATTATGTCGAATTTAAAGTCAATGGAAATGTTGTTGTACAAAACTATTAGAATTATAACAGTTTCAAGTTTTTTTTGTAGTTTCACACGTTAATTGATCATAAAAATGAAACGAGCATTAATTGTAATTTAATGACAGCATTTGTAAGTTCTGCAAATTATTGAATAGTTTATGACATGCTTGATTGTTTAGTACAGTTGGAGACAAATTGTTAATTGTACAAAACTGAAAAATTTATGACGTGATTTTAATTGTCATTTGCATATTTTTCAATAACTTAATGACACTTATGGATGAGTTTCGTCTTCATTCATAAAAAAACCACAAAATATACTTTTTTCAGAATATGTAAATTGATCAGACTTTCCGGTAATTTTTAGTGCATTTTTATGAGCTTTAAACTGGTCGCGTTTATAGCATTTTGTCTGGATCGATCAGTCAAATTGATAAATCTTCCATAATTGGAAATCTAAGCAGCTGTATAATCTCAAGTTACTTTTAATAATTTCTTGCTATTCAGTAGATAAGTTATCAATAAAGATTAATTTGTAATTTATTGGTATTTTCAAGTTAGAAGCAGAAAACTTTTTCAAGTGGTGACAAAAATACAAAATGGCTGACTAAAAATTTAAATTTATTTTGACTGTTAATGAATTTTTTTTTGAAAAAACACTTTTCAACTGAATATTTACTTGTTTTGTATTTTGATACTCCTGACCACTTCCTTTCGTATAATACGAAATTGAATAGCAAAAAAATTGAAGATAATTTGCCAAAACATCTTCAAAAGCAACCGAAAAGATCATATCGCATGCACACAATATTTTACAATACATTTTCACATTAAAAGCATTCCAAATTCTCAGAAATTCAAGTAAAATCAATCAACAAGAAATTGGAAATGACAAAAATGTTATTTTCTTTGTCATGATAAGATCCTTGTAATGTAATTAATTCCATGGAAAAATACTCATCACAAATTACAATTCTCTTTGAAATAATAATGGTTGACTTTTACTGATATGTATAAAGCTATTGTTTCATTCTTATCAAATACACATGTGATATCGTCAGTACAAATTGTAAACATATTTGTGACATTCTTTTTTTCTCTAGAAATGTTGATTTGGAATTTTTAAAAGAATATTTGCGTTGTAGATAAATTAAATCAAAATAAATTGGAGAAAGTGATGTAAAATATTACTAAAATAAGCAAATTTGAACTGATTAAGGGGCTTAATCAGGGTGTCATTCAAAAATAATGTTATTTGTAAAAAAAAATAACAAAAATTTCAAATTCTTTGAATTTATGTAAAGTTCAGAAGCTAACTTCTTAATAAAAATCGCACACCATTAGTAAATGACACCAGAAACTCGAGTCTATTTATTTAATAAATCATAATACTTTTCAATTCTCTTTATCGCAAATAAAAGCACATAATGAGTAAGAGATTTGATATAAACACATGACGGCTGATAGGCTAGCTGGGACAACAAATGAGTGATATAATTTCAACACACTTGTAAGTCACCCGAGACATATTCGATAAATATAAAGTTTACAGCAAAAAGATTAGTGAACTCAGACAAAAAAAAACTTTATTTTTCCATAACAATGTCATTCGGATGATTGACATTTTTTCTTGACAATTTTTTAATTATTTTGTTGTCGTGGTTTCGTAATTTGGTATTCAAAAGACATTACGCAAAAATTACTTCACTTTTTGGCTAAAGAAAGGATTTACGACTGACAGCAATTACCGGCGACACTTTCAATTGATTTATGAACTTAAAAGATTCTTTTTTTCTTTTCTTTAATTTGAATGGAATGTCGCGCATCTGTCTGCATTTATTCTAAAGCATGCATGCATTTTTAATGTAAAGGATTTTACATTTTTCTTTTGATCTTTTTGAATTAAAAAATGTGAAAAATTTGAGATGCTTTAATATTTAAAAGAATTTTGAAATTCTTACGGGAAATGTTTTGAATTTTTTAATATGAAATTTGATTTATGGATTTTTGAGGCAAGATTATCTTCGTCCAATTTGATTTCTGCATGAAAAAATAATAGTCTTATAATTTGCCAGAAAAGTTACACTTTATTCATATCTGAACGAACTCAAAGAAATAGCTTGGATTTTAACCCTAAGTAATCGAATGATCGGTGAATTTTGTCGTTTGACATGTGATAAAAATTCTGATAACACAATTCTCAATAAATTTGATTTTCAAAAATCACAATTTCAAACTTTTTCTTAACAAAATGTGTAGCTAAAGCTAATATCTATGAAAATTGTTATCTTGAATTTATATTATAAGAGAGCCCCAAGCAACTACAAAATTTAAAATATACTGATTTAAAATTCATAATTTCATGAATTTATGTAGTCAATGAAGCATCTAGTTGCCCTCTTTATTTACATTCTCGTAAATTCATTCATAAAATAAAATTGCTAGTGCATTAAAAAAATTTTTATTCATTCATTCATAAATTTTCAACCAAAAATCACGTTCAGCATATTCAATAATTGAAAAAAAATCTTTATTATGCAATAAATATTTCAATTTTATTGCCACTGAACTAGAATTTAGTCAAAAAAATACTTAAAAAATTGCAATTTATTTTTCTAAAAATATAAAAAATCAAAAATCATTGACTGAATGCTAATAACCGTGAAATTTATATTCATATGATTATTTTAATATTTCAATAATGCAAAGTTGCGCAATTTTATACATAAATAATAATAAAAATGATTCGATGCACATACAAATATGAATAAAAACAACAAAAATATCGTCAACACATTTCTATAATAGCAATGAATCAGACTTAGTGACTGCCGTATTATATTTTTTTTTTCTTATCAATTTGAAATTGTGTATGTAAATCCAGAATGAAATATGACTTGTCAATCAATTTGAACTTCTGAGTAATTCTGTAATTTAATTCTTGGGTTTTGAATTTGCTTTAATTTTTTCATGAATTATTAAATTTGTTTGAAAATTATTGAAATTAATTTCACAGCATAATTTGCTACTAATTTGGCTCTATTAAAATCTCACAAAAAATAATACAATTCAAAATTACAACTCAATAAAGTCCAGCACAATCAGAAACAAATCTTCGAATTTCAATTAATCAAAATTCAAATTCGATCATTCTTCAGTTTCCTTTATTCAATTCTTTTCATTCAATCTATTCTGACGTGATCTATTGAATGTAAGAGAGAATTAAATTTACATAATAATGACATCGTCTACATATAAAAGAGGAGCGAGAATAATTTTTTTTTATAAAAGATTGAGATGTTTAGTATGCGTTTACAGAAATAGAAGAAAAAAATAATAAAATAAAACTGTTGATAAAAAAGTGTGTACTGTATTATACTAACGACAATATTATTGAAATTGAGATGCTAGGGAATATAGTCATAGCTGATTAGAGATTGAGGTAGTATTGTGTCTGATTGTCTATATTAGATTGAGGTTTAATACTTTTGTAAAAACTAGAGAAGCAGATTTTGATTTATAAATAAATTTGAATTGCAATGAAAATCTAACTGAAAACTTTGCCAAAAAGTTTCTTAAAAAATTAAATTTTCAGAAAGGTTTTGAAATTTTTTTGTTTAAAAAAAATTGGGTGGGATGTTGGATTTTTCTCTCAAAAAACCCTAGCAAATTGAAGAATTTTTCCGCAAAAATTTGGGGGTGTAAAAACCCTCAAAACCCCCGGCTAAGTTCATGATTTTTATAACTCTTACTTTAAACCCAAAAACCTTCCAACTTGTTGAGTTAAAACTCTCACCTTTCTCCAACTATTTTTTTCTAGCCACCTAACTACAACAGCACTCAGAAAAGAAGAAGTGAAAAAGGTAGTGAGAAGAATAGAAAAACAACAAATTTCTGATTCATAAAATTTCAATTCATTATTTTGTACCGCATTTCAATGTGGACGATTAATTCATTCAGCTTTTTATATTCATTTCTTTCTCTCTCCCTCTCCCTCTTTTGTTTCATTCAAGAATTTATTGGACGGATAACATGTCTAGTTGCTGGCTTCTATATACACTTTCATGCTAGACATTTTGATGACTTTTTTACGCTTCCAATGAATTTTTATAGCTTTTCATATTAAAATCTTTTTTTTTTCTCCTTTTTCACTCTCTTAATTTTTTATGTGCATATGAATGCCTGATTTCTTATCGTGAGAACTGATGATGTTATAAATTTCATCAGAAATTAATTCAACCTCGTAAGGATTTCTGAAGGTTGACATGAGATTTAAAATTATTCTATTCACGCGATAAAATTTTTATGTAACATATTTTGTGTGACATTTAATATATTCAGCGACTTATCAAGAAATCCTTTCTCAAATATGTCAAATAACTTTCAATTTTAATACTCGGCGTGTGATTTATGAATATGAAAAAAAAAAATATTTTTATTAGCATTGTTTGTGTTTTTAAATAATTGGAATTTTATTTACGAATGAAATAAAATTTGTTCAAGTTCGTGATTAAATTGAATTTTTTTGATGAGAATAACAGGAATGGATTATAATTTTTAGGTTATGTTTAAAGCGCATAAAAGGTTTTGAATGTTCAAATTCTTAATTTTTAGACCAATTTTCAAATAGGTATTTGACCAAAAAGGTTTTTAAAAATAAAATAATTTCAAATTTTTGAAAAGTAAGATTAGGGGTCGTTTACTTAGTGCGTTCGCTTTTTAGGCCGGGAGGGTGGGATGGTCTAGGATTTTGTAACAGATAATACAAAAGAAAAGAATTTTCCTACTCAAATCGTAGGAAAGGGAAGGGGGAGGGTATAGAATGTAAAAAATAGTTTTTTTTGCTTAACTTAATAATTTAACGTCCCCTTAGGAAGCTGTCTATAAAATAGAAAGAACCAAATTATTATTATCAAAACAAGTTCAAACTTAACTCAATTTCTGATCGTGCATTAAAATTTCGCTAACTATAAATAACTTTATGTGCCTTTTATGCTAATGACATTAATAAAACCAAGAAAATAAATGAAATAAAATTTTATCATGAAATACTGAAAAGGAAACGCGCGAGTTTTATAGAATAAATATTAATGATGGGTGCCTTTAAGAATTTCATTGTCTTGCGGCTAAAAGAGCCAAAAAAAATAATCAAAAAGCCAACACACACTCTCACGTGCACATATCTACATATTTCATTTCTCCTTCTTTACTCTTTATCTGCTTATATATAGCATACTAATATCCAGACATACACTCACGCTATAAATCAATGAAAATGAAATAAATGAAGAAAAGTTGAAATTCATTCATAAAAGAATTCTACACTGTTAATGCATTTCTAATTAAGATTAAGAAGAAGCAGTAATTCCTTCATTCAATAACAAGATAGAGAGAGGAGAGAGAAGTAAACACACGATTGGAATATTAAGTTTTTGAAATGAAATGAATTCTTTTTGGATTTGCGAAATGCTTTGATTAATTGGAAATTTGTTGCAAATTATTTTAGGATTTTTTGAAAGCTTCATTATGTCAGTGATTTTAGAGAAACTTAAATTATAATTCTATGAGGTATAATTGACAGAATTGACTATGATATTTTATTACCAAAATGTCCCAAAATTTAATAAAATTAAGAAACTCTGGATCTGAAAATAAATCCGGAAATGCGCTCAAAGTCAATCCCCAAAGTGCATTATTAACTCATTTCTCACCGATTCTTTGTAATTTCCTCTCAACAACCAAGCAAATTCAATGTACAATTAAAGGCATAAATGAGAATAACAACTCACCTGAACATAAGTTAAGAACTTGACCGATTTTTTCTTTTTACCTTTCCCGGTATTGAGAATCGGTTGTAAAATTGGAAAGGTTGATGGTGAAGTAAACGTTCCGGAATGGCCATTTTGAGATGCTAGTGTACTATTTAATAACTGACTTGCCATTTGAAGTTCCTCAAATGTTGGCTTTGTTTCATAAAATGTTTGTTCTTGTAGCGCAATGTCCGCTAAATTTGCTTCATAGGTTTCTAATTCCATGACACAAGTGCAAAACTAAAGCTAAATTTTAATTTTATGACATCTAGTGTCAAAATATCTTTAATCTTAATAAAATCACACAAAATTATTCCACTTAGATCCGATATTTAATATCCAATGAATGTGAGTTAATCTGCAAAAAAAAGACAGAAAATGTATAAATTTTTTGTTATAAATTGTGACTGATTTGTATACAGCAACAACTTCAGTTATCAAAACGTGACAGAAGTTGAAAACATATGCAAACATGTGTCGTGGCTTTATTGATGCTTTGTTGGAAAGTTTTTCACCTAAAATGACTCAATCGTTTGATTAACTTTTTGCTGATTTAATTGCTCACTGAGATGAAAGTAAGTTCGGTGAACGGTGAATTAATTTTGAATTTGATTTCATGAAAAATCAATTTTGACAAAAAAAAATATTTTATTTTATTTTTGAATCTCAAATGATTGCTAAGATTTTAAATTGCTTAAAAATTCAATTTGACAAAATGTTACTACGACTTTGAAAGTTTATTGAATCCAAAAACTCTAATTAACATAATTGACAGAATTTTATGTAACTTCTCATATTTCTGCATTGCCTGCAAGCAGTTCTTGCTCATAAACAACATAGTTACTCACATAAGCCTCACTTATAAGTTCATAAAAGTGCATAAAAATTAATATTTATTTGCACAAATTGACTACAAAGCAATTGTCTCCAATGCCAATAAACTAAACGATGATTCTTTTGTCGTCGGTCTTAAAGAAGCATATACACATTGTATACACCAGACAAATGATTTACAACACCTACAACAAACATAACAGAAGATAAAAAGTGTAAAGAAAGAAGACGAAAAAAAAAAATTCAGCATTCAGATGCAGGATGTGCACAAAATAAAAATCATCATTGTCACCCATCGCCATGAGAGAAACAAACATCTTCAATCAAGAGCTACAACATGTTTCCCATCAAACTTTCAAAAAAAATATATATCTATCGACATTTAGAAGAAAAGAAACGGTTCTTAAGGATCTTTTTTTTCAATTCTCTTTTCTGTTGTTGTCGATGATGAAATTTGATCCGTATACACATAGTCGATTCACATGCATGGTGCATCTTTAAACATCTCATAAAATTGCTCAAAGAAAACCAGACAGACGAATCCTTGAGAAAATAAAACAAAAGATCAACAAAAAAAAAATGAAATTTTGTCTTAGAAAATATTTAAACGGCATTATGAATCCTTTTTGAAGGAGGATTGGATGCAAACTGGTTTCATATTTAAGATGTCAGTAAGAAATTTATAGTGGATGTTGAGGACTAAAGTGCATGTTGGAGATTTTTTGGAATTATTTTGTATAATTTTTAAAATTTCAATGTTCTTTTCAGATGTCAAAGAATCATCCAATATGAATGCATCCAGCAGCTTTTGATGATATTTAAGCTATAAACATGATCCTTAAATAAATCCTTCAACACAAAAAATTCTTTGTGGTACTTGAAAAATTTTCGAAAATATTTTCAATCAATATTGTGCAACAAATTCTAAAGATGCACATGTGTTATGCACAATAATTCGACCCAACAATTAGTTCCATAGAAAGGCACAAACAAAAAAAAAAATTATGAAAAATGATAACTTTTTGTAGAGAAAAAAAATAAGAAACTCAGAATTTCAAAAAGTCAATTAATTTTAAGACGATTTGCAGCTTTTGTGTGAAATATTTAAAGATGCAATGTTCTTTGCTTGAAATTGTAGAAGTTTAAGTCTATGCAGATAATTAATTGACTCTCATTTTCTTAGGAACAACATCTGGTTGTGGAATCAAGTGAGAATGAGAATTTTTGCTTGAAAATTTTTCAGAGATTATTCATTAAAGTTAATTTTGCTGGATTAAAGGGAATTTGATGAATTTTTTGTTGGGTCTATTCGTTAGTGATGTCTGAAATCTTTCAATTAGATTAATTCTTGGATACTTAAAAATTTGATTAAAGGTTGAAAATTCATTCAACGGTGGACACCATTTTCAAAGAAGACCATATTTTTTTTTGAATTTTTGTAAACTCGATAGGAATTTCGATTGGAATTTAAAATCTCAACTTTATCTCCACCACAAAATCTATGAAAATGATCCTTCAAAACCAGCTTGATTCCATCAAATGATGTAAAAATTTTACGAGCAAAACTCAAGTTCATAATCTCAATTAACCAAGCATAGCCGCATCGGCAGATTTACAAAGTACCCTGAATGATCTCATACTGAATTTCAGCCATAATTCACCAATCCTAAAAAATCATAAAGAAGCTTAAAATACGACATAAATATTGTCCTCATCTTCACAAACGAGTAGTTATAGCTGTTATTAATATTTTTGGATAGACACAACACATTAAAAATTTAATTAAGAAGAGCTTCGAATATGAATCAAAAAATACATAAAAAAATTCTTAAAAATTGAGAAACGTGAGAAAAATATTCGAAGTTAAACAATAGGATCCAAAAAATTTGCCAATTCCAAGTATTTATTTTTACAAGAGTGAAAAAAATAACAAAATTCATTAAAGCGTCACACTGTCGATTCCGAAATCTAGTTTTTATTACTTTTTAATTTCGTGTCATATTTTAAACAAATTTTTATGTTTCCTCTCGATCTTTTTGATTTTATTATCAATTGAAAATCATAAATTATTGTGATAATTTTCGTTGATGGCAAGAATATAGACTGTAGATAAAAATTGGTTTATGCTCACTTAAGTGGTTTATGGCTCTACAATTTCGATTATAATAATTTGATTTTATAATTTTTTAAGGGGATTTTTTGAGTTAGAAATTTGAAACTATGTCTATAGTGAGCATCTTATGGATTTTTAATTTTTCCGTGTTTTTATTAATCGAGGACTGCATGGAGCTAAATTATAGGTTAACATGCATAGCTGAGTTTGATACTGAAATTTATGAATCAAATTTTTAAAGAGTTGGATATTTCAAACTAGTCTAATATAAAAAAAACATCAAAAATCCTAAATGATAGTTTAGCACAAAAGCATTTCCAACAAAAAAGTTTTAACCAGTAACAAAAATAACGACAGGTCTTAAGTAGCATCAATAAAATGTGGAGACAAGAGCAATAACTACGAAAGTCTGCAACTGAACGTAATAAAAGTGTAACTGTTAAAAACACAGTCATAAATATTTCTCCTTGCGATAACTTTCTATGTTTCCTGTTCGATCGTTTAGATCCTTTCGAAGGATTCACATTTACTTCCCAATTTATGGCACAATTTTATGGTCTGTGTTCTTTTTTTGCTTGTATTTTGTTCATGTTTTTGCGAGTTGTTGCTTGAATTTTATTTACGATTTATCAATGAAATTAAGTGCTTGATGGGGTTTGTTGATAAATGATGTGTAATTTTTTTAAAAGAAGAATAGAGACTTGAAAATTTGAGACAGATTTGTTAAAAAATTGTTTGTTTCATAAAAATTGTGTAAGTAAGGACAAAATTTTGTTTGACGGAATTTATGAACACTCTTTAATGATAATTTTACTTTTATATATCTGAGCACAGATTCTGTAAAAGTAAAATTGCCATAAAAAATTTTATTGAGCGATCATAAAACCACTCGCATCAGTTTTCATTTAGTTCTTGTTCCATCGCAAAAAATACGAGACATCTACCATCAATTTTGCTTCAAAAGTACTTCAAATTTTGCAGTTTGCTTATTAAATCTTCATGACATATCGCAAAAAATTTATTGTGTCACTAAGCTTGAGTTGATAAAAAAAATTAATTTTTTTTGTGAATTGTGAATATTTTTAGCACAAATTTGATAATGGAACCGAAATTCTCTTTGATTAAATTTTTAATCTCATTAGGATTTGAAAGTAAGTTATTTAAAGACGCAGAATTGAATTTTAATTTAATTTAATTAGGATTTTGAACTTTCAGACAAGACTGAAAATTGAAAAGACTTAAGAAAGACACACAAATGAAGGGTTATGTCGAAAACAGTATTATAGCACTTTCATACTAGAATCAGCAGACTAAAAAAATATTTTTTCACAGCAGACGACCCGCATGCCTTTCCATACATAAATTAATCAAAAGACGTTCTTTATTAGCGAAATAAAGAAAACAGAAAGGAACGCGACAGATTCTTATAGTACCAACAAACCACCTACGCGAAAAAAATGATGCGATTTAAGACTTAATTCATTCGTTGGATTATGTGTAGACTCAATAGTAATAAATATGCGCGCACAGTCTGATGATTTCCAATATGTGCAAAATTTTTCTCTGTCTCGTTTCATTAATAATCCAATACACGATTTATGAGGAGCTTATCGAGTTATAGCAGCCAGAAATAGTCGAAAAAGAAGTTGATAGATTTATGGAATCGCTGCATGGTGCACATTACATACACACTTCCAAGACTTGTGAACTTGAAATGAGAATAAAATATCTCGCAGATTAAGTATCGCATTCGTTTAATTTATAAAGGCAATTGATGATGTAAAAAAAATCATATGTAGTCATATTTGTGTCATGAATCTATCTAATTTACATTTATGTCAATTTGAGTCACTTTATTTGCTCGATCTATCTTCGCTCCCCCTACTCAATGTGCGAGTGCAATTTCTCTTATTCTCACTTTATAGGCGAATTTAATTTTGTCTGAATTTTTAGTTTTTTGATTCTGGATGAATGGGTATGGATGGGGTGCAGTCTGGGTTGGGATGTAGGGAATCATTTGAAAATGATATGAAATATTTTTTTTGGGGGGAGGGGTTAGTTCTTTAAGTATATGCTAAATATTTTTTCGGCCATTGTGAAACTTATTCATAAAATTAACGTCATTTGTGGATAGACTTCAGTTCTGATAATTTGCTAAGATAAACTTGTGGCTATAGCTCACAAACTTACGTAATAATTATTCAAAAACATACACGCAAATGCTGGAACTTCCACAAATTTTATATTCACAAAAATTTCAGAGAGAATTGCACACTAGCAATCCACCCACACAAACTTTCCTACTTGCTTCTTGCAACGTACATACAAACTATGAAGGCAATTTATTTCAATTCAAAATGATCTAACAATTTAATAAATTCTTTCAAATATTTATCACAGTGAAATAATAATAATAATATTTTATTATGAATGAATAGTTGGAACCTATCCTAAGGCAGAATGTATTTTCTCAAGCATCAAAATGAACAAACTTTTCTTTCAGATGAAGATTTATAAATTTTCTATTTTTCTTTCCTTCTTTTCTCCTCCTTTACATCTATATATTTTTGTGTGTACTTTTGACTTTAAATAAATAATAAACATGCTTGCACGTCTCTAAAAATAAGATCATATTGCTCACGAGATTTTTTTTTTTTTATTTTATTTTAAAGAGCGTCGATGAAGATGATTCATGAAAATTCTTATATACACAAAATACTTTTTTTTTGTATGTAAATTATTCGAGAACTAATGTATGAATGACTTTTTGGCTGTTGAGTTGATTTTTTTCGGTGTCAGACAGTCAAGCATGAACAATAATCATTAAAGTGATCACTTCGACTTTACGCTTATCAATTTCTATTCTATATTTTGAGACTAATACGTTTGAGTAGTTTTTTAGTCTGCATATCGGCGCATGACCCTCTTTAATTCATTGAAATGATTCTGAAGAGTCATTACTGGCAATTTGATTATCATTAGCTATAGCTTGCAGATGTTGAATGATGGGAATTGTTGTTTATATAATTTTTATGAATTGATGTCTGTTGGGCTTTGATTTGAATTATAATTTTAGGTTAGGTGAATTTGATGCTTAAATTGGAAATTTTAATTCAAATGTTTGAATTCAAGAACTATAACTCCCACAAAATGCTGAAAAATTGGCATCATCTGAACTCAAGTTGCTTCAAAACTTCACAGATACAAATTCTAGTTTCCAACAAGTCTAAAATTTGTATAAACAACTTTTTTGCTATTTTTCTCGCTCTTTACGACGTTGAATGTTTTTTTGAGAGTATTAAAGTTAATTATTAACATAATTCGTGAAGTATTGGTCAATATTTATGTCTGTTTTGTGGAGTATTTGAACTTTTGAAGAATTTATTGAGTGTAAATATTTCATATTTTTGGAAAATTCGTGGAATTTTTGTGGAATTTATTTCAGGTGATTGATTAAAATAAATAAGAAAGTGCAGAGGTGTGCTTAAGTTTGTTTTTAATTTTTTGCAAGATTTGTGAATTTTTCAATCGAATGATATTTTTAATTTTACAAATTTTTCGTTAGAATCTTAAAATTAAATCCAAGAGAAAATTGGAAAAAATTTAAATACAATTAAATTTTTGATTCAAAAATTAATTCAATTTCTCAATCAAATCTAATTAAAATTTTCATAAACACCCAACAATCTTAACTAATTTGGCAATTAATCAACAATTCTTGATAAAAAATTGGTACTTAATAATTTTTATGACTCAATTATCATTAATTGACTAGAAGTAGAAATGAGAAATGAAGCTGATAAGTTAAAACATTGTAAAGCTAATAAAATATGAAACTGAATGAAAAATGAGAGACACTCAATATTTCAACGACATATGAGAATATTCGACAAATCGTTACGAGCTCTTGACATTATCTGGATTAATTTTTTTGCCAGTTTTTTTCTCTGTGTTCTTCTTCTTTTAACTTTTCAATCTTGAAATGTTTTTTTTTTTTACTTTTTCATCTCATCGACACTTTTGTTTGGTTGTGTTCTTATTGGCTCCTTATTTTTTGTTTACGGATCTTGGCGGGAATTTCGTCAGAATATTTTGTGTTCGAAATTTAGTTTAAGGAATTTTTTTGAAAATATTATAAATTGTGCATTTCTAAAAAATTTACACTCATTCATTAAAAGTTCCAAAAATTATCAAATAATTTGCTACAAATCTGACAAAATCCATCCAAGGACATTGAATCTTCACGGATGATTCTCATATTTTTTTTCTTGTTTTTGAAATATTAAGGCTGCCACTCAGGTACACAAAAAAAACTGATTTCTGTTCTATAAAAAATATAATTTTTTTAATATTTATGTGTAAACATGTGGTGGAACAGACATAGATATCTGTCTTAGATTCTAAACTTTTTTTGTAGAATCATCAGATGAATTGCATAAAAATGTGTTAGATAGATTTCTTCAAATTGTACCTGCTGCTTATTTTGATCATAAAAATTTGTTAAATGTCACATTGCATTCCCTTTTTGTCTCCTTTAATGTGCGATCACATCAAAAATGAAATGGGATTTATAATTTGACATGCCGTGTACTTTCTTTCTATTCGTAGAAAATTTTGTTAAAAGTATCAATTACATTTTGAGTATATGATGGAAATTTGTCAGGATTTATTATTGACATGCCGACTCATTTGAACACTTGTCTGCTGAGAATTGGACTTAGATTTTATGATTTTTAAGGGATGTGTGTGGGTTGTGGGGTCATCAATAGAATAACTGAAGTAATTGCTCAGCCTGATTGAAATGCATTAAAAATTGCAAATCAGCTATTAATGCCCAAATAAACAGCTTATTACAGCTCAAAAGTCTTCAAACCTCAATCACCTGCAAGTGTCAAGCAGTTTTTTGCTCATTTAGCTCCCAAATCCCATCCATCTATATCGAAACCATCAATCTCATTACCACTAACGAGACCTCTTTCAAATTGAAATTTTCCCAAATTATTTCTGGTTCCTCATCATACGTATGTACAAATTTTATTCAATTTTAATTCCATGAAGCTAAAACCCGTTGCTTTACTTAAATTATTCAAATTTAATCCTCATTTGTGATTTTTTTTCTCGCTTGAAATTAAAATCACTTAAAAAGTGAAGAGAAATAAAAAAAAAACTCGAGCTAAAAAGTATGTGTGAATGTTCTGATGATCATCTGGTGGAATTAACGAGTCAATGATCCATGAAATCCTCTTTCTCACTCCATTCAAATAAATTTTTTTTTCATCAGTCTTCGACATTATTATGTACTTAATTTTCTTCTTACTCTCCTTTCACATAATAATCATAATGTGTATGCTTAACATTGCGTCAAATGCTTTACGAAGGAGTTTGTGAATGTAGTTCTATGGATGGAGAAAGGTTTCAAATTTGTGGTATAATTGAGGATTTCTTTTTTGCACGTGTATTTTCTTTGTTGTTGTGATTATTAGGGATTTTATTTTTGGATGCTTTTAAGGATTTTTTTTAGGATGCGGAAATTTTGAGATTTGAAAGGAATCTCATTTAGGGATAGAATTTTTGTGAAATCCACTAAGTTATGGAACAAGTGATCAATGAAAGATTGAGATTACTGAAAATTATATTGAACTAGCTGCGATTTGATATAAGTTTGCCCAAGTTTGCTAAATTTAAGCGCAAAAGCCCAAATGTTGATTCTTAAGCTCTATCTAGTCGAAAATATAGATTTTCATTTGGGGTCGTTCACAAATAACGTCCAAAATTAACGGCCATCTTTCAAAAATTTACATCAAATTCACCTAAATTCCAAAACCATCTCAAAACCATCAAATTCCTGATAAACTACGAAAAAAAATCATCCCAGTCACTAAACATGATCATCCACATGCCTCAGAATTACATTTCACGCTTTGGTTCCCAATAACCCAAAATTATTTAAAAACGGAGAAAATAATGAATAATCTCTAAGCTTCTTCATAATCCTTCATCATAAAGGGCACAAGTGTACGCAATTTATGCTCTAAACTCTCCAACCAACTACTCACAGTAGACAGAGACGGAGAGATAAGAAATTAATATTATTAACAGCACTCAATCAAAACTAATTTTCAAATTTTCAAGGCACATCAAGTTCATATTTATATGAATATGTGTATCAAGACAACATAGCGAGTATATGTTCATATATGATGGAGAGATTGAGATCAGTAGAAACAATAAATGAGAATAGAACGAAAAAAAAAATAAAATAAAAGAATTGGAAGTGGAAGGAAAGAAGAGAAAAAAGGGAAAAAAATTGAGAAACAAGTTCATCAGTATTGCCGCATAAATCCAATCACCTGCTGTGTTCTCAATACTATATCTGGCAATACGAGAAAATAACAACAACAATAAGGCAAAAAAAAAGTATGTATATCCGAAAATAAAGTTGGTGGATGGTGAAAGATGAAAGAGAAAGAGAGAAAGATAAGACAATTTGAGATTTTCTTGCTTGCTGTATTTCTCGTGCATTTC
Source organism: Chironomus striatipennis (assembly GCA_026123125.1). Classification (NCBI taxonomy): domain Eukaryota; kingdom Metazoa; phylum Arthropoda; class Insecta; order Diptera; family Chironomidae; genus Chironomus; species Chironomus striatipennis. The sequence continues at coordinate 40,826,677 of CM047393.1, read as the reverse complement.
TGTGAATTACGTAGTTAGTTTGGTTATTTTCTTCATCACATGCTTGGAATTGAGTACTTGGATTGCGTCAGGAATTGAATTTTTGTCAAGATTAAAAAGTTTTTGAGCTGATGGTGCAATTTTGGATTCAAAATTGCATGTACGTAGTTTGACATTTTACGTACGAAATTCTAAATTTTCGTACAGAATTCAAAATTTTACGTACGTAATTTGACATTTTACAAATGTTTTACGTACGTAATTTTGGAATGTTACGTACGTAATTGAAAATTTTACGTACGTAATTCAATATTTCAATAAGATTTTACGTACGTAATTTTAAGATTTTGCGCGCATGTTCGGGATTTTCCATACTTTTTTAAGATCTTCCACAAAGTTACAGAATTTCACACAATTAAAAATTAATCATTACTAAAAATTAATTAATCATCACTTGACAACAAAATTGATCCCTAAAATATTTCAAAATCTGCACTTTAGACATCCACCCACACAGACTTTCAAAATTAATAATAAAAATTTTTTGCTGTCCCCATACATTCACAAATTTCACAATCCCTTACAACCACATCCAAACGCAAAAAAGTTCCAAAATGAGATTTTTAGTTATTCAATTCCATTATGTTGTGCCTTGTTGATTCCAATTTCTAAATCATGTGGATCTTCTTCACGCTCATTATGATCTAAACATCAACGCACAAATACATCGATGTTGATGGATAATTTTTCTTGTGGAGGCTTGAGAACATTTTTTAAGGTTTCACATGGTAAAATCATTCCTTTTTTTATGTTGAAGGCAGAGAGAACATATGGTTTTTTTTATGCTGCTCAACTGTAAACACAACAAAAGAGAACAAGAAGAAGTTTTTGAAGGATGAGATTTTTTTTCGTATTTTCTCTTCATTGCAACAGCATATAAAGCTATTGATATCGATTTAATTTTTTAAGAGTTCATGGGAACTAATATTGAAATTTAATGCCTTTTTTGTGCCTCCTTATTGCCATGGTCAGTTCTTTTGTTCTCTTTTCTTCGTTGATTAATTTTAATTTAATTTGATTTGGTTGAAAAAATTTATTTTTTTATCTCTTCTTTTTTTTCGCCAAGTTCATTTGATGATCTTCAAGACTAATTCTTTAAGGTTGTGTATGTGAAAATGAACAGAAAAAGGGCAAACAATTGATTAAGTTACTGTCTTCATGTGTGTTCAATTTTTATTATATGAATATTTTTATTAATTTTTGTGTCATTTGATAGCTTTATTGTTGAAAAGGATACGATTTTTTGGGGTAACTGATTTTTTTTCTGTGGGTGATCATTGTCACAGGAAATTCCATTGTGAATCCTAACAAAAATTCATTCACAAAATTTTTTTCATATTTTTATTGTGTGACAAAAAATGAAAAAATTATTAATCCTTTTATAAATTATGCGGTTGGACGTATGGAAAAAGGTGCATTTTAAGGAAGATGCAGAAGCTAGATACGATAAAATAGCATGAAATCATGTGAAATGGATGTTCTTTTGAGAATATAATAGGAACAAATTAAATGGATATTAAAAAGGTATGAGAATGATACCAGCTGAATTATGCTGAATAGAGTGAAGAAATTCAATCGAATATAGCTGAATTCAGCGTATTTTAAAAGAACACTGAAAATAATTTAGTACACTAAGACTAAAATTCAGCTAATTTCAACATTAATAAACAAAATTAATAAACAAAAAAAAAATCCTTAATTCAGCTGTAAAATTCAGTTAAATATAGCTGAATTAAGCGTATTTTAAGCGTTCATGTATTCAGTTCATGTATTCAGCACAATTCAGCAAAAATACCCAAGGGCGATTCCATGAGTTCGTTATAGAGAGTCTCCACAGTTTTTGCTTAATATTTCTTTAATTGATTACTTTAACTGGTATATTAAAGATTAATTTCATGTATTTTAATGTTATTCAACCATATTAATTTCTAAAACTCTGTTTAAATTTGTCTAAAACCAAAAAATTGAAAAAATTTGCGTTAATCGGTTGCCTTTTCGAGGCAATCGATTAACGCAAGTTTTTTTAATAAATTTGATTTTAAACAAGTTTAAACAATGTTTTAGGTATTGATAAAGATAAATGTCATGAAAAGACATGATATTAATCTTTAATATACCAGTTAAAGTAATCAATTAAAGAATTATTAAGCAAAAACAGTGGAGACTCTCTATAACGAACTCATGGAATCGCCCTCAACCCAAAATCAATCAAATAAAACAATCTCAACCTCAATTAAACCTAAATATTTAATTCCAGATCAAGAACGTCAAAATCCATCACAACAATCCGTAGGCGAAGTCCATAAAACCTGAGCCTCAAGAAACTTGCCATTAAACTTTCCTTTACTGATTTATTGTCAATAAAACCGAAAATTTACATAATAAATCAGCTACTAAATATATCTAGTAAAATAAATCAAACTTTATGTCCATCTCGAGTCGTTTTAGGCTGTGTAAATGTATTTTATATAAAAACTTATTTATTTATCATTTCTCATAAACGCACACAACCATGAACAGAAATGACATTATTTTATGAGTAAGAAGTCAAAAAGTTTTAAAACAAAAAAAAACAGCGACTAATCTCTGGAAACTTCAATAAGTTCTTTATCTCATTCGGGTTATTTTGACTTGAAATTAAACATTTTAAAGCCCTTTTTATGGCCCTACGTATGGAACGTCTTTTTTTATTTTTATTTAAACATCAAATTTGATTTTAATCAGCTGCTGTATTTCTTCTTATTCTTACTTTTTTTTATTTTATTTCATTTCTTGTTTTTCACTTCTTTCACTGTCATGAACCAGTCATGAACGTACTTGTGTGCTGCTTTTATCGTACTTGAAATATTGCTCGTTTCTTATTTTAGCCATTAAACAATTTCTCAGATAAGAGACATTATCAGTGCGTGCAGAAAGAATGATAAGAAACACCTTAGCGATGGGTAAATAATGTAGGAATAGATGGTCTTTATGGATGGGTTTTCCCTCACAAGATGATAGTTTTGGTTGGCATTAGATTTGGTTCTTGATGAATATCTTAATGACAGTTCATTTTGTGATGTCTAACATTTAAAATTGAAGAGTTTATGGATGTAATTTAGGGTAATTTAGGTCTAAATTTAGTAATTTAGGGATCTTTCCGTTATGAAGTTCAATTTTTTGGAGCAGGAGGGTGGTGAGGGTGATCTGAGATTGTCTTGAATAACAGGATTTTTTAATGAAGATTTTGTGACAAAGGAGGTTGAGGGGGATTCAAGTTTTTGATGGACGCCATAAGTGAACGATCTCTTAGGGCCGTTGACTTATTATTAGAGACAGATAAATTTTGCATCTATTTTTTGGAATTTTTGCATCTATTGCCACAAAAAGTCCAAATTCCGCAACTATTTCTTAAATGCAAAATTTATCTGTCTCTACTTATTGTGTATCACTAAAATTCGAGTTTTAACCACCCCCCACCAGTCCCCACCGTTTCGTAATATTTTTAACAAAAGAATCACCCCCCTTCCTTCAGAGCGTTACGTAATAAGTGAACGGCCTCTTAGAATTTTTAACTAAATTTGATAAAGCAGCAAAGTAAATTTTTTATTTTAGTATTTATAATGAATTACTTCAATAAAAATATCCTTCAAGTGCTTCTTTACGATAATTGTTAAGTGTGTGGTGACTTGAAGTCCATCAGTTTTAATCTTATCGTACCAAGATTAATTACTATTGCTAAGTAGCCAATCCTAGCCAATTAAGTGTTATAAGATTAATTTGGAAGCAATACATAGTAATAGAGCTAAGAATTGGCCAAGAGTAAAAATTACAGTAGAAATAGTCATAACTATCATAAAAATTGGGTCCGATCGGTTAAAATATTAATTTTTTAATATTATCTGTTGAATATTCTCGCAAATAGTCATCCTAGTCAATAATGATGCACAACAACAACAGCAACAACTAAAAGATCCAGATTATGGTTCCCGAAAGGCACAAGTCGGATAATCGAGACGAAATCCGGCACCAATCCGGAATGATGCCAGCACCATATCGGCCTAAATTGTATGCGATCTTAGTGTTGGCTTCACTCCGGCTTGGTGCCGGATTTCATCTCGATTATCCGATCTGTGCTTTTCGGGGTTGTAAAAATACCAACAATATTGGAGACAATTTCCAAAAAATCTTTCTATCTTCCTTTTATTTTCTTATTGAAGGTTTGACTTTCTAATTATCCAGCAGATTAGAATGGTACCGCTTATTCAGTTTTCATTCATAAATTTGTCTGTTGTATTCTGTTCCTCTCTTTTTTTTTGTCATCTCGATTTTTTTTTTCTTCTCATGAATGAAACTTTTTTTTTTGCCTTCTTCACTTTACAGTTCTGTGTCTCTGTATATCATCTACATTATAATATGTATACATACATATTGTTAAGAAAGAATAAGAAGTAGAATAATTTCGTGTGTTTGAGAAGAGTTCTGGAGCCCATTGATATATACACGTTTATATTTCAATGAATGAATGAATGAATGGATTGAAAGAGTTGATGAATGGAGTGAGATGGAACGTTAATTATTATTTATTGTATTTCTTGATTTTCGCTCGTAAAAATTAAAAGAAGAAAAAGGAGAATCGAAGAAATGATATGTGGGGTCGATTGAGAGGTTCGTCACTCAATTTTTATGAGTTTGATTTTTTTTGGAAAATTATAAGGCCGCTCACTTAGTACGTTACACAATTAACTATTTTAGACCCCATTCTCCCTTGTGTATCAAAAAATTTTACTATTGTATAATCTGTTTCAAATTCACAAACCCCCCTAAATGATCACAAATTAAGAAAATAAGAAAAGTTAAGTACTCTTGCTCTAAGTTTGAATTCCATCTTAGATTATGAATTAGACAGGAAATCAGACCCAATATGATCTGTCAAAACATCATTTATCAGTACCCCCATAAAAGGTTTTTAAGGTCTCAGTCTTCATCATTAGTCAGTTAAAATCGTCATTAATTCTTTCATTTTATTAAAAAAATAAGACATCACTTACAAATGTCCCCCATATGAAATCGAGAATCATTAATTTTCCTTTACATTTTAAGTTTTATATTTTTACTTAACGTCTTCTGTCGATACAGATTGGAACTGTAATTCCCAGAATATAAATCCATTTTCTTTGAATCCTTTTGGCACGATCGTATTAATGCGATTGTAAGAAAATTTAGACGTGATTTATGTGACAAAAAAAAATTAAATGAAAAAAGTTAATTCAATTTTGCGATAAGCCTATATACATACATTAACAAATTCCCTAATAATCAAATTTTTTAATCTTTATTTCATATTTCTATTTCTAAGTTTAAAAGAGCGCAATAGATTACACGGCACGTTTACGCTCGTTTGTCGATAAAACTCTAAATAATAAGAGAGATTCTTTTTTTTTTTTTTTAAAAAAAAAATTGTAATTCGCACATCTTTTGAAGTTTAAAGAAATATCAGTTTTGTTTATTTTTGTTACAGAAGAGTGAACTTTGTTTCGGTGCCTCATAACTCCTGCGAGCATGTATGCAAAAATTAAATATATATTCTACAATTTTTTTTTTGGAGTTTGTGTCTGTATTTCTATTTATCTTTATCGCATGATGTAAGATGTTGATACAAATGTAAAAATTTAACTTAAGGTATGGGTTCTTGGAAAAGAATGACTTGAGATTTAAATTTGGAACAGTTTAAGAAAAGAGCTTTTTTAAATGTTAGGGATCTGATGATTAAACAGTTAGAGCTAATGAAAATGAAAGAACTTTAAGTTCAACAAGAATTTTGCTTGTTACATACAATATTCGAAAAAAATGTTGAAAAAAAGAAAGAGAGAGGTGTGAGGTTCGATTCCCACTCGGGTCGAACTATTGGGTGAATTTCTTTTTTTCAACATTTTTTTCGAAGATTAAACAGTTGTTTGTAGCCTCAGTATGCTATTGAACATAATCCAGCTACATTACTGGGTGTAGAACTGATCACATCAATTTTAGATTAATTTTGAGATCGTTCGTAAAATTTATAAAGCTTGGGGAGGGGGAAGGGGTGTAAGATTTTGTTACGCTCCATATAAATTTGTTACGACCGGGGGGAGGGGTCAAAATGGCAATTTTTTAGTGTTATGAGTGTTACGAATAATTTTTGATCAATTTGATCAATTCTTCACCCTTGGATTCCAGACAGTTAAAAATATGACCCAATACCCAAAGAGTCTAGTAAACCTCTACATATTGGAGATAAAATTTTCTCAAAAAAGCCAACGAAATGATCAGCATGCTTCTCAAAGAAATATGCTAAAAATATTAACAAAGTAAGAGAAAGAGAGCATAACGAACCTTGAAAGCCAACTGATAACGCAAACCTTAAAAAGTAGAATTTACATAATGTTCGAAAGACAACGGTCAACGTGTGTAGAATGGAAAGAAGAAATTAGCAAAAAAATACCATAATCATGACAAAAACGATCAAAACGTAAATTAAAGTGAGGAAAAAGACTTTCATAAATGAAATACTCGAGCAGGTCATTTAGCTTCCATTTCGATTCTAGACATTCGGAATGTATTTACATCCAACTAGTCTGAGTAAATGAATTTTCAGTTACAACTTCTAAAATTCAAATTTGAAAACAATTTTTTTTTCTAGAAAATTTCAAATATTTTATAGCCGTTAAATTGATAAACAAAATTTTCAAATGCAATACTATTTTGATTTTTATTGTATTAAGAACTATTAAAATCACCATTTCTAATTGTGTTCAGATTCAAAGAAGTAATACAATTGAGAATTTTTCACAATAAATTGCTTGATTTTGATCTTCAGTACTAAATATTTTTCCATACAAATTTTTTCTAATGGAAATTTTTCAGTAATTATGTAGTTTTGCTTCAAATTAAGGATTGATTAATGTTAAGTATTTTACAATAATACTTTTAATTGAGTTAAATATCGATCAAATTCATTGAATTAGCCAAAATTACAATTCTCCTTATTTATCGTAACGGTTTTTATGTTCATAAATAAGGAGTACTAAATGTTCTAAAATTCAAAAATAAGGAAAAATACGTTGACTCAGACTAGTTGGATTTACATTTCTTTAATTCCATCTTCATTTTCATTTTTTTCTTACATTTATATTTATTTTTATGTATATTCTTTCTTTCTTATTCTGTCTTCTCTTTATCTTCAACAAATATTATTATTTGAGTTTCTACAGTTGATTTTTTTGCTGCCGCACCACAATTATTATTTAATATAACATTTTTAAACTGAACGAATGAATGGAGTTGTGTACGATAATAAGCATTGGGTATGAATGAAGGCATCGTAAACACTCTCCTTTTGTTGATCAGGAGTGGAAGTAGGGGGCCTAAATGGGATTTATTTAAATTGTTCGGAAAAAAGAGTGTTCGGATAAAAGTATGTTCGGATTAGTATGCGGATTAATGTTCGGATTAGTATGCGAACTAATCTTCGGATTAAATGCCACAATGTAAATAGTAAATTTAATTTTTGATAAACTAAGCTTTTATTAATTTTGTATTTTGAACAAAAATCTGTTCGGACTAGTGTGCGGATAAATGTTTGGATTAAACAAAAGTTTCCTGACTACACCCCTGCATCACATCCATTACGATCAACAAATATACATTCTAAATGAAAGATTCTTAAGAATAAATTATGGCAAAATGATGTAATGATATTCCATCTCATCATTACAGTTCATTATTTTATGTATAGCAAATATCTGGATGAGAATAGCACAGATGTACTTAACCTTCCAATCCAATAGTGTTAATGAGAAAGAATATGTAATTTAGAGAAATAAAATGTTTTTAACAATTCGTTCAGGTGATTGCGCAACCTTCCTATCCACAATCGCATAAATTCTCGATCTTTATTTGCTGCCATTTGATCCAGTACCTAGCAATAGCTTTTTTGTGAGGCAATGAGATGGAAAATTTGAATTTCAAAAATATTGATTTCCATATGAACAAAATAAAATCGAATGAGAAATTCGGTTGCAGTGATTTTTCTTTTGTTGAAAGGAATCGAGCATCTCAATTGTGAAGGAATTGAGCATCAAGATAGTGTAGGTCAAATTTGAATTTCTAATTGTGTTTATAGTAATCAATTCAGTTTTATCCTCTACGATTGTTGATTGAGTTTGTTATTTTATTTTGGTAATGAAAATTCGGTTTATTTTTAAAAGTAAGAAATCCATAAACTTTACTTTGTTGTATTCAATATTTTAAATTACAAGGAGTGTCTGAAAATGACGTCTCTTTGGTAAAACTCTGTAAATTTAGGAGGTATCTAAAATTTTTGTGACAATATCGCGAATGTGAATTCAATCCACATTAAAAACGATAAACATGAAAAAAAATCATCCGAATTTAAATTCGAGAATATTTTAATAAAATTTGAGGTCGATATTGAAACTTGGAATTGAATTTATTGAATGTTTATTAGCCAGTTATTCGACTTTGTATGAAGGGATAATTTAAATGCACAATTTAGGTCAGAGAAATTCATGAAAAATTCGCAATTCAAAATGGCAAATTTACATCCATTTGTATTTTTTGAAAGAATTGAATATAAAATGTTTGAAATTTGTGAAAATTTATTGTAACTATAATAATAATAATAAAAGGGTTCCAATATAGCCAATAATGCATCTTTCAGCACGAAAACGAAGTTGTATTGTAACTAATCAAATTCAAATTTCTTGAATAGATTCTTGAATGGATTTTACAAAATGAAAATTTTTAAGTTTTAAAAGTTTTGGATTCTGGACATTTGATAATTTGAAAGAATTTCCGATATTGATACAGAGGATCTTCGATTTAAACAGATGATTTGTTCCAAAATTTTTCTACTCAAATAGAATTTATTCAAATCGAAACGTTTCAAAAATAAACGTTAAAAAGGAAAATTTGAATTTTTGTATGAGAAATTTTTTGTTATTCAAATCTTGTCTGTTCAAATCGAGAACCTCCTGTATTGAACAGGAATTTGCAAATTTCAAAATACTGAAGAAGCTTAAATTTTTTAAAAAATGTTCGGATTAAAGTTAAAGTCGGATTATGGTGCGAATTACTGTTCGAATTAAATGACATTTTTACATTTTTGAAGGAAAAAACTTCAGAATATAATCCATCCAATATCAAGGGATTGTAAATGCAAATTTTAATTAAAAATAAACAAAATAAAAACCCAAAAATTTTATTGAAATTGAAATTCAATTTTTTTCCCCCAAAATGTCTACAATTTAATTTAAGAAGTTAAAGTTGTTTATAAATTTCATCAAAAATTTAAAAAAAAAGATATGAAACATATTTTCAAGTTCATCATCAAAAAACATGAAGAACAATCACCAACAGAGCATATACATTTAAAATTAGAATAGAAGTGAAATTAAGCATTTTATAGATGCAGCATCAATAAAGTCAGATTATTAATAACTTCATAAAGAGAGAATTCTTTAGTTCCACATACATGTCTTGCATATGAACGCTTTTGCCGAAGAACGTGATATAAAAAAACGGTTGTTTTGAATTTGAAAATTGTTGACCGGTTTTTGCAAAACACAAAGTTAAAAATTTTTGTTTTTCTAAGTGAAATATAATTTTTCATGCTTCAATATTATTCATTTACCATTTTAAATTATTATTGTAATAAATTTAAAGCATGACAACATGAATTTTACTGAATAAACAAAAATTTTTAACTTTGTGTTTTGCAAAAATCGGTAAACAATTTTCAAATTTGAAACGACCGTTTTTTTTATATCACGTTCTTCGACAAAAGCGTTCATATCTATACACACTTGAAGATGTTCAATTGGAAAACAAATCTTACCTTTTTTTTCTAATATTCCTTATTGATCCGTAAAGGTATAAATGAGATATGAAGAAGCTGATCAGAAATCACACACAGTAAAAGAACACAAGAATGAGTTGTTAATCCACGAAATAAGATAAAAGAGAAATTCTCAAAAAATAAAGAACTTCTAAATTTAACAAAAAAAAAGTATTATTCTTTCTTTTTTATGCTGATCCACGAGATTTTTTTTTGTGTAACTCTTTTTTTTTCATTCATAAAAAAAAACTCACAAACACACTGCTATGTCGCGACTTCAATCATATATATTTTCAGCTTCTAATTTTAATTTTTTTTTTATTTCATTAAAAAATAATCACATGTGTAGAAATATTGTTGTTCTATGTCACTGTATATGCTCACGTCTTTGTCAATTTGAGAGATGTAAATAATTTACGAAATCTCACTTCACTATGACCGCAATCAATTAATTATTAAACAAACTTAATTTTTTTTTTTCATTCATAAATTTTTATTTTTTCACTACACAGAAACTTTTTTTTTTGTTATTTTGTTGTTCGCACTTGGTTTAATCAATGAGTCTTAATATGCATATAAAAAAAGTGCATGCAAAATTACTACTGTTGAAATTTCAGCACACGATAGACTTTATTGCAAATAATCAATCCACTAATAGTTTATTTAATATGTCTGAGACACATTCAAAAATTTCTTACTTAATCGGCGATCAGTTTCTTCAAGAAGGAAAAGAAGAGAAATAAAGAATATACAGCACAAAATAAAAAATATTGTATTTTTTTTTTTGTTGTACGTTTTGCCTTGCCAGTCAGTTTAAGAATGAAATGAAAATCTGTTTTTACGAAATAAATGAAGTAGAATAAGAGAGCGAGAAAAAAAAGTGCCGAAGAATGAGCATGTATGTATGGTGGTGTGTGGATGTCTGTTGATAAACGTACATTTTAAAGTTAATATGTGATCAGTTGTGGATTCAGCACTCGTCTATCTTTGGCTTGTGTACTGTGTGTACATACGTTTTGAGAGGGAACATTCAAGCCTAAATAAATGTGGATTTTTTTTTAATATTTTTATTTTGAAGTTCGTCATTGATGGAATACAGATGCATCGACTGATAATAAAAATTTTTTATATTCTTCATTCATGATGTTATTATCAGGTAGATGAAAAGTTTTATTTATTGCAAACTTTGTCGTTTGTCAATAACTGTGAATTTTTTGATAAATTAAATTACGTGAGTTTTTCTTTAAATTGTATCTATCCCGAAGATTGAGAGCTAGGTATTTAACCTTACATATTTTTTTTAGAATTTACTTCTTAAAATTCCCTGGAGGTTGACACGATATTATTCGAATGAAATCAAGGGTGTGGAACTGATCAAATTGATTTTTGATCATTTTTGATTATTTTTGATCAATTTGATCAGTTCCACTCCCTGTAATGAAATATCCTATTGTTCCGGATGAAGGTGTCAACCCCTGGAAAATTCTATGAGAAGACGTTCACTGGCGTTCATAAAAAACTTGAATTTAGGCCCCCTTTTTTCTGTCATAAAATTTTTATACAAAAAATCCTATTGTTTGAGACTGACCCCCCAAAAAATTTTAGGTCATTAGTGAATAGCCTCTATTGGAAGTTCATAAAGGACCAAATTGGGTAAAATGGGTGTTAATTTTGGATGTCATACTCCTAAAGGGGACGTTCACTTTTTAGATCCTTCCCCCACCCCTGTTAATTAAAACCTGCAAAAACCTAACTTTCAAATTAAATTTTTATTGTTGCAAAAACGTTACATTTTCATATACATCCCCGTCTCCTCCACCCATTTCCTCGTTACAAACGGTTATAAGCCAGAAACCACTCGTTATTAAGCCAGGGTGGGGAACTGATCAAATTGATCAAAAAAGATCAAAATTGATCAAAAAAGATCAAAAATAATCAAAAATCAATTTGATCAGTTCCACACCCTTGTTACTAAGCTACTTGAGAGCCAAGAAATCAACTTTTGTTATTCTACTAAGCTACTAGCTTATAAGAAAAAACGGGGTAGTACGGTCGTTTTTTTGGAAGTAGTGGAAGTCTAGGATTTTATAACTGATCATACAAATTACTTTTTTTATACAAAAACCAATACGAAGGGAGCTTAAAAGCCGTTTTTTTGCGTAACGTACTAAATGAACGACCCCGTTCAGGATTTTCAGAATTCCAAAACATAAATAAAATTTAGACTGCTTTCTAATATCAAAAGAACCTCCTACATCTCAATTTTTATGAATGAATTTTCAAATCCTTTACCTGCAATTCATTTAAATTTATTGCTAATTCTGATTGATCTCTGTAAATGTAATTAAAATAATTCAGGTGCTGGAAATTTTTTGACATTTATTTTTTGAAGCCATAAACTTCCACAGGTATCAAAAATCTCTTAAATTCTTCTCAGTCTCATTTGGAATTTCTCGGATTTCCGGAATAGAGAATTTAATTTCATTAGTTTTAAAAGAGAGAGAAATGTGATTGTTATCGTTTATCAGTGAATAGGGGTTTGAGGTTTGTCAGTTACAGTTATGATGAAATTGATAAAATAGGATAACTTGTTATCTTGGATTTATTTGCATGTTTTAAGAGGCTTGATTTTGACTAAAAACTGGGGATTGGAAAAAATAAAATTTTGATTTGATTCAATTTAAACGAATTTACGTATATTTATATGTATTACGTTTTTTATAAGTTGTAAAATTTTACGTAAGCAAATTAAAAACGTACATAATTTTATTACGCAATCTAAATGCTTTTACGACGTACGTATTTTCTTAAGTTTACGTATTTTTACGTACGTTTTTTAATGTTCTCTTTTAATTTTGTAACAACTTTTACGTACGTAGCAACTTTTACGTACGTAACAACTTTTACGTACGTAGCAACTTTTACGTACGTAACAACTTTTACGTACGTAGCAACTTTTACGTCCGTAGCAACTTTTACGTACGTAGCAACTTTTATGTACGTAGCAACTTTTACGTACGTAGCAACTTTTACGTACGTAAATTTACGTAATTCAAAAATTTTTACGTACGCATTTTAAAATTTAATTTTATTTTACGTACGTAAAATTAACGAACGTAAAATAAACGTACGTAATTTGACGTAACCATAACCATTTTCCCTTAAGTCCAAAAAAAAAAAAAACAAAATAATAAATTCTCGAAAAAAAAAATTTCCTCTCTCAAAAACACAATCAATCACCAGCCGCCCCCAAAGCTGTTGATTCTCTCACTCGGCTTAAAATAAAACAAAACAGAAAAAAACACATAAACATCAACATATATTCATGTGCTGAAGTTCACAAGCTGATCAACATTGAATGTGTAGATGATTTCATTCATTCATTCACATATTTTTTTTTTTTTCAAGAGTCAAAAACGAGTTGTAGTTTTTTTTTCATGAATGAATTATAATTGTAGTGGTGATGTGATTCGTTGATAAATATTGTATATAATATAATATAATATAATATGATTTTTATTGTGTTAACATGTCTCTATCATCCAAACAATTTAATTCCTTTTCATTTCTTTCTCTCTTTCGGTTCTTATCATTAAATGATTGTTTTGTAGGAAATTGAATGCATTCTAAGTCTTATTATGGACATGTGACTTTATTTGTAAATGGAAAGTTGATGTGAGATGGAACTGGATCGATTTTTTTTTTCTTATCAAACATTGTGATTGAACTGAAAAATATCAATGAGATGAAATCATCTGCCTGCTCTTGATTCATTAGAAAGATTGATCGGGAAGAAGTAGAAATTGCTTTATATAGAAAATGGAATCAGGTTGATTAGAATTTTACTCACTTTTTTGCTACTTGATGTTAAGCTACTAACTTATTAAAAATTAAGCATCAACAAACTAATTTAATTATCATCAGATTTCCATACATTAACTGAATAAATGCTCAAAAGCCGGTTTTAACGGTTATTTTTCATAACGGTCGATTAGAATTCAAATTCAAAATATTTTTAACGCAAAGCTTTAAAATTAAAGCACTGCTTCATTGTGTAAAGTTGCCTTCACATTACCGAGAAAAACTTTGGTGGTTGGAAATTTTCCTTTTTCGCACTTAATTCAGCTTTATCAGGTATTATAATTGGATTAATCGAGTGTATAAAGTGTCTATTTATATGAGCAAATTGCTCGTTAGTCATTTCATCCTTTAATTTAGTCAGAAATGATGAAAAGAAAATTTTGCATGTTACACAATCAATTTTTGGCTATAGAAGCGATTTATTAAATCCAGTATATCCTTAATTACTTCCAGTAACAATGTTGACTTCACAATTACTGTCTGGTGCTCGTAATTTGGGCCAAATTGCTCGTCGCAACTTCGGAATTGCAGCTCCAGCTCTTCAGAAGGTATCAGATCCAATTCAACAAATGTTCCTTGATAAGATCCGCGAATATAAGTCCAAGAGCGCGTAAGTTATATCCCTACATCCTCTATATATCATGTCATTAACTGAATTGTTTGTTTTTTAGTGGAGGTAAATTGGTCGATGCTACACCTGAAATCCAGAAAGAGCTTGCACAAGAATTAGACAAATTAGCTAAGCAATACGGTGGTGGAACTGGTGTCGATATGACTAAATTCCCAGAATTCAAGTTCGAGGAACCAAAGATTGATCCAATCAACTCCGAGAACTAAATTTAAAACAAAAAAATTACATCCAAGCTTATAATAAGTATCAGACTTGAAAATTTCCCGAAAGAGAATGTTTTGTGAAATATTAAGGAATACAAAAAAATTGGTTTAGTTGAAAAAACAGGAAATTAAGACTTTTTATTATTGATTAATTTAAATTACTTAAAATTGCTTAAATATTGTTTAAAAGTGTGTCTGTATACTCTTTAAGAAGGACCATTGAGTAATTATCAGCGACATAATTGAATGTCTTGAATAATTTCTGAACTTCACTTGGATGAATTAATGTTTCATAGTTTCCAGCACATTGGCAGTATTTCATCATGTTATCTTGTTTAATTTCTTTACATCTTGTACATTGTAGATCTTGTAGAGTATAAGACATTAATTTACGATTAAGGACATCAATTAATCGATTTTCAATATCTTCTGTATCATAACTAACTGAACATTGAGAACACAACCATACTGGAACGCCATCTTTCATTGCTCGATGTTTATCCTTTAATAAATCCAAATCACGACAATGATTACATGCTTGACAAATTACTTCTGATAAAATGTAAGATTTTCCCTTTTCTGACCAAATTGCTTTATCCGAAAATTCACCGAGTCCAACAAGTCTCAACATATTCTTTCTCAATTGATCTAATTCATCATTTACGGTTGGATCAATTTCTAAAATCTTGCAAAGTGCTTTAATGAATTCTGTTGCTGGTCCGTCTTGTGATCTTCCTGAGTTTTGATGCATTTTCATGACAATATCGTAAGCATGATGAGACAGCATTTTCATAGCTTTTGAAGGTTCAATCCCATCAGCGAGTTGTTCAATGTAAAGTGTGAGGAAACTTTCCAGTTTTTCTTGGCAATTTTGTTCTTCTGGCAGCATTTCGCAAATATTCCAATTCATTTCCAGTGCTAGTTCCTCTTCGTCTTCGTCAAGCTAAAAAAAATTGAAATTATTATTAAATTTTAGATTTACGTAAAATAGTAAGTATGAAGTAACGTAAAAACCTTACGTAAAATGACGTAATGCACAAAAACGTACGAAAATTGACAACGCAAGCGAAAACGTACGTAAAAATACATAAGTAGAAAAAACGTACGTAAAATGACGTAACGTAAGGAAAAAACGTACGTAAAAATACGCAACGTAAGAAAAAACGTACGTAAAAATACGCAACGTAAGAAAAAACTTACGTAAAAATACGCAACGTAAGAAAAAACGTACGCAAATTGACATAAAATAAGTACGTACGTAGAATTACGTAACGTAAGAAAAAATACGTACGTAAAAGATTAACGTAAGCAAAATAATTAAATCTGTTACTCACAATTTCACTTTCAGTCTCTCCAGTCAATTCTCTCGGTACTTTTCCTTTTAAACCAGAGTAATTGAAAATATCCATCCACAATAAAAAGTTCCAGCACTGTTGATATGATAAATGAACAGAATGAAACAATTCCTTATTTCTGATGCTCTGACAAATGTAATCAGCATAACTAATTCCATCAACAATTGACTTTTTGCCACTATGAAGAATAATTTTCGTAAAATCAGCATAAATGACATCAACACCAAGAACTTTAAATTCTGCGATAATTTGAAGGAACAACTTCTTCATTAATGTATTTAAAGAACGTCTTAATGCTGGATCATAAAGTAACGAACTTGACGAACGAATCCAACGATAAAAATGTACAATTTGAAAATCACTATAGACATTTCGATTCATTGTGACTTCTCTCAACCATCCACCAACTAAAGATCTCATTATACGAAATTGTGCTGAACATAAAGCAGTTTCATCGTAACTTGGCAGCATTTGTAATAAATTTGGATTTGTTATCATGTCATTAAGCGATGCTTGTGGAATATTGTCAAATGTAATTGCTGCATTAGCACCTTCCATTTCCTGAATTCGATGACTTTGTAGTAAAGCAGATACAGCCAAACTGTCAATTGTTAACTCAACACAGACATTCGGATAGAATCCAGCTCTATTTTGCTGAATTAATCGATTATCATCAAATTCACTAAGCAATGTATTGTCATCAGTTTCTGAGCCTCCCAAATCTGGTCGATGACTTGCCGACCACCACAAAACAAAATTATGCTTTTGAAGATGTCGTGCATAAAATAAATCAGCACCAAAAAGAACTGTATCTGATGGCATATTTCCAATTGGTAAATTAAAGTATCGACATTGTTCCAACATTAAATCAAATACTTGTAAATGATTCAAATAATGACGAACCATTGACTTGACGCCATTTCTTTGCCATTCTAATCCAACAAGTAGCGAAGCGTCATCAATAATGTGAATTTGAGTTTGTGGGAAATCTAATAATGATGGAATTTGTTGATTAAGTGTCGTTAATGGAATTGCAGATTGAACGCAAATTATTGTTGGTCCTTTCTTTTCTTGTTGATATCCTGTTAATGCTCGTTGGATGTGACGATAGACCTGATGAAGAAATAATTTTTTATTGATAATTTCAACTGACAATTTAATTTTGAATTAGATTTTGAAATTTTAAATTAGGAAAATTCGTTAAAAATAGCCGATTTAAATTTTAATTCCAAAAACCGATTAAATATTCAAATTTTAAAAAAATCGTTAAACAAACCGATTCTAAAATTACGTATTATGAAAAGTCGTTAAAAATAACCGATTCAAAATTTGAATTAAAAGAACCGATTAAATCATTTAAAATTTAAACAACCGTTAAAAAACAACCCGATTTTGAATTCTTAAAAAAATACAAAATACAAAAAGCCGTTAAAGAGAAACCGATTCAAAATTTAAATTCCAGAACAGCCGTTAAATTCTCATACCTGCTTTAAATCAATTTCAGTAAAAACTTCAAACTGAATATCATTTGGTGGAACTTTTTCGTCATCAGCATCGTCATTTCCAGAAATGTAAGCTGTTCTTTCAGTAACATAAAGATTTTTCATCGTTGGAATCTGATTAGTTCTGACTGTGTCATGCACAATAATTACAGCTTTATTAATCGGTGTAAGGAACAAACCCCACATGCTCTTTTTGCCCGATGGAATCTGATGATGATAAAGAAAGATTTTCTTTAAATTTCCACCATTTTTGAGATATGGCATTTGAAGTTGTTGCTTTTGTTCAAGTTGATTTAATGAAAATGTGTCACGCTGGGCTGTCGATGACATTGCAATTTTTCTAGCTTCTGCACGTTGAACAGCACATGAACATCCAAGTAACATTAATGCTCTAAATTCTAAACTCATTTGTGTCTCATAAATGCCTTCAATATCTGGTGCTGCTAAATCAACCAACATTCCAAGTCCATTATCACGAAAAACTTTCTCAGGAACTGAATATTGATATAAATGATATGAAGGCCTTGATCGTGGCAATACTCGATGAACTTTCTTCCATGAAATTTTATCATTTTCATCCTCACATGGTGGTGCTGGTGTCCTTTGATTAACATAAAAAATTCTCGGAATTTCAAGCTTAATTTTCTGTAAATCATCGCCAATAATTGCCCACAAATTGTAATGTCCATCTTGATCTATTGGCACTATTTGTACAATTTGCCATGTCATTTCTATCAAATTTCTTTGTGCTCTTTTAAGGAATCCACCTAAACTTTGTATTGGACCTTTTTGGACAGACTCAACTAGCGGAATTTCATCATGTTTACTTCTTTTATTCCCATTATCACCACGTATTTTCTTTCTTTGTTCTAATTGGAACTTCCATTTCTTCTTTTGGAACTTAATCCATTCAACAAGTTCATCTCTAGTTGTTCCCATGGATGGTGGACTTCCTAATGCTTCACGCCATGTTTTTGGCTGTGTTTCTGGATTTTCTTCAGTTCTAGTTCTCTTTCTTGTTGTTATAATTGGTACACCTTGTGAACGTGAGGAACTACCAACAGAATCTTCAATATCACGTACAGGAACTTCTTTTGGTGCTGATTTAAACATTTCATTAATTCTACGCTGCTTAAATGCATCATTTTTCTCGAGAATCTTTTTATGCAACCAGTCAGGATGTTGGACACGGGGAACTGGATTTGATACGCCTTGTAATGCAGCTGGAATTGTAATAATTTTTTGTATAGCACCACCAATACGTTCAATGTAATAATTCCAATCCAAAATATCACGAATGTCCACATCACCATCGATGGTTGAATCTTTAAGCCATTTACGGATGTGGAATCGACGAACAGCTGGTTCTGATTGGAAAATTGCTAATGGAATTGCTCGTTCTGTTACAGGAGCTCCTTCTGGCTTACGACTAATGATATATTTACATGCTAAACCTGCATCTTTAACCATTTGATCGCCCAAAAATTCAGCTAATCGTTTGGCTGTTGAAATTGATGTTGACTTTTGTGCTCCATATTCTTCAAGTTTCTTGGACATTGATCGATTTTCAGAAATGAGTTCAAATAATTCAGAATCAGGCATGTTGGCTCCTTTGCTGTATAAAACATCCAGCCAATAATTTGCTACTTTTGCGACACATTGATAGCATTTTTCGAGTGTATTTCCTTGCAAAAAAGCTTCAAATACTTGTGACTGAAAGATTTTGATCAGCTGCAATTCACCACGTCTCTTTATCTCAAATCCTTTCAATTCAGCAAGTGATCCATCAAAGTTAAATACAGCATAACGTTTTTTCAACTTTTTACCTTCTTCCTTAGCTGCTGGAAGTACCATAGCAAGGTACGGTCCATCAACTTCAAAGAAAATTGAATTTTCAGGATGAATTGAATATTCTGGATGTTTTCCATCTTCTGCAGGCTTTTCCAGTGTGTGATATTGATCATTTGTAAAGTGATCTTTAACCATTGTATTAAGCACAGCATTTGGATAACTGACAGTGATTTTTGACTTTTTCGGTAAATTTGTTTGAACTTCAAAATCTTGTGGAAATGTCCCAGGCAAAATACACCAAATTCCATCAGTATCCAATTCTAATGGACGGCCAACTTTCTCAATAACTTCTCGTGCTTTTGTGATAATATTGGAACCAGTAAGACATACAATTCCACCCATTTGCATGCTATGCCATCGAGCACCTTTTCTCATAACATATCCATAGAAGGAATTAAGGATACATTTGTGAGCAAGCTGTAGAGAATCATACAGAACTTCACGACCTTTTGCTGCCTTAATTTCACTCGCATCGCCTGATTTGACAGCCTTTGTGACTTCAGCTTTTGCTACTTTTGTTAATCCTTTATATTCATAACGACGATCACGGAACGCTCTGACAGTGTCAACATAAAAGCTGTTTTCCATTTGACATATTGTTGCTGTTCTTGTTTCCAATTTTGTGACTTTAGTTTTCTTGTAAGCTTTACGACAATAATCACTTAAACGTTTCTTTTCAATTGCAGCACGATCTTCTCTTGATAACTCGTGAAATGCACGATTTGGACCGCCTGGAAATAATGGTGGAAATTTTTCTGTCTCTAATTGCTGCTGAATTCGTTGAAATTCACTATTGAAGAAAAATGAGATAAGCAAAAATCGTTAAAAATTGTGAATAGCCGCTATAATTTATTTAATATTTTTAACGCAATTTTCGACATCAGTCGAAAGGCGCTATTGTCCTCACTTTGTCCGTAATACCGTAATACCGCCTGTGGACTCAACTAGTCTCGCAGGGAAGCTTCAATTGTCCTGAAATTTAGCACAATTTGGTAGCTTTTATTTAGGAAGCGACAAAAGAAAGGATTTTGGAAATGGTCACTTCCTTTTTGAATTATGGCTGTTGAAAGTGACTGTTGTTGACATTTTTCATACAAATTTTAACTTTTTTGATGTAAATTTTGTAGTTTAAATCCAAATGGTTTGAAATTTGACATACCAGAGGGTTTCGGGATCAAAAATTTTACAAAGAATTCAGAGACACTTACTTTTGAAAAGATATAGGGTCATTTTTTTTTTTTTTTGGTGGGAGAGAGATTTTCCCCGAATCTCCAATAGAAAAATGCGCTTTTTTACCGCATTAATGCGGATATTTTTACTAGTTTAATCTAGTCTCAATATATTTTACGTTAATATTCGGGTTAAGTGCAGGGTTAAAAGCAAATTCGTGATAACATTTATTATTTTTTAAAAAAATAGACATTTTTGTGACATTGCAGGATGAACACTTTATTTTTCTTAGTTCTGTGCTTTCTATTAAATTACACAATAATTTTAAATGTTAATTGTGCAATTTTTAGAAAAACAGTTTGTGCAAACTCAAGATGTATATTAAATAAGAGATCGTTAATATTTAAATCTTTTGTATATTACTATTTATTAAATACTTCTGTTCGAAGATATGTGATTAAATACCAACGATACTTAAGAAATGAACATAATTCACAGCAATCAAATGAGTCTGTGTATACTACATCGACCAAACTACAAATTTCGATTTGAAACTTGGCCCGTTTCTACAAACGTGTCGAGTTTCAGCTTGAAATTCGGAATTTAACTTATAAAAATATTTCACACAGGCGCCAAAGGAGGGGTAAAGGTTGGACTATTATCTGGAGCATCCTCAAGATTCGAAAAACGCAATAAGTTCCGACATCAAGCACTTTTAGGTTATGGATCACCAAAGTCGATCCAATGGATGTGTGGTGGATCTCTAATTTCGTCAAATTTTGTTTTAACAGGTAATAAGGCTTTATTAATGTTCATCTTTTACAACTCCTAATCATCATTAAAAACTTTAATTTTCAACATAGCTGCTCACTGTATGAAAAGTTTGAATTATGGAGTTGTGAAATATGTTCAGCTTGGAATGACAAATAAAAATGAAAACCATCCTAATACAATCATTTGTGGAATAACCAAAACAATTACACATTCATCGTACAATCCTAGAAATTTTGAAAATGATATTGGTCTAATAAAACTAAACATGACTGTTGCTTTCAATAATTTTATCAAATCAATATGTTTACCATCAAAACAACCAAATGAATTAACAGCTATTGTTACGGGTTTTGGAATGACTGGATATAAGCATGAACAATCGTCAGATTTAATTGAAGTAGAGTTAGAAATTTTTAATACTAATGAATGTCAACGAATTCTACGTAGACGAATTTTTGAGAGATCAATGTTATGTTATGGACATCATACAGAAGATAAAAATTCTTGTCCAGTTAGTAGATTAATAGTCAGTAATACAAAAAATAAATATCATTATTTTTAAGGGCGATTCTGGAGGACCACTTCAAGTTTCAATTTCACAATCAAATTGTGATTATACGATTATTGGTATCGTGTCTTTTGGCCCCAAGGACTGTGGTTTTACAGGCATTCCAAGTATGAATAATTATATAAATTCTGATATTACACAATCGTTCTGAATAATTAATATTTTAGGTGTCTTTGTCAATGTTTACAACTATATTGATTGGATTCGAGAAACTTTGGCTTCAGATATAAGAAATAAGAATAAAGTTAAAGATACTATTCACAAATCAAACATTGGATGTCTCACTTATTATCGCAATTTTGAGAAAAATCGACAGCTTCAAAGCAAAAATCGCATGAGACTTACAAATTTTAACGGAAGATTTCACAGAAAAATTCTACAGTAGAGCTTTGTAAATTTAAATCAATTATAGTATGGGGTCGTTCATAAATGACGTCTGAAATTAACGGCCATTTTTCAAAAAATAATTCTTGGAAATTCAATTGTCCTCTACCTGACCCCCCCCCATGAACGTCATTTGTCAACGAACCCTATAGTAAATAAAATAAATCTTAACTTTCTAAAAAAATTTTTAATTTCCGAGATCTCTAAAATCTGCTTGAACGATCGAGTGAACAAAGTTTGTTTTTAGCTCCCTTCAGTGGCGTAACCAGGAATTTTTAGGGGGAATTAAAAATTAAATTTTTTATGAAAAAATTTGGAGGAGGGGAGGTGGATTTTCGTCTTTTTTTTACGAAAACTCCTAGTAAATTAAACAAATTTGCCAGTGAGGCGGATGAAAACTTAATTGATCACCCCTTTACCATTTAATTAATTAACATTAACATTAAACTTACCTTCTCGTTGCTGGAAGCATTTCACCTCTCCACAACCAATCCATTTTTCTCTTACATTCAGCATCAGGCTTATTAAAGTCACAAGCAGCACAATCTTGTTCAGTGACCATTGCTGACGGTTGAAGTCGATTAGTCAGAATAATATTTGGATACATAGCACCAACATCCAAGTGATAAATTACCGGTTTTTCAACTCGATTTGGTGTATCATGAAGACTTTGTAAAGCTGCTTGAATTTCCTTCACAACATCATCAAAATTTTTAACTTCCGAAAGTGGAATATTTTCCTCAACTTCCAGTGCATGTTTCAATACATGACCAACTTTATCTTTTAATTCCTGCAACATACCACAATCAAGTCGAAAACGATAAGGAAGATCAGCACGAAAAACGCCAGATTCAAGAGCTTCTACATGTCCTCCAACATACGTTTCTGTATCCAGTACATGTCCATCATCTGTTAATTTATTCAGCTCTGCTTGTTCCTTATTTGGAAAGATGATATTTGCATGAAAAGCTTCCTTCATCAACAATGATTCACAAAGCGTACCAGAACCTTTACGTAGAACTTCATCTGGTTCCATTGGAATGATTGTAGCCAAAGCAAAAATGAAAGGATGAACATACTTCATATATAAATAGTAAGTAGCAACAGCATCAGAAACTGAATAACTCGCCAATTCCTGTGGAGATTCGACAGCCTTTTTACACATTTCTTCTGGATCAAGTTCAACTGGATTATACCGAAGTTTAGCTTTTGCGACTGCTTTTAAGCCTTGAGATCCAACTGGCAAGTATGAATCACGTTTAACCCAACATAAACAATCCATGTGCATACTTGGTCTTGATAAATAATTTCCATCACGATTTTTGCTATATCCAATTTCTCTTTTCATGTCTAAATCATAAAATGCAGCACGAGTCTCAACAAATGGCCAATCGAAAAAGTCACCGTTATAACTGACAATAATGTGTGGACGAACTTCTAAAATATGATCAAAAAATCGTTGAATTACAGCCAATTCATTCTGTTCATTAAAGACAATGAAAAGTCCTTCAAATTCAGGTTTTGGTGTGTATTCAAAATCATCAACATCCTTCGAGACAATTTCACGATTAGTAATTAAATATCCTTGTCCATCAATCATGTAAGAAATCATCATAATCTGATCAGTTTGTGCGTCTGGAAACTTTAATGGCAATTTTGTTGTCTCAATATCGTAAGCCAAAACAATTGGATCTGGTCGTTCGAGGATGTCAGGACGTTGTGTAATTGCTGGCAATTCTGATGCTCCTTTACATCTTATATTATACCATAATCCACAAAAAATCTTTAAATCAATCGATACACGAACATGATAAGGAACGTCATGTTCACGAATGTCCATTATGAAATCCAAAAAGTCTTGATTCGTTTCCGTTGAGGCATTTCCAGTTAATGACATTGACAGCATTTTCATGTAGAATGTATTTCCTTTCTCTCGTTCCTTATTCTTTTTAACAGCACGATTAATTTCTAGTCGAATTTTATTCATAACTGTTGTATTATAAAATGACATTTTAATGACTTGATGCTTGATTCCAATTAAATGATTTGGCATGTCTAAATCCTCTTTTTCAATTGTTTCAATTTTTGCAGCATTTCCACCGTACTTCCTTTGCAGATATGTCAAAACTTCATGAATTTGTTGTTGTTGTGGAAGTACCAAAAAGTACGGCTGATAAACGACAGAAACTTTGAATCTTGATGCATTCATTGTAATGAAATAGAGATCTAATGCAGATACTAAGCGACGATCATGGTCAAGGATTTCTGTCTGTGGACATTTAAAGGAATTAATCAGCTATGATTGACATAATTAAGGAATGACTTAACTTACAGAATGCATATTAATTAGATATCCAGTTCGCTCATTATAGTCCTTGACACGATCAAATCCATATTTTGAGTCTATGCTGTCATTCTCTTTGGATGTTTTATAGCTCTGTTCTGCAGATTTTGTACTCATATATTCGTCATTTTCGGCAATTCTAAAAAAATCAATTTTTAATGCATTAATTTTCAATTTTTGATTAATTCTTCAATTCTTACCCATAACTATTTTGTTTGCCAGCATTTTCGCCATATTTGCTGTACATTTTATGCCTTAATTAATTAATTAAATAATTTATTTTAATTTTAATATTTTTTTTCACAATTTTGGCGGGATTTTTGTTGTTGTTTAAAA
Organism: Chironomus striatipennis; assembly: GCA_026123125.1. NCBI lineage: Eukaryota > Metazoa > Arthropoda > Insecta > Diptera > Chironomidae > Chironomus > Chironomus striatipennis. The sequence goes on along the minus strand of CM047393.1, from coordinate 40,801,785 downwards.
TAACGGTTAAAAAATATTCAAATTCATGGAAATAATTTTTTTCAAAATTCAAATTCAAATTTCCAGAGTTCAGTAAAAAACGGTAGAATCAGAAATTGAGCTGAACATGTGATTAGCAGCATGTGACTGAAACTTGGATCGTTAAAAAAAGATCTTTTTATTTGGTATGTTAGACAAGCGTTTAAGTCTATATACTTTTGTGCTGTGGATACTTTTTAATGGTGTATCTTTAAACTTTCTATGTCTATCGATATGTGGAAAAAAAACCGTTGAAAATTCATATTTTTGTATGGAAATTTTCACAAATAAGATTTTTTTGGATGTCTGCTGTTTGTTTCAATGGGTTAAGTTTAATTTATTTTTTGTGTTGAATCAAAATAGAATTTAAGTTTGAAAAATGCCTTGAATGATTCTTATTGTATCCAATGTCTCTTTTCAACATTTATTGACACTGAATGATCATAATTTACTTCCACCCATGCTAGTTCAATCCCTCATTCCAATACTTAAGAAGCGACACTACATATACAAAATAAAATTAAATGGAATGAATACATATATTGTGTTACATTTTTGCTGAATCTGTTTGTACAGGATGAAAAAAAATGAGAGAATAACATGGAGTAAAAATTATGTTCAGCTTCATTAGCATACGTGTACATTTTTTTCCTTCCACGGCTCTTGCAACTGAAACAATCACTTGTATGTTGAATAATAAATAAATTGTACGTGTTCAACGCTATTTTTTCTCGTCGTGCTCAACAAGAGCTTTTCTCGGGATTTTTCATGCATTATAGTTCGTTCTCTTTCACGCTATTTTTTTTGTTGCTGCTGCTCTGTCAAAGTGGCACTTGTTTGAGGCCAAAATTGAGTATACAGTTTATGGTAAATGAATAAAACATGAAGCAGAGAATATGAACATCTGCAAAAGATTGTTTCACTTACAAGTTATCATTAATTTAAATTAATTATGATTGAATTTTTTCTCACTCTTCTTTATATCCTTTTGAGGCAGACTGCAGCTTTTTGATGCGATGAATTGTCATTTAGACTCATTGTATTGATGAAAGCTCTGAACTTTTTCTCATGTGATGGAGTCATTCACTTTTGAAGGTAAAGTTAGGAGCAGCATGAAGATTTTGTGTAGTCTAGAGAAAAGATTTAAAAAGTTGTAATCTTTTTGGACTCGTGTATTGAGAAGGATAGCAGCAAATGTATCAAATTACTTATAAATTTTAAAAATAATTATTTCACAAGAGTAAAAACTTCTAAGAAGGTTTATTGTTTATTCAAGTATAGCTTTCATACCCTGCTTCTTGAATTTCCTTGTTTTCAGAAAACAATTTTTATAAAACGTGCCACAGAAAATTGGATTAACTTCTTTCAATCTTAAATCTACGATAATTTCAAAAAATTTTGGCGCCAAAATATATGGAGTTCGTTCATTTAGTACGTTCGCTTTTTAGGGGGAGTGGAGTCTAGGATTTTGTAACTGGTCAACCAAAAGAAAAAAAATCATGCAAAAAACGTAACAAGCTACTAAAAAGTCTTCTTTTTTTGCGTAACGTTTTCTGAAAATTTTCTGATTTTGCCCCTGATCAAAATTTAAATCTGACCTAGGTATGTACAAATTGATAGATTCGCCTATTGAATGTAACTTAAAACAAATTTTGATAATCAAGATTTTGACAATTATCATTCGCGAGCGACGTCAAAATGGGTCTAAACCAAGTTAATAACCAACCGCAAAATCCAAAGTGAAATCTATAAACTCACCGGCACCGTTCAATAAAAACAGTACCCGAAACAGTTTCCTATAATTTAGTTACCACTTGTCCTATGCGAGCAATCAAATTCGCGTATACACGGATTCTTTTGATACCGTAAAATGCATTTCATTTTCTCTATTCTTTTGCACTGTTCACTCAAACTTTAATCCAATTATTATGTTGAGCCTTCGAACATGAAGTTTATATATACGCAATATTCACACATTTAAATGTATATGACAAATAACTTGTCAACACTTTATATTTCATGAAATTAATGACAATCGATAAATGCAATATTGCACATTATAATCCACTATGTGTTTATTTTGACATGATGATGATTATATTGAATATTTCTATAGGTACAAGGCTCTATTTGCATTTTCATATTCATTCAACTGTGCATTGACACATGCATTGTTCCACTCCTTTTTTATTGTTGTTGAAAATTTCATTTTTAAAAAAAACTTTTTCCTCTTGTTTTTCGCGTTTTTCCAAATTCTCCAATTTCCATAAAACAACATGCAATTAAGAGCTCGCTTTTTTATATGTTCAATATGTGCACAATCTAATATTATCCTTCCGCCCGTCATACACTGTTATCATATGTACTTTGCATATTGCTATAATGATATTTTCATTATATCGTGAGCGAAACAATTCTTATCTATTGCATTAAGCAAGCAAGAAAGTCACAGAGAGCCAAACTATAAACTGCATCCTGTTTTACTCATCATTAGAGAATAATTATTAGATTGAAGATTATTGTCGCAATAACTTACAATGAGAAATTAGTCGGGAATCAAAGCTTAATTTTCATGAATTTTTGACTAGAAACGAACGTGATTTAGATACATTATTAGCTGATATTGAAGGTTTCCCACGTAGCCAAAATCGACGTTTGAAAAAAATCGACGTAAATGGACGATTTTAGGTATAGTACATTACACGTCGATTTTACGTCGATCTTTCTTGAGCCATCATATACTTCACAAGAGCTAACAGAAATCACTTATATAAGTCCCGAAAAATATTTCATACATAGTGAATAATTTATGTAATTAATAATTACATGAGTTAATCCACTTGTGTGAAGTGATGGCTTCATTTTTGCAAATTCAAAGTCCTTAATAATGTTTATTAATGGATTTTGAGTTTTAAAATTAATTATTAACAAGAAAAATATCTTCCAAAAAAAGTCCAAAATAACGTTCAAAAAAATTTTAAACTGTAACGGTCAAAAAAATTTTGAAAAAAAAATCGACGTGAAATCGACGTAAAATCGACGTAAAATCTTCCATTTCCATATTAGCATAATGTCCCATGTACGTTCCATGGAATGTACATATGGAAGATACATGGAAGATTTTAATGTAATACATGAAATCTTCCATTGATCGACGTTTGGTTACGTGGGTTATTTGGAAATTTAAGTTTTTTGAAACAATTATGAACAGTTCGTTGAGTTCAATTTGTGCAGTTCAGCTTCGTACTCCAATGTGAATATTTTACTCCAATATCAATTTATTGGATAATCTTCGTGATTTTAAAATGGATAAAAGGAAATTCCAATTAGTTTCAAAGAAAAATATCCTGGGAATTTTATGCAATAGATAAATGAACTGGATATTTCTTAAGAATAAAATGAACATCCTTCCTACAAAGTTTTCTACAGAAACTTAAAAATTATGCATCAAACAGCATTTTTATAATCTATGCAATTTAATAGAGCTATATTTAAAAGAATTGTTCATTTATTGTCCAAAGTATTTAATAATACAATAAATTGCTACCCCAAAGCGTCACATCTTGTTAAGGTTAAAAATGCATAGAGATTGCAGTATCATAAAGCCATAAGATTTTCTTCTTAACTATTTTCTGTTGTGCAACAAGACACCAGCAATTTAAAAAAGAAAATTGAGATTTTTGTGCTTTTGCTAGCTTGTTTTAATATAGCTCGAGGGTAATCGCAATTTCTTCGTTTATATTCTTGAAAAAAAGCTTGTGTACTTCCGGTAAGTTTACATTTTTATGAAATATTTATGAGTCGCTTATTATCTACAGATTTAAAAACATTTTTTCAAAAAATCCTTAGTTGTTAAAAATATTTTATTAAAAAATAAGATTAAATGTCTCAACAATTTGATCTCCATGGATGCATTCCTGCATTCTTTCTGAACTTTTTCTTCTTAGAAATGAACAGAAAAATATTTAGAAGATTGAACTTCATTATAATTGAGATTTTTAAATAAACTTTTTGATTCAATTCGAAATATTTTTGAAATTTTTTATTAAGGGTCGTTCACTTATGATGTTCAATTTTTAGATGGGAGGGGGTCTGAGGGTGTGTGACAGTTTAAAACAATAGAATTCAGAGTTGCAAACAGTTGAGAACTGTACAATTCCTTGATAATTTGTAAGATTTTGTGACAGAGCGGGAGGTGAATCTAAAAATCCAAGTTATTGATGAACGTCATAAGTGAACAGCCCCTTGGCATTTATTTTTTTACCCAATTGAAAATCTCATAGTAAAATTTCAGGTTGACCAATTTGCTTGTTCATAATATCAAAAAAGACGAATTTTAAATATTTAAGCTTTTTAAAGTAAAAGAGATCGTTCGACTCTCTTCACGGTTTCAACAAATTTTATATGGGATTTTATGTAAGTTAATTCGATATATAACTTAATAATGAGTTTATTCACTTACTTAAATCGGAGTTAGCTGTGGACAAATTTGCTGTAACTTCTATAGAATTGTCACGTTTTAATAAAATGCACGATTTTCAGCTTCTAAATTTTTTCTTCTATTCTTTCTTCTCGATGATGTAATTTTATTCAATATTCAATAATTACACTCGTTAAATTTAAACTAGAAGACTTTAAACTAGTTATTAACAAAATTTAATATCCGGGTGGATAATTTCCACGTCTTACTCGACAAGGCTCGGTAAAAAAACTAAATCAAATCTAAATTCTCCAAATTTTTTAGTATTTTTTGACAATTTCAAATTTTTGAAGTTCGTTATTTCTTAAAACTTAATTTTCTAATTCACATATTAAAAATTCAAATGCTTTAATTGATTAAAATACACTTATTGTGTAACATTTTAAAAAAAAATTCTTATCGAGCGGTAGCAAAATCTTAGACTCTTCCTCCATCTCTAAGCATTATAAATTTTAAGAAAGACCTCAAAATAAAAAATTCTTCTTCGAACCTTAATTTATTTTAATTAAATTGTTTTTCAAAAGTTGAGCAATTCATTCATTTCATCACTTCAAATTCAGATTAATAACCTTAAAAATATTTTCAAGGTTTCCAAAAATTAATTCCACCTCCACTTAACTCAATCTTTATTTTAAGTGCTCATTCAACAAATAAATTACATTTCCATGACACCAAAAATATTTTCCATCGTTAAAAAAAGGTCCTTTTAGGTCGACAAGAGCAAAAAAATTTAAATCATGACACAAAAATATTTTTATTCATTTATCGAAAGGAATCTTCCATTGTTGTAACTTCCTCGTATTCAAAATACATAAAAAAAACAAACAAACGAAAACATTCCTTTCATTCCAGATGAAAATTTATGCTGGCATTATTCCTGCTGATGCTCTTTTTCAACAGGCTCTTTTATGCTACCTTTGTACATAATTCACATCTAAATCAAATGAAATAAATGTGTACAATTCTCAAAAGCATCGAGACTACCACAAAAAAACCTATTTAATGCTCGTCTCTAAGATCATTTACAAAAATGATGAGAATGAGAGGAAAGGAAAAAGGAACTGAATGAAGCCGAAGAAAAGCATTTTATTGTAAGTCATAAATTGAGCACTTAATGTAAGTTGAAACAATAAAATCTGTATTGGGCAATGGAATTACTTAAGCACAGAGAACAAAAAAAGGAATCTGAGAGAAGAAATGAAAGAGAATGAAAATGTGAAAATAAAGAAAACATGAAGAGATGATGCGAAGTGGGAAATTGTGTATACAAAAATCTGATTTCTTTTGGCATTTATTTCGGGTGGATAATTAATAGCATACTCATCAGTCGAGACTCATATAAATTATCTTTGCCGGCCCTTCATTGTGTATTTATTGCATTCACTCCTCCTTATTCACTATGTTCATTCTGTTTGTCTTGTAAGTGAACTTTATGTCTTTGTTCTATATTCGACAAAATTTAGTTTAATGGCCGAGAAAATATGCGTATTTGGAGGTGTGCGTGTGTGTGGGCTGGAGGTACAATGAAAATTTATTTTTAACGTGCGACGGAAAAAAATGTGTGATATTAATTGAATGGACGCAAGTTAAAGCTTTAGAAGATGAAATGTTGCAGAGTTGGTGGGTATGGATTGTTATGATCTTAAGTACTGGGGTTCTCGATTTGAGCAATTGTTTGATTCTGGAAAAAATTTTCTCAAATTTAAATGTTCCTCAAATTTTCCGTTTACTCAAGTCGAGGCCCAACAGTTGAATTGGAATTTGGAATGCTCTTTGTTTTTGGATTTTCTGGGATTTTCTTAGATTTTTTTTAGGATTTTTTTTTAATATTGAAGAAATTTTTGCAATTTTTCTGATGCGAGATTTGACGATTTTTCTGCGAAAATGTTTGATTTCTGGAATTTTTTGTGGTGTTTATTCGTAGAACTTTTAGGACTTTTTGGACTTTCTGAGTTTTCTGTAATCTTTTTTTAGGATTAATCCCAAAATCCCAAGTGACGCCTTGATCTTGAGGTCAGCAAATTTTATTTGATTGATTGATTCTTCAATATTTGAAACCAACTTTGAAAGAGAGAAGCCTAATCAGAATTCATAAGTCCAATTTATTTACAGCAATGTTGCTTTATAAACTTATATCTAAACAAATTAATATCAATATTTTCGGATATATCACAACAAATATTTACTTACTTATTTACTTTCACATTTACTCACTGACTTTTCATAATGGACATTTACGTGGAATATAATGACATCAATTTTCACATCATTATTATATGGGAGGGAGATTCAGTTAATTGAAACTTTCTTTCGTTGTCTTCTACCTCAGTTGATGATGAGATTAAAGATGATGGATGGATAATTGCATTACTTCAGTATTTCTCTTATTCTTGCGCTTATTTCTTGTTTCTTTATTTGCCTGTTTATTGGTCTGAGGGTGAAAGTAAGTGTATACATACATACAGACTAAGAGCTAAATGAAGGAAAAAGATCTTGAAAATCCAATTCCTTCTTATTACTTTACTTCATTCTTTCTCCTTGAAAATGTGAAAACAAGAAGAATAAAAATGCAAAACTTTTTATGTTTTGCGGTTAAGCGGCGTTGAAAGTTTTCTTTTTCTCATTTTATTCCTTTCCTTTTCCTTAACTGAAACAAAAAACAGAAAAAGCTTTTTAGTCAGTTTTCTTGAAAGAAATTTGCCGTTATTTCCTCTCTGACTTGTTGGTAGCATCAAATGTGAATTTCTTGGAATCAAAGCTTTTGAATTTAAATTAAATTGTGATTCTGTGAATTATAAATCCGTTGAGAAGATGAGATGAATTTCAAAGCAGTAAGTAACCTGTGAAGAATTTCATTAAATATTTCTTGGATTATGATACTTTGGATTAATTGTGAAAAGATTTTAATTTCCTTTTTAAAGGAATTAGGTAAACGATGACTGTTGATTAAAAGTACCCCAAAATTGAATTTTTATCTTTTAGGTTTTGAAATAAAATTTTAAATTTTTTATATTTTTAATAATTTTTCAAATCAATTTAAAAAAAAAACAGCAAATTGATTTAAAATCAAGGCTTGCGCAGATTATAATCCTTAAAAATCAAATATTATAATCTTTGTATGAAAGATTATTTAAGATTATAATCTTTGTATGGGATTTTTTCAAGATTATAATATGCGGAAGCCTTGCCAAAAATACGCTTAAACTGCCAACTAAACCTTTTGTCCAGCTTCACAATAGTTTTCTTCTTTTATTATTACATTCGTTTACTTTCTTGAGAAAGTTTTTCCTTGATTTAGTTTGTTTGTTTGTCTTGTTCTTCAATTAATGTTTTTTGCTGTTATTTTACTTTAGCTGAACTGAAAATATGATTGCATTTGTGGCTATGAACATAAAAAAAGAGCGAGTAAAGGCAACTTTTCTCAGAGTTTTACTGTAAAATTGAATTAAGCACTTAAGCTTATGATGCAAATATAAAAATATCCTTGCATTGCTGATATATACAATTTCATTTCAATATGTGTATTTTGCTTTCCATCCATAAACTATTTGATATCATTTCTAGATGGAAGAGAGAAAAAAAGAAACTAGAAATTGTGATTCATTTGGGAAGCTGTAGATGTGATTTTATGTTCTCCTACTCCCACATTTGCCTCCTATAAAATGCCATAAAACTATCGTCTCCTATATACACATATATTTTTTGTCTTACTTCAAACCATAGAGCATAAAAATTCATTTCATAGACTTTCACTAGAAATAATGTTATGTGTGATTCAATGCATAAATATCAATGAATATTTTACTACTTCGTAATGCTATTATGTTGTAGACGATAAAAGTAAAGAGAATTATGGTCTTTATGAGAATTGATTTGGTTCATTACAATTATTGTTACTAATATAAAGTCATTTTATTAAAGTTTATTGATTTCCATTTCAATTATTACAAATTCAAACTTTTCTCATATAATTCAATATCTTTGAAAATTGAGATTGATAAAGGAAGAACAAAAATCAAATTTCTAGAATGTGTAAAATTTTCATGTTGGTAACATTCTCAAATGTATATATTTTAATGCACAACAACTCTACATCTCATAAAAAGGTATCATTTTGTGTGTTATTTGAATAATGCAGCAAAGCTTTCTCGTTAAAGTATGTAATAAAGGATACATTTTGTGTCCTAAAATTTTATGAAAGGTAAATGAAAATGGGATGTACATATGTATGAATATTAAATGTAAGAAACAAGGATGTACAGTAATCAGCAATATCCAAGGCGTGGACACTTAAAATCATACCAGGATTATTGGGATTATCGGGATTATTGGGATTATTCAGGATTATTAGGATTAAGTGCTTATTGATGCCCCACTTTTTGGTATGATGCTTGGATATGATTAATTAGAATTTATACTCTATAACACAATTCAATATGAAAAAATTAAGCATTATTATGTTCGTGACGGATTCTGCATGATAATTTTTTAATAAAAGAAATAAATAATCCTAATAATCCTGAATAATCCCAATAATCCCGATAATCCCAATAATCCTAATAATCCCAATAATCCTGGCAATAATTTTTAAGCTCTTTTATTGGGTTCTTCATGCTTAGTTTTGTGTTTTATGGTGGATTTATAGTTAGATTGATGATTTTTATCAATTTTTAACTTTTTTCGATTCATAGATTATGAATTTGTCAATAATCCTAAAATCAGGATTATTCAGGATTATTCGGGATTATTGGGATTATTCAGGATTAATCCTAGTGTCCACGCCTTGGCAATATCCCCAAAAATTTGTGTAGTAATTTTGTCAAAGAGAAAAGAAGATTAAGTGCTTTTGATGCCCCACTTTTTGGTATGATGCTTGGATATGTAAAAAGATCGTTTGCAATCCAATATGTAGTGCTATTAATTTCTGAGCTTTTGATTCTTACTGTTTGTTTTACTTTTATCGTATTTTTGGGTTAATGGATATCGAAAAGATTGAAAGAGCAAAAAGGTCGTTCGCAAATGTCGTCAAATTGTGTAAATGTTTAGAGGCACATAGTTCATAGAAGATAGTTCAAAAGTCAACAATTAATTATTATATAACAGTCTCATCTAGTCTAGTCTTACATTCTTTAATAATAAAGCATGTAAGAGAATTAACTTTTTATTATTCTTGTCTGCTGAATAAGTACTTTAAATACATGTTAAATACAGATAAATACATGTTCGATAGCTGATTATTTAATTAACGGTTAGTGTAGCAATTACTCTTGTTATTCATCACCATTTCAATTGTATTAATCGTTCATGAGATAGCAGACCAGACAAGTGATGAGACATAGTAATGATGTTAATGAAGATGTAAAAGCACTTAATCACCTTAATAAACGTCATAAATTATACATTATCAGCTTAGTTAATACTTATTCATTCGAGTGGACAGAATTACTGCTAATTATTTTGACTGTTAATCCAAATCAATTTGTAGTGAATGTGAAATTTTTGGAAGAATTAGAGTTGTATGTAGATGGTCAAATAGTACAATGGTGGTCAAACTTTTTGGGTCGCAGCATATCTTTTTTTTGTAGGGGGGTCTTTGATTTTGTAAAAGGTCAAACAAAAGTGATTCTTTCACACAAAAAGTACAGCGAAGGGAAGAGGAGTTCTGAAAAGTAATTTTTACTTAGGGGTCGATCAATTACTACGTTAGGAAAAAAAACAAAGATTTTTTTTTCTTTTATTTAACCTGTTACAAAATCCTACACCTCCCTCCCCCTCTTTCCCCTAAAAAGCGCACATACTAAGTGAACGGCCCCTTAATTTATCTTACGCCCCCCTGTATTTTAAATTAAGTAAACTCATTTGAACCAGAATTTGAAAACATTCATACAAGTACTCAAGGTTGTTCATTGAACCTGAATCAAGTCTTCCAAATAAACTCTATTCATAAATATCAAACAATTTCAGAACAAACAAAACATTCCCTCATGGCTTCTTTTTTAGATAAAGCCTAAACTATTTTGATCAATAATCTTCCATCTACATTATGATAATAACAAACGTCAGATAATATATGGGTAAGATGGAAATGAAACAAAAAAACGGAGAAAAATTTTTATGTCAACATAAAAGATGAATAGCTGAATTTATGAAAAAAGCTTTTAAAGTGAAAGCTCGTCATCTTTTCACTTTTTTTTTCTTTCTTCGAAAACTTCTTATTTCCTCTCCATCCTTCCTATATTATAGTGTAGATAGTGAGTTTTATACAAGATGGCAATAATTTTTCATAATCATAAATATTCTATTTTTCTTATTTTTTTCTCATTTTCTTCTTCTTATGTAGCACCATCGCTTTTTCTCTTCGTTACTCGTAATATATATATTTTTGTGTGTGTGTGGGTGACAAACAAAACTATAATTCAAAAAATAGCAAACATCAACCTCAAAAGAGCGACGATGACATATAGAAATTTACCGCATCTTTTCCTACAACAAATATGTATATTTAGCACTTGTTTTGGGGCAGAAGAATTTTGTTTATGTAATCAGTTTTGCTGACTGTCCATCGATAGGGATGCTAAATTTATGCTGTAATTTAGAAAAGTAATATTGAGGGTTCTAGATTTAAATAATTGTTTGCTTTCGTAAAAAATCTACTTTAATCAAAATTCATCGAAGTATATGGAAAATGGCCGTTAAAAAAATTAAAATTTGAATTTTTGTAAGGGGGGGGGGATATTTGGAGGAAACTTGAGTTATTCTAACTGAGGACCCCCTTCCACCCGGATATACCTTAACATTTTGTTTGTTATAAAATTAAACTTATTTATCGGCTGGTCACTTTCAGATTCACAAAAATTCCTTCAAATCAAAATCGCTACAAACTTGCAATCGAATGTGCATCCATCTCAAATTTTCATTTCTTCCTATTCCGAAGGAAACATTTGTATACAAGAAACCAATGAAAAATAACAATTTAAATGACAGAATGATGGAGAATTCTCTTATTTTTTTTCTTCCTTCATCCACACTTTACAAAAAAAAAAAAAAAAATAGAAGAAATCAAACTACAAACTTTTTAAAGAACGTTCTCGGAAATGTTATTTTGGCTTTTTTTTAAAGTTTGTGGTTGTCGACAATGGAAGAAAAATAAATTAATTGTTTCAACTGTCCTCCTCCTATTCAATTTTGTGTTGTATGAAACTTTTCTCGTCGTTTATGGCTCACCTATGTATATAATCACTGTTTAAGCTTAAGCAGTTGTAACAATTTTTATTTCCTTTCTACTTGTTCGTCCTCCTTTTTCCTTTTTATATGGAAATTTATTTTTGTTATGATATTTCTGTAGAATGAAAGGAGGGTTTAATGGCTATTAAGAGGAGATAATTGCTGCAAAAGTTTATGGCTTATATAACCTTACTAGTGGTTGATAAAAGATGCTTACCTTTGAAAATGTTCTTTGTGTACTTATAAATAGTGGTGGTCTTTGTTGGATTTGTATTGTACTTTATACATGTTGTTAATACTTGAGAATTGTGATGGACTTAATTGGAATGAAAACTGGAGATTTTTTTGCTAGCAGGAATTGCAGTATTTATACCAATATGAAAAAATGTTTTATGCTTTCAAGTTGTAATGTCAAACAATAGTTGCTCTGCGAATGTCCATTAATCCTCATGTTCCCAGATTCTACGAAATATTCAGCAGATTTGTAGCAAACTTAATTGTACTCAATTGAATGAACTAAATCTATTCATAACAATTCTGAGAACTTAGAAGTCAGATTAACTCAGCTTTTCAGTTGAAACTTTTAATGAATGTACAAGCTGGATACAGACTTTTGGAAATAAACTGCATTTCGCTCTCAATACAATCATCTTCAACAATCAAAATTCTGCTAAATTCATCCAACTTTCAGGTTCAAAACAGTTAACAATTTCACAAGAAAATTATTCAATAACAAAAGCATTAAGCATTCAATATGGTTCTATATAGAACCTTTCGGGGATAATCAACACAAAACAATACTGTTCATTACTGCCTAGTACGTTTAAACAAGGATCAACAACAATCTTTATCAAAATTTATTCTCATTGCTGCGAAAATGTCTCAAAAATGGAACTGAAAACAACAGACCAGCAATGTCAGAATGATAACAAATGTTGCATAGTTGCGCAAGTGTTTAATGCTTATTGTTAACGCTCAATGTTGTACTGTAACAACTCCTTTGACTGTGCTCAGTATTCGACTCAAGTTTATCTAATTTGTCTCAATGATCCAATTTCTCTTTTTTTTGGCGCAAAAAAAATCTTGATTCTCTCGCATCAGTACTTTAATAATAATTTATGATGTTCAAAAACTTGAAAAATTCTTTCTTATCTCTCACTCTCTTTTTCGTTTTTATTCTCGAGCTGTGGCTTGTTGAAAACTTTGACATGAGTTTTTTTTCTTGTGCCTCTTATTGACGAGGCAACAAAAAAAGCAAGAGAAAGTCGGTCTAAATAAGAAGGAAAGGAAAAACTGAAAGTTTTAGCAGCTACACGCACCTCAAGCACCGCTGTTTATATATAAATTTTTTTTATGTAATCATCATCCTCATCATTGAGCAAAACTGAGGAGAGAAAACATTTCATCATGCAATCTAATTCAAAACAGATAATTTGAAAACTTTTTGAACGTGAATCGAATTATCGATAAATGCTTTTCCTTTCTCTTTTCAACATTTTCTTTATGTTTCAGGATGAAAAGCTGGATGAAAGTTTCTTTCGGTGGTCTATTTTTACTTCTTTTGAACTGGAAATGTTGTCAAATAAGTGACTTTATGGGTCACGCAGAATTTCTCTGCCTAAAATTATTTTAAAGATGTTTTGAATTAAGGGCCGTTCATTTAGTACATTACGCAAAAAGACGACTTTTTAGACCCCTTTCCCACTTTTTGCGTTTTTTGTATGAAAATATTTTTTTGGATAATCTGTTTAACAATCAAAGATCCCCCTCCCTCTTAAAAGCGAATGTACCAAGTGAACGGCCCCTTACTAGATTTTCCTTAAGTTCACCTCAATTAAACTCATTTCAGGTCAATTTTAGAGGTCATTTCCAACTTTTTTTATACACGATCTCATAAAAATTTTCTATTAAGAGACACTTAACATTAAATTGATCGCATTAAAAATCCATTTTTGTCACATTAACAATCATTGACTTTATTTACTTGTTTAACTTTCCGTCATCAGATGAAACTTTTCGCACGATACTTGGTAATATCTTTCTCACTTCTGAGGGGAGCTCGAATGAATATAAAAAAACTTTTTTTTTTATATTCTTTTATTGTAATCTTTTTTGTGTCCTTTGTCATATGCTTTCTTGATCGATTGACATTTTTTATTTCTTTCCTTCATTGCTTCTTGATACTTTGTTTTGGGTCAATCATGTTTACAATGGATGGAAATGATAAAGTTTATAGAATTGAAGTGTTTAAGTACAGTTTTGAATAAATGAATTTTAAAGAGATAAAAAAGGAGGGGATTGTACTCATCGTTCAGTTATACATACAGGAAATTAGAATTACAAGCAGTTTGTGTCAATAAAAATTTGAATAAAGAAGTTTTCAAAGAATTTTCAAGTATTGAATACAGAAATAAAATTTTTGCTTTAATTTATGAAAATTACGAATCTAATGAACCATAAAATTCATAAACCATACATTCCCAAATCTACATTAATAACCACAAACTGTCATGTTTAATTCATAAAATCAAATAGTTTATTTAACATTCTAAAAAAGCATATGTAAATTAATTGATTATTATTCCACATCAAGTAATTTCAAAAATGATAGCAATTGGCTATAATCTATATTTTTGTACAATTTATTATTTTACCTCAACGATTACAGCATTTTAATTTGTTACTAATATTTTTTGGTGTGGCTATGTAAATCACATTAAAATTAAATTAATTTTATACATTAATTTTTTGTAAGTCGATTAGTGTAATTGAAACTTTTAGCAGGCAAAATTACTGCATATTGATAGCAGTTAATTAACATGACAGTTGGTAAATAGGATTTATTTTTTGGCATGTTGAGTTGTGGATTGTTAGCTGGTTGTCAAATTAAATCAGTAATTCCGAGTAATGTATAACATATTTAATTACATTCAATTATTTGCCAAATTTTGTTGAATTTTACATGAATGTGTCGGTAATTTACAGCCCGGGATGGAGTAATTGAATATTAAAAGCCAATAATTGCTCTGGTTAATTTTACAAGCTGTCTATCAAATTAAAGAACTACTGTATTTTCAATATGTATCCATTTAAAGCCACAAAATTTAATTTTGCTAGAAGTCCACTAGTATAATATGTACATTAAATTTTGTACCAACAAATCAAACCAAATTAATAGATGCAAACTTCTGCATAATAATGCAATTTTCCACATTTCTATTTCCATTCAGATAGAATATTGTTCTAGAATAATAAATCAACACATTATCATATGACATATTATTTGAGCCACTAATTTTGCGTATTAAAATAATTTGTGGAAATTTTTCGGAAAATTATGAGCACTTGAGGCTTGTTTTGCATAATTTTGAAAATATATTAATAACTCAAATATTTATAGGTATGAATATTAAAAAGTATAATTTTATTGTACATTTAAAAATTTACAATAAAAAAAATATTCAACGTTTTTCAAAAATCAGACAATATTCAGGTGGACTTAATGCGAGTCCACAAATGCCCGATAAATCAAGCTTATCCTTATCATGTCCCAGTTTAATGTTAAAATTCAATAGAATATTTGCTGCAAATAGATTTAAGAACATTTTTGCCAATTCTTCACCAATACACATCCTATATGAAAAGATAAAGAAGAATGTTGATGTAGATTGAGATAAAGAAAAATAGAATTTGATTATATATGTGTGTGCAGATAACAAGTTGCCAATGATTTTGCCTTTTTTTCTTGCTATTGCTTCTTCTTTTCTCACCTTTTGCCTGTTTGAAATGGAATGAAATTTGGAGATGTAAAAAACTTGCCATCTTCATCAATAAATCGATTTGGATTGAAGGTTTGTGGTTGTGGCCATAAATTTTCATTCATGTGAATGGCATATTGTAGTGGAAGAATCTGTACCCAAAATATAAAAAAAACTAGTGTCAGGGAGATTGTTAATAGCGCATTTATGTTAAAAATTATTTTAAAATCAAATTTGAAGTACTGAAGGGATTTGGCGACACAGTTACTTTAAAATTTCTTAACCTTATAAGTCCACGACTAGAATTGGCAAATAGATTTTTTTTTTTTTTTCTAGAGAAATTGAGCATTAATATCATTATTTTATTGATATGACGAATTATATTGATTTTACAAATATCTAGCCCTATTCTAGTTAGCAAAACTCAATCAGCAAAACTTTACATACCTAAACTAAGAATTCAAACTACTCAGGTTATCTCGTTATCAAGCAAATAATCGACTAAAATAATTTTAAATCCACATGAATCTATGCATATATCACATTACATACCATACTATTTTTCGGTATAAAGTAACCATCAAGGGTGGTATGTTGCTGTGTATTACCATGTGGAATCCCACACGGTACTACGGTTTTTAATCTCATTGATTCTGCAATTGATGCTTTCAAATACGGCATACATTCAATATCATCCATTAAGTAACGTTCTCTTATTCCATAATTTTTCATTTCTTCATAAATTTTATCCTGACATTCATGATGAATTGCAATAAGTAATAGGTACCATCGTAGTGTGCATAAAGTTGTGTCCAATGATGCTCCGAACATGTCAGCAAGTAAATGATTCAGTTGTTCACGCGAGCAATTCTTTGCTAATTCATCATGACTTTGTTCTCGGTCACGTTTCTCTAATAAAAATCTCTTTAGAATGCAATCGCGATATTCTGTAGAAGTGTCCAATGCTCTCTCGCAATTATCTACTAAGGCATCGTAAAGTTTATGTGTTGCTGCTTTTCCAGTTAAAATGAATTCCATGTTACGTCGGTTACTCGGCAAGAATCTAGAAAATTATTGTGAAGACATGTTTTGGGGTTGTAGAAGGAGTGAATATTTAAGGAAAAAATAAATATTGCAATAGGAAATGAAGGAATATGAGAGGAACTAGAAAATTGTATTGGACGTCAATTGTCAATGACCTCTTGACAAAGCATGCAGGAATTTGATTCTTGAATCATTTTTTACATGAAATAAAATACGTAAATTTGCATAGCTCAGGAAAAGTGATTTTAAAAACCTTGAAATGCAAGTTCATGAATTTTAAGCATGTACAGCATGATATTTGAAAAATAAATACCAAAAAAAAATTAATCAACTCACCGTAAAATTGGTAAAAAATTTGCAGATGCATGAATCCCAACAAGCTTCACACCTTCCTCCTGCAAATGTTTTAGGTACTTCCATGTATCAGAGTTCCATTCATATTTGATACCGAAAACAAAATCATTTACAATATTTCCAACAGTGTCCATTAAAATATTAATGGGATTTATTTTTTGCGATTGAAGCTTTTGTATTTCTTGTATACATAAATCGATTCCCTCCATAATGCGATTTTGCATGAGCTCCCGTTTTGTGCCAAACTTTATCATGCCCATGTCACGCAACCATTTGTGAACGAGACTTCGTTGATCCTTCCAAAATTCTCCTTCTGTACATATTAAGCCTGAATACACATAAAATTTGCACATGATTAACCTTTTTTTATTCTATTTTATATTTTTTTTCTCATTCAACATTTTTTTTAAAGCTCTTTTTTACCATATCCATTGAATATTCCGTGAGTTACGTAGAGTGGTGCTCTTCCACTGAATTCATCACGTTTAAATGCTTCTCGAATAAGAGCAGAATCAGCAAGTATGACGGTAAAAATGGATCCCATCTGGAGGCTAAATATATTGCCATACTTTTTCGACAATTCAAGTAAAGTTTCATGTGGCTTTGTTGGATTCAAAAATGGTAAATAACCAATAAATGGAATATAATTTCCCAGCGGACCAGGCGGGCAGGTTTTACGTTCCCTTTTTATTTTGAAAAGGTAATAAGTAAAGTAGAAAGCTAACAAGACTGTAATGATGAAGAGTAACGACCTGTGGGATATAATAACGTATAATTGTGATTTAAACAGTTGCTTTTTGAATGTAATCTGATCCTTTTACATGCAAACAGCTGACCATGTATGAACACAAGTTCTCGAGAATTATGTAAATATTTTTTTTCTGTTTCCGCAAGTAATATAAACAGCGAAATACATTTTTTATGCTAATTTAGTTCTGATGACACTTTCAACTGGACCACATTTATCTTTGTCTGAATAAATTTTGGGTACTTACATTTTATACGTTCTTGTTTGCTACATAAGATTCCTGTTTTTGCGAGATATTCTTAGAATCGTGTTTATTATTTATACTTTTTGACTTTAAAGTTTTAATCTGTTCTCATTGCCGGTCAATCAAGTACTGAACAAATTCAAGTTTTTTTTTTTATTTTCTTTCTTCGCACTGAAATTTCAATAATTTATAAAGTTTTTTGAGATATTCATTTGAAATTTTAATGTCCACTCTCATTTGTAATTCTCTTTTATTCTATTCTTCGTTCTTCTTTTTGTTCTGTCCTGATCGTATTTAAAGATTGTAATGATTTTAAAAAATTCAAGTCAGTTAATATTTTTTCCATGACTAGATGTCCTAACGGAATTAAAGTATGCTGATCTAAATTTCATCTTATTTATTTAAATTAATTAAAAATCTTGTGAAATTTTCATTATTTTTGAAATTGATGTATGTGTAAGTACTCAATATGGCTCAATACAAATTCCATTGTACAGTTAGGAGTCATTCACTTAGTACATTCGTTTTTAAGGGGGTCTAAGATTTTGTAATAGATTATACAAAAAAAAATTTCTTCATACAAAAAACGTAACAAGGGGAGGGGGGTCTAAAAAGTCATTATTTTGCGTAACGTACTAAGTGAACGGCCCTTTAAAAATAAATAACATTAATGCTGATAAAAATCAAAAATCATCGCCAAGTCAAATCATCGATGACAATAAACGATTAAATTTGTGAAATCTACCGTAAGATTGAGAAATATTAAAATAAAGTAATCGGAAACTTTGCAATGAAAGGAATGTCATCAACATCATGGAATGATGCGACAAAAAATAGAGATTCAATCGATGATGGTAGCTGAGATGAATAAAAATGATGATGCAAGCAAAGTTCACCCCTACAGCAACAAGAATTTAATCAGAAATGCAAACTAAGAAGAATTCTGTGTTTTGATATTGAAGACGAAGACGATAGTCTTGGCGAAAATGAGATGAATGAATAATAAAATAGCTGAAGGAAATAATTTATTTTTGGTATTTGTCTAATTTGCGATGAACGAGGTTTCTTTCTGAGAATTCAAGAATCAATAATTACAAGAGTGTTTATGATTGACTCAATAACTATTTAGTCTGTAAATTTAGTCTGTAAATTATCAAATTATTTTATTCACGTCAACCACAGAGTCGAGTCAAGGACTGAATATATTGAATATCTGACAAGACAAAAGTAATGCAAATAATTTTAATCTGTATAATCATCAGCAATCGCTTACCAATTACTGACAGAATAATTACGAGACATCAGATGAGAACAATCCATTTAATTATGCAAATTGTATGGGGAGTACTTTTCATTGTAAATGTTCGACATGATAGGAGAATCAGCACGTGAGCAAAGTTATTTTCTTTTAGTCCCAAAATGCCATAAATGTGCTCAATATTAAAGTTTAAAAATTCTTTTAATTAATTTTTCTTTCTAGGGGAAAAAATTTTCATCCCTCAATTAGTAATTAAAATTTTTTTAGATCTCTTATTTTTCGATACCTTTCCAAACTTTATGTTCTTATTACTCCTTCGATTTCTTAGCTTGGTTTTAATTGGGAAATTAAAAATTTGCAGAAATGATTCAAGAATGGTGTTCAACATGAAATTCAAACTTTTTAACAAATTAATGAATTATTTCAAATCAGGGGCGTAGCCAGAGGAGAGTTCAGGTGGGTTCGGACTCCCCCTCCCCCCCTTGAGAAAAATTTCTTTTTTTGTAGGGCTTTTTTTTGAGAAAAAAGTATTTGGACCCCCCTAAAATTTTTTAATATGAAAAAAAAAAAAATTCGACCCTACCTAGAAAAAATTTCTGTCTACGCTCTTGTTTCAAATTAATAGGTCCGACTGCCTACTCCTCGATACGTTCAGTTTGATATTTTGAAAATTTTTAATAAGAATATTATTATTAAAACTTAAATGGAAAATTTAAATATTAATTTCAATATTTTTAGTCTTTTTTTAAACAAAAAACAAATCTTTCTTTCTAACAACAAAATCAAACTCAACAATTTGTTTAGCATAAAACTTACTAATAAGATATTTTTACGAGTGATGTTTATAGCTATAGAAAAATGTAAAACAACAAAATTCCCTAAATGATTGCGTCAAAATTGAAGGTTTAAGCACCAATTTAATAGATTTTTTTGATACCTTTTTAAAAATAATAGAGCTTATAATTTTTAGCGAAAAGGAATTAAAAATTTAAAATTCATGCATAACAATTTTTTTTCTAGGTTCCGTTCATTTATAGGAAAGAATTAATAAAAATTTTCATTAATTTCTGTTTTAAAAAAAGTTTTTTTTTTTTTCTGTAGAAAGAAAAGATGGAAAAAGTTTTTCAATTAACTTTGCTTCGAAAGGTTTTACTTGTCTTAATTGATAACAGACGGCAATTTCAAAGAATGTAAGTTAAAATTGACACAGGATTGTATTGTTTCCTTATATTTCCTCATTAATTAAATGGGAATTATAATAGAAAATTCAAGAGAAATTTTAAAGTAAAAAAATTCTTAGTTACTTTGAAGCATCTAGAAATAGTCGGTACTCATTAATTTAATGTTAGTTTACAGCAGGAATATTTTCAGACGTGATTCCGTCAAGAAACTTCTATATAAGTAGACAAAAATGTCTTTAGAATCTACAAATGAAATTATTACGAAGACAAATTCTATTTAAGACAATTCAAGATGGGAAGCAAAAGAGTAAAGGAACTAGAAAAGGATCAGTACGAATTTATGAGAGCGGATCAAATGAAGCATTTCGAATGGAATGAAAATTGTAAATCCTAATTTTATCCTAAACAAGCATCATATAGAAGCATTGTAGTAAAGCACGTAAAGTTGTTTAGTTGATTAAATTCGTTGCTTTTTTATCACCTGGAAATGAAGGCACATAAATTAAGTTATTTATGATGAAAATGTGACCGGATATAAAATTATAATGAAAAGCAATGATGCCATTGGAAATTTTGTTGTTCCTAATACCGTCTTTTCATTTTTCACCTTCTCTTCCGTCGCTGATGATATTTGTACTGTTGATTTTCATTGTACATTTAATCTAGCTTGGTTACTGAAATAATGGTATGGTATGAGGAAATAAGGCTGTGATTTTAAAGAAGCATCACAGTACAAGCCAAACTTTTCCATATTTTCACCCAATTCACCTTCTTCTTCTTCTTCGTCCTCGTACCTCATGCAGATGATGGAAAACTCACGGCTGATCTCTTTTCTCACGAAAATATGCAAATCGAATAACTTCAATAAATTTCCATCACCGAAATCAAGGCACATAAAAGTAAGAGGAAGTAAGGAATTGAAAATTCAGTCTGTAACATTTTTCATTTATCATTTTGTATCTTCTTGTTTTCAAGGAATGAATTAATGACATCAATGGACATTTTTCGTGGGTCTTTCAGCTTCCTGTTTGAAAATCAAGATTCACAAAAAAAACCTTTAAGAATCTTGATAAAATAATAAAAAGAAATTGAAGGTCTAATCCATAAAAGTAAAGTTTTTCTGTCTTTTTTATTTTGGCAATATAAATAAAGAAAACATAGAAACTAGTAGAAAACTTAGCAATATTGAACATATGGTGTATCCGATAATCGATAATCTCTTTTTAATCTCCTGCAATTTGCCTGTTTAATCAAATAATCCGAACTCTATTTTAGTTTATGCATAAAGAAATTTGATGGATCAAAATAATATTTTTTTGAGGTTCAACTTTTAGTAAATTTTAAGGTTTTAAATGACAAACTTTAAAAAATAAAATTGGGAAAAAACATGTTGGACTGGGGTCGTTCACAAATGATATCCAAAAAGGGTTTGATAATTTGATTGTTCTTCTTTGAGTTAGCTTTAGACGTCATTTGTGAACGACCACCTGGATGTTCAAGCTTAGTATATGTCCTGAAATTAGCAATTTTAGATAATAAATTTCATCTAAGGCCGTTCATTTATGACGTCCATCAAAAACTTGGATTTTTAGACCCTCCCTCCCCTCTGTCACTTTTCATTCGAGAAAAATTTTATTGTTTAAAACTGTCATCCAGCCTTAAACCCCCTTCCCCACTTAAAATTGGACATCATAAATGAACGACCCTCTGAAATATCTAGAAAAAATAAAAATTAAAATGCACAAAATCATTTCATTAAGATGATTTATCATGATTTTTATTTTATCATTTTTTTTTTCAAATATTCATTTTTTAATAAAATTGTTTTTGTTTCTTGTTACACTTTTGTGAGGACATAAGACCTCAGAGTTAAATGAAATTCTACTTATATTTACAAATTGCGACAAAAATATTTCATTTTTTAATTTTTTCACATTTTTTTAGTTTTACATTAAGGAAGTTTTTTTTAAAGAGAAAGGAAATAAAAATTGTGATGTGAGCAATATATAATGTATTTTTTTAGTTTATATATAATGATATAATGTACTATAAAGTTCTTTTGCAAATCTATTAAAAATGCACATTAGTTGTGTCACATATAATTCCTGTATGCAAAGAATAGCGAAGAGAATAAATGTCTTTAAATATTATGACACAACTAATGTTCACTATAGATTTTTTAATGCATTTTTCATACATTTTTTTTTATTTATCATACGAAATTTTTTTCTGAATTTTTTCTCAAGCAAGTTTTTTTATATCACAATTTTTCAATGAAAATTTTCATCTTTTTTCATATTTTTTTCGCATCATTCATGCTCGTTCATTCACAAATTTTTGTATTCTTATTTTCATTTCCACCTCGATTTTGTTTGCTCTCATTTTTGTCAAGGGTAAGAAATTAGTTGAACTAAAATTTAGTTGCCACAGTTAAAGCGTTCTCAGATTTATTGAGAATTGAATTCGTGCATAGAATAAGGTATCTTTTAAAACTTGGAAGCACAAAAAAAAACTTTTGAAAAATCTCGACTTTTAAAAAAAGCTTTATAAACACAATTGATATTGCTGCCCTACCCTTAACTCATTAGAATAATTCGTAGTTTTTTTTTGTCATAATCCCCGAAAGCAAAATTTATAATTGTCTTTTTTATCTCAATGTGTGCTAGTTTTTAGATGAGAAATAAGGAAGAATATGATGAAAAATATATGAAATTTTTATTATCATTACAAAAAATATATGTGTATTTATTTTATATACGGACGCACCATAAAGATGAGAATCATAAATCTAATTATTGAAGCAACTTTCATTTCCTTTCTTTTTTGTTTTTGTTCTCTCATTCATGTACTTTTAATGAGATATTTTCACTGTTGCTGCTGTTGTTATTCGTAAAGAGGGGATTTATGGCAGGGCAAGAAGTGGAAGTAGAAATACAAATAAATCTTTTTTATTTCCCTGATTTTTACATTTTATACAACTCAATAAAAAGATCAGATTTAAAAAGTTACACAATTGAAATGTTTTTTTCCTTCCTTTTTTAAAATGCACATCTCAGATGAGTAAGTAGATAGTATGTTTGTGAATGTCCACGAGATGAAATCGTGATAAATTTTTGTGTTATATGAAAGAAACATTAGGAGGGAGGGGGAGAGGGTTGGGGGATAAATGAGGAGTTGATTCTAGTTTCTAATAACAATTTAAGTTCTGTAGTAACTAGTTGCTGAAAAATTTTATCCATCGACTACCATCGACAAATCTTTAAACGTGAAATTCAGGAAAAAAATGAAAATTATAAAAATTTTAAAGAAATTTATAACGGAAACTTTGAATGCAATAAATAAAATTGCATTTGCAGGAATTTTATTTGCATAAGATATTCCTGGTTTCATTTGAGGCAGAGCGCTCCCAGTAATTCATCTCATGTTCAATCACAAACACACAAATGAAATTTTACTGAAGCTTTGCAGTAATAATAACCTATATGCCTTAAACTAATAGAATCTATATTATATAAAATATAAAAGATAAATTAAAATAATAATTTGTTGCACATATTATGTCAATTGACATAGTTCCATACACACATTCATTCACTCATACACAATTACGTTCAAATGGCGTCTAGTTATTTTTTTTTGACATTATAATAATCATAATATTTGTTATAGTTATACTTTTTCAT
This sequence comes from Chironomus striatipennis, assembly GCA_026123125.1. Taxonomy (NCBI): domain Eukaryota; kingdom Metazoa; phylum Arthropoda; class Insecta; order Diptera; family Chironomidae; genus Chironomus; species Chironomus striatipennis. Next base: position 40,777,793 of record CM047393.1, on the reverse strand, counting down.
GTTTTTCACACAATTAAAAATTAAATAATAAAACTCATCTACACTTCATTCGTGACGCTAGAAACTGTTAATCAAAAAAGAGTCTTTTTTCACAAACAAACTTGTTGTTTTTTTTATCAATCATTCACTCCCTTGTGTCTTATAAATTATCTGGATGTTGACTTTGTTTACGTTTGCTATTTTTTGTGTTGGTATCTTTTGGATTATTTAAGTCTATAGAAGGTCTCCGTGGATTACCAAGTGTAACGAGTGCACTTGCCACTGCTAATGCTGACGATTGCCCTGACGGTGAATGTGGCAAACCGCCTGAGAAGAATAAAAGAAAGAATGAGAAAAAAGATGTAGATAAAGATAAATAATTACAGAGAGTATTATTTTTTCGTCGTTATGGAGAAAGAAATTCTTTTAGCGCAAATTTCAAAGCCATCAAATGGACTGGTGACATTTAAGGATTTAATGGTTAATTAAAAATTATTTTAAAAATCTCTTATTGGAATGTGACTTATTAACTTCACTGAAGACATTTGTAATCAACTATATAGCTTTAGGCAGATATAGTAGGGGCAAAGATTGAATTTTTTCAGGGGGAAATCTCAAAAATTTTGAAATTTTAAATTGTGGAGTTTCTTAATCAATTTTGAAAGCATTTATGGCCGAGCAAAGAACCCTATTCCCCATAGTTATGGTCATAAAATTCACCTATGAATGAAAAGTTTAACTTTTGACATTGAAAAATAAAGGGTCGTTCCTCTATGATATCTGATTTTTAGAAGGAAGGGGTTCTGAGGCTGTGTAACAAAGGAAGTTTTTGTTTGAAGATTTTGTGGGGTCTAAAAATTTAAGTAAATAAATGAATGGCTATTAATACGATCCATCAAATGTTGTCATCAATATTTTTATTGGCTCTGACTTTAATCAACATCGGAAGTGATCCTTTTGACTTTAAAGTTTTAATCAAATAATAATTTCTAAAGAATCTACTAAAATTTCAACTTTAGAAAATCTTCAATGCTTCATAACACTAATGCGCTTTGGGACTTCAAAGATGACTTTTTTTTTTAAAAAAAAAGAATATTTCTTCATAAAAGAAATACAGATGATGAATAATTCATAATGAATTTGTTAATTGAAAATTAAATATTCATTGAAAAAGTTTATTCAAGTGAGAAAGAATTGGAAGTGGAAAGAGAGTTTTTTTTTTAATTTTCATACTAACCAGTTGGCATTCGCACAAGTAACGATAAGACTGCGGCTTTATTTCCAGCACATGGTTCCAATGCAATTGGACTAGGTGAATCTTTCTTACGTTTCTTTGTTACATTCGTACTTATTGTATTATTCGTATCTGCTACTGGTGTAATCTCATTATATTCACGATCCTTACTATCTATTTCAACCAGAACCTGTATTATTCATAATTTTTTGAGCGAGTGATTGTGCACACACAAAAAAAAAATTAAGAGGATGGAAGAGACGTAATAAGGAAGATATATGTTGAATAATTAGATGAATGTAAGATTGGTAGGATAAAAAAATTGCTCATTTTAAGACAAGAAAAAAAAGATCATAAAAGTTTATGTACCTGTGAGAAAGGTCTTGAAGCCATTTGTTCCATCTCAACAAATAAGCGTTGTCGACGACGAAACATATCATATTTTTGCTTTATTTTCCATAAAATCGCTGCCATTAGAAGAAGTAGCAAAAAACATCTGGAGGAGGGAGACATACACATGTTAGGATTATTTTGTTGTTTTTTTAGAATTAAATAAAAAAAGTTTGATGCGCATTTCGATAACAATCCGTAAATCAATCATTTAGAAAAGATAGATTATCTTATCGAAAAGAGTAAGCCTATCCAAAAGTCAATGACTTTTCTACTTTTCTCGCAGAATATTGATAAATTGATATTAAATGTGTGAATACGAGGAATAAACAAACAAATCTTATATGATGCTTTTTATACTTACAAGTATATTGAACTTTCTTAACTATTCATAAAATAAGAAAATATCTAACGACTAAAATTAATTTGAATTAAATTAAATCAATTTTCAAAAATTTTAAAAGACTAGTTGAAGTTTAAAACATCATTTCAAAATAAATAAATCACTTAAACTGGATTAAAATATCAAAAAGCAGATCAACATACAAAATGTCATCATAAATACTCAAAATCCCTTAATAGAATTTAAATAACAAAAGAACATTCAGGAAAAATATAAACTCTTGAAGCCATATTTCCTGTAGAAAAGCAGCAAATAAAAGAGAACTTACGTTGAAAATGTCACGAAGAATTGTTGTAGATTTAGTTTAGGATATTGTGAAAATGCGATTTGTATCCATAAAGGAGGTTGAAAGTCATACACATATACATAAAAAGTAGTTGTTGTCTGATTATTTTCATAGCCAAATTGATATTCTGCTTTCGAAAATCGTTGTCTAAATGTTGTACAATTTATATTCATAAAAAGAGGCTTCTCTCGATCCTGCCCCAATGTCTTCATTGTGACATTCATTTTAGCTGGAACGCTACATGTTATCGTAAAATCGGCATCTATATCAGCCTTAACAGGTGAATTACGGAAATTAATTTGTGTATAATGTCGGTCTTCTTTTTTCGACAAATTAAATGTAAATTGATAATCGATTGTGAGGTCATAGTAGCATGAACCTAATTTAGGATCACCGTGATAATGATTTGTAGCATCACATTTCTCGCAATGATCACCAGCAAGTCCTTTTGTGCTACAGAAACATTTTCCAGTCTCAGGATGACATGAAGTCGCTTGATTATTACATTCACACAATTTACATTCACCGCCATTGACTGGACTACCCCAATAGCCAGGCTTACACTTTTCACAATTTGCACCAAAAATATGAGCATCACATTGTCCACAAGTTGAGCCATCTTTACATGTTGAATGTCCATTACATTGACAACTTGGACAATGAGTAAAGTGCCAATGATTTGCAGGACATGACATAAGATCTTGAGGACCAGAATCACCACCATCAAGACATTTTCCTAGACCTGTATTGGAACCGTCATCACACCATCCACATGCGATTTCTTCTCGACATTTCTCACATGTTTTATAGAATGAACATTGTGATAAACCTGTTGTTGGTGCACGACATTTTCCTGGGAATGTTGTCCATTCACGACACTGACCATAAGGAAAACTAGCTGTGTAAGCATTCTTGTCAACACATCGTTCTTCATTTTGACACCAAATACAATCTTCCTGTGTGCAATTCGCACATGTTGTCAATGATGAGCAAGCTGGAGGACATGGATAAGTCTCTTCATTTGAACGATTTCCATAAGACATACATTTATTATGATCAACACTCCAGAAACACACAGGATTAGACATACACGATTGACATTTATGAAGCTGCCCACATAATGGTTCGACTTCTTTTGGACACTTGTCGAACTGCTTGATAGGTGTCAATGAAAATTGTGAACGCTGTTTTGCGCCTGAAGGATCTGTACATTTTTCTAATACGCAAGTTCCGCGTCTAGTGGATGGATTATTACAATAACTACATGATGAACTAGTCGAAACGCAAGCATGACATGAATGTTGATCTGAGCATTGCTGTTGCTTTGCAATATGTTCTTGTGTCATTTCCATTCGACTACGTTTAATACATTTTTGAATGTACTCATCACCTCGTTGAAAAATTAATCCCTTTTGAAGCTCATTTATTGCCTTACATTTTGAATCTTGATGATCCCATACACATTTAACACCCGGTCGTGTATTTAGACATAAATCAATACGGTCGAATGACTCACAATTTCCCGGTGTAAATCTCAACAAATCCGAGAGCATTTGACCATCAAATCCTCCATAAATGTACAATTTCTTCTCAAAGACTTGTGATGAATGTCCAAATCTAGCCAAGTCTGCTTGCAATTCACTTGGCATTGGATGATGATGCCAACTGTCACAAAGAACATCATAAAGTAGAAGATCCATACTATAACATTTGGCACCAAAGCTATGACTTGTATCATTATGTGTATTTCCTCCAAAGACCATCATTAAACCATCGGAAATGAAATTTGCTGTATGTAAGTATCGTGCCGTTGTTGATGATATTAATAATTTCCATTCATGTGTTTTTGGATCATAACTATAAAGTTTATTACTTAATAGCTGCTGTGATTCTGATTCACTAATTATTCCACCGTAAACATAAATCTTTTCTGTTAGTTCATCGTAGCTTGAACTATGACCATATCCTCCCTTTACAGGATAACCATGAGTCGAGACGACTTTCCACTCACGTGTTCCTAAATTGTATTCCTGTACGGTATTTAAAAATCCAAAAATTGGTGAATGACCAAAAATCACAATCATATAATACTGTGTTTTGGCACCATCATGTATTGGAACTATATTTGCTGTGTGTCCAGAAGATTCTAATGGCAGTGGACACATTACATTTGCCGTAATATTGCAAGCTTCTGTCTTCACTGTTATATTCTCCCATGTTCTTGCCGACACGTCAAATGCCCATAGTTCATTTGTTACACTACTTCCTTTTATAACACCACCATACATAAAAATTTTGTCACCATAAATCACTGTACTTGCACTATATCTCATTAATGGTGAATTATCGACGTGCACTGTCTCCCAAACATTTCCATTAAAATCGTACGCGTATAGCAGCTCTCCTCGTTCATAACTTTCTCCTGTTAGAATAAAGAAATAATAACGTTAAGTCAAAGGGTCAATTTTAACAGTGAGGTGTCTATTTACGTACCTCCAATCACAAACATTGTATCACCATAAGTGGCACTGCCATGTGATGCGCTGCCGGGAGGAGAAAATGACTTTGTATCTGTATCGATCGTCTCCCAATACCCATGTGATGCTTTCTGCTTGCAATCAGAGCCAGCATACTCATTTGTACAAATACAACGATGCCTTTCTCTATCGCAATGTCCATTTGGATATGAACAATTATTTGGACATTTTGGAATGTGACACGCTGTTCCCATATATGCTGCATCGCATGTACATTTTCCATCGTCTATGCACACACCATGACCCGAACAGATTAAGGCTGTAATGTAAGATAGATTAATGTATATTGTAGTCTGAGCCAGAATATGCTGATAAATAAATACTTACATGAATCTGTCGTTGGACACGAGTCGAAGCGATAAGAAATATTAAAGCCTGACATATTATAAGCATCATCACTGAAAAAGTGAAGTAATGTTGCGCCAGAATGTGCAACAACTTCTGGAATGCGACGAATTGAGAAATTACTTTTGTACATTAAGCCACTGAAACGAGAGAAAATTCAAAATAAAAAATAACTAAATAAAATATGGAATAAATTTTTGTTATGAAAAGTATTTCGTAATCAATTGCAAAAATGTGTCTAGCTAGAGGAATCGATCAAATTCAAGGTCTCATGAACTTTAATAAGTTTAGTAGATTTTTTGTTGTAGACAAACTGACGGAATGATGATAAAGAAGAGGTCACAAATTACAACTTGATGAGTAGTTTGCGGCTATGCATTTATAATCAGTAATTCAAGTGAGACTAGACCGATTAGAAGAGTTGTTATGCGTATCAAGTGTCGTCTTCGATAAAGATTTTATGTGTTGTGTGTGACTAATGAAGTTTTTTTTTTATAGTGAAAGTGAAATTAAATCAAGTTTACCTAAATACAGCGAGTAAAGGACTTTGAACACTGTCACCATCATAAATATATAAGTGATCCCATGAGCACTCTGTGGCAAATTCTTCAAGATGTAATCGTATTCGTTTAGGTTTCTTTTTCACTGAATTTGTGTTATTTGGTGATGATGGTTGAAAAGGACCTCGAGCATCTATGAGCCACGAGCATTTTACCCCTATTGAATAATTTCCTATGCCATCGTGTATCGTACCTTTTGGCTCTGTTAATCTGTGAATTTAATAAAATGGAACAATTTATATAGGTTTATTAAATTGAGAACAATTGTAAACAACGGGAAAGTTGTAAGCAAAATTAGACCACTGAACTCAATTGCAAAAAAGTGTCCAAAATGCGAATTATTGGAACGTGCATTGCAATCATACAATTTTTGCAACATTAAAGTTGATAATTAATTACTTAATCAGCAGTTCCAATAGACAGAAAATAGTAATTTTATTGGCAAAATATGGAAAAGTTTCGAGTTTTCTTATTTTACCTTATTTTTCCTGCACAAAATTCACAATCCTTCCCCTGCCATCCTTCTTCACACTTTCTTGTGGCATTTAATTCACCATTGCACTTATTTACTACTAATGTGATGAGATAAACTATAAAACTATTAATTATTTTCATTTTTTAGTTCATTATTAAAAATTTTCATTCCCAAAGGAAAAACCTTAAAATATTGTACGGTTCTTAAATATTCGAAGCTTGATACTCTGTTAGAGTTATTAAATCTTTAAATTTTAATTTTGATATTTCTTTTTGTTGACGTTTTGAGAATCGCATACTATGATGATAAAATTAATATTTTAGTAATTTTGAAATCATAAGCAAATTGATTGCATCAAAATTTAACAAACTTTAAAAAAAAAAGTTTCTCAAGTTTTTGTAACGGATTTTTGAAACTTGAAAACTTGTGTGTTGATACAATCCAATACGACAAATGCTTAAAAATGTATTAATTTTATATTTCTTTGCCAGTCTACATTGATTCATGCCTACTTAAACATATATCAGATTATATTAATAAAATAATAATTATAGTGCCAATAAGTTTATAGGTGTCATTCAGAAAATTTCAAAAATCCAATTGTGAAACAAAAATATAAGAACAAATATTCTCAAAATGAGTGGATTTTCAGGTAAACAAAAGATTTTTCAATGATATTAGAAAAAATGAAAATAATTAAATAAAGTGCTTTTAGCTTTTGCTGATTAAATAAAAACTAGTTTAAAATGTTCATAAACTCGAGTACTATAAGTTATAATGTAGAAAAATTCTAATAAATTGTGAAAAGTGGTGGAAATTCGTGAAAAATAAACATAATCATTCAACTTGAAAATTTGCCTTATATTCGTCACGAATCAATTAAATTTCGAAAGCGTTACCAAAAATGTCATCTTTAAGAGTAGCTGTGAGGGTTAGACCCTTCAATAATAGGTAAGCAATTCATAAAAGACGTAAAAAATATTTTGACAATAATATCCAAGACGGATGATTCATTTGGTATTTCTTTTGATGCAAAAATAAGTCAGCTGTTTAGCTTTCATTTCCTTATCTCTCTTTTCGACGTCATTTCTTTCATTATTTTTAATCGCACTTAATAATTTTCGTTTCTATTTGTTTTGCTTTGTTTGTTAATAGAGAGAATGAACTTGGCGCAAGTTTGATTGTTGAAATGGACGGTAAAAAGACACGGCTCATGAAACCGTCAAAACAAGCATCAACTTTGCGCGATAACTTTCATGACTTCACATTTGATCATTCTTATTGGTCATTAGATGAGAATGATGGTCATTATACAAGTCAAGAACAAGTTTTTAATGATCTTGGAACAGATGTCATTGATTGTGCATTTCAAGGCTATAATTTCTGTTTATTTGCTTACGGCCAGACAGGATCTGGTAAAACATATACAATGATGGGTAATTCACAAGACAAAACACAACAAGGATTAGTACCAAGGATATGTAGAGAATTATTTAATCGAATGAAAACGGGTCAAAAGGATGGGATTGGCTATAAGACACAAGTTAGTTATTTAGAAATTTATAATGAACGAGTTCGAGATTTACTCGGTCCTGAAAATGTTGGACATTGCCTACGAGTACGAGAACATCGAATACATGGTCCATATGTAGAGAATTTATCTCAACATACAGTCAGCAATTTCGAGGAGATTTATGATTGTATGATGAAAGGAAATGCAGAAAGAACAACAGCCTCAACAAACATGAATGACACGTCCTCAAGAAGTCATGCAATATTCACGATAACTTTTGTACAAGCAGGATTTCATGATGATATGCCCAGTGAGACAGTATCAAAGATTCACTTAGTCGATCTTGCCGGAAGCGAGCGAGCAAATTCTACAGGAGCAACAGGTCAGAGGCTAAAAGAAGGTGCCCATATCAATAAATCACTCGTAACTTTGGGCAGTGTCATATCTTCTTTAGCTGAACTTTCGAATCCAAATGCTTCAAAAAAGTTTTATATTCCTTATCGTGACAGTACATTAACATGGCTGTTAAAAGATTCTCTTGGTGGCAATTCGAAGACAGTTATGTTGGCAGCAATTTCACCGGCAGATGTGAATTACTCGGAAACTTTGTCAACGTTACGTTATGCAAATCGAGCAAAGAATATTATTAATAAGCCAACGATTAATGAAGATGCAAATGTGAAAATAATTCGAGAATTAAGAGAAGAAATCTCATCATTACGTGCAATGTTAAACAGTGGCTCAATAAGCTTAAAGGAACCGCATTTGCTAGAGGATTTACAAAAGAAAGAAGCACAAGAAAAAGTTCTCATAGAAGAATGGTCTGAGAAATGGCGAGAAGTACAGTCAATATTGCGTGAAGAGAAATCGCTAGGATTAAAAAAGTCAGGTGTTGGAGTCACTTTGGACTCGGAAAAGCCACATTTAATTGGAATTAATGATGAAATCACAGGCGTTACCTTGTTTACCTTAAAAGAGGGTGAGACGTTAATTGGAACAAATGAGGCAGATCATCCACAAGATATAGTCTTATCGGGTCTAGGGATATGTCCAGAACATTGTAAAATTATTTTAACTTCTGGGAATGCAATGATACATCCAAATGAAAATGCACAATGCTGGCTCAATGCGAATCTTATTGAACGTCCAATGCCAATATCTCAAGGCGATATAATACTTCTTGGCCGTACAAATATGTTTCGTTACAATAATCCATCAGAAATAGTGAAACATCGTAAAAATTCAGCTAGAACTAATCGTACAGACTTATCAAGATTGTCACTCATAGCAGCGTCTCGAGAAAATTTATGCAACAGCTTTATGTCGGACGATGATGGCTCAACAAATTCATCTCCATATAAAGCACGCTATCAGCAACATTTTCTTATGAATGAGCAGTTTGTACGTGACAACCAAGAGATACAAGATGAGCATAAGAAAATTCTCGAGACTATTGAGAGTGCACTAAAGCAACTTAATCTCGAGCGTGTTAAGATGCATGATCATTTTAAGACAAAAGTACTAAGATATACGAAGGAGATTGAAAGTTTAGAGAAAAGGCAGTCAGATAAGTTGGTTGTAATTGATTGTAAAATAGAAGAGCTTCTTGCAAAGCAAGAAATGGTTTTGTGGGAGAAGAATAATGAACAGACACAGGTGAGCTGGATTTTTAAATTTAATAAGCGCATTTTCTTAGAGCAAGTTCATTTTTTGTCATTTTTTTCACCTTTGTTTTTGAACTTTTTCAATTCTTTTTTTGATCAAATTTTTACTGCATGTCTTCCTGATTTGAAAATGCGCTCCTCCTAGTTTGAGTTTTTCATTTTATTATTTTATTCTTAATTTGATTTAAATTTATTTTTTTGTTGAAATTTAGGTTGAAATTTTGAATCGTCAAATTAGTGCATTGTTGACGTCATTAGATTCTAAAAAGCGTGATTTCTATGAGTTTGTTGCTAGAGAATTACAAGAGCTACAAGATTGTGGAAAAGTTAAAGAGGTTCATATTTATTTTATTTCATTTTAAAACTTTATTATTTAGTTGAGTTTCTCTTTTGGAATTGGTTTTTTCTTAGTTGAAAAATAGAAATTTTCATTATGTAGATTCTGTGACCTTGAGAATTTTTGCAAGCTACGTGCTGAATATTTTCATGCGATTGTTTCTGTTTAGAATATTAGATTTCTATTAAGCTACAAGAAATAAGATTTTAAGAAATTGGAAAAACGAATTAGTATTCTATTTCAATGCTTCATTATTAAAGAATTTAAAGCATTAATTTCGTATTGAAAACAGAAAAATCTTCATAATTCATAAAATTACTTTCATGATAATCAGCATGGTTCATTGCAAAAATTTTCATACAATCAGAACTTTGAGTATTTAGTTTGCTAATATAAAAATTTTTGGTCTAATCTAGGAACATATGAACGTCCTCAACAATACACCAGTGCAAGATGACTACAGTGGTTTGCTACTTGAAGTTTCAAAATCGCTAGATTCATATTCAAGTCAGTATCTGAGAGATAATATAAAGAAGAATGTAAGTAAATGCATTAATTTGTTTAGTTGATAGTTGTGCTAGACTTGATTGATGAAACCGCATTGTTACTATAATCTTTTGACCTTGATATTGAATATTTAAACAATGAATTGCTTTGATAGCTGAAGCTGCAATATTCATTTATTACTTTCAATAATTACTGATAATCGCTTTATTTTATATTTAATTGAATTTGAAATATTGAATTTTAAACTTTTGAAACCAAATTTTGAATTGAAACTTTATCATAGATAGAATCTGTAAAATTCCATTGCCAATAAAAAAGATATTAAATTTCGCATATTTATTTCTAAAGAAATTTTGCAAACATAGCCAACAATCTAAATTCAATGACAATGTAAATTTGGCAATGCTAAATACAATTAATTTCAATCTTCAAACAATTTAGTATTGGAAAAGCTTGAAAGGAAAAAAAAGCTCTGATAATTTCTATAATCGATTATTCAAACAATTATGGTCCTTGAAAATGTGAATGATTGCTAATGGAATTCGTTATTGTCAATTTATTTAAATGAATTTCAATTTCTTTTCTACACAGCGCGATGAAATTGAAAAATATGAAAATGAACTGATAGAAAAAGACAACATGCTGGAGCAGTGTCATCGTAAAATTGAAGAACTTCATCAAAAGCTGACAATGTTGGAGACAGAAAATCGTTTATTGCTTACTCAGAAGAGTCAAGAAGAACAAGATAGAATTCAACTCAAAAAACAATCTTTAACGCTTAATTTAAGGAATACAACTAGTGATGTACAAACTGATACTCTGGGATTGATAGATTCAAATGGTGCTCAAACTACTGAAACAGAAACATGTGATACTTTCCATACAGCCAATTCTGACTGCTCATTTGCTTCCGCATTACCGTCGCCATTTCCACCGCGACAAGAGCATCAAGATAATGATGATGAAATTCAAGAAACGGAACTAAAGGATATAGTAGTCGATACGGAGACAATGTCAAACGATAACGGACATCCGGAAGAGCAAGAAGACAAAACAGTTATGAGCGATAGTGGTGTATGTCTTGAAAACAACAAAGTGCCTGAGCCTGAGCCACAAACATCATCGTCTTGTGTCGTTCAAAATGCTTTAATGAAACATTTATATGATGGCGACAACTTATCGACACATTCATCGCAAATATTTTATGAGCAATTACTGACTACACAAATGGATAAATTGCGTGAAAAAATTGCTACAAAAAAGGCTGAAATTATGAGAATACTTGAAATGGGTGGAGAGAAATCAAAACTTGATGATATGATTAATGACTTACAGGAACTGCAGAAAGAATTTGTCAAATATGAAATGCGTTTAGATAATTCACGTGGTAAGTTCAATAATCTTGAAAAAAAAAAAAATAGGTTGAAGCATCAATATTTACACACACATTTTTTTATGCTTTCAATTTCCATGACAACATTACAGATGGTTGCCTTTCCGATGGTGAAATGTCAACAGATTTACGTGAAATAAACGGCAGTAGTGCTGACAGTGATGAATCACGTAATAATCCACTTATGATGTCAACAATGTCCTCACGCAATAACAGTATCTCGGTAACAGCGTCGAGTATGTACTCACATTCTGGAATTATGACAAGGTCACTGCCAACTATTGAAGGATCTTATCCAATACGTGAGTACTCGAAGATTATCAGTTATTGATTTGAAGATGTACATGGATTGATAGAGTCATTCATGAATGATGTTTTCAAGGGTTTTTGATTAAAATCTATGCTTTGAAATGAATGATTCTAAAATTTCTAATAATGCCTAGGGAATGTACGAAGCTACAAAGCCCTTAAATACACCCCTGACATTACTAGAACATGACATGTTTAAAACATAAAAACGAACTGATTAATGGAATGTTGAATATTTTTTTTTGATAGAACCTGAACATTCAATTAACATCCCTTCCTACATCATACGTGGAGCGGGAAATAAAACACATTATGAATACGAAATTAGAATTTTCCTGCCTGATGAAAGATGGCTCCTATTGAGAAGATATAGCCGTTTTAGGGAGTTACATCTCAGTATGAAAGCTCAATATGGCGATAAGGTAAATGTCATCACATAAATTGTGTGTGTGAGGAATGAAAAAGTAAAGAAAATTTTTCAATTTTATTCTTCATCCGTTTAATCTTTATTGCTTCCGTTTTTGTTCCTTTTTTCTTATTACTCATCTTTATTCTTTCATATCCATGAAACAGGTTGGAAAAATCAATTTTCCTAAACGCGAGTTGTTTGGATCAAACAGTGAATCAGTGGCGAAAACAAGAAGACGACAGCTCGAGACGTATCTGAGAAGACTATTAGTTGTATGTTCGAGAATTCCATCGTGTCCAATTTATGATGGAAATGGTGGTCAGGGACTGACGAAAAAATCCCTAATCGAGTTATCTGGTTTCTTCAAAAAAGGACTTTTTGAGAGCGGAAAGCACGGAACTGGATGAGTTTAAGGAAGATGAAAAAGTTTGTCTTTTATTTTATTTAATAAGTTTTTTTTCGAAAAAAAAATATTCGTTGTCTTTTGGGATAAGACGTGTACTATTTTGTTATGCACTTTGATTGGCTGATCTTGCATCAAAGATGATCTTATGAAGAATTTATTTGTATATCATAATTTGTACCTACTATTTATTAAAATTTTTAAAATTAATTCTCGTCATTAAATGCGCTCTAACCTTCAAAGCTAGTTCTTGCAAAACTCCAATTTCTAGCAAGTAATGACAAGTTTGCCATTACAAAAAAATGGAGACATAAAATATGGATAGTAAAAGAAGTACGAAAGCAATGAGGGATGTGCGGAACAGACAAAATTTTATTACATCAAGTTTTCTCGTTTAAATTACATTCCAATTTATTTAAGTCTGGATTACTTCCTCAAACACAAGCAAAAAAAGTGAAGAACCGACGATGAGATTTAAATAAGGAATGAAAAAAGGGGTTTGGCTGAAGAACGACGAGAATAATTTTTTTTGCTATCGTGATTCATGACCCACACTTTATAAACTGCAATGCTATTACATAATCCCTATTTTAAGATACTTGCTAAATCCATTAAACAAATTCTTTGAATAAATTTAATTATTTCCTTCATCTTTGGATGTTGGATGTTTTGCTCTATCGTTAACACAAGATTCTTGCTATAAGACAGAAAAGTTTGCATTATTGTTATTTCCTTACACAAAAAGTTCTTACTGACGGGATCTTTTTTGAGTTTCTAGATTGTTTAAGACGTAGAATTTTAGCTTCAAAAATGACTTTCACTTTAGGAGCCGTTCACTTAGTATGTTTCCGTACTCTAAATCTCATAGAAAGAGCTCTTTTGATGTTGAAGTAAATCAGCGCTGCTAAGAAGTTTATCCAATTTACTGATCAAATTCATTAAAAAACATTTGCTTGATATTTTTGGAACCAGTACACTAACCAAACTTTAGTCAATTCCTAAATGAATCTTTTCAAAAATGCCAAATTTTGTCAGTATTTAAAACATTTAAATTGTCATCTCATGAAAAATATCTAGCTAATGTTATCTGACGATTAAAGCTTTGAAAAATCAACCTTTAAAGAAGAGAAGTGCACCACCTTTCTGTCCCAAAAGTTTGACGACACAAGTGAACAACCTCGAATCATAAAAAATGCGCGTTCATTGTCCGATGACTTTCCAAGTTCCTTCCTATTTCTATAAAAGAATGATGTTAAAAAACTGTGATGATTTTTAATAGAAAAGAAAAGAAAAGAAAAGAAAAAGAAAAATAAGAAGAATTGTAATATTTCGAACCATTCTTATGGAAAATCAATTTTCCTTCAATTCTCTTTCGCGCGTCATAACGTCGAATATTTTTAAGACTAAGACATCTTATGGCTAAGAGTTGCAACCTTTTGGAACGCTACTTAAATAAAAGAAAAGAAGAAAAAAAATTTGAATTGGTAATTTGTATGAATATTGAGGCAAATTGCTGTGACATTAATTTATCTCTTCGAATTTTTAAAATAAGCTATGGGGCCGTTCACTTATTACGTAACGCTCTGAGGGTGGGGGGGGGGGTCGAGAGTTTGTTACGGTCTATTGTTCTCGCACCTGATTCTTTTGTTAAAAACGTTACGGAGGGGGGGGGGGGTAAAAAACCCGAATTTTTGCGTTACGTAATAAGTGAACGGCCCCTATGTTGATGCATTGAAATGAGAAAAAATTTTACGCTTTTCTTTTTTTTATCAATTCTGGTTCATAAAGTCGATATTTCTAAAGATGAACATAGTAATTGGCACAAAAGTTATGAAATGAATATCTCAAGCAATTAAATCTTTTTATCCTTCGTGTGCCTCTATATCTCAATTCCGTATATTATGTAAAATTCCTAGTTTTTAATGTAAAATTTTTAAGCTAAAAAAATTCTAGTTGTGCAATCCAAAATATAGTTCCCCGAGAAATGCAATGCAATCTAATAAGATGAAAATTTCTTGAGTAGCTGGTTGTTAAGACTGTTGATCCTTTATTTGTGTGTTTCTCGGAATCTCCTTATGTTTAGCATGTAAATTAAATTTAGTTTTATAGTTTTTAACGAAAAATTTGTAATAATCGTTTAGATAGAATAATTGTGGTCGAAAATGGAAAAATTTATGATTAAATTTGGGTTAGAAGTAATAAAAAAGAAGATATCTATCACAATTATTGAAACACTGAAATATCGCAGCAAAAAGTAATTATTTTGGTACCTAAAAGTATATTAATTAATAAGATATAACTTTAGGTTCCTATACACATATAAATAGTATAATTCTGAAATCGATTAGAAATTAGTCTTTTTAGAGTATTAAAAAAGGCAATTTACAGACCTTAAATTTACAAACCTGATTTGTTCCACACCTTAAAATTCAATTCAATTAAGTATTCTTTCTATGGATTTTAAAGATTTTCCATCAGCAGTTCATTTGGATTAAGGCCTTACCAGGGGCGTGGCCAGGGAAGTTCGGACCCCCTTTGAGGAATAATTTCTTAATTTTGCTAGGGGTTTTGAAGGAAAAAGCATTTGTACCCCATCTAGAAAAAAATTCTTCTAGCCGCTTTACTTAGAAACGTAAATAAAATTTATTCACAAAATGGAATCTCAGAGATCTTGAAACATTCGATCTTAATCACTTTAAATTAAAAATTCTAATTTTAAAATTTCAAAAGTTCTTTTTCTAATCGATTTCAACCAAAGCCACTAATTAACTAAACACATACACATCACACAAAGAATAAGATAAATTGTAAAAGAGAAATGATATGTAAAGAAAATGATCAATTTCTTTTGAAATTGAAAAAAAAGATAGATGAAATTATATTTACATTTAATTTGCACAAATTTGCTCATAATGAGAAGAAGAAAGTTGTTAAAGAGATGAAAAAGTTTGCCGATGATTGTCTATTAATGATTTTTCAATAGAAATATTATGTATTGAAGCACGTTACTCAAAATAATATATATTTAAAAAATATATACACAGATATTATAATTTCACCTAATTAGCTCCTATACTCGCTAGAAATTCAGTTTTATTATTTCCGAAACTGACAATAAATAAAAAAAAAAAAAGATTTAATGGATGGAATGAATCTACATTTTGTGAAACTTTTCGAATTATAATGGAGAAGTGAGAAAGAATTTACTTATTTTGTTATTTTTTGACATGATAGACAAAACAATTTGTGAACTAAAAATAGAAATAAAATCTATATGAAAACGAATTAATAGAAGTTTTACTTTATTTCTTTACAGGTCAAGTTTTTCAAGTCTGAAATGAATCTGAATTGTTCTTACTTGAAATACACTCAAGATCTAAATTTAGGTCAGTTAAGTTCATTATTTCAATCAAAACAGAAACAATAAATTGCAAGAAATATGAACCTTGATAATAAAGTACTTTGATGAATTCAGAAGAAGATTAGAAAGAGATAATATCGATTAAAAGATTAATTTTCATCGATACACTTTCATATGCTCAACATGAGAAGATTGAGAAAATTTTCTCTCAAGGATTTTTATTTTCTTTTTAGAATCTTTTGGATATGGGAATGCTCACCTATGACGTCCATCAAAAACTTGGATTTCCCTTCTGTCACAAAATCTTCATTCAAAAAAATTCTATTGCTTAAAACTGTCACACAGCCTCAGACCCCCTTCCCCCTAAAAACCGGACATCATAAGTGAACGACCCTATCTACAAAGCAAGAAAAAGAAAACATTTTCTAATAAAAATTTATTTTTATGGATTAAATTCTCAATTTCTTTTATTATTATAGAAAGAATCTTTAAGATTTTTTTTTCTTCATGAACTTCAGATTTTTTAGTGATTCTTGATTCTCAAACAGGAAGCTAAATGGCCCACGAAAAATGTCCATTGATGTCATTAATTCATTCCTTGAAAACAAGAAGATACAAAATGATAAATGAAAAATGTTGCAGACTGAATTTTCAATGCCTTACTTCCTCTTACTTTTTGTGCGTTGATTTTGGTGATGGAAATTTATTGAAGTTATTCGATTTGCATATTTTCGTGAGAAAAGAGATCAGCCGTGAGTTTTCCATCATCTGCATGAGGTACTAGGACGAACAAGAAGAAGAAGAAGAAGGTGAATTGGGCGAAAATATGGAAAAGTTTGGTTTTTGTTGTGATACTTACTGGGTCGAAATCGTTTGAAATTTTGATAATGATCAAAACTTTATTGGGGACCAAAATCCCCCTCTTTTGGAAAAATTTCTTCAAATTGGTAAGGGGCATTGGGGGTAATCCTCTTTGAGAAATAAAATCCCTTAAAGTAATATGAAACACTTAATAAAGTTAGAAAGAGAATAAATAGTGTATACCAAAATAAATTTTTTAAAGCGCCTTGAAAAAATTCTAGCGAAGGCCTTCTTGCCCCTGACATAGACCAGACAGAAATAAAATTTAAAAATAAAAAAATAAGTTGCAAGATATAAAGCTTAAATACATGAAATTTTCTCTACAAACTAATCAGACAAAAAATTAAAAATTTCTGTAAAAACTGTTCCACCATGAAAAGTAGATAAGATACACCAGGATAAGATACACAGTTTCACAGCTTACCATTATAATTTTATATCCGGTCACATTTCTGTCATAAATAATTTAATTTATGTGCTTTCATTTTCAGGTGATAAACACAGAAATGTGCGTTGTCTGTAAATTATGTAAAAATCGTTATATGGCATTGCTGTCAGATAAATTCAACAATGGTAAGCATAATTAAGGGATATACTATATACGAAGACAATTCAGCTCTAAATATTCCAATTTATACTTTGGTAAGCTTTTTTTAGAATTAACGATGCTAAATTGTTTATTTACACAGAGATAAGCCTTTTTATCTCCTTTATTTCGTAAATTGGCTAGTGATTAAGCTCTATTATTTCTTTTTTTTCGGAAAGAAATTTCCTTAATGAAGGTGAAAGACTTTCTATAAAAGATAATCAGGGCTCATTGAAGCTTTTGTTCGTTTCTATTTCTTTCTTTTCCTTGAATATTTGCTTCAACTAAAAGTTCAAAATTTTTGTCGAGTAGAATTAAAAGAAAAATTTGTTGGCAATGTCAATGAAAACTATCGTAATGTCTTCTTTTCCTTTCTCCCTGAAACTAATTAAAAAAGTTTTTTTTTCTGTCCTGATTAAACCCGTTTGTTTCCTTCCCCATAATGTGTTGGAGATGAGGAAAGGCAATGAGAATAATGGTTAGAAAAATTTTCATTATTCTCTTTGTCCACGACATTATCAGTAAGTAAGCAATTTGACGAGGGTTGCCGTTGTCTCATTATCGTTGTGAATGAAAAAATATGTACAGAACAAATTAGTAATGAAAATATGCTCGAAAGTGCAGTTTTTAATTTCAAATTATTGCTTAATCATTTTAAAGGCATTTTTTCGGTTCACTGAGTGGTTTTATGCCTGTGTTGTGTCTTTATGTTCTTTAAAATTTTTAGATTGTGAGCTACTCGAGCGACAAAAATCTTTTGTTGACGTGTAGTAATCTGATGTCACCTCTATAGTCTTATATTTTCGCTTACAAGACTGACATGTGGGGCGAGGCAGTATCATGGTACCTTGACGTTACTAAATTCTAGAAATTAAAAATTTTTTGGATTAAAATTTTTAATAAAATGTGGAAGGTAAGAATAACTTATTAACAGAGCAGTTAGCAAGTTTTCAGAAGCGTGTTATTGCAAAAAACATACTTTTTTGGGAATTAACATGAGTGCACTCGTTGAAAAATAGGATTATTCCGTAGAAAAACCAGCAAATAGTCACCCTACTTATAACTTGACTTTTTTTCTTTACATCACATCCCTATTAATTGGTTCCTCTCAAAACTAACCACAATACAATTTAAATAGCATCATATCTACCTAAATCTATAAATTCAAATTTATCCTCATTCTATCTCAAATAGCAATAATACAATACAATAATTTATTAAGTAGACATAAAATGTGTATAGAATTGATAGCAATCACGAAACGACAATTAGAACGTGCCAGAATCATTAATTGTTCATTTTAATTCACATAATTTTCGGTATTTGAATGAGCATGCATCTCATCCAATAATTATCATTTAGGTACATCCATAATCTAAATCAATGTAAATCGTTTGATTTGATTAATCTCGTATTAGTCATTGGAAAATTTGCAGATTTATGAATTTATTGTCTCTGATTGTTGTTAAATTCAATTCATTAGACCATGTAATTTTGGTATCCGCTGTTTACATTATATTAGTTATGACTGTTTATTTTGATTGGGTTTGATTTGTCAAGGTAAATTTTGAAATTTAAATAAGTCAATTAAAGAAACTTTATGGAGCAATGCTGTCTTAAATCAATATTATAGAGTGTTAAAAATTATGAGCGATGCTGAAAAAATTGTTGTAAAATTTTTCGATAGATTTTAAAATCATATTCATCATAAATCAAGCATAAATTGGATGCTTTAAATCAGTGATGGCCAACCGGTGTGCTGCGGCAAACTCGGATGCCGATTTTTTTTTCGAAATTTATCACAATCCGTGTTCTGCGTGTGGTTTTGGTCTGAATTACTTACAAGGTGTGCCGCGGCTCAAAAACTGTTGGCCACCATTGCTTTAAATTAAAAGTTATGCACTTAAAATTTTTCAATAAAATCATTTAATTTCAAACGCATATCTTCAACCTCTTCAAAGTCTGATCATTAAAACTAAATTCAAAGCCAGCAACGATTACCTTTCCATCATTCATTAGTTTTCTTTTAAGTACTTTCAATGGATTGCAATTTATAAAAATTCATTAAAATATTATTTCCACATTTTTCTATTGAAATAAGAAGTCCATATAAATATAAAAAAGAGAGAGAATTGAAAACTTTTCAACATGTCCATAAGAACGGACATTTAAAGAGATGAAGATTGAAAACTTTTAATTGGATGATTCACTTGAGTTCTTGATACGATTTCCTTGCACACACAAACAAACATATGCTGTCGGTAGAAAAAAAATCATTCAACTTGATTATTTTCAACTGTAATTGGATCTATTGAAGCTCTATACTGCAAGCTATCAAACTGATATTTAATACTAGGTTTAAAAAATATTAAAAATGAAAGTTTCTATAATTCTAACAGATTGACTCAAAATCGTAAAATTGTTTTTCCCTCAAGCACTTTGAATTTAAGGAAGCGATATATTTCAATTCCACATGACTCTATTAATTTGATCTATTTCAAATAAGAGGAAAATAGAAATGAAATGAGAAATTTTTTTCCTATTTCATTCGCATTACGATAAAAATTCAATATCGTAATAGCTATATATGAATGTATGTACGTACACACAGATGGATGAAAGGAGTATAAAGTTTTGAATATTTTATAATAAGCAATAGAAATCGAGAAAAATCTATTGAACTAATAAAAATAAATTTTTATAGTTTTTTTTTTGCTCATGCAATGAAGATTTTCATTTTCTCTTCACTTACATACTTTTTCTCCTTTTATTTTTGTGTGATATGAAAGAATTTTCTTTTTCAATATTTTTCTTCCTTAATGTTTATTTCCTCTTTTTCCATATTGCCATTTTATTAGATTAAAAACTTTTATATCTTTTCGCTATTATTTGTGCTACATTATTATTATTTTCCTGGAATATCATTCAACAGATGAGCGCTGATGTTATTAGAAAAGGAAAAACAAATGAAGTAGAAATTTAGAAAATTTTTGGTGGATAAGGCGCATTTTACAAATGAAGAATGAAGGAGTAATAAGTATTAGTTAGGTTTTATATTTTTAAAAAATTAAATTCTTTTCTTAGGGTACCATCTGACTTGTTTGAAAATACGGGACATTATTAAATTTGGTCGAAAAAAAATTTAAAAATTTAATTTTTTTCTAATTTTTTAATGCTACTTAAGGGGCGTAGTCAGAAATTTTTTTCTATGGGGAGCTCAAAAATTTTTTTTGTGAGGAAGAATTTTTTTACTGCTTTCTGGTCGAAGGGGGTCCAAACCCCTTTGGACCCTCCACTAGATATGGTCTGGTCCACTGGCTACTTGCAAGTGGCTTGCAAGTATATGTCAACATTTAATATGTACAAGTATACTCTGTTGACGTACAAATAGATTTGAAATAGATGTAATATTACTTACGAACAGCTTATGTATACCATACATCATATAATTGTAAAATAACTCATAATCCTAATGATTTATTACATCTTTCAAAAAAAAAGTTTGTTTAGAGAAAACTTGAAGAAAACTTTTAAGAACATTTTATGGATAAATAGGAAGCAAAGAAAAAAATCATCTTAAAACGCTTCTATGAAAAGAAAAGCTGAAGATTTCCATGAGAACAAAATTCTCTTGGGAACATAAAGAAATACAATGTAGGCATATTATTGTATAATGCAATTGGTTGGGACGAAAGTTCAAAAGAAATTTTTTTATTGTTAAAAACATAGAAGAATAAAATAATAAGAAGATAAAGTAACTTAATATCAGTTGAGAAGATAAAAGTTTTAGGTATCGAAAAGTTCTTGAAGATTCAATTTTAGAAATAGAAATTATGAATAATCCTTGAAATAATCTAAAATAACAACAACAAAAGAATTATAAAAAATTCATTCATAAATTCTTTTTAATTTTTGAAAAAGTTACTCAACGAGTTGTGTGGGGGTGTTGGCAGAATATTAAATTAAATTTTTTTTAAAGTATCTATGACTTGAGTGGGTTGAATCCAGAATCCCTTCCCTAATACTCTCCACGATTGACAACAACCTAATTACAACTCAATCTCATTACAACACAAATGAACTAACTTATACGAATTCTCAAGCAGTCACATAATTGTCATTCCCATTCATTAACTCATTTCCTTTCTACTTGTATATAAAACACATCAACTATGAGAAAGGAAAATGGAATTAAAGGAAAAAAAGAAAAGTTTTTTATATTCCACTTTTTCACATGCTGATAAAGCAATAGTCGAGTGAAATTTACGTTTCTATTTATTTTCCTCTAATTATCATGAGGAAGCGAACGAGAAGTAAAAGCGACAGAGACATAGAATTGAAATAAATAAAAGATAAGAGCATCAGCAGATTCTTGAGAAGGAATTGTGTTTATAAAAATTTTGGAACGCATTTTTGGTGCTGCAAAATTTTGAATTTTGTGAATTAATTTGGAATAAGTTTTATTACTTCCTGACGTACTTTATATACACATTTTGAGAACAATTTTAATTTTGGACAAAATTTTAGGAATTTAACATTAAAATTTGTTGCCAAACAAATTTTTATCCGCTATAAAAAAATTGAAAAAATAACAAGAGTTAAAAATTTCAAGTCTATAGAAGATTTATCAAATTTCTAAGTGTAGGTTTCACAACGCCATCACTTCCTTCTTCATCCATTCATTGAAACGTAATATTTTTAAAAACAAAATGTTGCAGATTTTTCTTCCTGTTTCCATGACAAATATAGGACAAAGCGATAAAATTTCAACAACAACTTCCAATTTCTAAGAAATTTATTTATTTTTTTTTTTTAAAAAAAAGAGACAACAAGAATCTTATATATGTGAATGAAAATACATAATTAATTTGTTCAGTGAATCAGAGCACAACATCAAATTATTGATTAAGCTAATTAATTTGATGAAACTGTGTTTCGATTACTTCTTTATATATCTCTTTAATTAAACGAATGTTCAATATAAAATAAAATAGACTAAACATTCAAACTAATAAAATAGGGTAAAATAATTCGTTCAATAGATTGTGTGGTTAGATGCACATAAGAGTTGAGTTTTGTGTAGAAAATGAGTTCATTCGATGGGGCTTCATCGTTTACTAATGTTTCTGTCTTAATTTGGAATTTTGTTGAGAAAATTTGTGGTTTGGAATTGATTAGCTGTAAGTATGTAGGTTTGGATGGAGTATGGTATGTTTCTTATAATGTATTTTATTTTAAATTTTAAATAATTTTGAATTAATTGAAAAACAAAAAAAAATCTTATCAATAAAAAATTAAAATATAACAACAAAATTCTGCACCTTAAACATCCTTCCACATAAATATTCACCTCCAGATAGATCATAACGGAAACTGTTCCTGTATGTATATCATATTCACCCCCAATATAACCTCTATCCTCTCTCACATCAATGAGCTTTAAACTTCGTTAAAATTCAAACAGAGTGCATTATTAGATTAAATGCAAATAGGTAGTCCGGGCAGTTGACTCATAAATAATTTTCGATTATCAGTTTTAACCGTAAATGTGGTCATTTAGCATTTATATCATGCAACATTTATAACAAAAACTTCCTGTTCCGATATCGAAACATTTTTTTTCCCATTTCATATTTTTTTTCTGGCGTGCATTAAAATATGTGTGCAGATTTTTTTTCCATCCACAATAAAAAAAAGTTGCAACACATTACAATGCATAACATAAAATAATACTTGTGAAATCATTCTATCGCCATCGACCAAGCTATTTTTGTGGTTGATGATTTTGTTAATTGAATTTTCAATAAAAATTTTGTTAAATTAACATGACTGTCTGTGCAAAAAAAACTGTCTGAGCAGATACAGAAAAATTTGTTTAAAATGCATGAAAAAAGTTGTAATTGGATTTAAATGAGTAAATTTACTCTTAGTGGTTTAATGTTGGTCAAATGTTATTTTTTTGCTGTAGTCAATCATAGTTAAGTGCGCATGTAGGATGCAGGAAGTTTTAATTATACGTCCAAAGCGAAAAATTCTGTATTGTTTTGAAGAACCTTTAAAATATGAAAACCTATTGAAACTTGTGGTACAAAGGATTTTGCCAATTATTTTTTACATCAGATCGCGTATTCCAAGAAACCATGATAAAAATTTCAAAAACTGTACCACAAAAGATATGTTCATGTAAGTTGAACTTTTACAATTATTTAGTAATTATTTTTACACATGTGTGCTTATTCTAGTTTATTCATTGTTGCGTTTAATTATTAGTTGAGCCGTAAAACTGAAGAATACTTTATTATACTGCTTATACATTTTGAACTTTAATTGCATTCTTTGTATGTAAAAAACAATCAAAGTATTGACATCAAAGAGCTGCTTTGTAAGTTTACAGATCCACTTGATAGGGAATAAAGCATTTTTTTAAAATACAAGCTAAATATTAGACTTTGACGTCTACTTAGAAATGCATTTATTTCATCGAGAACATCCTCTCATTCATCCTTTTTCTGTTTGGCATTTCCTAAGCATTTTCAACAGTATCAATTATTTTTGCAATGCAATAAGAGAGCTTTTAAAGTTTTGTGATTAAGTTTTCAAGACCTATGCTTTTTTATTGAATTAGCTGAAATTCTAATTCTCACTTAAAGCTCTCCTGACAGCATTGTCATAAAGAACTGGAACTTAGCTAAGGAACCAATGGGATTGAGTTGAAGTTGCTGCATTTTGCTAGGGGTTTTCAAGACAAAAATTTTTCAGTCCCACTATAAAATATTGTTTTAATTGAAAATAAAAAAAATGTTTGAACCCCTCTTAGAAACAATTTTTAGATATTTTTATACCCAAAATTTTGAGACAACTTTTTACAAAAAAAGCGTATAAAATTAAATAAATTTTTCAACATGGCAGGAGTTCAATATGACCCTGATGGAAAAGCTTTTTTCAATCTGCATAAAAGATTTTTACTATTTTTTGAGCACTTTTGTTGTTGAAAAAGCAAACGATTCTCATTTTTTCCGGAAAGGAAAATGATCGAAAGGCATCGAGGAAATTTATTATCATTATTTTGATATATGGCACTGTATCATGGCTAAAGCAGAAATATTTTTCTGATATTTCTCATTTTATCCCCCTTCCTCTTCATCTCGTGAATCACTCTCCTTCGTCTACTGTGTCGATTTTATTTCCACAATTTTTTTCATCATCATTATTTTCTCTCTTTACTCCTAGCTTTACTTACATTGACTATGGATATAGTAGTCAATGAAAAATTGCTGTCGATGTGAAAATGGAAAAATTTATCATTTTTATTTTCAATTTTTCGCACATAGAATTCATGGTTGAATAGTTTTTGAGTTAAATGAAATGAGATGAGAGCGACATCAATTTGATTCGTGGATATGCTGGATTTATGATGCTGGATAAATGAGATCAAATGTAAGAACTTTAATTCTGAAAATGAGTAGGATTTTATTAGTAAATCAACAGAGATTGATATTATGCAAGAATATTATTAATGCTTTTATTTGACGAGATAGCTTGTGAATTTTATAAAAATATTGTTCCATATTTGAGTTTTTTTGGATATTTAGGTACCAACTATTTCCACCAGACGTGACTTCCTTTTAAATTTAATTTTATAATTGACAATTTAAACCTAAAAAATATTTAAATATTTCAGTAATTGATCCATCAAATTTGATATAAAATGTTCATCCAACATCTCCTCCATCAATCTAAATCTCATCGATTCTGTCAGAAAAGCGTGAGTGGGTGAAAAATCCTTAAAAAATTTTACAACACATGTTTATATCCCCCTCGTCATTTGTTTAAACATTGACATGGATGGAAAACTAAACTACAAATACACGCAATTTATACCGACACCCACATATACACACACTCGTGGGAATAAAAAATATTGTGCGGAACAATCGAGCACATTTAATTTCGATGGTGTCAGTTTATTGCACCATAAAATAAATACGACATTTTTTTGCTGTTCATTCGAGAGACACACACCAAAAAAAAAAAAAACGCGAAAACAATGGAATGATTTGGTTCATGATTTGGAACGAAATAGGATTTTTATTTTTTTAAAAACATCGATTTAAAAACAATTTTTATGCTTCTTATTTGATCATGAAATAAAAGTAATGGAAATTATTTGGATTGCTCTAGAAAATTTAGATTTTTGGTTCAATAAGATTTTTTTGATTTGATTAAATTTAAAATTTTGCAGAAAATTCTTGATTTTTAAATTAAAACATAACTATAAATTGATTCGATTCATATTTATCAGGGTTGGGGATTTCAAATCGATTTTAATTAAAATCACACGATTTTATTTTGATTTTTGATTTAAATCTCAATGGTAAAATGATTTTAAAATGATTTTTGATTTAAATCATTTTGTATGAATGATTTTAAAATGATTTTTGATTTAAATCATTTTGTATGAATGATTTTAAAATGATTTTTGATTTAAATCATTTTGTATGAATGATTTTAAAATGATTTTTGATTTAAATCATTTGTATGAATGATTTTTTTGTGATTTTAAATCATTCTATGTAAAATTTTTGCCAGAAAATTTTGGATTTAAGCATGAAGTTCTTTGAAATATCACTTCTGATGTATGCAGCAAGCATCAATGGAATGTATAGAACCTTATTTGGCATGTAGGAAGTAGCGGAACTGCTTAGTTCCGGAGATCTGACTCCCTCTCTAAAAAACTCATGAAACGTTCAGAAATGAAATAAAAATTTTTTGGTCAGTTCCAGCCAGTTGGACGTAACCAGTTCTGTAATATACAGTAGTAACAAGTAAAAGATTAAAAAGTTTCAATTTCCTTTTTGAAAAAGAATACACTGAAAACTTTTCCAGCAAAACTTAAAGAACAGGCTATGTCCAATTGCATTCAGCCGCAACGCAATAAATTTCTTCATGAAAATCAAATAATTTTCCGAAAGGAACAATTTTAAGCCTTTATACTTAAATAAAATGAATAATGTGTAGACAGAAAGCATGATTTTTATATACAGAACCTTAATAGACATGTTGGAAGTAGTGGAAGTGCTTGGTTCCTGAAATCTCAACAACTCTCTAAAATGTTATGAAACGTCCAGAAATTAAACAATTTTTTATTTTATCAGTTCCAGTCATTTGGACATAGGACATAGCCTGTTTTAGACCAATTTTAAAGAGCAATTAGAACACTGCTGCAGTATTCATTTTAAATTTGAAAGAATATAAATGTTAAGACCTGTCAAAACAAAACGAATTAGGTACGTCCAACTGGCTGGAACTGACCAAAAAAATTTTTATTTCATTTCTGAACGTTTCATGAGTTTTTAGAGAGGGGGTCAGATCTCCGGAACTAAGCAGTTCCGCTACTTCCTACATGCCAAATAAGGTTCTATACATTCCATTGATGCTTGCTGCATACATCAGAAGTGATATTTCAAAGAACTTCATGCTTAAATCCAAAATTTTCTGGCAAAAATTTTACATAGAATGATTTAAAATCACAAAAAAAATCATTCATACAAATGATTTAAATCAAAAATCATTTTAAAATCATTCATACAAAATGATTTAAATCAAAAATCATTTTAAAATCATTCATACAAAATGATTTAAATCAAAAATCATTTTAAAATCATTCATACAAAATGATTTAAATCAAAAATCATTTTAAAATCATTTTACCATTGAGATTTAAATCAAAAATCAAAATAAAAATCGTTTCAAAATGATTTTTGATTCGATTTCGATTTTAAAATCCCAACCCTGATATTTATTAAACAATCAAAATATAAGAAACATAACTTTAACGAGAAATCGAAATTTATTTCAAATTATTTTTAAAAGCCATTTCACATCTTTTGTTTCAAAAGCACATGCTGAAAATTAAATGTTCACCGAGGAATAGCTATAAAAAGATTACACTAAATTGAAAATTTGATTTATTGTTGAAACTTTTCTTTTTTTATTCTGCTTTATATTCCGTTCATTTAATTCCGTCTTTCTTCAGTAATTTATTGAATAACTTGAAGATTTAAATAATTTCGCGCATTAAAGCTCGCAATAACTTGATTAATTGCAAATGCTTTTCTGTAATTAAAAAGTCATGAACTAGTTTTTGCAAGAGTTTATGTCTGCAATTAATTGTGTTTAGGGGTGCAAAGAGAAAAGTTTTTTGATTGAAAGGAAATTGAATTTGTAGCAATAATTATGGTTGGGTTTGTACAGGGGGTCCTCGATTTAAACAGTTGTGTTTTTCTGGAAAAATGTTATTCAAATCGAATTGATTCAAATCTAAATGTATGAAAAATGACCATTAAAAATGAAAATTTGAATTTTTGTATGGGAAACTTTTGATTAATCAAATCGATGACCCCCTATACTTATTAATTAAGAAACTTTAATTTTTATTTCGGAATTCTGAAATAATTTAAAAATTAAAAATCATCATGAACTAACCCTTCTTGACTTTGTTAATCCTTCAAGTACACTCAATGAAATTTAACACTTCATATGCTCCAAAAACCTAAATTTTGTCTTAACATGCAGTCACAAAGAAGTAAAAAAAAATAATTTCATTCTCGCTAAGGATAATGATAATTCTGAACATGACTGAACTGCTCATTGTTTTTTACGATATTAAACTGAAAGCAGCAACACTATCGAGCATTTTTCTTACATCATTTGTTTAACTCTCGCGTAATCCTTAATTTGAAGAAAATGTATAAAAATGACACAAGACTTTATGCATCTTGAAAGTTTATTCCAACACATTTATCATTCACATGATGCTCTTTGGGTTTCACTTTTAGAAGTTTGTTGAACTTAATATTGGACTAGAGACTAAAGACTTTGGAAAAAGAATATAGACTGAGAAACCAGCTCTAAAAATGCGCTGAATCTTACGACAAAAATCAAAACTTCTCAACAATTTTTTGTCCTTTTCCTTGTCGTACAGAAATTTTCATCCTTCATCCCTTGAACATGGAAAAAATAAGTATACGGACGAAGAAGAGTAACACTAAGCTGCAATGTGAGAAAAAGTAGAAAAAAAAATTGGATGATAAATTTTTGTTGAGGATCATGCTAGGATTCATTTAACTTTACATGTGACATTCTGTGCTTATTGGATTTAAGATAGAGTTCAAGATGGATAAAAGTTTTTCTTGTTTACTCTTATTCTTTCATAAACACATTATGACGAGTGTTGTTTCCTTTTATATGAAAGGATATAGAGAGGATGAAGAAGACGAAGAAACAGGAATGGTAAAATGCTATTAAGCTCAAAACTTAATCCACTATAGTTTGCATCTAAATATATGTGAAGCATAAGCAGCATAGGTAGGAATTCAGTTCAAAAAACTCATTTAGAAAATGTAAATTGTTGTTTTTTTTCTTCACCAAGCTAACACAAAAATTATTGTTTAAGTTGAAATTTAATTTTGTTTGGAATGAAAAGCGAATTTTTAAGTTGAATTAAAGGTTACAAATTTTAAATTAAATTTACTGAAAAAATCACTAAGTGGTCGTTCACTTAGTACGTTACACAAAAACCGAATTTTTAGACCTCCTCTCCCCTAAAAAACGGACGTACTAAGTGAACGACCCCTAATCTGATTTTTACAAATTCTCCATATCCATATACGTTCGATCTTAAAATTCAAAAACCAAAAAAATGTTCTTTTTGAATGTTGAAGAAGAGGAGATTAATTTGATGTTCCAACTTTTGTATGGAAATTATTATTTTTTTTTGTATGGCCTCTAAGCATTCCAGCTTTTAGTATCAACCAAATTTTTATTACTTTATTGACAAGCTTGTTGTAGTTTGCTTAATTATTACTCTTTTCCTACCCACCCGACAAAAGTGAACAAATAAATCCAATTACTTAATACAATAAAACCAAGCTAATGAACATAAAAGTAAACTCTAACAAATAAAATCTGAATTAATGTGAAGACAAAATTCTATTAAAAATTAGTTAATATGTGAATATTTAGTATATATATATGCGCATCTAATATTCATGATCGTAGACTAGGCGCATAATAATTAAATTCGTGGGTAATTTAGAATTTGGAAATAATAGAAAATAAAGCAAATTCCTACAAATATCAGGAAAAATCTCCTAATCATGATGGTGATTCGAGTGTGCTGTTGTTAAATATGAAAAGTGCTATCACGCACGCAATTTGAATTTAAGCTTATTTTTCGCAACAAATATAAATGATTTTGTCCAAAGGGTTAGTTGCTGTCAGGGGCGTAGCCAAAAATTTTTTCTAGGGGGTCCAAAATTTTTTTTATTGAAGAAAATCCTTAAAAAAACGAAGAAATTTTTCCTCAAAGAGGAGGTCAGACCCCCTTAGATCCCTCTGACTACGCCCCTGGTTCCTGTATTTGAAAATTAATAGTCTAAGATTTGATGTAACGAAATTTTTGTCAATATACTTAAAATATTCAACTTTGACAAAATTCTAAGATTAAATTTAATTACTTTTCAAAATCAAGCATGAATGTGTTAAAACTTGACAACAATAAATCACTCAAAATCAAAAGCGCTCATTCACCTAAAACAAACTTAATCCAACAAACTTCTTGCTCCCATATCACGATAGGGGATTAAAAAATCCTCATGTGTATAGAACAATCAACTCGTTGGAATGTTGAATGTTGGTGTGATTTTATTACAGATTTATTTATTCTGTATTTAAATTAGAACGCGATTTATAGGAATGTAAAAACAGATGGTTGCAAACTGATATGAGCGACATGTTTCAAGTGCAAAAAGGGAACGTGGAAATATTCATTTTGTAGTGCGAACGCATTTGCGATATCATGTTAATTGTCAGATTTTTATTGTGATGATTATGAATTTGTCTAATAGTCGTGGGTGAGAAATGTGGCATAAGCTAAATATTTTTGAATTACATGGTAATTCTTTGGTAAATATAAGCATTGAAATGAATTAGGTTTTGAAAAAGGATGAGCTATTCGTGGGAAATTAATAACGTTGATAAGTGAAGGAATTTACTAAAGATTTAGTTTTAAAGGAGATCAGAAACGAAGTCAGAATTTATTCATTTAAAGTTGAGTCAAAGAAATGGTTTGGGGGTGGTTTGTAAAATTCGTAACACGTAGGAAGACGGATGAGTTAAGGATTTTTGTTACGGCTCATAATTTTTGTTTTAAAACTCCCCTTAGACTACAACTGAGACTATATTTTGGCCCTTTCACGTATAAAAAAATTTGTTTGACTGTTTGCAAAACCACAGACTAGGCTTTCTCGATTTCCCGGTCCCGGGTTTTTCGGGACCAAAATCAAAAAATTAAAACAGTTGTATTGTGAAGGATTTAAGTTTTTTGAAAAAAATTTTAAATTTAATTTGTTTAATATTAAGATTATAATTAATGCTCAAGATATTTAAGTTTTAATTTTGGTCCCGGTCCCGGAAATTTTCCAAAACCGGGATTTCGAGAAAGCCTACTACAGACCCCTTCCCATTCCTCTTAAAAAACGAACATCCTAAGTGAACGAACTCTTAAGAGGAGTATTAATAGACTGATGAATTCATGATTTTTATGTAAATTTATTTATTTAAATATTTAAATTGTTTTCACTGAATTCTTATTACTTATAATCACCAAATTTTCTTAAAGGTATAAAGTTGGTTGACTTTGTAATTCCCTTGACTGATTTTGTTTAAAATAATCTAACTGATACTTAAATACACTCATCCTTATTTCTTGGAACTTTCTAAATATTTCGGCTGAAAACTTTGCACAGCAATGATCAAAAAAGAGCAAAATCCTTTCATATAGTTTTTAAAGAGATGTGTAAGCTTAGTCACTTGATGTTTTAATTCCTTTTTAATTCCTTTTTATAATGGAGTATATAATGCTCACACTTAACATTATAATATCCTTGTGCATATCATTCAGATAGTTCCTCGTATTTTGTGCTTCATACTCAATCACTTGAGTGAGCAAAGCATACTTATAAAGTAAGCAACAAACAGAAACAAGTATGAAAGGAGTAAGGAAGTAGTAACAAGCGAGTGAAAAAAACATGTTGTAAATGACTCACCCACAATTTCCGTAACACATTCGAGCCTCACATTAAAGCGGAATATGAACATTAAAAATACCGCTGAGCTGTCTTGTGTTCTGAAATGATTCATTAAATTGTAATTGAAGGTAAAAGGGGTGATGGGTTATTTCTGGATGTGGATGGGAGTGAATAGTTTTTATAACTGATTCGCATGTTTGCATAATTTTACTATTCTATGTTAGTTAATATAGTGAACAAAACGTTATTTGTCATATTAATAAAAGAAAATCAGGAGGGAAATTAATTTATTTGCTACTTTTTTTTTATTTTTTTTTAGTTTATATTAGATTTATCATTCAATGACTCAAATGCTTCCTTTAGGGCTGCACTTCATCATTTTAATAAAATAGTTATTATATGCATGAAATGGTTCGTTGGAACCAGATTATTTTGAGCCAAAAGACATAGTTCAAGTCTCATAACAAAGCTTGAAACAAAATTTTCCCCTAAATGTCCCGAAATATTCATAGAATTACTAACATTATTCTAATAGCTCAAACTCAGTTTCAATCGACCTAAAATAAATGCAACAACCCCAATTTTCCATAATCTAGTTCAAGAAACTACTTAATTTCAAACTATCATTAATTTTCCTCAATTTTTCTAACATATCAGAATTTTTGAACCCCCCTATCCTCACTCAAATTGACCTCCCTACTGCAAAAATAATGTGGTAATTATATATTGCACGCAAATCACAGATTTACACATTTTTGTGCCGCATATTATTCACCTTCATGCTTCTTATAGGTTATAACAACTTCTTCTTACATTCCTTGAAAATTTTTTTGTTCTACAATCATTTCTGCACTTCCTGTGGTATGTTTATTTGAAAATTAGCTCCATAAAATTCCAATTATTCATGCAATCGTGGTGAGCGAGAAGGAAAGAAAAGAATTTCAAGCATATTGCACATGTAAAGAGAAATGAAATGGAATTAGAGTAATGATGATGGGTAAAGGAAAAAAGTAGAAAAATCAGTAAAGCAAAGTAGAAGCTATGAAAAAATAGCTATACGATCTGTGATTAAAGAAAGCTAAAGAATATGGGAAAAAGGAAAGCTTCAATAAAAATATAATGTGAATGTGGTCGCCATCAGCGTCATAATCTCGCCATTTGTGTAACAGAACCATGAAAATGATTCAATTTTTCCACAAAATTAGGCTAATAGATTTTTTTTCACTATAAAAGCCTCAATAGACTGGAAGCTGAATCTACCATTATCAAAGCATACCAGCATATTGATAAAAAAATTATCGATTACATTGACTGTTGTAGAATAAACGAAGAAACGTGCTTTACTGAACGTATTTTCTTTTAATTAAAGGAAAAAATGGTTGGAATTGACAGATAGTAATTAATGGTTCCTTAATTAATTTTGTGATTATTGCCAAAGTCTCATGTTGATTAATGTATTTCGAGACTTTTAAGCGAATATTTTTGTTACCATCTTACTTAAAATATGCCAATAGCAATCTCTTTGTATCTAAATGCGAGCGCACACGATTTCTTGCCTGTGAAAATATTTGTTATTTAAATTGTGTAAGAAAATTGATCGTTTTGTCTGATTTGATAAATGTAAACTAGCACTAAATTTTACACAAAAAGAAAAATTTCAGGCTTTGAGTTTGAAGGGTATTTTGTGGTAGTAACGTCGAAAATGATCATTTTGACACCCTCTCCCATTCTCACCTAGTAGTAACAAATTTTGTATGGGAATTTAAAATTTTTAGTATGAACCCCACCCTACTCGTTACGAATTTTACTAAAACTGCACTTCTAACTTATAACTAGGGATTTCAAACCCGGGATCCCGAAAACCGGGATCCCGGGGTCCGGACCGAATTTTCCAATACCGTAATCCCGGGATTGATAAATTGTCAATCCCGGGTTTACGGTATTCATTCATTTTGAAAATTTTTCCTTGATTTAAAAAAAAATCTAAAATTTTGAAGTCAAAAAATGTTTATTTTTCTATATTTTCGGCATATTTTTGTAAAAGTTTATCAAAAAACATCGGAAATTACTGAAATTTTCTTTTAAAGTGTAAATCGCCGACTACCGTCACTTCTTTTCGAAGTTTTTCGAAATTAACTGAAAACAAATATCAAAATATGATGAAAAATATGTTGAAATCAAAATATTTATCCCTATTTTTCATTCTGGATCTTGATTTATCAAAATTAATTGCATTTTTTAGCGATTTTTCTATCATTTAATTAAGAAAGCGTATATAAACAAATTTTAATTGACAAATCATTTTGAAAATTAAAAATGGTGAAAAAAATTACAAACACATTTACTATTTAACTGTATTTAACTGACAAATTTCGAAGTGTCGGTAGTCGGGTAAATCGTTGATTTTAATTTAGGGGCGAGGTAATTTACTTAAAACATTTCTATTTAATTATGAATCTTTTTTGTAGAACAATTTTCAACTCAATTCTCAATGTTTGTCGAATATTAGTTAAAATTTTATAAATTTGTTGTTTCCATTTTCGAATTATGTACTATTCAACTTTTTCAAACCACAATATCAGTGCACTGATATCACTGAAGTGATAAAGTATTAAAAACCATACTTTTTATGAAAATTTAATATATACTTTTCTTTAATTTTCAATTCTTTAATAAAAAAGTGCTATGTAACTCAAAAGAAATTAGGAGATTTTAAATTCAGACAATTTCACATACACAAATTTAATGAGAATAGCTTATTTTTTGCATTTTTGGACATCAAAAAAGCGGTTTTATATCTGATTCTTGTTTAATTTCAATCCCGGGTTTAAACCCGGGATCCCGGGTTCACGATTTTTCAATACCGTAATCCCGGGATTGAAAAAACCGTCCGGGATTGAAATCCCTAGTTATAACTACATAATTTAATTCAGCTTACAACTTGAAAATAAATTTTAATGAGCATTTTTTTTTTCTTTCCGCAATTAAAACTTTCTTGTGCTTTTTCTAGCTATTCATAAGTGTTATTAAAAATATCTCCATTCAAATTTGTTTTAAGCTTTCTTTTACGTCTTCTTCATTTGATTGAATAGCGAAAAATATTCTCAATTCATACTCTACTTATGCCTTATTTTCGATAAAAATCATTAAACCTAAAAAACGTCCATTTCTTGTTTCCACACAATTCAGCGAATATCTTCTGTAAAGCATCCCCCATTACTTAATGCAATCAATGTGAAATAGAGTATAAAATTGTAAAAAAAATCGATTGTCATTATTTTTTAAGATTTTTTTTTCTGCAATTTCAATCCTTGTGATAGCTTTTGTCAGGCAATTTAAAGATCCAGATGCGAAGCTTTTCTGAAAATTCTTCAAATTTTAGATCGAGTTAAAACTTTTTGAAACTTTTTAATAGTTTTAGAAATTCCTGACAAAATAGACAAAAATTCTTTTTTAACTGTTTTTTCCACACATACACAAACACACACATTATTTGGTCATAGTCAGTTCATTTTCTTCTCAGGCTATTGGATATTTATGACACAAAGAATGACGATAAAAATTTTCCGCATCATCGAACCAACGCTATTATAGCAAAATGCTATGAAGGTAGATGAATGTATGTAGTAAGTATCCTAAAGATATAAAACATCAATGACTGTATATGCTTAAAAGGAATGTACGTATGTGTGTATGTGAGAGATAATATGTGAAATTCTATGGATACCATTTATATCTATCGTCTTTCTCTACGTTGATGTCTCGTGCATCTGCTTTTACTGGATAATTCCAATTCGCCATGACAATAAAGCACATTAACGACATTCTTTATTTTCATGTTCCTGATTTATCATACACAATGCAGCATGTATCAACTGGATATATAATTATGTTGAATTGATTGAATATTTATGATTCTCCTACACATTATTGTGATCCGCAAAATCTTATTGTATATCCGATTTATTTTCTTATTTTTTTCTTGCTATAATTTGATATTATGATATTTTTCGATTATAATTTATTGATTTGTTGGAGAAGATTAGAGGTCGATATATATAGAATTAATTGTTAATCTTTGAATCAGATTTCATTATCTAATTTATTTTGGTGGATATTTGTTTATACTTTATTCTTCCCTATTCTGAAGGTCATATGACAGTGATTTAATTTTAATAAATAATTTGAATTTTTTATATATTTTTTAAAGATTTTGAACCTAAGGCTATTTGTAAAATTCATGACACCTACTTTAGGAGAAGGGGTCTAAAATTTTGTTACGTAGTGTTTTGAGAAGAAGGAGGAAGGATATAAAAGTTGGATAAATAAAATCTTTTTATAGCTAGTAAAAATGTACCCGAATTGCACAGATCGGATAATCGAGATGAAATCCGGCACCAACCCGGAATGAGGCCAGCACCAAGCTGGCATACAATTTAAGCCGGTGTGGTGCTGGCCTCACTCCGGTTTGGTGCCGGAATTCATCTCGATTATCCGATTTGTGCCTTTCGGGGTAAAAAATTTCAATTTTTTGAAAGATTTTGTTAGAAGTTATCAAAACTATTTTTTTAACTCAATTTTTATCCTGCATCTTTAAAATCATATTTCTTTTTAATAGTTTGTTGAATGAAATAAGATTCCTTTATGAAACTTCTAGTTTATTTCTCAATTTCACAATGCAAAAGGATGTTTATTGAATCCAAGTAGAAGTTTATTTGTTGTTCACCAACAAACCTTCGAATTCCTCAAAACTCTACATTGAATGAGAGCTTTTATCTCTTCATGACCAGTATGCTTGCTTCCTCATGATCTCATTTTATTTTTTCATTTAAAGAAAAAAAATTCATCTCTAAACGATTTTTCATCATGTGTAAATAAGCTTAATGTTGATGCTTTTGAGTACATTCAAACATGTAGAAATTGTGGAGCGATAGCATATCATATACACAAAGTATATTTATTCACCATAAACTCATCATCATCTTCATCTCTTTAATTTCCTCTTTCATCATATTTTAGCTTCTCATACCATTTGATCAACTCCTCATATCCACCTCATCATCTTTTACTCTTGTTCTTCTATTATATATCATGTTTGATGGTTGATTTTCAAATATTTAATACATTTATTAAATAAATATGATCACAATGATTATGATTATGATAGATGTGATGGATGTGCTGTAAGGAAGGGAAATAGAATAGGATAAAAAAATAAGTGAATGAAAAGGTATGAAAGATGTAATATTTGTGGAGCCTTTGATAATGGATGTGAAAATAAGCTTATAATGGGCTTAAAAATAATTTACTTCCGATATTGCTTCAAACGAAAGACGGGGAGAGAAGCTTAATAGCAACAATAATTAGGGTGTTAAAGTAAAACAATGGAAAACTTTTTGAATTCATCCACATGCTCATGAATGGCTTGAGCGCTTTTTCATTTATTAGACTGAGTGTTTAATTGATTGTAAACACATTAAAGTTTTTGAGATGTATAGGAAAAGTTTTACGAAAGTTATGATTTTTGGATGATGCTTCACAATATGTTATGGAAATTAAGATGCTTTATTCAATCAATTGAGGGGGGGGGTTATTGTTTAGGAAATATATTTTAATATTCATATTGCTTCTAGATTTAATTGGCACAATGCTGCTAAGTCTGCTCATTTAAGTGTAGTATTTGATGAATTCATGTGGAAACAAATTTTGAAGTTTTTTGTGCCAGCCTGCTTTAGGTATGAAGACCATTTGACTTATTTTTTGTTGAAAATATAATTATTTTGTACTGCTCCTCTAATTTTCAAACTCAGTAATAATTTCAACGTTTTTACAAAATTTTTCGACACCTAAAATGTGTTCCTTAATTTTGTAAAACACCTTAGATCAGTGATGACCAACCGGTGTGCAGCGGCACACTAGTGTGCCGAATTTTTTTAAAAAAAGGTATCACGAACCTTGTTTCGAGTGCAGTTTAGGTCATGCCTTACTCACAAGGTGTGCCACGACACTAAAAAGGTTGACAACCACTGCCTTAGATAATAAGATTTAAAATTTTTGATTCCTTTACCAAAAAAATTTCTGACTACGCCTCTGACCTGATTTTATTTAAGCTTTATATTTTTTAATACCATTAGAACACTAAATTTCAGAATTTTAAAAATACACATCAGGGGCCGTTCACTTAGTACGTTCGCTTTTTAAGAGGGGAGGGAGGGTCTAGGAATTCGTAACAGGTCGAACAAAAGAAAAGTTTTTTTTTATATAAAAAAAAGGAAACAAGGGGGAGGGGGGTTCTAAAAAGTAATTTTTTGCGTAACGTAATAAGTGAACGGCCCTTCACTTTAAACTAATTTAATACCTTCTTCTATTAAATTTCTGATATTTTCTGATAATCAAAACCACAACTTGTGCCTTTAACATTAACTTTAATACAAAATTACCTCATTCATAAAATAATTTACTATCATCATACACAATTCATGACTGCATGCTTACAACATATTTAGCAATGAAATATAAAGTAAAGAGTAGGAAAATGAATGCTTTATAGTAAACAAATGTCGAGTAAGATGAATGAAATCATTAATCAAAAGATGAAGCATATGGATTGAAAAAAAGCTATAGATAAATAGAAATTTATTCTATTGGAAAAAAGGAGAAGCTTAAAAGGTAGAAAAATGGTAGAAGGAGTGAAAATAAATGTTAGGTCATCAATGTTCACCCTCTTATGCATATATACATGACAAACTGTGAATGTGTCTATAAACTTTTTCCACATAGCTTAACTTTTCTGCTTGTTTATATAAACCTCATTCGACAGCTCACCTTATTCTGCATCTACACGTTTATTTTAAAATCTAATGTTGTTTGGCCTGACAGCTGTTGATGAGACAGAGAATGAAATGAAAACAAATGCAAAATGCTACGGGAATTTACTTTTATGTGGCACATTGTGGAAAATTCCATTACGGAAGCTCCGCAAATCAATAATCTTATTTTAATTAAACTGAAAATGTCATCGGAATCAAATCATTGAATGGAAAATTTCTGATGGTCTAATTTTGAATTTTGGTTTTATAGTCAATATTAATTAGCTTTGAGAAATAGATTTTCATTTGTGTAGGATGAATATGAATTTAATTGAGAAATAATAAAGTTGAAAGTTGCTTTTATTATTTGTTCAATGAAATTAATTATAATTACAATTGACATTGGAAATGAAGGATTGAAATAGTAGAGGACTCTATAATAAATAGTAGAGATATTCAAAAATAGAGAAGCTGTATAAATAATAAAAATAAGCTGAAATTTAAATTTATAAAAGATTAAAATTCTTGCAATATATTTTATTTTTAATTTAGCGAAAAAAAAATTACCTAACTTTTTAAAAAAGATTTATGAAAAAAAAAATCATAAGGGGTTATTCAAAAAATTCGTAACGCTTTGGGAGGCCTCCCTCGAGGGAGGGAGGTATAATAATGATAATAATAATAATAATAATAATAATAATATATAGTTTATTACCAGTATAGGTATTAATATTAGAGGTGTCTAAGATTCTGTTACGCTTCATATAATTTTTAATTTTTAAAAATCCCGTTCATATTATTATTATGATTAGGGGGGGGGGGGGTCAAAAATGGCCATTTTAGGCATTACGAATTAAAGGATCTTTATTAATTTATAAAAAATATTTTTTCGCTCAATTCTTTAAATTACTGCATTACTTTTCAATTCTAAAAGACAATAATTGCTAAAAAATTTTCAAATTCCTAGTTTAATAATGAATCGTTGTTAATATTCTTGGCATTATCATTGCTGATTATTGAACTGTTGTAAATTTTCTTGTTCTTATCGAAGAAATTCTTTAATTCAAGTTCAACTTCTTCATTTTCTCTCTCAAAAACTATGTCACTGCCTAAATTGTTCAGCATATATATGGTATCTACTGCTATAGTTTCAATGATTCTTTCATCAAATGCATCAATTTTATTTTTCGACAAATCAATTATTTTTAACTGGTGATGAATACCAAAGGAAGCTGAATGAATTGTTGTTAATTTGTTGGATTCCAACCAAATTGTTTCTACATTTCTTAATGGAACGAAGACATAGAGAGGTAAATATGAAATTTCTTTTCTGCTCACCGATAATTTTTGTAAATTTTCAAGTCCAGTAAAGCTCTCGGAATTTAATGATGAAATTTTATTTTCCTTTATCAATAAGCCCTTTAAATTTTTTAATGATCCAAATGCTTTTGATGGAATTTCCGATATTTGATTATTGTTCAAATCTAACAATTTTAAGTTTTGCAAAGTTAAAAACCATTCTGGATTAATTGATGTGAGCTTATTATAACTTAAATCTAATTCTGTCAGGATTATGAGTGAAGCAAAAATTTTTCCGGGCAGAAAATTGATTTTATTAGAATCTAATTTTATATCTTGTAGGAGTTTTTGAGTTTTGAAAAAATTCTCCGGCAATGTTGTTAGTTGATTCTTCGATGCGAAAAACGTAGATAATTTCAAGTTTTTGTTAAGCAAATTTGCAGGAAATTCTCGTATGAAATTGCTACTTAAATCAATAAATTGCAAATTTTCACATTTTTCAAACGAATTTTCATCAATTAATTCAGCATCAGTTATTATTAATTTAAATCTAACAAGATTTTGAAATCTATTACAAAAATTTGATGTAATTGATGATATTTCGTAACGTTCATATATTCTCGACTCAATATAAACAGATTTCACATCAGAATCAGTACGTCCCGATTCATGTCGTTCTTTAGTATACTCCAATTCTCTCATTGATCTTATGCCATAAACTTGTACGTCCAAAATGCAAGAATAATATTGTTCACTTGTATTATAATATGATATTTTTAAATATCCAAACCAACAATCTTGCGCATCGATTTTATTTATCAAAAAAATAATTGAAGTGAAAATCACAAAAGTTTGAAGTGTCATTTTAAATTTGCAGTTTTTTTTCAATATTTTTTTACACTTGAAATTTAATTTATGCACAAAACGTCGAAACTCTTCAAAATTATTACAAAAACTTCAAGTTTAGGTTGATCCACAAATCTATTTCGATGAAGTGTCTGAGACAAACTGAGATTAAAATACAATAATTTAATGAATTTAAATACAAATTGAGTTTTTTTTGCAAATGTATTTGAAATTTTTGAATGTTTTGATTGATGAAATTATTAATGTTGAAAAGAAAATAACGAACTAAACATTAACTTTATTGTTTCTATTTTTTTCAGATTATGATTACCGTACAGAATTTATTATGATCACGAGAAGTGGGATCAAATAGTCATCTTATGATAATACAATCTTTTGATTAAATACTTTAAAACTAAAAACACCAAATTTTGTTCTTGAAATGTTTTATAATCTTTCTTTCCTTTGCTTCGAATTAAAATTTATTCCGTTGCTTTATTTTTATTAAAGTACCTAGAAGTTTGATTATTTTGTCTAAGGATTTTGTATCAGAACATAACCACGGGAAAAGCATCTAAAAATATGAACTGTCTGTAAACTTTTTTCTTTAAAACAATTCCATTTTTACTTGTCTGACTATGTAGCTGTCAGGATATCAAAAAGAGGAAATAAAAATTTTACAACGAATTATTACAGACAGTAACAAGAAGTAATTTATTTTGAGCAAAATTTAAAATGTCGTTTAAGGTTTCGTCTTATTATCTCGCAAAAAACCTAGCATCATTATTATAAGTTTTCAGATGGCGAGAAATTGAATTAGATGAGGTTCTTGTTCTTTTAATTTTTGATAATTCATTCTTAGTAGAATTATCAATAAGAATCGTCAAATATGAGAGTTTAAATGTCAGTTTGATTGTCGGAAATGATTTTTTTTACATGAGAAGATTTTACTGTCAGAAATAAATTTGTTGTGAATAATTCCTTTTAGATTCTTTGTAAGTATTTTTCAAGTTTATTTTTTAAAACAAACGTTTGATTTTTTACCAAAAAATAAAAACTTTTAGAAAAAATTATTTTTCAACTACTTTTCGGGGTCAAAAACCCGAATGTTACGTAATAAGAGAACGACCTCTGTTTAGTTATTCTGAAATATCAATGAATTGTGCATTATGCGCTTTTTTAATTCAATCCAAAAACCATTTCAATCCACATTTCAACATTCTTTTTTCAGACGCGTCAGAATGCTATTTACTCTCATTTCTTCGACTAGACGATGCGAGAAAGTAAGCAATTTTTATTTAAAATGCAGCAACAAAAAGAGAAGAAGAAAAATTGTTATCTATTTTGCAAATATTTTCCACATAGTAGTCTGTAAATTAAACTTTTTTGTGTCTTCTTCTTATGCTTTCTTACGAACAACTACTTAAAAAATTTATTGTGTACCATTAGTGATTACAAATTGTTGACATTCTACAATATTTTTCATTTTCAACGCTTTTTGTAATGAACTGAATTCTGTTGATATAAATTCTTGTTACTTTATTATTTTATTTTAATGTTCGAGCAAGTTTCGCAGAATTTTGAAATTGTTTATGAGAGCGAAATTCTTGCGACGAGAATATTTGATGCTCCGAGAAACAGGAAACAGTTTTCAATTTTTAAGCGGAAATATTTATAAACTTTTGAGAAATAATTTAAAATATTTATTGCTTGACGAAGTTTTAGTTTAAAATTAAACTTTCAGTATTTTAGTTTTAAACTTTGATGATGGATGCAGGCGGTATATTTAAAGACAATGCAAGTGCAAGATTTTACTGTTTTCTACCAGTTTTCTTTCAAAATTTGCTATTTGTATGAAGTCGAGTCGACTCCGCTTTACAAATTTGTCAAAAAGTCCGAGTCGACTTCGAGTTCTGGCCATTAGTTATTTAATAAAAAAAT
This sequence comes from Chironomus striatipennis, assembly GCA_026123125.1. NCBI lineage: Eukaryota > Metazoa > Arthropoda > Insecta > Diptera > Chironomidae > Chironomus > Chironomus striatipennis. The sequence continues at coordinate 40,735,256 of CM047393.1, read as the reverse complement.
TTAATTTTCATTTGTCTTTATTCTGAAATTCATCTCGTTTTAATTGTTTTTATGATAAACTTACATTTTTCTAAAAATTAAACTAAAAAATTATTTAAATTAAATTAAAACTACATAGGAATGCAATAGTAACAAAATATTTGTCTAAAAATATTTTTTGTCAAATTTCTCTAAACAAAAATATAACAAAAGTTTTAAATAGACAAGAATCACACTTTGAGGAATAAATAGAGACATAAAAGGTAACTTTCTAATAAATAGGGTAAAAAATCTGTTTTTTGTGGTATTTTGCTTTTCATCAACTTTGAATTTAAATAAATATTCACTGATTCATCCTTTTTAAATGAATAATGGCTCAAAATATTCAGGAACCAAAAGACTTTAAAGTTTTATATTCATTTACTACTGTAACATTAAGCTTTTAGTGAAAAACTAAATTAAACACCAAATCTATTTTTGGTGGTATGAAATCTATTTTTTGTGGTAAAAAAATCTATTTTTTGTGGTAATAAAAAGTAATGAAATTATATGATAAATTTTAGTTATTACTTTAAATACATCATCTTTAATGCAAAATGAATCGATAACAAGTCAAATTAAGTTATTTAAATGATTAAAATACATTAAATTTATTAAAAATAATTTCATAATATTTTACCGGATTTTTATTTTTCAAATTGTTTAGGGGACTGTCAACTTTCAGGGTAATATCAACTTTAGTTTGTATGGATTTTTTTGTAAACAAATACCACAAAAAATAGATTTTAGTACCACAAAAAATAGATTCAATGTTTATACAAAGTAAATTGTAATTTTCGATTATTTTGTTAACTTATATGAATTAAATATGATTAAATATTAAACAGTGAACGTTTATTTGTCACAATAATGATTCTTCTGACAGAATCACAACGAAATTAAGCAAAAAATTGCGCATGAAAAATGGTAAGAAATTTTGATTTTTGGTGTGAAATTTTAAATTGCAAATATTAATAGATAGAAATTAATTAGACAATTCAGATTAAGCATACATGCTTTAATCATTATTTGCAACACATCTGTCAAGAAATGAGGAATTTTTAATGCTTTAAAAGTATGTTTCACAGCTAAAGATGAATACCACAAAAAATAGATTACCACAAAAAACAGATTTTTTACCCTATTGTGTAAAATTTAGGAAGACTAAATTTTAGAAATATTTTAAATTTTTAATTTTTAAATAATCTTATTTGATACATATAAGAAAATTTCTCAAAAAAATTCTGAATAACATATTTGAACATATTGAAATTTGATCTTTTCTTGGGAAATCCTGCCCGAAATTTCTGAATTTAATTTTTTTTCATAATTATGATGTTAAAATTTTATTTTAAACTTTAATGTTAGTATAATACAATTTATTAGAAATATTATATTGTATTTTATACTATATCAAACTCTATAAAAATTCAGTGAATCAACAATTGATCTGATCTATTTCCAATTTTTTCCAAAAATACCTTAAATTTAATAGAGCTTGCAATTAAAAAATAAATAAATTCTAATGTTTAAAATTAAAAAAAAAAATATGTTCGTTGCACTAAATTAAACTTAATATCCTTTAACTAAGGCACAGTGGAATAGAAATAAAGCTTAATAAATTTTATCTTATCGTCTTCGCAGACTGCTCTTGTTTTATGTTCAATACTTTGTTTCCTGAATATTTTTCTGCTTAAGTCCATTCTCATTATCAACAGCTTTAGACGTATGATATTGTTGATCATCAAGCTCTGGATTGTCCCATTTTTGTCGCTTACCAGTTGCAAAAATATTATAGAATGTTGCACATGCAAAATACACAATTGCAGCAATGATGAACACATATCGCCATTGTGCTATCGTGGGCTTTCCTTCGATGATGTTTCCGGCCACCATCGGTGCGAGTAATCCAGCAAAATTTGCTGTACAATTTGTTAAAGCCATTAAAATGCCAGCAAAACGTGGCGTAATATCGAGATGGTTCACTTTAAAACCTGTAAAATTCATTTAATTTTATTATGGACGCTATTATTATTTTTGTAAAATTTATGTTAATAGAATTCGATGCAGCACTTTTTGTGGGATGTGAAAATTTTGTGTGGTCAATTTTGCTGATTGTACATAAAAAAAGTTGTTTTAATTTTAATAATTTTAACGGATTGCAATTTTGTGTGGTTGCAGTAGAGATGATGTTTGGATTGTATGGAAGTTAGAAATTATAATGGACATTATTTTAAAGTTTGTGCTAATCACTTCAAATTTAAATATTTCAGAAATAAGTTTCTTTTTTTAAAAAATCCTTATTTTGTAACATAAGATCTGTCAAAAAAATCTACAATTTAAATTCTTTAGAAGCTATAAAAAAATTTTAGCATTCACCTTGGACGTAGCTAGGAAGGTTTAACCACCGTAGGAAAATTTGAATCCGCAGCAAGAGTACGGCTCAAAGTATCCTCACTGGGGCCAATCCTAATAACTACACCTCTGGCATTCAAGATTTTACTGGAAAACTTTCAATTCCAAAATTAATTTCCACAAAAAATGCACGCAAAAAATATTAATCCAACTCCTTACCTGAGTAAATACCACCATTTAATCCCAATCCAATTGTTAAAATAGCGACAGTTAAATAACGATCACATCCAGTATAAGATGCAATCACTAGACAAATTGCGGCACCATATTGACCAATACTATTAATTATCTTCCTGGTGATTGTGTGGGAAAATCTACCGGATTCAATCATCCAGTCGGCAAAGAATGAAATAATGTTCGAGCAAATCCACATAGCGAGATACGGTAGGGCGGATAAGAAGCCATTCTATTGTTGGATGAGATAGAACAAAAAAAAGAGAGATATAGATAAATAAAGGAATGAAAATGTTGATGCCATATTTGTAAAAGTGATAAATTTTCACGCCACATGATGCTTGTCATCTGTCATGTCATGTTGCGAAGAAAATTGGAAGTGGAATTTCATTTAACACTATAAACATGTTTAAGGCTAAAACTGGAAGCTCTTTAGGAAAAGTAAAGTTTTGTAATAATGTTAACAGGAGGAGTCTTAAGACATGAAATGTAAGAACATTTTGAGAATTCAGAAATAAACTTCAAAGTTGGTTTGTGGTCGTTTATATGTGACGTCCGTGAATACAAAACTGTCATTGGTTTTGAATACATTAATGCATAAAGCTATAAAATTTTTATGAAAAAAGTTGAACATTATTTACGCATGACCCCAAAAAAAAGTAATTTTGGAACTGATCCAAAATAATGATTAATTCACACAACAAGCATGTCAAAGTTTCCAGCCCTGTTCCCAACCGAAAATAAAAACTTACTTCTTTTATCGAGAATCTCAAGACCTGCTTCATATATGTTGGAAGTTCTGTCATCAGTGTTTCATAGCCATAATTTTGCGCCATACTGTGAGTATTAAATCGAGAAGAAAAAAAGATTATTATTTATCACCGAGTCGAAAAATTAGTAGCGGCATTGAAACTTACTGTGCCAACAAAATCGCAAAGAATGGAAGTGACGTAAGAATTGATTTCCATGGAATTGGTGGCGATGTCATTTTCTGTGTTCCCCACAATTGCTGTACAATATATTTCCTCTCATCCTCATCGATTGTCTCATGTGATTGTGGATCCTCCTTACACGTCCATAAAAAGAAAATGCACCAAATTGTACCGATAGCACCGAAAAGGTAGAATATTGATGGCCATGAATATTCCGCTAGCAAACCAGACAATGGCATCGATATTACTGTTCCAAATTGTGCACCAGCATAAACGAATGCTATAAATTTATAAGAAGAGATTATTTATTTCCATCAAGTTTTTAACAATGCAAAGTTTGTCTTCTTACCTCCCATTCGACTTCTTTCTGCATGGTACCATGGAAATAAAAGATGCTAAATTTAGAATATGTATCTTGTATGTTTAAAATGAAACATTTGTTGTCAAGTGGCGCATTTTGATCAAAGTACATTGACTCAGTTTGACTTTAATGAATCTTAGCTTGTCGTGTTCAAAAATAATATTAGAGGATGGATCTGTCTACTCGATGGGGAGTCTGAATATTTTGAAGAATTCAAATTTTTAAAAAATTTATTTTGTTTCTGTTGAAAGAGTTTTAGACCTCTATAAAATAGTTAGAGCTGAGTTAAAGATATGAATTAATGAAGCATCGTACTGGTCCAAAAATGACTTATACCCTGTTTATCCTTAAAAGTTTCGTATGATTCATAATTTAGAAACAACATACTTAATCAACCATTTATTTAATTCACTAATTGTCAATCTGACGACCACTACGCCATTTCCCATAACAAAAGTTCATCAAACAATAAATTTACCATTAGGAGGAATCCATTTAGCAAGCAATGCATGTGTACATGGCACCTATTAGGAAAATCATTAGTTGAATAATTAATTAGAATCATCCTTCCTGAAACTTTCCTATAATGACTTACAATTGGTCCTTCACCCAAGCCTTGAATTAAACGAACGACACACAGCCACACCCAACCACCTTGTTGTGCGGCAACCGGAACCAAAAATGCAAATACTGAATTCACAAGCATTCCGTAGCCAAGAAAATTTAATGCTCCCCAACGTTTGGCTAAAATTCCAAATGGAATCTAGAGATGATTATAATAGAAGAATTTATTTCAATTAGACAATGATAAGTGGAATAATAATAAAAATAATTGGATTAAGATTCGTACTTGTGTTGCGACGTAACCATAAAAGAATGACGCAAGAATGTAGCCTTGAAGACTTGTACTCCAAATGAAATCTCCATCTTGATGATGATTCTGTTGGTAACAAGAACAAAGAGCTTGAGAATTTGTACAAAAATTTTTAATGACATTTTTAAATGCTAATTTTCAAACTTTAGTCAATTAATGTTGTATGACCATCAACTTACAGAACTACTATTTCCATTACTGCTACTTGACTCAGGACACTCATCATCAAATACTTCATCATTCTGTTCAATAGCTGTATGATTGACCTGAAAATTAATTTTCATATTTTTAATAAAAATAATGAATATTCATTATTATTATTATCATTATGACTTTTATTATTATTATGATGTGCCAAGTGGTGAAACACTAAACATGGCACAGATTTTATGAAAATGAAATATGAATTCTAAAAAAAAAAAATATTTAAACTTTTCACATTTTTCACTGTTAACATGTAGAATGTAGAAGATTCACATTCACATGTTTTGTGTGATGAGAATTATTATGGGAAATTTTTTTTTCTGCACAATATTTTTGAGAAGATGTGTTGACTAGGAATCAGACTGTGTGTTACTTAATTATTTAATAAACAACAAAAAATATTAAAATTGAATTTTGCAATACAAAAAGCTAAAAATAAATATTTTGAGATTAATTCATATTTTTCAAAACTATTTTTCATCAAATGCGCCTTAAACACCCATCACATCCAATAACCTTCCAACTTGTTCTTCTTCTGACTTTTGTATGTAGCTACTGTTTCATTATGAAAAATATGTGTAGCATACTTAGAACTGTTGTGAAATGAAGGAAAAGTTTAACATTGAATGATTAAAATAAGTTGAAAATGATTGTGTTATTCATGGTTGGAGGTTGAGTGTATGCGAGCATACATTTTGAATTGAATCAAGTGAGATGTGTGCTGGTGCTCTTTAAAATATGATATCCTTCAGACACCACATGTATGTAGCATATTAAGGACTTTTTATGAAAAATTTTCATTGAGAAAAAATCATATTTTAAGGTAGATTGTTTGGTTTGTTGGTTGGGTGTGTGGAGTTTATGAGGTGTTGTGGGATGAATAAGAAGAAAATGTGAAAAATTTGAATATTTTATGTATGGTTTTTGCAAAAATTTTACTAAAAATGGATTAATAAACTTTTGTAGAATTTTAATTATGATTTTTAATGAATGCCCTTAGAAGATTCCATTTCATTATCTACATGAGTACAATACGTGTAGATATTTTAACATGATATAATTTGAGTTACTTAAAATGTAATAAATTTGATGTTTTAGTTCCGGTCAAGAAAACCGGTTAAATACGAATGCAAACTACATGTGTAGATTATTTATTTCCCCTCAAGACCGTGAAATAACAGTATTAGCTGAAATAATAATTTTCTAGTCTTGAGTTTTAATTCAATGATTTTAAAATCTTTGTGAATATATCTCAGAATAATGGAAAGGGGCTGTTCATAAATGATGACCACAAACATTTATGGGGAGGGGGACAGTCAGAGAGTTTGTTACGGTTTATTGTTCTCAAACTTGAATCTTTTGTATTAAAAACGTTACAAAGGGTGGGGGGGGAGTATAAAACCTGGATTCAGACTCCATAATTTTTAAAAGTAATGACATCGTTTTTAAATTCCCCCCAAAAACTTTGAGAATTATTGCATTAATGAAAAAGATTAAAAATCTTGATTCTAGCAGATTAAGGGTGTATGAAGGGTAGTATCTCTCTATTCAAAGTTAATTCTGTAGTTTTAAATTCATATCATAAAATCATTGCAAATCGTGAGATCTTAGTTGACAAACATTATTTTTTAAATCCCATAATTTATTACATACAGAACTTCTCATCACGAATAACATCTTTATTAAAAAACACTTTATGAAATGCTTTAATAAATTCAATTTACGTACCATGCTCACAATAGCTACGGACATGTTGGTTCTCATGACGTATGCATTTGCCATTCCTATCACATCGAATGTACCACAATCAGGCGAGATACAGTTGATGTACAGAGTAAAAAAAAAGTTAACCCTTTAAATAATTGCCAATAGTTGGTAATACAATACAAGACTTACCCAAAAACAGCATGAGTGTCATATAGTGTCGCGTTCCGAATGTTTCTGAAAATGAAAAAAAAAGTGTAAAAAATAAAATCCAATTTTTGTATATTTTTTGGCAGAATTAAATGAAAATACATAAAAAGGAATAAAAATATTTTTGTGGATTTTTCCATTATTTAATTTATTAATTTACCAATTTTTTGTCTTCTCTTTTGTTCTCATTGCCAGTGCCAGTATGGTATGTAGGCACAAAAAAAAACGAGAGAGGAGATTGTAATCAGAGTTTGTTGAATTTTATTTTATTTTATTTTATGGTTGAATAGCAGTTTTTCTGATTAAAATTGAATGAAAAAAGTTTTTTGAGGATGTTGGGGACGAGGCAGAAAACAGAATGGACAAAAAAGGTTTTAGTGCGTTTATCTTGGATTGTAAATTATTATACTACAAAAATGTGATTAATTAATAAATGGTACCATAATATGCATTGTCTTTGAAAAATTCCACCACCCATCACCATCCACCTACTACCTCCCTCTATACCCCCAAAAACCTAAAATCCAAAGGCTCCAAGTTTAAGTTTCTGTTTATTCAATAATTAACTGATAAATGCACTACTACCCCCAAAAGACATCCATACCGTACTTTCCAAGAGAAAATGAAATTCTCCTGCATTAAATTTGAGTGAGAAAGGCAATTACTGATATATTCATGAAACATTTTTTTTATCACCACACTCAATTAATTTTTTGTGTCATTCAACATTTTATTTTGTTGTTGTTTTTATGGGATAACAGAAAATAAGTACTTTAATTCCACGTAAATTACACAACATATTTAGGTAAAAAATACTTACTTTTCGGCTTTGGCACGTCTTCATAGATAACTTCCTTTGATTGAGACATTTTGCTTTCCTTTAATGGATTTATTGTCAATAAAAAATTGTCAAGTGTTTGGCTTGCGCACGAATGATAAAAAATTGAGTTTAAAGCAGCAATTAGACTACCAATTAAAGTTGTTTTGCTCGCAATGAGTACTTAGATTGATGATAAATAGCTCTTAAAAATAATAATCTGAAAAGATAATGAGAAAGGTTCAATATTTGTTGCTAAATATCAAAATCAATAAGTGATTATGTGGAAAAACATTGAAGGCACTCACACGCTTCTACGCACACATTCATACAGTTTCAAGATCAAAGATTATCATGCCTTCAAGATTTTTTTTATTACGATGGTCAGTTTTGCCGCATTGTTAGAATTAAAGACGCTTGTTTGTTGAGTTTTTTTAGTATGGTATTGGATATTGAGCTAAGTTTTTATCGACTTTGCACAATTTTAAATTAGGTAATTTATTGATATGACATAAAATTTATAAAACTGAACGTAATTTATGAACAGTCCTCAAAATTCTACGTCATTTATTTGCACAACATTTTTCGGAATAATCAGTAAATTTTGCAGTAATGCATGAATGCGTCATGACAAACATTTTTCAACCAGACTCGACAGAACGCGGAAAACTTAATGCTGATTTCTTCAATTTTCAAGCTTAACTTAAAATCACTAAATTCTCGCACACGATAGCAATTTGTAGATACTTTTGTTTACCAGCTCATTTAGATGTGCCACATGAAAAATATTTCTTTCCTTTAATGAAATTTATAATTTTCTCACGAAATGTAATCGTACAGATTTGATAAAGAACCAAAAAAATAAGCAACAAATCAAGAACATGTTTTAAACAGTTGTCATGAATTTTATTTATTTATCAAATTATTTGGGAAAGCTAGCACGTAGTGCAAAAATGCTTGAAGGAAGAAATTCAAATATTTGAATGATGATTAAGTTCTAAAATTAGATCTTTGAAGTTTTGAGCTTTGATTTTTAAAGAGATTTAATTTTTAAGGTAAATATTTGTGAAAAATATAGTCGGAAGAGTATTAAGTAAATGGAATTGATATGTTAAGCACTGTTGTAAAATTATAGTGAGGTTTGAATATAAGCATGGCATTTTAATCATGCAAAATCAAAATTTTGTTATCTGCTGCGTTTTAACAGTTTTATAGTCGGACCTCTGAGGGATCGTTCACTTATGATGTCCGATTTTTAGAGGAGAGGGAGTCTGAGGCTGTGTGACAGTTTTGAACTATAGAATTTTTTGTATGAAAATTTTGTGACAGAGGGGGAGGGAGGGATCTAAAATCCAAGATTTTGATGGACGTCATAAATAATTGCCAATATAATGATTTTCACACTTTTGCAATCTTCTTATTATAAGCTTCATAAATTATTATTTGTATCTAAATATTGACAAAAGGAACCGCGATATTAGTATTTATATTTCGCATAGCAGTATTAATATCTAGCAATATATTGTTTTTTTTGCATTATCTTTTGTCTAGATGAGACACAAAACAAGTTTCTTTTTCGGTTCAAACCTGTTCATAAATATGACTATTTGATCTTGATCTTGATCAACAATTCTGGCTCAACATGTGTTCTCTCATTTGATACTTATTCTTCAGAGAAATTCCAATTCGCAATATCATGATAATCCAATTTGATAAAGTATTTAATGTCTGACTCTGATATTTTGAATAAAAATTTCATAATTAACACATTGACAGCAGCTGCCAGAAATTCGCTTCATCATTATGAATGCGCTGCTAATTAGAATTAATTTATGAATTTTTTTGGTTCGTTCTGATCATTTTGCAAATTAAACGAGTTTTTTAATATTCATTGGTTTTCGGCTCATAAATTGATTTATTAATAGCTTCATTAAAAATAAACTCAACATCTCAAACTTGTCTATTTAATCGGATTTTTCATATTCAGACGTGCCTCAATTTTAAAAATATTCGGCTTAAATATTTTTTGGATTCAATGAACTTATGAATTTTAATCACTTCTTAAACTTGATTTTTGCACAGTAGAAAATTTTGTATGACCACTCAAAACTTCAAATTTCCGATAATCACTTAATTATTAATTAAAACTAATGCACAATAAAATGAGGAAATGTAGAAATTAAACGTGACAGAAACTCAATAACCACATCTAACCGTGAATGCATGCTGAATAAATTATTATTATTATTATTATTATTAGCAACGTCTATAAGAGACACTGACCTCATCAACATGATAATAATATTCAACCGCTCTGTAGTATTTCCAAAAATTTATTTAAATTCAACAAATATTGGCTCTTCAAGAACTTCGCTAGTTGAATTCTTTGTTCTGCACAACTTACGTCTTCGAACACAATAATCGATTCTGAAGAATTTTTTTTCGAAGATTTCATCTAATCAATTCAGTTTGCAACTTTTTTTTCTCAACTCTCATCTCTCCAAATCTTTTGCTGACGTTCTCCAAACTCGAAATGTTTATTTATGTGTCAATGAATAAGAAAAAGTTTGACACTATTGACATTAGTCAATCTGTTGGACTTTGTGATTGTTTCTTTGGTTTGAAGAAGTTAAAAAGACAGAAACTTACAAACTGTTAATTAGGTCATGCAATGTATTTTTTTGGCTTTCGCTATATTTTTTTTGTGACAGCACGTGATTAGAAAGAAATTTTGAGTCATTTTTGGAGCTTTTGGGAGGCAATTGATGATTGAGATATTTCGGTGTTTTGACTTGTATTTCATTTATCAGATGTGGTCGTTCACTTAGTGTATTCGCTATTTAGGGGGGATAAGGTCTAGGATTTTGTAATAGATCATACAAAAGAATTTTTTCAAATTTTTATTTAAAATTCACAAAAAATACAAAAGAAATTCCTAACTCCTTCTAAAAACTTCTAAAATCTAGATACTTTACGATACATAATAAAAATTAAAAATAAATTTTTCATTACAAATTCGACATCAATTATGTCGAACCCTCAAGGTATAACATGGAATATTGATCAGTAATAAATATTAGTCAAGCACCTTCGATATTCTATGTAAAAATATAGATTGAACCCAAAAAAATGTCTTTGTCTGCAAACATCAATTAGCATGGAAACGTCTAGAAAAATTTATAGACGTCATATATGAATACCTTCAAAAACTTGTTAAAATGAATCATGAATTTCGTTCTCGAAAAGATAAAGTCTCGTTCATAATGCGCAACTGCGCATTATACAAGCAAATATATGTCCTATTTACGGAAAATTTTTTGAATTACTTCCTCAATGACAAATTCAATGATGAGCAATTATGCATAAGAATCCTACAACGTCGAAGGATCGTAATATATTCAAATGCAAATTTTTTATTGCTGTAAAAATTATTTTTCCTTCCAACTCAAAGAATCACAAGCATCTTTCCTTCTTCGCATTTAATGTAAATTAAATTTGTTTGTTTTTACATTTAGCATTTTTAAAGCACATAACATAGCATGTAATAGATTTTCAAGAATAAAATGAAAAAAAAAAATCAGTTTTACTTCCGATAAACATCACATACGTTTTGTAAATACTACGCGGTGCTGCGAACGGTATGCAAATTTCAATGAATCTTTCCACCACCTCCTCCTCAATTGTGTATGTAAGCAAGCATGCGGTAGAATAAAAATATTTTTTTTTTTATGGAAAATCATTGAGTGCTTTATACATACATTATAAATAAAGTCATTGGATGACTTCTCGGCAGTCTGAGTTCTCAAGGGTGGCAGAACTCGCTTATTTTGAATTTAGAATACAAAAAAAAAAAAATCATGAATAACAACAAGCACGTCAATTAAAATCAAATTTGTCATTAAGTAATTCAAGTATGATTGAATAATTTCAGGAAATTTGTTGTAATTCAATTGATTTTCTCCTTTTTTGTCAACTGATGCTCAGCATGAATGAAATATTTTTTTAGAGAAGATTAAAGAATTTGAAAAATTTTCACTTTACATTGTGGAATTTTTTATTTGCAGTACAAATAACTGTGCTGTATAAGGTATTTTAAATATTGAATGTTGTCTAGAGATGGAAGACAATGCTGCTATTTATGAGATTCTGAGAAAACATGACTTATTCATTTATGAATTAATTTGTGAGGATCGTGTAGAATAATTTAGAAATTTAGTAAATGTTTAGTATTTCTTATTGTTTTGAATTTTATTAGAATTCCAATTTAAGGTTAATTTTCCTAATAATTTTGTGATTAAAAATTTTGGTACTATAATTGAAAACTTATCATAAAGAAATTCAGCAGGTCGATGTCCGCAAAAATTTGCAAATCTTTTATGCACCATATATAAACAATTATTTAAATTTCCATACAAAATTTGTTACGATCAGGAGGGAGCGGGTATCAAAAATGATAACTTATAAAATAGGGAAGGAGGGGGGGGGGGTGATTTTTCTTTTTCACGAAAACCCCAAGCAATTTGCAAATTAAAGAAATATGTAAGTAAGGAAAGAGTGAAAATTCATCTATGACTACTTCACTAGACCTTATATTTTAAATGTTGAAAAATTTAAAAAAAAGAATGAACTCAATTTTCACAAGCACAAAATTATAGTTTTCTGCCAAATAAATGAGATCATTTTGAATACTAAATTAGACAACACACAATATTTGTCCACATTACTAAAAATGACAAAATTACTTTATTTATTATGCTAATTTAATTTTTCGAAACTAACAAACTTTCCATAAATGCTTAAAATGTTGAATACTTTAAATTACTATAATTTTAAAATTCAGCAAAAAAGATTTTTTTTAAAAAAATTCAAAAAATCTTCATCATTTAAAAAATTCTCAACCAGCAAAAAAATGTAATTCAGAATCTAACAGATAGCATTATAATTACGCTAATTACTCAATTACACAGCAGTAATCGTTCATTCATGTCTATTTTTATTTCATTTCAGGCATTTTAAAGCATTCATAATTTATGTTTTATGCTCGATTTTTCTAGCCTATTAATGGCTATTCACTCAATTCATTTGAATCATAAAACAGGCATCAAATTAAAGAGTAAGCACCACTAATCATCACTTTTCACACATTTTTATTTGCTTAAAAAATTTACTCACTTTTTTGCACAAAACGAAAAAACACAAAAAAATTCTCAATGATTTTTTAATTAAACAAAAAACAAAAAACAAAAATTCGCACGAACTTTTTTTTTTTCAGTTAATCAGCTTTTTTTACAAAGTTTATTTAATTTTTTATTCACTTCAGTATGTATTTTGCATCCCATGATTTTCTGAATGGAAAATGAATTTTTATACACAACAAAAAAAAGTTTTACTTCCGAATTCAAAATTGAATGCTAATTGATTAATTGAAGTTTAAATACTGGAGCAATTGAGCAAAAATAAAAAAATTAAAAAAAAACTCGCGAGTAACTTCTTCGTCCAACCTGTTGCATGTACGATACAAAACTAGTTGCTATACACATCGAAAGGTGAACTTAAATACATTTTTTTCTCTTTCTTCACATTGTATTGTGTATCATCTGTTCTGGCGCTTCTGTGTACATATAATTATTGTATTCATGCATGTGTTGGTCATTTTGATGATAATCGTTTCATGTGTATAAGCATGAATTAGGTGATCAGCTGGTGTACAAGATGAGAATATGGAAATTATATTTTGAGGCTTTGAAATTATTCTAGGAACTTCTTATCATTTGTTTGTTTTTGTTTGATTCCTTTTGACATTCCTTCTGTGAATTATTGAAGGTTATGAGCAAAGTTATGAGAAGTATTGTAATGTTTTGACAAGACACGTGCATGTTTGAGAGTAAACAAAATTAATATTCAGACTTTTCTTCCCTTTTCGTAGCTTGCAATTGAAATTATGCTGTCACTTGCTATTTTTCTCCCGAGCAACACAGGTTTTCATAATTTCTTGGAGAAGCTTGTGTGTCTGTACGTTCTTTTGTCTATCTGTCTGTCTATCCGTCCGTCCGTCTGTCTGTCTGTTTGTCTGTATGACTGTCCGTCTTTCCTCGCATCCCCACCTCAGGTTTAAACTTTTTTGATGTGGTTTTGGCTTAAAATGTGTAAAGCATGTCTGGCTATCATTTCACCAAAAATCGGCATGAATGGTCTCTTCATAAGTTACAATCAGCAAATTTAGTTCCAAAATAACATTTTGTTATATGTGTTAGTGTGGTTGAATGCACTAAAACCATTCCAAAAGCTAGCTGTCATGGGTTCAAATCTCATAAAAGGTGGTTATGCATTTTTTAATTTTTCTTAAACATTTTGTATTCCGAATAATGTAAATTTTAATTCTACCGGAAATTAAATAACTACCCTAAAAATTAAAGAGCCAGAATCTTCTCCAATAAGAAATAAATCATTCTAAAATATCCTAGACCATTCTCTATGCTCCTCGGGCTGCATTTACACTATCACATTACAACATTCTTCACCTTTCTTTCCTATCTATTTTCCTCTCTATTTTGTTTTGCTATTTATTTCGTATTTTTTTATTTCTAAACAAACAATCATATTTGTATGTTTCATTATGTCTTGGAGATGTTCGGAAAACATGTCAACATTTGTGTATACATGCTCGTCATTTGTATGTTTATTTAATTTTCACAACGGAAAAGTATCTCTTAATGAGTCAACATTGACGCGATTTTCATTAATTTAGTAGATGTGATATTGCAAGTTGAAAAATAAATTTTTAAGTTACACGAGTTGAAATCACGTTTCACGTGGGTAATTACTGATAAGAGAATGTAAAAAGTGTTTTATTGCAAATAATGTAATTCTACAAAATAGCTGTTTTTAACTTGAATAATAATGTTTTGCGATTGTCTAGTATGGCTGAGAGTTGTGTCTGAGAAGTTTTGTGGTTTGACAGAATATTGAGTTGTTTTGATGTGAATTTTAAGAATTTAGATGTTGATGTCAAAATTGCGTTGGTTGTAATGAACTATGTATAAAAAAGGTATTCTTGCAATATTTTTGGAATTTCAACAAAATTCTAGATTTTTGAAGGGTTTTAACCTAAACATTATGGAAAAGTTAATAAGATAGCGTCTAAAATTTCTTGCATTGATAGCCATTTTTAATCAGATTATTGAACTGATAAAATAGTGGATAAAAAATTACACATAGCCAAAATTTTTACGGGGGTCCAAATTTTTTTTTTGTATTGAACAAAAAGTTTAGGGGGGATTTTTGTATTTAGGTGAAAACCTTCAAAAACCCTAGCAAAATGAAGAAATCTTTCCACGTTTCATGAAAAGGTGGGGGGGAGGGTTCTAGACCCCCTTTGACCTTCCTTTGGCTATACTTCTGACAAAAATGATAAAAAATGCTCAACATTTATGGGGCCGTTCACAAAGTACGTTACGCAAAAAAATGACTTTTTAGATCCCCCCTCCCCCCTTGCTACGCATGGTTACAAATTGTTAACCCCCCCCCCCCCCTGAACGTTCAAATTTTTTTTTCATTTTATAAAAAATGTTGGTATAAAATTTTTTAAATTTTTTTTTTTAATTTAACTATTTTTTTTAAATCCAAAATAAACTTTATAAGAAGATATCTATTGAAAAAAAATACTAACTAACTTTCTTTAACGCATGTATGAAAACTAAATTCATACATTTACATTAATTTTTTTATTTGATTACTATAAAATTATTATTGCTGATAGAACGTTACATTTTCAAATACCCCCCCCCCCCTCCTTGTTACAAATGGTTACACTTTTCCGAACCCCCCCTCCCCCCTAAAATGCGAACGTACTTTGTGAACGGCCCCTATCAACATTGGTCAAAAATCGATTTCATCGGTTCCACACTTTGGATTTTCAATTTAGGCAACCATTCAAAAATTACAAGATTTTGCCTATTCTCTATACCCTATGAAATTCTCACACAAGATGCTATAAAATGCGTCATGAACACACAAACTTCATAAGATAACCACTTCTACTTTCATTCATTTCTACGAGACGATGACGATAACGATGATTATTTGCTTAAATAAAGATTCACTCTTGGAATCATTCATTTCTTTTGTCGTGTGACAAAGCTGTTTATCTCACGTCTTTTCTTTATGAAAAGTGCTTTATAAGTGAAGAATAAATAAAATATATTCTATAATGTAGCTAATTCATTTCAATGTTCACATCATACTTACTGATCTAGATGTGATAAAACCCCATTATGCTTACATTATGATAAATTTGATTCACAAAGAAGTAAATATTTGAACTCATTTATTTATTTTTATCATCATGCTTGAAACTTGCGAAAGAAATGTGATTTTATTTAGTAAAATTATTTATAAAAGAAGTTTTTTTATTTAATTTAATCAAAGTTTATATTTTACTTCATTTCAGGGGCATCTTAAGAAATTGATGTGGTTTTTGTTGTCATTTTGACCCAGATCATCATCAAGGGCATTAGATTTTGTTGTTACATGGTTGTGGATTTTGGAATATATTAATGTGATCTGAATGCTAATGTTTAGATACTATAATTTGTTGATGACGTTATGAAGACTCAACATTAAAACAGTTGTAAAAACAGGTAATATTTTCTCAAAATTATTTTGCTAAATATTTCATAATTTTATGGATTCTTGCTTCATTTGATTTTTGACATACCTACTAGAATCTTCATAAGGTCGTTAAAAAAATTATAATCGTATGGTGTGAAAGACGGAAATTAAAGACCAACAATCTAAAAATTTTGTGCTTGTTGTCATAAAATTTAAATTCAATAAAGCGGATCCTCGATTTGAACAATTGTTTTGTTCCGGAACTTTTACATTTAAATCGAACTTATTAAAATCGATACGTATGAAAAATTACCGTTAAAAATGAAAATTTGAATTGTTGAATGGGAAATTTTTGGTTATTTAAATCAAAGCAATTTAAATCGAATCTGTTTAAATCGAGTCCCCCTGTAATTGTGAGTTGCTGATTTAATTTATGTAAAGTGTTGATTTAAATTTTATAATAATTTAACATAATTTAATTAAACATTAAATCAAATTTGTGACAATTAAAAAAAATTGTTAATAATTTTTTTTATCTAGAATATGTTACCAGATTTAATCTGTATAAACTTAATTGGTTTGTTTGATTAATTCTTTGATTAAATCAAAAGTCAATCATAACAAAGAAACTTGATCTCGTTTTATTTTAATAACAACCTAAGGGGCTGTTCACTTATGACGTCCATCAAAATTTTGGATTTTTAGACTCCCCTCTCTCTCTGTCACAATATTTTCATTAAAAAACTTCTATTGTTTAATACTGCACCACAGTCTCACACCCTCCCCCCCACTAAAAATCAGACATGATAAATAAACAACCCCTAAGATAATCGATTCAGCAACAAATTTAATTATTCAATTTTTAAAGTTCGTTAATACATCCACACGAAGCTCATAACTGCATTATATCAACCCACTTTTCATCAACTCTTTGCTCTTCATCAAAAATTTTCTATCTATGTTAATTTAAAGGAAATGAAGATTCAAATTAATTTTTACTTTTATAAAATATGCCAAAAAGTTTGTGCTTATAAAATTCTCTGCTGTATATTTTCGCACACTTTTTCTAAACTCTTCTTTTTATTGTATAAAATAAATTATTTTATTCGTACATTTAAAGAGTCATGAAGCGATAAATCATAATTGTACAGCACAACTCTTACTTTCTTTATGGCTTTATAGCAAAATTTATTATAATAAGTGAATTTAATTGTGAATGTCCTGTGTGGAGAATTTTTTTATTGTTAATTTGCTTTGCTTCTTCTCTTTCTTCTATGATTCTATTTATAGACATGTACAATGGCATTCCATGTAGACTGCTAAGTTATGTGACCTTGAACATGAAAGTATAGAAAAAATGTGAATTATCATGCTGTTGACGTTAAATTAATTGAAATAAATATAAAGTGGAATTTTTCGCAAAAAATCTACAATCCTCTACAATTAAAGACAAATTCTTTATTTAGTAATTTCCAGGAATTTTTGTTTAAATTTAATCCCATCTAAAAATCTCCCCATCAATGATCAACATAAAAATTTCATCAATCGACACAGAAAATATGTCGAGACCACCCACATTGTCGTTCTATTAACCTTTGAACTCACTTCTTGTTTTTTCCTCACAGTAATTAATTTTCAAAGTAATTCCTTAATGTAAATATTTTCTTGGTGGTGCGAACTGTAAAAAAGGGGTCATAAATCATAATTATCATTCTGACTCGATCTGTATTGCTGCTTTGGTATAAAATTATATAACATGTAATAAAAATAGGAAAAACTTTCATTTTCATAAAGAAAAGTCATCTGCTCTGTGTTAAATTAGTGTGTAAGTAGATTAGAGGGTTTAGAGCGCAGTTTTTGGGTCGTTCTTTATTTATTTATTCTAAAAAAAGGAATTTTTGCAACGCTAAAATTTTGGGGTTTAAAAGAATCAGGCGTAAGAACAATAACAAACTCTCAGACCTCCCTCCCCCCTCAGAGCTTTACGTGCTCTTTTGTGAATTTTTCAGAATTTTTGAGATGTATTGAGCATTATGGAGCTCAAGTTGGTTCATCTCAGGTTTATCATAATTTACTACTTTCCAAACCTTGCAAACCATCTACTTCCCATTATTCTAACATCCAGTCACTAACCAACTAGCACAAAATGAAGTCTAATCAAAAATATTGCTAGAAAACTCCAGAGTGACTTGAACTTATGCATTAAATTTCGATAAAATCATAAATTATTCCATCATTTACCATTTGTAAAAAAATTATTACAACAATACACGTGTCAAGCTCTAACTATAGCAATTAGACAAACAGAAGTCTAAAATTAAACGCAAATTATTTCCTCAATGACACACTTCACTTTCAATGTCGTTAGTTTCTTTACCTTTTAATTCTCTTTCATTTCTTTCAGTCTCTTCTTCTATGTTGTGCTTATTCTTCCACTATCATAATTCAATCGATTTAAAATATAATTTATAAATGTAAGTCTCATAAATAAATGATTCGATTGTGTGTAAATATTCAATAAATGCAACAAGTCATTATCATTTCTCGATTGAAAAAATATTTATCAATAAATTTGAGAGTTTAGAATGAATTGATGATACAAATTATTAACGCATTTAGTAAATTTTTGTCATTCTTTTCCATTTGAAAATTTTTATTTATTTATTTTTTTTTTGATGATATTAAAAATTTTTCCAAAAAATTTAGTCACATGTAATCCGCAATCAGAAATTTTCTAGTGGTTTGGGATTTATTTTTCAAAAAAAACCCCCCAGCAAATTGAAGAAAAAGAGAATAAAGTTTAATCCCAGACGCTTCTATATAACTCTTAGTACATCAAATTCCATAATGCACTGAGTTTGAACTTTGGATCTTAGTTATTTCGATATTGCGACAAAAATCCTGGGTTCAAAACTCCAAAGTGAAAAATTATCAATGATATTTACACAAAAAATTAATTTAATTTTTGTATAGGTTACAGACAGAAATGTCATAAAAAAGTCGTTTGAATGCGCTCCTATAGAATTTCAACTCTCAACCTTAATTCTCAGAGTCAATATTGGCATCATGCTTCTAGTTAGAAATAACGTTAGTCAATCCAACATTCCTCCAAAATAACTTAAAATTGAAGTGTTCGAAACAAAACTTCTACCTCAGAATTCAAGTGCTATTACAGAATTTGTAGAAACAATCATTACAATCAGGTTAGTGTTGATAAAACAAATCGTCAGCAAATTTCAATTATTTGCTTTGCTAAAATACCAGATCAATATTATAATTATTAACGTCAATATTAACATCATCATGATTAATTTCCAAGAAATCTCAATTTACCATTCGCAAGCAATTAAATCTAAAGCATAAGCACTTGCTAAATGTGCAAACAAAAATGAGTGTTTTTATTAATTATTGAGCGTTTGATTCATAAAATTAAATATTTAATGGATTTTTGACGAGTCAGACACTTTAAAAAGTTTTATTGACATTATTATGAGACTATAATGATAATCATAGCTGACATTGTGATTGTGACTACTTGTTCTCGATTATATACCAGTGAATAACGTGACTTTTCTTTTCTATTGAATTAACGATATCTAGAAGTGTTTGTAGTAGCAAATATCTTAGTCGGAAAGTTTTTCTACATTTCTTCCTCACGCGATCATCACATGAAGTTTCTCGCTACTCAGCAGATATAAACGAGCTGAAAAGCCTCTCGAACAAGCAACAAAACAGCAAAATTATTTGCAAATAAAGCGATGCGTCAGCAAAATTATTGTGGGCTGGAACAGTAACTGATAACTGCATTAGTAGTCAGTAAATATTTAACAATTATTAGATGTGTATATAAATGGATTGTGGAGTGCAACGATAATGATATTCATGTATAAAAAAGTATAAATAAATAAATTTGTTGCATCAAGTGTCATAAAAGTCATAGAACTAAATCGCTAAACTGGTTAAATGTGGATTTAAGTATGAAATACTTTGAAGTGTTTAGAGCGTCATTTATATCATATGACAAACTAGAATAAATGAGGGGGGGGGGGTCAAAATGTTTATTCGTAACATAACAAATTTCACGAACCCCCTAAGATGTCATTTCAAATTTCTTGTACCCAAATTAGCGGATAAACTGACACATCAAATCCTCAATTTACAAAAACCCACCATCCTTCCCGTTTCAACCTGTAAAACCAACAAAACTTTTTTGACCACCGCTTAAGCTTCATAATAAATTTTTCCATGTTTTATCATCATGCATGTTGATATCTGATTTCTAAGTAATAATTTATGGCACTAAAGTAGATCAGTGGTGGCTTATGATGTGATTGATTACATAAACCATAATTTATGATTCTGTTTATCCCGCCCGATTTTCTGTGTCAATTTTTTACGATTTCCTTCGATTAAATTGAGCTCATGAATGATATGATTTCTTTATCGTCCGATGACCTTTTGAATTTGAGAGGTATTGAAATTTCAAGTGCAGCTTGTTTACGTCTGGTGATTTTGGATATCGAAGGATTTTTTTTCTGATTTGAAGGAATTTATTTACATTTTTTTGATCTTTGAATTTGAAAGGAAATTCTTATTTAAATGTAGAATGGTTCAGAAGAGTTCAAATCAAGAGTTCAAATCAAGAGTTCAAATCAAGAGTTCAAATCAAGAGTCAAATTTTTGTATTTTTATTTTCATTGAAGATTGTCATTTTGTCTCATCTAGAATTGAAAATTTTCAAGCATTTTGGGGGCATTTATTTATTACGTAACACTCTAAGGGGGAGAGGGGGTGCACAAGTGTATGTTAAGGTTTATTGTTTTTGCACCGTGATTCTTTTGTTTTAAAAATGTTACGGAGTGGGGGGGGAGGTAAAAAACTCAAATTTTAGCATTTCGTAATAAGTAAACGGCCCCTTCCTGGTTTTGAAAGTCCAGAAATTTTTACTCAACATCTGAAAATTTTCAATCATTAAATTATTTTACAACTTTGCACTCATATCTAGTCACTAATTCCAAAAATCCATATTTTTATATTTTCCATAGCAATTCTTGAAAACTCACAAATTATTCCAACTCGTTCGATTTTATTTACAAACATACCAGTTCTCATGATGCTTACGAAGCAAACATTTCTCAATTTCGAAGAGTATTAAGTCATCCATTGGCAAATAAGACCATTAGAAGTTCATTAGAATTTATACAACAAATAATAAAGTAGAAAATACAGTAGCGTCCAAAAGTTTAGAAACAGTCACATTTTTGACGAATTTTAACAAAAAATCATACTTAAACATATGCAAATGAGCTCAAATTATCACCAGTTGTATATTTTTACATGAGTTATCATTGTGTAATTACAATTTATGCTATAATTAAGTATTTAAAAGATAACCATTAAAATTCAAAATGGCTGCGGTTCAAAAGTTTGGAAACGATATTTCAATAATTTTTTTCAGCCTTTACACATAGCTTAGACATGATTAAAGGCTTGTAACATAAAATATGTACTTTATTCTTTATTTTAATGTAAAAAAGTTTAAATAATACTATTTCTTTCATGCCTTATTTTAAATTTCAAAATGATATACATTTTTTCCAATCTTTTATAAAAAATTTAAGTTTAACAACATTAACTGATTATGTTTTATAGATTATTGTAAAGCATTTTTAAATATCTTTCAGGAAATATATAGTTTGTAAGGTTTACGTTTGGTTTTGAATAAAAAATTTAAGAAAATTTGACTTTTGTCGCTCAAATTTCACTACTTGCAAAAGTTTTTGTAAGTTTAATTTGTTAAATACCTTCAAACTATTAGATATTTTGATATCATTTTGTTGCATTTTGTCTCTACTTTACATTTTGGTGTGATTTATACTTTGTAATCGAGCGGTCAGAGATATATTTATTATTCATAAAACAATAACAATGGGCCTCAATAGGCATGAAAATATTTTTAATAAATTTTTTACTTAAATCACTATATACTTAGTAGTAGAGTGACTAAAGATTAATAAAACTACATATTATTGATTAAAAAAAACAAACCTATTTGATTAATTATGCCAATCAGAAAATTTTGACTAAAATATTTTCATGCCTATTGAGGCCCATTGTTATTGTTTTATAAATAATAAATATATCTCTGACCGCTCGATTACAAAGTATAAATCATACCAAAATGTAAAGTAGAGACAAAATGCAACAAAATGATATCAAAATATCTAATAGTTTGAAGGTATTTAACAAATTAAACTTACAAAAACTTTTGCAAGTAGTGAAATTTGAGCGACAAAAGTCAAATTTTCTTAAATTTTTTATTCAAAACCAAACGTAAACCTTACAAACTATATATTTCCTGAAAGATATTTAAAAATGCTTTACAATAATCTATAAAACATAATCAATTAATGTTGTTAAACTTAAATTTTTTATAAAAGATTGGAAAAATGTATATCATTTTGAAATTTAAAATAAGGCATGAAAGAAATAGTATTATTTAAACTTTTTTACATTAAAATAAAGAATAAAGTACATATTTTATGTTACAAGCCTTTAATCATGTCTAAGCTATGTGTAAAGGCTGAAAAAAATTATTGAAATATCGTTTCCAAACTTTTGAACCGCAGCCATTTTGAATTTTAATGGTTATCTTTTAAATACTTAATTATAGCATAAATTGTAATTACACAATGATAACTCATGTAAAAATATACAACTGGTGATAATTTGAGCTCATTTGCATATGTTTAAGTATAATTTTTTGTTAAAATTCGTCAAAAATGTGACTGTTTCTAAACTTTTGGACGCTACTGTAGATTATAGAGTCTCTTTTGTGAATTGAGTGTAAAGATTCGAGATATACGAGACTACGTATAGCATGTAGTTATGTTTACTAGATTCCAATGAATATTCAAACATTAAGTACCCGAGGAATCAATATTATCGAAAATTCAAATTGGAGGAGAAATACTCAAACTAAAATGGCTTAAAATGGAGAATTGAATTTTAAGTTTGAATAGAATTTTCCCGAGCGACAATCTGAGGCAATGGCAGCCACATGGCAGCCATCACACTGCCTTGTCATTTGACAGGCAGTTACAAGGCACTGCCATGAACTACATCGCCATTTGACTGCCATGTGATTGCCATAAAAACACATGATTTTTCGAATTTTGGTGGCTGCCATATGACTGCCTTATGACTGCCATAAATTTTTTCGTGACTATGATATACTTCACAAGCGTTAGCAGAAATCACTATTACAAGTCAAATTTTATTTTCATACAATTTCAAGATATTTTTAATAAATATCTTAAGTGGACTCAACTGAAGTTAGCCGGAAAATCCCAGCCGGAATTTCGGCAGACCATTTCGGCAGACCGTTTCGGCCGAAATTTTAATATTAATTTTTTCAGTTATCCGCCTTATTTTTTCGGCCGACCAAATTTTTTCGGCAGACCAGATTTTTTGCTGACGGATTTATTTTTATGGATTTATTTTTTTCGGCCGACTAAATTTTTCGGCCGACCAGAATTTTTCGGCAGACCAAATTTTTTCGGCAAACCAAATTTTTTCGGCAGACCAACTTTTTTCGGCCGACCAAATCTTTTCGGCCGACCAAATCTTTTCGGCCGATCATTTTTTAGCGCATTTTCCTCTTGGGAAAAGGACGCTATTATCCGCACTTTGTCCGTCCGTCTGTCCGTCCGTCTGTCTGTCTGTCTGTCTGTCACCGCATCTCCTCCTCAGGGTTAAGCTTTTTTGATGCGGTTTTTGGCTTAAAATGTGTGTAGTATGTCTGGCTAGAGTTGGCGAAAAAATCAGCACGAATGGTCACTTCCTCTGCTGGAACCAGCGTAAAAAGTACCAAAAATGCCATTTCTTTGTATGTGTTAGTGTGGTCGAATGCACTAAAATGTTGACTTTTCAAAACCTTAGCTGTCCTCGGTTCAAATCCCACCGATGACAAATTTTTTTTTTGCTTTTTTTGATACTTTTTTGATTTCTAATGAGATATAATATTGAATAATGTCATAATTTTCCATTTCCACAATTTTCCCGAGTTTTTCCGAGGACTTTTGTTAAAATTTTTAATATTTTCATAGATAATTACTTTTTTCATATTTTTTGATATTTTTATTGTTTAATTTTCTATTTTCATGGATTTTTCATAGTTTTTCCGGAAAATTTTGTGAAAATTATAAAAATATACGTTTTTATAAAAAAAACTCATTAATATAAATAATCAAATTGTCAAGTGAATATTTCAAAAAAATGAACAGCAGTAGTGTAATTGGAAGAGCGCGCGACTCCTAATTTGAAGGTCATTGGTTCGATCCTAGCCCGCGGCTGATTTTTTTTGCTTATTTTTATTTTATTCTTAAATTCTATGTCGCGTATGATAACTTTTTATTAAATATCTATAAATTTTAAATTTCTGGTAAATAAAGAATGGTTATAGTTAAATATTAGGCTTTATACTTTTAGGGTTTTAATTCTTTGTGTATTTACTGATCGCGGAAAATGCGCTTTCGTCGGTCACGAGTGACCACCGTTATACTAGTTAATTAATGAGATTTGAACACAGGAGCTTTGGGAGCAAAAAAAAAACTTCTTTCTAAACACTTAAGCCAATACTTAAAATTTTTATTTTTCTAGTGTTTGGCTAAATGACATATTTAAATGATAAAATATTTTATAACATAAAAAATTCATATTTATTATTTTGTAGAAATTATATACTTCACAAATCACTATTATTTTTTAAAAAAAAAAATATTTCGGCAGACCAAAACTTTTTCTAAATTTTTTTTTTTTCCCCAACTCTAATTTTTCACATTTGGTTCTTATAAATAAATTTGTTCGTAGAGGTTCACAAAAAATTAGGCTCATTGGAAAATTGGAATTTTCAGCTTCTTTATTTGAACGCTTTCAGAGAAGAACGTGATAGAAAAAACCGGCCATTTGAAATTTGAAAATTGCTAACCGATTTTTGCAAAACAAATGCCTAAAAAATTTTGTTTATAAAGAAAAATTCAATTTGTCATACTTTAATATTATTGATTTAACATTTTAATTGATATTTTAATAACATTAAAGTATGACAAATTGAATTTTTCTTTATAAACAAAATTTTTTAGGCATTTGTTTTGCAAAAATCGGTTAGCAATTTTCAAATTTCAAATGGCCGGTTTTTTCTATCACGTTCTTCTCTGAAAGCGTTCAAATAAAGAAGCTGAAAATTCCAATTTTCCAATGAGCCTAATTTTTTGTGAACCTCTACGAACAAATTTATTTATAAGAACCAAATGTGAAAAATTAGAGTTGTGAAAAAAAAAAAAATTTTAGAAAAAGTTTTGGTCTGCCGAAATATTTTTTTTTTAAAAAAAAATAATAGTGATTTGTGAAGTATATAATTTCTACAAAATAATAAATATGAATTTTTTATGTTATAAAATATATTATCATTTAAATATGTCTGTAAAATAGAATGATCATAGCAATCATGATCAAAAATGATCAATCAATAAACTCGAACAAAAACATAAAGACGTGTAAAAGTTTTTGAAATAAAAAATAAAACATGGCGCAGCTGTATGTAAGCATAGAGAAGTTTAATTTTGAGGCTTCATCGTTGAAAAAGGAATGGAAACGGTTTTCATCGGAGTTCCAGTCATATTTGATAATCAACGGTCTCAAAGAGAAGTCAGAAGAAATCAAATTAAATTATTTAAAACTTCTAATGGGTTATGAATCTGTGAATATCATCAACAATTTATTGCTAACAGAAGCTGAGAAGCAGAGTTTGGAGAAAGTTTTAGAAGCTCTACAAAATTATTTTTCACCGAAAACAAATTTCTTCATTGAGCGTTTGAAGTTACGCAATCGCGTTCAGAAAGAAGGTGAATCAGTTGAGAAATTCATCAACAGTGTTCAAACGCAAGCTGAGGATTGTGAATTCAATAATTTTAAAGAAGAAGCTATTCGTGATCAAATTCTGTTTGGTCTGAAAAACCAAAATCTGAGAGAGAAAATTATCTTATCTGAAGAAAAGTCATTGCATGCTGTTATTAGCAAGATAAAGGTTTTTCATCATAATCAGCAACAATTAAGAGAATTGTCAGCAGACAAAGCTTCAGTGAGTCAGAAATCGGACTTCATACATCACAAGCAAACGACAACTTCGAGCGTAAAGACTTCGCAAGTTATAAGAAACTATGAAGACGAGAGTTTGATAGGCGCTAAGAAGAAGGAGAAGGTCATTGCAGTTGATGAACGCGTGAACAGTAAGTCTGCAAAGACAATTAATTGTGATATGTTGAATAGGGATGGCAAAAATATTTGGTATAAAAAATTACTTGTGCACGATAAGATGGTTAATTTTAAATTGGATACAGGCTCTCAGGTTAATACTATTAGTGTTGATATTTTCAAAAGTTTAGGAAAGAAGTTTAAAATAGAGAAGAGTAACATATTGTTAAAAAGTTATTTTGGTGAAGTAAATCACCCTGTAGGAAAGACAGTAATTCCAATTAAAATGAATAATAATATTTTTCTAGAAGAATTTGTAATTATCGGTAAAAAACAGAACCTTTATTAGGCCTTGAATCATGCATCAATCTGAAACTTATATCTCGTTTAGATTCATTACAGTTGAATCAATTATTATGCTCTGAAAAGCAAAAGGATAAGTTTACAGATTATTATAAAAAGCATTCACAGGT
Source organism: Chironomus striatipennis (assembly GCA_026123125.1). Lineage (NCBI taxonomy): Eukaryota > Metazoa > Arthropoda > Insecta > Diptera > Chironomidae > Chironomus > Chironomus striatipennis. Next base: position 40,708,210 of record CM047393.1, on the reverse strand, counting down.
TTAGGAAAATTTGAAAAACCTCTGAAATTAAAACTTAAAGAAAATGCCATTCCGGTTGCAAATCAGAACCGTCGTATTCCATTTAAATTGAAGAATAAACTTCGTAATAAATTGAATGAAATGGAAGCGTTGGGAATTATTTCTCGGGTGCATGAGCAACGTGAATGGATTAATAGTATTGTTGTAGTTGAAAAAGGAGACAAGATTAGAATTTGTATTGATCCTAAACATTTAAATCAGTCATTAAACAAATTTCATTTTCCCATACCTTCACTTGAAGAATTAAAGCAGGATTTGAAAAGATTCCAAATATTTTTCTGTTTTAGACTTAAAGGATGGGTTTTGGCATATAGAATTGGATGAAGAATCTAAAAAATTATGCACTTTCAGTTCTCCTTTTGGTTTATGGCAATTCAATAGAATGCCATTTGGTATAAATATAGCTTCAGAGATTTTTCAAAAATACATGACAGATAATTTTGGTGATTTGCCTGGTGTGAAGTTTTATATAGATGATATTATAGTAACAGGCAAAACGCTTAAAGAGCATGATGAAAATTTAGGAAAATTAATGGTTAGGGCATTAGCCAAAGGTGTGAAATTTAATGAAAAGAAATTACAGTTCACACAAAGTTCAGTGAAATTTTTGGTCACATTTTTTCGATGAATTCAGTTCAAGTTGACCCAGAAAGAATTTCAGCAATTGATAAAATTCCAAATCCTAAAAATATAGAAGATGTACAAAAGTTTTTAGGAGTAGTTAATTATATTAGAGATTTCATTCCGAATTTACCTTCATTAACTGTAAATATTCGTAATTTGTTAAAAAAAGATAGCGAATTTTTGTGGCTTGAAAATCATCAAGCTGAATTTGACAATATTAAAGATGTAATTAAAAATGTTACTGCATGCACAACTTTCGATGAAAACATGCCAATAATTTTAGAAACCGATGCTTCGTCATACGGTTTAGGTGCATGTTTAAAGCAAGGAGATAAAATTATTAGTTTTGCTTCACGATGTTTATCAGATACAGAAAAGGATTATGGTCAGATTGAAAAAGAATTTTTGGCAGTTTTCTTTGCATGTAAAAAGTTTCACAATTATATTTATGGAAGAAAAGTAACCGTAATATCTGACCATCGTCCTTTAGAAAGCATTATTAATAAGGACATTAGCAAAATTGGCTCTAAACGTCTACAGCGCATTAGATTGAAATTGCATAAATATGACATAGAGTTAAAGTATAAATCAGGTAAAAGCATTCCAGTAGCAGATTATTTATCTCGTTATGTCTCAGGAAAAACTTCAACTAATTTTGAGGAGAATTTCATGAAGCAAATGGTTCATTCCGTTAATATTAGTGATGATAAGTTAAAAGTTTATCAAGATGAGACAGATAAAGATAGTGAATGTTCTTTGTTGAAAAAATACTTTGCTGAAGGTTGGCCTTCAGATAAATCGAAAGTTGCGGATGAAGTAAAATTTTATTTTAAAATGCGCAATGAGATTTACGTTTCTGATGATTTGGTTTACTATCAGGACAGAATAATAATTCCCAAATCATTAAGAGAAAAAGTTCTTGTTGATCTTCATGAAGGTCATATGGGAATAGGGTTTCTGAAAAACCGCGTTTTTAGAGAACCGCGGTTTTGCGGTTTTCAATAATTCTAAAAACCGCGGTTTTCGCGGTTTTTGCGGTTTTCATACAAATGTATGAAATTTTTAAAAAAAAAATCAAAATTCGAATTTTCATACACAAATCTTTAAATTTTGATGAATTCCTCTTAAAAAAACTAACCAAAAATTTCGATGGACATAAAAAATTTTAATTTTAATTTTTTGATCTAATTTAGGGTAAAAAATATTGAAATTTGCACAAAGCGAACAAATTTTTTTAATAGCCTATAATTTTCATTGGAAGCAGTGTTGATTTCCCAAATTTTTCCCAGAACTTTATTTGGTTACCATATTTTATTTTATTCAATCTTGAAAACAGTTATTTTTGCAGCATAAAGCATTAAAAAACGTCTTGACATTTAAATATTGAAATTTGTACAAAAAATATTGAAATTTTTACAAACAAATAGGGTAAAAAATTTATTTTTCCGGACAAAATTGCACTTGCAAACTTTGAAGACTAAAAAACTCTTATCTCAAGCAATTTCTATTTCACAAATTGAACTGATGTTGTAAAGCAACATAGTCAGTATCTGTTTCAATTATTTTATCTTAATTTCATGCAATGGAAGTTTCTAAAAATTTGATTTAATGTTGAATTTTATTTATCCGGACAAAATTCTATTTTTCCGGACAAAAAATTTTATTTTTCCGGACAGTTTTGAAAAGTTAGCATTGAAAAATTTTCTTTGAAAAAATGCCAACAAACAATATTTTTAATTAAAAAAAGCTGAATTTAAAGTTCAATAAGGATGAATGGATACACTTTTACAATGTTAAGCCTGGCCTTGTCATGAAACATAACTTTCTTCTATATAAACTTTAAAAATTTTAATTCCTCTAAATTTTTCGACAATTAGGACAAACTTTCCTTCCATGCCTCAACCTTCTCTAGTCTTACGACGTTTCTGATTTTGTTGCAGAATAAAATCACAGCAGTTCCTTCATTCAGTATAGTAATTTTTGGAATAAAATTAAGATGTTAAATAAAAATAAATAAATAATCTTAAAAGACGATTTTAGCTGATTTGGGATATTGGATCAAGACATTGAATGTATGCCAGTATGCAGACATATCATCGAACCACCCTAAAAATTATTAAAAAAATCCAAAAATCAAAGATTTAAAACGAAATTTCATTTATTTAAAAATTAGTTGCTGCAATAAATAGAGACATGAGAACAGTAACAGTATAGCTTGAAAATTGCTTCTTGATCTTCTTAACTCGTTGTTAAAAAAAGTCGTTTTATTGATTCATACACATTTTGATGGACTTTTTGGAAAACTTGATGACAATGCTGAATTTTCATGTTTTTAGTCATTTCCAGTTATTTATTTATTTAAAAGGCTCGATTTAGATCAAATTTTGTGCAGTTTTCAGCCGTTTTTAGATGAGAAAATTGTAAAAAATGTCCAAAAATTTCAATGACGATTTAGATTAAAAACCGTCCGGAAAAATAAAATTTTGAAAAATTTTGTCCGGAAAAATAGAGTTAAATTTTTAACTCATTAAAATTGTAATATCAAGTTAATGGCTTACTAACTGCGATCAAGCTAAATTGAATTTAAAACTACAAATCTTTAGCTATGATTTAAGCTTAATAAGTTAAATCAATTCTCTTCCTTAATATGAATTTTTTCACTCACAAGATTTGGTAATATTTGTATGGAAATCGATTTTTTAGAATTTTGACTCTTATGACAGTTCCATTCTTGACAAAATTATTTCGAAATTGTGCTTTTCAACATTAACAACATGATTCAGGTCTAAATTTAATTTTTAAAGGCAAGAATTTTGTGAAAATTAATTTTTTTGTTTTTTGAAAACTGTCCGGAAAAATAAATCGTCCGGAAAAATAGATTTTTTACCCTATTCTCACGACTTTTGCACCCAAAACTTGGGGAAAATTAAATTTTTTGCAGTTCTTTTATTTGAAGAAATTCTACAATATCTTGAGCTGCTTATTAGTCCTATAAATTAAATTTATTTAATTTGTTTATACAAAAATATGTAATTGAAATTCTTCAACGCTTACTATTGAAAAAGTGTCCAAATTTCAATATTTGAAATGAGACGGACTATTCTGGAAATGCATTGATTTGTTCGGCAAGAGTTTAAATAATCGTAAACTACAATCTCCGATCAAACCCATAAGACCTTAACATGCGAACCAAAATGTCTTCTTTGTCAATTATTGCATATTCGAAAATTTTACAAAAATTTTTTGATGATTTTGTTCGTACAAATTTCAATATTTCTTGCCTTATATGATTTTTCGTGAGTTTTGGGTTTGAAAAAACAAAAAATAACAATAAAGTAAAAAAAATTACTTTCATAAAAATTTTTCTTGTAAGTTTTCTAAATTTTTAGTATAGAAAGTTCTAAAACTGCGGTTTTTCACCCAAAACCGCGGTTTTTTAAAAACCGCATTTTTAGGTCAAAAAGTGCGGTTATGCGGTTTTGCGAAAACCGCAATCAGAAACCCTATATGGGAATTACAAAGACATTGCGTTTTGCCAAAGAATCAGTTTATTGGCCATCACTTAACGTTAGTATTGAAAACTTGATTAATAGTTGCGAAGAATGCAACAAGTTTCAGAGATCAAATAAGAAGGAACCAATAATTCAACACGAGATTCCTCTTAGATCATTTGAAAAAGTAGGATGCGATATCCTGGAGTTCAATGGAAAGAATTATCTCGTTGTCATGGATTACTTCTCAAAGTGGATCTCATGTAAATATTTAAGTTCGAAGAATTCGAGCACAGTCATTTCTAAATTTATTGAGATTTTTACTGAACATGGCTTTCCAAAAACAATAATTGCAGATAATATGCCGTTTAATTCTTTTGAGTGTAGGAGTTTTGCCCAAGAATGGGATATTAATATTGTAACTTCTAGTCCACATTATGCACAATCAAATGGTCTTGCAGAAAAGGCTGTAGGAATAGTTAAGAATATGATGAAGAAGTGCATTGATTTTAATAGAGTATTGGTAGCTATTTATAATTATAACAATACTCCATTAGCTGATATTGACTTGTCTCCAAGTCAATTATTAAATAACAGGAGAATGAGAACAAAAATTATCATGAAGGATAGTTTATTGAAACCCAAGATAAATCACAATTTAGGTGAAAAGTTCGATAGGAAACAGCAGAAAACTAAGTTTTATTATAATCGCAATGCTTATGAGCGAGAAGATTTTGATTTAAATCAGAAAGTTTGGGTTCAATTGCCTAACAACACTTGGTCCAAAGGACTCATTGTAAATAAATGTTCAGAGCCTAGATCGTATGAAGTTTGTATGGATAATAATAGAATTCTTAGACGTAACTCAAAATTTTTGCGAGTTGATAAGTCAGTATCCAATCAAATTAATCATCAGAAATGCATTAACTCAGAGCAGTACAGGATTAATTTAGACAATTATTTTGCGGAAGAGTCACTACATGATCTACCTCTGAATTCAAACGCAAATATCACATCTTCCATATCTCAACAACCATCAACATCTATGCAAAACATATCGAACCAACCACTGCTCCGTCGGTCATCGAGAATCCCGAAACCAGTTCAAAGGTTGGGAGCTTCATAAGAGAAGGGAGATGTAAAATAGAATGATCATAGCAATCATGATCAAAAATGATCAATCAATAAACTCGAACAAAAACATAAAGACGTGTAAAAGTTTTTGAAATAAAAAATAAAACAATGTCATTTAGCCAAACACTAGAAAAATAAAAATTTTAAGTATTGGCTTAAGTGTTTAGAAAGAAGTTTTTTTTTTGCTCCCAAAGCTCCTGTGTTCAAATCTCATTAATTAAAAAATGATCGGCCGAAAAGATTTGGTCGGCCGAAAAGATTTGGTCGGCCGAAAAAAGTTGGTCTGCCGAAAAAATTTGGTCTGCCGAAAAATTCTGGTCGGCCGAAAAATTCTGGTCGGCCGAAAAATTTAGTCGGCCGAAAAAAATAAATCCATAAAAATAAATCCGTCAGCAAAAAATCTGGTCTGCCGAAAAAATTTGGTCGGCTGAAAAAATAAGGCGGATAACTGAAAAAATTAATATTAAAATTTCGGCCGAAACGGTCTGCCGAAATGGTCTGCCGAAATTCCGGCTGGGATTTTCCGGCTAACTTCAGTTGAGTCTTAAGTGGCACAGAACTTTAATTAGTTTGTGCTCGCTTCAGAACTTAAGTCTTAACATGACTTAAGTTCATTTTCCATGATTTTCCATAGATTAATGTAAGATATAAAATTGATAAACGGTCATTAGAAATTTGAAAGAAAAAAATTATAGCAATTTTATACCAGTTTTTGCTGCCACCAAACCTGCCATGAAGGCGTTCAGAAGGCAAGGCAGTTTTGTGGCGATGGCAGCTCCAAGGCAGCCTTGGAAGCGGTAAAATCGACATCATGTGCTGCCATCAAGGCAATAATGCAGCCATATGGCACTCAACAACTGCCGCCACTCAAGGCAGATGGCAAATGGCAGCGTCTTATGGCTGCATTATGGCTGCCATGAGACACATGATTGTCGCTCGGGTTTGTAAGCAAAATTAAGGGATCGTTTGTGACTCTTTACCAGGTTATAACGATTTTTGAATACAATTTTGAAAAAGATTATATGAAGTGTAACTAAATCTTAATCCCCCTTTCCTAAGCATTCTGAATTTTATGAACAAAGGATACAAATGTATGTCTTTAAAACGATTTTAACATGCATTGCTCGGGTCAGTCGTATAGCAATAACGGCATTTATTTGCCAACATTATATTAAAATAAATAAAAGTAAATATAATGATAAATGGGTTTTATGAGTTATTAATCAGGATTAAACGTATCAGAATACACTGAATGAGTTAGAAGGTTTTAAATCATTAAAAGGATAATAATAGCAAATATTAATTGATAAATGTCTTTAATAAATATATGTGAATAATATAGAATTTGTGCTGTTTTATTTTATTTAGTTTTCATGCTGTTTGTAGAGTTTTTGTTTGATAATTTGTGGTAAAAACCTGGAAAAACCTTTATTATTTATACAAATAATATATTTTTGTAGAATTGAATCATAAGTGTTGCTTTTTATTTGAAGTGTCCACCATTTAGAAAAGAGGATTGAGTGATGTACAACATTTTGGTCTAAGCCTAATAAATCTTATCTAAGCCTAATCTTAGCCTAATAAAAATGAATACCCTAAAAATTTAGTAAAAATTAAATAATCTTAACAAATTTTTGAATGCTTTTAATTTTATATCTAACCAGAAAAGCAACAGTCGGATAATCGAGACAAAATCTGGCACCAAGTCGTAGGAAGATCAGCACCACTCCAGTTTAAATTTTTATTCCAGATTGGTGCTAGATCCACGGCTTGGTGCAGGATTTCATCTCGATTATCCGATCAGTGCATTCTGGATAACAATTCAAATTTATCCCAGAATTAAAGTGATCGAGAAATATTGGTTATAGATTTCGAGCCCACAAAAATTTACTGATTCTCTGATTAATTGCGTTTCCGAAATCTATGATTGACCTATTTTTTAAAACTGTTTAGCTATAATCATTTTTGCATGATAATTGACACGTCTGATAAATATAATTATCGTGGTTATTTGAAAATTCTAAAATTTAAATTAATTGTTTAAAAAACATAGCAAAGTCTAAAAGTTTAATTTCAATCAAGAACATCAAACTTAATTTCTTGTCACGCATGAATCATTCTTGTTTCATAGTTTTGTAATTAAACAACAACTGCTTTTGCTGGTGTTAAATGCTAATGTGTTTAAATATTTTGATTGTATATAACACAACAAAGTATCTAGATCTTAAATTATTTACACATCTGACATGTCACACTAGAATTAAAATAATTGAAAAAATTGTTCTCAACAGAAAAAACTTTTTGGAACGGATTATACTTTGTTAAATGACTTTTAACCTCTATTTTGACACAAAACTTAAGAAAAGTCACTAAACGTTCAACTTACCTCTTAATCCTGAATTTTATGAGTTTTCATATTCTATTTTGCTCAAAATAATCATCGAGAGAAAAAATCTCAAAGTCAATGTCTTAATCTTTATTGTTTTCCATCCACTTGAAGACGACACGTTGAATGTAAAAAATTCTACCAACAAAATGTCTAAAGCTTCACAAGAGCTTTACAACTTAAATCAAGAAAATTTCATTTCTCTTTACTCTCAGAAATTAATCCATACATGACATGTGAAATTAATAGAATTTTTTGAGTACAATTCAGTTTAAAACAAGACAAAAAAATAAGAATGTGAAGAGCAGAATTGAGTTTTAAAAACCATTGACGTCTATAGAAAACCCAGCAACATAAATCTCGAATGAATGAAACTTTTTCTTTGAATAAATCATGAAATACAGACAATAAAAGTGGTTTTCGAATGATGGTTTGCGGATATAACAGATGCAGAAGAGGATGTTTGGTAAAATTTCAATAAATTTTGTTTTTTGACCGTTACAAATTCTAACATTTTCAAAAAATTTTTAAGTATTTTTTTAAAATGAATGTTAAAAAAGACCGTTACAAATTCTAAAATTTTCAAAAAAATTTTAAGTGTTGTTTAAAAATGAACGTTAAAAAAGAATTTTTAAATTTATCTATGGGAACAGTTTTTTTACTCAAATTGTAGCCACTTTTAAATAGCTTAAAATTTAATTATTAAATCAATTTGAAAAATTGATTAGTCCTTGCTATTTACATATAGCTAGCATATCTACAGCTCTATCAAGCTCCACACTCAAACAAATGCGTATCAATCACTCAAAACCGTGATGATTTTTCAATTTACCTCATCCATACCGCCAACATCAGATTATACATACGCTCATGCAATGAAAAGCCATCAATCATGCCTTAATCGATGAAAACTTTTTTTTCACCAATATAACCTTTTATTGAGCATATGCTGTCGGCACCAAATTAATATATTTTTATTTTCTCTTATACACGTATCATTATAAAACTGTATTGGGTATAAATAAAATATTTACATTTCAATTAAGTATATTCATTATGCATATAGAACCGGGAATAAATATCAGGAAAAAAAATTTAATGACATTAATTTAAAGTGTCATTTAATTAAAACAGAGAAAAATGATTTTGTAGATGAAAGAAATTTTACGTTTAATTGTTGATTTTTGTAATGCACAAATAAACTATAGATGAAGGTAGAGCTACAAAGGAAGTGGAAACTTCATTATGTACATTTGTTTTTCAATATGACTTTTAAATTTATGAAATGGGAATTTTTCTAGGACATTTTGAAAATAAAACTGCAAAAATCTCTAATAAATTAATGAAGCTTTGCTTTCTAATCAACAAAGGACTTTAAACTCAAAAATAACAAGAACTATTCCCATAATATCAGTTCTAATTTTTCAAAAATTTTCGCATTAAAAGTTCAAAAGCTTTACTAAAAGCAAGCACTTACACTTTTGCATAGGTCAGTGATTTCTTAACATTCTAGCGATTAATTCAGTTATGACGCATTGACTTTTATTACCATCAAGATGAGCTTTTATGATGGAAAAGATTAACGTTGGTGCTAAGCGCGGGGTTTTGATGGATAATAATTTGAATAATTGGAAAAATGTGACAAACTTGAATGAGCCAAGGATAATGGAGATGATGAAGAAGATTTTTTATGGCAGATGATTTGAAATTAGAAATCAAAAATGCAAAAATCGTGATGGCAATTTTTTTGAATAAAATTGGATGAGATTATTAAGTTATTACGAGTAAATTGTATTCCATTTTGGAAAAAAAATTAAAGAAAAATTTTATTCACTTTTTTTGCCTAGGGAGTCGTTCATTTCGTGCGTTGCGCAAAAAACGACTTTTTAGACCCCCTCCCCTCCCTTGTTGCATTTTTTGAATGATTTTTTTTCTTTTGTTTGACCTGCTACAAAATCCTAGACCCCCTCCCCCCTAAAAAGCGAACTTACTAAGTGAATGGCTCCTTATGATGGCTAAGTTTTGTATTTCTTCAGTAAAAATGATTTTATATTTAGTTTTATCAAAAATAACAATAAAGTTGTTGTATATTAAAAAAAGAAGTTTTTTTCTTTATTAATGCTGCAAAGCTATTTTCTTTGTAGATTCTGAAATTTTGGACTTCAGGTTGCATAAGTTAAAGGAACTTAAAAAATAAATATTTTATTTAAAATTATATAAAATAAAGACAATTTTTTTTTCTAGTTAAAATTATGGAAAATTACTTTGTAGGTTATTTGAAAAAAAGAAACTTTTTTTTTTTTAAAAAAAATTGTATTCGAAAAGTTTATTTAAAGTTCATTGCATTGTCAATACAAAAACTTGCATCTCCTTTCCATCATTAACGAAAATATGAAAAATAAAAGATTTTTTTGGCACTTTGAATGAACTTTTCTGAAAGGAAGGATAATTAAAAAGTATTTTTCCTCTCGACTTGCCTTTTCAACGCATGCACAACAAAGGCATTTTGCAGCAGGAGAAGCAGCAAAATAGAAAATCATAAAAGTATTTATGAATTCTTTTTCATCACAATTTGCTTTTTGTTGCCATCAACTTTTATGTACGGCTTGATATGTGCACATCTGATTCAAAATAAAAAAATATATATAAATGAAAAGAATCACATTTTTTGAATCTAGAGTATAAACTTTTCTCTTCCTTTTTGTCATTTTATCACATACACTTGCAGTTTGGATTGCAATAAGGAACAAAAAAAGGCGAATTTCCTTTCAAAATTGCACACAAAATAAGAAAAAAAAGAGGAAAAAGACTTATGTTAAGTTTATGAATATTTTAGTACCTTTACGAGTTATACTTTTACGTTGATGAGATGTGGAAGATTTGAAGAACGTGGTCTAATATTACAGAGGGTCCTTGATTTTTAATATGTTTTGTTCCAAAATTTTTCTATTCAAATTGAATTTATTCAAGTTTTGATTTGAAGAATTACCATTAAGAATAAAATTTGAATTTCTGTATGGGAAATTTCTGGAGAAACTTTTGTTTATTCAAATCGAGCCTGTTCAAATCGAAGAACCCCTGTAACATTAAAATTCAGGATGAAATTCCATCAAAGTCAATGACTCCTAATAGCAACATTTTCTTTAAATAAAGACTTTATTAGACACAAAATAAGCACTTTTAAAACAAGATAAAAAGCTTTCCAAACTTTAATCGAAAGTTACTCCCAGACATGATTGACATTTTTTTCTTCTGTAACATGAAACAAAAGAATGAACATGCGACACATTGATATTGTTAGTACTTCACATATTTGTGCTGAGTATTGTGCGTCACATTGAATCAATTGAACAGTTTTTCTTCGTCAAAATAGGATTTGAAATTATATCACGTACGGTGATACTGTAAGTCAGTATCACTTACTTCTTTTCTCCTTTCATTTCTTCGTCTTGCTTCTTTTTTTACGTTTTCATTTTTCTTCACTTCGATTTTTTTTCTTGCTAATCTCATTCCCTTTTTATAGATTTCCTTTCTTCTTTTTTATTCCTGAACGTTTGGAAATGTCGAAATGAATGGATGGTAGAAAGGCAGTTGGGATGGTGTGTATGGTGAAAAGGGTTTTAAAACGCAGTTCCTTAATGCATTTTCCTAGTTTTTGCAATTTAAATCGCAGCAATCATAAAAAAAACATTTTTTCTGGATTTTTTGATAAAAATTTTCGGCCAATTTGAAAGTCCCAAATATATTGGTTTAATTAGAGTTGAAGCTGTATACATGAATATATTTAACGATGAGTCGATCAAAACTCTAATTGCAGATAAAATTCAAGTTTCACTATAAACATCTTAAAATATAGAGGTAAGTTAAATGTCCTATCATTAAGTTTCAACTAGAACCGACCAGAATCCGTCTGTTCCGAATTTTGAATGATTACATTGTACATATATTAAATTTTTTGGAGAAATGAATAGATTTATTACCGAAGTCGGGTTCGGATCTCTTAGAACCCTATCCCTCCTCCTAGCTACCTGCTTTTAAGTTTATTAAGCCAGTCTTGTGCACATAATATAAACAAATAACGAATATTTACAGCATATGAATTAACAGACGGCACCGCATTTTATTTAGTTTAAAGTAATTAATTTCAAATATAAAATAAAAATCCAGCATTATCAGCTTGTTTATTTTGAACTTTTAACGTCACTTGACAACTTTACTATTTCCTTGGACAAATCGATAAAATACCAGCAACACCACTACGCCCACAAGATAAATAGAGCACTAAAGAGTGTATTGAAATTCAATTTTTAAACATACCATGAAATAGATATATTTTCACTCACATCACACGTACTATTATATTCTCATTCCGTATAGCAGGAATTGTATGCAGTTGATTTCAATTTTTTATTGACATGAAAATGGAACGACAGTTTTCAATTTTTTATGTGTTAAAATGAGTGTTTAAGGATTCATGAGCACCTTACTCATATGCGGATATAGATAGATGAATGTATGCATGGATGTATATAAAATATATTCATTTAATGTCAATTTAAAATAAAACATAAACGGTATATGTACGGGATAAAAAAAAGAGAGAAACATAACCTAAAACATTCTGTCATTTTAACCACTTTTTTACGGTTTTTTAAAAATTTAATCAACTTTTCAATTTTTCATGCCATAAAGAGCAAAAAGGATTACATATAAATGGAAGAAAATGAAGAATGGGTGGAAGTGCGAATGGCAAACATAGAAGAAGTAGTGAGAATGGAATTTTTTTCTTGTTATTGTCATTTTACAAGTGGGGATCTCGAGAAGAGACTTATGCTCTTGTTGTGTACACTTACTCTACAAATCATTATTTGAATTCCTTGAAACTCTATATTAAGCTTGAAAAGTAAGTGAGGAAGGAAATTATCAAACAGAAAAATATTGTTGGTTGAACTATTTTATTTGAAAAGTCAGGTTATGGCAACTGGATGTAAGGATATAATTCTTAATAGTTGCGTAGCCAGGAGAGGTAAATGGGTGAATTTTCAACCCTCCTCACCTATAAATTTATTCAACTTGCTAGCGTTTTTTTGTGAAAAACGAAAGATCACCCCCCCCCGCCCTTAAATTTTTCAAACAAAAAATTAAACTAATTTTATGAACCACCCTCACGTCACTGATAATAATTAGAGTCAAAGGCGTAGTTAAATATTTTTGAAAGAGGTTTTTGGTATTTTTTTATTGGTTTGGATCTGATAAAGTGCATTAATAAAAACGTAAACTTAGAAAAAAAGGAGGAAAGGAGGGTCCTACCCCAAAAACCCCGTTTGGCTATCAATTCCCCTAGCTATGTTACTAAGAAAATACAATCCCAATATCCAACATCTGCACTCATAACACAAAAAAGAGATACTCAAGCTAGTTTCAATATGACATAATTTATAGCAACATTGTTAGGTAAAGAGAGAGTTAAGTCTAAGGGTGGAATGAATGAATGAAGAAAAAATAAGAGTAAATATTAAACGAGAGATTTCAAAAGCAGCAGTAGCAAAAAATGATAACGATGACAAAAAAACGAGTAAAAATTAAAACTATGATAAATTATTGCAAAACTTTCACCTTTTGGCTGTTCCACTATGTATATTTCTATCTGACTGAACAATTTGTGCTTGCCAGACATGAAAATCTATTTTTTTTTTCTCGTTATTATTGTCGTTTAGTTGGGATAATTTAAATTTCTGTTGAATATCTTTAGAAAATTATCTTAATGCTTCCTGGAATGGCAAATGATGTTCAATGATGAATGATAGATAATTGCGATAAAACTAGATAAAACTAATTTTTCGTTCTAATTAATTACTTATCATTGTGTTTTGTTGCAATTCCTGACTGTGATTGAGTTAGAGTTCATGCTTTATCAGTTGATCATTTCATCTAGACTAGTTTTTCATTCTGTAAATTTTAATTGGTTTTTTGCTGAATATTATTTTTCTACTACCTAAATTAAAGCAGCAGTGGCATATCCATGAATTTTTAAGGGGTAAACATTTAATTTTTTGTATGAAAAATTTGGAGAGGGGAGGAGGTGACATAAATCTTCGTTACTTTTCACAAAAAACCTTAGCAAATTGAAGATGTTTGTGGGTCAGAGGGATGAACTCCTTCCTGGTTACGCCACTGTAAAGCAGTAAATAATTCTTTAAAGCTAATGCTTATGCACACTTTAATCTCATTCATCCATAACTTTTTACCCTATTTTCCACTCTTTTCAAAACATTCACAAAGCATTTTAATTCAAATTAAATTAAAATTGAAAATAAATAATCCCATTAAAAGTTATGAATGGTAAAAAGCATGTTTAACGGTAAACGCAAACATTATCCATAAACTATAATAAAAATTAGTATGCTGTATGCGCTCTATCAATATGAAACAACCACTATTCAAACCTTTTATTTTTACTTCGTAAAACGCTTTTTATTCATGCCTTATAAATACCTACAATATTTTTCCCATGGAATCAGCAGCAAAAGAAGAAAATATAAAAAAGCATGAATTCAAACTATAGTCAGGCAATTTGGAATTGTAAAAAGGAGCATGAAGAAATTATGGTGTTGAATACAAATGAGGAAAGAGTATGGGAGAAGTAAAGGAAAAAAAGTAAATAGAATTTGATTATATTGAGCCAAAAAGTAATATCGAAATCTTGTTTTGTAAGGGAAAAAGTAATGCATGAGGCATGTATTTCTATATATTCATATACTTTTTCTCTTTGATTTTTATCCTTGATTCTGTTTCCTTTTTTCTTGCTTACTTGTTTTTTTCCCAGACGAATTTTTTTGTCTTCAGAGTTGGTTTGGTGATGCTAAATTTGCTGGAATTTTTAATTTCTGGGGTCGTTCGTAAAATTTGTGACGTGATTTCTGACTCCCTGCCTGACCATAACAATTCTTTAACCTTTTCCCCATCCGTACGACCCCTCTGAAGTTTTTAAAAATTCAATTTTTGACCAAAATCCTGAAATTTGATCCAAATTTTCCATAAAACCTAAAACAATCCAGCAACCCACCTCTGCATATCTCTTCACCTCCATCCTTGTTTCCCATGTTTATTTTATGTAGTTAAAAGAAAATTGCACAATAAAACAACATTTTTTGTTCATTCTATTTCTGTTTGTTGATTAAACATAAAGTTCCACAAAGGAGGCAGGCACATAAAAAAGAAGAAAGAAAATTTTGTTTAAAAAGAAGGCCAATTGGCAAAAAATAATGCCTAAAGATTACACGTGGATTTTTTTTTCATCTCTCTTCCTTTAAATGTTAAACATCGTGTACAGCACAATACATGGCTCATTTTTATGTAATTTAGTGTTGATCACATGAATATATTGGAAGAAATAGAGTTGTAAAAAGAAAATTGCTGATGTAAGTGATATGGAACATAAATAGGAGGCATGAGAAAAAAAAGGTAAAATGTTGTTTGATTTCTTGCAATTTAGATCTCAATCAGTTCAATCAGTTAAAATTAATCTGCTTACATTAGCAGAAAAATTAGATTGAATGAGAAGAGATTAAGGAAATTTTTTCCATTATGCTTCGAAAATCTAATGCATGGATATTGAATGAAATTTTTTTGGAAAATAATTAAATTAATTTTAAGTACTGGCCTTGTATGTTTGAAATCAGAAATGTATAATAAAAAGGGTTCATTTTTATTCAATAAAATAAAGTCAGTTCACATCATACTCAATAATTTTTTATGAGAGGATAAAAATTGAATTTTTTATGCAAGAATCAATTCTTTTCTTCAATTTATTGATGATAAAAATCTTTTTTTGATTTGATCAATGTTTTTCGACGATGTAGAATTGAGAAATTGACTTGAAAGTTTTTTTTTATTATTTTCATTCTTCTTTGAATTCGTTTTTAAAAATGTGTACCCCTCTCCCTTCTTTCCTCTTTGCAAACTTCCAGACTCTCTATACATTATTAGAGTTACGTAATAAGTGAACTTTCCCAACCCCAAAATAGTTTCTCATTTTTGAGAATTTTTGAAACTTCTTTCAACCAAACTTTTCATAATTGATATAAAATTGTTCAAAATGTACCGAAACATATCAGTAATCAGCATTAACTCAGAAACAAAAAAGAAAAAGCCAAAAATTAAAAAAGCTATTAATCTAAGTTAAAATGTCGAAAAGCATTTTAGACTTTTTCAAAATTGAACCAAAATTGACATCAAATCATAAAATCAAAGAGGAAAAAGAAGAAAATTTTGAAATTGTGATCAAAGCTGAACCAAAAACTACCAACGAGGATGAAGGAATACAAAAATTTCAAGAATGCAAATCTCAAGTGATTCAAAAGAACAACAAGCAACTGATTGACTACAAACATTTCCTCATACCTGACAAAAATGGACATCAAAAGGAGCACATTTGCAAGTTTTGTGGAAAGAAAATGACTGAATTATCATATTTAACACACATTAAAAGATTTCATCCGACGGAATTTGATTTCATTTCATGTAAAATTTGTGGACGTAATTTTATGAAAATTGAATCTTTGAAGCTTCACGTGAGGACTCTGCATCCAAATGGACAAAATGAGAAATTTGAATGTGACATTGATGGTAAATTATTTAAAGCGAGGAGAAATTTGAGAACGCACATGCAACGACATCTTAACACATCAGGAAATTGTCCAATTTGTCTCAAATCTTTTCGACAACTCTACTTAAATTCTCACATTCAAAATCTTCATAAAAATGACGCCATTTTTGAGTGTAAAATTTGTGCCAAACGTTTTAAGGCTCAAGTATACTTGACTAATCATTTAAAAGTTCATAACAAGGAGTTCAAATGTGACGTGTGCAGCAGAATGTTACCAAGTAATGCCGAGCTTAGCAAACACAAGAGAAATTATCATGAAAATCCTGCAACTTGTGAAATTTGTGACAAAAAATTTACCTCAAAAACTAATTTAAAACATCATCAAAATAATCATAAAATATTTCATCAAAAAGCATTCAAGTGTTTTCGATGTGATTATGCGACTGATTACAAACATAACTTTAAGAATCACTATGAATTTCACGAGCGACAAGACAAGAAATTCGCAGCAATGAAAAATCCGTTAAGATGTGAAAAATGTTTAACATTTTGTCGAAATAAAACTGCATTAAAAAAACATTTAAACAATGTTCATCAAGAAGATATTTTTCAATGCGATTTATGTGCTATATTCATCAAGTTGAAATTCAATTTAAAAATTCACATGAAAATTCATACAACTCATAATAATTTATTAGAAAAATAAAAATCATTTGTGTCCAGGAGGCTGCTCAATGGGACTTGAACAGTCCCTCTGATTTAAGTTCACATACGAATTTATATGTAATGAAAATTTCTGTTGGATTCACTTTGCTCAACCGTTATGATGTTTATTATACATTAATTTATAAAATTAATGAAGGAATGAGTTATTGATGATTAAAATAATTTTTTGAGTACCCTCAGAAAAAATATTCTGGTTACGCCCCTGTCTGTGTCTTAGTTTCACCTAATCTGAATTTTTAAACAACTTATGAAATTTGTGTTTATAGTAAGACTTTTTAAATGTTCAATAAAATTTAACTAGAGCCTAAAAATTAACAAAAATTGCTTAATTATTATTATTATTTTTTTTTTGTAAAATAACAAAAGCTTTTAAATTTTCAAATTTTTTGCATCACTAAATATTAAATTTATTATTATAAGTTTCCAAAATTTTTTTCCACAGACATCAAATTATTCTAAAATCATAAATCACCAAAAATTCCAAATTAATTCAATGATTTTAATGAGCTTTAGTATTTTTAGTCTGAATTATAATAATTTTCAACATTTCAAATGGAAAAACTTCCTCTCATTTAAATAAACACAACATTTGCATATACCATCGTAATCATTAGATATTAATCAAAATCATTACAAATTTCAATTTATGTAAATGAAAAAATTTTCAAAACTGAAAACATTAAAGCGTAAATAAATAATTTATGGCATAAGCACACGTGAGTGCATCAAAACAAAACTACCCTTGAATGAAACAAAGAGAAAAACCATAACATATCAGTCAGTTGCCATCAACCTCATCTGGTTGGATCCGCTTTCAATTAATTAGTTTTTTTTTCTGCTACTCTCGTATGCTGTCAAAGCCATTATTATGCAAAATTCCGCAATGTGACATTTTATCAATATTTAAACATTGTTTATGTAATATCTGCAAATGAAATTCAGCAAACAAAGAACTTTTCAATGCTGCTCATACATAACCATTTACTCTAATAATAATCTCATTAAAATTTAATGGGTAGCATAGTGATTAGCGAACGAATGAAGTATTATTATAGTTGAATGGTCTGAAATTAATTAGAAATGGCTCAATGACTCTTTCCATGTTTTTTAATGCTGTTAGTTTGTGTGGTTAAAATAGGGAAATAATGGTCATTTAGAGAGGTATATGTTGAATTGAATTTAGAACTTTTGTCTGGTGGTTTTTTATGTATTCACTCAGGGGCGTAGCTAGGAATTATTTTGAAGGGGGTGGTTTGCTACTTTTCCACTTTATTTGGTTCGGATCTGAATAGTCTAATAATATTTAGTGTAAACGTACCGAAAATAAGAAAATGGGGGGGGGGGGGATCGACTCACAAAACTCTCCCCTGGTAATGCCCGTGTATGTCCCCAATAACCAGAAAAATTCAATGTAAGTTAAAAGCTAGTTCACAGCTAACTTTTAGTTTAACTTTAAACTAACTTTTAAAATTTCTGGTTATTGGGGTGCACTAATGATAATTTTTAAATGACGTCTATCAAAATTTCGAAATATATTTTTTCGTTATTCTCCTACTAGAAATTTGGATTTAATGTATTATTCTTGAAAAAATATCCATTTTTTCTCATAATTCAAGCACTCAACATCACGTTTGTCCAGTCAGTGGAGAGAGCTGAAAATAAAAATCATGAGTCATGGTAATGGCATAAGTCATCGGGAACTGTAATTTGGATGGATATTTTGGCCAAATTTTTTTGGCCAAAATTTTTTGTACGTATTAATTTTGGCCAAAATTTTTTGGGCGTATTTATTTTTGGCCAAAATTTTTGGGCATTTTCAATTTGCCAAAAATTTTTGGGAAATTTTTTTAAAGTTTTTTTTTTTAGCTTTTGAAATATTAAAAACCGTTAATTTTTTTTATGAACCAAATTTTTTTGGCAAAACATCCAGTCCAAAATTTTTGGCCAAAATTTTCAGGTTGAGACTTAGCATAAATTTGAAGTTATATTAGCCAAAAAATTTTGGCCAAAATTTTCGGGTTGAGATTTAGAATAAATTTAAAATTTTGCCGGCCAAAATATTTTGGCCAAAATTTTCGGGTAAAACCTAAAACTTTGAATATTTTCTAAGTCTCAACCTGAAAATTTTGGCCAAAATATTTTGGCTGGCAAAATTTTAAATTTATTCTAAGTCTTAGCCCAAAAATTTTGGCCAAAATATTTTGGCCGGCAAAATTTTAAATTTATTCTAAGTTTCAACCCGAAAATTTTGGCCAAAATATTTTGGCTGGCAAAATTTTTTAAATTTA
Organism: Chironomus striatipennis; assembly: GCA_026123125.1. Lineage (NCBI taxonomy): Eukaryota > Metazoa > Arthropoda > Insecta > Diptera > Chironomidae > Chironomus > Chironomus striatipennis. The sequence continues at coordinate 40,688,914 of CM047393.1, read as the reverse complement.
TTCTAACTTTCAATCGGAAAATTTTGGCCAAAATATTTTGGCTGATAAAATTTCGAATTTATTCTAAGTCTCAACCTGAAAATTTTGGCCAAAAATTTTGGACTGGATGTTTTGCCAAAAAAATTTGGTTCATAAAAAAAATTAACGGTTTTTAATATTTCAAAAGCTAAAAAAGAAACTTTAAAAAAATTTCCCAAAAATTTTTGGCAAATTGAAAATGCCCAAAAATTTTGGCCAAAAATAAATACGCCCAAAAAATTTTGGCCAAAATTAATACGTACAAAAAATTTTGGCCAAAAAAATTTGGCCAAAATATCCATCCAAATTACCACACTCTAAGTCATCGATCAAACATTAAAAAAATTCTCATTTTCATTATTTTTATTTCTGTTATTTAACTTGAATTTAATATGGAGAAAGTATGAAAGGGTTCTTTTTGTGCATTATTGCCATAAAAAATAAATTTTGGGAAAGGGATTTTGTAATGAAAAGCGGAAAGGTGAGTCAATGGGTATGACTCAAATGAATGGTTTGTTGAATCAAATGAAGTGAAATAAAAACGTGAATTTTAAATTTTTGCTGAATTTTATTAAAAAGGGTAAAGCGAGTAATAAAAGTTAAATTCAAATTCCTTTTTTGCAGGAGCTAGTGGCGCAATTAGGGAGTTGATTGTGTATCGTTCACTTTTGATACGACCCCCTCTATCACGAAACTTTCAAAAAAATTTAATTCAGTTTAAAAAATGTTAAGACTCTCATAAAACCTTTGAACCCCATTTCTCATTTCCCTCCAAAAAATAGACTTCATAAGTAAACGACTTACAGTAGGTGAGCTTTAATTTAAGCCAAGATTTCACCAAAATTTATCTTTATTCTAGTATGGTGTATGATGATGCAGTTTAATGTAATAAATTCACAAGAACTGCTACAACGAGCCCCAAATCCTACACAATACAATTTAATCAAGTCAAATAATAAGCAAAGCCACATGTTTGTATGAATAAGTGCGATATTAAAGCAATGAAACTAAGCAAAAAAGGTAGAGAATGAGACTTTTTTCGTAATTTTTCTTGCGTCAATCTGCTTCTAAAGATGTGGCACATAAGATGAAAATGAAAATATCACAATGGCAACACCAACATTAAAAGATTTTCCATCATATTTTCTTTCTATATTTTATTTTCCTTTTTTTCTGTTGTTTATTTCTAGACAGGTGTTGGGTAATAATTTTCTCTTGCTTTCTTCTCCTTCCATTCATTTCATTTCATTTGATTCATTTTTCTTTTGCCATTGTGACGAAAAAAAAAAATGAAAAAGTTTTATATGGTCCTTTTATGATTGATGATTTTCTTTTCTTTTCTTTTACTTTTCCTTATTCAAGCATAACAGCATCATAAAATGATGATGGTCTCTCACAATCTTTACATTCTCAAACTTTTTTTTTCTTCTTCTGCTTGATTCTGTTTTGATAACAAATTTTGCTTTGAGAAATTATAATGTTACATTTATTTTGACTTGGCTGCGGGCGATGACTGATTTTGGATTTGTATGAATGATTTTTTTTATCATTGATTAAGGAGAAATCAAGTTCATTTGACTTTATGAAGTCCGCGGTCATCTTGCCTGCATGATGGTTTGATAGATTTTAAGGTAATTAAAATATGTGCGTGGTTTGCAGATTAAGGATTTTCTGATCAAACTAAACAGTGGTGAAGCATATGTCAGGAATTTCTAGCAAATTAAAGATAATTATTGGTATGTGGTGTGGAAATTCATTCATCCAATTCTCATTTCTCACCCACCCTGAATAACAAAAATTCTATGCATTTTTTTGGAGTCATTCACAAAATTTTGAAAACTTCAAAAAATGCGCTTTATGTTCAAAATCTTTCACCAATTTTCCCCCTTTACATTCCCTATCCATATCCGTTGCATTGGGTCAAGGAGTAGTCATTCAAGTATAAATTTTATTAATGATTCCGAATTATTTATCAATTGATTAATCGGAAAATTTAACAATTGGTGAAATGAACGTGACTTTGATTTGAAAGGATATCAAATACTTACTTTTAAAATAATAAAGAGAGAAATTGAGGAAAGAATAAATGTTCTTTTAGACACTTCCAGGAAAATTGTGTTATTTGATGTTAGGCATAAAATATTAATTTTGGATAAAAAGTCAGAAAATGTTGTTTGGTATTTCTAAGGAATTTTGGAGTTTGACGGAAATTTTAAGAGAAATTCGATGAATTTTGATAAGATTTTCATACTTTTGGATTTTTAACACCTTTCACACAACTCACTCTCCCCAAGCCTCGAAATTTTCAAATAAAATAGTTTCATTGTTTAAATTTGTCACAAAACCTCAGACACCCACCCTCCTCCCCTGCTAATCATTAGCTCCAAAAATTTACATCAATTGAATATTTTATTGATAAAAAATTCATCTCAATTTAATGAATATTGCATAAAAAATTCATAAATTTCCATGTTGATCATTTCCACTCCAATAATTTCTCACATCAAAAAAAAAAGTCATCCAAAAACTTTTTTAAACTGAAGACATGAAATGTTCCATTTCCATATCATCTATGTCACAAGATGAAATCTCCTTCTCCATATCACATGCTAATTTAATTTCATTCATTCAACTTTTCAACTTTTTAATTAATGAGCACAAAATGAGAAATAATTACAAAGTTTACTCATAAAAAATTGAAAAGGTAAGGCATGAATGTTATTTTTTTGCTTGCTTGTTTGCTACTCAAATGTCATCGTGACAAAAAGACATAAAAATTTCAGGTTGAATGTATCTTAAAGATTTTGCAAATTGGCATAAAGAAGCGCAATTTTAATTTTTGGCTCCTTTTAATCAAGAGATGATTATTTTTAAAAGTGTAAGAAATGCATTTTGCTTTGAAAAACTTACTGAAATTCACCTTAATAACCAAAAATTTTAAGAGCTAGTTTAAAAACAAGCTTAAAACTAACTTATATAAAGGCTAGCTAAAAGTTAGCTGAGAACCCACATTAAAATTTTCATGAATGCTAATACTGATGAATAACTGATGAGTGAAGTCAAGAAAAATGTCTGTGAGAAAGTAAAGCTCAGAAAAATAAATAAATTTCAAGCTAATGATACGATAATATATTTTAAAAATGAAATCATATTCACACCAAATTTTCAATTTGGGTGAATATATTGCTTTTGAGTAAAACTGAAAACCACATTTTCTAACTTGCTGCTTCAGGATTACAATTTTATCCCATACTGTCTATGGTGGAAAGTCTGTGCCTGAAAATACCAATCTAACAGTGAAAACCGTATCTCATTTGGTGCTTACAGTCAAGAGAAATCGCAAAATTTCGTATTCTGTTATTTAGTTAGTTAGTTAGTTAGTTAGTTAGTTAATCGGAGCGATAACTCGACTCCAACTCAATATTAAGACTTCGGGTTTTTTGCGTCTGGTTGGAGACAGTCTATAGATTTGCTGTATAGTTTTTGGGGTCATGAGATGCTTCCAGTGAGGCACAGTGGACGAAAATGGTGTGGCTGAAGTATCACGGCATGTTATGTCCAAATGTTCTGAAACTTTGCCAGAATTAAGTCCATATTACGTCCAATTGCGTCCAGCAAAAATTTAATTTCGTCCTACTTCCTGTATCTGGATACGGCAAGTCAAAGTTTTGGGCACTTTTGCCTTCGTACTTCAGGATTTAAAACGGCATGATTTCTTAAAACTAACTTTATGTGACATATTATATATAAAAACTGATCTACTAATTACGTCCAATTGTGTCCCGCAAAAATTTTTTGGAACCGATGTCCCTAACGAAAGTTATGGCTACTCAAAGTTTTGCTTGTGGACCAAAAAATTTTCTACCTAGAAACTGTTGATTTTCACAAATTTTTTGATCAAAAATTAATAAACTAATTATTTATTTGCCTTTGTTTTTTAACGCTTAATATTATTTTTAAAAAAGTTTATTAAAATCGTGATGCTTAAAAAAAATAAAAATCATCATTTATATAAGTGAAGTATTTCACTTTTCACAAATTTTTCTGACCAAAAATTAATAAACTAATTATTTATTTGCCTTCGTTATTTAACGCTTAATATTATTTTCAAAAAAGTTTATTAAAATCGTGATGCTTAAAAAAAATAAAAATCATCATTTAGATAAGTGAATTTTCCAAGATGGTTGCATAATGATCCATATCTTTAAAGTGACATAAGTCAGTCGTGGATGGTCAAATTCAAAAAATGATTCCATATTTATAATCCTTGAGAAAAGTAGATATGTTTAGACATATAAAACTTGACACTAAAAAAATATGAAACTTTTTCATATTCAGGTACGACAACAAAAATTGAACTGCCATAAGTCTGAAATGTCAGCATAGTCGTAAATAATTCTTTTATATTTGAGTTCCTGAGAAAAAGGAGATGTGATTTGATATATAACTTGACCAAATCATCAGTTTCAAGGTAGAAAATTTTTTGGTCCACAAGCAAAACTTTGAGTAGCCATAACTTTCGTTAGGGACATCGGTTCCAAAAAATTTTTGCGGGACACAATTGGACGTAATTAGTAGATCAGTTTTTATATATAATATGTCACATAAAGTTAGTTTTAAGAAATCATGCCGTTTTAAATCCTGAAGTACGAAGGCAAAAGTGCCCAAAACTTTGACTTGCCGTATCCAGATACAGGAAGTAGGACGAAATTAAATTTTTGCTAGACGCAATTGGACGTAATATGGACTTAATTCTGACAAAGTTTCAGAACATTTGGACATGACATGCCGTGGTACTTCAGCCACACCGAAAATGTGCCATTTTTGACCAAAATATGCAAAAATTTTTACATTTTCTTTAATATCTCAGACATAACTTAACCAAATGATTTCAAATTTTCGGTGTTAGATTAAGCATTATTTAAGGTATAATTCACACTATAATGACAAAAAAATTTTCATGCGCAGTGTAACAAAAAAGTTGTAAAACCAAAAAATTTTTCGTCGGCGCCGACGCAAGCTGTACTTTAGTTATAGTGCTAAATGCGCGCTGAACAGATGTAGGGTTTTAAAACGATTAAATATGATGTTATCTAACAGCCAAAGCAAGTGAAGGTGTGAAAATTTTCCCTAACTGTTCCCAGACTTTCGATTCAAAAGATAATGAGGAAATGAAAAGGAAAAATATTCGAGCGAAGCTCGAACACATATAGTTTGAACGCAGTTCAAACTTGGTTGAGCGAAGCTCACAAATTTTTACATCCTGAACGAAGCGAAGCAAGTGAAGGTGTGAAAATTTTCCCTAACTGTTCCCAGACTTTCGATTCATAAGATAATGAAAAAGTGAAAATGAAGAATATTTGCAAAGCTCTAATATAGATTTTATGTTATTTACTAAAAGTGAATAGAAAGTTTCTTAAATATTTTAGGCAAATTTTTTTAATTTGGTAGATAAGTTTTTTTGCGATTATAAATAAATCAGTAGATAAAGTAATTTTTTTTTCTCTAATTGAAATCGAAAGAAGTTCTACTGGTGGTGTGAATATACCCCATGAAGCGTGATCCGCTTCATTACTAGTTTAAAATTGGATTTGAAAAAAAAAAACAAAACAGTCAAAGATTAAAATTTTATTCAATGTTAATAAAATTATTTCATTTTTTTTAAATAAGAAAATTGATTTAAAAAAAAAACAATTTGTCAGTAGAATAAATTCTTTTAGTTACCACTAATCTGGTGAAAGTAGCAACAAATTCTTATATATTTTTTTAAAAAAATACACTGTGAAAAAATGCTTTTGAAGCAATATCAAGTTCATAGTCGATTTCCCAAAATATGCACCAAATCTTTTTACTGGAACTTGCTTGATACAAAATATACAAACAAAAAAACATATGTTCAAAAAGTACTGAAAAACTCTTAATTAAACCACTTAAAACAGAGCATAAAATCTCTCGTTTTCATTTATTTATTAAAACTTTTTCACGATCAAGAACAAATTTGTATGCTTTTAATTTGCACATTTATTTGAAGCATTAAAAGATTTTAAATAAAGTTAAAAAGTTAAGTAAATGAGCAAAAATGTTTGTGGTATTAAATAAAGGCAGATTTTTTTAAAAAAAATATTTTTTTTAAGGGGTCGTTCATTTAATACGTCCAATTTTTAGGGGGGGGGGGGAGTAGGGTTGTGACATTTTTAAACAATAAAATTTTTTTCTATGAAGATTTTGTGACAGATGGTGGGAGCAAGGGTCTAAAAATTGATTCTAGTTTTTGATGGACATCATAATTGAACGGCCCTTAAAATTGTTAATTTTTTAAAGGAATTTTTAGTTTGTAGGTTCGCATATGTGCTAGTTTTGTTCAGAAAAATTTTCATTGAAATTGGAACATATGAAATGGAAAAGTTGGCAAAAATTTTAATTACTGAACTGAAGCTTAGATTAATTCCAATGTAGGTATGGAGTTGTTCACTTATGACGTCCATCAAAAGCTTGGATTTTTAGACAATCTCCCACCCTCTGCCATATAGTCTTCAACTAAAAAAATCCTTTCTTAAACTTTCACACAGTCACAGGACCATTTCCTTAGAAACTTAGACATCATAACTGAACAATCCCTTTTTAGCATTCCATAGAATGATAAAGGAAAAATTTCAGTTCTAGGTATCATAGAAACTTTTTTTTTGAAAATTCATCTAATATATGCCACACTAGAAACAAAGTATTTTCAAACCCCAAAATTCATTGATAACAGTTTCAAAAGCTCCATAACTAAACAACTTCTTCAAACTATATAAAATTGACTCCATAACGACAAGAATTAATTTGCAGAAAAGTCAAAATCACTTTCATCAACTTCTTCCTTAATTGCTGTTTTGAGTAAATTAGAACGAGTTGAGTTTGGATCGTCTGACGATTCACTATCGAGTAATTGCTTTACCAATTTAATATCGTCACGCTTTGTTGAAGGCACAACATTCTCTCGATTCTCGTTATCCATTATATGTGCCTTTGATGATACATCACTTGATGTTGTTGATGCTGCTGTACCGTCTTCATGATAGCTCTCATCATCTTTATTATAAATCTCGCTTGTTGGTTGTTCGAAATTTTCATTACCTGACTGCTGCTGCTGTACAAGATGTTGCGTATCATAATTTGCATTCTCAAGTGTCATTTGTGTTGTGTCTGTTCGATATATTTGTTCTGTTGTATTCGCATAACTACCATCTGTATTTTGATATTCGTTTGCATCATCATATGAAGCATTCATTCCATTTGATGTTTCAATAAAATTTCTCTCATCTTGCCGACTATCTATGCCATTATAATTGTTTTCATTCGAATGATCCTGATACATATTACCTTCAATATTGTTACCGTCGTTCGGATATGGAAGATATTCATTCAGTTGAGAGCCTTCTACATCATTGACATTCCCTCTTTCATATTCTTGTGTCATTTGATGTGGATAATTTTGATCATCATACATTGTTTGTGGAACATCAATAGCATTGCCATCAGATGAATAATTCTGATTTTGAGTACCAACATAATCATAATAAACTGATTCATTTGCATAATTAGATGGATTTTGATCATCGGCTGATGTTTCAATATAATTACTCTGCTGATAATTGGATTCCAATTGATGTTGATTATAGACATTAAAATTATTTGCATCACTCTCGGGCTGTTGTAATGAGAGACTCTGTTGTTGTTGTTGCTGCTGCTGCTGTTCGTAAAGATTATCAATTTGTTGATTTTGTTGTTGTTGCTGCTGTTCTTCATAGGAGTCTTCATATTGATGCCTCTGGGAATCCTGCTGGTGTGAATAAATATTATTAGTTTGATTGTTAGTTTTCAAGGGATGGGCAATTATTGCAGATATTTTATGAATTCAAATTTTATAAAGCCTGTATAAAGAATTTTAGGAATTTGGATTTTTTAATGGAAATTTGGATGGAAAAGGGGGTTTAAAATTCGAAAATAAATTTTTTGATAGTTTCTTACCCTTGGATCATTTTGTTGATACTGCACTGATGGTTCATAAGAATATTGTTCAACAGAACTTGTTTGATAATCACCAGCACTATTATTATTGTTATTATTTCCGCTTGCATCCTCAAAGGAAGATGTAGGAACAGCATATTCCTGATTCACAAACACAGATTGTTGATTTTGTTCATACATTTGAGTATATTGAGGATTTTCCAAATAATCGACCGGCTGCTGCTGAAAATTTGTGTCAATTTGCTGTTGTGCTTCACCTGAATCATTCAAGCTTTGATTTTGCTGGAGATAATAATTGTAATTGGATTGAGTATCCATTTGGGACTCGTATGAACTCTTTTGATTCCCGTCCGTATCTACTGCGTATTCACTTTGATTACTTTCCCATTCAGGTTGAGAAATCAAATTTTTGTCGTTTTTATCAATATCTACAACTGCATCATCATCATCACCACCACCGACATGCTTTCGTATGTCCATGACACCAAATTCTCGTACGTTCTCATTCTGATTAAATTCTTGTTGCTCAAGGGATGAAATTTTACTTGAATCATCATTTTTATTCACCATCGGTTGAGTAACGTCAATTTTTGCCTCATCACTCAATGACGCTGCTGACAATCTTCTCATTTCAAAATTTTCCATTATTTTACCTTTCTCCCCATAATATTCGCCCTCGATTTTCTCAATCTTACGGTAGATTTCACCAATTTTATCATTCAATGCCATCGACGTTGTTGATGGTGATGATTTCAGATTTTTATCATCATTAATATTATTTATTGTTGTTGTTGTTATTTGTGTTGGTAGCGGTACTGTTGTATTGCCTTCAGCCAATGAATTATTGCTCTTCATTTCAGATTCACATGTTATGACGTTAGAATTACCATCCATCGACGATGATGACGAGATTTTGATATCGTCAAAATTACGCAATTCATATTCAACACTCGATTGTGGCTGTTGCTCATTTGTGTCTGTTGACTGTTGTTTGTCATAATGATAAATTGACATTTTTGTATCCGTTAATGGTGAATTATCGTAAGATACAGATGCGGACGATGGTATAGATACATTTTGTCGATTATCGGCTGAGTGCTTTTCCATTTCATAACTTGTTTGATTTAATAGCTTTTCAGGTATATCTCTATCCTGTTTCTCATCTACTTCCATTGTTGTTATATCTTCGAGTTGTTCAATTGCTTCAATCGGTATTGTTCCTGTTGTTATTGCTGTTGATTCTGTCAAGTCAATTTGTGTCTCGACAATTATTTTTGGTATAACAAAACTACTATGTTGTTCTGTATCTATTGGTATTGGTTCTGCTTCAATCACCCTCTCCCACACCTGATGCATCATATTTCCATCATCATTCGGTGCTGCAACAAGAACCGGTGTTGTTTCATTTATGGACTTTATATCGACATGCTTGATTGTAGATGAATCTGATGATCCTATTGTTGCAATATTCTCAGTTGACTGCTGAACATTTGTATCACTAAATTTTATATCAAACACGTTATTTGTTGTTTGTGGTATATCAAGTTTTCTATATCCAACTGTTCTTTTAGATGTTGATGATTTTTCAACATCACTACTATCGTCCGTGTCAGCATCACTCATGTGAATTGAATTCTCAGGATTATACAATTGTTGTGAATCATTATTTAATCGATTTTCATATGACATTGGATTTTTTTGATGCTGCTGCTGCTGCTGCGGTATGAAATCAGTTGCCGCTGTTAGTGCTGAAGATACAACACTACCAACACCAATTGGTTTTATTAATGGGTTGTCGTGATATGCTTTTGACATTTTCATGTTTCTATCACTATTGTAATTATGATGGTATTCTTGTGGCTGATTATAAATGGATTGAAATGATGATGATAATGATGATTTCTCATCGAGTGGTAATTGCGGTACTGGATGCTGTAAATCCGTATGACTGTAAATTGAATTAATTGTTGTTGGTTGATTTATGTCACCAATATTGATGGCATTGTCATGAGAAGGATGAAATGATTTTTTATTATTCATATTATTATCATCTGGAGCTTTATGTGTTGTATATACCATTGGCATTTGCGATGTTGTTGTTGTTGTGTAGTCGTACCCAAGCATTTGAGGATGATATAATAATGTGGAAGGATAAGATGAAGGTTCGATATCTACAGCAGGTGACGACGATGCTAAAGCTCTTCCACGATAATTGCCCGATATAATTGAATTTTCTGCTATTGCTGTTGATGTCAATGGTACTTCACGATAAAGTGATTGATTATTTTGATAGGTGTGTGTAGTAATTGGAGAAGTAGAAGACATTGATATATACGAGGGTGCATTTAATAGATAATTTGATGGTCTTAAGTCAGTAACAAATGCGGAAGCTTTACTTGTATAATACGATGATTGATGAATCGGTGATTCGTCATACTTTGCCGTAAATGGTCTCTGTATTGTACCAATTGTTTTGAGATTTTGCGGTAATGAATAAACTGATGATGTTTCGGTCGCTTTTCTTGTCGTCCATAAACTCAATAAATATCTCTCATATTGCCTCTATATGACGAAGATTTAAGAGAAAAAAATGTATTCATATAAATATGGAATAAAAACTCGAGTGGTTTATTGTTTTCGTACGTGTATGTAGGAAGAAGGGAATAATAATCCTGTCGAGGAATTTTGTTGGGAATTTTAGGTTGTTGAATATTCATTCAAATCTGATAAATTCTGATCTATACAAAAATATTCAACAAGACTACTCCTACAAAATTCTCAACAAGCATTCCAACAATAAAGCACTAAAAATATTTTTTTTTGTGTCTAGAAATCGAAATAAATTAGAAAGGAAATTCGCTTTCTGGGCTGGTGGTAGTTTGTAAATTTTTTATTTACCTTTAGTGCCCTCAATCTTTCAGTTTTAGATGCCAGCAGTTGAGCTTGATAATCAACTCGTTCCAATGTCCGTAAAATATTTTCATTTCTTTCTGCACGTCGTCGTTTCTCGTCCATAAATTGCTTCTGTTGACTTTGTAACGTTTTAATTATTGATTTTTTACTGCCGTGAGGAATAAAATAGATGAAATTGGATAGAAAATTATAAGGGATAGAAAGAGGTTAAGTGGATGAAGGAGATGGGAAAATGGTGAAACGTGTGTGTGCTGGAAATGGAAATTAATTCAATGTGAAATAGAATATGCTGAAAAGTATTTTGAGTCTACATTTTAATTACTGGAAATCTTGAATTTCTTTTTAACTATTCTTTGCTTTAAGCTACATACCATCCCAGCAAAGACAAATCTATAAAAAAAATTTCCTCCAATCACAATAGATTTGTCCAACAAATTCGAGATCAATTTAAACTGCAAAAACTTATAGCACTAAACTTAAATTTATGTTTGCCATTTTCAATGCTAGAAACAGAGAAAAGAACAGTCCTCGGAATGAGGCGGTGAACGATGGCACAGTGTTAAAAAAGGAGGCAGTAAACATTTGATCAAGCAGGCAACATGTTTGAATTTATCGACCATAAAACAATCGTAAGCATATAAATTGTATTTGCTTTTTATTTTATTTCTGCTTACCATTCTGACTTTTCCTGATACATCTTCTGCAATTTATTGTTCAGTTCCTCTCTCTTATTTTCACTATTTATATGTGCGGCAGGGATGGATGAAAATGATGAAGAAAGAGAGAAAAAAATAGAAATTATTGAAAACAATTCCATTTCAATGGTGTGAGCAAACTATTATGGATTTTTTTATTACACAGCACAAAAAAAACCTTTTTTCTTCGAAAGCCGTTATGTGCTTCTTTCATTCTCATCCAGATTGTTTCTGGTGAAAAGTTAGAAGGATTTTAATAAATCAATGAGTGCAAGTTTTGAGTTTACAAAGGATTTTCGGTTTGTATTGCGCATTTAATTTGAGCTGAAACTTTGGTAGGCAAAAATGAGACTCAGTGTCTTATTTAAAAAATTTAATCCAGGATCAGTAGCATCTAGAATTAATTATGGGGAAGTAGATGGAAATTTAATTTTATATCAAAAAACTTAGGAAAGGGAGATTGACATTTCCTTTTTTACGAAAAACCCTAGCAAAGTTAAGAAATTAGCTAATCGTGTTGAATGGTTAGAGAATCTAACCCTTTATCTCCCTTGGTTACGATTCTATTCTGACTCATTTGAAATTTAAACCAATTTTAAGCTAAAGTGAGAATTGAAGTTAGGAACAATTTTTTAAAAGTTCCCCAAAAATTTAGTTTAATTTCAAGAATTTTCTTAAATTATAGTAGGGGTTTAAACCAGTTTAAACCCTATTTTTTCTGAATGCACACTCTAATACTTTACTTAAAACTGAAAAATTAAATCATTTTTAAGAAAAATAAATAAATTTTCCCACACACCCTCTTCTTCCATCTAGCTTCACACCTATTTCGCAATAGATCAATTCCCAAAATATTCTTCTCTAAATTTTTCATTTGATTCAACAAATTTCAAGGTGTTGTTGGCAACGATTCAATTTGATTTGAACTAAAGCAGGTGATAATTTGGTTCTAAATTGGAAAAATGCCAGAATTAATGCACGATTTCATATGGAATGTGTAGAAATCATGCAAGAAATTCAGTCAAAATCAATTATTAAAGTTTTTTTTGCAGATACATATTAAGGTTTTTTGCGATTTTAATATTTTTTATGATAGAACTTGAATTTATTCTATAGAATTAGTCAAGATATACAGATGTGTTCATTCAAAAATGTTACCGTTTTTAACGGTTAAAAATTTAAAATTTTCAAATTTTTTGTAAACACTAATACAATGAAAGAAATTTGTAAAATTTTGTTCCTCAAATTTTTGGACTTTTCATTTTGTTTTCGTGCTCAAAAAGCATTAGAAATGATAATTCTGAATAAAATGTTGCTATTGTAAACACAATACTGAGATCCAGTGAACAAATTTGTGTCAAAAATCAAAATTTAATTTAAAAATTTTTTTTCATAAATTTTTTTCAATTTTTTGTTTACAAACAGAAAAAAAGCGTATGGTCAAGTATGGTCGAGTATACTTTGTATGAACACATCTATATATCTTGGAATTAGTATGAAATTCCCACAACAATCCTAATTTTTAAAAAATTTTTAGATCTTCTAAAATGAATTTAATTCCATTTTAACCAGAATTCCACGATAAAATAATAATCAAAAGAATAAAGAACACAAAAGAGAATGAAAGCATATTGTAGCTCTTTTAATACTTTTTTTTCCTACATTTATATGCTTTTGTGTATTTTTTTGCTGATCATTACACATGTACAAACACAAACATTGCATTTGATTAAAAACCTAAAAAGCCAGCAGCTGTGTATTTTGGATACAAATGCTATCAAACATATGAAATTCACATCTGTTTCTTAGGTCAATGAAGCACAGCGATTTACAAGGCAATTTCGTTTTTTTTTTCGAACAAAACTTTTATTTTCATATCCATTGTAGCACAAATTCACAAATGTTAGGTATACTGATATGGCAAAAACAAGATATACAGATGTGTTCATTCAAAAATGTTACCGTTTTTAACGGATAAAAATTTAAAATTCTCAAATTTTTTGTAAACACTAACACAACGAAAGAAATTTGTAAAATTTTGTTTCTCAAATTTTTGGACTTTAAATTTTGTTTTCATGGTCAAAAAACATTAGAAATGATAATTTACAATATAATGTTGCTATTGTAAACACAAAAATAAGATCCAGTTAACAAACTTAAGTCAAAAATCAAAATTTAATTTAAAAATTTTTTTCATAAAATTTTTTCATTTGTTTGTTTACAAACAGAAAAAAAGCGTATGGTCAAGTATGGTCGAGTATACTTTGTATGAACACATCTATATATCTTGGGCAAAAAATTGCTTAAAAATGTATTTTATGAAAATTTCCTTCCCCTTTCATTTCTTACTTATGTACATTTTCACATTCCATTCACAAAATGCTGTATGTAGTTTTATTATTCCGGTACTCATTTCCCTTTTCTTACAATTTAGTAACTAGTTTGGGAAATATTTATTTTCTTAGCATTTTGTCTATTTTTTATTATGTGTTTGATCTGCAAACAAACTTTGTCTTTTGATTTTCTTTTTGTCTGATTTCTATTGATTTATTTTTTTATAGAACTTGATGCTGAATTTCATGGCCTTTTTCTAAGCCTGGATCAAAATAATCCACCGAACTGGGCAATTTTACAGGCAAAAACGTGCAAAACCCGTTCGGAACGAACAAAATTCTGAATTATTTTCCCTATGCTAAAATTTTCATTTTTTCAATAATAGGTCTTTTTTGACTATTTTAAATAGTTCTGAGGAACATCCGGTAATTTTTTGTGGAACTCTTAAGAGTCGAAGAGCAAATTGGACACTACTTATGTAAACCATTGGAGGATCTTTGAGAGATTATTTTTTTTTATAAACATCTATTAAAATTTTAGAATAATATTTTTTTTATAAAAAAAATTTTTTTATTAGAAAATAATAGAGGAGGTTCCAAAATCCACTTTATACACAACTTAAAAACCTAAATACTTCAATAAGCTCTTGGATAAAATGCGCCACTTTATCCACTCAACTTTAACTCTTTACTTGCATTTGTTCTTATAAGGTACTCGAACCATTACTACTCACATACGTTCACAAATGAATATTACCTTTCTCTTATTTGTTGCAAAGTGCTATCGCACATTGCTTTGTAGCTTTTATAATCCATTACTATTTAATATTTATATCCTCCTATTTTTATGATTATTTGAATCAAGTTACTCAAGCTAAAGCTTTTTTTTCTTAAGATTTTCACATGTAAAGCATCAAAAGCTCACTGAACACTGAAAAATTTTTTTTGCTCATTTTTTGTGCTCGCTGACTCAAAATTCCTTTCTTCTTTCTTTTTTTGTATTTTATCGCTTTTTTAACGTCAACAAATCATGTAATATTTTCTGTTTTGCTCGCTTATTTTTGTTCCTTCTGTATGTTTTGCCTTATCGCCTTGCTGCTTATTCTTCTAAAAAAAATGAAGAAAAGTAGAGGATATAAGTCAGACGATGAGCAAGAACAGCTTAGATTTAAGTTTTATTTTCATTCGTGCTCTTTTTTTTGCAAACAATAGCAAATATGTAGAAGCAAAAATGAAAAGAAATGAGAATCCTCCTGTCACCAACGTCGCCAACAAACAAACAGTTTTATTAATGCTATTGTTATAGGAATAGAAGTATACATATTTGGGAAACAAAATATGTAGAAGAACAAGAATGAGAAATGGAACAATGGTAGAGCAAATTATGTTTTTTTTTTGGAGTGGCGCGGGTGATGATTGTTCTTTTCTTTGTTTTGTAGTTTATGGTCAAGGGATGGTGATGAGGAAGCGATTTTTATTTTGGATGCATATGTGCTTTATATGAATAATATATTGTCATAATTTTGCTGATAGTTGGGGCTGGGATGATGTAGGAATCGAACTCTAATATTGAGAAAGAAATTGGGATTGGTTCGTAAAATTAGGGAGGGAGGGACGGGTCAAAGATATTGTCATGCTCTACATAGATAACATTTTCAAAAACTCTATACAAAATTTGATATGATCAGGAGGAAGGAGAGCTACAAAATTTACAAATGACCTTGGAAGAATTTTCAGCTTGTTAACTTTTGATTCCATTCAGGTATGAATCGTTTAGCTAACATAAAAAATTTTAGCATAATTTAAAGTTACTAGTATACGTTCTAGTTCTGAGGATTTGAAGATTTTTGGTCGAACATATTTTTTTGAAATTTAACCCTTTCTCACAAAATTATACTTTTTTAGTCGAACTGCAGCTAACATGGTCGATGGGATGTACTGTACCCAAGAAAAATATAATCATATTTTTAGATTGGCATCTTGTCTATCAATTCAACACCAGAATTCACGATTAAACTATTCTTAATAAAAATGTATAAAAAAAACCATTCTCTGATATCAAATCTAACAAAATCCTTGAAACTCCTCATGAACAACTTCACATATGTTCACAATCTTGTTGTTCACACTCAACTTTTGAATTCCAAGAAACTTTCATTGCCATCACCTTGATTTCTCTTCTACTAAAAAAAGTCTAGTGGCATGTGTATCTAAATATAAACGTTTGTTTTCTAAGCAGACATGAAAGAGATATGATGTTTATAAGCATATATACTCTTCAATTCCATTTCTATTCAACATCCAAGGTCAATCAATACACGACGACGATCAACGGTAAAAAGGCAAATGTAAATGAGAAAATCGATAATGCTTTGTTTTTTACTTCCTTGCAGTACACAAATCACACGCATATAATAATAAATATTATGATTTCTCGGAGGAACCAAATTGGCTTACAATTTACGATTTTTCTTTCTTTTTGTCTGTGATGAATCACTTTTTGACTTAATTTTTTTCTTTCACTTAGAACTGCTTGATGTTTATTATTATTACTCTTGTAATAACAAATTTATAGACTAATAAAGTAGAACAAAAAAAAAAATAATTTGTGTAAGAGACGATGAACGTCAGTAATGTTTAAATCATGACAGGTGACTAAGCACAAAAAATTCTTTACGTTGTTGTTTTTTTGCTCGTATTTCGGGGGTTGCTATTCTATTTCGTTGTGTCCATAACAAAAAAAAAAGAACGGCGGTGGAAAGAAAATAAACAAATAATAACATCATCATATGCTGATTACCTGGTTTCGTTTTGTACACAACTGTTTTTTAGTTGTCTTTGCGTGTATGTTTCAAACTCTCGCGTGTAAGCATTTTTACAATCGTGCAGGGGTTGTGGTTGGATTTTAGTTCATTGAAATTTATACAGGGGATCCTCGATTTGAACAGACTCGATTTGAATTGTTTCGATTTGAATAACCAAAAATTTTCTTTACAAAAATTCAAATTTTAATTTTTAACGGTCATTTTTAATAGATTTTGATCAAATTTCGATTTGATAAGAAAATTTGGGAAAAAATATTTACCCCCTGTAATAATAATAATAATGACAAATCGGGTTTCAATATAGCCAATAATGCATCTTTCAGCACGAATACGTAGTCCAATGTCTAACGAAAAGTGTGAGCTGCCATGTCTAACTGGGGGCACTGCTATCTCTATACCCCCTATAATTGTGAAGGTTTGTGATGAACTTTTATATTGACTTAGGGGGTGTGGTCAAAATCCTAAGATTTTCGAAAGATTTCGATGAAATTTAAAATTAAGTTTTGCTCAAATTCCATTCAAAAAGTAGAAATAAGGAAGACAAGTAGCAATAAAAATCCAAAACTGCTGACTTACAAAAATTTATGAACATACAAAAAAAATATTAAAATTCATTCTCAAATCCCTGTCTGAAAAAAACACAAAGCTTTGACACAATATCACACAGACATAAAATTGAAGTAGAGCATTGTGGCAAAAATAATGGATAACACATTTCTGAATGTATAGGTTCAGGATATTTTTTTTTTAATAGTACGACAATAACTGTTTTGAAAATTACCATGACAACAATGTTGCCTAGTTGTTTATTATCAAAATTCAATTCACAATGAAAATTAGGTTTGTATTGCTATGTCTATGCTGAATATTATGTGAAATACTATTATCGAATGTTGAGTCTATTTGAGAAGTGAAAATACGGCAGCTCATGTACAGAAATATGTACAAAGAGATTCAATGTACATGTATTATTAATTCAATATGGTTGATAATGGAATGAGTGTTTTGCCACACAGAATGTATAATCTAGATGGACTCAGCATGAAAATCTTCTTACTCAATTGGAGACTGTAAATGAATTGATATTGTTGGTTTGATGGACATCAAAATGCACTTCGTGATGCAAATTTGGCTTTACTTTGATGTGAAAGCATTAACAAATGGATTTCGAGAATTACTGAAATTTCGAAATGAATAAAAAAACTTCATTTAAATGACGGATTTTCAGTATGATTTAAATAGAATATTCGATCAAAAAATGAGTGAAAATCAACCCCTTTCCCCTCCCAAATTTTTTATACAAAAATTAAATTGCATCATGAACCAGGGTGTGGAACTGATCAAATTGATCAAAAATGATCAAAAAAGATCAAAAATCAATTTGATCAGTTCCACGCCCTTGATCAAGAATATAAACTTCAATATTAATCATCCAAATATTTAATATTTTTTGCAATCACACTAAGATCAAATTCAAAATTTCCACAAAATTTTAATGCCTAATTTGTTTGGTTTAAGTAGTCATTAAAATTTTCTTTGGAAAACAAATCAGCGAGAAGAAGCAAGAAAATAAATTTCATTATCGATTTTAATCAAAACATTACACTGGAGCTGCTTTTTCTCATTTCTTCTTGTTCTTCTCCGTATTTTTTTTCTTATTCTCTTCATTATACCATGTATGAAAATGAGATGGAAATTTACATCACATTAAAATGTGCCAAAAGCACTCATAATGAGCGACATTATTTAATTAAACATAAAACTTTTGGTTAGAAAATTTTTATAATGAGCTATTGGCAGATATGGTAGTAAATGAGGAAATTTTTACCTCCCCTTATGTCTCACACTGTTTTCTCTTTCATTCTGTCTATGAAGTGTATATATACAGATATACTTTAAAGTTACTCGTAATGAGCTTCACAAAATGAATGTGAGAATGTACGTGTGTGTGGTGGTTTAAATGTAAAATTATATAAATTAATCGACTTACATTTTTTTTCATTTCTTCCACTTCAGCTTTCTATCACGCCCTCCGAGAAAGTAATTTGAATTTAAAAAGCAATTAATTATGAAAATTAAGGGGAAATGTCAATATTTTATCGCTATAATTGCGAACGGCAGTTTATGTAATTTTTTTTCTCTGCTTCTTTATGTGTTTGCTGACTCTGCTGTTTTGAATAGGTTTAATAGTGTAAGATAATTATTTTGATGACTTATTTGTCAATATGTAAGTTTGGCAGGGACGTAACTAGTAAGATGTTCAAAGAGTTCAAATTTTTTAAAAGTTTCAAAATTATTTTTGTTTTATAGTTTTCTCGAATTTTCTGAGATGTTCAAAAGTAGCTACGTTTAAAAAAGTCGGCATTCACCAGTTCAAATCCATATATTTGAAAAAAATTGATCATGCACCTTCAAGTCTTGACACAAAATTAGGAGTCATTTGAAAAATTTGTAATATCAAAAATTATAATTTCCAATTTCCGCAACCCTAGCTAACCAATAGGGTAATAAAAGTAAGAAATTTTTTTTGAGATTTTGAGAAATTTTATATATATATTTTTTTCGAAAATAAGCTCCTAAATAGGCTTTTAATTATTGCTAAAAAATTGACAAAAATTCAATATTTTGCTATTACATTCTAAATTATTCTTCCTATATTGATCAAAACTTTCAAAATCTCCATCCCCTTTAACGTTCCAAATTTTACAAATGCCCCCTTCACGTTAATTAAGGACAACATAAAACATTCATTATTCATATGAAACTGATTGACTGTTTAACAGGTGTTTGATAAATAGTTGACATTCTAATTGATGCATGCTTACTTCACCAAGAAATTAGGTCAGTCTAACCTAAAACAAAATAAAAATTTCATGAGAAAATGTTGATTTTCGTGAGGTAGAATCCAAAAATTCCTTTCAATTTATCTAAACATGCTAAACATTAAAAAAGCAATTTTTTCCCAGGAAGTAAAAAACACAAAAAAAAGGAATAATTTTTTTCAGTCAGGAAATGCTTGATAAAGGTGAAAGAAAAAGGTTTACGTTAATGTTTGTTTGAAGGAAATTTACAACTTTTATGTAACTCATGTTGCCATCCTTTCTTTGGAATGAAGAGAAATAAAATATTTTACTTCTTTTATTATTTCTTCCTTTTGTGTTGTTTATTTCTCTAAGCAATAAAAAAGCACACTCCATTCATCTATAGCCGATCCCCATATCCATCTCATCGTCTATCTTTATGAGGAAAGATTGTTATTCTTTTAAAATAAACTTTTCAATTTCTCGAATTTCTTCATGCTTTTGCTTGCTACCTTTTAGCTTGAATGTTTGGTAGATTGCAGTGAGTTTTTTAAGATGCACAATGTCTTTTGGGTTGATTTGTAAAATTCTTAATGCTTAGGGGTCTAAGATTTTATCATGCTCCATACAAAATTTTTCAAAATATAATCAGTTCCTTAGCATGTTCATAATAATTTTTACTTTCAATAATATCCCAAAAAATGCGCTTTTAAACCCCTATTACCCAAAACTCCTCCCCTGAATCAACATTTTCACATCAATGGACTCACTGGAGATATTATAAGGAAGGTGAATGAAGAATAAATATCAAGCACTGCTCCTTATATTCATTGTGCCATTAAGTGTTTGCAATAAAAATTATAAATGTTTAACTTTAAAAAAAATTGAAGAATGGGAAAGAACGGAACAGAAAAATTGATTTTTATGTACACAGTTATGTCTCAGAACTTTTAACAAGTCAAACAGGTGATGAAAGGTAATAAACTGTAGATGGGAAAGGGAAGTATTGAGAATGTTTACAGAATATTAACAGAAATGAGATTTTCTCTATTGGATTTTTAAATTCGATTTTGATTTAAAGACTTTCAAGGTATGTGAGAAATTACGTGGAGCACTTTTGCTGCATTTTTTTTGAGTTGTGATTTTATAAAATTAATGTTGAGCATTTTTTTTTGTCTCAATGATTCCATTCAAATCCATTTTTAACCTACCATTTGATTCTACAAAAGTAAAGTCGTTAATAAACTGAATGAATGAAAAAAACAACATAATATAAATTTTAATGACGTTATGTAAGCATGCATGCAATATTGTAGGAGTGAATTTCTTTATTTTTGCTTTTCATATTCATCTTTCTGTGTTTAATTTTGAGTGTCTACATTCGAGAGGAAATGAACAAAAAGAGCAAGCAAAGCGTGGTAAAAAATACAGTTCATAACTTTCAATAAGAATTTAAAATTTTTACTTTAATATTAAATTGCAAAATTCAAAAGATAAGTGCGAAAATTTATTTTTTTCAATTAGGTATCAGCAAATTTTCATCTCTGAATTTCTTTTTCTATTTACAATTTTTAAATGAAATTAAACTTTAATCTTTTCATTAAGTAACAGAGATTCTTCCTTGAATCTACACAGGTATTGTAACATCTGCAGCTATACATTCAATTTAATTTGATTAAATTCAAAATAATTTTTTTCCCTGTGTATTTTCATTCCAATTAAAATTTTACTTTCACACATTTTCTCTCATCATCCATGGCCTCGACTTAATTCCGTAAGGATGAAACAACAGCTAAAGCATTATTTAATTATCACGTGAATGGTTTATTAAAAGTATAAACTCATGCACACATACATTTCTTCTTATGATTATTAATAATGAATGTGTAACGAGGTTGTAAAGGTATACGGAGAAGAGCATTCGTTTCTGTTCCTTGAATTGAATTCTTAAATTTTTTGATGGATTTTTTTCAAGGTTTTTGCAAAAAATTTTTTTTCAAAACAAAGATTTTTCTGAATTTTTCTTTTAAAATATGAAAGTCTCCAAAAATTTTGATTTTTTTTTAGATTCATAAGGATTGAAAATAAAGTCTAGGGTCAAGCAAGGTCAAGACAGGGGCTTAACCATAAATTTTTTTAATGGAGGTTTTTTTATACTTTTCAACGTTTTTTTGGTTCGTATTTAAAAAAGTTTAGTAATATTTAGTGTAAACTTCACGAAAATAGGTTTAGTTTTGACCTCCAAACCCCTCTGGCTACGCTCTTGGGTCTGGTATAAAAGATTCTGTCCCAACCGAATCGCAGTTCCTCCTATTCAAAATACTGGACTCTTTCCCCCAACGTACCGTTTTAAAGAATCTGGAACCTAGAACCCTTAAAGTTTAATTAATGATACGTAATTCCATTATTTTCTAGCTAAGAATACGTAAAAAACTTGATTTAATTGCCATCGGCTTGTACAACAAACTTAAAATCCTTTGAATTTAGTACCTTGAACTAATCAAATCACCAATTTATTGGAACGCAATTTAATATAAATTCAATAATTCTCCTCCATTGTCAACGTCATTCTATTGATTCTTCTAAATTTCATTTAAAAATACTTATCTTGACTCACATGTGTGCCTCATTTACAGTTCATGCAGTAAAAGCTAAAGAACAAGACAAACTTCGACCTTTTTGTCATCACCTTCACTTGAATGTCCTTCTGGCAAAGCAGAAGGTGAAAATCATCTACAATGAACATCTAGAAGCATGTCGTTACGGTTTAATGCGAAAAGTGTTTAAATGCCATACACATCCATATATCCCAGCTTTACACACATATGTGTAATGAAAATTACTCTTAAAGAGCTCAAAGTTTCACAAGACGAGATGTATTTAATGACCGCTTTTTTCTCTACTTCACAACTTGCTTCACACACTCAAAATTTTTCCTTTTTCCCTTTTATCGTTCTTGACGTTGTGCAAGAAGAAGGAACTTGTGGTAAAAATTTTAGCATCAAACTTCCTTTTTTCGTAGTCGTCATCATCATCATCATCATGAATATCAGCAACATCAATTTACTGTGTGTATATAAGTTGCGTCAAATTTCATGACTTCTCTATTCAAACCAATTTCCATTTCCATATGTGAAAATGTTGATTTCTGGTATTGGATTAAATTACTACACAGCAAATATGAAGAAAATGGAAATGGAAAGGCAGGTCTCATTGAGATCAATTACAACAGTTTTTTTTTTGACATGCATTAATTATGTTGAGTAGAATAAGGGAAAAAAAGGTTTTTACTTCCATTCACATTTAGATGAGAATTAAGAAAGAGAATAAATCAACATTTTAATGGGAAAATGGATCAATTTTCACTTTGAATGCTGTTTTCGGCAATTCAATGTGATTCAGAAATAGACTTGATGAGATTTTTCTTCCTTCATGTTTTTATGTTTTGATTGCTGTCTTTATGGTTTTTATCTTTCTGGGGTAACATTAATTAATGCTGTAAACATCTTAATGAGATGCTTAAATGAATTTTTAATTTATTTAAGATGTTATTATGTTCTATTATCAAATTACCACAAAGCACTCCAGAATTTCATCATGATTCTTTGTGGTGAGATTTATGGAAATTTTGGAATGATTTAGAGCTATTTAATTAACTTAAAAGCAAAATTGATGTGGAATAATTTTTTTTAATTACATATGATGCTTCCTTTAATGAATATTTTTTGAAATTGAGATTTAATGAATTTTGAAATAGTTACAAAAAAACTGATGTGAATAATTCAAGTTCGACAGACTTATCGAAAGTCTGGGGGTATTCAATTAAGTTTATTCGAAAATTGCAAATTCAAAAAAATACGTTACGCTATTTCTTGAATTTCACAACTTTTTTGGATTTTTGGATTTTTAATATTTATTTGACTTTATTGTAGTCTTAAATCATCAATTTAATAATTTTCTTTAAAAAATTCTTCATGATTTGATTTTAAATTTTTTTGAGTTTTCGAAAAAGGGGTATTTAATTTCGAATTTTGCATGACAGACAGACAAAAGTGTCATTTTTGCACTTTTATCGAGAAACTTTAACGGTCACAAGTCTCAAATTATTCACATCAGAAAAAAGTTTTGAAAACACTAAACTCTAGCTGGTAGAGCATTGATATTCTATGAAAAAAGTGTTGTCCAGTATAAAAATACTATTGCTTCATAAATCTTCTCAAACTCCTTTAAAAGGTCATACGAGTGCACAAGACGAGAATATTCCTATTGTGTCAAGCTCTTATGTATTTCATTAGCTTTTGCACGTTTTGTTTCTTTTCAATTCCCATACAATTCAAACATACAAAACATTTCAATGTTTGAGGAAAAAAAAACAATTTTATCCCCAGAAAGTAAATTCAATTTCGATTGAAACACGAGTGACTGTGAATTTACTTTTAATATATTTAGGACTGAGGAGCAAGAAGAAGTCAGAAATGAGAAAGAAGAAGCTCCAACAAGAAGGAAATCAACAGAAGAAGAATTACCGTGATGCGTGATAAGTTGACAGTTTATATCCTTCAACTTCACAATTCCATTTTGATTTTGTCTTTTGTAAAGAAAAAAAAAAGATGTGAGCAAATTCATGAGGGAAGGAAGATGACAAAAAGAAGAAAAATTTGAACATTTTTTTTGAGACACAAATAAAACCATATGCTACACATTTAATCGATTGACAAATGCCAAGTGACTTTTTTTAAAAAAAGAAAAAAAAAAACTTTTTACTGGCATCATATTACAATATTTTGTAACATAGAGACATGTTTGTGAGATCATTCAAGAGTCGAAAAGGTAGAATGAGTTAAAATACTTAGAAATGTTTTTATTATTGACTGGTTCATGGAAGAGTTCATTGTTTGATACTTTTATTCACATTTTCTGGAGTGACAGTAATTGAATGTGGAATGAATGAATGTCAATGATGGGAAAGCATCAGGTTAGTGATTTTTTATTTAAAATGTTTAGTCTAGAAGAGAGTTTGGGGATCTAATCTGACTCATTCCTTTGATAATTAATTGGTCATCAGTCACGTTTCTGTATCTTAATTTTTGATTGAACTGGTAAGCTTTTACATTATTTCATCAACTGATCACAAAGTACAGACATAAGCTTGCTTGATATTTAGATAAAAAATCAGCAAATCTATATTTTTTACTAATTTTCAAGATTCTTTAATTTTTGAGCATCTCGTAAGCTATTTTTTAAAAACCAGAAGGGGCCATTCACTTATTACGAACGCTCTGAGGGGAGAAGGGAAATCTAAGAGTTTTTTTATTGTCTATTGTTAAAACACGTGATTCTTGGGGGGGAGGGACCCGCATTTCAGCGCTAATAAATGAACGGCTCCCAATCAAATCCTTCCACAACATTCACCAGAAATTCAACATGTCCACGTCATGAAAAAATCAACTCTTAAAAATTTATATTGTCAATCACATTCGGCATTTCCTCCATTTCCGTTAAGTCTATTTATTTATTTTTTTTTTCGTTGCCATGTCGCGTGATTCAATAAGGCATTGCATCATTCAGTTTGGTAATCATCATTTCCATCACTTTTTCCTTCCCTTCAACATTTTCCCACCGACGTGTTACTTCTTCTTTTTACAGCATTTTGAATTGAAGTGTTGATTTGAATTTATTTCTCGTCTGTTGTCTTTACACACAATATTTTTCCTTAGACCGTTCTTTCCTCACTTACTTTACTTTCATGTTCTATATATACGTATATGGCAACATATGTGTATTCGTCAATTTGATGTTATTTATGAAAAATTCAACTGATGACATGAAGATGAAGAGGAATTTTTTATCTTGTTCTGTATACCATAAATATGATAAGTAGCATTAAGTATTTTAGGATTCTCTCTTCTTAGTGTGGTATTTGTTGTTGCTTGAGCGCTCTTTTGATGACTGTTTTTGTCTGATTTACTTACGTTTTTGATTGCGGATTTGACTTGTTTCTATGGATTCAATTTACTTTATGTTTTAACAATGTTTTTGTGGATTATTTTAAGAAGATTGGGGTTGCGTATAAATGACGTCTAAGAGGAGGTGTTAAGGTCAAGAGCCAGCATAGACAAGGGGGTAAATCGGTATATTTTTCAAATTTCTTCAATTTGCTATACCCCTGTCAAGAGTAATTTCTTCTTCGAAAATGTTTACTTTTGGAATTTTTGAACCCAATTGGTTGGAAATTTTTCCAAAATGGGGTCGATTGCCGGAAAATTTTCATTTTAGACCATTGGGCCCAATTTAAAAACTTTAAAGTTTTTGTTTTATTTTTTCATTTGAAACTAGTGACGAACTTGAGAAAAAATTTATAAAATTTATTATTTTGAATATATTTAAAATTAAATAATGAAACAACAATAAAATAAATTTAATTTTTTTTATTTATGCATTCTTGCATGACATGCACACATGTAGGTCTGATGAAATGAACATAAATTATTAAGATAGTATCGATAATATTAGTTATAGAAAATAAATTTTACTTTAACAATTAAATTAGATTGACATTTAAAAAGTCAGTTAGATTGGATTGAGGGTGGAATTGACAGCTTATGATAGATTTAAAGCATTCCTGGGACGCATTTTGGTGGACTGAAATTAAACAAAAAAAAAAAAGTAAATAAATAAATAAATAAATAAATTAAATAATTTTATGCTCGAAAATATTTGTTAAGTACTCACCATCTGCAGTTGCATGGTCCGGAGCTAAATAATAAAAGATAATAGTATTAATTTCTCTGCCAATACTAGATCATAAAAAAAAAAATTAACTCACAATGTGTTTCTGCAAACTTGTTCACATCCGCAATGATCTGAGCATGGTAAAGTATAGTCAGTTGGGAAATCTTCATTTTTGTATTCGTGGAATCCAGCCATATATTTGTTTGGATCTTGAGCATCAGCTGGTGGTCCCATGTATGAAATTGGGCTCATTCCTTTAAATTATTTTTGAAAATTTTTATTTAAGGTTCCAAATTTGGAGCAGAAAGTAATTTACCTGTCATTCCCATCATCATTGGATTCATCATCATTGGGTTG
This sequence comes from Chironomus striatipennis, assembly GCA_026123125.1. NCBI lineage: Eukaryota > Metazoa > Arthropoda > Insecta > Diptera > Chironomidae > Chironomus > Chironomus striatipennis. The sequence continues at coordinate 40,662,227 of CM047393.1, read as the reverse complement.
AAGTTACCACCCATTTGACCCATTTGTCCCATCATCATTGGGTCCATCATCATTGGATTATAATTTCCACCCATACCGCCCATCTGTCCCATCATCATTGGGTCCATCATTGGATTCATTGGTCCCATACCGCCCATTTGTCCCATCATCATTGGATCCATCATTGGATTCATTGGTCCCATACCGCCCATTTGTCCCATCATCATTGGGTCCATCATTGGATTCATATGTCCCATGCCGCCCATTTGTCCCATCATCATTGGATCCATCATTGGATTCATATGTCCCATACCACCCATTTGTCCCATCATCATTGGATCCATCATCATTGGGTTAAAACCACCCATAAATGGAGATGATTTTGGTTCCTTTGGCTGTGACATGAATGGACTTCCCATTTGTGGCATCATTGGTGACATCATTTGATTCATTCCGAATGGCATCATTGGATTCATTCCATATGACATCATTGGATTTCTGTACATCATCATTGGGTTCATCATACCAAAAAGTGCTGATTCAACCTCATTTTCAAGTTCTTCTGGTATTTCTATGCCTTCAATAGCTTGTGGTTCATCAACAGTCTCAAAAACACCAACAACTTTATTTTCAATTTGTGGAAGTTCAAAAGTATCAATAACCTTATCTTCAATTTGTGGAAGTATGATTTCCTTTTCAACTGCTACCTCTTCTTCTTCAATTGGGGCAGCAATTGAAGCATGGAGCAAAAACAATCCTAATAATATGACTGAAATGGTGAAAAATGATTAAGTATTGTGGAGCTTAAAATTTAATAAAAATTTAATAAATTTTAAGATTTTTTATTTCAAGTTAGTCAATTTTTATGGAATTTATTTGGAATTGATGTAAAATATATTCACAGAAAAAAAGTATTGAAAAATTTATGAAAAATGTTATATATTGAAAATTTGTCAACTGCTGACGTCTTATATATTATTTTTTAAATTACAGATTTTTCTATCAAAATTGCAATATTTTTGTAACTTTTCGGGTTTTTCCATAATAAAACATTTAACTATCTCATACTTCATTTTTTTTTGTAATTGTGACTCTGTTTCTGACACATCACAAATTTAACACGTACACGAAGGGCATAGTGCATACGACGATTGTAGTGCATTCGACCGACCGAAATTTCGGCCGAAACAATAATTATTTCGGCCGAAATTTAGGCCGAAAACTTTTATTTCGGCCGAAATTTCGGTCGAATTTTTTTATTTCGGCCGAAATTTCGGGTTAATTTTTTTTAAGGAATATGTGGCACCATTTTAAAAAATCTACATATTTTTAAATTTAATTTATTTTTTTTTAAACTTCTACTAACTTCTCTAATTTTAAACTTCTACTAACTTTTCAAAAAGTCTTTAAAATTTATTCAAAACTTTTTTGAACATTTTTTTTAAAAAAATTCCAAACGATCAAATCAAATTTAAAAATCACAGTTTCATAATTCTAAATTCAATAATTAACCATAAATCCATAACGATGTAGTATATTCAATAATATATTCTTTTCAATTCATTTGCAGACATAACTAAATGTTACATTTCTCACTTAATCACTTTTTTTCTCAGATTTAATTAAAAAACACATTCTTATGATGCAACTTCATTTTTAAAATTAATTAATTTCCTAACTATATCCTCAAGTTGAGTTGAAAACTTTATATGACTTTAAATTCTTAAGTTTTTCAATTCCTTATTTGATTTATTTCCTTAGTTTCTTTCTCTATGCAACTCACATTTCATCACGTTGTCGACTTTATTTCTATAATAAAGAGCAATAAAAGTACTGACAAAGGTTTTGTGCTGACGTATTTTCTTTTATAGTTGCTACGACAATCAAGATAAAAGAATTTGAAAACATTTTGCAATACTTTTTGATTACTAATTACCAAAAAATAGATACTGGGACAAATGACGCAGAGTCGACCTGATAAAAATTGATGAATTTTGCAAGTTTAAATTTGACATTTTTTGGAATGTTTTGGAATGATCCAAATTAAGTATATAGAAAGAGACTTCCAAGAAGTCTTTTTAAAAAACACTTACAAAAAATTTCACTTAAATCTAGAGGTAAAAATAAATCAAAAATAAAACAATTGATTCCCACCCACACTCATTACATGCCTGCCTTTATCTCCAACTGACAATGTTCTTCTTCTTTCCGTGAAAAACAAAATTGTCTATCTGCGTTTGCGAAATTCGCAAGAAATAAATTTGTCTTTATCAAAAAACAATTGGAAGTAATGTAATGATAAGAAATGAACATGCAGTATAGAAGAGATAATTGTTTCCAATAACAATGTAATTTCTTTTGTTTTTTTGAGTAACACACATGTCAGATTTTGCGAATGAATGAAGTTGATTCTGCTGAAAAATTGATTGTGATCGAAAGTCAATGTTACTGATAAAAAAAATTGATTATTCTTCTTCGGAATTTTAATTTTGAAGGTTTTTATGGTACTAACAGGTGACAGTTGGATATTATATGAAAATTTAAATATTTATATGAAACAAAGGAGGAGCCAGGGAATGGTTCAAAAGAGTCCGGACCCCTCCCCCCCCCCCCCCTATTCGAGGAAAAAATTCCCCATTTTGTTAGGGTTTTTGAGGAAGAAAAGCATATGGACCCCTAAATTTTTTTCTTCTATATAAAAAGAAATATTGAAACCACTCTAGAAAGAATTTCTTGCTACATCCCTGATATGAAGGAGAAGGTTGTTTTAGATTTTTGTTGGGAAAATTTATTTGCGCAGACCAAAAAAATTTGTAGGTTAGGGATTTTTTGGCAATTTTTAAAAATTTAAGTTTCAGAAAAGTCTCCAAATATATGCGCTTATTGCATCAATGCATGCCATTTTTTTCAACAAAACTTCTTTTTTATCAGCGATATTATTTTCTGGCATTGGAACACGCTGCAAGGTATCGAAATATGTGACATGTGTTATAAAAAAGAAACTTAATGAAATTTTCTTTCCTCTCGTACATCAAAAAAATATTCACTCGTGTTTTTATATGAAACGTGAAATATTCTCGTTTTTCAGTTTTTTTTCTTCCTCTTGTCATCATATGTATGTCCGATGATTGAAATATCATAAAAACAGAAAAGAAATAAAAGGAACGGAAGAATAAAGAGAAGAGAAAAAAAAATGTCAAAAAATATGTTTGAGTGCGAGAAGAAATTCAATTTGAGTCAATGATGTGGGTATCATAAACAATCATTTAATAATATCCAGCATATTCATAAGTTTTTTTTTCGAAACATCTATATTATTTAAATGGTTGATTTTTATTCACATTCACAGTCAATCGTAAAATTCTTTTCCTCGTTTTCTTTCTGAATTTTTATGCTTTTTCATTGTTAGCTGATTTTTTTGAAGGGTAAGTTGTGGTTTTCTAAATAGTTTGGCTTAAAAACCTAAGAATAGTGTGAGTTTTAGGGAGAAATCTAAGGTATATGGAAATTTAATTTATAACTGTGGAAAACTAAATTTTAAAAGCCTTAAAACCCCTGAATTCTACATTTTGACTCTAAAAAGTTCACCATACTCATCAACACTAAATGCGCTCAATTCCACATCCAAAAATCTAACATTTCTAACCCTCCCAATTTTTCCGTTAGCTCATAATAATTTTATGTCTCAAATAAGCACGAAAACTTAATTTCATCAAAAATTAACAAGTCAAAAAATTTATTGCTGCCTCATTAATGAAACAATCGGAACAGCTAGAACGAGAGGAGAGAATGAGTTTTGCCATCATCTTTTGCAGCCCCTAACATAAATATCGAAAACAGAATGAACAGAAGGAAAAAGATTCTGTTGGATGTTCGGAATTAGATAAAAATTATTGTTATTGTCAGATTTTCTGTGCATTGATGATTGGCCAGGATGTGCTGAGGGTAGATTTTGATCTTCTTTTTAGCACATTTTTGAGGGAATTTTTCGGAGTTTTTGACCAATTTTTGATTGATTTTGGGGTAAAATAAAGACGAATTTGGTTAGAAACTTAAAAGATATTTGATACAAAACGTGAGTTGATTATGGAAGTCGTTCATTTATGAGGTTCAATTTTTACGGGAAGGGGGATCTGGGGCTTTGTAATAGTAATAAACAATGAGATTTTTTATTTCAAGTTTTTGTGACAGACAGGGGAGAAGGGACTCTAATAATTCATGATTTCATGGACGACATAAGTTAACGAACCCGTAATCCTATAAAATTTTGCTAATGAAGATACAAAATTAAGCATAATTCGTCATCATTTGTATAAAAAAAATTCTCTTAAAAATCTACATACACTGCCCTCTAAAACCCCACAAGAAAGGCAGAACTTACACTGAGTGATAAATTTCAACATTAATAACTAAAATTCAATTTTCTCCCATCAGTAAAATACAAAAAAAAAATCTCCTACATTCCATCTCTCTCCATTTCCATTTGTATGCAATATTATTAATGACATAAAAATGAGAATCATTCCGACAAAGTCAGTAAGAATAAGACTGGCCAATAAATGCGATAAAGCATCAATAAAATACAAAATGTTCATGAATGATTAATCATGCAAATGATTAATTCATTCTGGCTTAATTGAGAGTAAAAATTGTAAAACTTGATGATAGAAACTTGTGGTGATCTTCAGATGGAATAGATTGATGAGAATTTTTATGTGAAGTATGTACAAGTATTTGGAGCATGTAAGATTTTGCTATTGTTATTTTATTGAAGTTTTTAATTATTTTTTAAAATTTTTGGCAAATTAAAGATTTTTGACTAAAGAACATAATTTTGAATCCTAAATAGTCCTCATACAGAAAATTTTTGAAAAATTATTAAATTAAAAATTATGAAAATCGCAATTAGGCAATTCTAAATTATTATTTAATAATTTAAAAAGTAGCTAAGAAAACTTTTCAAATGAATGTCCAAAAAAATGTCAAGAATGCGAGAGCTTTAATCTGCCCATAGCAAGTAAAACGAGATTGTACGAGAAAAATAATAAAAAAAATACATGATATAACTTTTAATTCCCATCGCGCGCAATTTCTCGAATGGAACGACTGAAAGACGACACTTGACATCGTAAAAAGTGCCGGGTTTTATGAACATTTGTACATATACATATCTCATATGATTTAATACTTTCAAATGAAATCAGTGGTTGAAATTTTTTTTTGTGTGCATAGCTCGTTTCTGCTAACACTGTAGAGACTGCTGTATATATATCACATTTCTAATCCCCATAATAATTCATAATAAATATAATATGCATGGTTATATTGAATAATGTATGATAATTATTTGCTTGGCTTTGCTTATTTCCATTAATCCACTCAAATTCAAGCCATGCATGAATTTATGAAGCATTTTATTTGTGGGCGTTCTGTGAATTGCTTCTATTTTCGCCACAGCCTTTTTTCATGAGCATATATATAAAAATGTTTTTAGGAGATTTTCATATTTTTCTGACAACTATAAGGGAAGCAGCAGCTTCTACTTTTAAACTGTCACTTTGGTTTTGTATTTAAAATTTTTTTTTTCTTGTAGGTTGGTTGGTAATTACAAAGGTGATAAGCAGGATTCTGCTTTTGATGCAATGAATATTTTATTTTTTCCGCAAACATATGCTGACCAGCATAAAATAAGCTCTCATATTCATGATGATTCATTGTTATGTTATTTACGCAGTAAGCTTGTTTGCAAATTGTAATCATCCAGTGTTTATTACCAATATCATTGGTTAGGCATGCATACCGTACTACAGGGATTTTTTTGAAAATTTTTCTTATGTGAGCCTAATTAACTATGGAACGAAGAAACCTTCCTAAAGGCAGAGCCAGAAATTATTTCAAGGGATGGCAGGGGTAGCCAGGGGAGGTTCCTTTCTCTAAAAGTATCTCTAAAAGTATGATTGACCACTATTTGAATAAAATAAAATGCGTTCAATAAACTACATACACTTTACCCAAAACTTTCCATCCTTCAAATTGATTTGCAAACTTATTCACTATACCATTAAATGCCATTATAAACCTCCAATGGGACATGAAAAAGCGAAAAAAAAAATAAGCAAAATTCTCAAAAAAGAACTAAAATTATGTGAATGAAAATTTTAACATCCTGCACAATAGAATACATGATATAATTTCGAGGATTTAAAATTTTTATGGATGTATGTTTATGTTAGGCTTGAGGAGAAATGGAGAAAAAAGAAGTCACTTTATGGAAAAAAGAAGAAGACGACAACATTTAAATTACATCTTGTGCCTTACCATAATTTTCAAACATTTCCCAGGACATGCTTGAAAATGTATATTTTTGTTTGCAGAATTGATGTTAATGTCAGCTATTTAGTTGAAAATTCTCTCATTTTCCTGTTAAAACCGAATTTATTTGGATAAGTTGGGGGGAGTAAGGATGTTTTGTCGGTCAGGGTTGGTAATACTGGAACGCTTAATTGGATTTTAAGAATTATTTAATAATTTTTACACCTCCCACAAAATTCACAAACTATACCGAACGCCATCCCATAAAAATTATTCCATCCAAAATGCATCCCATAAAGCACTAAAAGTAGCTAGCAAAAAAGAGTATGAGGGATGTTCAACTTCATCATCAACAAAAATGGCGAATTCATGCACATACGTAGTATGTAACCAGTGCGATCCTTACAATAAAAATAAATTATTTATTCGGATTCATATTTTGCACAATTTTATTAGGTTTTTGGGCTGAATACACTAAAAAAATGTGTCACAACGTGGATAACAGTTGGCATGAAAAGGTACTTTATTAAAACTCAGAGATTCTCTTTTTTGTGTGTGTATGCATGTGTATTTGTTGGAGAAAAGCTACTCGAAATTATTTTATTTTATTTTTTTTTGTGCCTCCTTCTTTTATTTTATTTTATAATATAGCAGGAAAAGAGCTCATAAGCTTTATAAGTGCCACCGCAAAAACCATAACCAAACTGCTGGAAAACTAAAGTCAAAATCCTAATTTAATTTCGCTTTTGCTGTGCTTTTCATGGTTTAATCGTTTGCCTATCCAAACGTCTGCATTCTGTACATATGAATATGGTTATCCACATAATGGAAGAAAAAAATTCTATGCTTTGATTTTTCACATCATCCAATACGTGCAGCTTTAAAATATTGTTTGAATGGAAAGCCTCTTTTGATTACTGTGGATTATTGAAACTTGATGGATTCTAGGGCAGTGAAAAAAAAGGCAATGAGGATTGAAACATTTTTAGCGCATTTTTGAAAACTTGTTTTCAAAAAGGAAGCTCAATCATGCACTTTGATCGGTCGTTCGGTCGTTCGGTCGTTCGGTCGTTCGGTCGTTCGGGTCCCAATTATCTCTTGATCTAGACTTCGTAGCAAGCTCGGAATTGTTTTAATAGCTTCATTGAATGTTTTTATTCCCGCCATTTATATTGAAAAGTCAAAAAACACTCATTAAATAGCTTAATTCATCGATTTTATATTTCAAAAAAATATGTAAACAATGCAGGGCAAAGCTATGCTGATGATAAGTTTGAATTTTTTCTAACCGTTAAAAAATTTGAAATTTTTTTGACCGTTATTTCGGATTAAATTTTTTTTCTTTTATACACCTTAATTAATTAACATTTAATTTTTTCGTACAAATAAGTGCGTTTAGAAATTTGAAAAATAATGGATGTGTTCAGAAATTTAAATTTTTCGCTAATGGAAAATTTTGAATTTCAAAAAACCGGTAAATCGTAAAGCTATTATTTGCATTGAACATTATAAAAATCAATTTTAAAGGGATTTTGATCTTTAGTTTTAAACTTATTATTGAAATGCATTATGATTAAAGAAACAGCAATAGAGTTTTAAAACTCGACATTCTTTTCTATTTAATCAATTGCTAATCGCTGCGTCAAAAATGCGCTGAAGTCCCTCGATATAAACGAGGACTTTTGTAATTTTTTTTGTAATTTACAGATCTGAATGTAGTTGAAAGTACTAATTTTAAACTAAAGCTATATTTCAAAAATTCTCAGAAATTCCATTCCCCGGGATTTTAAGGTTCATAAAATATAGTAAAAGTTTAAAACTTGTAAGCACATTTTTGATAACTAATTTATGCTTAAAATATATTTTTGTGCAGATAATGTAATAATTAGTATTTCCACTAACTCATTACTTTTCTCATCTATTCATTTGCCATGACATCAGTTCCAACAATTGAAAAAAAAAAATTAATCTTACTTTTCAATTCCTTATTCCCAATATAAATTCTAGGCTACTATTGAGGATTGTGGGTGGAAGAGACAAAGCCAGTGAGAAATGAAATGTGAAAGAGAAAAGCTGGCTATTTGTGTGAGCCAACAATGAATGGCTAAGTGCCAACAAAGCATCGTGATGAACATATTTTGCGCTTTTGCGGAGGATTTGCATGAAAAAAATAATTTTTTCCTTCTCGTCGCTCAGTCACTTAATGTTTATAATATATTTGTATTTTTTTTTGCTTCTTCCTTTTTTTCTTCTTCTTCCATTTCCATTTCTTTTCTAGCACAGGCTTAGGTTTTTTTTTGAATCTCTTCGTTTTCTATATGTTTACGTACAGGAGCAAGTGTCACAACATGACGTCGAATGATTAAGAAGAAGAAATGGCAGGCAAGCTGACAGTATAAGACGAAAGTAATTTGACTTTGACTTGATACTTTCTTCTTTTTTTTGGAGTGGTCCGGATGTATGGAATTAAATGTTTAGATTTTTCTTTTTTTATGAAAAGAAAAAAAAATTTGAATATTTTATTAATTTAATCTGGGCTGGATGAAGTTTTAAAAGACTTATAAGAGATGAGAATTTAAAGCAGCTTTAAGGAATCATTTAAGAATGAAAATAAACAATAAACTCAGTAATCGTCGAATTAAGACTGAAATGAATCCAAATTCAATAAGATAGAATTTTCTGCCTTTTTGACTTCAATTCTAAGCCCATGAAGGTCATCTTTTCATGTACATAGAGATTTCCAGGAAGGTATTAAAAGCTCAGTGCCGGTCTAGAAACAAAAAATGTTCAAAGTCCTCGTGTTGTTAATCGAGGGACTTAAGCGCATTTTTGTCGCAGCGATCAGTAATCGATTAAATAGAAACTGCTTTTAATTACAAAATCCCTTAATTCTTCTTTTATCATCAAAAAACCCTGCAAGAAAATACAATTTTTATAAAAAAAAAAAACTATATAATAATAACAGAATCCAATAAATTCCGTCTTTCTAGCATGAACTATGCATGAAAAGTCTGTTCTCACAATAATAAATACAAAACCTTACAAAAAGAAAGAAAAAAATTTTGACCAAAAATAACGGTCAAAAAAATTTTAAATTCCAACGGTCAAAAAAATTCAAATTTTTATCGAGGGGTTTTCAACAATTTTTTTCCTTATTTAATGTTAAATCGTTGATTACAGGAATTGTAGATCATTTAACGATTTTTTAATAAGCGAGGCCGGAATAACTCGATAGTAGAAAGATAATTCATCATAACAGAACTCTTAACTATGGCTGGTTTCTGAGATCTCAGAGCTCAACCAGCCAGCCAGCCAGCCAGCCAGCCAGCCAGCCAGCCAGCCAGCCAGCCGAACAAAGTGAAACTATAAGCGTCATTTTTTGCAAAAATGCGCTAAAAATACAAAAATAAACAGAAAATATTGAAAAAAAATACTTTAATGGGCCATCATAGCAACCATATTTATTTCAATTGTAATGAATTTTTCCAAGAAGTTTTATTTTGTGCGAGTTGAATCTGACCTTAACGGAAAGAAGAGGAAGGAAACAAAAATTCAAGATTTTACTTCAAATTCTAACGTTTAGGATGACTTTTGGATTAAATTTATTGAAAGAACTGTGAAATGTGTAATATTTGAAACTTTAAAAGGTGCAAAACTATCAAAAAAATTCTCAGACGTTTTTTTGCAAAAGACAATCCATACACTGAGCATCACTAACAATAATCCAAGTAAGTAACGTTATTTATAATATTTCTATGCAAATGTGTCACAAACTTTAAAGCACATCACACTTAAAAAATACAATACATACAGCCTCAAAACCACAAGATGACTTTCGATGACTTTCTAGCTATCTCATTAAAGATCCCTTGCATATTAAAGTAAATAATCTATTTCCTCCATAATACGATTCTATTAAGCATTGACATTGATGCCTTGTGTATGTATATCTTCATATACTGTCTCTTTAACATTACCGCTGCTGCATATGCTGCATATGCTGCATATGCTGCTAAATCAACCGCATGTGTATCAACCGCAGAACCTGTGTGTGATGATGTAAAAATAGGAATGTGGCATATGGGGATGTGTTGAAGGAAAGACGCAAAAAAATAAGAATGTGGCATATGGGGATGTGTTGAAGGAAAGACGCAAAAAAATAGGAAAATATAATTTGTAATGTAATTTAGGACTCATTTTGTTTGCTCTTTAGATTCATGAATAATTTTCCTTTTTCTTTTCATTCCATTCCATTTTTTTTTTTGAAAATGTATATGGGCAAATCTACGAAAGAATTTTTTGTTTAAAATATATATTTTTTGTAAATTTCTCAAAATCAGCTTGATTTATCCGATTCTTTTGCATCTAGGATTGTTAAGAATAATAAATGCAACAATAATTATACAGTTAAAGTACTATGAACTGTCTAATTGATGAGTTATTTAAGTTTAAAGAGCGTTAGACTGTCAATTTTTCCAAAATCAAAATTCACAAATTATCGTTTTTCGCGTTAATTAATTACCTTACATTAAAGTATTGATACACATTAGATTACGTTTTTTATAAGCTTTCAATATGTGTTCTTATCATTTTGTTGAAATGCTTCATTAAAGAGATATTTGTTAAAAATAGCGTTAGACTGTCAACTTTTTAACTCATTATTGCAAAACACAATCCTAGTTTGAAATGAAATATTCCGTTAAAATCGATATGCAAATCAACTATTTTAAGCTTTTCAACTAATTTATCTCAACTTAAGTAATCATTGCTGCAATGATTAATGATTTTAAGATAAAAATATCAACCTACATAATTTAGATAATAAATTAAACATAGAACAATTTGGCTTTAACGGTTTTTTTTTGAATTTTGCAAGTTGAGAAAAATTGTTAGTCGATTTTCAGAGTTCCGTTTATTCGTAGATTTGCCCATATACAGACTGAGAAGTGAGTATCTCATGACGTGTAATTTCATTTATGTAAAATGATAAGAGTGAATGACAGTAATGCGGGAGAATGAAATGTTTGAATGAAAAAAAGTCCTATTGAAATTCATTTCTACCTTTCATGCTGTTTCTATATTTTTTTGTTCTATGGAATGCATTCTTAGTTGCTTTTGTTCCATTTGGTGTTGTATGGTTGACAGTCATTTGTGTTGTTTACTTTTTGTCCTTTTTTATGCTTTATACACAGCTCTAGGGATAGGTCATTGACTTAATTCTTATCAGAGTTGGCAAAACGCCTGGCGTCGGACGCCAATGACGCCAAAGCGTCGGACGCCGAGCGGCGTCGGACGCCAAAAAAAAATTTGGCGTCCGACGCCAAAAGCGTCCGACGATTTGGACGCTGGGCGTCCGGCGTCCAAAAAAAAATTTTTTTTTCTTTCTTTAACTAATTTTTTCGCTTTTCTGATGGGTTTTTCATGCCAACTAAGAAAATCAACGTGAAAAATCGCTTTTCCGAGGGGTTTTTCATCCCATCTAAGAAAATCAACGCGAAAAATCGCTTTTCTGGGGGGTTTTTCATACCAACTAAGAAAATCAACGCGAAAAATCGCTTTTCCGAGGGGTTTTTCATCCCGACTAAGAAAATCAACGCGAAAAATCGCTTCTCTGGGGGGTTTTTCATACCAACTAAGAAAATCAACGTGAAAAATCGCTTTTCCGAGGGGTTTTTCATACCAACTAAGAAAATCAACGCAAAAACTCGCTTTTCTGGGGGGTTTTTTCATCCCAACTAAGGAAATCGACGCGAAAAACGACTTTTCCGAGGGTTTTTTCATCCCAACTAAGAAAATCAACGCGAAAAATCGCTTTTCCGAGGGGTTTTTCATACCAACTAAGAAAATCAACGTGAAAAATCGCTTTTCTGAGGGGTTTTTCATCCCAACTAAGAAAATCGAGGCGAAAAATCGCTTTTCCGAGGGGTTTTTCATACCAACTAAGAAAATCAACGTTAAAAATCGCTTTTCTGGTGGGTTTTTTATACCAATTAAGAAAATCAACGTGAAAAATCGCTTTTCTAAGGGGTTTTTCATCCCAACTAAGAAAATCAACGCGAAAAATCGCTTTTCCGAGGGGTTTTTCATCTCATCTAAGAAAATCAACGTGAAAAATCGCTTTTCCGAGGGGTTTTTCATACCAATTAAGAAAATCAACGCGAAAAATCGCTTTTCCGAGGGGTTTTTCATCCCAACTAAGAAAATCAACGTGAAAAATCGCTTTTCCGAGGGGTTTTTCATCTCATCTAAGAAAATCGAGGCGAAAAATCGATTTTCCGATGAGTTTTTCAGAGAAAAATAAAAAAAAAATTTTTTTGGACGCCGGACGCCCAGCGTCCAAATCGTCGGACGCTTTTGGCGTCGGACGCCAAATTTTTTTTTGGCGTCCGACGCCGCTCGGCGTCCGACGCCAAAAACGTCCGACGCCGAGTGGCGTCCGACGCCAAATCGGACGATTCCAACTCTGATTCTTATAAGACTCTTAATGACTGCATTATAGGAATGTTTAGCATTAAAGTTCTTTCTCTTGAATCTCTTAAAGCTTCCTAAAATTCTGTTGTTTAGTTCATGAAGTACGCATCAATTTTTTCACAGGAAGTGCGCAAATTTTCTTGGAAATTTCTCGAAGTGAATTCGCAAAAATTCAAATTAAAAATTTAATTTTGATTTGAAGAAATTAACATGAATTTTATTGCTGCCATGATACTGCATGTCTTGTGAGGAAATAACAAATAATCTTTGATTGCTTTAAATAATGATTAATAATTAAATAGATGAATTTTTGGAGAGTAAAATAGTGACTCAGGATAGGAAGTGGTGTATGCTCATGATGTGGTATTTTTTTGTATTTTATGTAAAATCTTCAGAAACTTGGGATCTTCAGTTTTATTTATGAGCTTATTATTTAGTAAGTTCACTTTTTAGGGAGAAGGGATCAAGGATTTTGTATCAAGTGATAACAAAAAAATTAAAAAGTTTAAAGTTGGGTCAAAAACTTATTTTTGCTTAACTTACCTAGTAAACGGCTCCTTAAAAATAAGACTGAATTACTTCTAACAATTTAAAGAGAAGGTATGGCCTTAAAACATCTTAAAAATTCCTAAAAATTCTTACCTGATTCACTTGGTTAGAACAAGAAATAAACTTTAAATTTGCTAAGCAAACTGCAAAGCATCAAAATTTGCATAACAGCAAACAAATTTCATTAAATTAGTTCATAATTTATGCTTGAAAAAAATTATAAAAATGTAAATTCCACTGAACAAACTAAAACAAAAAAGAAACTTCAATGCGCTATGGAATAAAATCAGATGAATGCAACCCTCAAGAACTTGTTTTCATTCTTTTGTTGATGTTGAGAAGTGACATGACGTGAGTACATAAAAGAAACAAAAGGAATAAGAAAAAAATGTAATAATGAAGAGAGCGAGAAGGGAGCAAAAGTGAGCGGCCGGTGAGGGTAAATGTGATCGTATTCATAAAATTAAATAAATGAAAAAAAGATGTGTGTTTGTGCTGCTCGTGTTTGCTTTTCCCCATTGAAAATTTATTAAAGTAAAATTTAAGTAAAAATCATCTACGTTAAGAGTCACTATGTGCTGGTATCGGCATTCAATTTAAACGTGCACAAGCTGCACAGCAGTGAAAAATTGTCGAAAACAATTTTTTTTCTTCTCCATCGTTGTTGAGTAAATTGAAGTGTTGAATAAGAAAAAAAAAGATTCAACAAAAGTCAACTTCAGCTTTGTTTCCACTCGCAACATTGACTGACTGCCTTGTTAAAGTGTTTTAAATTTTTTTTATTATTCTAAAGTCATTCTAATTGCACAGCATGAATTGCTCTGCATCAAAGCGTCCTTTTGTGCTTTACGATGCGTTCCTATTGTTTTTTCATGAAATGAATGAAGAAAAATGGATAAAAAAAATGTTAAGCCAACATGGCTTGAGGTGATGGTTGGATGAGAACAAAAGAAATATTTTTTTTTTGAATTTTAATAAATTTTATGTGTTGGCGCATTTATGAGGATTTTGTTATTGGTGGCAGAAGTCAAATGTTGGGGTCTATGAACGAGAAGGATAAAAAATTATTTCTATGCCTTCTATACGCAAGGAAAGGTTTGATTCCTACAAAATTAGTAATTTCGCTCATATCTTCAAATAAATTTTACAACTTACAATCTTTGACAATGTCTCCTTGCAGTGACGTATGCAGTCAGATGGGATCAGAATGAATTTAGGATTTATAAAATATTCAGTTAATTAAGATTTATAAACCTCAAAACGCAAGAATTTGAACAGATTAGCTTCGAGAGAAGAATTCAATTTACATTTTATTCAGCTTCGAAATCAGACGCTACCCAACATATTCTTCAAATTAGCATCCCTATTGACCAAAAATTCATTTAAATGCTTTCTCAAATTCAACTTCTGAGAAATGAAATCAAGATTTTCAGATTTGAATGTCACCTTAGCCTTAGAGCATTTCACGATTACAGTAACTTCCACGAAAACAAATAAAATCCAATTTTATTCCATTTCATACAATAAAACTCAAAGACAGTGTATGAACACAAGGTCCTTTTCAAACAAAAGTCAGCCCACACATACACAAAAAAAGAAACTCATGAGATGAATGTACCATGTACAATGCGATGCTATAGTAAAAGAATAGAAAATCATAGAAGCGTAAATTTTTATATAGAAAAAGAGTGGAACGATAACAAAAAAAAGCAACCATTGCTTACCCATAAATAGCCGCACAATATTAAAACAATGTGGCATGTGAATCTAATATAAAAATCACTATTAACACCAAAACATGTCCTTTTTCCTACCATCATTACATTAGTTTTAAGCTCGAGACTCATAAATTAATACCATTTTCGGGGCTTGATCAACTACCGTAACAAGATCGTATAGGAGATCTTAGTAAGGAGATAAAATGAATTCTAATGAAATCTACAAAAAACGAGAAATTCAAATACACAAAAAAAAACATGATAGAAATAAATGAGGAATAAGAGGAAGACAAAAAAAAAATGATTCTCGACACGCACACACACTCAACAAATTTATACATACACACATACATACAAACATGCCTAATTGATATTTAATTATTCCCTTCTTGCCTTCCTTTTGTTTCTCGTGTTCATAAATTTTTTCGTGTTATAATGAAATAAAATATTTTTTTTTTCTCTGGCACTATGTTGACTGAACAAAAACAATAACATGAATAAAAAAGTATTGAATTTCATAATTCGAAAGAAATTTATTGTCCCGGTGAGGATTTATTACACTTTTTTACATACACTGAGAGGCAAGATAGATGCTTTTTGGTGTTAATTAATATTTATTTTTTTGAAAAACATATGCTCTGATAGGTTTTCATTAATTTAATCTGGAGCCAAAATAGCCGGTGACAAGGAATAATCAGTACTAAAATTTCTTTATAGAGCTTTATAGTTAAAGTAGTTTATTTCTTTACTATTGATATAATATTTTATAGTTAGAATGAGCTTTGATTTTGAAGTTCTTTATTGGTAAAATAATTTGAAATTTGCAATTAGGGGTCGTAAAAAACTTGTAATGCCAAAAATGACTATTTTTGACCCCCTCGCCCTTCCCTGAACGTAATATATTTTGTATTGAGTTTTAGAAAAAAATTTATGGAGCGTAACAAAATCTCGGACCCTACATCCTTAAACATTATGAATTTTTATTAACGATCTCTTATCTGGAAGATCTTTAAAGTTATTAATTTGCTTAAAATTTAACTATAAAATTGATTTTTTTTTATTGTGAAAACTAATTTACTTCCAACTAAGAAGTTCAACGTATGACATAGGGCTAAAAATGCTTTTTGAGTTCTTTAATTCATGCTGTAAAATCACAAAAAAATCACATTACAGAAGATTAACTCCTACAAAACTCTAAAAATCCTTTAATTCTCTTCCTAATCCATTTCCACAATTACATTGTTAAATGAAAGAAAAATAACCCCAGAGAAGAAAAAATTTTAAATGTTGCCTATTAAATTCACAAAAACCACATTAATTACATGCTGGCCCTGAAAAGGAACTACACAGAAAAGTGTTGGTTCATCGCATATAAATCTATTGTCATCCTAATGCCAACAAATATAAAAATAATTTTTTTTTCTCTTATTTTTATGATTTTTTGTCCGAGATATAAATTTATGTGCCATATGTCAGCAGAGTGAATTAACAAGGGTTGAAGTTAAAGTCATTGCATAAAAGTTATTGTTTTCTCTCTTTTTTCTCGTCTTGTGCCAAACATTGTCTCATTGTGTACTTATCCATACACTTCATTTTTTGCTGTCTGCGTTTTGTGGTTTTTTTTTCTGTTTAGTGAGCATTCACATTCAGGAATAACCATTGTAATAAAAATAATTAATTTTTATTACGAATATATATAATGCACATAGTAAAATGTATCTAAAATAAGCATTAAATTGGAATGTTAGACGGTCATGGTCATATTTACACATATCATATCCATTTAACGAGTTTGTGTCGAAAAACAAAAAAAAAAATATTTTTAAGTAAGAAAGTCATGAGGATTAGATGACTAAAGCGCATTTTTAAATTCCAACAAAATTTATTATATGCTTATTCAATCATTTAGTAGCTGACAGCTTGATTACATAGTAAAATTCTTAAAGAAGACTTGACCTTTCAGACTGTTTACTTTGGTATGTGGGGAGTATTTTTTGTGCAAAAATCATCGCTTTTTAATTGGTCAATTATTAAATTCGTACATTTTAAGATTTTTTTATTCGAAATATAAATTCTATTAGCAACTTGTCTATCAATTGGTAAAATAATTGATTTTTTTTAAATCACTAGTTTTGTTGGGTCTAATAAAATATTCATTGATTTTGAACATTTATTTGAGAATTTAAAGGCCTTTTCTTTAAATGCCAAAATACCTAATTAATTCGTTCCATTTCTTATCTCAGCTACCTACTCAAAATACTAAAATTATTCCATCAATTTATCAGCTAACAAGTCAGTTAGCATACTCTAAATTCAGTCCCCACACGAGTCAGTCAGTTGGTCACTCAATTAGTAAGGTAGATATCAACACAGATAGTAACCCCAGAAAGTCAATCCTACAGTACGTCCAATCAAAGCGATTACAACATCGCATCTGTTTATACCAAAAAATGCACGAAAAAAAAATTATTATTGAGGGAGGGGTGAATGAATAAGGGTCATGAACCATCTGATACCTTTTCAAACAATTGTCGAGTCAAGAAACCAACAACAAAAACACGACTTACGTAGAAAGCCAGGAACTTCTACGCTACCTTCTGATAGATTTTTCACCTATGAGATTATAGTTTTCACAGCAAGAACCAAAAAGGGTTCCGCTTCGCTCCAGTTGCCGCTCCGCGGTCAGTATATTCAGTAGATCTGACTGTACTTTATGTTAGACTTTTTGTTAGATTTGACTATTTCAAAGATTACAATCTCGCCAGTTTTGCAACTTCCGCTTTGCTCCAGTTGCTGCTCCGCGGTCAGTTACATTTTACCTTATGAATCCAAAGTCTGAGAACGTATTGGGAAAATTTTCACACCTTCACTCGCTTCGCTTCGTTCAGGATGTAAAAATTTGTGAGCTTCGCTCAACCTATTTTGAACTTCGTTCAAACTTCATGTGTTCGAGCTTCGCTCGAACATTTTCACATTTTACCTTAGGGGCCGTTCACTTATTACGTAACGCAAAAATTCGGGTTTTTTACCCCCCCCCCCTCCGTAACGTTTTTAACAAAAGAATCAGGTGCGAGAACAATAGACCGTAACAAACTCTCGACCCCCCCCCCCCACCCTCAGAGCGTTACGTAATAAGTGAACGGCCCCTTATGAATAAAAAGTCTGAGGACGTATTGGGAAAATTTTCACACCTTCACTAGCTTCGCTTAGTTCAGGATGTAAAAATTTGTGAGCTTCGCTCAACCTAGTTTGAACTTCGTTCAAACTTCGTTCAAACTTTTTGTGTTCGAGCTTCGCTCAACCTAGTTTGAACTTCGTTCAAACTTTTTGTGTACGAGTTTCGCTCGAACACTTTTACATTTTACCTCATGAATCCAAAGTCTGAGAACGTACTGGCAAAATTTTCTCACCTTCACTCGCTTCGCTTCGTTCAGGATGTAAAAATTTGTGAGCTTCGCTCAACCTAGTTTGAACTTCGTTCAAACTTTTTGTGTTCGAGCTTCGCTCGAACATTTTTACATTTTATTTTATGAATTGAAAGTCGCTTCGCTTCGTTCCGTTCGACTATCATAGATTACAGGAGTGTCGGACTCCACTTCGCTTCGTTCCGTTCGACTGTTATAGATTACAGGAGTGTCGAACTCCACTTCGCTTCGCTTCGTTCCGTTCGACTTTTATAGATTACAGGAGTGTCGAACTCCACTTCGCTTCGCTTCGTTCCGTTCGACTGTTATAGATTACAGGAGTGTCGAACTCCACTTCGCTTCGCTTCGTTCCGTTCGACTGTTATAGATTACAGGAGTGTCGAACTCCACTTCGCTTCGCTTCGTTCCGTTTGACTGTTATAGATTACAGGGGTGTCGAACTCCACTTCACTTCGCTTCGTTCCGTTCGACTTTTATAGATTACAGGAATGTCGAACTCGACTTCGCTTCGCTTCGTTCCGTTCGACTTTTATAGATTACAGGGGTGTCGAACTCCACGATTTCGATAGTTTTGCAACTTCCGCTTCGCTCCGGTTGCTGCTCCACGGTCAGTCTATTCATGAGACCAGATGGTGTAGGTTTTATATTCAGACGTAACCAAAGAACCTACATGCCAAATTTCAGTTCAGTATGACCTTATCCCACCTTATCAAGCATCAGAATAAGTCTACACCTTTTTAAAAGAAACACGTGGTTTTCTTAGTAGCGTGCCCCTCGGGTCTTAGTATGATGTTGGTTCCATATTTAGGCATGTCCAAGGAATTTACATGCCAAATTTCAGCTTCCCTAGACCTAATCAAGCATCAAAATAAGTGTATTCTCTTTTATATAGAAACACGTGGTTTTCTTAGTAGCATGCCCCTCGGATCTTGGTTTGATGTTGATTCCATATTCAGGCATGTCCAAGAAACCTACATGTCAAATTTCAGCTTCCCTAGACCTAATCAAGCATCAAAATAAGTGTATTCTCTTTTATATAGAAACACGTGGTTTTCTTAGTAGCATGCCCCTCGAAACTTAGTATGATGTTGATTCCATATTTAGGCATGTCCAAGAAACCTACATGTCAAATTTCAGCTTCCCTAGACCTAATCAAGCATCAAAATAAGTGTATTCTTTTTTATATAGAAAAACGTGGTTTTCTTAGTAGCATGCCCCTCGGATCAAAATATAATTATGGTTCCATATTCAGGCATGTCCAAGGAACCTACATGCCAAATTTCAGCTTCCCTAGACCTAATCAAGCATCAAAATAAGTGTATTCTTTTTTATATAGAAACACGTGGTTTTCTTAGTAGCATGCCCCTCGGATCAAAATATAATTATGGTTCCATATTTAGGCATGTCCAAGAAACCTACATGCCAAATTTCAGCTTCCTTGGACCTAACCAATCATCAGAATTCAAAAACATGTGTTTTCAACTTCCTCTCAAATTTTGAGGTTAAACACCTACTTAACCTCAAAATCACGCTAAGCGCATAGCCATTTCCCCAATTTCACTACTTGCCTGATAAAATGGCATCAAAACCTCATCGAAATATATTAATCTCGAAGCTGTAGGCCTGTGGACAAAAATTGACGTTTTTTAAGCATTTTTGTTTCCCCCCGAGGGGTCGCAGGGGGGGACCACCGGAAAAATGAGTTACACCATTCGACGCGTAATTAAATTCCGACAATTTGATGACCACGTTATATGGGGTAAAAATGCTTAGTTTTCTCAAAAAATGCGAAAAACGTAAAAAAGGGGCAAAAGTAAAACCAATAACTTATACGCTTACGCGTAGAAGTTAAAAAAAATGACAGGGGACGTAACAAACAGTCCCAGAGGATTATGACCATAAGTCAAATATTAAAAGCATGCAACTATCGATAAATGAATTAAAACTTCTCTTTTTTTTGTAAACAAATCAATGTTTTCATCTCAATTTTTAAATGTTTTGTTTGCGCATCCTTGTTGAATGTTGCATGCGACATGAAAAACATTGAGCACTTGCGCAAAACATTGATGTGAACTATGAAAAATTTTTTAACTCTCTTTTGAGAACAGATGATCGCATATCGAGAATGTGAATGAAGAGAACCGACAGTTCATTTTTCGTTGCCGGTATGTTAAGACGTATCTTTCAAGTCTTTCGGATGTACGGATTTTTTTCATCTTGAAATTTAATCAAGAATCTTGTGGATAGTGGATTAAAAAAATTAATTGAGACAAAAAAAAAAAAATATTAAAAATTTTTTGGAAAAAAAAGAATTTTTTTTGTGAATGTGTAAATTAAAGTTGTGAATGAATGGAAAATTAAAAATAAAATAAAATAGTAATTAATGTTAAGTGCAAGATAAGAAATAAATTAAAGGGTGTGTATCATAATTTTGTTTGTATATCTTCGATTTAATTGCCCTTAAGGACGACTGATGTATAAGATGTGAATCTCATGAGATAGGATTATTGGTGATGTGTGACATGCAAGAAAAAAAAAATCACATGGAAATACGAAAAAAATATTGAGGATGTGATAAAAATGAGGAAATAAAAGTGAATAAACAAGGATTTGTATCTGCCAAAAAATTATGTTTCTGCAATGAAATTTTTGTGACATACACAAATTTTGTGTTCTTCTTGATTTATCCGAAGCAAGTGACTGATACACTTGTGACTTTACGTTATTTGTATCAATCTGCACATGATTTGATACATGAAACTGGAATGAGGAAAGAAGCAAAAAAATATTTATTGGGAAAATTAATCTTGTTTATTGGATATGGGGAAAACATATTTGCCGGAATTAATTTTTCCGGGCGAAATTATTTTTGTGAATGAAGAGCCACTGACCGACAATTTTTTAGGAATATGTTCATAAAGTTTTATTGGCTTTGACGTCTAATTTGTTTGAAAGTTTTATGAATTTTCAAGGAATCAAATAAAGTTTTTGAAGAGAGATTTATAAAGTGACAACTCGTGTCACGAAATTGTGTGATAGCTAAAGGATATAGACATCAAATAAATTCATGTTTATCGTAGAAAACGTGTCAAAATATGATTTTTTGATTCATTTAGTTATCCTTGATGGATTTGAGAAATGTTTTTATAGCTTTAAAATTTTTGGGATTTAAAAAAACTTTAATACAGGTGGTCCTCGATTTGAACAGTTCTTATGTTACAAAATTCTTTTATTCAAATCAAATTTATTTAAATCTAAACGTATGAAAAAATGACCGTTATAAACGAAAATTTGAATTTTTGAATGGAAAATTTTTGGTTATTCTAATCAAAATAATTCAAGTTGAGTCTGTTCAAATCAGAGACTCCTTGTACTTAATTACAATTAATCGAAAAATTACAATAAACAAAGCAAGAAATTTTAGAAGATTTAATTTTTTTTTGAAAATTTTAATCAAAAATTTTTGAATTATTGAAATAATTAAAAATATTTTGAAACTTTAGAAAGTTTAAAATAAATTTTTCAAAGTTTTAAAATAAATTTTTCATAGTTTTAAAATAATTTTTTTTGAATTTTAAAGATTGAAATTTTTTAGAGTAAAATCAAATAAAATGTTGATAAATTTCCGATTGATAAAATCAAAAATTCATAACTTAATAATAATAATAATTTTATTACGCTAAAAATTTCTTAAAATAAAATTTAAATTTTAAAGAAAAATTTAATCATTTTTACTTTTGAAGTTTCGCCATAACAGTTTTAAAAAATAATTAATTCTGATAAGAATTTCACATTTAAAATGTTCACCTATCCCTATGACAATTATCCAAATAAACTTTACCGATAAAATCACTCTCACGCAAACTGCTTCTCATCAATAGATTGAAATCCAATAAAACCCCGTGAAATTGACTATTTCTCTCCCACACACGATCGAGTAAAATTATGTGTGAATATTATGATTATTCGAAAATTATGTGAAATATTTTCACAAATTCTCTGAATATTGTCCACGATAATCAACATATGAAACGTAGTATTCTTTCCTTGAGGCCACTACGACTTGTGTGTATCTATATATACATTTGTGCAAAATGTGGAATATATTTTCATAATGCGTATATGTTGAATATTTCTCCGATTAAATTGCTATGTACAGATTGCTAATTTATGAAGCGAAAGCAAATACACACAATGGCTGAATGAGAGGAAAAAAAGGAGGCAAGAGGAGTAGATTAATGAGTTTTCAATTGGTGAAAAAAACAAAAAGCGAGAAAAAAGAACCTAGCGGGTCATTAAATGAAAATTGTGTGCTACAGCCTGCTGCTGCTGCTGCTGGTTGTGTGTTCAAGCACAAACAAAATTCAGTCGTTTTTCTCTTCTTTTTTTGAACTCAAAAAAATAACAAGCAAATAAATCGAAAATGAAGTATGAGTGTATAAAGGTATAGGCAGTGGAGTGTGTTTTTAGATGATGAAATATTTTTTTGGTGCGTTTATGTAGTTCGACATCGCATCCTATAGTCGAAAGTGAGAGAATTAGTGTGTGAATTATTTTCTTTCTTCTGTTTATTTTTAGCATTAGAAAAAGTTGAAGAAACTTTCTTTTCTATTTTCACTTTTTGCTTTAATTTACGGCTCGGGATGGCAACCTTGTGAGATTTTCGGATGCAAGGTTTTTGTGCATCTTGAGATGATTTTGATTTTTAATCGACTTGATGCTGTTTGTTGATATTTTGAGATGATCAAACTAATTTTTTGTTTATCACTATTGAATTGATACAATTTTGATAAGATTGATAATTTCATAAGATACGAACCTAGAATGGCTCGGAGTTATTTAAAAGATGGAAATTATGATAGACTTAAACTTATTATTTTGCGATGTTGAAGGTTTAAGACTCACTTTTGTCCTCGAACCTACTACTTTATAATATAAAAAGTTCTCTTTTTTCTATGTAAATCTTCTCTCTTAATTTTTAATGATCAAAGTTTCAGTCGATTGCCAATAATCCATTCACCCAGTCTTCACTCAAAAATGCCACCCAAAAGCACTCAACAACAGTTAACAACCATCGACTTTCTCAAAAAAAACTTATTTTTTCTCATCATTAAAAAAAGATCGGTGCCAAGAAAATATTTCATGAGTGCTTACAGAAAAAAAGTAAGAAAAAATATGGAAAACCCTCATCTTAAAGAAAAAATGAAAGAAGTAGCAAATATATTAATGATAATTGATTTTTATGATGTCATGTAAAAATTTTCTTTCTCAACTCGCATGTAAAATTAAAAATTTTCTTCTCGCATGAGAAAAAAATCATTTTTTTTTTGTTGCTACAGCTAGTGATGGTGAATAGTAAACAACTCAGTGAGATGGATGATGGAAGTGGGAAATATGAGGCAATATAGATGAAAAAATTTTATATGAAATAGCAAATGTGTGAAAAAAATTAATTGAAAAGTTATAGAAGAAGATGGAATTTTTTTAAACGCATATTTTTGGGTTTTTTAGAGAGGATTGACTTGCAAACTGAACTGGAGTGAGTTTAATTTGTGAATATTTTAAAAAAATTTATGAAAACATTTTTAATTTGTTGACAATTGACAATTTTCTAATTCAATTGAGCTAGCAAGGGGAAGAAGGGAGTTGTTCTGAATTTTCGGGGTTCTGGTTACAAAAAAAAAAATGGAATAATGAAACTTTTTGATCTTAAATTAGTTATTATTAATTTTCCTGATCACCTCCGAATTAAATTTTTAATAAAATTAATCAATTCAATCAAAAAACACAATTTTTAATCACATTTAACCTCTAACTGTCTCCCACAACCCCAAAACTTGCCATAATCATCACATTCTCTCCACAAAATAATGCTAAAAATTAAAATTGAATATAAATGAGTGATATATGGATAGTTCAAATGAAGCATCCTTTCATCCTCTTTATTTTATTTTACATAAATTTTTAGAATTTTTTTATCATCTCATTTTCTCTGACTAGCGATAATAAATATTTATGTACAACGAGTACTATACAATTAATTAATGGAAATTAAAATAAACTATGTATGTATCTGCATGAATGTATAATAACATCATATGCCTACCTACTATAGTGTAGTAGTTGGATGTATCAGCATACATACATATATTTAGCTTGTATGATATTTCATGTTACGATCATCAAACCGCAAAATGCAATAAAAATTGCACACGAAATGTTAAAAATATAACGCGACATATAGTGCAAAAAATTATATTCGTTGAATGTAAATAATTCAATAAACTATAGAGTTTTTTGGCTACTGCTACTGCTGCTGCTGCCGGAGCAGTATGTGGCATGTATAAACATTTAAAAAGTGGTATGAGGATTGTAATAAGCATAATTATATTAGCACACCTGACTGTAAAATGCCAAGAGCCAAGTTGGACTTACATTACATTGTAGTTGATTAACAGAGTGTAAAACATTATGAGTTAGATGTTGTAGATTTTGAATAGATTAATAAACAATCCTAGAATGAGATTTTATGTCTTCTCATAAGCACAGCAGCCCTAAAGACACAATGAATTGAGCCCTTCTTGTTATGTAAATTAGTTTCAAGATAAATATTTATTTTACATAAAATATTTTGCCATTTCTACAGCTTCTGTATTTTAGTGCCATTTTCATGCTCTGTTTGAGAGTATTTTTATTTCTACACTTTTTTTTCTGAAATTTTGGCAGATGATTACAGATCATGGTTTGTCTGAATGTTGAATTTTTGTTTACTTATTCAGTCAGGTGTGCAAATTTTGTGGCTATTATTGGAAACGGTTTCGATTTTTGTACACAAGTTATTTTAGTGAAAATTCGCATGAAAAGTGTTTTTAACTTAAGTTGGTGTGGGTATTAATTAGATTTTATTGAAGGATTTATGATAATAAATTGGTTTGGAGAGTTTTAAATCTTTAAAGTGAAACTAACAAATTTTCAATTGACCTTTAAGCTCATTAATATTGCTTAGATACTTATAAATAATATTTCAAAGCAAAATTCAGATCAAAAATTTATTTAAATGTTCAAAAATTTGAAGGTGTGATTATGAGATCTTAAAGATTATAATCTGAACTTTCAAACTTAATAACACAAAATTTCATACAATTAATAATAATAATATTCCTTTATTAACAATATGAGAATCATGGCGGAACAAAAAAGAATATAAATTTGATATTAACCTAAACGGTTTTAAATCAATGTACATAATAGACATACAATTAAAAATTTGAAAAATTTTATCAAATAAATAAAATTCTTCAAGTTCAACTGCGCCATATCCAAAACATATCAACACTCCAATCCAAACTCATTTAATCTTCCCGAAAGGATTCTCATCTCCATCTCTAAACTCTGTGCTTATAGCACATTCAAAACAATCATAAAGAATTGCACGAAAATTTTTGAATTGCAATAAAAACAAGAGAGAGAGAAAATGAAAATGAATAATGAAAAGTGTATGTTTGTGCCTCTCACAAATTCAATTGTGTACTTTTAATCTTTTAGCAATTAAATTAACGTAAGATGAAATTTAAATTTGAATTGTAAACTTTTGAAAATTGTTGATTAATTAAGAGAAGTAGGAAATTTAATTAATTTTTCCTGTAATTTTTTGACTGTCTGGAGAAACTTTCTGTTGTTGGGGTTGAAAGTTGGAAAACACGGAAGGAAACATTAAATTTTATAATTTTGTTGTGATTCTATTTTAGAATTATTTTTAGAATTTAATAAGAATTGTTTAAATTTGAGAATTTTGTTGGTGTTTTGACAGAAATCTAAAATATTTTGATAAATTTTATACATTGATTAAAATGTAAATTTTTCATTATTCTCTGAAAAACCCTCTTATTTCTTTGAATACACGTGTAATGAAAATTTCTTGTATTCTATGATATATGAATCTAAATTCAAAATAAATTATAATCAAGAAATTCATTTGGGGCCGTACACTTATGACGTCTATTAAAAAATAGAATTTTTAGATCCTCATTCCCTCTGTGACAAAATCATTCAAAAAAAATTATTGTTTAAAACTGTCACACAGCCCCTTCCCCCCAAAAAATTGGACATCATAAGTGAACGACCCCTTTTATGATTTGTTGATTGTTTCTTAACTAGAAGTCTGTAATATGTGGCACATTTATGCTTCAAATGTAAATCTCAATTAAAATCATTAATATAAAGCGAATCCATAATTTTTCATCAATTTTGAAAATATCAAAATTCATTACATCAGCCACACGTTTTAGCACCCCTAGAAATAAATTAAAATTTTACCACAACATAAATTTCATAAAATCTTATCACATTCGACAAGAATTACTTCCTTTAATTTGATTCTATTGAAATATTTTCCTGCCTCTTATAAATAAAATAGCTGTTTATTTACAAGCCCGACCATATCACATTTACATTTCCTTTCATTGATTCAATTGCTTGCCGTCTTAATAAAATTTAAAATTCCTTTCAAGTGCCCGCGCAATTGACTAAGAATCTGTTTCAAAAAAAGAATTGAAATCAAATAAAAATTCGAAGAGAAAAATTAAATTTAAATTTCCAATCGAGCATAAAATTATGTTTCTTGATGGGATTTTGACCAGATTGAAATTTTCTTCTTCCGTAAACAACGCCGATTATTTTTTCTTTCCTTTTCTTTCTTTTATATTTTTTTTTATTCATTCCACTCGTCTGCGTGATGAAAATTTGTACATAATATTATAAAAAAAAAATAAATATATAAACATGAAGAAGCACAGCCAGTTTTCTCGATCGTGTGCGTGTCGTACGCCAATAATAAACTTTTTTATGCTATATCTTTTATGCTAATTGCCTCTTCAAATTCATTGCTTTGACAAAATACTTATTTCGCTTCATTCTCTTCGATCCGAGTCCTCCACTGCGACTATATGCGGCACTTATTATTGGAATGAGTAACAACGAAAAAAATGTGTGAAAATATGAACATGAAAACCCCGACCTCCGCCAAATATTTGCAATCATTTCATATTATAATGTTCAATATGCGCCTTATGTCGGGAAACTGTGACATGATTGTTAATAAAAAAAATTATTTCACACTGAATGAGGAAAGAATGAATGAAATTTAGTGTATGTACTTGGCACTCAACAGATTTCCTATGATGTTTAATAGACGAACAAAAAAAAAGTGTAGAGGGTAAATTTATTAAAAAATATTATGAGAATGAGCAGAATGGAGATGTATGGGGTGGTAGGAAAAAAATATATAGAGCGAACGGAGAAAATGTAATATTAATAATTTTTGGCCACAAAATATATATATATTTTCGAGAGGTAGTGATTTTTTGCTGCTCTCTTCCGGAAAAATTTAATGGAATGGAATATTGAGGTGGAAAAGGCTCTCAGAGGAATCCGCCTCGATTGAGTGTAATAAAATACTTTTTTTTTTGTGAGAAAGAGGAAGTTTGAGTAGAGGTTTTTAAGTTTCGTGACGATTTTAATGAGAAAATAACGATAAAGTAGAATTAGTGTTTGATTTGAAACTTATTTTGATAAATAATTGTATAGCTGTCACGGGAATTTCACTTAATTTTTTTGGTATGTAAAATTAAATTTTCTGAACCTTTCAAAAAAATTTAGAAGCCAGAAGTTTTTTTTAGGAGAGTCCAAATTTTTTATTGTATGGAGACAAAAATGTATTAAAATGAAGAAATTTTTCTTCTAAGGCAGACCCTCTTGGACTCTGTTGGACTCTCCTCTGGCTACGTCCCCTATCATAAAAAATTTGCTACATCCAAGGAGAAGAATGTAAAATGGTTATTTCTGGTGTTACAAATTTTACATACGTTCCAAAAATTGATGTTTCTAGTACGTTGTCCAAATCCTTTTACCCGGTAGCTTTAATTTTATGATTAATATCATAGAAATACGACCCTCTTGCTTAGACGTATTTGACTTACATCTTTATGTAAAAAATTAAATGTTTCTTCACTCATTCTATAGACAAAATCTATCAAGAAGACAAACACAAGTTAAGAAATTTCCTACCTTCCTTCCAAGAAAACCAGATTGTATAATTTCATCAAAATCTTCTCTATCTAATCTGTAGATCCCCAAAATGACCTAAATGAATCAAATCTCCTATTTTTCACGTCGGGCTAGTAAGTTTTAAAACACATATATATTTTTATCTATTAATTTTATTTCATATCAAATTTTCTATAACATTATAAAGGTCCATAGAATCAATATTTCATTCTGCTTCATCAGAGTAAATATGTTTTTTCTTTCTACCATGCCCATGCCATAGAAAAAAGGTGCTCAATTTGCCCCAACTAATGAAATTTTCCTTTCTCCTTTTTTTATTACACATTTTCGAAAAAAAAGTGGAACAAATTTTCACAAATAATGGCTTGAAAAGGAAGGAAATTTCTATATATAAAAAAATCTATTGACTATGATATTATTGCTATTGTGGTATGAGAATAGCCTAGAAACTTTTTAAAATTGGATCTCAATTTTGTGTATATGTGCTCGCCATAAAAAAAAATAATGAAAAATGTCTTTTTGGCACATGACATTTTACGCATGAGTTACTGATAATTGGCACTTGAAAGACTTTACATTCAAGCGATAGAATATCGAAAATGTATTGAAGGGTGATAAAATTGAATGAAAACAAAAATTAAAATTGAAAGGGAGAAAAAAAATTGTGCAATTATGAGGTAAAAAGTTGTTTAATTTATTACAACATTTTATACTGCCAATAAAAAAATCTGTTGATTATGATTGTAGCAATTACATTTTGAAAGGATTTTGTGATTGTTATTAACACAAAAAGGGGTGAAAAATTTTTAATTTGCGAATTACAGATTGAATAAATTTTATGAATGGGGGAGATGAACAGGATCAGCTGTTACTGATTATACATATAAATATATATATTTTTAAATTGTTAAATGTCATGACTCATGAGTTTTGTAAGTCATGTTGCTAAGATATAAAATCAAAATGCAATTTGAATCACAACCATGAACGATACTTTGAGTTAAAAATAAATGAAATTTCTAGAAAAAAATATTAATTTAAATTTAGGTGGGCTAATGTAGATGATCGTACTCAGGAGCGAAGACAGGATTTTTTTGAAGGGGTTTTTTGCTACTTTTTGAAGTTATTTTGGTTTGGATCTAAAAAAGTTCAATAAAGTCTAGTGTAAACTTCACGAAAATCGGGAGGTGGAGTTTTATGATTTTATTTTAATGAAGAGCCTGTTCCCTCAAAATGTGGTTAGAAACTGGTGAAACCGAGATCAAAAAATTATTTCATTGTTTTTTGAATTTTTGAAATATTTCAAATTTCAATTGTAGATGAATTAGAAATTAAATTTTTCTTCTTATGCTCCTCTATTTATGCATTAGACTATAGCTGTTATGAATTTATAATATCCAAAATTTCCACCAATGTTTGCGTAAATTGATCCTTAGATTAATACCAAATTCACCACCAAAAAAATCCAAAGCTCTCAATTACCTCCGTAAATCTTCTCCAAAGTATCAAATTTGACGCAATTTTCTAAGCCGCTGTAAATTAATCTTTTGCAAAAAAAAAAAATAATCACTTATAAACAAGAGAATTTGAGAGTTTTTTAAGCTTGTAGATCAAAATTCAATTTAAATTTTAGGCAATCAAAAAACGCTTTATCATCGATTTCGGATTTTTCTATCATAATTGAGTTAAGATTCTTTTTTGAAAAAAAATATGAATCATTGATTTTTTTATGATGTTGTTTTTCAAGGGCAATGATAATGGAAACCAGAGTAGAAATTCATGAATATTTGAATCTAATAGAGAAAGCATTAGTAGAAAATATTGAAATCTTATTTTTGAGGCTAAGTTCAAATAGTTGGTTTACAAAATTCTTGTACAGCAGCAATTATAACCCGAATCAAACATTATTCAAATCTTAATTTTTTTTAAAGTGATAGTCAGAATTAAATTTGATGTATAGAAATATCTAGGTGCCAAATTTAAAATTCATTTAAAAATCTTAATATTAATGACCATCACAAAAAAGTCTCATCCCCATAAAATCCAAGTGCCAGCAATCAAATTCTCAATAAATTATCCATCAACTTTTTCGATTAAATCTCACTCAAAATCTCTTCGAATCATTTTTCACAAGAAAGAAAGGAAAAAATTCACTTTTGACATTTTTAAGAAACTCGACAAAGAGTTGACGACGATAATAAAATTAATTAAACAGTTTTTAATCAATCTCAAAAGAGTGAGAGATGTGGATGGTCTTCAAAGTTCCCTGAGGATTTTTTAAGTCTTTCTAAATTCATCTCGCATCTTTCTCATTCTCCCCCCGCTTCTCAACTCATTAATCTCATTCATTGTTGTCTCACATTTTTTTTATTTTATCCCTCTTCTCTCTTTCTTCGTCTAGCTCGCTTTTTTAGGAATGAGCCAATTTTTTTCCACTCATTTTCATCGAGAGTAAAGCAGCAAAAAAAATGAAGAGAAATTTTCAAGCAATTATCATGACGTGATGAAAATGAATATTTCTCATAGTTTCAAAACAATTTAATTTTCTGACTCGGCAATCGTTTAAGAAACATTTTCATGCTTTTTCATCATTTCACTGAGTTTATAGCATTTTTTCTTCTTTTTTTATCCCTGTTGGTGTATTTGATCAATTTTCCAAACCTATCAAAATAATAAAAATTTATTCGCTGTTTTTTTCTTTATTCTTCTTTTCATATTTTTTCCTTCTTTTTTTTGTGTTGGAAAAAGTCGATGAACTGGAAGTGAAAATTTTTCTTTTTATAGATTTTCCAATGTTTTTTTTATTGTTATTTATTTTATTTGTTTATTAGTTCATGTCATCACGATGACTAATCGACATTTTATTATATGTATATCGTGATACATATCAGAACGGAATTATATCGAAATGAGAATGGAAGTGAAAAGCTACCATAAGTGATATGTTTATTCATATTTCATTACTTTATACAAAATTTATTGTACCTAACTTTATCGTACTTTTTAGTAGCTTATGTTGAAAATGTAGAGACATCGTGGTTAGTTCTGTGACTTAGGTTGTTTTTGGGTATTGAAAATTTTTGAAAATAAGTGTCCACACCTTTAATGCTGTTATTGTAAATATTTATTTTGTAATAATGAGGAATAAATTCAACAAAATGCATAAATAAAGGTGGAATCAACGAACAAACCTCAAGTGAGAAAACTCTTTAGGTGAGCCATTTGAGCAAATTAGTTATTTAAGTTAAATTCTTTCCGGTTCTGGAAAAAATTTACTCTAATCAAATTTACTTAAATTTAAACTTATGAAAAATGACTATTAAAAAAAGAAAATTTGAATTTTTGTATGGGGCCACTAAAGCAGGGGCGTAGCCATGGGGGGACTTGGGGGTCAAAACCCCCCTATTTTCGCGAAGTTTATATTTATACTAGATATTATTGAATTTTTCAGATCCGAACCAAAAAAAAAAAACTAAAGTTTCTCAAATCGAAACTACTCAAATTGAGTCAACTCAAATCGAGGCCTCCCTAAATTAACAATTAAAATAACATTAAAATTAATTTAATTTCCATGAAAATATATTTCACTTTGAAATTTAGACTTCAAAAATTTTAAAAGTTATTCACAAAATTATTATTCCCATAACATAATTCTACATCATTTACCTACAATTCTGATCAATTTTTATTGAACATCATTTCAAAATCCTCGATATCCTTTAAAAACATTAAACAATAAATAAAGTTCTTTGACCTTATTTTTCCAAAACATTTAGTCTAATGTTTAACCTCAATAAAATGCGAGAGTCCCAATAAATGCTCCTCATAATAAGAAAAATATTCCACAAACCAGAAAAACTGCTATTTTCCTCCCCAATTTTCAAGCAAAACCAGCTCCCCAAAAATGGAATAAAATAAAGCAAAATGATTTATAAATGGTTATTTGTATGCTTTTTTTTTCATTCGCCGTGAATGAAAATTTTTCCCATCCCAAAAAATTCCTTTATTCCTTTATATTCATTTCTTTTGCTGCTGCATACACACCAACTACGGTAATCGTAGTGGCAGCAAGACAGCAATAGAATAATAACGATTTTCAGTACAATAAAAATCGGGAGGTATCATTAAAATAATGATGAAACATTTATTTGTGCCTCTGTTATGTCTGTCTCTCTGCTTCTTTCTCTCTCCATGATTTTCATTGCTTTTTTTGTATATTTTATTATGAAGAAATGGAATGAAATAAAAACATGAAAACTCTCTTAATGTCTGTGTCTTTTTTTTTTCATTCAGCTCGCCATTGCTGTAGGAAAAATTTGTGGGGAATTGTTCATAACTTGATGGATGTGATTAAAGACAGAGAGGTAGGCAGGGTTAGTACTTGGTGTATTTTAAGGATTTAAAAAAAATTATGATCAAATAATAAGATATCAAAATTTTTTAGTAAATGTGTGATCCATGGTACTGACAAATAAATGTCAATTCTTGACAGCACAACCATTGATACATTTCTCATTGTCGTAGCCAGGAGAGAGTTCAAGGGGGTACGAAACCACCCTTCGAGAAAAAAATTGCTTAATTTTGCTAGGGTATTTGAAGAAGAAGACATTTCTTCGATACTTAAAAATTTTTGAACCACCCTAGAAAAAAATTCTGGCTACGATTCTGTCGCCTCTGCATTAAAATAACTTCTTTGTGAAAAT
Organism: Chironomus striatipennis; assembly: GCA_026123125.1. Classification (NCBI taxonomy): domain Eukaryota; kingdom Metazoa; phylum Arthropoda; class Insecta; order Diptera; family Chironomidae; genus Chironomus; species Chironomus striatipennis. The sequence goes on along the minus strand of CM047393.1, from coordinate 40,629,005 downwards.
TTAAATTAAATTTCTTGAGTAATGTATTTCGTCTGCAAAATTACTAAAATTATATTAAATTCTTCCATTCAATTTCCAACTCAACTCCTCCAAAAAAAAAGTCCATGAAATATTTTCAAATAAGATTTTTTTCATCAAAAATGATTGAATAATCTGACAAAATCTCCTCAATAGCATTTCACTTGTACTATAAATTTTATTCCATCGATGAACCGGGAAAAGAATGCTGAAACAAACATAAAAAGAAGCAAAGAGGAAAGAAATTCATATAAATTTGCCTCCAATCACTGATACGTCTTTTATGTTTTCTGCTAACAAAGCGGAAAATATATTTACTTTTATTTTCAATTTTTTGAACGGTTTTTTGTCTCACTTCCTTTATTCAATTGCTCACTTACTCTCCATTACTTTATTTTATCAATGTTTTTTTTTTGTGATTCTATAAAATGATTTTGAATTAAAATTCTAAGAAAAAAAATGAAAGCTTGTTGAAATTGATTAAAGTATAAGTGTCAATATCGATTGTAAGAGATATTAATCTCACTGCCGGATCATATTCATGACAACAGTATTCATCAATTATTTCTTGAGAAAAACTAATTGAGCATGATTTATGCCAAATTGAGCGATGAAGTTATTACCTTGACACCTTTAATACATTTTCTTGGAACTTGGTCATTCAAATTTTATATTTTGACTATATTAGATTATTCTTGATGATTATAGTAGTTCCAGGTTGCTCCTGGTTCTGTACATTTTTTATTCAAAATGCCCCTTTTGTCCCTTATTTTGAGCAAGTTTTGAAAATGTTGTTGAAATTTTCATCAAGACATTCTTTATCTTGCGCAATATTCTAGGTTCCAGAAAGTATTGCTTTTCAGTTCCATTTCCCATTCCAATAATTTTTTCAACGTCAACTAATTTAATTGAAAATTCACTAAACAATCGATTGCGTCACAAAAGTAAATATTTTTATCAATTTAATTGATTGTCATCAATCGACCAATCATCCTTCATTTGGCATTTACAATACAGAAAAAATAGATGCCTCATAGGCACAATACAAAAATATCTTGAAATTTTTTGATTTGATTTGTTTTCCCTGAAAATTTTCCACAGAACCACCCACACGCAAAAATTTATAAAATATAAAATAAAATTCACTTCCTTTATTGTCAAAACGAAAGAATTGAAAAAAAATAAGGAATAAAAATAAAAAGAAATGTAGGAAAAGATAACTATAAGTAGCACATCCAGAAAGCATTACAATCAAAAGAAATGAGTGAGGGTGAATTTAGACAAGAAGCGATGTTTATGGATGCAGAAGTGTCAACCGTTTTCATTACAATAGGTCAGTGAACAATTCTCACACGTGTCTAAAAAAATGAAAATTGGATTTTTTTCTCATCTCTCATTGCTGCTCATTTCATCTTTTAATGTGTCAGTCATAATTTTGCTGCTTGCTTCCATAAAATATTATTTGGTTTCTCATCTCATGTGAGGATATGATATTTACTTCTACAAAATACATTGTTTAGACATTTGTGGGAAGAGAAAAGAAAAATATTTTTTGTGGGAAATTTTTTAGAGACATTTCCTCGACATTTTCATTGGGGAAATATTTTTTTATCTTCATAGTACGTCCACACATTTTCTTCATTCTATGCTTCACCAAATTGTCATCATGACAACCCTGCAAATGACACTATAATAAATACCAATGTTATTTTCCTCATATTTTTTTTGTGAGTAGGAAACTAAGAAGAATATACGGAAATAATGTATAAATTTAGTATCTTTCGAAGGATCTTATCGTTATTGCTGAAATAATGGAAGTTACATGAAAGCAATTTGTCCTTGTAATAATCTTTTTATGTGCTGGGATGTTTTTGAGTGGATATCGCAAAGATGTTGTGGAGTGTTGGATGGAAGTAGTGACTGACAGCTTGATGTTGTGAATTTTTATAATATTAAAGGAAGCATATTAAGAATAGAGTAATGTTATTGATATTCAACTAAGTTCTCTTAAAAAATATATTTTTTTAAATTAGTTTTCAATTTTCAATTATTAGTGATCAATATTACCAGTAGTGTCCAAACTATGCTCTACAATACTTAATTGATCCACAAAAATTGAAAAATTTTATTAAATTGACCCAGAAAGGCTTGTTTTAGCTCAAAAAGGTCATCTAACCTCTTTTTCAGAGACTTTTGTCAACAATTTTTAAAACTTTCAAATTTTAGTGTTTTGCGAAAAAATTTGATTGAAAAAAAATAAGAGTTTGGAGTTTCTGAAGCAGATGCGAAAACTCCAAAATCCCCAATTCATACTTATACGTCATCTCTAAAATCTTCCAGCTACATAATTCTTTATCATTCAATTTAATCCTATGCGTAAAAACATGAATCCTAAATAAATTCCGAACTTAGTCATCCCCCATGTCCTTCACACACTTCACTACAATAACAACCAAAGCATGAAAAAAAGAAACATTCCCCACTTCCTATTTTCCCATCAACCATCAAAGGCATCAGCAGAAGCAGCAAAAAATAGCAATTGGAATAACAATATCCATTTATGATAAAGCATTCGATTAAGTATGATGAGAGATACATAAATAGATTGATACTGTAATGCTTATCGGAAAAAAGCAAAAGTACCACAGCAGTTGATGCTGGTCGTATAGAGAGAAAAAGAACGAGGAAAAAAATAAATATTTTTCCATTTGTGTGTATTTTTATCTCTAAAACTAGAACTTTCATGAATGTGTGTAAACGGAAATTTTGCTGTGCACAGAAAAAAAAAGTTTTTTTTTGGGTTGAAAAAATTGGTAGAAATAAATAACAAGGAGTGGACTTGATGTATGAGTTTGAGATTGAAAGAGTCAAAAGTATTGAAGAGGAAAATTCTCGGAACTGACCTAACTTTTTTCTCCCACTCTTCTTTATCTTATTGGAAGCATTTGACATTTGAAAGGCACTTAATGGTTTTTAAAGGGCTAAGACAGATTCTTTAGAAATTGAATCAATAAAATCTAATTTAAAACGCTTAATATCAATCTGGATATCAATCTAGTGCTCATCCCTAGATACCAAATACCAAAGCTGAAAAAAATGTTTTATTCAAAAACTAAAACTCATACCCGATTGGATTTGATAAGGAATAAATAGTTGATGTCATTTGTGCTCAACAGCAACAACAACAAAAAAAAATCATATCCATTTATTTATACAGAAAGACAATATATGTATACGGTAAAAATGTGGAAATAGAGTTTATCCAGAGCTATATGCTCTGCTTTATGATCGTCCATTCATTTAACACAAAACAGTAGTCATCCAGTTAAAAGTGATTATAATCTTTTCTATGTATGTGTGCTTTTTTTCCTGGTTCAACATTGTCACCCCTTATTCACTATTTGCTGAGAATAGGGATGAAAACTTTGTATTTAGTTGAATGAGTTTTTAAATTGTGGTTGAAGCATATGCTTGAGTTGGTTCATTATTGAGGGAGGGAAAATTCACTTGAGCTTTGAAGGTCAGTCTTATGTTGGTGGATATGAATGGTTTTATATTATATCAATGTATCAAGTTTTAGGGGGTAGAGGGTTGAGGTTTTGACTCCCTCTTTTAGGAAAGTTTCTTCAATTTGCTCGGATATTCTCAAGGTTTTCTAAGAAAAAAAATCTCACCTCCTAAGTTTTTGTTTTCATTCAAGATTCAAATACTTTAACTGTGCTTACACTTCGATCCATCTAAAAAAATTAAATTTCTTACACTACCTTGAAAATTTTTGCCCATTTAACTGTTCATCAAAAATATTCAAAATTTTACAAGAGAAAAATTATAAAAATTCTTTTATTCACCAAAAAAAAGTTCCAACCCCAAAAATCTATTCCAACAAAAAAATATTCAAATGACCAAAAAACCCTTTCACTCATTCCACCCGGAAACAAACAGCCATAACTGACGATTTTGTGCGTGCATTTATTTCCGTATTTAATGCCACTTTTGTCATGATCTCGAAAAGACAAAATGAGAATACCCAATTTTGTGGTGTTGGTGAAAGCAGCAGTGGTAGTTTAACTAAAAATATTTCATTTTTTTTTCTATGTCCTCTATACTGAAAATTGTGAATGACAAAGTTTTGTGTTTTCACTGTTGTATGCTGAGAAACAAAAGCAGTTGAGATGAAAAACACATAGAAAATGTGTATGGCATAAATCCTTTATTTAACAGAGACAAAAATTTTTCCTCCATCTTTCATGCAATGGCAAAAAGCTCGTCTTTATTACGAAAATGAATTTTTTTTCATCCTTTTTCTGTTTGGGGGTTTTTCAAGAGACATACACACAAAAAAATGCTTTTTTTGCCGAGAATCTGTGTCAAACAATGATAAAGTTTTTATAATATCATAACGAAATGAAATTGAAAAGTTTTTGACTCTTTTTCTCTGTCTCTCTCGAATTTTTCCTTCTTTTTTTTCAATATTTTTAGCGAACTTTTTCGGAACGGAAATGACTCATTGACAAGCGGTTTGTTTGTGTAAATTGAGAAGACTGTGAAGATCAAAGTAAAAGTTTGTGGGCTCCTCGTTGTGCGCAGCTATCATATTTGTGTTAACTTTTAAGTGCTCTGTTGTAAATTTGAGCTTAACTCTGTTGTATCACTAGTATTTATTGCACTTTTAGGGGGTGTTTTTTGTTTTTGTTGAGTATGGAACAGATTAAAGCTCGGATTTCAGATCATGGATAGACAAAGTTTTGTTTGAGTTTTCTGAATATATGGTAAATTGGTTTGAAATTTTGGTGATAGTTTTTGGGTGTTAGATACTAATTTGATATATATTGAGCTGATAAAAGTTAGTTTTGAGGATTTAACCAATGCCTGAACCAAAATCCAAACGTTCTTTTAAATCTAAAATTTCAGTCAACTTGACTCTCAAATTTACTCGATTTTGCTTCAGTTTCAGTTCTCTCTATTCCACAGCAAACAAATGATATATATTAAAGTTTCTGAACCGCGTCACAGACTGTCCATAAAATTCTTCATCTTCTCCTCTACTTTGTTCTCTATTCATCTGATTTTAATGAGTTTTTGTTTCTTCTTTCATCACATATTGATAGCTACATCAATACATAGTAAGTGAATGTGATGGGATCGAATGATAAGTTTTTTTGTTCCACAAGAAGATGAAATTTTTTTTTCAAAAAAGTTTTTCAATATTTTTCCTTCTATCGATGTCGTAAAAATTAAACTTTGATGTTATAGATTGACTTTTATTTTAATGGCAAAACATATAAAAGACAGATTTTTGATATAAAATTTGATGACTTTTTAATTGCATTAGATAATTTTGTAATGATCGGTAAAGATATAAAAGAATAGGAAGCGATGGAAAAGATCAAGAGCAGGTTAGCTATTAGATGATTTAGGTAGATTAAGATATTAAAATGTTGGTTGATTCTTCTTTTTTGTAGATTTTATATGAAAGTAGAAAAGTTTTAATGGATGTTATGGCATGAATATATGCTGTGTGGTTTAGGATTTTGTTCATAGATTTACTTAATCTCAAAGCTCTTGGGAGATTATAATGAAAATTGAGTTAGAGTTTTTTTTTGTGAGGATTTAGAATTTTTGTTTCCTAACTTGGCTTTAGATTTTTCAGATAACTTTTGGCAGGTTTGAGAGATTTTTTTTTAAATTGAAATTTATTTTGAGGCATTTTCTTCAATTATTTAAAAGTAATTAAAAATCATTAATTTCTTCAACCTCTTCAGCAAAATCATCCAAAATTCAAAATTAAATTCTAAAGAATTTTCATCAAAAGCTTCTTATTTAAAAAATTCTTTACTAAATTTTCTCTAAAAAAATTACAAAAGTACAAAAATTTTCCACCTGAATAAGAAAAATTCCAAAAAGTTTTCAGACACCTAAACGATTTTGCATAGCAGAACAAAATTGTCACATTTTCCACTCAATTCTCAAGCAAGAAATTCCTCTCAAAACAAAAAAAAAATATTTTTCCTAAATAGAAATTTTATATGTCGAACAGCAAAAATTTCGGAGAAAAACACAAACACAAATCATCAATAAAATACCACAAAAATATTCAGATTTGAACGCAAAAATAAAGTCAAAAGATATTCAGAACACGAATATAAATGGAATGAAAAATTTGCATAGAAACAGAACAATAAAAACATAATTCATTTAATAGATATTTATTGTACCTTAGCATAGTGTCTGGAAATTCCAGAGTTGGGGTTTTGAAGCAAATTAAATGATTGAAATTTTTCGTGATCATTGACGTCTGTGGTAATTTTATAGTTACATCGATTTATGTTTATGACCACATCTATAATCATCAATTTTAGTATAATTAGAACATATTGTAGATTATTTGCAAACCTGATTGACTGAATAAATGTGTGAATATGTTTGTGGTTTTAGACACTTTTCGACTGTGGTTTAGGCACATTTGGAAATTCATCAATTTTCTCGAGACATTCCGTAATGATTTGATTGCTGTGGGCTGCTTAATTCAACAGTTTCTGCATAACGATTACGAATATCCATAAATATTGCATAATGCATAATTTATACGCAGACTTGTTGCCTACTCAATCTATTTTTAACAAATTCAATAAATTCATACCAATATAGCATCCGTCAAGCTGAATACACATTTTAGAATCTGTCTCCAAGTCGTTTTAACAATTCCATGTTGAATTTTGTATGAGACACAATCAATATATCACAAAATTATACTAACAAATTCAATTCTAATGTGGATACGTAAAAAAATTTTTGCATAGGCAAATGCGCTGTCAAAATACGTCTCGCATGTTCTTCTTTAACAATTTTATTTTTATAATCGATGATAATCGACGGAGAACATGAAATAAAGTAAAAAAAGATGGGGAAAAATCGATTTAAATCATCTTGGAGTAAAAAAAATATTTTTTTATGAGTGTGTCTACGAAATTTTCCATTAAAGCATATTTTTTTCCGTCTTCGCATAACTCACAGAAAAGAATATATTCAGAACAAATGCTACACACACAAAAAAGTAAAGATTCTGTGCTGTCGTAGAAAAAGAAGAGAAAATTCTCAATAAAAACGATGATGATGGTTTGAATAATAGAAATTTCATAATTTGTTGAAGCGGTTCCTCAACGCTATTTTTTGATGTTTATTTATTTTTTTTATTGTTCCTTTCTCGTGAAATGAAAAATGAATTAAATTAGATCATTTATCTCTTTTTAGAGGCAAAAAAAGGGAGGAGAGATAAAAACAAGAAACATCACAAGTTGAAATGAGCGACTATAAATTAGTTTTTAAAATTAAGAACGATGAAATATTTTTCTTTAACTTGTCAATTTTATGAGGAAAAAGAAATTAAATTTTGTGATGAGATGCGCTTGAATTTAATTTAAAGTAACATAGCAACAAGTTAGGAAGATTATGATTGATTGGGATTTAGGTGCATATTTAGCTGCGAGACACAGATGTTTCAGATTATATTAATCTATGGTCATCTCATAAAAATAAACCTTTTGGGATTAATGCAAAATAATGGTGGGGTTTAGTCGTAAATGATGTCTAATACTGATTAAATTTTAGATTTTTGATAACACAAATAAATTCAGAAAGTGTTTAACCTATGAATTGTGGTTCCAGTTTAGGAGCCATCCACTAAGTAAGTTCGCTTTTTAGGAGAAGGGGGGGAAGGGAGGTTCTAGGATTTTGTAAAAGGTCAAACATAAGAAAAAAATCGTAACAAGGGGGGATTGGGGTCCAAAAAAATAATTTTTTTGTAACATACTAATTAAACGGCCCATTAAGGCAGTTCTGAATATTCTAAAAATTGGACATCACACCGGTACAATCCCCCCTCAAGCAAAAAAAAACTCATCCAAAACTCAACCTTTTACTCAATCACCAGCTTTAATCACCTTTGAAGCATCGACGCTGAGAAATTTAATTTAAGTATTGCCTTCAGCCAGTCATAAGCCAAGGCTAATACCACTTCATTCGTGTACCCAAATAATCAATTAAGACTTTTAATTATCCAGTCATTAAGTCACCATTCAGCTAACCAACTGACCAATTTACAGACAATTTGTTCAGCCAATTTAGATAAAAAAAAATGTTCAAACTGAAAAAAATATACAAAAGGTCCATCAAGCATTAAAGATATATTTACAGTTTTTTTTCTGGCATTTCCCCTGCCTGCTCTCCATCACCGTGATTTTTTTATTATTTATTATTTTTCTACACGTTGCCTCTTATATCTCAGGTCGAAATCCATTTTGATAGAATTTTATGCTGAAATGTGTATTCTAATGATCCAATAAATATTTATGTGCTTGAAAAGAGCTGAAGAGATGGAAGGAACGAGAGAAGAAACAAAAAAAAAATTGGCTTACACTTTATCGTATTTTATATGTGAGCACGCTTCTCATTTTTGTTCTCTTTTTTTGAGTTATTGATATTTTGCCTTCATCATCTCTCAGTGAAATAAAAATGGTTTTTTTTCTTAAAAATTTGTATATTGAGAAAGCTGAAAAGGGAATTTTTAGTGGGTAATTTAGCATAAAATGAGGTAACTTGAAACTTTTATTCTTTAAATGACTGTGTGATCTATAGATTGATGATTATTTGAAGGACATTAAAAAGTTGCGTAAATTTTTGGAATTTAGTAAAATTTGTTATTTGACAAAAGGGGTCAATTTTGGTGAGTTTTACCCCATTATTGAATACTTTATAGCCGAGGCGTAGCCATGACCCTTTCCCCCTTTTTAAGGAAAAATTTCTCCATTTTCATAGGTTTTTTGAGGACCATATTCTTGATTGAATACCAAATAAACAGAATATGACTTAGAATTTCTCATTGAATAATTTTAAAAGTCATCCTTTCCTAACAAACAAAGAAAGTCAGAAAAATATAATTAAACAACAAAAGCCAAAAAAAATCTAATTAACTTACCTGAAACATCATTCAGCTCCTCATTCAACTTTGACCTTCTCCCGAATATGCTTCACAATTCCCATAAAATAAATCCAGTTAAAAACTTCCAACTCACTACATTATGCCTTTTCAGCAAGGTTCATAAAACATGAGTCATGTTCTTTTCAACATAAGCATTATAAATAAATCTCCAATGTGCTTAGAATTGTGAGGCGTATATGTTTTAGTATAAAATGAAATAAAAGTATATGGATTGTTGAAACGATGAGAAAATTGATGACTTTGTGAGAAAAAATAAACTTTTTTTTGTTTCGTTAACATGAAAATCGAATAAAAATTTTTATGCTGGAGTAAAATCGATTATTAAATGGAGCAAATTACTTTTAGAAGTTGATGGTGCTGGAATATTTTTTGGTGTAGAAATATTTTTGCGGGTTGTTTGGGGTGTAGATATAGAAAAATGTAAAAAAGAGTGAGGCAGAAAATTGAATTTAAAATTGGATAAAATTTACAGCCTTATGTTCTCAGTTCAAAATATCCATCGTCAGCATTGATGAAAATTTCCACGAATCGATTAGCAATGAAGCAAATTTTTTCAAATAGCTTAGCATCTACTAATAATACTATTCAAAAAGTTTTACATTATCCAATCCGAAAACATTTTCTGCTATCAATAAACAAAATTGTAGAGAGAGAAAAAAATTTCAAAAGATTCTTTTTCTCTCCATTATTTCCTCCAGTGATAATCCCATGAAAAGAGGAAATTTTCATACAATTTGAGTAAAGCATGGAAAAGTTTGTTACCAAGAAAATCCTTTTACGATTCTCATCCCGAGAAGTTTTACACTAAAAATTTAATATTGTTATTCAAATCTATTTTGCCATTTTTCTTTCTCGTTAGATGTTATTTTTTCAAATTTCCTTTCTGTTTTGCGACTTGTTTCTATGGCGCTTTTATTCATTGATGTGATTTTATTCTGAGGTTGAGGGTTGGTATGATATATTTAAGATTTTAGGGGTAAAGCTAGGTTATAAATGGTTAAAATTACTGAAATCATCTTAGAAGCCGTTCATTTAGTTCGTTACTTGAAAATCGACTTTTTAGACCCCCTCACCACTTTGTTAAGTTTTTTTTTTTTAAAAAAAAAGAATTATTATTTTTTTGATAATCTGTTACAAAATCCTAGACCCCATTTAATGTCCTTTAAAAAATTGAATTTTGCAAGTTGAATCTTAATTTTGTCCAAAAAAGTAGGTAAAAATAAATCTTAAGTCAAATTTTCCTAAGCTAAAATCTATATATTTTATTTACCTCCCTAAAAATCCTACCCCTAAACCCACTTAACCCATTAGAGCATCAAATTATATTAAAACAAACAAAACAGTCGAAACAAGAAAATCGCCCCAGTCATAAACACATTTGAGAGTTGTGAGATTCACGGTGTTATACCTTTTCCTTGTTCATGCTTCGTTTCCTATTCATGCATATTGAAGTGAGGAGATATTTATGATTGTTCGTGAATATTAGACGAGAAGGCGAAAAATAAAGGAAAAAGAAAAATATTTTTGTTATTTTTTTTTCTGCAAAGTACAGTGGATATGTACAAGTGGGACAAAGCGTATGAATAAGTTATTAGTGCGCATTTTCTTCGCCTGAATTATTGAGAGTTGGAAAGGAATAATTTAGAGTAAAGCCTACGCGGAGAATTTTTTATTAGTTTTTTTTTGTTTGTTGAGGTTATTTTCAGTTAGTTTGGATGATTGTGAGTTGAAGGAAGAGGGATTTATTTGTAAGTGATGTTTGAGAGGTTTTTTGTTCCCATCGATGTTTTTGAATGTTTGGAATTAATATTTATCATTAGTCAATTAAAAAAGAAGCCAGAAAATTTTTCAAAAGGATTTTAAAGATGTTTAGAAGATCCGAATGATTTTTGCTTCAAAAAACATTTGCAAAGTAAAAAAACTTCCTTAAAGGGAGGATAAAGACCTACTAGCCTAAATTTTTAAAATTAAATAGACCAGACCAGAAAATTTGAGGTATTTTTTTTTTTACTTGGAACAAAAAGCATGAGTTTTTACTGTTGAATCAAGTTTTTGAGTTGTTAAAAATTTCCTGAAAAATCTTCAATTTTCAATTAACGTCAAGAAGTTAAACCTTCAATTCAACTCTTTGCAAATAAAAAAAAAAACATATCAAGACGAACTGACAAAAGTTCTCATCGCACCCACGCCTCTCCTATCATACAATTCAAAAAAATAAAAGAAATCTTCTGTTGAATAAAACGAAAAATTCTTTTTTTCTCCGTTATGTTCAGTGTTAGAAAAGAAAGGCAAATGAAAATGAATATGAAAATGTGAAATTTTGGAGAATGAGAAATATACAGAATGAGTAAAAATATTTTTAGAAACAGCAGAATATTTGAAAAAAAACGAGGAAAATAAAAAATAAAAGAAAAACAGAAATTGAATAAAAGAATGTTCATGAAGAATTTTCATTCATTTGTTTTGGTTTTGTCATGAAAATGAAGATGAAGATGGGAAAATAATTCAATTTCTTTATTTTTTCATGCTTCTGGTATTGGAAAATAATTTGTTGAAAATGAGAATCTTAGAAATATTTTGAGATTTTTTTTTTCTGGATAACAAAACATGTTGAAGATAAGTTGAAACAATGGGAATTGAGAATTTATGTCTTTCTAGTTTGTATGTAGAAAATATACAATGGGAATTGATTTTTATGACTCAATAAAATTTCTCTGGATTATTTTTCTTGAAAGAAAATTCACGTTTTGTGAACAATTAAAATTTCTTAGTTTGAATGGGTTGGAACTAATTGTGAATTGAATTTTATGGATGAAAATATAGTTACCGTAAGTTTTTTAATGGTTAATAAATTAGGATGATTTCCAGTCAGTGACATTTGAATTTATCAGACGAAACTAACTAAAATGATTTTAGAGCTTAAAAGTTGCTTAGAAGTCAGCAAATTTGGTATTTTATGTAGCATTGATGAGACTTTTGAACTTTATTTTGGCAATTTAAGATAGTTACTATTTGAATCTTTGGTTTTTGTGAAAAATGGTGAAAAATCAAACTCTTGCCGCTGACGTCACACAGTGGTCTAAAAATGACTTTTTTGGAAATAATTCATGATATTTTGGTGGTTTATAGTTTTGGACTTGGGGAGCTCAAAAATGCAAACAAAATTTTTTTTCGTCAATATAGGTTGGACCATACGGGCCTAAAACGTGTTTTTGGTACCAAAAATTTTCAAAAAATTCGTGTGCCTCACTATGTGGATGAAATTTCACAAACTTTTTTTTAATCAGTCAATACATCCTCTAGTTTTTATTTAAAAATACCAAAAGTTTGAAAAAAAATTATTTTGATGGTCAAAAATGCGAAAAAGTCCAAAAAATCGGCATTTTTTCAACATTTTTGCTTTCTGTGCCTACATGTCGATCTTAAAAATTCTAAAAACTCTTGATTCTTATAGTTCTTGAGTAGATCTACAAAAAACATTTTATTCGTCATTGCCAAAAACGCCATTTAGTGCTTCAAAAATGAGGTCAAAGGTGAAAATTTTCGTTTTTTTGGGCATTTTTTGGGTTTGTCAGCCTATATGATCCACAGGTGGCTCCAGGTAACTGTCAAGTGACATTTTTCTTATAGCTCTTATGTTGTACTACAAAATTAAGCAAAAAAAAGTAAATTTTTTCGGTCCCCGATTCACCTGAGGCCCCAAAGGGTGTCTGGTAGGGGGGTCCTCAAGACAAAAAAATTCATATCTCAAAAATATCTTCACCATATTAGCTGAAACTTTCAGAAATGATAGAAAACATCTATACCGACCATTTTCAGTCATTTAAACTTAATTATAACTTGATTTTTGGACTTTATGTACATTTTGCTGATTTTCGAGCTTGGTCAAAAATCGAGTTTTCACTTTTCGACTCCTACCACCTCAGGATGACTTTATATTTTATTTCTTTTGCATAAATCTTATAGTTAAGCATAGTACGCATCCAACGAGGTATGAAACATGATATATAGTCAAGATTTGACAGAGTTATGGCCAAAAAACTGAAAAAATGGTCAATTTTTTGAGGTTTTGACAACTTTCAACTCACATTTTCGCCGATATTTCTTCGAAATTTTAAGTATACGTAAAAATTTGGTATCATTGGAAAGGTCATTGCTTTAGCTATACAAAAAAATTAAAACATAAGTTTGGAAGTTCCTCTGTGGACCAGAAAACTTACAACAGTTTGCTTTGTCCTCTCATACAGAGCAAAGATAAAAAAATTTTATTTTTGTGTTTTTTCCACAGCTTAACACATGAACTTTCATAATATGATCAATAAAAGACTTTACAGCCATTACTTCTTACATACAGGTTTATAGAAAAAACCTCAAATTTTCGAATATTTTCGATTTTTTCATAAAAAGTTGTATTTTTTCTATTAACGTGTATGTAAGAAGTAATGGTTGTAAAGTCTTTTATTGATCATATTATGAAAGTTCATGTGTTAAACTGTGGAAAAAACACAAAAATAAAATTTTTTTATCTTTGCTCTGTATGAGAGGACAAAGCAAACTGTTGTAAGTTTTCTGTCCACAGAGGAACTTCCAAACTTATGTTTTAATTTTTGTATAGCTAAAGGCAATGACCTTTCCAATAATACCAAATTTGTTACGTATACTTAAAATTTCGAAGAAATATCAGCGAAAATGTGAGTTGAAAGTTGTCAAAACCTCAAAAAATTGACCATTTTTTCAGTTTTTTGGCCATAACTCTGTCAAATCTTGACTATATATCATGTTTCATACCTCGTTGGATGCGTACTATGCTTAACTATAAGATTTATGCAAAAGAAAATAAAAATATAAAGTCATCCTGAGGTGGTAGGAGTCGAAAGTGAAAACTCGATTTTGACCAAGCTCGAAAATCAGCAAATGTACATAGAAATCCAAAATCAAGTTATAATTAAGTTTAAATGACTGAAAATGGTCGGTATAGATGTTTTCTATCATTTCTGAAAGTTTCAGCCAATATATTGAAGATATTTTTGGATATGAATTTTTGTCTTGAGGACCTCTACCAGACGCCTTGGGGGCCTCAGAATCGGAAAAATTTACTTTTTTGCTTAATTTTGTAGTACAACATAAAACTATAAGAAAATGTCACTTGACAGTACCTGGAGCCACCTGTGGATCATATAGGCTGACAAACCCAAAATGCCCAAAAAAACGAAAATTTTCACCTTTGACTCATTTTGAAGCACTAAATGGCGTTTTTGGCAATGACGAATAAAATGTTTTTTGTAGATCTACTCAAGAACTATAAGAATCAGGATTTTAGAATTTTAAGATCGACATGTAGCTAGACAGAAAGCAAAAATGTTGAAAAAATGTCGATTTTTTGGACTTTTTCGCATTTTTGACCATCAAAATAATTTTTTTTCAAACTTTTGGTATTTTTAAATAAAAACTAGAGGATGTATTGACTGATTAAAAAAAAGTTTGTGAAATTTCATCCACATAGTGAGGCACACGAATTTTTTGAAAATTTTTGGTACCAAAAACACGTTTTAGGCCCGTATGGTCCAACCTATATTGACGAAAAAAAATTTTGTTTGCATTTTTGAGCTCCCCAAGTCCAAAACTATAAACCACCAAAATATCATGAATTATTTCCAAAAAAGTCATTTTTAGACCACTGTGCGTCATTTTTAAACAAATTTTCACAAAATAAATTCAAAACATTTTGATACCTCGAGGCTCACAACTCATCAAGTCTAGACAAAATTTTCAATTCAATAAATGTCTTAAAATTAGAGCAAAATCAGAAAAATTCAATAAAAATTGCTTCATACTATAAAAAGGCACTTTATGGACCATCATCATCGTCATTATTTTGGACAAATGACCTTTTCCTTGTTATATTTTTTTCTTGTCTAAAAATACACCCCGCAATAACAAAACTTAACTGTCATCTTTAAGCATGACTCGACTTTCTTTTTTCATCATAATTTCTTGAAGCTTTAACACCAGCAACTTTTTTGTAGCATAAAACGAGAACATGTTTGAAGAAGAAAAATTCAAAGAAGAAATTGAAACTTTTCCTCTATGCCGACAATGATGCTCGTTCTTACCTCAGATGGATAAAAAGGAGAATTGAAGGAAGGAGCATAAACACCGTTTTTCCCTTCAATTTTCATCTCTGCTCAAAAGAAGAAAATCCTCTGCCAAGGTACATTCGCTTCTTTCTTTCTTTTATGCATTTCTTTTCATTCTCCTACGAAAAAGAATTTAAAATCCAATTTAATCTCTTCCATAATACCTTTTTAAACTTACTCCAGAGTGTCAAATGGCTTTATAGTTTAACAACCTTATTCCCACAGCTGTGTTGCATTGCAATGCTTTTTCCATTATTTCTTTAACTCAATGAATGAATATGAAGTGGAATGTGAGGAATAAACAGCATGAAAATGGAATGTATAGGATGGATGTTGTGTCTGAAACGCAGTTCTCAGATGTTAAATGTAATTGGGAATTTATTGTATTTCATAATGAATGCTTATCTTATAATTGATGATTTGTTGGGAAAGGTGAAGGAAGACTACCTTAAAGATATTTTTTGTGCGGAAAGCAGTTTTAAACCTTCTAAATAGAGCTGTTGAAGTAGTCTTACGACTAATGAGTTTAATATTTTAAAAACTTTAAAGTCAAAGACTAAAAAATATCAAAATTAATATTATAAGAAATAGGATTCATACTCTCGACTTTACAGTTATTATAATTTAATCATTCAAACCTGAAACTTGACCATTTGGATATATAGATTTTATACGATCTATTGTCTTAACTAACAGAAAGTTTCGTATTTATTTTGCAAAAATGTAAATGAATTCATCATATGAACCCCAAAATCACCAGTCAGACAATCCAACTATCTCAAACAGCACAGCATGAAAAGCATTAAAAAACGAATAAACACTCTTTCAATGCAACATCGACTGCCACTACAGTTCTATGTTGATAGTTTGTTAATTGAATGTGAATGAGAAAGAGGCGTAAAGTGTGAAAAAGTAGAGACTATATACATCTAGTCATTCTTTACTGACTTTAAAGATTCTACATTCTCATCATATGCACCCTCGGTCTCTGACTCTACAGCGTGTGAATGATAAATTGAAAAGAATCATGTCACGTGTGAATCATTACATGAATTTCTCATTTATCCCTATTTTCTTAGTTTTTTTATTCAATGGGGATATAGCATGTCATTTTAGAGGTTATTAAAAAATTTGTAAACATAATTATCCATGTCTTCACATTTATGATGTAGCAGTGTCTTTTATAATTCCATTTCTGACTTAATTTGAATTTATAAACAAAAATCTTCTCTTTTTTTTCCTTCTTCTTCTTCCTTCTTTGTTTATTTTAAATGCATGTATAGGCATCGAAAGTTTATATTTGAAAACATAAAATTATCATTCCCGAATAAACATTGAGCATGCTCAGTTTTTTGAGCACGGTCCTGAGTATGCTCAAAAATACTTTTTTACGTGCTCAGCTGAGTACACTCACTTGAGCATACTCATAAGTATACTCTGAATATGCTCATAAAAAAAATAAAAAATATTGATGAGCATGTTCAACTGAGTATACTTATAAACGTACTCAAAAATATTGCTTCACGTACTCAGCTGAGTACACTCACTTGAGCATACTCATAAGTATACTCTGAATATGCTCATAAAAAGAATAAAAATATATTGATGAGCATGTTCAACTGAGTATACTTATGAGCATACTCAAAATATTGCTCCACGTACTCAGGTGAGTACACTCACTTGAGCATACTCATAAGTATACTCTGAATATGCTCATAAAAAAAATAAAAATATATTGATGAGCATGTTCAACTGAGTATACTTATGAGCATACTCAAAATATTGCTCCACGTACTCATGAGTATACTCTGAATGTGCTCAATAAATTGTTTCAAAAATTAAATCAGCACGTTCGATTGAGTATACTCATGAGCATGCTAAATTTTAGGAAATCAAGTATGCTCATCTTGAGTATACTTTTGAGTACGTGCTGAGTACACTCAAAAAAAATTCTCTCATTAGACTATTACGTGCTCATTTTGAGTATACTCTTGAGTATACTCTGAGCATGCTCACTAGAATCCTTAAAAAATCTTTGATTTTTAAAATTTTCTCTAAGTTTTTGAGTATGCTCATGAGTATACTCAAAAATTTTGTCATATTTTTATATACTTCACAAGTGAAAGATTAAATTAATATAAATATTTTTTTGGGAATTATGACTTTTAAACATGTTAAAAGTCTTATAAGACATGATGAGACCAGTTTTAGAGTATTTTACATATATAATAATTTATATGTGCCTTTTGCCAAAAATCATTATATAGGTAAAAAGTAGCAGTGGCGCAACGGTTAAGGTGAAGGTCTCAACAGCAACAGAGCGGTCATGGGTTCGAATCCAGGTAAAATCAAAAATTTTCTAAGTTTCATTTCAGATTTACTAATAAATAAAATTTATCTTAAAACAGTACAAATGCTACAGATTAATAAAAAATATTCCAAAAATGTGAAAAAGTATAAAAAAAATATTTATTTTTTAAAATTTTGAACGATTATTTGAGTATACTCAGAGTATACTTATGAGCATGCTTAATGAGTACATTCATGAGTATACTTATGAGCATGCTCAATTGTATGCAATTAGTATGCTCTGAGTACACTCAATGAGTATGCTCAGAGTATGCTCAAATAACGTGCTCAAATGCGTAAAGTAGTGCGATCAAATTTTGTATGAATGAGCATGCTCAAGTGAGTATACTCAGCCAAAAGTTGAACGTACTCTGAGTGTACTCTTTGTCTATTCGGGATTATTACTGTGCATCCATTCAACCATTTATTCTTGTAAAGATGTGTTGTATACATGAAGTCAGAAAAATTCTAGTAAATTAAGACATTATTATCTATGTTGAAATTTTTGGGGGATTCAAGCGCATGTTTTATTTCCATAATGTTGTACTATGGGGAATTTTAAAATTATAGGAATTTTGTTGTAATGATGTATGGTTTATGAGATTATGGAACCTATGATTTTTGAGGGGTGTTAACGATGATGTTTTTTATTGGTTTCTTAAGGTTTAAAGGGGGATTTTTTTATAAAGATTGGATATTGAGTGTATTAAGAAGGTATGCAATTTATCTATTTTGATGGAAGTTTAGTTGTCTGTTAGACTGTCAATATTTTTATTTCTGTGTAAGCATAGGTTTTTCTGCTCATTTCTAGTCTGTATCAAACAATTTAAAAAAAAATCTAAAAAAATTCTAAAAAAAAATTTTAAAAAAAAAATTTTTAAAAAAATTGATCCAAAAAACTCATAAATCTATTTTTCATCCGTTCCCCTAAAAAACATCATCATTCACACTCAAAAAAGACATGAAATCATTTATTCAAAAATAACATATCGAGAATCAAAATAGATAGGGGCATTTTAGCAGCGTTTATGAAAGAATTAAAGACTGTCGAAGATGAAAGGAAAGAAGAAGTTGAAACGATGAAAAAGAAATTAAATAAATTATGTAATTTTGAGCATCCGCTGCTCATTTCCCCAAAGTCACAAATGTCTTTTTTTCTCTCTCCTCTCTTTAATGTTTTCTTTCTCATCAATATTTAAATTTTATCAACATAATTTAATTCATTTTAAATGTGTTTTTTTTTCTTCTTTTTCGTAAGGGATAGACTTTGAGTTTGATGAAGCGGGGTTATTGACCGGATGTTGCTCTAATTATTTTCGATTGAGGGATTTTTCTCTCAATTGAGGTTTCTTTCATGTAAATCAATGTGATGCACATTGGGATTTTTTCAAGTGGCAAATCGAAATTGTGACACAAAAAAATTCAATCCTTTAACAAAATTCACAAAAAAAACCCTATAATACTTTACCAAGCAAATCCTCTTACAAATTTTCAAGCAACTAAGTAATGAAATTTAATTGGAATAATTGACACAGATTGTCATGTAAATTTTTAATAACTTTTTTATCATTTAATTAATTAGGCAGAAAATTAAATTTCATGATGAAGCATGAAAGGTAGAAACTTGGATAAAAGAATAATTTCAAGATTTATGTTGAAAGAGAGCATTTAATGCTCATTTTATAGGGTAAGATGTTGAAGATAATTTGAGGATCAAGTTAAAAAATATTTTTGTGATTTTTAAGCGCATTTTATTAAATTATTATGAAATTCATAAATTTGGAATTGACTTTACATCAATCTGTTAAGGGTCATCGCCATATTTTAGGAATCAGGATATGGTTTAATAATTAAATAATGTAGGCAGGCATTCATCAGACTTTAAATACATAAAAACTTTCATTCATTTTTATGAAAAAATAAAGCTAAAAAATTCATCATTTTTTTTTTGTACTCGACACGAATTTCCACACAATGTTACTAAGTACACTTTAGCATGCTAGATGAAGGATAGTTCAATTGTCAGTAAAATAGCACTAAATGACTGACATTTTGCTTTAATGACTCAAACAAGGTAAAATGCTTTCATCACGTGATTGATGCTGAACAAAATTAGCTTCAAGGATGAAACTTTTTCCATTGATTCAAAGTCTGTTTTTATTCTGAAAATTAACTTCAAATATTGATGAGCAGTAAGATCCATATTGATTTACTGGAGGGAGGGAGGGGGACTCGATTTGAGTTGACTCTATTTGAGTGGTTTCGATTTGAGTAAATTTTTTCCAGATCCAAACAATCAACAATCACTCAAATCAAGGCCCCCTATCAAAACTATTACTTTTAATAAAAATAATAGGTTTCTTTAGCAACTATATACATAACCTGGATTGAAGTACAAAACTGCTTATAATGTGCTCATTATCTATCTAAAAATACTTGAAAATTTCATAATTATGGAATCTTATAAACCTAATAACATTATCATCAAGTGGCTTTGTTCTTGAGGGAGTTCGCTGATGAATCAATAAAATCAGAATAAGGCGATTAGTTTTCAAATAGAATTACAATTTTCAATCATAACTGAAATGTTCACAATGTAGATTTTATGTTTAATACGCTAAGGTTTCTATTTTCCAGCTTTGACAACAAATCACCTTTACATTAATGAAGCCACCCACAAATTATAATTTGCAAATGATTGAAGAATTAAATTATTTTTAAACCTTTGTTAATTCTTAATGAAAATTACTTCTGCAGAACAGCTCTAATGCTGACATTTTGCTACTTAGTGCTTGACTGCAATCACTGCTAAATATAAATTTACCATTGATATCAATTTAACAAACATTTTCTAACAAACATCATGAATAATTACGTTGTGTAACTTTGCACAACCTACAACTGCAAATATCAATTTCACTTACCCCATGTCAATATCATCATCTCTCAAATACAAACACACTGGATACTTTTAACTCTGTAAAGGATATAAAAATAGTTTTGGTGATGTCGTGTTGACATGACTTTGTGTTTTATAGCAAAATAGCAGTGCAAAATATCTAATTAAAAGTACGAATGGAAAAATACATAATTGTAATTTCCTTTGAAACTTTATGGTCAGTCATGACTGCACTAGATTGCAATAAGTGAATTTTCCGCGAATTAATTTTGTTTCACATGTATGACTGGTTTCTAAAAGGTTTCCATGAGAAGCAAAAATATTCAAGTACAAATATCATTAATTCATGTTGCTTTGGATGTTGTAGGTTATTACTGAGAATTTTTTAATGGTCATACCCAGGTATGGCGAACGGTTCTTATTTTTTGTGTTCAGAAACAAAAAGGTACCTTATTTTATCGTTAAAGTACAAAATTTGAATTTCTGAACACACTCAACAAAAATTTAATTTTAGAAAAATTTTCATTTTGCAACAAATTTATTCACTGGATCTTAATTAAAACCGAAAATCATGATGATTTAAGATTAATTAAACATTTAATCATACTCTTGACATAGAAATTGATTAAATTATGTTGATATTTAATATTGTTTATTTTAAAAAATTGTTTGATAGTATTAGTAAACTCAAAATTTTTTTTAAATTTTTCAAAATTTAACGGCCAGAGAGTTGTTCGCCAAACCTGGGGTCATACATATTTGCTTGTTTATTGAGTTTTATATGAATTTTTTTGAGATTGATGCATACCTTTTATCGGGAATTTGTGATTTGATTGAAAATAATATGAAATCTTTTGAATTCATATCAAAGCTTTGTGACGTTGTCATTACTGACATTAAAAAATGCAATATTGCATCATATTTCATATTAAAAGTTTCTAAAGCGGGTTTGCTATCCTAATTGATCAAAATATTTCCTAAATTTTTGCAATTAAAATCTATTTCAAAAAAGCTTTTTGAAAAAGCCATAAAATGCATAAAAAATTTTCTATCAAAGGATTAGTTGCGAATGACTAAAAGTTTCCATTTCAATTTCAGTTACAAACTAGTTCACCATAACATGAGTAATGCTTTTCCACATTTTTTTCCTAACCTAAAAAAATCCACATCATCCACATCATGCACAGAGAAACAAAATATATTTTTCCATTTTCACAAACGGCATTTGTTACATGATTTTACGTGAAACCACAGATTACATGCGTCACAATACCGCTTATTCATTTTCAAATTTCAGAAACATCACCGTGATAATTGAAAATTGTATTTGATAATTCATTATGATGATATTGATATTGATAATGAGGTCGGTATGCTCGAGGGCCATTCGTGGAAAATAAAATGTATATGTTGGATTATAGTACATACCACATTATTAATCAAAACCAAATCCCTAATAGACAAAGAGCATGCTCACAAAATAGAGCACATAGAGAGTATGCTCAGCTTTAGAACAACAATGTGCTCACTTGAGTATGCTCTCGTGAGTACACTATGAGCACATCAATATGTTGTACTCAGATGAGTATGCTGCTTGAGCATACTCTTGATTGTACTCTGAGTACACTCTCGAAAAACATGAAATATTTCAATATGCTCTCGTGAGTATGCTCAGTAAGTATGCTCTTGAGTACATCTTGAGCATACTTTAGGATTTCAGTATTTTTAAAAAAATATGCTCTCGTCAGCATACTCATTGAGTATACTCTTAAGTATGCTGAGAGTATGCTCACCTAAGTGTACTTATTATGTACGCTCTTAAGTACATTGAGAGCATACTTCGTATGTGCTCACTGAAGTATACTGGATGAGCATATTCTTGAGCATACTTTGAGCACATCTTCGTAACCTATCACTTTTTACTGAAACTTACTCAGCTAAGTATGCTCATTATGTACATTTTTGAGTACATTCAGAGTACGCTCACTAGAGTATACTTAATGAGCATACTCTTAAGCATACTTTGAGCACATCTTCATAGCTTATCACTTTTGACCAACTTTTGACCGAAACGTGCTCAGTTAAGTATGCTCATTATGTACATTTTTGAGTACATTCAGAGTACGCTCACTAGAGTATACTTAATGAGCATACTCTTAAGCATACTTTGAGCACATCTTCATAGCTTATCACTTTTGACCAACTTTTGACCGAAACGTGCTCAGTTAAGTATGCTCATTATGTACATTTTTGAGTACATTCAGAGTACGCTCACTAGAGTATACTTAATGAGCATACTTTTGAGCATACTTTGAGCACATCTTTATGAATTATCACTTTTAACTAAAACGTGTTCAGCTAAGTATGCTCATTATGTACTTTCTTGAGTACATTCAGAGTAAACTCACTTAAGCATACTCACTGAGCAAACTTAGGAGTACTGTAAATACATGGACAAATTGCCATTTTGATTTGAATTTAAAGTTTACGTGTATCCTGATTTTCATTGAAAACCCTAGGATTGAATAGAGAAATGATAAAATAATGAGAAAAACAGCTGCTTGTAAAAACCAATTTTCATAACTAATTAAATTTTCAAAAAATTGTGTCTATTTTATATTTTTTGTAGGTATTTAAAAAAATATCCAAAAAAGTATACATTTCTGTTTTCAGAATTTAACTTTTTTTTACAAAAAAACTGAATCTTAATAAAATCAGTACAGAAGAAAACATTGATTTTTTAATAAAGAATTTTTCATAAATATATGTTTTATGATATTTTAAAACCCCTTTATAAAAAAATGCAACTTTTAGCTTTTGTATCTTTGAAAAAAAAAGCTGAAATTTGTTTAAGTTTCATTAAAAGAATTTTTCAAAAAATTTCAAATTTTTCTAGGTATTTTTAGTTTTTTTTAAAGTTTGCACATTTTTTCAGTCCCTTACCGATCATGAAAAAAAGTTTACATGAATCAAATCTAAAAGGGAGTCAAGGAAATTTTTAATAAATTATATGAAAAATGAGAAAGCGTTACTCTTTCTGCATTTTTCATTAATTCTACAATAATTTTCTTTTTATTTAATATTTTTACATAGATAATTTTTTTGAAAAAAATAATACATATTTTGAAAAACAAATAAAGGAAATGTTACACATTTTGAGAGGATTCAATTAAGCTGCAAACTAATTTTCACGAAAAAGTATACAAGTGAAACTAATACAAAATTAAAAAAACACAAATGCTTAAATGATTTAATAACACATAATTCAATCATTTAAGAAAATAATGTTTATTTATTTATTTATTTTTTTTTTTTGAAAAAAAGAATTGCCCTTACTTTAAATTTCAAGAAAAAACATGCTCAAAATAATGAACATACCATGTACTCAGAGCATACTCTTTAATGAAAACTCTTCTTGTGAAGTATATAAAAAACCGAAAATATTTTATTAAAATGATGAATAATTTTTTTATTCATCAATTCCTATTTAAATCATATTATAAACTAAGATAAACTCCTTTGTATTTCATAATAGTTTATATTATGCTTTTTGCCAAACTATAATTACAACAGAAAGTACTTTGGTAGAGCAGAGGATAGCGAGTTGGTGTTAACAATCCTTCAGCGGTCATGGGTTCGAATCTCGGCGTGAGCAGAAAATTTCTAACATTAACATTTTCTTCTAATTACAGCTAATAATTATATACTTCACAATTACAGATCTTACGAGAAAAATTACCTCCCCCCATGGGGGGGGGGCACAGAATAAAAAAAATAATATTTTTTTAAACAAACTCGCAAGAGTATACTTAAAATGTGCTCAGTCAAGCATGCTCAGAAGAGCATACTCTTTATGTGCTCTTTTGAGCACTTATAAATGAAATAAAATTGTTTATAAAAGTATGCTCACAGTGTGCTCATATAACGCCACTCTTATGTGTGCATTTTTAGGGTAAAGTAGTGGCATCAATTTCTCTATGAAAAAGCATGCTCAATAGAGTATGCTCACCCAAAATCTGAGTATGCTCTCAACGTGCTCTTTGTCTATTAGGGAATCAACAATACTCTCCATTTTCATTTCAATTGTATTCATTTTAATTGAATATCTTTCATTCAATAGCTGTGTGTGCATTGGAAAATGTAAATGGATACGCATAATAATTGATGCTCATCAATGGCCACTTTATGAAGTTTATGGATATAAAATATTGTTTCAATTTTAAAGGATTGTCCTCTGGGATGGATTTGTGTGATGTTTGTATTGTGTCAT
The DNA here is from genome assembly GCA_026123125.1 of Chironomus striatipennis. NCBI lineage: Eukaryota > Metazoa > Arthropoda > Insecta > Diptera > Chironomidae > Chironomus > Chironomus striatipennis. The sequence goes on along the minus strand of CM047393.1, from coordinate 40,604,334 downwards.
GTTATTATTTTCGGAGAAAATTAATTTTGAAACAGACATGTAAGTTTGCATTGATTTGAATAATTTTGGTAAGATTCTGAGAATTTTCAGCCCAGTTATTTAGTTATATTTTAAAAAAATCCCTAATTGACCACAAAATTTTAGTTTTAAAAAATTAATTTTTTCATTAAAAAGCGTTCATTCAACTTTTACTCCTCCAACAAACTTTAAAAAATTATTTCATTTTGAATTTCACTTGAACAATTTTAAAGCATAAAGCATGCGATGCCGCATGCATGAAAGAAACCACACAAAGATTCATTAAAATCAGTCTCAACCGCATTGTGAATTTTCACTGATATATTTAATATAATTGTGGCACAACAATAAATTTCTTAATTTCTCGTGAGGGAATTTTTCCTCTCTCGAATATTATTTTTACTCTCATCTCATTTCTGTTTGTTGAAAAATAAATATTTTTTTCATCAAGGCAATATGTAGTTTATGGTAATGTATGCGGTACTTGAGCATATAAAGAGAATGGAAAATATTATGCTGGAATGAGGAGGGGTTGAAAAATGAGGAAATTGCTGAGATGAAAAGTTTATGTCAATTAGAAAATTTTAGAAATAAGAAGTTTACATTTTCATATTATGAAAGAGTTGAATTTCTTGATGAGAAATTTTGATAAAATATTAGCTTTAAGCTTTAATAAAGGTTTTTACTGGAAATTATGAATGAAAGTTTTTGCGTTATGTAACTATGTATATGCTTCCGTCATAAGATGCCATAACTTCGGTAAATGTTATTCAAGGTAATTCTTCGTATTTCTGATAAGATATGATATGAAATTAGGAGTATATTTGCTATTGGAATGAATATGCTGAAGAGTTTTTAATCATAAATGTAAAAAATTAACCAAAAATTTTATTCATTTAATTTTAAAGGGTTTTTAAGGAAATGCCTCCAGAAAGAGTGTAGTCAGAGTGGAGAAGGGTCTAAGGAGATCTAGACTCCTCTTTGAAGAGAAATTTTTACATTTTTTTACGGTTTTTTGAGGTAAAAAGGATTTTAATCTCTCAGTAGAATTTTTCGTTCAAATAACAAAGGACCCCTCTAAAAAATTCAGACCCCCTTTTTCAAAAAGTGAAATAGACCTTAAAAATAAAGAAATCCCAAAACCCACCCCTAAAATCTTCCTCCCATTAAAAATTCTTCAATTCTATATTTCGTAATAATCCAAATTCGTAACAAACTCAACAGTTAGCAACTGAAAGACATTAAAATTCATTAATTCTCATGAAAAATTCAATATTTTCCGTTGAAAATTTAAACATCCATCTCAAATATCAATTACCTAACGAGCTCAGCTCAGCCTCGATACTGTTGTCAGCGAATAAAATTTCATTTCATTGTAAAAAGAAAACAATTCTTTATGTTTAAAAACAAATTTTCTATAAACATTCTTAAGGCTATTTTGCTGCCATGGAAGAAAAGGTATTGGATTAAAAATAAAAAAAGAAAGAAGCTTAACGTTCTCAATTTGCTGACTAATTAATGGCCATTAGCACAGAAAATTGAGGATTAGCGTAGAAAATTTATGGATTAGCGTAGAGTCTAATGTGGACTAAGATTATGGATTAAGGATAGATTGAGAATATAAGAAAACAAAAAAATATTATGAACAACTGCGACTCTTCTTGTTTCGACGACCTTAATGCCTTTTCTGTCTAAATAAATGAGAAAATGTGGAATAATAGGAAGTTTATGTAAGCTGATTTCGGTAACAAATTAAAAAGATAATCTATAGAAATGAGTGGGTTTTCTCAAGAATGAATGTAGGCTGTGTACTTTAATACTGTTATGGTTGTTTTATTTGTTCCGATTTTATGAGATTCAATATTTATTTCTACATGAAAATTTTGAGGATCCTTACAAAATTGTTGCAGTCACAAAACTAATCAAAAATGACCCTCAAAACTACTCATAAACTCTAATAGATGAAATTTATCATCAAGTTACATTTATTTTCAATCCAAATGATTTCATATCCTCCTTATCTTTAAAGCATACCCAAACAAACTTCTTTTATGAAAAAAAAAGAAATTGGGTGGTGGGAAACAAATATCATAATCCTCTCTATCTCTCAATTCATCTCACACATTTCATGAATTTTTAGAGCAAAGGAAAAAAAATAGCATCAAGTTTTTCACTCATGTATGAAGATATGCGAATGAATTCACACAGATGAGATGTATACAGAGAAACAAAAATTTTTCTCGTTTAGAAGCATTAGCAACAACAACAGCTTAGTGAAAATAAAACATTTAGATGCTTTTGCTTCAGCTTTTGATGATTTTTTTCCTTCTTTTTTTTGCTTTTCATCCATAGATGTATGAGAGATGAGATAGAGAGAGCAAGCATGTGGGTGGCATTACTACTGAAAATTCATCGTAAAAGAATGTTTGTCATTCAAAAATTGCTTCTGATTCCTCTGAAAAATGTTGATGATGGAATGAGTTAATTAAATTTTTAGTTGAATAAATGGGACGCATTTGGCATTAGGATCAAAGAGAGTGAATTGTAATTGATTCGGATTCTAAGTGGTCATTCAATTTTTTAGGGGGTTGGGAGATCCGAGATTTTATTATGGTCTATTGCTCTCAGGGTAGATTCATTAGTTAAAAGCGTCACGAATGGGATTAATAACCTCGAACCCTGAATTCTTTCATTACGTAATAAGTGAACTAAGCTTATTTTTAATTTTGATGCTTTTTTGGATTATTCATGAATATGGAATTGTATTTAAGGGATATCTAGTGAATCATCAAAATTTTAGTAATTTGCATGATTTTAGAATATTTTTAAGGGTTTTTGTCGAAATTTCAGCTAAAACCTTAAATTTTTGAGATAAGTTCTTACTTGTGCCTTGTAAACCCTGTGTGTATCGTCAATCTGTCCACAAAATTTATCCCTCATTTCAAGTATCCCCGTTGACATATTTTATTTAATTTTTTTTAGCGCATTTTTGAAAACTTGTTTTCAAAAAGGAAGCTCAATCATGCACTTTGATCGGTCGTTCGGTCGTTCGGTCGTTCGGTCGTTCGGTCGTTCGGTCGTTCGGTCGTTCGGGTCCCAATTATCTCTTGATCTAGACTTCGTAGCAAGCTCGGAATTGTTTTAATAGCTTCATTGAATGTTTTTATTCCCGCCGTTTATATTGAAAAGTCAAAAAACACTCATTAAATAGCTTAATTCATCGATTTTTTATTTCAAAAAAAATATGTAAACAATGCAGGGCAAAGCTATGCTGATGATAAGTTTGAATTTTTTCTAACCGTTAAAAAATTTGAAATTTTTTTGACCGTTATTTCGGATTAAATTTTTTTCTTTTATACACCTTAATTAATTAACATTTAATTTTTTCATACAAATAAGTGCGTTTAGAAATTTGAAAAATAATGGATGTGTTCAGAAATTTAAATTTTTCGCTGATGGAAAATTTTGAATTTCAAAAAACCGTTAAATCGTAAAGCTTTTATTTGCATTGAACATTATAAAAATCAATTTCAAAGGAATTTTGATCTTTAGTTTTAAACTTATTATTGAAATGCATTATGATTAAAGAAACAGCAATAGAGTTTTAAAACTCGACATTCTTTTCTATTTAATGAATTGCTAATCGCTGCGTCAAAAATGCGCTGAAGTCCCTCGATATAAACGAGGACTTTTGTAATTTTTTTCACAAAACAGAATGCGAATGGAATGGATATATACACACTTAAATTAATATATACAAAGAAGAGATACTAAGTTATGATGTATATGAGATGGCGCACAATTATTATTACTCACATATAACACAGAAATATTTTATATCGAGCAAAAGAAAACATCAAAATGATGTTCTGCGTGTCACATGTGATTTCTTTTTTTCTTCTTCAATCCGATTCTCGTTCAAGTCGCGCGTTACTTCGTGGAAGCATTAAACAAAATACACGAACGGAAGAGAAAAAAACGAATAAAATATTTTTATTTTTTGTCAATCTTTATTTTATTGAGGGGAAGAAATGGAAGAAAATGTGATGCAATGCACTGTGTGCTACTGCTGTTGATTCACTGTCAACTTCAATCAAGAAAAATTGTCATTCATTTGACTGTCAAAACAAATAGAATCTAATGGTTTTGTCGCACATGTGCATCGCATACTATACTAACGAAATTAGTATCCAAAAAAAGTAAAATATGTTGAGAGGATGAGAAAGTCATAAACTTTGTTTTTAAAAGAAACGAGAAGATGTATAATTAATATTCACATGCTGTTTCCACTGTCTTTTTTTCTGTTTACGTCATCAACAAGACAAACTACTTAATAAAACTAACTTAATGAACTTACATGAAAATGATATACCATCGACCCGCTGGGACATGATTTTGCCGAGAGGTGAAAATTTAATGACACAGCTACGCACACACAACATGAAATTTAGCACCTTTTTGACGCTCGAGTGGGAGTAAAAAGAAGTCATATCTAACATAAAGAAGGTGGTGCTTTCATGCCTAAAAAAAGAAAATTCACAAATGCTACGTTAAAAACCACAAAACTTGGTTCCTTTGTAAACATACGTCGAGATTTACTATGAAACGTATTTTATTTGAGGTTAAAAATATGTTTGGATATTGGAAGTAGATTTCTACGTATATTTGTCAGTTCTATGCGTGGGATATACTGAATTGATTTGAAATTGAGGAATAAATTTCTTTTTTGATTTTTGCTTCTTAGAAGTACGCTGGGAAATCATTCAAGTATGAGATTTGATATTGCTGAAATACAAAAGAGGTTTGATAAATTTCAGACCCGGAAACAAGGTATTTGATGCTATGTTGTCTTGTTTCCAAATCTAGTGGACATTAGTAGTAGAGAAATTGAAGTTTATGCTGAAAAAATTGGGTATGAAATTATTCATTACGGTACATATCTGTGGTGTTATCTAGCCTTGTTATACTTGAGGAAATTTACAGAAACTAAAGACAGTGAAATAAACAAGCAAATATAAACATGTTGTTGATCAACTTCCGATCCCATTAAATACAAAATAAATCCATACCAACCAAAATAATCAACAACACCTCAATCATTCATCCTAAATATTCAACCAGAATACAAAATATCCATATCTAGGCAAAACCAATGGCAAACACACATACACAAAAATTGCTAATGGTCAGTAAATGTACTGAAATAGATCATGGATGATGCTGATGATTATTGGTAAGATGAGATAAAGATAGGAGAGGAATAGACTATTTGGAGCCTGCTAATTGAATCACATTTACAGATGGATTGACGTTTGGGATGAAATAAATATTCAGGCTTTTATGGATGTATGGGATTTATTGATTTTTGATAAAATGTATCTTTGTTAATGGACGGGATACAAAAGCTATTACAAGGTCATTGTGATACTTATTATGGAATATCACAGTTCACGTTCCTCTATTTTTGTATATTTTATCAACCCTCACGAACGTCCTATGAAAGGCATTTCCACATCACTTATTTGATTTTCGTTAGATGTATTTTTCTCTCATTCTATACAAAAAACATTTTTACTATTCCTCAATGTGTGCATGTGGTAGGTATATGTGAAGAATAAATTTGATGATGAAAATAAGCTAACAAAAATTTTATCGTATGGCAGATACGTCCTTGAACAAGTTCATTAGATTTATTGAAAGTTATTTATTTCAAGGGTTTTCATCAGTTTCGTCTCTAATTCTATTTGTACTGTTATCACATCACTAAAAAATTTATCATACAGAAAGATGAACATCAGTTTTTATCATTCATTTATATGCTAGACATTTTTGCGTATTTCTTGTTCCTCTGAAAAACTGGAAGTGAATTTGTATAAGTTTTCAATGTTTAAATAGAATTAAGTTGAAAAATAAATTAAATTTTAAGACTTTTTTAAAATTAAATTGAAAAAGAAAGTTGATGAACCACAAATTTGATGATCATTGAGTATTGAAAAAGTTTTGAATATATTTGAGTATAAGTATTTTTAAAAGCAATACGATGAGTCATTAGATATAATATAAAGCTATAGTGAATCATCTTTTGAGGTTATTAGTATTGTTGACTTGGAATTTTTTAGATAGGGGGGATCGTTCATTTTTATTTATTAGGTAACAAAATAATGATCATTTTTCAAAAAAGAGCAACAAAATTCTCAGAAATTATATTGTTCAAAATCCAGTCCCACATTCTCCTGCATTACTTAATAAGCAAACGACGTCTAGTTCATTTTCTTTTTTTTTTAAAAAAAAAAATATTTTGACTTTCGTAAATGTCTTTAAATTGACTTATGATAAAATTTGGACTATGAAATTTTCTTCAAAAACTCTTTCGTTCATTTCTAATCTAGGGGTGTCAAGTACAAATCCCAAGTACTTGGGTATTTGGGATATTTTGCAAGGACTTGGGAGACCCCAAGTACTTGGGTTTTTATCCCAAGTACTTGTACAAATCCAATAATTTAGTGATTTTCAGCAATTTTTCAGCCATTTAAGATAAAATTTTTAATGATTTTTTTAAAAAATTGAATTTTTAACAGATTTATGTCTTTTTTACATGCAGAAAACTTAAAATAGAGCTAATTCAGTTAAAGTTTTTAAATAATGAACTTTTTTATTAAAATTTCGAATTTTTGATGTACATGGACAATTTCAATTTTAATTTACATTTAAAAGAGTTCAATGACTTGAAAATAAAACATTAGGAATTAAAATAGCTCTATTATTTAAAAATGTCAATAAAAAGAACCAAATATAGTATTTTTTCACCTTTAGGGTCATTTTTTAGTTCAATTTTAAGGACTTGGGATTTGTACAAGTACTTGGGGTATTTAGAACTTGGGTATTTGGGACTTGTACAAGTCCTGATACCCCCAAGTAATTGACACCCCTATTCTAATCCAGATAATTAAGTTTTTTTGCAATTAATTAACAATTCGTGCTCATTTACACCCATTTTTAATTCGCAAAGCTTTTGTTGTTTTACTCAATTAATAATCATCACATGATGAACAGTTCTAACGTCAGAAAAATAATAAAACTCATAAAAACTTAACCATGCCATCACATGGGAGCCACAGCCTTTCTTCCCTCAAATATATAGCTGTCATCCGATTTTCACTTAATTTATATTAAAAAAAATCTAATTGAAATTGAAAGCATTAAGGTGTATCAATGGCTCATCAATCAACCGCTTCAATGATCAAAAAATTGCGTTCATAAACAAAAACTTTATTTTACTTCTACCATTGATTACTTTCGTCACTTCCTCCCTTCAATTTACTCTGGGAAAAGAAAGAGAAAGAAATCAAGTAGTACGCAATGATGTGCAGAAATGAAATGAAATTAAGTATCGAGGGCAGAAGCAAAAAGAAGATTGTTTTGATTTTCTAAATGGATTTTCTTCTTATTTCTTATTTCTTTTCTTATTCTCTCATTACAGTTTATACACATAAAGGAGGAAAACGAGTCAAATAAATTTCAACTCTACATTAGATGTGTACATTTACTTACATTGTAGATATACTATATACATATACATAGACTAGAGACAAATGGATTGAAAGGCGATAGTCGGTAAAAAAAAGAGAAATAAAATAGACAAAAGAAGAAGCAGCAAAAAAATTCTTAAGTGATTTCCTAAATAGAAAAGTTTGTGTCTATAGAAAGTAAATTTTATTCTTCTTATATGTGTACACAAGACGGGAAGGTGGATGAAGAGAACTAAAAGAAATGAGACAATTTACGAAGCGGTAAATTAATTGAAAGCTTTTAACTCTCCCTCCACATCCATACGACAGAAAAAGAGTGCAGAAAGAGAGCTTTTAAGAAATCAAAGTCAAACTTCCCTTCCTTTGAGACATTAGCGTAAGGATGTAAGTAGTATGTTGACTAACCGTAAAAAAATGCCTGTAAACTCAGTGAATTGAAAAGTAAAGGCTAAACTTAATGATAAAAAAATAAATAAAATTTTTACGGAAGCAAGGAAGTCGAAAGTGAAAATAGTGAATTAATTAAACCTTCCTGGTGTCGGTGTGTTGAAGCGTGTTTGGATAATAAAACCGAAATTAAGTGATAAAACATATCAATTTGAGGGTTTAGTGAAATGACAGATTGTTTATCGAGTGTGCAACAGTGCTGAATAAATTTTGTGGCACAAATCAGTGGCAATTTACACAAGAAATTAAACAAATTCTTTTTTTGTCGTTTTGCTGGAAAATTTTCGTAGTTATAATAAAAAAAAGTGTAAGACATGCGATGACAAGAGTCATTAAATAATACTTTATCTTTTTTTCCATTCTTTCCGCTTTTAATGCATGAAACACGACAAAATACAAACAAATACAGAAAAAAAGTAACTTTGATGAACAATAAACAGCTGCTGGATGTGATTACAGAAGTGTAAATTGCGTTTTTTCAACTCGCACTGCTGTTGCTGCTTCCCAGAAATGTGCACAAAGAAAATATAAAAAATAAATACACATAGAATAAAAAAAAACTTTTCCGTTTAAATAACGAGAAAAAAGTGTAGAATGTGCTGTAAAAATGAAATGAAAAAAGGAAAATTTGAGTTTTGATAATCAGCGTGAGACGTCCGTTGAATATTGTGAAAATTTTTACATTTTTTTTTCTGTGTAGATGATAAGAGTTGATGGTTATTGTAATGATAATGTTGATTACATGAAGTTTAACAAGAAAATTGATAAAGTCACATAGTAAGTGTAGCCCTGGCAAAATATTCATGTGTAATAATCTAGATTTAATTTTCGGATAGGGAAGCAATTTTCTTTTGCCCGTCCCCTCCAAAAAACGGAACATTTATATTTGTAACGTTTCACGACTTCTATTCATAGCAAGTAAAAAAATAATAATAATCACAATGGATTATGTAAATTTGGAATTTCAAAAATTGGACTTACAACATCAACATCACAAGTGTAAAAGTCACAAAAGAACGTTATTTAGCCACAAAGAAATTTTATTGGTGTTTGCATTAATCGGTGTATTTAACATACCCAAAACTGGATGCGATGACACGGAAAATTTTCAGAAGAACAGTGAGTACATGATTATTTATTTTTATTTAAATAAATTGAAAATGCAAGGATGTATTTTATTCATATAAACAAGTCAATTAAATTTTATGACAGAGGGGGGTAAGGTGTCAAAATTTAAATAACCCGCTCACTTAAGATTTCCACTTTTTGTATGAAAATTTTTTGTATAATTTGTTAAAAAATCTTAGACCACCTCATTCTTATTCCTTGAGAGCGAACGAACTAAGTGCCACTAAATGGCAGCAAAAAAAAATCACTACAAAATTAAAAGTTTAAATTAAACTGCTTAACAGAAAAAATTCTCCCTTAGAGGTAACCAGGGAAGTAACTTAAACTAAATACTTTCCATTGATTACTTTTTCAATTTGACAATCAAAACTGACCTTCCTTCACATCTTCCCAAAGAGAAAATTTCTCTCATCGAACATAATCCACTTTTCAAGTTTGATTGCATCACATTCTCTGTACGATTTCCAATTTTTTTTCTACAAATAATCTCTCATTCAATAGTAACCCATTGAACATTGCAAAATCAGCATCCCTGAGGATGATCACTGATAAGTCAAGCTGAATAAGAAGAAAATTAAATTCTACCAAATTGAAATGAAAAGCATAAAATAATATTTAATCCAATCGACGTTTGCAATTTTTATAATATAGAAATCGACGGAGCATTATATAGCTTTATACTAGAAAAAAAATAAAATAAAAATAATCTGACCAAATGCTGTCTGATACGAGGATAGGAGAAATAAAATTTTATAAAGTCTGAGGAAGAGAATTTTACCCTCGAGACTTTTTGCTCTAAATCTGAAGAATTAAACTTTCGAGAAAAGAGAAAAATATTATGGCAACTTGCTTGCTACTCTTGTACTTCTTTTCGTCTACTCAACATTGTGTTTCAATCACGATGAAAATTTATGATAAATAATAAGATTGTTGAAGAGTTTTTTGATGTAGAAAATTGAAATTCTCATTTTTTTTCTCATGGAAAATTTTGATCGAATTACTTCCTGTAAAGTGAATTTTGATATGTACTCGACGTACTTGAAGATGTGTTATTGCTCCTTGAAAAAAAAAAATTGAAGGATTTTTCTTGAAGATTTAAAGAGGTAGTGGAAATTCAGAAAATTTAGAAAAATTGATTTTAAAGTTTTTAGATGTAAGGAAGGGTCTTATCTGCCAAGATGTTTAATATAAGGACATTTTGGGTACAATTTGCTACTATATAGTTTAATACATTAATAACGGTAGATAAGAAGGAAATTTTGTGGAAACAGATGGAACATTTCTATTAAGTTAATGGTCAAAACGTTTCCAAGATACTTTTAGCAATAGAAAATTGGATTTCACAGATTCTTGGTCATGACTGTAACGTCTTAAGATTCTAGCTTAAATTTTATTAGCTTTTTTGCTGATTTTTACGGCATGGAATTTAAATTAAAGATTTAATTCGAGATTTAAATTTCCTTGAGTAACTGTAGTAACTTGATGGACTTGTTTTAGTGCTTTGTGATCCTAATGGACCCCATGATGGAGTCATTAAATTCTTGAATGCATACCTTGCCTACCTCTTTCTCATATTCATCCTCCACTACAAAAAAATTTCACACCATTCATTTAAAAAGTAGGCATACATAAATTCACTCCTAATTCCAGCTTCCTCCTATTCCAAAAAAACTCCATCCAACAACCCAACTTTTATATAACCTTGAGCGATTTTCAATTTAAATATCTAAATCCACATTAATATTTAAAGAATTTCTAGACTCCAAGATATTTTCATCAGCATCAACATCCTCCCCAGACCTTGAAATATTCAGCTTTAAATTATAGCTGTGGACATAAAAGGAAAGCCTATTTAATTAGCTCTTAAAAATTCCTTTCTTTAATTATACATCCTCAAAGCATGCTGAATTATTTTCACAAACAGTTTACAGTAATCCGCTATTAAGCAGTAGCTTTGTATTCTGACGTCCTTCGTTCCTTTGAGACTGTAGATGAAGATATTCTGGGGGTTTGGGACATTTGCCCACAAACATTTGCCCACTCGACATTTCCCCATTGACATTTTCCCAATGGTACATTTGCCAATTGGTACTTTTCCCCACTAGTATTTTTTCCCACTAGTATTTTTGCCCATTAGTATATTTGACCATTTAAATTTTCCCATTGATACATACATATACCCACTTAAAAAGTTTTTAATTTTTGATATTTATTAATAACTAATTTGAATTGCATATTACTAAACAAAGTTGGGAAGCATATTCTTTTAGAAAGTATTTTTCTAGAATGAAATTTTTTGGAAAATAATTTTATGGAAAGGAAATTTTTGGAATAAATTTTCTTGGAAATGAATGACCAATCAGAAAAATTTTGAGTATTTTTTAAATAGAAATTTGCAAAAATTTTAACTTCGAAGCAAATTTGAATTTAATTGAGCCATCTAGACAGTTAAATAACTAAATGTTATTAGGTAGAGCACTAAATTCTACATTGATGTCTTTATATCTTGTTGCTACATGCCTTAATTAACAAAATATTTGTCTTTTTCTGAGCACATACTATTTCAAAATTTGTAACTGTAAACTTTCATTCCAAAAATTTCCGTTTTTAAAATATCCATATAAAAACTTATTATTGTTTTTACATCCATTTTACTCTCCTCTTTTACTGTGTTTAAAATGCAGTCATTAAAAAGAAAAATGACAAATTCTCTTGATATCAGTGAAATAGAGCGACTGTCAATATATCTGCTATTATTGTAAGATTTTATAAAGTTGGTCGGATTATGAGTGGAAAGCTTAAAACTCTGGCTACAACATAAAATAAAAGTTTTTATCGTAATTGTAACAAACATAGAAAAAATGACTTCAATGTTAAAACAACCACCTATCCGGGAGTTTCCTAAAAAAATTGATGTGTTTTTCAAATCTTAATATCTCTAAGAGGTTTTAACAAACTTTTAATCAAAATGTATAAAGCAATGGTTTAAGCATTAAAACTGTCATTTAAATACATGCTCATTTTCAGTTTTCGAAAATTTAAATCGATTTTAACCATAAATGTTGAAAATTAAGTTTTATAAAATACCAAAAATTAAAAACCTTTTAAGTGGGCATATGCATGTATTAATGGGAAAATGCAAATGGTCAAATATACCGATGGGCAAAAATACTAGTGGGAAAAAATACTAGTGGGGAAAAGTACCATTGGGAAAATGTACCATTGGGAAAATGTCAATGGGCAAATGTCGAATGGGCAAATGTGTGTGGGCAAATGTCGGTGACCCATATTCTGGGGTTCTCATAGCTGTAAGCAAGGACTTTTATCCTCTCATTCTCTATCTCTTTATACACAGAAGTAGGAAGGAATAATAAGAAGAATTTAATTGGGTATGGAATTGAATTAGAGGATTGGTGAAAATGGGGAAAAGTAGAGGAGGAAGAGGAAAGGTCAAAAAATATTTTATTTCTAATTCTATGCCTAATATTTAATTCACAAGACTATGTGCCTAAAAATTCATTAAAATGTTGAAACTTTAGATGGAATATGGAGAAATTGGGTAAAGGGATTGTGTTTAAGGATGTATGGTGTATTTGTGGCTATGGAAACTCATCATCATCATGAAGTCTGTAATTAAATTTATTAAAATTCAATCTTGATCATATTTTATTTGAAAATTTATGGCACAAAGACAACATTTTACGTGATATATATTTTCTGAGCAGTTGAGGTTTGAGAAGAAGTTTCAGAAAAAAATGAGGAGCTTCTCTGGGTTCAATACCCATCAACAACACAAACTTTAATTTTTTCAAAAAAATTTTAATCTCCAGTCACCGTCAAAATCTTTAAATCTAAGAAAAACTAGCTCCATAATTCCTGATAAATATTAATCCTCACCAACAAAAAATAATTGTGTATGTATCCCTTCAAATATTCAACAAACTGATTATCATCATGCTGTGACTATCCTTTCTCCTTTAAATGAATCATACACTTCCTGTGTGCTTACATCAACCAATGAAATATTGCTAAATAATCACCTCTGTGTCCCTTCCACTCTCGACCCCCATAAGACTTTTTGCCTTACTTCCAAAAGAATTTTTCTTTGTCACGATTTATAAGAATGAAGGAGGAAAAAAAGAAGAAGAAGAATTTCAATCTGACTTTTATTTGACTCACAGGGGCATGTCGTCTACATTGTTTGTGTGTATGTATTCATTTGTGCGTATGCCAATGAGGAGAAGATTTTTCATCTCATTTTGTTGGTTGCCTTTTGTGGCACTTGCTATTATATGAAAATATTTTCATGCTTTCTCATTTCTCTGAATACACAAATACAGTGAGTGGAAAAAAAGGAAAGAAGAAGAACGAAAGTTTTATACCTCATTTCAGTTACTCTTGTGCTCTTTTTTATTGAAACTTTTTTTTCTCATTCCTGTAAGAATTGATGAATATTTCGTCAAAGGCAATGGAAAATTTGTTAAGGCAACGATTTTTTTTTGTGTGGAATGTTGTATGGATTTTATTTATTGAATAGATTGAAAAGATTTAAAAAAGGTTGACAAATTGAATGAACAAATGTAAATGTTGTAGGCTTTAAAAGTGATGGATCATAGAACTGATATGCTGGTTTGTTGGCATGGCATTTATATTGTAAATTCAAGGATACAAATGGACAAAATTTTGTATCATTTAAAGAATTTAGGTTAAACAGGTTGATTGAAATGCTAGAAATGAAGGAAAATAAGTTTGAAGATTGTAGCTTGGTGGAACTTTAAACTGCGATTTGGCTGATATCTCTGACAAATTATGAATTCACAAAAATTTCCAAAAATATTCAACTGTCCCTAACATAAAATTTTTTATGGTCTATGAAGTAATCAAAATATCCTAAGCACTTCCAAAAAATCCCATAAAAACTTTATTAAACACAAAAGCTTTAAAAGCCAGCTTCTACATTTATCTACAAAATAAAAACGAGAACGATACAATTAAAGACAAGAGAAATTAGAAGTTCGAAATGCGAAAATGATGGCAGCAACAAAAGTTTCCTCTAATTATTTATCCAGACTGTTTGGGGTCTGCTTATTACTTTTTCCCACAGAACGAATACACACACAAAAAAAATGTAATTATTTCTTTTTCTCTGTTTTCTCATCCCCCGAGCCATGAATGGCATTAACTTGGCCTGAATTTCTTTTCTGTCCCTTTTTTCACGTCATGATGGAAGTAAAATGAAAAATAACTAACGAATGATGCGATTTTTTTTTGCTCTCGTCTTTTCTCAGAGAGGATTAAAATGTTAATAATTAAAATCTTGTTTATGAAAAAAGTTTTTTTACTTTTTTTTCTTGTAGTCGTTCTCAAATTTTCATCTCTCTTGTGAGCTTTTCTGTTTGCTCTTCCGACTTAAGAGACTTTGGTTCTTCATCTTCTTCTTATTTTTTTTTTTTTTGCTACTTAAAGTTTTTGCTTATATTTTTTGTTTTAACAAAATTTTTAATAACATTTGGAAAGGCTTTAAAGTTATATCCGTGTTCGTAATTGTAAAGTCACTTCCTTTATCTTTGAGATTTCAAAAAATTAGATTAACTGAAATCTCCATGGATTTTGTTTAATAGAAATTTCTGTCCGAAAAAGTCAAGGACATCTTTTTAAGCTTCATTCATTTCGTTTCCTAGGAAATGTTTTTAACTTTTTTTCTCTTCTTCTAAATCTTAGATTTGGATCAAGCAAATCTTTTTTAAGAAAGAATATTAAAAGATATTTGTAAAAAAATACGTAGGCGACTGTGCTTCAATTTTTTTCTTCAAATGTCAAAGTGCTATATATATTAAAAATAGAAGATTTAGATAAAAAGTTCTTGGATTTTTTTGCATATATTGTTTGGAGTGGGGAAGGAGGGTTGTTTGAAATGAATTGTAATGCTCTAAATACATATTATACATATAAAATGCATATTATAAATTAAAATACAGCACTACCCATCCTGATCCCAATTTTAAAATAATTCAACATCCTTTATGAACCACCCCACTTCCTCTCACATCTCAAATTTTTGCTGAATATTCAATTCTCCCTTGAGATCCTTCGCTTGTGCATCTTATTCAAATCTTCCGCTTTTGTTTCACGTAATTTCTCAAGATTTTTTTCCCTCCGCATTTTTTACTTCCTAAAATTTTCATTTTAAGCCTTAGTCTTCATTTCTTCTTTTTTTGCCTACCAACTTAGAAGATAAATGTCTAAAGCTTTTACCATTTCGTCATCATGCCATTAAAATAAAAAAAGTACTGTCAGCTGGCAACAGGTTGTAATAATACATTACATTTCAACTTTCCCTTCCATTACATTTTTAAAGAAAATTCTAGAAATGAAAAATGACTTATTGATTTGACCTTCAACGTGAGCAGAAGCATCAACAACAACAGAAAGATAATAAAGCTGCTATGGTGGCAACGGGAGAGAAAAAAATCGTTTTTTCTTTAAAACGTTTACAGCTATGCTGAATAAGCAGTAAGTTTCCATCATCTTCCTCAATATTTACTGTAAAGAATTTCTTTTGTGTATTCCTGATATGTGTGCTGTATATAAACAAGATTTTCATCTCTTTTCTTTTTTTTTTGAAAAAGCGGCAGGAAATGGAGCGATCTTACATTATTTTCGCTATATTATTAATATTTAATCTTTTTTTTCTTCACAATATTCCAAGAGTAATGTGTGCAGTATGTTTACATTTCACATCAAATATTAAAGAAGAAATACGCGAGCTATAGAGATTTTTTTTTGTGTATTATTAAAAAATATTTTTGGATCAATAGATATGCGACGCATCTTATTAATACTGTTTGAGATTATTCTGATGATAGGTCCTGTGAGAGAGGATGACGGGATGAGTTGTTCAATTTTTATTAAAAATGCTTACTTATTAATAAAATTTTCAGAATGCTTTTGAATGCTTTTGGGGGAAGGAGACAATTTCTTACAGTTTTTTATATAAGATGAAAGGGTGGGGGTGGGTTGTATAAAAATTGGAATCTATAGGGCAGTGATGGTCAATCGGTTTGCCGCAGGGCGCTAGAGTGTCGATTTTTTTTCGAAAAGTATCACGAACTATGTTTAGAAAGCGGTTTTGGTCATGATTTATTCACAAGGTGTGCCGCGACCCCGAAAGGCACAAGTCGGATAATCGAGAAGAAATCCGGTACAAAGCCGGAATGAAGCCAGCACAGCACCATTCCGGCTTAAATTGTATGCCATCTTGGTGCTGGCCTCAAGAGAGATTTTTGTTTCAATATAACTTAGCATCTCTAAATCGGTGGTACGTAACACTGAAAAAAATTAAAACTACCCTAAAATAGATTATTAACTAGCAACATTAAGCCAGCCATCCAATTATCATCCCAAACTGCTCACAAAGCTCAAAATTATTCAAGATCAAAAGTATTTTATTTCTGAAAATTTTCCACTTCCTCGTTCAGCAGCAACCACGCATTTCGCTCCACATTCTCATCTGCAAGAGGAGATTTATGTAAATCTTTCAGTTTATCATATTCACATAACAAAAAAGAGAAATTTTATATAAATAAGACTGGAAGCACAGCATATCCCAGTTGAATATAGAGCCTTACAACCTCACAATCAGTCAGTTCAATGTGCTTTCGTTTGCCTTCTCAATTCTAATTTGCATAAATTCAGATGAGACTGCGCAAAAATTTTTCCAACTGATTTCACTTTTTGACATTCAATACTAGATATATTGTATTTTTGTTTTGTTCCTGAGTGTGTCACAAAATACACAAAAATTAATGAAATGAACAAAATAACAATTTTTTATTCATCTCGATACGGACACAAAAAAAATTAAATCGAAATGCAAATTTGACGGAACGAGTGCTCGATTTTCCGGTCATAATAACATTCACATGAGCATAGATGTGATATCTACATATAAAAGTTGGTAGAATTTTAATTAAAAAAGTTTATGTTTAAAAATATGCATATTTATTCATTTATTGAGAATTTAAATAAAAATTGATTGAATTTTTTTTTTGAGGGTTTTATGCGTATGTGATTGTCGATAATTTGTCATAAAGGTAGATTTCTCACATTTTTTAGTTGAACAACTGAAAATAAACTATTTTTTATGTGATTTATAATGATGAAAATTACTATTTTAATGAGATTTTTTGATTTATAATGAGGTGAAATTATTTTGAAAAATTATTAATTATGGCTGGAGAAATTATGTTTATGAGTTTATTGTTGGTATAAAATTAATGAAACTCAGGTTATGCTTGAATTTATTTTGTAGCATTTAATAACAAAAAAATTGTTTTTTATTTCGAAAAAAGTCATTAAAATTTTCAAGCGGATTAAAGGATATTTTATTTGTGTATCAAAAATTTCAGATCAATCAAATGTAATCTGTAGTGTAAAGGTCATGATTTAATATTTGTTGATTTAAATTATAATTTGAAAGAATTCTACCAGAGGAGAGTTCAAGGTTGTCCAGATCCTCCTTTGAGGTAAAATTTTTTATTTTGCTAGGGTTTTTGGGGAAAAAAGCATTTGAACCCCTAATTTTTTTCTATCGTACAAAAAAAATTTTTTTTGACCCCCCCACACAAAAAAATTCTGGTTACATCTCTAAATTCTGGGTATGAGTTTTAATTAAAAACTAATTTTTTTGGGAAAAATTCAGTTAATTTAAAATTTTTGGAATCTGAGGTTAATTTTTTAAAGATTATTTATTTTTGATTAAAATTATTTTGAATTAATTTCTTAAAAATTTTTTAACTAAAATTTGAGAATTTTACAGAAAATAAATTAAAGTAATTCTTGAAGAAGAAAACTCTGTCAGTCTGAAAAAAATTTGATCTCAACTAAAAATGAATTCACTTTCTTACCTATTTATTTATAGAATCTTTTCCATTAAAGTTGTTTTCTTCATTTTTTCAACGCATGAAAATTTAAAGTCATAAAATAAAATGAAAATTCCACACCAATTTAAGAAAATTCTTCGTCGTTTTCCATTTTCTAGAATTTATGGTCATTTAATTAGTTGTGACATGTTAAAGTGTCATGAACAGAATTAACAGCTTATGTATTCGAATTTTATGCTCATCAAAGCAGACATCCTGATATAAACCCCCTTTCTCGTTTATGGAAGTAGTAAGAATTGTATATATCAAGACATAGAAATGAGAATAAAAAGAACTATCCACATGCTCACAAGATTTCCATCTCAAGGTAGAAGAAATAAAACGAAACGTCGGCCATAAAAAGAACGAATTTAAATGCCTGAAATAAAGAAAATTTACTGTTTAATCATGGAAAATTTATTATCGCGCGTTCATCATGTTTATGTGTGGAAGCATCTTTCTCCAAATGGAAGTGTCTATAAATTTTTAAATCTCCCATTCGTAAGCATGAATTAAGCTGAATGTCTTTCAATTTTTGTCATATTGTTGACACAACATACACATCCACACATACGTAGTACGTACACATGAAATTCGATTTTTGAATTTTCTGTCACAAAATTCATTCACAATAAGATAAAAAAGGAAATCAATAAAGTCATTGTAATTCCTCATGAGAAACATTGAGAAACTTGTGTGTATGTCGACTGTATTTTATAATTTCCCAACAGCAATTCACATCCTATATAAGCTTCCTTTACCATCCTTTTTCTGTTCTATTAAAAGCATTTTCAAGAGTAAATAACGGAGAGATGTAGAATTTTCGGAGTCAAATTCTCTAAATCCTTAAATACATCATATGTACATACCAGCATACCATTTATGTGTTCGATGATGCTCGGATAAGCTTTTTCCCATGAAAAAAATGGAAGGAAAGAGTTTTAAGGGAAGTTGAGACTTTTTGAAAGCTTTAAGTTGGATAATTTTGAGGAAATTTAAGAAATTTTGAGAGTTTAGTGGCGTTTTCAGCACTGCTAGATTCTTACTGTTGCTTATTGCTAAATATTGAAATTTTGGTCAAATCTAACAATTTTTTTGTGTCCAAAAATCTACGAACCTTAAAGACTTTAAAATCCTACAAAATCATCTGATCATCCACTTCCATCATCCCAAATCTAATACCCCACCTCACATATGTAATTTTCTCGTATTTCCTTCTCAAACATCACTGCCGTCATCATCAGTAACAGTAAAACTCATACTTAATACATGAATATGTAAAAGCATCTCTATACATGCATTAATGGAAAGTAGATTTAAAAGGAAGCAGATCGTAAATTATCATCAAATTTTCTTCGCCCATTAAAATATTTATTTCTTCCTTTATATTCTTTTCAACTCTATCCTTCTCTCTCACTCATTGTTTGTAACATAGACACTAGATGATGCAGATTTTATATTCATTCAGACTTTAAACATGCGAGGAGATGAAAATGGGTAAAAAAAATTTGGGCGGTTTAACTTGAACGAAAAAAGAGAATTTTTTGTGTTTAGTTTTCGCTTCTTGCTGTCTTTTTCTATTCATTCAGTTGCCTTTTGTGAATGTAAAAGAGATGCTGTATGCGGCGCGCAATTTATATTCATTCAAAAAGGATGATTGTCTGCTTTCCTTTATACTATTTACAGCAAACAATTTTTTTTCTTTGGGTACGTCTTCGTAACTGGAATATTTTGAGTCAATAAGTTAACTGGGCATTTTGGTTGAATGACTTTTAGATGTGAATGTACAACATAAGATGAAAGAGGTTGAAGGACAATTTGAAATATGACTATCAAGTGGGTATGTTATGCTGATATTTCTAATGCATTTGTGTTGATATTGTATTGAGTGTATGGGAGTTGATTAGTTGGTTATACTTGGATGTTGATCTTAACTTAGCGGGTGATGGAATTTATAGTTGAAAATTTTTGCAAATTGTATCTAGTGTATGTAATGTTAAAAATGACCCCCCCCCCTACCTTCTCCTGACCGTAACAAATTTTTTATGGTATTTAAAAAATTTAAATATAAATCGTAACAAAACCTCCACCATCCCTCCCTAAGCTTGCTTAACATTGCCTAATTTGGCTATCTACTTTAACAAAAAAAAAATAATTGAGCATCTATGCAATTTTTCCTAACATCACAGTGCAGCTAAATTGCTTTACGTTTTCTCTTCTTCTACTTACAACCAATGCCAATTGTCTCATACTTTCTTATTCTTGCTCACATTTTGTCTAGTTATTATTTACCCTTAAAGAGAGGTCCCTGTTGTGATGTTAATGCCTTTGAATATGTGTCGGGGGAGACTTCTCACATCATTTATGCTCAAAGCATCCTCCGTTCGATAAGAAAGCAAGAATGTTGCTGAAACAGAACAAAAATACATAATAATATAAATAAATTGTGGGTGAAGTGAGGACATTTATTTCAATGCTTCAAGCACTACGATTTATATTGTTGATTTTGCACTTCACATACGTAATAAAATATTTCTTTTCATTTCTACGCTGTTCGATATCTTTATATGTCATGTGAAAATGGTACAAAAATTGATCAATTTAATGCTTTTTTTCCGATGAGGGAGGAGACGGATCGAGATTCTAGTTCGACATCGACACATTCACAAAATGAGAAAAAAAATATGTCAAAGCTTTTCAATTTCTATTTGAGTTCGAGATTACTGAGATTTTCGACGCTTTTTTGCCGGAAATTATTGAATTTCTTCTTAGTCTGTGCTTATCTCTGTGCTTCTGTCAGATACTTTGAAGTTTTATTCATCTCTCGTCTCTCTCTTGTGGCATGAAATGAAATTAATATAAAAACTCATATCTATATGGATATTCTTTATGGTTGGATGGGATTCAATATTTATCATGGAATCTCACCATGATTTTAGTAATATTACAAGTTATGGATGAATTTTATTTAAGATGAATCGTATGACTTATGACGCATATCATTGTAGATATTTTTAGCAACTTAGTTCAATGATTTTCACAAGCTGAAAAGGTCGAGAATTCACAATGAACAGTAGTCAGAATACTGACTTGAAAAGGATAGGAAAATAAACCAAGAATTTTAAAACTCATTTAATGTACCAAAAAGACACACGTTTCAGTTACAACAAGCTCTTCTTCTCGTTCCTGGAAAAATATTGCTAAACTGAAATGAGAGCCTTTTTCAGTTTCTTCACCCTTTTGCCTTTGAATTCCTCATCTTTTATCTACATTTTTTTCCTCTCTCTCTCGTTCCAAAGTTCCTACATATCGTGTTGATAAAGCATCTTGAACATCCATACAGAGGGATATCTATTTTTACTGTAACATCTTTTGAAAATTTTTTTTTTTTCTTTTTTTCTCTTTCCTTTCCTTTTGGCAGACTATAAAGCTTATGCTCTGATACTTACTTACTATGTGCGAACCTCAACTATGTATAATGTATCAATATTGAAAAAAAAAAAATATCTAGAATAGGAGCAAAAGAAGAAAAGGAAGAAAAAGCTTCTAATCAATTAATGAAATTTTGAGTTTGGAAGATTTGGGTTGGGTTATGCTGTAGCGAAGTTTTTAGGCAAAAATTTTGCTGGATTTTTTTATTGAATAATTATCTTAAAGCTAAGTGACAGGGGTGAAGCAAAAAAATCTTTCTAAGGGGTTCAGATATTTTTTAAGACAGAAAAAATTTAGGGGAAATTGAATATTTTTTGTCCCAAAACCCCTAACAAAATGAAGAAATTTCTTCTCAAAAGGTGGTCTAGATCCCTTGAACTACGTAAATGTCTAGTTAAGTCGAATCAAATTATTTAAAATTGAGAAAAATGCATTCATTTTTTAATTTTTAAGTTTGTTCCCTCGATCCACCGACAAAACAACAAAAGAGCCCGTAACACCCAGAAAAATCCAGCTAAATGGAAAAATAATTCAACAGAAATCAATAACCTAAATGGAGCAAAACTTTTTTTTTCTTCTTTTTCATTCATTTTACGATTTTTCCTATTGGTAATAAAATAAAGATTGGTCGCTGAGTGGAAGCACAAAAAGAACTGAAGTTCAATGAAGAAAACGGGGCATACAAACATATGGATGGATGGCTGTTATTGCGGGTTGTTAAGGGATTTTCTCTTGTTTCGCTCTTTTTTTCCTCTTTTCAAATTGAATCTCATTTAATAAATTAGAAAAAATGGAATTGTCATCAAAGTTTTCAACATTTTATTGCCAAGCTTTTTTTTCTGCTTGAAATGCTTTTGATAGAGAAGTCGCTTCTGTGCGATTGTGTTCCGGTGAAAAAAGAAAATATCGAGATGAAAATGAAGGAAGACGAAGAAGCTATAAAAGAATTTTTTTTTGTGCTACCCAGGAAAATTTGTAGCATATAGCAAATAGTAATAGTCTGTCACAATATTATTATCATTTTCTGTATGAATTCTATAAAAGTGAATATTGAAAAGAACTCCAAAGAGAACGAGGAAAAAAGTGCTGATTTAACAATCGGTCATTTGCAAAGTAGAGAGAGAGACGACAAAAAAAGATTTGGAATAGGAAATTGGAAGTGAAATGTTTAATGCCAAAAACATTCCAAACAACAGCATAAAGCATCTTTGACATAGCGAACTAAGCATAAAATATTATGTATATGCTGAAAGAGGAAGAAAATTTGTCAAAAAATATAATAAAATTATTGTTTATGCAATCTATTGACATTTCATTTCCTTCCGATTTTTTTCTCTCTCCATCTTATTTCATTGAATCCGGAATGACTTTTTATGCTATGCGGAAAATAATTCAATTTTATAAATCATTTCATGATCATGATGACGGAATGTTGGATTAAATGTTGTGGCTTTTTCTGAATGGAGAATCCCAAACAACCGAAATCGTATAAGAGATTTGAGATGATGATTTATAGATTGAATAATATTCAATTGTATTTGGTTTTTGAAATTGGTGTGGGCAGAAGTTCTATGTGGATGTATAGTGAATGATGTGGGGGATGGTTTTTGGATAGGATTTTTTGAATTTTTCATCGTTGATGCTATAAGTTAGAATTACATTTGATTCACCCTATATATGTAAAGAGGAGGGAGGAATCTAGGATCCGTACTGAAATTTTTAAAATCCCATATAAAAATTTGACTCCCTGAAATTACTATTTTTAGAGTTACAAACGTCTCCTTACTAAAAGCCACATAAAAGTGTAATTAAGGGGGTTTTAACCATTACAAACCTATCAAACCTATCTAAAGATAATTATTTCAAAAATCTATAACAATCATCATGATTTCCAGCAACAAACTCTCCATCCAATAATTAACCTTTCCATATTTCATATTTAATTCTGCAATAAATGATTCAGCTCTTTAATGAAGCTTATCATACAACATTCAATTCCCATTACATATTACAGCCATTTCTAAAGCTATTCCAAACATAATACAATCTAAAAAGTAATCACTCGGCAAATCCCATCTTTCATACTCATCATCAGCAATCAAATCTCCCAAGTGGTAAGAGCGGCTATTTATAGCCCTCAATATTTATTCAAATCTTAGGCTGCATGATTCACAACAAGCGGATATAATTTATTATCCATCTGCATACTCTATTCAAATTTTAGATGCTGAGGACCATCTATTGATTTAAATTCGTTACCAAAAGCTATTTACTTTAGATTCATGAATATAAATATTTGGTCCAGTCCTTAAAATCCCTTTCATTCTCGACCAATACAAAATGTTTTTTAATTACATCAACAACATCATAAATAATGTAATGAAAGCTAAAATCGATAAAGGAAACGATTAATTTCCGAGAAGATGGAAAGGCAATCAATTTTTAATATCTAAACAAATACCTCGAAAAGAATCTAATATCCTGATAAACAACAAGAAATGGACAATTTCCGAGGTTAATATCGATACAAGTCATGAAGTATTAAATTAATTAAGACTTGATTTGTCCTTAGGATGGAATTGAGAGTGGGATAATAAATCGATATTGTGTAAATTAGGTCAGAATTTATTAGAGTTGAAGTTGTTTATTGATGCATATGTAATAAAGCAGTAGCGAAGATGGAAACTCTAGAAAGTGAGGAGGGGTATTAAAGTTGAATGGCGCAAAATATTTTTGAATTAATCCATTGTTTACTAAAATTGAAAAAGCTTCTATTCGAAAACTGTCCATTTTCCAACACCCACACCGCACCAATAATCCCACGCTCTAAACAAGATTTATAGAAATTCTCTGATTTGAAAAATTCCCATTAACATCATTTGTCCAATCTTTAATGCTCCACAAAATCCATTTATCTTATAGGCATATTTCAAGCCCCTCAAAAAATCTTTGTTTCCTAAAAGCCGAAAATCATTTCATCGAATATTAAAAATTTATTAACTCCAATATCGCACACATGTCGACATCAAAAAGTCATCTCCACCCACATTTGCCTCTCTTTTTTTTTCTATGCGAAAAAACGACACAAAAGAAGAGCTTTCAAAAATCATAAAAAGCACATTTTTTGATGTCATAAAAATGAGCAGTTTATGTTGTCCGTACTCTGCATTATGTGGTATGGCATGAGGACTATGTAGTCTCTAAACTATTTCACATGATGTATACAATGTGTGGAAGGAGAATGAAAATTTTATCCCTGATAGAATACAAAAAAAAGACCTGACTGTGTGTACGTATTGTACATAGAATATATGAGTTACATAACATTTTGAATGAAAGGTTTTATGGACATTGCACAAAAAGAACATTGTAGACATAATCATCATGATGATGATGATGATGATAATGGGATTAAAATTAAATTCCCTTTTTCATTTCTCAGAGAGTGCAACTATCGCTTTAACGTGTAATAAGCTTTTTAATTATATACGATGAGAGCATGAAAGGATTATAGACAGCTCCTTTATTCAATTGAGTCATACATTTAACATTAATTAAACTTTTAGATTGAAAATTGAGAAAATTTTTTGGAATTTTTTAACAGAAAAGTTTATAGCTTCATTTCTACGAGTCAGCTACGTTTGCTTGAGAAAGTTCATGAGAAATAAAACGACAAAGAATTGAATTTGATTATAATGTTAAAATGTGAAAAAAAGAATCATTAAAAGTTGCTGACATTGACGTATTGATGATGAAAATTTGTTGCTAGTCAAGTTTAATTGCGAGAAGAAATGCTTTTTAAAATGAAAAAAAAAAAAAATGTAAAGAATGTTGATGTAGAATGTTTGTTTAATGACTTATATGCTTTAATTTATGCTAGGGGTTGACACGATTTCTTCCAGAAGAAATTTTCTACTGTTCCGGATGAAAAAGGATGAAATCGGATGAAAAATTCTTTTGTTTTGGATGAAGGTGTCAACCCATGGGATTAATGCCTGTGTATATTAAAAACAGTTTTTACCAAAATTTTTGGTTCGCAACCCACTAAAATATTTTTTAAAATTTAACAACTACAAAATTTTTTTAAAGTAGGTCTGGAAAAACTGATCATTTTTTATCTTTTCGGAAAAATTTCGTAACACACCTAGAAAAAAAAAATTTGGCGACTTTCTATTTAAAAAACTGGTACCGAGATTATTTTTTTGAGTTCAACAACCTTCTGAACTTTATCAAAAGAATTCAATATTTTAAATTTTTTATATTAATTTAAATTAAAATTTCGATCCAAATTAGGGTAAAAAATATTGAAATTCGTACAAAACGAAAAAATTTTTTTGAAAGTCCTGTAACTTTTATTGGAAGCATTGCTGATTTCCCAAATTTTTCCTACGACTTTGCTTGTCCTCCAAATTTTTTTATTCGAACCTTAAAAGAGCATTTTGTGCAGCATAAAGCAGTAAAAAATCCACTTTATTTCAAATATTGAAATTCGTACACACAAATATTGAAATTCGTATACCAAGTACTTACGATTTTTGCATCCAAAACTTGAGAAAAAATTAATATTCTTGCAGTATTTTCATTTGAGGAGATTTTTATTCATCCTGAGCAGCTTATTCATGCTTTAAAATTAATTTATTTAATTTGTTTACACAAAAACAATTGAAATTCTTCTTGTACGAATTTCAATATTTGGAATGAGGTGGATTTTTTTCGTATAAGCAGTGCTAATTTATGCCTTAACTTAATTTAATTGGAAAGTAGAGTGCACGAGCAAAGTCATAAGATCTTAACATATGGCCAATCTTGAGTTTAAAGGCAATTTTTTCGAGTCTAAAAATTGTGAAAAATTTTTTTTGTAAATTTGTTCGTACGAATTTTGGTTTTGTACGAATTTCAATATTTTTTACCCTATATACATAATTTAAACATCCTCAAACAAAAAAAACATTATCTGCTTTTAATTCAAGGCTTCCGCAGATTATAATCTTTAAAAATCATTCAGATTATAATCTTTGCATGATGATTTTTTAAAGATTATAATCTCTGTATGAAGATTATAATCTTGAAAAAATCTTTGTATGAAGATTATAATCTTTGATTTTTAAAGATTATAATCTTTGTATGAAAGATTTTTAAAGATTATAATCTTTGTATGGGATTTTTTAAAGATTATAATCTGCGGAAGCCTTGTTTTAATTTAAAATAATTTTCAATTAAATTGTTAATCCATACATAGACAAAATGCAGCAATTATCTTCCCAAAAATCAGTATTCAACCAAAAGTAAATAGAAATAGAATAAAAAGAAAGCAGACAAATTTCCAAAAGAGTAAATTAAAAAAGAACGTTGTTGAATTTCTCAATTAATTTAACATTCAAAACTCATAACAAATTACAAGAGAAAGATATTATTTTTCTTGTAAAGAAACTTTCCTCATGAATGTAATAAAATAATGAAAATTGGAAGGGAAGTTTCTCTGTTTCGTATTTTTTTCATAATTATTGTTATTTTTATTATTAATATCGCTATTGTTTCGACTATTATTGTTAATTTTTATTATCAACATACAAGAGAACAAAAAGGAAGAAAAATTTTTCAATAAAACTTCGTCATCAATCCTAATTAAAAATGATTTATTATATACACTCCAGTGGCTGGAGCAAATTATGAATAATCTAATGCCGTTGTTGTTGCTGAGTGAGCATCTTAAACATTCATCGAATAATTTATTTATTAACTTTTTTTTCCTCTTCTTCCTCATTTCTTAATATTACGAGTTCATCTAATTAAGAAATGGTTTTGAATTGTCATCATGTCACAGCTCATATTTTATTGTACATACTGGCATTTATGGATGTGTATACAGTATAATAATTACTTTAATACATGTAACAATACGATGTTGGCAAACACTTGTTTTCTTAGAATATACAATATAAATTGAGGATCTAAAGTATCGGTATTTTAAGATAATTTTGGGTATGCTTAAAGGATTTGATCAGTCTTTCGGAAAGGATCTTTAATCATAAAAATAAAAATAATGTTTGTTAAGAATAATTTTGTAAGATATATTTTAACCATTTTATTTTTGGCATAATGTATTATTTCTCAATAATTTTGGAAACATAAAGGTGAAATAATTTTGATAAAAGATTTATTTTAAAAATAGCTAAAAATTAAATATTGCCGGATTAAATTAGTATATCGAAATAAATCTCAGGTGGGCTAGGATTTTTTTTAATAACCCCTGAAAAAATCCAAAAAACTGCTAATTTTGTAGGTAAAATATAAAATTGGTGTGCCGCGAAAAAGTTTTGTTAAAAGTGTACCAAGACATCAAAAAGATTGGCCATCACTGGCTTAATTTGATCAAACAAAAGATGAAAAGTTTATAAATTTGATGTTAAATAACACAAATAGCATTATAAAAGTAATGACCAAATTAATTTGTGTTGCTGCACATTGTAGTGATAACCCATGACCAAAATTACACACGTCTTACGGTTCGTATGGTTTCTAATTTTTTTTCGGTAGACTAGAGTGTCGCGGCATATTAATTAGACATCACTGCTTTATACTAATGCATATAACTAAAATTACTTACAGGCACTAATTATATCTTATACGATTGAAAATAAAAATTCAATAAATTCTCTCATGATAGAATTTTGTATTTTCTCTTTAAATTCATCAACAAGGTTATTGACAAACATAATATGGCTTCCAAATATTTCGCAGAAAAAGATTTTCTTATTTTATTGATATTTTTTTTTATGAAGAAATATATTTTATTGAAATATATATTTTCAAAATATGTGATTGTATCACTTCTTGGTATTTCTTTTTGATGGATAACATAAAAGTATGTGATTCAATATTGTTGTAATATTGCAAAGATTGTGTTGCTAAGTATTTCAATAGCAACAACAATGCTAGAAAGGAGTCGTTCACTTATGATGTTCAATTTTTAGGGGGTCTGGATCTTTGAGGGTATTTTTGACTGCCTTAATTTGACAGTCTTTAATCTCAATGTTTTTTATTTAAAGGTTTTATGACAGAAGGAGAAATCCAAGTTTTCGATTGACATCATTAGTGAACGAGTCTAAATAATCTTCCCCAGAAAATGCAATGATAATAAATACATTCTTCAAATCACAATTTTCTACTAAATTAATTCCTTTGTAAATACTTTTTAAAAGAAAATTCTAAGAAATAATAAATAGCAATCTACATATCAATGTCATGTGAAATTGTATGAAAAATACTCAACAATTAAGATTAAATGAGAACATCTCTTAACTTCTCCTCCCGGAAACTCACAATAGTCATCTCAATATCTCATCTAGAATCTCTCTACTCCCATATTTACACACTTAAGATTAGAAAAAAAAAGTTTTTCGTATTGTTTGTGCAAAATCCATTATATATATCAAGTTGATAATTAAGAGGGCTCATGGGAGGATGAATATTCTGGAATGAAAACTTTATTATTATGGATGTACGTAAGTAGCATAAAGCATAAATCGTTAGTCTCGTAAAATCAACAACCGAAACATTATTGAAATTTATATGCATTTTGACTTTTCCCATCTTTCTCCTTCATCCATATACACACAAACACATTATAAGTATGCATATGCATAGACAGAGACCTATTGTGTATCATCCTCTATTTTATGTTACCGTATTACATGGAACGAATGACAATTGTAATAGGAGAAAGAAGAATTATTGTTTTCCTGTCCTGTGTTGACATGTCAACACAATAAGTGAAGATTTTTTTTTTCTATTTGAATGAAAATACATAGGCAGTCGGAAAGTCATGTAAATTTGAAGATGAATGGGAATCGAAAATCGAGAATTTAAAAAAAATGTTTATATTTTTAGTTCTTGTTGTCTGTTGAGCCCGCATTTTAAAAACCAATAAGTGTTATGTTGAATGATGATTATCATACTCAATTTCACTTTAAATTACCCTAATGACATCTTTTTGTATCTTATAATTTTTTTTTTGTGAATGTATGGAAATCCCCTTAAAAATTATTCGGTTGGAATTTTGTTTGTTATTGAATTACAAAACAATCCATTAATACTTTTTTTTTGTCATTGAGTTTTGTTGGGGATAGAATATTTATTGAATGATGCTTTGTTTTCAAACAATTAAGTATGTGACTTGTGAAAATATTTTGGATTACTTTGAGATTGAGTTTGTTAGCTTGGAAACGGGTCGTTCACTTATGATATATGATTTTCTAGGAGGATGGGGAGGGGGTCTGAGGCTGTGTGACAGTTTTAAACAATAGAATTTTTTGAATAAAGATTTTACGATAGAGCGGGAGGATGGTCTAGAAATCTAAGTTTTTTGATGGACGCCATTGAATTTTTGATTTTATGTTACAAATTCAAGATTTTTAATTTTAATAATTTAAAGAAGACTAAAAATTATTGCAGTAGTCAGCAAGTATTTTGAACGGTTCAAATTAAACAGAGAGTCTCTTTTTTGTATTCTATATAAAAATCTTGAAATTTGTTTCTGATCCTGTAATTTTACCTTAAAATTTCCATTCTTAATTTTTTACCAAGATCTCTTTAAGTCGTGAAAATTTTTCCAACTAAAGTACTTTGAAAAATTCTTCAATTTAATTCCTTTAATTAGTAAAAAACTTCAATTAAATTAAATGAATTTCTACTTCCTTGAAATTGAAAAGTTCTTCAAAAAAATTTAATTAATTCAAGCACATAGCTCTTGCTTGTATTCCTTCAATTATAGCAATAAAGCACAGTTAAATTTTTGTAGAAAAATAAGCCACCAAAATTGTAAAATAATCAGCAATTTAATGAAATTAAGACTTATTTAATAGAATTTTTAGGGTTGACAAATTAAAGAAAATCAGCACGATTTGTAAAAAGCATGAAATGAAGATGAATTTTTAATCTTATTTTTACAGAATCAGAATGTTTTAATTGAAAATTTAATTCAAAAAATATTCGACTTTATGCCGTACAACCAAAGTATGTCAAGCTCGTGTGTTATTTCTTGTGAATCATTTAAATTCAGAAAAGCAAATAATGTGGAGTATGCTTGATGTAAATCTAGTCCATGAATATCACAATAGATTCTGAATCATCAAGTTTTTGCCTCATTTAACAAAATTGACTTGAGGCCGAAAAACCTTTTATAAAGCATATTCAGAAAACTTTTCCTTCTCTTCTCTTATAAGCAAATTTTTCTGTCAAGGACATCACGTCTCCAACAAGCAAAAGTTTGCCCACAAATGAAAAAGAATAAAATAATTTTAGGTTATTAATTTTATTGTCAAATTTTACTTCATTCTAAACCTCATTTTCATATTTAATTACCTAACATTTATCTCGGAAAAAATGGAGTGGGGGAATTTTTTTTATTGTTGTGCCTCACTTTTGAATATGAAAAGGAAAAAAAAGATTTTTTTTTCGGACGAAAATCTCAAAAGTTGAGTATGAATATTATTTATATTTTGTGACCATTGTGCTTCTGACATTTTCATATTTCCAAGTATTCTATGAGATGCTGAGCTTAACAATAAAATGTGATAAATACTTGGAAATAAGGCAGATTTTAGGAGAATGTATAATATTCTTAAAGAGTTTTTGTAGAAATTAAATTGTGCAAGGTTGTGAGAAATTACTAAAGGTGGTTGTCTAGTCCTGTTGGAAGGAATGGATCTGGGTAGCTACATTTTTTATGCAAATCAGGGCAATTTTTATAAAGTATTGTATAACAAATTTTGATCAGAGATCGCAACTGACTGTCATCATCTGTAAATCAGCCGCTGCCAGTTGTAGATCCTACTGTCCACCGGTGTCTGATAGTTGTAGGTGATTTATTGAATTTGAGTTCAAAAACTTAACCCTAGATGTACACTTTAAGACCTTTAAACTACAGGCTTTAGTGATGGAATTCAAAAATCACACAACATAAAGGAAAAAGGATCTAAAGGACATAATTTTGAATGATACCTTTACAACATCTCCTACTCTAAAACACAAACAAGTCACCTTTAATGTTCAAAAAAAGAACACTAAAAAAATCTAACAAAACTTTTCCAAATCTAAATCCTAATCCGACGTAAATCTCAAAAAAATTATCCTCATGGGTCACAACACAGTAAAGTCAAAACATGTAGCAGTGATTATCGTGTTCATAAGAGTGTACTTCTATATATTTTAATGCCATCTCCCATTCAACAAACACCCCGAGTGTGTCGTAAACCAACACACATACACTCACACACAAAAGTTTATTTCGGTAGGATTTACCTCGACCTTTCCCTCTTTTATCATAAGTTGTGCACAATAATTTCATAAAACGCACAAAAATGTGGAACAAGAGATAAAAAAGTTTCGAGATGAACAACTATTGTGGCATAAAGCTATAGTGACTACCGACTATTGTGTCTGTAAAAAATGAGGAGGATTGTTTGGTTTTCATATTTATTAGGACATTTACTGTCATTTCCATGTCCGTTGTTTAACAATTTTATGAATATGAATGTGAAGACTATACAGAAAGTTTGAGACAGGGATTTTTATTTTAATATTCGAATGAAGTTTGAGACATTTTTATGTTGACTTTTTAATGACAATTCTCTGGCATTTGCCCACGAGGTAGAATAAAAATTATGTACATAGAAAGGCAGAAAAGTAGAATCCTCGAAATGATAATAAATATACGATTTTTATGAGAAAAATTTTCACGTAAAATTACTTTTGACATCTTTGTTCCTGAACGGTAATATGCTTGAATTTATCTTCCTTTTGCACTTCTCTCTGAGGACATACGAACGAATGATTTTTTTATATATATATTTTTGTGTGGGACTGGATTTCTGCTTGTGAATATGGCATGATTTACGGATCGTCTGGCTTATAAGTCAGAAGAATTTCATTGTTCTATTTGTGAGAAATTTATTATTTCTGAGGTATTGAGGTGAGAATATAGAGCAAATGAAAAAGCTTTGAAAATATTCTAAATACAATACGCGGAGTTGATGAAAAGATTTTTTACAAAGTATTTCGTGGAAAAAATGATGAAGAAACTATTTGTAATTTTATTTCATGTATTTTGTAAAGCACATCATAAAATAAGACATACACATCAAGATTAGTGATATTTCCTTAATAAAGTGAGTTTTTAACCATCTCTTACATCTTAAATAAAATTCTAAAATCCTCAATAAAGTCCTCTTCAAATACCACCAACTGATATTAAAATTGCCTTTATTTCCACATGACATTTACATAACCGCGAATGTGAAGCACATCCTTTGACAATTAAAGTCATATAAATCTTCATTACATTTCAATTAGTCTCGAAAAAAAAGACGTAATAAATTCTACATTTTTGATAGTCCTCATGAGACGAATCAATATAAATTACCAAAAAAATGTACATTGGAAAAGTATCAATAAAAATAAGAAGAACGAAATTGAATACGTTTACATACTACTTGAATTTCACATTCATCACCTTATAAAAAAGAAGAGATGTAATGTTATCAATGTAGATATTTAAACGCGCGCACATCTACTGAAACGAGTTTGATAACATTTTATGTCGTTTGATCAATCAATTCTTGTTTTATTTTTGTCGAGAAATGGAAATCTTTTGGGACACAATTTAGTTGGAAGAAGTCAGAAATAGGCGGGTTTATAAAGTTTTGTTGATAATATGAAGAAACTTTAGAAAATATATTGATTAAGTGTAAAGAAGAAATTAAGTTTGATTGATTATAAAACAAGAAAAAATTCCCACCCCTTGCAAATATTTTTCCCTGCACGTACATTACTTGCGACATTGAAATTCTAAATTTCCACGAATTATTTGGAATGAGATGTAAAATTTACGTGCATTATTTTTATGAGTGATGTGATATCATTACCGC
Source organism: Chironomus striatipennis (assembly GCA_026123125.1). Taxonomy (NCBI): domain Eukaryota; kingdom Metazoa; phylum Arthropoda; class Insecta; order Diptera; family Chironomidae; genus Chironomus; species Chironomus striatipennis. The sequence goes on along the minus strand of CM047393.1, from coordinate 40,570,932 downwards.
TTATATGTAATAAATGTACGATAAACACTGAAATTACAATTTTTCATTGCGATATGAGAATTTTTTTATTATTTTTTCACATCAGAAAATCTTTTTTGATTAATTTTCATTCCCGATGGAAAATGGCTTTTCATTTTCTCTGCGTTATAAATTAAGCGAAAAAATTTAAAAGTTTAATGCTGTTATGATTTTTAATGCAGAATTTATTCAAGAGATTCAATTGTCGTGTTTTTTACTCTCTCTGGCACTCATGATAGTACATTATGCGAGGATGGATATTTATAGGAATTAATGAGGTATCAATTTTGTTTGTATTGTTTTTATGCGATGTTTGTTAAAGCAAAAAGTCGATACACTGGGTGCTGTTCAACATTCTTAGGGGTGTCAAAACTATTTTTAAATTGTCATTTTTTTTTTTTTTCAAAAAGAATTTGAAGTCAAAAAATATATTTAGATAGCACCAAAAAAGACTTTAGACAGCACTGCATTAGGGTATGGACCTATCATTAAAAACTACCTAATTTACGACATCCATGCTTAAGTTCATGAATTTTAAACTCTTTTACCAGAAAAGTTTCCATTTAAAATTTTAAATACTCAATAATATGCTTGAATTTATCTTCCTTTTGCACTTCTCTCTGAGGACATACGAACGAATGATTTTTTTATATATATATTTTTGTGTGGGACTGGATTTCTGCTTGTGAATATGGCATGATTTACGGATCGTCTGGCTTATAAGTCAGAAGAATTTCATTGTTCTATTTGTGAGAAATTTATTATTTCTGAGGTATTGAGGTGAGAATATAGAGCAAATGAAAAAGCTTTGAAAATATTCTAAATACAATACGCGGAGTTGATGAAAAGATTTTTTACAAAGTATTTCGTGGAAAAAATGATGAAGAAACTATTTGTAATTTTATTTCATGTATTTTGTAAAGCACATCATAAAATAAGACATACACATCAAGATTAGTGATATTTCCTTAATAAAGTGAGTTTTTAACCATCTCTTACATCTTAAATAAAATTCTAAAATCCTCAATAAAGTCCTCTTCAAATACCACCAACTGATATTAAAATTGCCTTTATTTCCACATGACATTTACATAACCGCGAATGTGAAGCACATCCTTTGACAATTAAAGTCATATAAATCTTCATTACATTTCAATTAGTCTCGAAAAAAAAGACGTAATAAATTCTACATTTTTGATAGTCCTCATGAGACGAATCAATATAAATTACCAAAAAAATGTACATTGGAAAAGTATCAATAAAAATAAGAAGAACGAAATTGAATACGTTTACATACTACTTGAATTTCACATTCATCACCTTATAAAAAAGAAGAGATGTAATGTTATCAATGTAGATATTTAAACGCGCGCACATCTACTGAAACGAGTTTGATAACATTTTATGTCGTTTGATCAATCAATTCTTGTTTTATTTTTGTCGAGAAATGGAAATCTTTTGGGACACAATTTAGTTGGAAGAAGTCAGAAATAGGCGGGTTTATAAAGTTTTGTTGATAATATGAAGAAACTTTAGAAAATATATTGATTAAGTGTAAAGAAGAAATTAAGTTTGATTGATTATAAAACAAGAAAAAATTCCCACCCTTGCAAATATTTTTCCCTGCACGTACATTACTTGCGACATTGAAATTCTAAATTTCCACGAATTATTTGGAATGAGATGTAAAATTTACGTGCATTATTTTTATGAGTGATGTGATATCATTACCGCTTATATGTAATAAATGTACGATAAACACTGAAATTACAATTTTTCATTGCGATATGAGAATTTTTTATTATTTTTTCACATCAGAAAATCTTTTTGATTAATTTTCATTCCCGATGGAAAATGGCTTTTCATTTTCTCTGCGTTATAAATTAAGCGAAAAAATTTAAAAGTTTAATGCTGTTATGATTTTTAATGCAGAATTTATTCAAGAGATTCAATTGTCGTGTTTTTTACTCTCTCTGGCACTCATGATAGTACATTATGCGAGGATGGATATTTATAGGAATTAATGAGGTATCAATTTTGTTTGTATTGTTTTTATGCGATGTTTGTTAAAGCAAAAAGTCGATACACTGGGTGCTGTTCAACATTCTTAGGGGTGTCAAAACTATTTTTAAATTGTCATTTTTTTTTTTTTCAAAAAGAATTTGAAGTCAAAAAATATATTTAGATAGCACCAAAAAAGACTTTAGACAGCACTGCATTAGGGTATGGACCTATCATTAAAAACTACCTAATTTACGACATCCATGCTTAAGTTCATGAATTTTAAACTCTTTTACCAGAAAAGTTTCCATTTAAAATTTTAAATACTCAATTTCATGAGAATATGTAACCTCAAAGTCACCTGACGAGCCCCACACATTCTAGTTTCATTCAACATTCTCACATGAAAAATAAATTTTCACAGCTTTCGAAAAAAAATCTCCCAAGAATATAAATCAAAAAAAATTATTTTTTGCTGCTGAAAAAAGAAAATTATTGCAAGGATTTTACATAATTTGTTTATATTCGCATAATTTCACCCAGCGGCATATCGAGAGTGTGTATGCATGTGAACATACGAGTGAGACACAAGGATATTATAAATACATGTTAAAAGCGAGTGAAATAAAAATAAAAAATATTATTTTTCGTTAAACATCTGCTGCTCACTCGTTTTACGCAATGGGTTTATGTAAAGCATGAAAAGCGCCTACCGCTTAGTGAAAAAGAGAGTGGATCTATTCGTGAAGTAGAGTATAATAAAATTGAACTTTAATCGGATAATGGCGTAATTTTATTGCCTTTGAGTACAGAAAAATCTCATTAAATGAGCACTTCAGCTTTTATTTTTTTTTTCGTTTGTGTGTTTTGCGTCTATTTTACATTTTCTGTTTACGGCTTATCGGGATGTAACATAATATTTTTTGTTTCGTTCAGGAGTGCCTTTCTGCTTATTTTATGGCACTCCAATTTTCAAACGCCTATTAACAGATCCAATTACAATTTTGAAAAATAAAATTTAATATTTTCATGCTTCCGATCTCAAAGGAAAAGGATTATTTTAGATATAGGCACATTAAATGCAATTAAACAAGGTAGAAAAAATTTATGAATTTACCGTACCGTCCCAAAACGATAAATTGTTTCAAAAAAGTAGAATTAAATCATAAAACGAATATAACAAGACAGCAAGGAAAAGATTTCATTTGAATGCAAGAAATTGTATAAAAAGATATAAAAAATGTTCATTTTCCGTGAAATTTTTTCTTCTTTCGTGACAATGTTTTCATTTTATTCGGTTATGAAAGTTATTTTTTTTTTTTGAGAAAATGTTTTTTTTGTGCTAAGTCAGTACTCCATTTTGGCGGGTTTTTAATGCGAATTTGTCAAAATTACGTGAAGATGTTTAAATTTTATTAAGAATATGCTTGAGATAAAAATGCAAAATTTAATGCGGAATATGATAATTTTTTTGTTGTTAACTTCTTAATAGGCAGGTTATTGACAGGAGCTGTGCAGAGCTGTATGCAGACCTGTGAATGAAAATTTTTGTTAATCATTCTTGTTATAAGACTTTTCGTGCTGATTCTTTCAAAATTTTGTACAATACAAATAAATTTAGACCATTATGGGATCGTTCACTTATGAAGTTAAATTTTTAAGGTAGCAGGTCTAAGGTTGACGGTCCTCAAAAATTGAATTTTCTTGTTAGAAAATTTTTTGATAATGGGAAAGTGGGTCTAAAAATCCAAGTTTTTAATGAACTTAATATGTGAATGACCCCTAATATATATTTTTCAAATCATGTTCCACTACCACTTTACTACTAAAAAAACTATTGTGCTACACACATGGTTGACATAAATGCATCGCAGTTATTTTAGATTCATCTGTAACAGATGTGAATGTAGACTGACGTTTAATCCCAATTTAGAATTAAAGAGAATCGAACTCTCGACATTTCGACTTTATTTAGAAACCATTTAAAAGAAAACTTCGATTTAATATTAATGTAATAATGTAATAATTTCTCTAAAAATTGTCCAGACGCTTATAATTGCTGACAATTCCAACATTATTCAACAAATCCTTTAAGTGTATCAACTACGTCAAAACTATCAAAAATTCTAATCACCTCCAAAAGATTTTCCCTCTAATTCACTCAATATTTCCATAAATTAACCCAAAATAACTTACATTTCTATAAATTTATGACCTCGACTTTTTTAGGAGTCATTGATTTCCAGACAATCTCTTTCTTTCGTACCCTTTCAAAACAATATCATAATTTATGCAGCAAACATTCGCCTCTATTATTCATTGCTCTCAATTTTCTTACTTTTTCCTTTATTTTATACATTTTTTTATCTCTAAAACATCTAAAGAGACTTGAGATAAAAAAAAGGCAAGGGGAAAGAAAAAAAACGAAAACAAGAGGCTACAATGACAGTAACTTGCTGTCGCGGAAATAAAATGACAAACATATTTCACAGAAGATATGATTAAAAAGAAGAAAAAGAAAAAAAAAACAGCGGCATGACAAACCTTAAACATTAATGAGATGTAAAATCTTTTTTTTTTTTGCCTTCATTTTCACTAATTAAAATTGAGTAAAGTTCTTACGTCTATGATGATGGTTTATGATGATTCTTATGCTTGACGTGTAGTGGAAAAAAATCTTTTTTTTAGTTTAGAAATAAAAATTTTCCTTTTTATTTTTTATTCACATACACATGAAGGATTATTTACGTGAAAATATCTAATTATACAGAATGATATTTATGTACATGAGCATGAACATATCATCAAATGTATATGCTGTGTACACGTCTTGACGAATATGAGAAGGCTAATTCAATTTCGTTTTATGAAATTGAAGTGATGAGTTTTGCGAGAATAAGATTTGTCTTGTTGAGTAGATGCTGAGGGTGATGTAGAGGTTGTTTGCTTGTAGAGTACTGGAAAATTAGCTTGAGGAACGGATATTGCATGTTTTTGCAGCATTCTTAATATATTAAAATTTAATTTTTTTCTCATCGCTTAAAAAAAACCTCAAACCATGTAATTCATCTCAGTCAACATCCCCACCTCAAATTTATCTCATGATACCTTTAGACTTGACAATTTTACATGAATATATGTTTGCCCTTTCACCTCGCACGTGTGTATATGTGTGACAATAATATGTTACCTACCTACACATTTACAGATGCGAATGAGATTTTCTAATAAAATAAATTAAATGAGGTTTCACATGCTTTGCAGCCAGCTTCACCCTGACAATATTTACCTTATAAAACCTTCAGATATATTGCTATGAATTTTTTTTTTCTTATACTCTTTACGGTGAACAACCCCGTGGCAACATCATCATATCAAAGCTATTTAAATAAATGAGGGAAATTTAAGGAATATACATAAATTTTTTTTTCTTTGCTCCATTTTTTTTCTCTCTGCTTGCTGTTATTCATGCCTGCTAACTTTTTTTTATTTTATTTCTCGTACACTCATTCATTCTCGTTTGCTTTTTCGCATACACCAAGCGACTTCTACTCTAGCTTTTGCTAAATTTATATACATGAGCGACACGTTGAACATGTTCATATCGTGATATGAGAATTTGCGAATGAAATTCTTAATGAAGAACAAATTTTTGTTGATGTTGGGTAGTTTGGGAGTGAGTTGATACATTTTAATGCAATATTTAACAGTTTATGGGAATTTGTGTGGTGTATGTAAGGGGTTAAGTTAGTTTTAAGTGCTGATAAATTTAAAAACTGAATATATTTTTGGGAATTTTGAAGAAAGTACATTTTGGAAATTTTTCTCAAATTGAAAATTCAAGACTGACCAAAAGAGGCATAGCCAGGAGAGGATCCAAAGAATTTAGGGAATTTTAATGTAAATAGCATAATTACCCCTTGAAATTATACTTTTATGTAAAAAAATGTGAAGCCCAAAATAAAATTTTTGACCACATTTATGCTGACAGAAAATCAGATCCAATGAGTGTCACTTAAACTTCATCTCCTTCTTATCCTTCAGCACAGCCTTTCAACTTCTCATTACTTTTTTATCTCAATTTCTTTGTACACACACAAAAATTTTCATCAGCATACAAATTTCTTCCTTACTTTAATTATTATTGCCTACAATAAAAGCTTCTGTTTGTTGTCTGCGTGATGATATTATACGGCAGCCTTCCTTCCGCACCACCCAGAGAGACAAACAAAAACAATTTAGAATGGCAACTGATAATAAATCCTTTTCTTTCTGTGGCTTCTTATTGTTGGAAGCACCAAACAAAAAAGAAATTCTTACACGTGATAGATGAAAAAAGAATCTTTTGTGCCTTAAATTTTCGGTACATAATGACGAATAAGATAAGATTTTGGTGCAATTGACAACTCTTACCTTTCTTTTTGATGTCGTTTGAGAATTTTTTTTTACCTTTTTTTAACGTGGAAAAAAGGCTTTCTATGCTTTATCATGTCTTAAATCTTATTTTCACGTTTCTTATGAGACACAAAAACGTTTAAATGTAAGACTTATACCAGAATCAACCCGTAATTCATCGTTAAAGAATCCTTAACCATTTCTTTCTACTCGTAAATTGGGTTTGCTGTTCACAAAATGAGATTTTTTGCTTGCAATAAATCTTGATTTTAATTAATTTGAGGACAAAAATGGAGTTGATCTCGTATTTTGCGTCAAAAAATTTTATTTTTAAAGCAAAAAAGGCTTGAAAGCTTTTTTTTGGGTTGGAATGTGGATTACCATTAGAAACATTAATCTGTTATTTCTTAAAAATTATCATTATTTCTGGATCTATTCCAGGTGTTGTAAATGACAGAAAACGGTATCATTTTTAGGGACTGTAATAAAATTTCAAAACCTCAAACTCTCAATTTTCATCATTAATTTTCAAAAAGCTCTAAAATTTTGCATAATTCTATTCTATATTTACTTTAAGGATTTCTCAGTAAAAACTTCTTTTTCTTCTTGTCATTACGCGCAGAAGAACAACGCTAATCCTTAAGAAGCTTAATGGATGTTACAGTACAGAAATAAGCATTTAAGGCGGAATGTTTACATAGCAAATAATAATTTAAGACATTTTTCAAAGTTTTAATTTCATAATGCGTATTTTTCGTGCTCATTTGCGAGAGACATGTTGAAGGGTTTCCTCGGTATTTTGAATGAGTATGAATAAATTTTCTTGGGGGGTTGTTTTCATCTGATATGAAAATTTTGATTCATATTTTTGAAACTTTTAAATTATGTAGAAATTTTATTTAAATCTCTTTGAAAAGCTAATAAATTCTAAGGAATTTAAAGTTGATTTGTCATTCTTAAATTCTCTTTCTTCCATTTCCAATTCTCGACTTTAATTCACAAACAAATTTCCAAAAGAAGAACAAAACACACAAATGAGCAGGATTAAAGCTCCCCGTAATTAATCCAGAGTGTATTTGTGTTCACATTTATTTCCGTTCCTCATTTCCTCATCCTCCTGTTGCCTGATGATGAAAACAGAAAGAAAGAAATAAAAAAAGCGAGCCTAATAATCGTTATAATCACACAACCATAATTTCAACTTGTTTGCTCGAGCAGCATCAGTATCATTTAATGTGTATAAGTATGATGGCATAGAATCACATAATATCATTGTTCAAGCGTTAGGAGGCACAAGAAAAGAAATGCGAAGTGTATTAACTGCTACACAAAATGGAGAATTTATTATTTTTTATGATTTATATGATACATTATACTTCACCGAGTGTGCAAGAGTCTCACACCTTATGAGACTCATGGGAAATTTTATTAGATAGATAATTTTGCACAGAAATGGTTATGTGCTTCCTTCACTCCACCATATATACACATTCATGCATACTTCCGTTTCTTATTCCTTCCATTCTTTTGCTCCTTCTTCGTCTTCCTCTTTCTACTCATTTCGTAAAGCACATGAAGAAGTGGAAAAATGTGTGTCATGCCATGCATCAATTTTGTAATTTTCTATCATAAATTTACTCACTCACTGTTATAATATACGTTTTTTTTTTGAACTGTTGTTGGGTGAATTTCATCAGAATATTTTCACGAGGCTTTGTAGGCTTAGAAGAAGATTTTGTTTTATTGTGAGAAAATCTGTGATGATAAGAGGATGTGACCTTAATTGATGGGTTTGCTCATGAATCTTAAGTATTTGAATAAGTTTTATTGGAAGAACTTATTAGCAAAAGTTTTAATTTATGTGAAAAATGACAAATTAAATTTGATGTCTGAAATAAACAGAAATTAAATCAAAATGCCTGAAAAAAATCCTGACTTTACCCCTTATACCAGGTGTCATTATCTAAAACAATAATACAATATGCAATCCTGTCAATATCTACCCTATTTATGTCATCTATATTATCTATCATTATCATTGCCATATACAATCAATTTTATGTAAAGACATTTATTGATGTAACATTATTTGTATATTTGAATTAGTTTTTTGGTATGTTCATGGGAGTTTTGTTGCATAAACTTTTGTAGAATAATTTTTATCCTAAATATAGCTTAATATTCAAAATATCATATTTTTTGGAGATTTTCTAACAAAATCATTCAAGTTTTCAAAAAAAATTTACGATTTTCACCTACGCAAGCCACCTATATCGTAACTTAGGTGTTAAGAGTTCTTTATGAGGTTCAGGGGTGAAGCCAAGGGGAGAGGGTTGGAGGTATATATCCCTAGCTGATTTCCCCTGATGAGGTTCAAAATAAATCAATCTGATGAACAACTCCAAAAACTTCATTCAAACCTAAATTAAAAGTTTCCAAAATCAACCTCTTAAAATTCATTTAAAAATGACTTTAACCTTTCAAGCAAAAAAATTCTGGTAAAATTTCCATAGGAACTCATATCTATGCTTATACTTTATCAACATTTTCATATATTCATATCATGCATACTGAAAAATTTCTTACTTTTTCATTCCTTTCTTATTCACATTTTTATTATTACTGCTGAATGAATGATATATCAGAATAGGGCGAAGAAATTGAATTTTATTGCAATTTTGATTTCATTTGAATTGTTTGTATCTTTATACTGCTCTCTCAATCTTCCATACTTTTTGTATGTATACATTGTTGTGTGCTGCATGTAATGTGTTGAATTCTAAAGATATTTAAATTAAGATATACATTTATGTACTTTGGAATCTTTTCTTCGTTTTCTGTCTTTTTATACTGTGCTCGTACTTGAACTCGTATCTGTTGTATTTACACATCGTCATTGGTTTATGGCTTTATTTTTCGATCGAGGATTGGAAACATTGATACTAAAAGTTTTGGTTGGGGGCAGAGTTGATACAAAGGTGCCTTTGCTCAGGCATTGCCTTTGATCTAGCAAAACCTTTGCCTTTGCAAAGGCACAGTAAAGGCAAAGGCACGAAAACATTGCCTTAGCAAAGGCAATGCCTTTGCCTTTGAGTTTGCCTAGCTTTGCCTTTGATATTTTTGAATTTGAAAATTTTTAACTTTTATCAATTTTTGGAACTTTTTGTTAAAATTTTTTTTTACAAAGGCAAAGATTCAAAGGCACCACGACAAAGTTCTGCCTTTGCAAAGGCAAAACAAAGGCAAAGGCAATTTTTTCTGCCTTTGACAAAGGCAAAGGTAGGTGCCTTTAATTTCAATTTGCCTACGCCTAGGCAAACCTTTTTGAAGGCACATGCTAGGTATCAACTCTGGTTGGGGGTCATTCGCATAAGAATTAGTTTAAATTTAAGATTTTCATTTCATTATCTTAATTGATATGAATTTGGGATGTAGGGGGTGTAATAAGAAATTTTTTTAGCCAAAAACTTATTTTGTAGCGAATTTATCTACTAAACCCTAGCTTAAAATCACAAAAATTTTCATAATGATCATTAAACTTTAAAACATGCTCCAAACATGCAAAATAATTAACTTGAACATAAAAACTTTTCCAACTAAATGAGGAAAAATTTTTCACAGTGACAAGGAAAACTTACAGCTGTACAGCAACTAATTATAGTCCATAAGATTTCAGCTTTTCCTCATACTTTTGATTAGCCAAAATGTATAAAATCAAGTCATTAATCTTCGTTTTTAAATCATAAATAACTTCATTAGTGATGGTGACATAATTACACGGCTTTTGTATATTTGTCATTTTTTTTTCGTTAGGTTTCACAATTCATGATGAAGAAAAATAATATGAGAATGTGACGAAGAAGATGACATGAATTTTCGTGTTTATTATTTTTGATGGGATTTTGGGCGGTTAATTTAGTGAAAAATGAAAATATTCAGGCTGAACAATTTTTTAAAGAAAATGGCTCATTAAATATTTTTTTTTATTAAAAAACTTTTGTAGTTTGTTGACATTTAAAGGGTTCAAGTTACATGATGCTTAATGAGCTGATTCATTTGTGAGACTTTTGTTTAATAATTCCAATAAAGTTTTTTCCATTTTGTAATATGTAAGAGACATTCTTCTTTATTTTAAGGTTGAAAATGTAATCAACCCCTCAACAAAGAACCCCCCCACAATTTCTAAATTTAAATTTACTTCCAAGTCAAACATGCAAAATCCATAAGTCATCCCAAACGACTTAGAATTAAAACAAACTAAAATTGTCATAAATTCTTATTCCCCCATCCTCCAAAAAAATATTTCCATCCCATGATGCTACCTCTTACAAAAAAGTAGTCGTTGCAGCATCGCCTCCTTCTTTTCTAAATTTATAGACATTCTATGTTCTACATGCACAAAAATTTGTTGAATTTTTTTTTTCTTCTTCTCTTTTCTACATTTAAAAGTTCATATATCTTAGTTATGTGCTACTCGCACAAACATACAAACACACATTTGCATATAAATCTCTAAGCTATAAAAAAATCGAGTCTTTTTTTCAGCTGGATGAATGAAAAGTTTTTTCAAACACAAAAAAATGAGAGAAAATGCATTTTTTGGATTTTTTTTTGTGCTTGGAAATTTTCTTTTTCCTCTACGTCCGCTTGATATCGTGATATGTATGGAATTGAAAACTAGAAGGTTCAATTAGATTTAGTTGATTTTGAAGCGCATTGAGATTTCAATTGAAGTTTTATTCATATTTTAAAAAAAGATTTCAATATTGAATTTCAGTCCCACCGCTTATTAAATTCAATCTTAGAGCTGCACATGCATGAGCTTAAATTGAAAACATAAGCAACTCATTCAACCATCAGTGTATATCCAATAACTTCATTAAATTCTCTCAAATTTCAATCCAGAAAAAGTGTAAAGGAACCAATGTCCACCGTACTGACGAGAATATTCAATGAAAATCCGTTTTTATTCAATTCTATTCTCAGTTTCACATGCTATATACATACATATTTTTGTCGTTCAGCAATTGCTCTATAAGCGAATTCAGAGTGGAGAATGATATATGGGATAATAATTCACTTAAAAAGAGAACGACTGACCCGACGACTAACCAATAGTATAGGATAGATAGGACGGAAGTTGCTTCTATTAATTTCATTTCTGCTTTTGCATTTCACTAGCTCTGTTCTATTTTAGAAATAGAATTTCTTTTTCACAATTTCATTTAATTTTTTTTTTGGTAGATTTTTTTTCCTCTCCATATCTTTTGACTCTTTTGGCCACACAGCTATGATGACGAAATGAAATTTTCATGTTTGTCGCTGAAAATGAGAACGTTTAAAAATAAAAAAAAAGAAGAAAAAAAAATCTCTCATGTTGCACACGTGCCGTGCAAAAGATTTATTTTCTTATTTAAATTATTATGAAATGCTACTCTAAAATGCATGCATGTGTGTGAGTAGAGTATGCATGGATATAGATGGAGACATTTTTTTTTTGAAGTATAAACTTTCTTTCATAATATGTGAAACTGCATGCTAAGCACAAGTAAATTTTTAATTCATTTTCTTGATGGAAATGAGAATTAGTGTCATTTATGTGGCTGACTGTCAGTCTTGTGACTGAAAGTGGACTTGACGATGATGAATTAGTATGGTAGCTATTTGAGGATGAGCGGAAATGAGGATGGTTTTTATTGCAATTAAAAAATTAAAAAAGTGAAATTAAAATTTGTGATGGAACTTGATAAATGGACTACGAGTTAAGCTTAGCTTGATGATTGTTCTGAAAAAGTTTCTGGCCATTTTTGGTTCTTAATTTTTATGTAATCAACAACTCGCTGAATGTGCTTAAACTTACAGGGGAGATACCAGGTTTTAAAGGGTTGCATTAGATTTTTCAGCAAAATTCTTAATTTTTTTTATCGAGTTCCCTAAAAAAATTCTGAAAATTTTCAAATAATTGACCACTAAGAATATTAAAGAAATTTAAAATTTGTGGTAAATTTGGGGAAGGAAGACTATAAAATTTACCGAAATTCTTTATTTTTCTGACTCCTTTCCAAAAGCGCCTCTACCCCTTTCCCCCAATTCCCCTTTCCTCTCTTTTTGATTCAATGTTCATCTTATGAATCACAAATTTTCATTTCACATGCGATATGAGGAGTGCGAGAGAGAAAAAAAAATATTATTTTTTCCTATTCAACATGAAACGAGGAAAATAATATGTATGTGATATGCAAAAATTGCTAGTTTCTTATTTGTATGCTGTACTTTACGTGAATTCATAAGTAGTTATGATGAAGGTTTTTACACACTTATTTACTTTATGTACTTTATTTTGTTGCTGCTTTTGTGTAAAGTAGACGAGAACTTTCTGAAGGTTCTTTTTCCACAACGATACTATGTTTAGTTTAGGTATGCTGGTTGAATGTAGTTTGAGAAGACGAGAATATTTTATAAATTAAGATGAAATTTTCAATGGAATTAATCAAGTTTCTTTAAGTATGAAGATGAGCATGTTGAAAAATTTTGTTAATAATTATTTTCTTTTTGATATGCTGAAGGATTTATAGTAGTTTATGAAGGATGGTTAATAGTTAAGAAAATAAACAAGGAAACTTTGCTTTTTCAGTTAATTTTAAGATTGAGGAACAATAGTTTAGCTTTGGTTCCCAGACTATGAAAATTATGACTTGCCTTACTTAAAAATTAATAGGATCTTCTAATTTTGTCAAAATAGGTCTCCTAAGTTTGCATACATTCTTAAAACAAAGTAAATAAAACCTTGAACCCCATCATTCTGACAAAGTTCAATATATCAAGTAAACAACATCATTCGTTGCCCTTTAAGGGCTTAATAAGCAACAAATTGTTGGAAAATTTTCCATCCACCAAACAGCCATAAAAATACAAAAATTTAATAACATCGATAACAATTTTCCTCATCTTCCACAATTTAAAGTCTTTGCAAGGCTTCATTGTTAATGTTTTCATTATCGTTCGACATTTTACAGCCAGACTTTTAATAGTCATAGTCAATAGCTGCTCATTTGTCTGCATAGACATTATTTATTGCTTCGAAATGTAATTAAAAGCTAATAATTCATTTTCAAGATGAAGATAAGAGAGAAAAGTATTATTGCCGTGTAATAAAAATTATTTTAATTTTCTGAATTTTATTTATTTTTGGATTCAATTGAGAGATCTTTGTTGGGTTGAGTTTTGGGATATTTTGGGTATTTTATGTTCAATAGCAAAATTTTGAATTTGTAAATTGTTTTTTTTTTCCAATTATCACGACAGTTTCTCATTCTTCAATTTCTGAATTAAGATTAATTCTGGCTAAGAACCCTAAATTCAGATCCTATTACCAAAAAATAATAACAAAAAACCTGCAAACCCTCCATACACCCAAAAAAATTAATATAAATATTTTAATACATCTCAAATTAATTTTTAATATTCATCCAAGATAAATCATTTAATCATTGCAATTGCAATTCCATTCAAACAATAAATTACAATTTCTCTCTCTCTCTCTGTATCTGCAAGGCAAATTTTATATGACTTTTTATATGCAAAAAAATGCGAAACAATTTTTTTTTTCATTTCAATTTAAATGAGTGATTAATTGACCTCATAAAAATTGTGTATATTTTTTATATTGTCCGATGATCTCAAAATGTGATGAATCATGAAATGTAAAATGCGTGCAATTAGCAATTTCGTAATATAATAGCTGTCTTTATTATGTTTGTTGACGTAGTTTTTTATTTTTATTGCGAAGAGCAATTAAATAATTAAATGTAATATATTTTCTATTTTATATGCTGTGATGTCTAAATTATAGTTTTGCTAGTAGTCATTTAAATTTTTGTAGGCTGGTATTCACTGCCTACATGCTAGACAACTTTATAAAGTTGCCGACTATTTTTGGGTAATCAACAGCCTTTTCATCATGCAATCTTGTGTATGTATCACAAATTTAATTAATATGTCAACGAACTCAATATTCACAATGTGTTCATCAAAATTTACATTGCAATCATCAACAATATCCATCAACATGTCTAGCATCATAAAACACATTCAATTAGCAACAGCATTACGTAGCGAAAATATCTAATTTAATTAACCACTCAAATTGTTCTTACATCAGTCAGTCAGCTTTTTTTCTGTATATATGACAGCCAAGACGAAGACCTTCTATTTATTGACTTCTCATCATAGTCTCCTATATTTGAAATGTATATTCAAGCTTGTGCTTTCATTGTTATGTCATGAATGAAAGCCAACAAAAGCTTACAAAGTTTAGATAAGAGCTACTTTTTCAATCAGTGTTGGTGAGAATGCTTATCACACAAACTGTTCTTCAAACTCTATTGTGATTGTGTACCAGCTACTTTATTGTTGATGAAATAGAGTGAGAGAAAAATGTTGTAAATAACTGAATGTTTGTCGAGGTGAAATTGAGGCTGAAGGATAAGGAGACGCATTTGCTATTCTATGGATTCAAAAGATTTATTTTTTTTTTTATATTATAAGAGAAGGACTAAGAAAAATGTTGAAGATGTCTCGATTGGCTTGGTTGTCCTTGGATATATGAGGGGGGACTTGTTTGTTTATGATGTCAAATGTTTATGGTGACATTGGATTGATGCAATTTAGTAGTTCTTAGAAGAAATTTGTTAAGTTTATTTTCCTAAGCATATAGACAGGCAACAAGTACCCTGTCTGATTTAAAAGTTTTGCAGACATTCTAAAAAAATTTTTGATGAGTTTTTATTTATTTGAATATGATTGCATTCGATGCAATTTTTATGATGAATTTTTCCAACAGTTAACCTATAAACTTCAAAAAAAAATTCATGAGCCTAATTATTTCCTCTATTAGCTACATCATTAAACGTGAATGCCTAGAAATTGCCCAGAAACATTTTTTAATATCAAAATATTTTCAAATATTTTGAGAATATGAGCCATATTCACCTTGATAATTAATAATTCTACCCTATTTTACCAATAGCAACATCACCTAAAAATACTACATAAATGAAAACAAAATAACATTTGTTAGACAAAATGCTCAAACCTACACAAAATTTTCCTAAACATCCACTCGAAATTGTGTTCTTAAAATTCAAGATTGAATGATAAGCAAAAACACAATGCTATTTTGCTTTAACAAGTAGAACACGTGTACAAAAACATGAAAATTATTCAGCCTACAATTTTTATGTCGAAACTTAACACATATTTTTTTTTATATGTAGACTAATGACCATGATTGAGAATATTAATAATCAATAAAAAGGAAACTATTTGTATGACATGAAAATTTTATGTCCCATATATATGTGCTGATAGTATTTTAAATAAGGTTTGTTCAAATTTTATTTTATTATCCACATCCTCAATATCCTCAAGTTATTTATGCATGAAAAATTTACTATAGATATAAAATTTTGATGGACGACAAGAGGACATAAACTATTCAAAAATTCTATTGTATTAGTCGAAAGAACAATAAAATTGGCTTTAGTATATCCTCTCTCTGTTGAAAAATGTATTGATATTGCTTGGGATTTTATTTTACTGTATGTACGAGAAAAGGACCATGACTCTTAAAACTTAATCTAAAAGGGTTTTTATTGACTTGAGCTTTCTTTGGGATGATTTTGGGAGATTTTTTGTAACAATTTGATAGTATAGTTTAGGATATGATTTATTGAATACAATTTTAGAACTGCCTGCGTTTCTAGAGTACACCCGAAAAACCCTCACCAAGAGCGCAGCCAAAAATTTTTCTATGGAGGGTCGAAAATATTTTTTTATATACATATGAAATAAATATTTAGAGTGGTCCAAATGCCTCTTACCTTGAAAGACACTAGCAAAATGAAGAAATGTATACTCAAAGGGGGGTCCTGACCTACTTGAACCCTTGAATCTTGATCCTTCTTTGTACCCTTAAGTGAAAATGCAGTTAAAATATTTTTCCAGACAAGAAAGTTTCACTCAAATCCACAACACTCTTATACAACTAAAAATTCAAAAATCTCCCAAAGTCATCCTAAGAATCCCATTGAAAATTTAATAGGAAACAATTTTATACGCTTGAATGAGACCATTTGACGCAAGTCAAGAGCTGAATTTCCAACACAAATTATGCTTTGATGTAATGTGTATCACATATCAATAGACATACTCGATAGATAGTCGTTAAGGAAGTTCGACATAAGGCACTTTGATGTCCAAATGCACATTAATAATCATCTCTGAGTGCTCTAAAATTGAGAATCTGTGGTATTTCAAGTGTCTATAATCATCACCGCTACTTATCGTCTGTAAAATACATAAAAGGAAAAAGAGAGAAGAATCATAAATGTGCGGTTATTAAGTTAAAGTGTTAGTAAGCTATAAATATTAACGACCTAATCAAATGAAATTTCATGCTATTAAAATTATGGAATAGATGAAAAGTTTGACTGTATCTATCTCACTTTTATCTTAACTGCTTAACTTTATTCTTCAAGTTCATTCAACTACTTTAAAAAGAATCAAGCTTGGGGATGGAAGAAAAATATTTTTTTATTCTTTTGTAATAATTCATTACATTTTCTGTGAAAATTTTTAGATTTAAAGGGTCGAATTTTTAATGAGGCTATGAATATTTTTGCTGAAAAGATTTTTTTTTTTAAAAAAAAACATTTTAGAATCAATAAGAGGTTACGGTTGTGTGGGTAGAATTGTTAAACAATTTCAATCTTAATTAAAGGTCATGGGTTAAAATTCATTCAGTAGGATTTTTTAAAGGTCATCGATGTAAACTTTCTTATTTTTTTATCGGCCGTAAGAAGCTGAACCGAAATTAAACAAGCTTCAATTGTTGATTTGTATTACAATATTTGTTGGTCTATTTTGTGCTTGTGCAAATTTGATTGATGAATTCAACTGAGAACGAATTATTTTAATTTAATTTTAATTCTTTTTTTAAATGTTGAGTGAAGGTTTATCGATGAATAAGCAGATGAAAGTGGATGTCGTTTGAATATTTTTAATATTTTTTAATCTCTTTTTAATTATAGCGTATATCAAAGTTTTTGGAGGGAAAATGGGATTTAATTTATTTGTAAAGAAAATTTTAAATAGCTGGGGAGAGAGTGGTTAACATTCGAATTTTTTGACAAAAAGTTCAAGAAAATTGAAGAAATTTCTAAAAATTAGGGGGGTTTTGGCTCCAACGCAGCATCAGCACTAGACTCGCATCTCTACGAACTTCTATAAAAACTCAACTTTATGATAATTTTTGCATCATGAGGCTGGAATAAAGCAAAGCAAGGAATAACTTTAATTTAGTCAATAAAGCTTAAATGTGACCCAATTTTCAAGTCCATTCACATCATGAAACAATCACATCTGAAAAACGACAGCTGCTCTATCTTAAATATCTCTGAAATTGTTTATCATTTGAATAAATTTGAAACGATTTATTTTTTTCCTCCTCCCGAACTCTAAGATTCAGTTCCATTAAAGTGATAAAACAAGATTCATCATGTTGAACTCTTTTCTTAACCAAAATTCTTACTGCTTCTTCTTAAAGCCATAATCATAATAACTACTTAAGAAGTTTATTTTCATAGAAGAAATGAAACTTTTCAAATAAGAAATAATGACATTCAATTTTCTGTGAGTGTATGTGTGTGTGTATATGCTTGATACGCACAGAAGATAGCGAGAAAAAGATTTATTAAAGCAATGTTTTCATAATTTTGTGGCGCCCTATCTTTTATGGTGAGGGAAAATAAAAAAAAAGAAATGACGAAAAAAATATTTTTAAGAAGAAAATTCTAAGATTTTCTTTCTTCTTTTTGATGTTTTTGAAGTAGAAATTTCTCTTGTTAAGATGAGATTTTTTTTTTCTCTACTTAACTTTATTTTACTTTCATTTTTTTCTTCTTTGATATTATACATTATGTTCTCAATTGACATACGCATATTTAGAGAAGAGTGAAAACAAGTAGGGAAGTTAATGTCAGTTCATAATTGTGCGTAGTAACAAGATTTATATTAATAGAGTTCTATGGAAACTTTTTATTATTATTGAGTTAGCTGTTGGATTTTTATTAGGTTCTGGATGAGAATATTTAGAAAGGTTTCTATTCTTAAATGAATGGGAAAGCATGTGCGCTAATCAATTTTGTTCTTAATTATATTAATTAGGTCGTCTTTTCTTTAAAATTATTTTAAGGTTTTGGCGATGCTCGTAAAATTTGTAGCACCTGAAATGGCTATTTTTGACCCTCATGGTCAATAAAAATTTATAAAGGGCTTAGGATAGATTTATATAAAGATAGATAAAGATTAACAAAATCTTAAACCCTCCCTTTTCCGTAAGCATGACAAATTTTGCAAACGATCACTTAAAGTAAAAAAAGTGATTTGAGCAAAATCTTCTTCTTGGGCTGGGTCTCTAAAGTATACCCTAGGAATATACTAGATTCCATACGGACACTCCACAGACAAAAATTCCTTACATACAAATTCAGCAAACATCTTTCTTTATTAAAAGAAACAAGCACAAAGTTGTGATGTAAAAATAAAGAAAAGAATCTCAAAGTAGAAAATTGACATAACTTCAATGAATTATAACATACGTGTGCATAAATTTATTTCCTTGTTTTCTGCTTCGATAAGAATTTATGATGTTGAGAGTTATTTTCTCTCTTTCACATCCCATTGTTATAAGAGTGCCTTATAAAATTACACTTGAAGATTTCATGAAGATAATAGAGAAGAGAAGATTTCTATTTATATTCCCTGTACACAGTATGATTTATGCGTATGTTCACATATCGTATTGTATGTATCGTATTATTTACTAACAAAATGTAAATCAATCGATCTGTAAGTCAAAAAAATAAGAAGAAGCAGTGAGACGTGTGTAGGATGGAAGTATGCAAACACATGGAAATATTTTTTTTTGTAAAATTTTAATTTTGTGTTGTGATGATGTAAACTAGAGGAGATGTTTGTATGACTTGGTATTTTTGGATGTTTTGACCTTAGAGTGACAAAAATTCACTTGAGGATAGGAACGCAATCAGAATTTGTTTCTCGGAGAGTTTAAAACTTATTGTATGAAGAAAAATTTGAAAATAGTCAAATGATTTTTGCTTTGAAACATTCTTGCAAAATAAATAAGTTATTCGTCGAAGGAGGGTCCGAATTCTCTTGGACCTTCCACTGGCAATGCCTCTGCCAGAGCATAAATTAAAAATGTTTTTAGAATTTTTGAGATAATTTTTAATTTTTTTCGCTGGACTCAAGGCTAAAACACTCATAAGAAAATTGTAAAATTGTACAATTTTTTCCAATTTTCAAATTTTTGAAAATTGCAAAAATTGTAAAAAATTGTACAATTTTCACAATTTTTAACTGAAAAAATTGAAAAAAATTGTGCAATTTTTACAATTTTCTGATAAGTGTCTGAGCCTTGGCTGGACTTTAAAAGCTAATATATTTTAAGTTGCTATTTTTTCAATGAATTATTATTTTAAAAATTTTCTGAATTTTCCAGAATTTTTGGATACTTTATTTTACAAATCTGTAGATATTGAAACTTCAACTGTAGAAGCATGAAATATATTTTATGCTGACGATTTCTTTGATTTTAATGAAAATGAAAAAGCTGCAGCATTTTTCCATGAAAGCAATAGTTTTCAATTTTTACGCATCAAGTGATTCAGGTCAATATTAAATTGTTTGAATTCCTAGAAAAACTGGAAACTTTTTCAATCTACATCATCATGCATTTTTCATAAAATTTTAATGCTGATTTTTAATTATTAAGAGAATTTCAGAAAAAAAATTCAAAAATTTCCTTACTTTTCCTCATTCTCTTTTCAATTCGACATCATCCAAAAACTAGCCAAGTGTGAAATTCATACAATATTCAAAGAAGAGAGAGAAAAAATTATTTCGAGGTAAAACAGATGAGAGAAGATTTGTAGTTAGAAACATATTTACAACGATCTCGAAAATAACTTTTTTTCCATCTCTTGACCCTTTTGGTCGCCATTCGTTTACTTAAAGAGCACAGAAAAAAGAACAAAAAAAAGGAGAGACAAGAAATTGTTTATCTTTCTTTCTTTTTCTAGCAAATAAACATTAGTCTTCTGTACAGAGAATTTTTTTCCTTTTTTTCCAGATCGTTTTTCTTTTTGTATTCATTCGCATTTTTTATTTTATTCTTTACAATTTTTGTGCCTTTTTCTTCTCTTTTACTTCTGTTGTTGTTTATTTATTTATTCTTTATATTTTTTACGCCCAAATATTCAACGAAGAAGAAATAAGATAAAATAAAGTGGAAAGTTTTACATTTTTTTCTCATAAAGGAACCAAAAAATAGGAAGAAGTGAATTGAGCCAAGGGATGGAAGAAAATATTTTCATTTGATTGCATTATGTAAGGGTATTGGAAATATGAAAATGGGCTTTAGAAAAAGTTTATTCTCATGATACTTTCAATTTAGCATATGGATTAGTTGTGGGGGCTTCCTTTTGAATTATTAATGACAAATCTTTGAGGATTCTTTCTCATTTTCTGGATTGATGATTTTTCTTCTGATTTATGATTTTGGAATTTTAAGTTTTTTCTTGTAATTTCTCTCCAATTTCTGAAAATATTTTTTTACATTCTTCGTAAATTTTTTTAAATTCATAGGTTACTGGAAATGTAAGCAGACTGTATGGTTGTTCCTAATAAATTGCATATTTTTGAACGAGTATGCAGATTTGAAGGTTCAAAAACTCAAAATTTTGAAAGATTTGTTCTAGACTTTGAATCTTAGCTGATATGAGTTAGTTTGCAAATCCTGTAGATTTTGCACTTAACTTCAATAAAATCAACAAGAAGCAAACACTTCATTCTCTCATGTCCACATCAAATCACTTAAAAATTCTCTGCACAATTTAAAAGATTCTTTAATTACTTTTTCACTGACTCTGTTATTAAAATTACATCCTCACAGTTAAAAGAATTTTCATCTTCTGAATTTTTAATGAAGATGTTAAATTTTGGTTAACCAAAACATCATTCCCTTGCATCTCGTCCTTTTCATTCCTTTTCAAGCCATAAAAATCCACCAGGAATTTCTTACCTTTTTTGCGCTCATCCGTTTACATTAATCTTTTTATTAAACCTTTTTTATTTCTTTCTTGAGCTTCTTCTTGTGAACTTCCTGGACTTTTACTTTGAATTGCCAATAAATAAGCATGTATGGACGTTACATGGCTGTTTGCTGGCCCAGAGTAATTCTAATAAATTTCTGTGCAAGTCGTTCATTTTTATTTGTTGTTAAGATTATGCCTTTGCAATGATTTTGGTGAGATTTTTTGGAAACTTGGAATTTTGTCTATTTCGTGATGTTAGGTAGCTTAGTGGATTCCTTAGCTAATTTTTTGGAAATTATAGATTTAAGTCGCAAAATCCAATTCTTTCAAATTTTTCACAAGGATCTTAGTTCATTCACGAACGTCCAACCATTCACACACATTACCCAAAACCCCCAAAAAGGAAGGCAAGAAAGCAAGAAAAATTTAAATTTATTTATTTTAGAATGCACGACAATAAATAGACACGGTCGCAGTGTGTTTTACAACCATTTACCAGGCAAAGTGAAAGCATTTGAGTAAAGTCACGATCGCATAATAAAATTTTTATTGGGCTTTTGTCCTCCTCTCTTTTAATGTAACTACGGATGCTTTTTACTTCCTCTTTTTGTGCCTTTTGCATGTGCCCCTCCCTTCTTGTTGTCTTTTTTTTTGGGCTGCTCGTGGTTAAGGAATAATTTATGAATAAAAAAAGGGAAAAAGATTATAAAGTTTTCCACAATTTTTTTTCTTCATTTTCTTCTGACTGCCTTCCTACTTCCATTCATATTCAAATTATTATTTTCAGATATAATGGATTAGAGAGTTAAATTTGGTTTTGACAGTTTGTCTGACTACTAATTTACCCGAAAATTTGATTTTAGAAGTCATTCAAGGTTTCTGTTTTGAACAGCCTGTATTTATTTTTGAATATCATTCGAATGCTGCCAAAAGGATTCAAGCTTGAATTTTTCTTGTTGAATGAATCTAATTTTTGAAAATTGATATGTTTGGAGCTTATTGTGTTTATTCATGGTGATATGGAGAGGGATAACCCTTTTCTGAGGCAACAAAACGCTTCATAAGTTTATTTGCAATTTTTCTGTTAACCCAATTTAGTAAATATGTTGGGCAGAAATATTTTGAATCTTAAATTTTCGATAAATCAAACCACAATGAAGATTTTCTTCAGTCTAACTTCACTTTAAACTTGGACTATTTTTTTTCCTAGCAACCTCCACAAATTTTTCCAAATCAAGTCCCCAACCAACATTCATGTCTCCAATGATCTTCCAAACTTGCTATTTATCTGCCATGCACCGGCATGAAAAAAGAACGACAAAAAACCTACACAAAAAAGTTTATGTTTACGCCATTGTGTATATATGCTCATATAAGGGCAATAATAATTTGTTATAAGGAAGACTGAAAAAGAAGACTTTATACTCATTTTTTTATCCCTCGCTGCTTCTTATTCCATTTTTCCCGATTTCTTTCTCACATGTATATGACTTTGTTTTTGTTTGTAGCTCGCAAAAAAAGCGGAAATGAATAAAAAAAAAGCGCAAAGAGTCGAGTCTAAAATTTATACACATTTTCTGTGTTGACATGCTTCGTGCGCGCACAGTTATGTTAAAAATGAATGTCGAGAAGTCGAGTGCAGATGAGAATGAGAAGTTAAAATAAAATAAAATAAAAGAAGAAAATTTAATTATAAACACAGCATTAATCTACTTAATACAGACTCTTTTACTCTATTCGACTCGCATGTGTTTGGGGCCTTCCTTTTTTTCTGTTTCACATTTTAGAGTCACTCATTTTCATGAATGTGTATGTGACATTTTTATTTTTAAACTCGCGGCATTTCACTGAGCAAATGGTATTTTAATATATATTATATTATTATTGTTATTAGGCTTTCCCGATGCCGGGACCGGGACCGGGAAATCCCGGGAAATCCCGGTCCCGGTCCCGTCCCGAGTCCCGGATTTTTTACGGGACCGGGACCGGGACTCAAGATTTAACTTTTTTAAATTTTTTACCATTTTTCTTTCTTTGATTAAGATTTTTTTATTTGTTTATTATTGAGAATTGAAAACTAATTATAGAGAACTGAGAACTTAAAAATATTTTTTTCTACCTGAAACTATTTTTATAGGATAAAAAATCTTGATTTTGGTCATTTAAACTTGTTGAAGTCTATGTTAAAATGTCACAAGGAACCGATATTTTTTTTGCTGAAAAAATTGGTAGCAACAGACTTTCCGTTTTCGAGTTACAGCAACTTTAATGATAAATCTTGAAATTGGTCAAAAAATCTTAAAATTGGTCAAAAAAAATCTTGAAATTGGTACATTTTTTTCTGAAGTAGGTAACAATATATCTCGTCAACAAGCAAAAAATATTATTGTCAAAATAACAAATTAAACACATTTTAGGATTAAATCTTTTTATTTTTTTTTTAAATAACAGTGAACAGTCCTTCTTACAACAAAAAAAAAACCGATTAAAAATATTTTTTTGTTTATTCTTTGAAATATTAAGTCAAAAATCATGACATACCACGACAAAAAAGTGTACCAATAAAAAGAACAAAAAAAAGGACGAATTTGGGTCATCTTGTTTTCAAGATTATGAAGCAATGGTGAAGTTTAAAAATATATGGAGCATCAGGAATGATAAAAAGCTGAATTGGACAACTAAAATGATTCAATAATAGAACTTTTATTTTAATATTATTTTTTTCTTATACTTTAATCCATAATTATGTATGTTATGATTAAAATTACAATAAAAAAAGCGTGTAAAAACAAATTAGTTAACTCATAATATTATCTAAAGTAATTTAAAATTTTCAAATATTTCCGGGACCGGGACCGGGATTTCCCGGTCCCGTCCCGGTCCCGTCCCGGGTCCCGAAAATGTTCCGGGACCGGGAAATCGGGAAAGCCTATTTGTTATGCGAACACATATGGAGAAAATTGAAAGGGGGGATATGAACGTGAACTAAAGATGAAAATTTTCAGCTCATTTTTTATCTTTCGATTCTTTTTGTGTCATTTGGATTTCTCTACGGTTCTCATTCGTAAGCTATAATATGTATCAAGTGGGTTAAGAAATTTTTGCATTTTTCTCTGGAACGTAAGCAGATATTTTTTGTTGGAATGGAAAATTCCTTCATTTTGAAGACATAATAAATAAGATAAATTAAGTTAACATGTGACATTAAATTCGAATTATGATGTTGAAGCAGGATGAATGTTAAGCGAACGTTAGGGATTATTGGGAGTATGTTTTGTATTAATATTGATGACTTTTTTTGGTGGATGAGGGGAAGTTTGTGAGAAAAATCGATCAATTTGTATTTTTTGGGAATTTTCGCTTAAAAATTAAGATCGATTGCGATAATTTTTGGTCGAAAATTAACCATAATTTTTTTCAGGGGCATAGCCAAGGGGGGGGGGGAATGGAAAATCCCCCTCCATCAAATTTCTTTAATTTATTTAAGAATAAATGTTTTATACTAAAAAATAAATTTTCACTAAGCCACTGTCTAGCCATCCATCTAATGATAATTTGCGTATGATATTTAGTACGTCATCTGGAAAATTGGTAACCAAGAAACAGCAAACTAAGCAAACATCTCAAAAATTTATTAATAACAATTTCAAATGCTGTTTACTCCAAATTTTCTGTAGATTAAAACCAAGCTACTCAATTGTTTTCTAAATTTCTATTTTGAAAACTTACATACCTAAAACTATTGCGGCTACAATATTCATAATCAATTCCATGGCTACAAGTTGTTAAGCAATTTAAAATGCCTGAGTTTCTATTCGAAAAAGAGAAATAATCATAACCATAAATGTATCCATAGAAATTTTAAATTTTTTGATAATTCCACAACTACTCGTTATACAACATGAGTTTAAGGAAAAATAGAACAAGGATCTCAAATATTATATACACACATGCACACACCGCGGTTTACCATAAACAGCATATATTTAAACCAAATTATTTACAGACTCTTAAATGTTCATCTATGTTACTGAAGTAAGAAGCATTACTGCTGGTTTTGAAATGAAAGAAATCTTGGATGCATTTCTTGTGCTTGGAAATAAAAGTTGAAGCATTTCTGCTTGATTAAAAAATACCAAAAAAAAGGTTTAAGAAATTTTATTCATACTTTTGCATATTCTCTGCTATACCTCTACATACTTCCGAAATCCTTCAAAGAAAGAGAGAAAAAAAATTTTCTCATACCTTTTAATCTCCATCCGGATCTCAAGTATTTCCTTTTCTACTGACTGTAAAAAAAGTAAATTTCCCTTCATTTCTGCACAATAAAATTCCTTTTTTACCCCCCTTGATTTCATAACTCATGCATTTCTTTTTTTCTTTCATTTTCTTTAACTGGATGGAATGAAAAATGAAAAAATAAATTCTTGTGAATTGATGTGACAAAACAAATTTTTTTTCCTTTCCTTCTTATTTTTCGAGTGCTGCTGCATACAATTTTTTTTTTTTTTTTTTGTGAAATATTCATTTCCTTTTTACAATCTAAAAAATTGCTTCATTCCTGCATGACTTTGTCATTCATTTTTACCGTCATCATCAACATACACATTTACGGTACAGCAATAAAGTACATGAAGAGAAACTAGAAAGTTGCATAAATGAGGATATACATCTCTTAGTTCCGAGTTGTTGCTGTTGTTTTGTGTAACTGTAAAAAAAGGAAAACTTTCTCTCCTCTTATGTTCATCATGTTCCTTTTTGCTGTGTTGTTATGGAAGTGAAGAAGAAGTGGAACAGTTTTGTACACCATAAAGCATTTGTATCAAGTCAACAGCATCCGTTTTAAATTCCTTTTTTGTATTTCGTCTCATTTTCTCGCCTCTTCAGGTTGGTGCTGAAGTAAGTGTTTTTTGGGGATGTAGAATGTTTAATGTTGATAGTTTGGCAGTTTGTCTGGAAAGCACATCAAGGGAGTGCATAATTTGAATTTTTAAGACTTAGTACCTAAATACCCCTAACTAAAAATTGCAACTTTTCTCTAAAAAACCTCCAGACTCCCAAAAACCAGCAGAATCACTACATCACCCATCTACAAAGCTCTTTACAACCATATACAATTCTTTATAGCTCCAAATAAATTTACCATGATACAACTTTCGTAATATTTTGTACTATACAACAGTGTGTATTTGTTTCGTAATTTTGCACACGATAAAAAAAGTTTTTTTTTCAGTTTGGCTGCTGTGACGACGCCACCTTTTCATTCAAGTTTCTATCATACGATGGGTAACAATGTTAGCAGAAACAGCGATGAGAGGTATCTTGTACATGTTTTTAATGTTCTTTTCGTAATAAAATATGTACTTTGATCATGAGCCTCTTCCTTTCCTGGCACAATAATGTTACGTATGTAGCTTTTGTGTATCATGAATACTGCTGATGTTATTATGTGGGTATTGTTTTCAAATACTTGATACCTTATACATTCTTAATGCTATGCAGTACACAGAAACGCCCCATTGATGTCCTTGAAATGATTTTAGGTTGAAGAATAAAAAAAGTTTTTTTTTCTTTACTTTTTGGATGAATGGAGCAGTGAATGGATGGAAGCCTTTCAATGATAAATATTGTATCTTTTGGAATTTTTTCTTGAATGAAAAAAAAAATCTGAATTGAGCTATGCGAGGTTTCCTTAAGTAATTTCTAAAGATTTTTTTTTTGTTTATTGCTATGACGCGAGGTAAAAATAAATGGAAAGCTGTAGTAATGTCACGTTTTGTAAAGTATGAATCTTATATACCCTTTTAAAAAAAAATTAGAAATTTTAAAAGTGGCTTTGCAAGGATTTTTCAAATAGAACTTTAATAAAATGGTATCAAAACTGTTTCGAATTGGCATAAAATAAAATGAGTAACTGACTTTATCTGGTTGTTGTGACTATCAGTTTTATTATTAAAATGGAATCAGAATAGCTTTTGGAAAAAGAATCACATTCAATTCTAAGAAGAGTCACACAACCTTCTGGAAAATTTTATTAATTTCGAACCTATCCTAATCTTTACACGGATTACATCTCAAATGCTATCATCAAAAACACTCTCAAAGCTCTTCTAAGAAATTCTCATTAAACCTTGTTTCAATGACACAAAACAATATCAATTCGATTTCTAATATCCTGTACCGAAATTCTTCCTAAGGGCATTCTTCTGTTTTAACGCCAAAACAATTTTGAAACTTGATACAAGTCATCAGAAGTGGTGCAAGAAGAAGAGATAGGTTACAGCTTCAAAGTTTTTCTCTATAATCGTTAAAAGTTGTTAGTTTTAATGCGGGAGGATAAAAGAGTTTTTGTTTTTTCTTGGAAGTAAAAGTTTAAATTTTCATGCGGGGTTGATTTAATCGTGCATATAAAAAGGTGCTCTGTTTGACCTTTTAGTCAAAGGATTTTCTTCTTTCTGGCAACAGCTTTTATCTATTTTTAGTTACTGTTAAGCTCTTTTCTTTACTGTAATGGCTTCCTATAATTTATCATAAGTTGATTTAACTTCCGTGATATGACAAACATGATATGAGATAAAAAAAATTGAATAAAATTTATGCCATCATATCCTGCTATATATGTATAGAAAAGTAGCTTATGTACGCACAATATAATAACATTCATGATGTAGATTTAATTAATTTCATTTATACATGCGTGTATGTTGCAGATTTATGGATTAGATTTAATGGAATATTCAATTGATACGACTTTTATGAATAAAACTTTTCCTTCTCATTTTTGACTTTTTCTCGCTTAATTTTTGCTCCTTCTTATCTCAATACTCGTTCATGCATAATACAGTCTCTTTCTCGTATATTTGCAAATCATAAAGTTTAATTAGCGGTTCTGAGTCGACTACGTGTGACAGATTTTTATTGAGAATCTAGGAGCTTTCATGACTTATTCTGCATTTAATTAATTTTGAAAACTTTGGGGATTGTAGTAAATTTAAGCTGTATTTTAAATATAAGATCATAATAGAGCCTAAGCATAAAGTACTCATAGAACTTAATCAAAAATCATTTCGACAATCTTAGCTAAAATTTATGCGGGGTATCATGGAACCCCCAAAAGAAAATGAAAGGATAATAAGCGACGAAAAAAAAATTCAGGCAGAAAAAAGAAAGCAAAAACTTTCTGCTCATGATGCTTTTAATTATGTAGGAATAAAGCCACATGTAAGCGTATATGCCGCACATAATATTAAATATCGTAACAACATTAATGACTGTTAAATCGCATACATAAATACAAACATTATAAAAGAAGAATGAAAAGTTTTTCGTTCAATGTCAAGGAAATTTGGTGTAAAAAGGAGTTTTGTGTTTGGCTGAAATTTATGTATGTACATGGCAGCTGAGGCAACGAAGGCATATATAGTAAAACTTTTGCCTTACAATTTTTGAATGTAATCAGCATAAATCATGACATTATCGCTATAAGTTTATTAGCATACACTTTCTCAGTGTTTTTGAGCATGTTTTAGAAGAAATTGTAAATTATTGTACGATTGTCCCAACTTGACTGAAAATTCTAAAAACTCTTTTTTGAAAATATTTTTGAAGATTTAATCATTAAATTAATTAAATTCATGAAGCTTAAATTTTTGACCTTTTCGGAAAAGCTTGTTGATTTTTCAAAAAAAAAAAAAACATTATTTTTAATGCTATATTCAGGTTTTTTTCTGCATGATTTGATTTCTACGGAAAAATATACCCTTGAGGCAGTGACTTTTCTGTTAGGTCAAGCGTTTTTCATGCTATGACTTTTCAATATTTTTTTATTCAACTTTGTTGACCTTGAACCTTTTTTGGAAATTCATTTAGTTTTATTTAACGAAATTTTCGATTTTTTAAGCAAGCTAGATTCGACGAGGAAGTTTTTTAGTACAAAATAGAATTTTTTGTATTTCTTGAACTTTGAGGTTAGATTTTTCATTTTTTCACAATTTTTGAGGTTGAATTTTCTATTTTAAAAATTTTGAGATTAAAATTTCTATTTTTAAAATTTTGAGTTTAGTTTTCAAAATTTCAACCAATTTAAATAAATTTTGAGGTTAATTTTCAAAATTTCATAAAATTATAGTTCAAATTTCAAAAGCTTCATCAAATTCATAGTTTCAAGCTGCGCTAATGTTGACCACATCGTCACATGATTTAATCAACCAATTTTCATAATTCATCTCCAAAATTATCTCCTCAAAAAATTATGATTTATATGCCAAATAATAATTTAGAAAATGCGCTGTCGTTGCTCAAATATAATCAATTCAATGCTAATTTCCTAATTTTATGTTCTTCATGTTTGTGCTATACAATCTCAAAAAAATGTGCCTGAAAACAAAATGAAAAAGTCAGCACAAAAAAATGTTCTCTTTTTTCTTTCAATTTTTTTGTGTATGTCGCTCACTCCCTTTGGTGCCATACATACATGCTGATGATGTACAAAGTTAATTTTTGTGCTGCTATTCATAGAGGCATTTGCCTTATTAAGACATAAAGAGAGCATACGGATAATGCTAGTGATGATAATGATAATGATGATGATGTGAATTGAGAATGAAATTCAATTCAAAGACTTTTTTTTTCAATTTTGTTAGATTCTATTGAATGTTTATCATCCTTTCATGCCTTCTAGGAAATTACAATTTCATTTCGTTTTTCCACTAGTGCCTGTGTATGTGAGGATGAGAGGAAAGAGATAACATAAGTATGACCGAGGAAATCACGTTCGTTCTATTGATTTTTTACTTCTTATTTTTCATTTTTATTATATTGATATTCCTGACTGAATGAATAAATGAAGACTCTCGGAATGGTTGCCTTGCATCGAGGCTATTTTTTCCATCTTCATCTTGTTTGTATCATCTTTCCGCCCACTTTATGCTATGACTTTATCCCTTTTTAACTTCCATTTTATTCTTCACTTAAAATAAATACATTTATGTATGGATGTACAACAACTCATGGGGATCTTTTAAGATATAGAAATTGATATTGTATGATAATTTATATGTTTTAAATTTGTTAAAGGAGGTAGAATGTCGAAATTTTATTTCATATACCTAGCATGAACCTTTAAAGAAGATTGAAAATTCTTACTCAAAACTTTAATAAATTTAAAGAATTTTTATTAAATTTGAATTCGATTTTTTTTTTGACAGAAAAGAGGTGCATTTCTATCGAATCATTCTAAATTTATGAATATTGAGAATATTCTTAAAAATATTAAAGTTGAAGAGTTGAAAAATATCTCAAAAATTTATTTGCATTATAACCTCACATTAAGCACATTTTAAAGCTCAAATCATTAAACGTCAAAATATTAATTTGTATACTGATGTTGAACAAAAAATTTGGTTTTGTTTGAATTTTGATATTGGATGCTCATCATCATTACGTTCAGAACAGCTTCGATAATTACAAAATTTTCTTAGAAAACCCACACATGATGTAGATTTATCTTCACGAATTTTAATTACATTGATGTGAAATGTATTAAATGTCAATTATGTGAATCAGATAATTTGGGAATGATTTTGACTGATTTTGAATAGTCATTATCTGGTTGTGAATAGTTTTGACGTTTTAATTAATATTACGTAGCTTAAATCGAGGAGAATCAAAATAAAATTGATTTTGGCATCAAACGTGCATGGGGTGGTTTGTGGAATTCGTAACGCTCCATACAAAAAAAAAAAATCAAAATTCCATACAAAATTTGTGACACAGAGGGATTGGGGATAGTGGTCATTTTTGGTGTTATAAATTTTACGAACGAATCCCAAAGCAACCCCCACACTGGGACAAGAATTTAATAAATTTTGATAATCTATAAGACTAAGGCTTAAGACTCAAAATCAATAAAATCATATTTAATCAAAAATTATTTCAAGGACTAAACTTAGTATAATATCTAATTGGAATTTAAATATATTTGAATAGGAGGTAGGTTGATATTTAAATTAAGACAAAGTTACTAACTTTGTTGTTCCAAAAATATCATTTAACATCCTACATTCATTACTTTTAGAAAGTAACAGTTCATATTTAACTAATTTAGAAATATTTCCACAAACCACAATAAATTTATAAATTTATTTTTCAGTCAAAAAAAGACTTAGAATCATTAAGAAAATTTATTTTTATAGACGTAAATGTTAAGTAATTCCCACTCTAATTGAGCATCATTAATAACAATAACATGAACATCAAACATCAAGATGCATTTTAATAATAGATGCAAACAATTATGCTCATACAATGTGGTTAAACAAACAATTACTTTATTATGATACATGCTTGCTTCTTTTATGTAATGGATGCATAAAAATTTTTTCAAGTGATTACAGTATCAGCATACATGTCTATATCCTTTGCAAACGTCTTTTGTGAAAAATAGCTTAATACATAAATTTAGCTCTTCCTTTTTGCTGTGCTCTTGAATGATCTTGAACTTTATGCTGAAATATTTTGCTTTATATTTTCTTGATGATTTCTTTGGAAAGTGGGTGCATGCTCGGGGCACATTTTGTCTTAGGGTTTGAATATTGATATTTAAATCAGAAATATTTAAGGGAGGAGTGAGGGGTCAATTCCTATTAATTCTTCATCTCATGGCAATTTATCCAAGGTTAATCTAAATGCAGGTCTAAATGACAAGCTTTCGAGCAAATTTTCTAGTAATTAAATTCGACATTTAGACTAATAAAGCTGTTTATAATTAGATGTCGATTAAAGATAACAGTTAATGATGCTTCAAAGACATTTAAATGCTCCATGACATTTGTAATTTCCATTCTACATTAAAGATTATTCAATTAAAGTCACTGACATTTAAAATGCGTTTCATCCACCTACATTCAAGAACAGATTTTTTGTCTTCAATTCTTGTTATTTCTATTCCATTCTTCTTATCATCATGCTCATGATAAAAATGAAACGATCTTAATTTGAATGAAATTGAAAGGAGAATGGAAATGCCTTTAAGCAATAAAACGAAAGGGAAGCTCCTGCAATTGTAACAGAAAAGAGAAAATAAGCATTATTTAAGATCAAAATATGTGTAGAGAAAGTCTTATGAATCGAAATAGGTCCATGTATTTGAGGAGAATAAGGAAGAGAGGAAAGGAATTTTTAGCGCATTTTTGCAAAAAATGACGCTTATAGTTTCACTTTGTTCGGCTGGCTGGCTGGCTGGCTGTATGAGCTCTGAGATCTCAGAAACCAGACATAGTTAAGAGTTCTGTTATGATGAATTATCTTTCTACTATCGAGTTATTCCGGCATCGCTTATTAAAAAATCGTTAAACGATCTACTATTCCTGTAATCAACGATTTAACATTATATAAGGAAAAAAATTGTTGAAAACCCCTCGATAAAAATTTGAATTTTTTTTGACTGTTGGAATTTAAAAATTTTTTGACCGTTATTTTTGGTCGAAATTTTTTTCTTTCTTTTTGAAAGGTTTTGTATTTATCATCATGAAAACAGACTTTTCATGCATAGAGCATGCTAGAAAGACGGAATTTAATGGATTCTGTTATTATTATACAGTTTTTTTTCATAAAAATTGTATTTTCTTGCAGGATTTTTTTGATGATAAAAGAAGAATCAAGGGATTTTGTAATTAAAAGCAGTTTCTATTTAATCGATTTCTGATCGCTGGGACAAAAATGCGCTTAAGTCCCTCGATTAACAACACGAGGACTTTGAACATTTTTTTATGTAAATAAAGACATGAAGGCTGTCACAGAAAATGTTGAAATGTTTCGGAACTTTTTTTTGCTACTGCTGCCTCTATTGATTGAGCCTATACCGCAATTTTTTCTATTTTTTTCCTTTGACGTTTTCCTTCCGTTCTTTACTATTTGTGCCATTTTTCGCACTCATGGTAACATTGAAGTGTAATTTATGTAAATAAGGAATAAGTTGGGGTATTTTGTAGGCTTTCTCAAAATCCCGATCCCGATTGATTTTCGGGATCGGGATCGGGATCGGGATTCCCCGGGATTTCCCGGGAAATCCCGAAAGATATTTTTGAAAAATTTATGTGGATTTTATATCCAATTTTAATATTTGAATGAAGGTAATTAATTTTTAAAAGTTTTTATTTTTTTGAACAACATATTATTGAAACAATTTTGTTATAATTGGTCTTTAATGGTTGAAAAAACTACAAAATTAAAAATTTAGTAAAATTATTTCTAAAGTTTCATTTTAATGTATGTTTTAGAAAGTATCATTAATTTATAGAATCGTTTTTAGATTATTATATATAGTCTTTAAAATAATATTTTTTTTTTAAATTAAGGTTTAATTTTAAAGTCAATTTTCGATTATTTTAACCCTGATAAAAACTTTTTTTCTAAGTTTCAAAAATATTTTTTTTTAAAAAAATAGATTTTTGCAAGATTTTTGCCAATTTTGGTTGATTTTCCAAATTTTTTAAAATTTTAACAAAATGAAGTATCAAATGACACTAAATTTTAATAAAATTTAAAGTGAATGTTTCTTTAAATACTCAGTTTAAAAAAAATTTAAAATTTTTTTCGAAAAAAAAGTTAAAAAAAAAAATATTTTACTATGCAAATGGTTAAAATCGGGATTTTCAATCCCGATCCCGAAAATTTTCGGGATCCCGGGATTTTTCGGGTTCGGGATTTCCCGGGATTTCCCGATCCCGATCCCGATAGCGAGAAAGCCTAGTATTTTGTTCAAGAGCTTTTCTATTAAAGAGGAATATTCTGAGAAAAAGCAGCAAAGTGGTAAATTTGAGCATCAAACAGTGTTCGACAGCTGAAATCACTTGAAATACTTATATTGGTAGTAAGGTTCTAGCTTAAAATGTTTAATTCTGCAAAAATAGACTTCCTTCCTATGTTACTTGCATTTTAATTGGTATTTACCAAAATATTCTAGTTCCTGCAAAATTTATTTAAAGAAAAGCAAAAATAATAAAAAATTTAAGCCCCAAATTTAATCTTGAAATCATCTCCCCTCTTACAATTTAAAGCTTTAAATTCCTCTCATAAAACTTCCACGACTAGCTTTAAATTTCCCTCATCTTTTACTTCCATCTCATTTTTATTCCAATTCCTCCCCGAAAATTTACGATTTGCAAGTTTTTTTTTTGTTTCAAGGTCTTTATGTAAATTAAATGGGAGTAAAAAAATATTCTTCTTTCCAGACGCACATACGTCCTATGGAAGGTTGTGTGGTTGAAAAAAATAAGTGAAGAAGAAATAATGAAAAATGCTGTAAAGAGCACAACCTATTGTATGTTGAGGTTTACCATGTCAAATTTGTAAAATTTATTCAATAAAGAAAGAGCTTATTTTTCATGCTGGAGGAAGTTTACGGTTGTGTGCTTGTTGGAAAGTTAAAAGTTTAATATTTTATGACAAATGGGGTTCAATTTTAGTCTGAAACTTAAATTGATGTGTATTGAAATGGTGCCTGATGTTCTATGAATTTATAGTGACAGAATTTTCATTTATTTTGTAGAAAAAGTTGATAAATGTTTAATTAGATTTTTAATTGAGCTTAAACCCGTATAGCACAGATCGGCGCGCCGTAAAAATTGCCGTTTCGTCGACGTGGCGGCGACCTGACGTTCGATAAAGTTCCACTTTTGTACTAAATGCGGCGAGCCAGAAAATTGGCGACGTGACGGCGACGCAGCGGTGCCGTTGTGCTATTCGGGAAAGTTTCCCAACTTTATTCAAAATTTCATTTAAAAATTCAGAGTTTTTTAATAATTTTTTTAACGTTTTAAAAATTCTCCTGAAATTAAATCTCCAGCAAATTATTTAAGAACTCAAAAAAATTGAAAAGTTCACGATTTTCAAAACCCAGCTAAACTAAAACTTTTTATGTAACTCGATGAAATTTTCCACTTCACAAAATAAAATTAACTTTATTACAAGTTATGATACTTGTAATAACAAGTTTTCTTACTAAATTCAACAAAAAGAAAATGAAAACTTTTTCCGAATCATCCTTCCTCTTCTTCCAAGTAATAGCGAGATGTTTCGAAAATTGCGCTTATTAAATTTTACAAAGTAGTTACGAGCCAAATTAAATTAACTTAATAATTACTTGATTCCACAAGATTCACTATTGAGATGAAAATTATCATAATTATTGTAATTTGTGTTGAATCATTTCTTTTTTTGCCTATCAAATTAAATTTACTCACTTTAATAAAAATTAATGCGATTAATTTGTAAACGAGTGAATAGAATGAAAAACAATGAAAAAGCTATCATAGCTCGTTTAATTTAATGGTGAAAAAGCAATGTGGAAGGGCTGATAAGGATGTTATGGGATCTGAATTTTGATGTAGGAATGTGATTTGATACCTTTAATGATTATTTTAATGAGTTTTTAAATTTTTTATAATTTTAATTTGATTTTGGAGGTGTTAGGTAGGATTTTTTGAAATGGAGTTGGTGGTCTCGATATCAAGAATTTTCAGAAAAGTAGCCAAAAATTTTTTATGGGGGGGGGTCCAAAATTTTTTTGCATTTATGAATATACTAAATTTTTCCACATAAAACCCCGACAAAATGAAAAAATTTATCCACCCCCAGACTCCCTTGGACCCTCAGGTAGCTACGCCCCTAAAGGATTTCTTAAAAATTTTACCCTTTTTTGTGGCTCAAAAGTATAGTTTTGAAATGAATTCAAACTCGAAGAAAATTTTAGCTTAAACTGTAATCTATTTAGAAGCTAATATGAATTTATTGTCATACTCACATACCTCATATCCATAAAATATTGCTCTACTCCTTGACAACAGAGCAATCCACGCTCAAAGTGGATTCCTAATAATAATTAAACATTGATAAATTGTCTGTCTCTAAACTCAGATACAAAACCATGTATCTAGCATAATACATCCCATATATCTAAGTTTTACGATATAACTATACAATGTGGGTTTCATGTTACAGCAATTTAATGATGTAGCTTAAAGTTTGAAGCTTATGAAAAACACGGAAATTTTATGTTAATATCATTATCTCACATTTTCGTGTTAATAATCGCAATTGCTACACATCACGGTTTTTGTGGTTTTGTTCATAACAATCGTGATGCGAAATCTATTAACATTGATTGATGAAATATTTCCGTCTCGTTCTTGCATGTGCCTTCTTCATCATTCTTCTTCCGATAATGCAAATAAAGAGATTTTCATGGGTTTTTGAATTTTCTATATACCTTAAATATATTCAAGCATGTGTATGTGTGTTGATTCTCTTTAAGGAAGAATGTGCCTAAAAAATTTCTACTTCTTTTCTCACTCCAACCCCTCACAAAATAAAAGTGCCGCATAGAAATAGAAACGAGAGAAAATGAAATAAGATCACAAAAAAAACGGATGCGAATGTATCAGCTATTTTCGAATTCAACATTCATCTCGTTAAATTTGCTTTTCGTGTCCTGGTTTTTCAACATCTCTTCTCTCTTATTCTCTTTATATTTCTGAATCAGAAATCGGCATAGACGATATAATATATAATATATAATATACACATAAAAAAGCAGTCAGACAAAAATTTATAGTACATACATATTTTTTTCCTCTAAATAGAAAAATATTCTTTCGTGCTTGTATTTGAGCAGTTTGTTTAGCTGATTTTGTATTCTATCAGTTGTGCGATTGTCCAGCAATGCGTATGATGAATTGTGAGCTCAACCATGTACGGCTCTTGCTCTTAAATGGTTTAACTTTAAAGGCTTTTCGTTTTGACCTTCAAGGAAAAATACCCCGGGTAGTAGTGGATGATAAAGAGTTAAAAGAATGTTGTTGAGTAAGTTCTTGTTGTAGGATTATTGACTAGGCATCTTAGCTTCAATATTATGGCAGTGTTAAGATTTTGATTACTTTTCATGTATTTAATTCCAAGTAACTTCAGAATACCCCAAAAAATTCGAAAATCCATTAATCCACACCCCTAAACAACTCATCAGTCACCTGCCGCTCGGGATATCTCTGACTTTTGTTTACACCTGCCGTATGTGGGTTGAATTGTTTATTTTATTCCTTTCCATTTCCATTCAGCTAGAATTTTTTTCCCACACATGATAATGCGTTTCTTTTCCTCAGAGATGGAAATCTACCCCGCCTAACTTTTCATTCGCCTAGCATTGTATTATTATTATCATCGTTTTGAAATTGATGCTGAGGATATGATATGGAATCAGAAGAGCAAATAAACACTCCGAGTTTGTATTGAGAATGAGAGGAAATAAGAAGTAAAAAGCGAAGGAAAAAGAAGTTTAAGAAATTGTATAAATATTTTCCTAAAAAATTCACATCGATTTCATGTCGAGCGTAAGGAAGAAATAAGGAAAAAATAATTCGCAATTCATGAAGAATGAAAAGAATCTTAAAAGAAACGGAAATGAAGAATCTTAAATTGCCTACTTGACATTAAATACAAGTTTAAAGAGTATATTGACTTCAATCAAGCTCAATGGAAGTTAATAAACTTGGTTTTTTAAGAATTTTAATATCATAAGTGGATCATTTGACATGTTTTTTTTCTGTTTCCACTGTGTGCTTCATATGAACTTGATACACAATATTACATTACATTCGCAACGAATAACGAAAGAATTATTTTTATTTCATGACCTCGATTTTTTCAAATAAATTTCGGACTTTTATTTCAAACAGAATGTACACAGTCAGTGAGTTTATATGATATAAAATATTTTTATGGCCTTCCAGTGGACAAACATACTCTAATACATTACACTGAAAAAAAAAAAGTTTATTTGCCGAAACAGAAGTGAAGCAAGAAGACTGCATGGGTCATAATGGAATGATAAGAGCGACTTTTTGTTGTTTATAGGTGTGAAGCGATTCTGACAAGAATTTTTAATTTGGTGTTTGAAGAACTTGTTGGCTTAAAAATTTCCCTAAGTGAAACTTAAATCCGCTGTATTTTCAGCATTTTATATTTGATCCTGGAACTGCATTAAATTCTAAGTCAAATTTTCATAAACATTCACACAGAGAACAAAGGATTTTTCAGAAATCGAAAGCTACATCCTTAGTCAAAATGAGACAATGTGCTCAAAAATTCCTTTCCACTCAACCACGTCCTCAAAAACTGCAAGCAAAAATGTTAAAGAAAAATGACCACAACAGGAGCTTATTTTACCTTTAATGCACTTCAACATGCTAGCATAAATGAAGTTCAATTAAAACTTTTGTGGCATGAAATTTATTATTTCACATAAAAATTGATGCAAGTTTTTTTTATTGACTTACTTACTGCTCTGTCTCACTCATATTTTTTAAAGCACACGGGAACGAGAAAAAAATAACTTTGATGTTGACTCTCTATAAAATAAACTGAATGTGCAGTTTTCACACAGTCAGCAAGTCAGTCGCAGTTGTTTAAAGAAGATACTTCGATGAAGAGAAAAAAAAAATATCTTTAAGGGCGCCAGGTTGATGTGCCGTCTCATGGTATCGATATTATGATATGAAGCTTAAAAAATGTTTGAAGGAGGAAAAAATCTATAAAATTGTGACATAATTCTGACATTTTTTAAAATGAACGTAAACAGTAGAAAAATTGTTCTCTCGAGAGTGGAAATTATATTAAATTAAATAATGCAATAAAAAAGACGGGAATGCGATCGAGAGATTGAGTCAAACGAGTAGTAAATACTCTTTTAAAAATGATGAAAAATGCTAGGGCGGTAAAGTATTTAATAGAGGAAAATTTAGTATGTCATAAAATGTTTTTTAATGCGCATTTTTTCATGTTACAAATTTTTCATGATTTTTTTTTCTTCTGTTGCTCGAAAACGAACACAAATTTGTATATAGGTAAATTGTTAAATTTATGGATGACAGCATTTTAGGTTCAATAGGTTGTGTTTCTAGTTTCTAAAGTGATTTTTAATAAACATCATCAGCTTGTAAATCTTCGATTTATTAAACTGTAAAAATAATTTAAAAATTCCTTAGGGCCATTTTCTTATCATTTTCATCAAAAATTTGTAATTTGTCCCTAAAAATTGGACGTGATAAGTGAACAACCCCTTATTATCTCCTGAAGTCCTGTTTAGCATTATTCAAACGACCTTTATAATTTTCACATAAAACCCCAAAATTTGACCAATCTATCAATTATTTCAGAGGGCGAAGCCGTTCGATTTTTAGCCGGCTAAAGTCGGCTAAAGCCGACTAATTTTAGCCGGCTTTAGCCGACTAAAGAATAACGGTCAAATTTCAAAAAAAAAGTTTAGCCGGCTTTAGCCGGCTAAAGCCATGTTTAGCCGGCTAAAGCCGACTAAAGACGGCTAAAGAGAAAATTTTCCTCTTATGAAACGTAATGAAATGTTATTAAACATTTTATCATTTGTTAAATTTTTAATATGATTTATCCTTAACATAATATAAAAATCAGTTGAAAATCGGAATAATATAAATAATTTGGATTAAAAACTTAATGGAAAAGCGATTTTCGCATCCATTTTCTTATTTGTGATGAAAAATTCCTCGGAAAAGCGAATTTTCGCATCGATTTTCTTATTTGTGATGAAAAATCACTCGGAAAAGCGAATTTTCGCATCGATTTTCTTATTTGTGATGAAAAATCACTCGGAAAAGCGAATTTTCGCATCGATTTTCTTATTTGTGATGAAAAATCACTCGGAAAAGCGAATTTTCGCATCGATTTTCTTATTTGTGATGAAAAATCACTCGGAAAAGCGAATTTTCGCATCGATTTTCTTATTTGGGAAGAAAAATCCATCGGAAAAGTGAATTTTCGCATTGATTTTCTTATTTGGGATGAAAAATCCCTTGGAAAAGTGAATTTTCATATCGATTTTCTTATTAAAAATGAAAAACGCATCGGAAAAACAATTTTACATTTTACATTATCGTTTCTAATCTCATTACATTTCAGAAGTAAAAATTCATACTTTTAGCCGATTTTAGCCGGCTTTAGTCGGCTTTAGCCGCCTTTAGCCGGCTTTAGCCGGCTAAGAAAAAACGTGATTTTTTTTTAGCCGGCTTTAGCCGGCTAAAGTCATCTTTAGCCGACTAAAGCCGGCTAAAGACGGCTTCGCCCTCTGAATTATTTTAACCGTTGCAACCAACCCAGCATGTTTTATCATAAAAAATAACGCTTAAAATCCAAAAAATCCATTTTCTTCACGTTCGACAACAGAGAAAGGCCATTAAAAAGTTTATTTTTATAGCGTCTCATTTCTCATTTTTTATTTATTTCAAGGCATTAACACTTCGAAATTTCGGGATTAATCCTGAAAAATCCCTAAAAAATCCCGAAAAATCCCTAATTTCCTACAAAAATCCCGAAATCCCGAAAAATCCTGAAAAATCCCGAAAAATCCCGAAAAATCCTGAAAAATCCTGAAAAATCCCGAAAAATCCTGAAAAATCCCAGGAAATCTCAAAACAATAAATTGATTTAAAATGGAAAGAAAATCTTTTTTCTCGTAACTTTTTCATAATTAAAAGCATGAAAATGTTAAAAAATGATATTTCGATGAGTTTTTTATCATAAATAAGATAAAAAACCGAAGAATTTGGTATATTCTAGTGATTTTTCATCCGAACAAAGAAAATTTATGCGTAAAATCGCTCTTTCGACGAATTTTCCTTCCAAACTAAGAAAATCGATACCAAAAATCACTTTTACGCGGAATTTTTCATCCCAACCAAGCAAATCGATGCAAAAAATCTCTTTTCCGAGGAATTTTCCGTCCCAACTAAGAAAATCGATGCAAAAATTCGCTTTTCCAAAGAATTTTCCTTCCCGATTAAGAAAATCTATGCCAAAAATCACTTTTCTGAGGAAATTTTCATCCCAACTAAGAAAACCGATAACAAAAATCACTTTTTCGACGAACTTTTTATCCCAACTAAGAAAATCGATGTGAAAAATCGATTTTCCGAGGAATTTTTCATCCCATCTAAGAAAACCGATACCAAAAATCACTTTTCCGATGAATTTTTTATCCCATCTAAGAAAATCAATGTGAAAAATCACTTTTCGTAAGAATTTTCCTTCCCGATTAAAAAAATCTATGCCAAAAATCACTTTTCTGAGGAAATTTTCATCCCAACTAAGAAAACCGATAACAAAAATCACTTTTTCGATGAACTTTTTATCCCAACTAAGAAAATCGATGTGAAAAATCGATTTTCCGAGGAATTTTTCATCCTAACTAAGAAAACCGATACCAAAAATGACTTTTTCGAGAAATTTTTCATCCCATCTAAGAAAACCGATACCGAAAATCACTTTTCCGATGAATTTTTTATCCCAACTAAGAAAATCGATGTGAAAAATCGATTTTCCGAGGAATTTTTCATCCCATCTAAGAAAACCGATACCAAAAATCACTTTTCCGATGAATTTTTTATCCCATTTAAGAAAATCAATGTGAAAAATCACTTTTCGTAAGAATTTTCCTTCCCGATTAAGAAAATCTATGCCAAAACTCACTTTTCTGAGGAAATTTTCATCCCAACTAAGAAAACCGATAACAAAAATCACTTTTTCGATGAACTTTTTATCCCAACTAAGAAAATCGATGTGAAAAATCGATTTTCCGAGGAATTTTTCATCCTAACTAAGAAAACCGATACCAAAAATGACTTTTTCGAGAAATTTTTCATCCCATCTAAGAAAACCGATACCGAAAATCACTTTTCCGATGAATTTTTTATCCCATCTAAGAAAATCGATGTGAAAAATCGCTTTTCCGAAGAATTTTCCTTCCCGACTAAGAAAATTGACGTGAAAATTCGCTTTTCCGGGGAACTTTCCATCCCAACTAAGAAAATCGATGTGAAAAATCGCTTTTCCGAAGAATTTTCCTTCCCGACTAAGAAAATCGACGCAAAAATTCGCTTTTCCGAGTAATTTTTCATCCCAACTAAGAAAATCGATGAGAAAAATCGCGTTTCCAATGGGTTTTTCATCTCAAATAATAAAATGGAGCTTTTCCTTTAAATTTTTCACTTCAAATAGTTAATTAGTTGAGAAAATTTGCTTTTCTGAGATAATTTTTAACCTAAATACAAAAAATTTATGAGAAAAGTCACTTTTCCGAGTGATATTTCCCATAAAATATGTATTCCTTACTGCTAAAATTAAAAAAACTCATGTATGAATTATTTTAAAATTCATAAATTTTAATATAAAATTTTAAAGTTTCTAAAATTTTTTCAAAAATCCTTAAAAAATCCTGAAAAATCCCGAAAAATCCTGAAAAATCCTGAAGAATCCCGAAAAATCCTGAAAAATCCCGAAAAATCCTGAAAAATCCCGAATTTACTACAAAAATCCCGAAAATCCCTAAAAATCCCGTGGGAAAAAAAGAGTGATAACGCCTTGATTTATTTTTATTCAATCTCTCTTTCTCACTTTCTTGTTAAATAATTTTCATGAAGATCCCTAACGGGCGCACAGAATAAAACATAATTAAATTTCATTCTTGAAAATTTTTCTCGTTTTGTTTCTTAGTCAAAGTTTGTGTTGTGTGGGGGTGTTTGAAAATGATGAAAAGTTGGATATGGTGTCCTAATTTTTAATTTACATTTTCTAATGAAATTTGTATGCAAATTTTCTCTGTATTCATATCAATAATTTTTAAAAGAAGTGGTAACATTACTAGTAAACAAACCCCGACAGCAGCAAAAAAAAACATTCGCGATAGAAATTTGATACTTGATGGAGAAATGAGGAAAAAACAATAAATAATGAAATCTTTTGGAATTTTGATTATTTTGATGCAAAAAAAAAAATGAACAAAATTTGAGTTTGTTGACACTTTGTTTCTTAATTCCGACGCATGTCCAACGGCCA
Organism: Chironomus striatipennis; assembly: GCA_026123125.1. Classification (NCBI taxonomy): domain Eukaryota; kingdom Metazoa; phylum Arthropoda; class Insecta; order Diptera; family Chironomidae; genus Chironomus; species Chironomus striatipennis. The sequence continues at coordinate 40,527,427 of CM047393.1, read as the reverse complement.
TCGAAAATTACTTGGCAACAAAATTTGACAGCAATTTGGGTTTACATTGTGACAAACACAAATCATCAGATTTGATATTTTGTGGTTACTCATGAATCACAATTCAGTAATTCCATTAGAGACTAAGCTTATTGAAATTCCTCATCAAAACTTCTCAGACATCAAATTCAATTAAATAGCAATTTCAAACCAAAATTAAGTTTCTGAATACCATCAAATATCTAATCATGCTTGCATTCTGATGAAAATTCCATTTCTACATAAATGTCTGTGAAATACAAAATATTGATCTTAAAAAGTTCCACATGCAATCTTTCCCGTTGGAATTTTTCTCGTTCATTTATTTGTAGCTTATAAGAATATACAAGAGTACTTTCGGGAATTGAAAATGTTTTAAAGCTATAAATTGCTATTACAAAGTAGATTGTGATTCTGTTGGGAAAATTTTGTCAGATTTTTAGGGTTTTATATTGTTTGAGTTCTGAAAGCATAAGGTCTAGTCAGATTAAGGTCTTGTAAGCTAACCTACTCTCTTAATCTTTAATGCTAGACTTCAACACAAACCTCTAAATTCTCATCAAAAATCCTTTTGCATGGTTGCCAAATTGCATCAATTTAATCTCAATCTCCCCTAAGGGGCCACTAGCATCACCAGAAGCAGCACAAACATAAATGTTGTTATTTAAAAATGTGAGAAAAAAAATTGAAATAAAAATTTTCTATAATCTCTTCCCATAATCACAAGTAATTTTCATTTGAACAACAAACAGCAGCTCGAGTAGCATCAATGTGTAGCAGATGTGAAAGATTCGATGCAATGTGCGCCAAATGAGATGAGGAGGAAATAAAATAATTTTTATTATATATATTTTGTGTATACATAATTATTAAATTTAGTATTAATGATCATCAACATGAAAATAACTCCCTTGAGGGTTTTTTTATCAATGAGCTACTGATGCTGCTGCACTTGTATGCACACACAAAATAAAATAAAAAAAAATATTTAATTATTTTCTCATGTTGTCAGATGAGAATGTATGTCATTGATGTCATCGCCATATTGCCAAAAAAGCAACATTTTTGGTTTATAAAAAATTTTTTATTGTTGATGAGAAACGTTTATTATGTGATAGAAATGACGATGTTGATGATGACAACGATGAAATGCACACATAGTGATGATGCTATGCTTTTGACCAGCTATTGAATATGTTGACAATAACTGATGAATAAAAATGAACAGTTTACTAATAAACCAAATTATTTATCTAAACATGAGCATACAAGTTGCGTTTTTTTTTTTGGAAAGTTTATTGGGGAAGTTAAGGGTTGAAGTGCCACATTTTTTGAAGGTTTTTGTGGTTGCATACTTACTTTTTTACTCAAATTGATTAAAATTTAGCATTTCTAAATTTTTTTAAATTTTTCTGTTAAAGTTTTTAAAGAAATTCAGCTTTAGCTTTCATGAAGAAAAACTTTTATTAAAAACTTTTAGTAAAAATTTAAATTTTTATTAAAAATTTTTAGTAAAAATTTAAATTTTTATTAAAAATTTTTAGTAGAGCATTTTCAAAAAATCTTTAAATTTACTCTAAAAAATTAATGTCAACTTCAATTTCTAAAGCCATCACTCGAATCACAAAAAAATCTGTCAAAATAAAAATTTTTTTTAAAAACACGACTTACATAGAAAGCCACGAACTTCCACGCCACCTTACAATAGCTTGGAGTACAAAAATAAAATTCTTCTTTTATAGATTACAGTTTTCTGTTTTAAACTATGGATGTTTCTAAATAAATATTATCCATATATTTTTATGAAGCATGTTCACTGACACATTATTCGAGACAAAGGTATTATAAAACCTTCTTCTGATTGGTTACAGTTTCTATTTTTCAAATTATAAAATTTTATATTTAATATGCATCTGATGAGTCGATTTCAGTGTATATGAAATTGCACTTTTGAGAAAAGTCTTGGATACGATAGGGGGGTTGTGGACGAGCTGTGCGGAACGAAACGAAGTGGAGCAAGCATCATGCGAAGCATAATGCGCAGCGGAGCGGAGTGGAGTGGAGCACAGCTCGTCCACAACCCCCCTACCCTATCCAAGACTTCTCTCAAAAGTGCAATTTCATATATATTGAAATGGTGAAAATGGTAAGAAAAAAATGTGAAAAAATTTAGTTTTTTCGTAAAATTTTTACTGTCTTTATTTATTTTTCGAGGTCGCGCGAAGCGCGACCTCGAAAAAAAATTTTTTAGGTCGAAAAATCAGTTTTTTGGCTTTTTGACCCCTTAAATGGCCTTAATAACAAAAAATTTCTGTATATTATTAATCTACTCATCGAGACGCACATTTTGGTACCAAAAACTTCTCAAAAAAGTTAGATGAAGATGGTAAACTCGAAAATTTCTCATAAAAAGTACTGTTCATACTCGAATGAAAAAATCATATATAACCTCAAAACCATGCAAAGCGCATAGCTATCCCCACCGGTTCAGTGCATGCCTGAAAAAATGACACCAAAGAACCTATCAAAATATATGAATCCCGAAGCTACAGCCCCAGTCACAAAAATGATGGTGTTTTCGAAACCATGTTTTTTGGACCGTGTGCATGGACAATATGTCCAAATAAACTGAAAGTTGTGTCATTCGACGCGTAATTCTATAGCGGTGATTTTAATATCAGGTTGTATTGGGTTTTATTGCGTAGATTTCGCAAAAAGTCCAAAAAACGTGTAAAAAAGGGCTTTCGTGAAATCAATAACTTACACGCTTTGCGTGGAAGTTAAAAAAAGTTTTTCAAAGCACTTGAAAAAGTTGAATGTCGTTTAAATGGGAAAAGAGAGCAATTTAGATATGGGTACGCTTTCTTGAAATGACAGAAAATATCAAGAACAAGAAATGATTGGCATTTTTATAAAGTCAAATGAAAAATTCAAAATTGATTTTTTTATATGAATAAAATTGATTGGAAAAAAATATTTTGATACTGTAAAATCCATTTCATCAGAATGAGTCTTTCTCAAGGTTATGAATAAAGTATATTTTGCATCTAAATTGATTCGAGATTCAGCTTTGAAAATTCATTTTTTTAAAAACTCAACAATCTGAATTTTTTTTAAATCTAAAAAAACTGACAGAATCAGTTCAAATTAAGTTGCACTCAAATTCAAACAAATCAACACACATGAAAAAAAATGAATAAATATATTTCGTCCTTCACAATCTCATGATAAATTCTCCATACATCCTAACTCAGTATGAAAATGTTATACTATCAGACATTTGAAATGAGATAGCAGTAAAAAAAGAAGCAGAGCACAAAATAATAATATTATAGAAAATATATACTGATCCACACGTTTATGAAAAAGAGATGATGCATCACAAAAATATATACATCAGAATGAGTGGATGGTGACATATTCTTTTCGAGTATAACACTAAATTCAAATGCAATCGTCATCTTCTGTAGAAATTTTCTAGTTTTTTTGTGTGTATATTTGTGTATTTATGGAAGCATGAATTTAGATATGTGTACCATCATGGCTTGGAAATTGTGAATGGGAATATTTTCAGTTAAGATTATTTCGATTATCGTGTGAGGAATGATAATATGACTAGAGGATTCTGAGGATTCTGTAGCATTATGGAAGTAAATGTGTATACATAAGAGATTTATTGTCTGGACCTGAGGATTTAGTTTGTGTGAATTGGAATTATTGATTGAGGATTCAATGTGCTGGGATGGATTTTTAAAGGTTAGTTGAGTTTTTTTAACAGAAAATATTGCAAATCGGATAGCATGGGCGATGGTTCGACTGCAATATGAGCTTCAGATTTTTTTTCTGATTTGCTAAAATTTTTCAAGGGAAAAATCTTTAAAATGTAAAAATTTTGATTTTTTTTTTCCAACATTTCAAAAATTTTGTGGATCCAAAAAATTCAATCTTTCCATCTACAAAATAATTGATAGTTTCAATAACAAAATTTTATTTTTTCAAAAAACAATTTACACAAAAATATAAAAAAATAATTATTTATTTTCAAAAAACATCCCAAAAATAATAATTGCTCATAAATCATAAATAAATGTAAGAAGAATTCTTCTTGCTAGCTCGTTAAGATGTCCAACATCTGATGCATGAGTTATAATATTTATGTTATATTATGCTGCTGATGCTCGAATAAAAAATGATTATGAAAATACAAATATTATTTTTCGAGATTGAATTCAACCACGTTTTACAATTGAATGAAATAGATACATACACTCATGCATGTATGCACACATTGAGAATAATATAAACTCTGTTTTTTGGTTGAATTAAGAGCAAGCAGAAAAATGAATGCGGCAGAAACATTTTTTTAGATTTTTTTCTTCATTTTCAGAGAGAAAAAAAAATAAAAATTAGAAAAAAAAAATTATAGCAAAAAAGAATTTCTATACCGTTTGATTCCTTTTATTTCTCAATTTTTTTTCACATAACTGTGAATGCATTCAGAATTTATAAAAAAAAATCTAAATCCCAATAGAGAGGAATCCTGCAGGAGCATTAAAATTGCATGCATGCATTCTGTTGTGTGCTTTTTATTTTATCTTTTTTTTTCTCTCTTTATCAAATTTACCAATCTCTGTGTACACAAAGAGAATTATCTGCTTCGATACTGAACAATACTTTTTTTAGCATTTTTTATTTTATGTGTGACAAGTTTTATTATTTTATGACTACTTTGTCCATTATGTATCTTGATGTCCTCTTCATAATATTTACTTAAATGAATGGTCTGATTCTCATATTTTAAGGAAAATCAAAGAGTTCCGATCAAGCCTTGTATTTTTCTATCAATCAAAAATGTAGGAAGATTCAATAAATTTTTCACCAAAATTCTTGACAAATTAAAATGCGTTCTTATCTGTCATTCTAAATTTTAAAACTTTTTACTAGAAATCTCAAAATCAAACGTTTGAGTGAATCTGCTGCGTGGTCAAAACGAAAAACTATTCACAAAATTCAAACAGCTGAAAGGATTAAAACTAAATATAAACCAGGACATTTGAAAAATTGGAAATCGAAACAAAACTTTGATAAGAATTTAATTTAAATTGTTAGAATATGGCAAATGAATTTTTGTTCGGTGGTTTTTACATCAGATTTGATGTTAGTTGAAATAAATTTTCCAAGAAATTTACTTTTGCATACTCATACAGATTTTAGGAAATTTTCAGTTAATTAAAATTTTGAATGAAATGAATTTTGTTTTCATAGAATATGAAAGAAATCTTCATGCAAAAATTTTGAAGAATTTTAAGAAATTCACATGCACAAAGTTCATTCAAAATATTTTCGAAATAAAGTCAAGCTATATTAAAACCCATTGTTGAATTTCTTCGAATGGTCTCAAACACAAGACCCCATCTATATTATAATGTTGCAATTCATTTTGTTTTTACCAAGATTTTACTCAGGTGATTTTACTAAAAATTTTTAATTTAAAATTTCTGTGTAAATATTGATAAATAAATACCAAAACTGACAACATTTTAAATTTGTGAATTTTCATTTTAATCCATAAATATTTAAAAAGTATAAAAGATGACATCCATGCATACTTCATATGTTAATTGAAATAAAATGTGCAACACAAAAGACAGAATAAATCCTTTCCATATAAGCAAACTTTTACATTTTAACAATACATCATTTTTTCCATAGAAAATGAAAGAAAAAAAAAAAACAAAAAACAAATATTTTTTCACAATGTTGTCATTTTACACAACAAGCACTCAATGTAATTGATTTGAATTCTTAAGAAAGAAAATAAAAATTTTATGCTCAAATTTACAAAACAATATCTACGTATTGTTGTACTTTATGTTTTACTGTTGGGAGTTTATTGCACATTTCAAGTAATTAAGTTGTTATAGTTGAATGTAAAAGATTTTTATGACGCATAATGTTGTCGTTTTGGGGAATTATTGCAGATTTCTTGATTGGTGGTTGGGGGATGATGTGGAGGAAAATATGATTAATTGGGTGCATAAAAAATTGAAATTTTTGTTAGATTTTAGGGATGAATTATTTTAATTTGCTGAATTCTTAGGAAGAAGCCTCCAGAAGATTTCACATAATCTTTCTTGAAGAAGCTACCGAAAAAATTCAAAATTGATTTCTGTCCAAATATTTCCTTTCACACACATACATCCCTCCAAACTGCGTCCCAACCCAGCCATTTTTATCTATTACTAGAGCATCTCCCATTGTTAACCAAACGAGTCACATGAATAATTCATAATGTGAATGAAAAAGAAGAAAATAATTTGTCTTTTATTCAAATATGAATGTCGTATTGACGTTCACATTTATATGGTGCATTTATCATCATCTAGCATAACAACAGATGATAAAATGTTTTATTTTATTTTTCTTATATTTTTTCTGTAAATATGAAAAATCATTTGGAAAATTGTTTTTGAAGTGAATTATTTGATACTACATGTTATTACTTTACAATAAGTTATTTTTGTGATGATGTACTTAAAATAGAGTAGTTTGAGATGCAATGAAGCATTTTTTGACTGTTCATACGTTTTTGAAACTAATTTAGAGCTCAGATCTGTTCCGTATAAAATTTTTGAAATTTGTTCCTGGTGCCGTATTTTTTCTTGAAAATTACTGTTATTCCCGTATTTTGGCCAAATTTTGAAAAATTCCCGTATTTTCCAAAAATTAGATGCTTACCCTAAAATTAAGTTATCAGGTAAATTTTTCGGGAATTTTAGAAATTAATTGAGGATTCATATATTTCAAATCTAGAATTAATATGAATTTTATAATATATAAATCACTTCTTCGAGTTAAATTACATAGAAACTTGTTGGAAACTCTACTTCCATAAATAAGCATAATAACAAAATTTAAACAAAATTTAATTTAAACAATTCTTAAGCTGAATATATAATCATACTTCATATCATCATTGTATCCTTTTACAAAAGCTCTGATGATGATAATGTTGAAAACTCTTGCATGTCTTCATGCTGCATCATATTACAAATCCATCCTACATGAATAAGTATAAGATTATCATTGAATATTAAGGAGCAACTTGCATAACAACATCGTTTGTCTTTTTTTAAAAAATAAGTACTGGAAAAAAATATTACTTAGCATGCAATGACTGTGACAGTTTTCAAATTAAATCCTTCAAAACTTGTCAAAAGCATTTAAACATTCATGCTGAAAAGAGCAAAGCAAAAGCTTTTAAAAAAAAGTTTCACTCTTTGTTGAAACAGCTTTCCAACTTTTTTTTTCAAAGGAGAAATTAAAATTTCTTTTTCCTGTTCTGTTTCCGCGTCATAAATCTCTCATTCTATTGACGTAACGTTACACATATTATGAAAGTAAGAGGAAAATTGTGTCAGAATTGATTATTATTCAATGTTATCGATCAAGCAGAAAGAGTGGAAAAATTTATAATAAATATTTTGTTGAAAGGCAAACTTAATGAAATATTGAACAAAATTCAATATTTGAATATCATGCTGAGGTATTAAAAGGTTCATTGTCCTGTGAAGCTTATTAAAGCATGAATTTTGCTTCGATGCATGTTATTGAGATAAAATTTAATGGAAATAAATTAAGGCAGTGATACAGCTGGAATTCTTGATGAGCTTTTAAATGTGAAGTGAATTTCTTGATGAAATTAAATTTATTCAATGTGAAATTTCTAAGGAATGCAATGAGATGTTGTTGAGGGACTAAAATGGTTCAAATTAAAGCTTTTAGGATACTGGGTGGGGAAGTGGAGAGAGGGGGTCATGGGAAAAGTGGAGTCAAAAAATCTGGTCGTCTAGGACCCTAGGATATCAGCTACTATAGTTGAAGCTATAAGCACAAAAAAATCCGTTCATAACTTCCATTCTTCATCACGTCCACACTCTTGCTTACTGAATTGTAAAGTAATAAGAATTTTTCATTCAAATAAATTCTATTTGCATTATTATGGAATTTTGGTTGTGTATTGTTAATGTTCTAAAAATGTTGAGAATCTTTAATCAGCTTTGGGCTATTGTGAAAATTTGATGCTTTTATACTTTCAAATAGATGTATACATATTTTATAAGAAATACCGAACAAAACAATATTGAAGTTTTACGGCATTCTAAGAATATTAAAATTACTCACAGATTTTGTTACAAAATTATGTAATCGTGTTATTGATATTTTAGTAAAAGTTTGTAATTCTATTTTCAGCTACAGATGAATGACGGTTCAAAGTTCATGCTCCAAAGAATTTATTGTAAAATATCTCAAGTTTAAAAGTCAAACCAAAAAAATGTTTTCAAATTTTCTAAAGACACAAATTCTTCCTCCTCTTTTAATTGATGATTTTTTTTCATAGACAGATTACAGAATATATGCTTAAAACAAATTATGATGTATACAATTTAGCTTATATTTTTTAGCTTAAATTAGTAGAGAAAAATCTATGAAAAAGTGTATCAGTTCCCGAAAGTCTAATGGTGAAGCTGTGACCCCGATTACAAAATTTTATGACCGAAAAAATCAGTTTTTTGGCTTTTTGACCCCTTTAATGGCCTTTAAATTGAAAAATTCCTGTAGATTATGAATCTACTCATCGAGACGCACATTTTGGTACCAAAAACTTCTCATAAAAGTGGTGGGAACATAGTGAACTCGAAAATGGGCATTTTGAGTGAAACCAATAACTTACACGCGATGCGTGGAAGTTAAAAACTTTAGGAAAAAGATAAAAATTTTGGAAAAAAACGACTAATTATGTTGTATATCGGTGGTTAGAGACCATTAGGACCAAAAAAAATTTTTCATAACTTCATCCTGCCATGCGTACCCAAAAAAACGAAAAATGGACCTTGTGGACACAGGTATGGACTAAATTGGCTGAAACTTGGCCTATACATTTTAGACATAAATACCCCGAAATGGTTTTTGAATTATTCAATTTGAGCTTAATACAAGCGAGAACGGTGCCAAAAATGGTCAATTTTGAGCGTTTTTTGGCCCTACTTTGACTGTTCAAAGGTCTATAAAGTTGTGCATATATCAAAAAGTTAGCTTCCATTCCCCCAATTGCTTATGTTGCCTGATCATATGGCAAAAGAATCAGTTCCCGAAAGTCTAATGGTGAAGCTGTGACCCCGATTACAAAATTTTATGACCGAAAAAATCAGTTTTTTGGCTTTTTGACCCCTTTAATGGCCTTTAAATTGAAAAATTCCTGTAGATTATGAATCTACTCATCGAGACGCACATTTTGGTACCAAAAACTTCTCATAAAAGTGGTGGGAACATAGTGAACTCGAAAATGGGCATTTTGAGTGAAACCAATAACTTACACGCGATGCGTGGAAGTTAAAATTGTTCTCAAATTTTCTAAAGACACAAATTCTTCTTCCTCTTTTAATTGATGAATTTTTTTTCTCGAACAAAACTTTTCACATTTTTCAATAAAAGTTTTTCTTTATTACCTTATCTTAAGCATATTTCAATTTAGCGACTCCACCTACGTGAAAAAAAAACATTTAAGAGTGGGATGGAAAATGATTTTTCGCTTTACATAAGAATTTAACTTTTTTTTTCATTTTTTGTTATCACGAAAAATGTACAGAAAATATTGCTTACGTTTACGTATTAAAAGTTTGCAGTTTTGCAGTATAACAATATAGCTAGTATACACCTATTTATTCGATAAAAGGAAGTTGTGAGAGTTTTGGAACTGAATAAAGAAATTGAACGCAGTTATTTTTGTGATGGAAAATTTTTGAAAATCATGGATTTTTTTTTTGTTGAAAAAAAAAATGATTTTTAAGGTTATAAAAATTTTCGTTCAATTTTTTACTTTGCACGAACGTATTTTTTCTATAAAATTTAATGGGGTCAAAATAATTTTTTCCTCGAGAAACCTTAAAAAAGAAAGTTTTCCTCGAAAAGGGGTCTGGACCGCCATGAATCCTCTCCTGCTGACATCCCTGTTAAGATCCTAGCAATGATAAATTTACTGTCAATTCTTTTGTACAATTTTAATTCCTTTTTACACCCTCATAATGCATCACTTACTCTAATGAAAATCATTAAAATCACTTCAAGTAATCAACAAAATAAATCTCTTTGATGACAAAGCAGACGCGTCTAGACAACAAGACAAAAATGCATTCAAATTGTACTTATTACACAATACAAAATGCATTAAAAAAAACTTTATTGTAATACATTTCAACCAAGGAAGTACATTGAAAAAAATTTACAAGTGGAAGTAGATTTTTTTTTATTCAATAATACATTTTCAACTTTTGCATAATGGAAAGGCAGTATACCAGGCAGACAGGCAGGAAAACATAAAAGTAGAGAAAAGCTGTTTATAAAAGTATGAAGCACAAAAAATCCAACAGGATATAAAAGTCGATTTAAAAAAAAGTTCATAAAATGTACGCGTCTTTCCATTTCCTTTTCAATTTTCATCCCCTTATTCTTTAACATCAGCATATAAAAGAAGTGATTCCTTTATTTATTCATGACACTTCCAAGACTGTCACTATGCAGTAAAAATCATAAAAAAATGTATGTTGGTTGCAGCGGGCCATAAAAAAGTTGTGAGGACTTGAAGTTGAAATGAATTAATGAACTTCATCATAAATAAAACATAAGTTGACTCTGTAATGTTTACGGTTGGTGACGGAAGAGCAGCAAAATACACAGCACAAAGAAAGAATTGCAATAAAAAAAATTTTTTTTTTGCCTTTAATGTCCATATTGTAACATGGATGGCAAAAAAAAACAGTCGTAACTTTTGCCACTTATCGTAGTGAGTGAAGTGAGATGAAAATTATGAAATGGCGCATTATTGAGGTATGATGGTGGGAAGGTATTATATGGAACAGTGCACAACAATGTTGTGTATTTATTATAATGATTTTCTGTCGAATTTACTCATTTGGGGATTTTTAGGAATTATTGTAGGTTGTATGTAGCCATGGAAGGACTTGAGCAATAAAAGCACAAACATAATGAATTTTCGTACTCAAATTTAAATAATTTGCAATTTAATTCTTCCTACAATTCAAAATTTAAGACATTCAAAAGGAACTATCATGAGTACAGAAACCCAAAAAACCCCAACCAACCAACCCGATATAACTCATCCTCAACAAGCCCCTCTTAAAAAACTCATTTTATCCCATAAACAAGCTACAAAGGCTGGCGTGGGACAAAAGAAAGCAATAATCCCATGATTGATATGAAGGCACTCAGAGTAAGACCAGAAATTGGATTTATTTGATGGTGTGTCGCAAACTTTTTTTAAGGCCTTCCATTCTGTCTTCATCATGTTCAATCTGATTTTGTTTCGAGAAACTTATTGAGTTAGAAGTTTTTTGATGGTATTTTTTTTTGGAGTGATGGTGATGTTGATGGAAAGGTATTAATAATTTTTCTTGATATATTGGATGAGCTTTAAGTGAAAGAGGATTGCTGTGGCTTTTAAAGAGAGATATGGTGGGTATTCATGGAGGCTTTGTTTGGATAATTCCTTGAAATTTGTGGAGCTTCTTATTTTTTTGGATTAGGATTTGTTCTTGAATGGAGCATTGGCACTTATTTTTATATGTTGCTGTATTAATTCAGAAAATTAAGTTATTAGTTGAAATTTTTTTTTCTCAATGAATTCCAAAAATTTAAGAAATTTATGCGACAAAGTAATTATCTCTTATTAGGAATTTAGATGAAGTAGAGCAGGGTGAAAATTAATTTTTTTTTTGTATGAAAAATTTCGGGGGGGGGGGAGTGTTTTTCAAATATTTTTTTCACGGAAAACCTTAGGAAAATAAAGAAATGTGAGGGGTGAACATTGATCCAGTTACTCTCTGGCTACGCCACTGTCTCAATCAATTCTCCATGTTTACAGCACAAATGACATCCTTTAATTAATAAACTTCTTTTTCCTCTCAACAAACCCACCAAAATCGATTTCACTTCAATAAATTCAGATTTAACTTTTCTTTTCTTTATAAAGAGTAGAAAATGACTTGTCTTAGTATGCCAAAATATCTGCTCATTCACTGGCTTTTAAAGACAATCTTTACGTCCCTTGTCATGCAGCGTAATCCTTAATTAAAACTTGAAGGAAATTTTTTTCTTTCTCTTCTTTTGTCTTCTTTTTCTTCCTTTCGCATCGAAAATTTGATAAATTGGGATTACAGTCGCTTCTGATTCTCTTATTTTTTTTCTCCTTCTTCTCTATCTGCATCACTCTGGGTAATATCTGTTGAAGGACTAATACGAATGCTGTATTTCAATCAGTAACAAATTTCATGTTCGGAAATTTATTTTTTTTCTTGTACACAATGAAAATAAAGTTTTCAATACATGCTGAAAAACATTGTTTTTCTTTTCAATGCGATGACTTAAATTGAATGAAATGTAGCAATTTTATCCATTGATGTATGTTGAATGTAGAATGAAATTCTTGATAATCCTTTTATTCGTAAAAGTGGATGTGAATTGTGTTATAGGTTAGGTTAGTTAACTCGAAAGTTTTTAGTTCAATTCCTTTTTTACGGAACTCTTGTCATTTTGAAACAAAAGCTCTAATTAGGGATCGTTCACTTAGCAAGTTACGCAAAAAACGACTTTTTAGACCCCCTCCTTCCAAAAAGCGAACGTACTAAGTGAACGGTCTCTTAGGAGAAATTTGTAAAATTTGTAATGTTAAAAAGTGGGGAAGGATCTAAAGTTTTATTACATTCCATATAAAATTTTTCAAAACCCCATACATAATTTTTTAAGTGCAGTGATCATTTTTATGGTAAAAGTCTTTTTTTATTAAGGATTGATATTTTGCAATATTTTGACACTGAAGATCCCAAAGAGGAGTTAAGGTTTTCTAAAAAAAAAATTAAGAAACTTTAATAATTAAATTTTAAAGCAAAAGTCCTGAAAAATTTTTTCAGAAAAATTCATATTCATAAAACATTAAAAAAGCAGACATATTTACATACATTCCAAAAATACCTCTAGCATTTTTTAAGAGGCAATCCCATATCGACCTTAATCTACAGAGAATATTCCATAAATAAATACATAAAATACATTATCTTCCGATGATTCTCTCACTTGGAATCTTCAAAAAAAATATCAATGCATCCAAAAGTACATACACATATCCGGAAAGCATTAAACTAATACTCCAGCCAGAAAAGTTTTTCCTATTACATATGAGAGCATGAGCATGTACATGCAGTTACTTATATGCACAACTTGTATTATTTTGCGCACTTTTTTTACTATCACTGAAAACTTTTTTTATTCCTCGTTCGTACTCATCGTCTCGTGTTCCCTTATTCCAGTAATTTACTTTCTTAACCTCAGGGAACATAACATTCTCCCATGCTCCATCTCTCGTTTGTTCTTATTTGATGACATTTATTTATTTTATTTTCTTCTCAGCTTCCTTTCTTGTTGTTATGTTTTCATCTTTTTTTTTTTTTGGGTGGAAAGAAGAATGTTTTCTTGTTCTTATTTAATATCTTCGTACCATTTTTGTGTAGTACGAATTTTTAAGAGCATTGAGAAAAACATGTGCAATAATAATCCTTTACTTCCTGTTCATTTATCTCATTCTTCCCTTTTTTGGAAATATTTTTAATTTTAGATATCTTAAATATTCTGTTGCTTTAGATTAAAATGCAAAAAGTCGGATGTTTGTTTGGGATTTGAATAAAAATTGCATATGCCTTGTTTTGCAATTTTTCTTTGGTAAATTGTTGTATGAGTTTTAAGATTTTTTTTATTGATTTCTTTAAAAAAATTTGCAACTATAATATGGCGAAAAATGGGAGTTCAAAAAATTTTTTAAGGATAAAATATCCACACCTTAAAGTTTCAGTGATAGGAAAAACATACAAAAGATTCAGAAAATCACAATTCTAAAATTCAAACCAATTTTCTTTAAGCTATATTTTTCCAGCAAAAACATGAAATCCAATTCTAGAAAATTACTTTTAAGCAAAAAAGTCATCCAAATTACAAAGATTTTTCGGCTCTAAATTCCTTTTGTAATTTTGTCCCCTTTTTTTCTTGTAAATATTCTATTGAGGTCAATCAATGCATAACACAATTGCCTTTGGCATGATATTCATTTTGTTATAGATGTAAAAAGATTTTTATTTTCATTCTCGCCATTTTAACCAAAATAAATATATGGATTTGTATTAATCTAGAGATTTATGCAAATTAATTCTGTATTAGAAAGAATTAAAGAATAATCTATGAGGATTTGAGGCTAGAAATAGAAATTGAGAAATTTTGTGTGAGGGGGATTGTTGGAGATAAATGGATTGTGTTAAAAATGTGATGAATTAATGAAATCTCTGGGGTGCTTTTAAATAAAGTGTCAAGTGATGATATGAAAATTGAATGAAAGAGTGCTGGTCAATCTTTTTTATGCCGCGGCATACCTAATGAGTAAGTCATAACCAAAACTGCACGCGGAACACGGCTCATGGTACTTATCAAAAAAAAATCAGTAAACTAGTGTGGCGCGGCACTTTTGTTGAAAATTGAAATAGAACAATAAAAAAAACTTTTTTTCCAGAATTAAATATTTTGATAATAAAAAACAAGTGTCACAAGTGTCGAGGAGTTAAACTAACTTCATTCCGCATTTCCCACTTGCAATGAAAAAAGTAAAACTTTCAATTGTTTTGTGACAACAGTTCTCAACAAATCCCACATGTTCTCTGTTTTATTACAGTTTAATGCGACTCCTCAGAATTGAGTTTTTGCATTTATATTTTGCAATGTCGCTTTGTGTTGTTTCCATGCTACTTAAGCAGATCATTAGCTAAAATTAATTTTTCCCCTTTTTATGATGCTTCTTTTCTTTCTTTTGCTTACTTATTTGGTACTGTTGTGTGTATATGATTATTCTGTGGAAGTCATAAGGGAGACATGTGATATTAATTAAATTCTATTTTCATTTCCGAGAAATAAACTTGTGAGTGAGTGAATGAATGAGTCACTTAATGTAATCTAGATGAGAATCTTTCGGCTGCTGAGTTAGTTGAGTGTATCTTTTAGGAGGATTTTGGATGGAATTTTGGGAATTTTTAGAAGTTTTGTCTTGTTTTATTTGAGGAATTTATTAAAATATTCATTTATAAATTATGGAATTGCCAGACATCCAGTCATCCTTGTTCACCGAATTTGGACAAAATATACCCCATAAACCAGACGGAATCTGATTAAATGCTATTAAATTCATAAAGATTTTTTGTGATTTACAAAAAGTCAAATTAAAGTCACAAATAAATACAAAAATCAATTCAATAACTTTTCAACTCACCACTGCCTTTAAATCAATTCCAAATTAACACAGACTAAAACTAAACCTAATTTACTTCAAGGACAATCCCAACAAAATCTTGTGAAGCATGAACATTTTTCCCTTCTTCTTCTTCATTTCCCCATTTTTTTGGTGCTGTATCAATTTAATAATCTGACCCGGAATGAAAATCTTCTTACCATGATTAATCATTGCCACATAATGAATGCATGAGCACGAACAGAACAAATTTAAAGGCTTAAAACGAACGAGATGAAAAAAAAAATATATATATTTTTCTGTGTCCTTTTTCGGAATTTCGCTTTCCATCCGCTTTCTGTTCATGCGGCTTTTTTTTTGTTATGATTTTTATGCCTCTTGCCAAACAAACAGCAGTAAATGAAAATTAGATGAGATGACAAACACTTTGTTGTAAGGAAAAGAAGAAGAAATAAAAATCGCAACCGCTATTCGCGTCTGAAATTTTTTTGATTACAGAGGTGGAGATGGTGAAGTTTTTGGATTCAGTTTGAATTATTTTTAATATTTTTTGTTGATTTGAAGTGTGCGTCTCAGTCAAATATAATTTTTATCCGGCATATGCAAAAGTACTCTTACCCAAGGCTATATAACTCCCAAAATAGTATACTGAAGTGTGATCAATGTTGAGTGAAGTATACAATATTTTAAGTAAAATTTAGTAAATGTGAGCAAAAATATTGCAAAAAGTAGTTGAGTAGAGTAAAGTGTAGTTGAGTGGAGTGAAGTGCAGTAAAAGTATAGTGAGTGTAGTAAAAGTGTAGTAGTAGTGTAGCAAGTGTAGTGATAGTATAGCAAGTGTAGTGATAGTATAGCAAGTGTAGTGATAGTGTAGCAAGTGTAGCGAATTAATTATACTTAATTTAATCATATTATACAGTGTTTAAATAGTCAAAACTATTATTTTTTGCTTTTTCATGTCTCTGAATACATGAAAAGATATTTTATGTAGCTTTTCTTTCAAATAAATCCATCCCTCGTAATGCTATCGAAGTTGGAAAATTTTGAACTTTTAGAATTATGATAAAATTGTATCAAAAATTTTGAAAAAAATTGTGTTGAAAATTTTTTGAGCTTTTTTAACATTTTTAACAATTTTAACAATTTTAACAATTTTGAAATAAATTTTCAGAAAAATAATGTATTTACTGGTATTTATGCCTAAACATAGCGTTTAACATAAAAAAGATCAAAATTTATTCCGATGCTTTTAAAACAACTAAAAATTTAACTGTAACCTTCATTGGAAGCAATGTTGATTTCGCAAATTTTTGCTCCTACTTTGCATGTCCTCCATATTTTTTTTTATTCAAACTTGAAAAAAGCAATTTGTGCAGCATAAAGCAGTAAAAAATGTACTTTATTTCAACTATTGAAATTTTACACTCAAATATTGAAATTTGTCCTCACGATTTTTGCATCCGAAATTCGGGAAAAAATTAATATTTTTACAGTATTCTCATTTGAAGAGGTTTTTATTCATCCTGAGCAGCTTATTTATGCTTTAAATTTAATTTATTTAATTTGTTTACACAAAAAAAAATTGAAATTCTTCATTGCCTACTATTGAAGTTTTGTACGAATTTCAAATTATTTTTTCTGTAAAAATTTCAATATTTGGAATGGTGTGGTTTTTTTTTCGTATAAGCAGTGCTTATTTATGCCTTAACTTAATTTAATTGGAAAGTAGACTGTACGAACAAAGTCAAAAAACCTTAACATGAGCCCAATGTTGAGTTTAAAGGTAATTTTTTCAAGTCTAAATTTTCAATATTTTTTACCCTAAATCTGTATTTTTTCAAAATTTTATCATTTAAAAAAATAAAATAAAATATTTAGGTATGTTAAAAATTTCTAAACTTGTCAATCAATCTATTTAAAATTATTGCATAATAATTTTTTATTTTTAAGAAAATTGAAAATGAGCATTTTAACCGACACCATTAATCTACCCTGGTAGCACAAGTCAGTTAATCGAAAATAAAAATCACCTCACGGCGACGTGAAGTTGACTTAAAGGCGAATATTTAGTCATAACAATAAATTCGTCGTAAGTTCTACCTCACGTCGCTGTGAGGTGGTTTTTTCTCTCAATTAAATTTTTCTCTTAAATTAAAATTGTTGTAAAATTTTATTCATTTTATATAGTAATCCCGATGCTAAAACTGTTCATTTTTACTATGCTTGTAATAATCATGATGATGCGCAATATATAAAGTGGGTGCGTAGCATTGGACCTACGGAATTATTCCGCAGAAGTTTTTTTTTAAATTTTTATTTTTTAAGAAATATTCCGCGGAATTTTTCCGCGATTATATTTTCGATATTTATTAAAAACTTCAAATATTTACCTATAATATTTCAGTAATCGTTAGTAATAATAAGTTATCAAGCACAAGACTTAAATTTTTAAATATAAATCTGGAGAAAGGGTTAAGCCTTTTGAACTGAAGATACAATAAAGATATTATCTGCAGATATTATCTGTATGGTGACAATTTTTTTTCACCTGCATGTAGATATTCAGAATCTATCTGTATGCAGATGAAAAAAAATCTGTCTGCTACATCTGCTCTAAATATCTGCTTTTTAACTCTAAATCACTGGGAGGTAACATTTCAAAGACACGAGTCAGTCTAACGATCTGATGCTCTCCTCAATTTACCTAATCAAGTATCTTCATAAAATCATCCAGATGTTAGTATATTCTACCAAAGCAAACATCCTTTTTGCCATAGACCTCGTAACAACTTAAAACTTTTAGCAAGGCGTATTCATTTAGAAAATTACCGGAAATTTTAGTAGTAAGAATAGTGTAGAGCTATGTCTTACGTCTAAATGTACAAAATATTATTTGGAAAATTTTTGCACTCTATGAAATTTTCAAAACTTTAATAAGTAGCACAAATTTTTTTAAAACAATTCTTAAATCATGTGCTGTAAATTAATACCTCCATTTTGAATATTATTGAATGAACATTCATAACAATATTAATAATTGGTCAACGATGTTGGTCTTCAGAAAATTTGAAAAATTGTATGTCAAATAAATTGAGATCTTGGAAAATGTTAATTTTCTTTCAAGAAATAATTCTAAATAGGTACTCCTAATTTTATCTTCATCAAATCATCAGTAATAATTCAAGATCTCATCGAGCTGTAAACACTGCAAAAACTCATTGGTTAAAATTAGAGATTTGATCAAAATTTGCAACACTCTATGGTCTGAGTTGGCAGCTTTATAATAACTATCAAGAATTGAAAATTAAATGCGGAATTATTCCGCGGAATATTTCTTAAAAAATAAAAATTAAAAAAAAACTTCTGCGGTATAAAATTCCGCAGCGGAAATTTTCCGTAGAATTTTTCCGCGGAATAATTCCGTAGGTCCAATGCTACTGAGCCATATAAAGTAATAATTTCCACAATTTAATGTTTAAAATTTGTTTTATAATGAGATTTAAATAGTATAGGAAAAAATTAGCATAGTGGAGCAAAGTGTAGTTAAAATTCGTAAAGTTTAGTTAAAAATAGTAAAGTGTAGTAAAAAAATGCAAAGTGTAGTAAAAAAGTGCAAAGTGTAGTAAAAAAGTGCAAAGTGTAGTAAAGTGTAGTGAAAAAGTGCAAAGTGTAGTAAAAACGTATAAAGTGTAGTAAAAAAATAGTAAAGTGTAGTAAAAAAATAGTAAAGTGTAGTAAAAAAATGCAAAGTGTAGTAAAGTGTAGTAAAAATGTTTTAAAAAGTAGTAAAAAATTAGTTAAAAAATCCAAAGTAATAGCATAGTGATATATAGTATAGTGAGTGCAGTTGAATGTCGGTAAAAGTACGCAAATCGGAATAAAAAAGTAGTTTTTTTAGGAAAAGTGCAGGGAGTTATTTGGCCTTGCTCTTACCTTCGACTTCTAACCCTTAAAAATCCTAAAATCACATTAAAGTCACTACATCTGATAAAAAAACGTAGACACATAGCACAGCAACCAGACAAATTGTCTCCAAATTTTCCAACTCTATTAAGATAAGAAGTAGACAAACACAAAGTGTGGCACAAACCATCAGCATAAAAAGGGGAGAAGAAAGATTTTTTTTTTCTCATTTTTATATTACTAGACAAACAAGAAGGCTCACTTTGTGTGTTTGCTACTTCAGCTTTCTTTTTTCAACCGTTTGCTGTGTGGTATGGAAAAGGAAACTATGGCCCAATAATATTTTATGGCATGAAAGTGTCAGAATTAATAACATTAGGCTCGGAAGAATTTTGACGACGGATATAAATTTGCATTAGCGAAGCGAAAGAGATGGAAAAAGAACGGAAATAAAATTTATGAAAAAATTGAATAAGGAGAAGATTGTCGTGACAAGTTTTGGTACTTTAAACTTTTTACTTTGTTGGTGAAAATGGTAAAAATTTTTGGCATGAGGATAAGATTTGGATTTAATGAGGCCGTTTTGTGGTTTTTTAAAAAAATTCATCATTTATGAAACGATCCTAATATTTTTCTAAAAAATTCTTTTTTTATCAAAAAAATTTAATAATAAGATCCAAAAATTTCATTTTGATGAAAAACAAACATTTCATTTTGTGCTTTATTTAACAGACAAAGAGTCTTATTGCCAAGGAAATTTAGCCTGCAGATCTTGATGCTTGCTGTTAAAAAAAAATATTGAGATGAAATACATATTTGCTACGCATGCAAACAATACAATTCACGGTACCAAACAGTGCAGATGAAATCAAGAAAAGCTTATGTCACATGACAATTGAGTTGCTTTTTTATTCTTATTATTTTTTCCATCTCCATTGACTCCTGTCATGTTGATTTAGTTCATTTATGTTTTTATTATATTGAAAATATATTTTTTTTTGTCATTCATTTCACTTTTCCTGAGTCTTGACTTTATCAAGAAGTGAACATCAGGAAAGCTTCTTTAAGTGAATTATTTTTGTCATTTTCATTGCTATTTATTGACTTTTCGTGATCTCTTTTGATTTTTTTTACTCTTGACGATGAAAATTGTTGTCTGGAGGAATCAAGCTGTTTTAATGCGACAGATGAGATGACAAAAAATAATTTAAATGGTTCTAGATTAAATACATCCTTGCATATTCTACAAACTGAAACTCAAACTTTAAATTTATAAAGAAAAAACTTTAACACTAAATTTTCTCTTCTTTTTCTTCCCATTACAGTTCCAGCACGTGTCATATGGGCGGCACAAGATCGTGATGTAGAATTACCATGCGACTTAACACCGCCATCTGTACATGATTCTGTAAAATTAGTATTATGGTTTAAGGATTCTGAGGGTATTCCCATGTACAGTTTAGATTCTAGAAATGGTGGAAGTTTAAAGGCTGCAACACATTCAGCACTTGCTGGCATTAGAGGTGAACGTGTTTTCTTTTCCGTAGCTGATAATCCAAAAGATTCGAGATTAAGGATTAAAGCTGTACAAAATGCAGATGGTGGAATTTATCGGTGTCGAGTTGACTACTTTAATTCACCGACACGAAATTTTCGAGTCAATTTGACGCTTGTTGGTAAGTCGGAATTAATTTTATTATTTTTTTGATGTTTACAGCGTCAAATTTCACTTTCTGATGGTGTTATATACATTTTCATCATCTCGAAACTAATTTAATTTTTTCCTTTAATGTTTCATTTCACTTAACGCGCCACAAGAATCTTTTAAGCATGAGCATGACGTCATTTGATATTAAAATTATTATTTTATTTTATTTTTTTTTATTCCATCAACAGCACAAGATTTGAATTTCAAATTTTTTAGTAATCAATTTCTCTCACTTTACTTTTTCATCACTAGAATCTCCTGAGGAGCCGCGCATATTTGATGCGCAAGGAAAGGAAGTGACAACAGTTGCGGGACCATTCAGAGAGGGTCACGAACTCTTTCTATCATGCTCTGTTACCGGAGGTAATTTTTGACTTTTTTTTTAGCATATTAAGAATTGTTAAGTTTGAAATTGAGGTGAAAAATTTTGAATTTATGGCAATGGC
Source organism: Chironomus striatipennis (assembly GCA_026123125.1). Taxonomy (NCBI): domain Eukaryota; kingdom Metazoa; phylum Arthropoda; class Insecta; order Diptera; family Chironomidae; genus Chironomus; species Chironomus striatipennis. The sequence continues at coordinate 40,505,994 of CM047393.1, read as the reverse complement.
AGCAATAAAATGAGAGTTTAAGTTTGAGCGTTATATTTGAAGCAATTAAGGCTAAGTTGACACTGAGACCTGCTCATTAATTTTGAAAGAAAATTGACTTTGTCAGGAATCGAACCTGTATATCTCTTCCTTATTTTTCAGTTATTAACCTTATCTGCATTTAAACCGAAAGTTCATACTCACTAACACACCACATACTAACAATCAATTCACAATTTTTTTCAAAACTGAGGAAATCAAGGTCATCAAGACAAAATACCAAAACTTCCTCCAAACTTCTCACATCCTGTGTTCCATAAAAGTGGAAATAACAAGAAGAAGAAACTAGAAATTTTTCTCAATTCCGTAAATTGTTGTTATTATTATTTTCATTTTCCGAAGGCTTTAAGTTATGTATTTGGCGTCAGCACGACGAAAAAGCTTTTTTTTCTCTCTCTCCTTTTCCTCATCTTTCTCGTTCAAATGTTGTTTTTCTTTCTTCATGCACGACTGTCAGTGCCAGATTATTAAAATTAATAAATAATAATGCACGTAATAGTGGAAGTAGCACTAGCAGCAAAGCTAAAGTGCATGGCAGGAAGAGAAAACGAAGCAATTTTCCTCCGATATTTTTCCTTCCTCAATTGCATTTTGAAATAAATTTTGCTGAGTATCGTTGCCGGCAATTTCTTTACCAACGTCATCTCTCTTCTCCATTCATATTAAAACGTGACTAAAGCATGCAAATGGGAAAGAAAAAAAAATTTAATAGAAAAACATTTTTCCACCTCTCACTCCTATCTAATGTTATGGAAAGCTGATGACTTACTATCGGATCGAATTCATATATGAAAATATATTCGAATCGTTTATGGAAATGACTCAATAAAATTTATCGAGAAAAATAAATGTACATTATGACGATGATGATGATGGTGGGTATGAGTTTGTGTGGCATTTTTATGTTTACTTACTCATTTATCCGTCCATTAATTAATATTAATTACATCTTTTCTATGGCCGCCAATGGATATTGTTTTTCTTTCTTCTTTGCTTTTGTCTTTTTGAGTTTCAATACTGTGTTATGGTGGAGACGGATGGGCAAAATTAAAACAATTTTATGCTAGGTTCAAAACCATATGTTTTTCTATAGAGGAAGTCAAAGTTTTAGCCAGAAATTTTTTCTAGGAGGGGTTCAAAAATTTTTTTGCATGAAAGTAAAATTTTAAGGGGGTTCAAATTTTTTTTCCTCGAAAACCCTAGCAAAATGAAAAAGTTTCCCCTCGAAATTTTTCTTAGATCCTCCCCTGACTACGCCCCTAGAGGAAATTAAAATGTGGTCGGACCCAATCCATCTCATACAAAACTCAATAACATTTAATTTAAAAAGTCCCACTTTGCCCATCACAATCACTTCTCCATCCATTTCACTAATTAGTATAGAATGCCCTAGTTCCACAACAGTAAAAATAAAAAAATTATGATGTTAGCGCCAATTATTCAATGATTTACAATTAACGCTAAAAAAAATAAAATAGCGTGATGCCTTCCGTCCCTCCCTTTTTATTATTGTACTGCAACAATGACTTAATGACATTACGTTTTTATTTTTCATATTTTTTCTTCTTCTTCTTTTTCACATCCTTTATGTCCCACTCAATATTTGTTTTTGACTTTTTTCGTATGTCTCTTGATGTTGGCGAGAGAAGAATAGAAAAATAATAAAAAGCTATAAAAATTGGTTTTAATCTTTCATCAATAATTTGCCTTTTGCCTAGCGCCACTTTTCTGCCAAGTCATTGGTTTAATTGAATGAAGCAAATATGAGAGGATGAAGGTTGAGTTGGATATTTTGAGGTTAGTTGATGAAGCGCATTTAGAGAGGATTATTGTAAAAACGGGGAAAGGAGAGATTTGAAAAAATAATTGGTAGCATTTTCAATGGAATTAAGCATGGATGCTTATCTTTTTCTCAGAAAAATCTTGACGTACCAGATCATATCCATACATCATTTGATAAAGTTCACATTTGAATGATAGCATATCAAGTTTCAGTCAGAAACACAGAATTTTCACGAAATAAACGTTTTTATCATCCACATATGGACAAACGTCAACCACATGAGCACGTTTTCTACGAAAAAAAGACACCAAAAAATATGAGTTCAGAAACAAAAAGAAAGAAAAAACATTTTTATGGCGGTGACGATGGTGATGATATTTTAGATGAGATACGATAGAAAATAAAAATCATGTATATGTTCATTTCCATAAGTTCTTAATCTCCCGCTAGTAAGAACAAAGAAGCATAATTTTTTATGTAAAAAGACTCTTTAATTCCACTTCCACTTGATCGCTTTACTCTCTTTCCTCATTTAATGTCTATTTATGTGACTCAGTTATTTTATTTTAACTCAAAATGTGAATTTTTTTCTATTTTATATTTTTCTTTAAAAATCGAGTCGAAAGAATTTTTTTCCAAATGTTTTTTAAAATGAAATGAAGAAGCAAAAAAGAATTTTCAGCAGATGTCCATGATCCATAAATAAATCCGATAGAGAGAATAAAAAAATAGAAGATAGAAAATGCCATTGACGAACGCATAGTTTTCTAAATATTTTCTTTTATGCACAACATTCATTTGCATGCTTGTATGTATGTGTGAGTGATGATATGCAAACGAGAATTTTAAATGAGATAAATAAAATAAATTAAATTGAAAATGTTAGAAATAGAGATGAAAGGTGAGGATTTAGGGTTCAATGAATCTACAAGTTTTTCGGTTGATGAGTCAGATGCAGTTGTTGAATTATTTGAAGTTTTGCTGTAGAGTTATAAAGCTTGTTTGTGAGAATTCTTCAAGTACTGTTTGAGGAAGGATACTTCTGATGTTTATTTTGAATTCTAAGAAATTTTCGATGAGCTTTTGGAGTTTCCTTCCAGGAAATAGGTTACATTACAAGAGCTTGTTGCTAACATGAGGAATGATTTAAAATATTAGAAATTCCAAGAGAAATACTGTTTAGTAACGAAATGATTGTAATTGGATGAGATCGGATTATTCTAATTTTAAGATCAGTAGCATAGCCAAAAATTTTTCCTAGTGAGAGTCCAAGTTTCTTTCTTAAAGGGGGGTCCATAATTTATTTTTTAAATAGAAGAAAAAAATTTTAAGGGGATATAAATGCTGCTTTCCTAAAAAACTCCAAAAATCAAAGAAATTTTTTCTTGAAGGAGTTCAGATTTTTTGAACCCTCCCCTGGCTACGCTTGGGCTACACCCCTGATGAAGATTCTTCAAAATTAATCAAAGGTTTATCGATAATATAAATTTAGATTTTCTCTTTGAAATTGGCTTCTAAGAATTTTAACTTCTAAGGTTTAAATGTTAATCAATTTTACTTCGATACATTTTGGTTCAGTTTGCATACAAAAATGTCTAAAATACTCAGCATATTTTCATAAGATCATACTTTTATCACATTTTCTTTTTTTGACAATTTTTCCACGAATCAATTTCCGGCTCATCAATATCAAATCACTTTCCTCCTCTTGATGCGGAAAAATCTGTGCTCAACATTTTTTCCGAAGCTATAAATTGAGAAAATAGATTTATAAAAATAAAACTTAAGAAATAAGGAGCTGGAGGAGAAGAAAAAGTGAGAAAACACGTGAAATATAAAAACACATTAAATAAGCCCATTAACATTTTCGAGCTAAATTAAAGTGAAAAATTTTTCTTTTCCTCTTTTCTTTATTGCCATGTATTCATTCCTATTTTATTCGGCCGTATTTTTAGATAAAGTATATTATACAATTCAAATTACTGTTGTTATAATGACTGCCTGTTTACATTACATTGAATGAATGAATGAATGTTGTGGGTTGGATTAGATAGTAAGTTGAGGAAGGTTATTTGCTAAATAGATATATTTTACTAAATGTGATGCTTGGAATTTTTATCGATGTTGATAATTTGTTTAATTTTGCGGAGGATTTTGGTAGATCAATGAAGGTTTAGTTCATCGACTTCATCATAGAGAATTATTGCTTGAATTAAACAAAATGTTCGCAAAATTTAAAATCATTGGAGGCTGTTCGTAGAATTCGTAACACACTGAGGGAGGGGAGGAGGAGTCTAAGATTTTGTAACATTTCCTATAAAGAGCTGTTCACTTATAACATATATAACATTTTTGAATCCTGAATAGATTTTTCACATTCCTGTCCTATTTGTTGCAAACTATAATTTTTGTCAATATCCTTCCCAATTTTCACCCCAATACTTTTCCATCAAAGAATTTAAAAACATTTTTTTAAAAGTTGCAACAATGCTTTTGAAACCTGACATGAAAAATTCCAACAAAATTATTTGAAAAATTTATTCTGTTCGGTTTTATGTCTTGATTTTTTCTACAGGAACTGAGATGCTAATATGCAAATACTTTTGTGCTATTTTTATGGAAAATGCTTGCGAAAAAAATTCAATTCTTTGTAAACTTTTAATATCGCGCATTTTTTTTCTTCTGAATTAATTTTGTGAAAAATGGAATCGATGAGAAAAAAAATCAAATAGTGAGCAACATCAAAAGGAAATAAAAAATGTGATGATTCAATTGTAAAATTCATCTCATTGAGAAAATCGTTTGAATTCTTCTTCAAAATTTATCGATGAGCAATAAAAATCCAACAAAGCGACGAATGAAGATGAAAATGAAAATTTTTTTATATATGTCAAAGGGAGTGTCAATTACATTGTTAGCATGTGATTAAGCACAAAATGTATGACTGATGCACATTGTTTGTCACAATCCGGAACAATCAATTTAATTTGAAATTTAAAGTAGAAAGAAAAAAAAATTTAAAGTGGATTTATGCAAAATTGCGGAAGTGAATAAAATAATGGAACAGAAAAAATGGAATTAAGAGCATAGAATTTTCCATTTTTTTCATTCCGTCTACCGGATTTTCGGATTTTCATAAGATAAACACAAAATTATCCAAGCAATTTATACACAAAATGTACACATTTTCCATCCATTTTTATTGCTGCTGCTGTTGCTGTTGCGCTCTTTTGTTCTCGCCATTCCGACATTTTTGAATTATTTCATTCTTCCTGTGTGCTCATTTCCTTTAATTTTTAATCAAGGCCAAATAACTCCCTGCACTTTTCCTAAAAAAACTACTTTTTTATTCCGATTTGCGTACTTTTACCGACATTCAACTGCACTCACTATACTATATATCACTATGCTATTACTTTGGATTTTTTAACTAATTTTTTACTACTTTTTAAAACATTTTTACTACACTTTACTACACTTTGCATTTTTTTACTACACTTTACTATTTTTTTACTACACTTTACTATTTTTTTACTACACTTTATACGTTTTTACTACACTTTGCACTTTTTCACTACACTTTACTACACTTTGCACTTTTTTACTACACTTTGCACTTTTTTACTACACTTTGCATTTTTTTACTACACTTTACTATTTTTAACTAAACTTTACGAATTTTAACTACACTTTGCTCCACTATGCTAATTTTTTCCTATACTATTTAAATCTCATTATAAAACAAATTTTAAACATTAAATTGTGGAAATTATTACTTTATATGGCTCAGTAGCATTGGACCTACGGAATTATTCCGCGGAAAAATTCTACGGAAAATTTCCGCTGCGGAATTTTATACCGCAGAAGTTTTTTTTTAATTTTTATTTTTTAAGAAATATTCCGCGGAATAATTCCGCATTTAATTTTCAATTCTTGATAGTTATTATAAAGCTGCCAACTCAGACCATAGAGTGTTGCAAATTTTGATCAAATCTCTAATTTTAACCAATGAGTTTTTGCAGTGTTTACAGCTCGATGAGATCTTGAATTATTACTGATGATTTGATGAAGATAAAATTAGGAGTACCTATTTAGAATTATTTCTTGAAAGAAAATTAACATTTTCCAAGATCTCAATTTATTTGACATACAATTTTTCAAATTTTCTGAAGACCAACATCGTTGACCAATTATTAATATTGTTATGAATGTTCATTCAATAATATTCAAAATGGAGGTATTAATTTACAGCACATGATTTAAGAATTGTTTTAAAAAAATTTGTGCTACTTATTAAAGTTTTGAAAATTTCATAGAGTGCAAAAATTTTCCAAATAATATTTTGTACATTTAGACGTAAGACATAGCTCTACACTATTCTTACTACTAAAATTTCCGGTAATTTTCTAAATGAATACGCCTTGCTAAAAGTTTTAAGTTGTTACGAGGTCTATGGCAAAAAGGATGTTTGCTTTGGTAGAATATACTAACATCTGGATGATTTTATGAAGATACTTGATTAGGTAAATTGAGGAGAGCATCAGATCGTTAGACTGACTCGTGTCTTTGAAATGTTACCTCCCAGTGATTTAGAGTTAAAAAGCAGATATTTAGAGCAGATGTAGCAGACAGATTTTTTTTCATCTGCATACAGATAGATTCTGAATATCTACATGCAGGTGAAAAAAAATTGTCACCATACAGATAATATCTGCAGATAATATCTTTATTGTATCTTCAGTTCAAAAGGCTTAACCCTTTCTCCAGATTTATATTTAAAAATTTAAGTCTTGTGCTTGATAACTTATTATTACTAACGATTACTGAAATATTATAGGTAAATATTTGAAGTTTTTAATAAATATCGAAAATATAATCGCGGAAAAATTCCGCGGAATATTTCTTAAAAAATAAAAATTTAAAAAAACTTCTGCGGAATAATTCCGTAGGTCCAATGCTACGCACCCACTTTATATATTGCGCATCATCATGATTATTACAAGCATAGTAAAAATGAACAGTTTTAGCATCGGGATTACTATATAAAATGAATAAAATTTTACAACAATTTTAATTTAAGAGAAAAATTTAATTGAGAGAAAAAACCACCTCACAGCGACGTGAGGTAGAACTTACGACGAATTTATTGTTATGACTAAATATTCGCCTTTAAGTCAACTTCACGTCGCCGTGAGGTGATTTTTATTTTCGATTAACTGACTTGTGCTACCAGGGTAGATTAATGGTGTCGGTTAAAATGCTCATTTTCAATTTTCTTAAAAATAAAAATTATTATGCAATAATTTTAAATAGATTGATTGACAAGTTTAGAAATTTTTAACATACCTAAATATTTTATTTTATTTTTTTAAATGATAAAATTTTGAAAAAATACAGATTTAGGGTAAAAAAATATTGAAAATTTAGACTTGAAAAAATTACCTTTAAACTCAACATTGGGCTCATGTTAAGGTTTTTTGACTTTGTTCGTACAGTCTACTTTCCAATTAAATTAAGTTAAGGCATAAATAAGCACTGCTTATACGAAAAAAAAACCACACCATTCCAAATATTGAAATTTTTACAGAAAAAATAATTTGAAATTCGTACAAAACTTCAATAGTAGGCAATGAAGAATTTCAATTTTTTTTTGTGTAAACAAATTAAATAAATTAAATTTAAAGCATAAATAAGCTGCTCAGGATGAATAAAAACCTCTTCAAATGAGAATACTGTAAAAATATTAATTTTTTCCCGAATTTCGGATGCAAAAATCGTGAGGACAAATTTCAATATTTGAGTGTAAAATTTCAATAGTTGAAATAAAGTACATTTTTTACTGCTTTATGCTGCACAAATTGCTTTTTTCAAGTTTGAATAAAAAAAAATATGGAGGACATGCAAAGTAGGAGCAAAAATTTGCGAAATCAACATTGCTTCCAATGAAGGTTACAGTTAAATTTTTAGTTGTTTTAAAAGCATCGGAATAAATTTTGATCTTTTTTATGTTAAACGCTATGTTTAGGCATAAATACCAGTAAATACATTATTTTTCTGAAAATTTATTTCAAAATTGTTAAAATTGTTAAAATTGTTAAAAATGTTAAAAAAGCTCAAAAAATTTTCAACACAATTTTTTTCAAAATTTTTGATACAATTTTATCATAATTCTAAAAGTTCAAAATTTTCCAACTTCGATAGCATTACGAGGGATGGATTTATTTGAAAGAAAAGCTACATAAAATATCTTTTCATGTATTCAGAGACATGAAAAAGCAAAAAATAATAGTTTTGACTATTTAAACACTGTATAATATGATTAAATTAAGTATAATTAATTCGCTACACTTGCTACACTATCACTACACTTGCTATACTATCACTACACTTGCTATACTATCACTACACTTGCTACACTACTACTACACTTTTACTACACTCACTATACTTTTACTGCACTTCACTCCACTCAACTACACTTTACTCTACTCAACTACTTTTTGCAATATTTTTGCTCACATTTACTAAATTTTACTTAAAATATTGTATACTTCACTCAACATTGATCACACTTCAGTATACTATTTTGGGAGTTATATAGCCTTGTTTTTAATAATAAAATAATATATTTAATCTTATTCAATTTTAGGTCGACCTGCACCAAAAGTAACGTGGTGGCGTGACAATGTTGAGCTGATATCCAGCACAAGTCATCCGTCCGCTGATGAAGGAGCATCGGCTGTTGTTAACCAACTATTTATTGGAACTGTAACGAGAGATTTTTATGGTACACGGCTTGAGTGTCGTGCTCAGGGCTCTAAATTACTACCGCCAGTCGTAAAAGAAATTACTGTACAAGTACATTGTGAGTATACTGTAAAAATTTACTTTTTTTGTACTTACTTACTTACATTCTTGCTCACATTAAATTTACTTTCATCTCGAAATGACTGGGATGTATATAAAATAGAAATAAAGGAATTGTCTTAAAAAATGAAAATGAAAATGAAAATGAGAAGAAATGTGTTAAAAAACAATGTGAAAATTCACATTGCAAGTTAAAGGAAATTATGTTGGTAAGGATATTGAACTAGGAGCGTATTTTGCTATGGGACTTGTGTGAGATTATTCATAAATGATGACAAAACAGGTTCAATATCACTTTATTTATCGAACCTAGCACTTATTCTTATATTTTGTTTTCGGGAGCGTAATCAAGGGGGTCTAGTCCCCCATTGACTAAATAATTCTTAATTTTGTCAGGGTATTTGGAATCAAAAAGTCATTTGAACCCTCTCGAAAAAATTTAATGGTTTCGCCCCTATTTTATTAAACTTTTTTCACAAATTTATTAATAAAATTTCAAAGTTTTTAATTTACCAGTTCGCTTTCTTCAGTACTACTTCAAAAAAAAAAAATTGAAAAAAAAACAATTATTTAATACATGAACAGGACCATAAGTACATCCCTTAAAGCTCCACTAGATAAAAAGATCTAGGATTTCAAACACTTTAATTTAAAACACCTTAAATCTCCAGCAGGGGCATAGCCAGGGGGGGGGGGTTGGGGGTTTTAACCCCCCCCCCCTTTTTGGAAAATTTCTTCAATTTGCTAGGGATTTTTGAGAAAAAAATCCCAAAACCCCCCCTAAATTTTTCGTTCCTTACAAAAAAATTTCCCCCTTCCCCCTCAAAAAATTTCTGGCTACGCCCCTGATCTCCAGCAATAACAAATAAAGCTTTGAGCTGGGATAGTTTTAATCTAAACAACAGTTCTATGTTTGCTTGTTTGTTGCACATTTTCTTCATTCCAACATCCAACCATAGGAGAACGGGACAAACAACAATAAAGAGAACTTTTTTAATTCATTTCCATTTTTTTGCTTACAATTGCTTTTATTTTATTACAATTTTTTTTTTCTCATCTGTTCTGTACTTTTTCTTCTCTTTTTAATTCTATCCTCCGATAATTCTGATGTTGCTGCTGCTGCTGTTGCTTATAGTGAAACCAATTAAAGTAAAAATTGTAACACCAAATGAATTGCTAACAGCTGGTCGTCCAACACCAATACGTTGCGAAACATGGGGCTCTTTTCCAGCAGCCAAAGTAACATGGCTGCTTGATGGTGAACCATTGAGACAAGCCGATGTTACTGTAAATAGTGAGGGTATAGATTCAAATTTAACATCAAGTATATTGACATTAAGGGTATCAGCTGAGAATGATGGAGCTGAATTGACATGTAGATCATCAAATCCTTGGTTCTCAAATGGAGCACTCGATGATAAAAGGAGAATAAGTGTTGCATGTAAGTCAATGATGAGATTTTCTTTTTTTTCGTCTTCTTCTTTTCATCCATTATCGTCGTCGTAATAAATTTCTCTTCTCATTCTCTCATTTTTATTTCCATATTTTCTTCTTTTCCTTATTTGATGTACTTAACTGCCGCAACTACTCATTGTATGTACTCAGATCCCCCAACGGTTTCAGTTCATCTTGCAAATGAGGATCCAAGTCGAAATATAACAAGAGCTGAGGGGCAAAATGTAACTTTAAAATGTCGAGCAGATGCTCGTCCTCCCGTGACATCATTTGGATGGTATAAAAATGTAAGTATCTTCCTTCCCTCTCCTCGACTTTAATACCCATTTTTATTCTCTCATTTTTTTGTCTTCTTCGAGTTTGACGCAATCATCATTTATGCAATTGTTGAAGCATGAGGAGTGAGGAAGGGATTTATTTGAATATTTTGAGCAATGACGCATTTTTTGAGCTTGGTCTAGGGGTTTTGAGGGTCTCAGTGGCACAAAATGGACTAAGACGTTTACTTTTAAATTTTGAACCTATCCAAGGGATAGGCCACAATAAGGGGGGTCGAGTTCAAAACTTACCCTCTTTTGAAAAAAAAACTACTTCAATTTGCTGGGGCTTTTGAAAAAAAAAGAATAAAACTTTTAATAATAAATTATTGACATTCAAACTGCAATCACTACCACCCCATAATTAGCTTACAAAAAGTCATGCTAACAATAACAGAAAAAGTGTATTGTAAAAACGATACAAAAAAATATAAGAAACATGATAAGCTTCTTAAGAGCTTTCTATGTTCTATACTCATTCCATCATTTCTTCTCCTTATTACTCAATGTTGAAAGCTTTTAAATCTCCATTTTTTTCTTCCCGTATTTCATTTCTTACATTTACTTCCTTGAGTTATAAGCATCAGTAAGAAAATAGAGAGGGGAAATGCTTTTTATTTAAATCTTAGTTTATTACTACGTTATAGCAGTTTTTCTCATCAAAGGCATCCTACTTACTTATTACATATAAATTGTACTATCGTAGTGATAAAGAGATAAAACAGAAGCAAAGACTAGGAAAAAAAGTCTTTTTTTTATAATTTGTCTTCCACTTCTTGGTAAAATTCATTCCGTCTCTAACCTAGTGCCATTTTACTGCAAATGTAGTTTGCATAATGGATTCAGTTTCTTTTGATTCATTTTTGTGCTCTTTTATTAAAATACATGGCATGAGATGTGAAGATTTATGGTGGAAATGCCATCAGGAAATGCGATTTAATTAACTTTTAAAATGTAAGATTTTTTTTCTACTGAAATGTGAGAAAGATATAGCAATGAATGAGCATGTCAAAGAGAGCATTAATGTTAATAAATGAGAGGAAAATGTATTCGTACGTAGAAAAAGTTGGAAGTAATATTTAAAGTGGTTCATAAAATTATGGAAATTACTTTTAATTTACATTTAATTTTTAAAAAGTCATTGAGGGGTCACGATGGTCGTCAGCAGACGGTTTTTTTGAGGAAAAATATTAAAAAGTTTTAAAACATTTTTTTGGGGAGTGGGGGGAGAGTACAGGGTTGAGTTTGATGGGTTTAAAAATAATTTTAAGATGGTTTACAAATGACGCTGATTATTTTTTTAAATACGCCATGTGTGTTTGAGATTACGTTGTATTGATACAATCAACAAAATTGGTATCCTATCATAAAAAATTTGCCTGACTATTCAAGATACCTCTTGCATACCTCTCCTGTGACCCTAAAAATAAATAAAAATCTACTGCATCCCCATTAGCCAGAGTATTATGTCAGAGTATATTCAAAAAATCCACCAACAACTCTGACACGAGAAGATACACAAAAATCATGAAAAAAATTTTTGATCAAAAAAGTTTCAAATATCTTCAATAAAATCACCAAATTGCTACATTCCAATTTCCCTTAAAAAAAGATTTTCATTTGTCTAATATTACTTGTCCCTCCATTCAAATTAGCTTTCAGATTATCCACAAACGAGCTCCCATTCAACAATATTAAATGACCTTTAAAATTAGCTTCTAAAGAAAAATTCTTTAAATTTTATTACCGACATTAAAAAAGTAAATCCATTTGCCAGTGCCGTTGAGAATGGTTCTCAAATTTTCAGAATATATACCACAATAATAACAATAACTGTAAGCTAACAAAAAGTAATTCAAGACTGTGTACATAAAGTACTTCAATTTCTTAAATTAACTTGTATCAAGAAATTTATTAGAATTTTTTTTTCTCTCTTGCCTTTTGCATCGACAAAGCAAAGCGCGAGAGAGCTACAAAAAGCAATAAAAAGAAGCAAGAAAAAATAATAATACATGAATTGATGCTTACAATCATAATTTTCATTTCTCTCAAATTTCATCATTGCGTAATGGCTTTTTTTTTTTTTTTGTTTCAACAATTTCACTGCTTTTTATCTTTCGGCATTATTACTCAGGAATTCACAAAATGTACATTAACGATTATATGAGATACAATTCCTAAAGGATTTTGAATGGGAAAGTTGGAATTAACTCTCAACATATTCCGGATATGTGGATGTGGTAAAATGAAGCATTTCAGCCATTTTCATACAATTAATGAGCTTTTTTACATGAATGATTTATTAAAGTTATTAACATAAGTGCTCATTTTATTGCATTGAGAAAGTTAAAGGGGGTGGTTTAAAGCTTTAAAGTAGTAAGATTTGGGGTTCATTAATGGAATGTATTATAAAAGCTAAATATTTGCATTATGGGAGAAACAGTTATTTTTTATGAAAATCCTCACCCAAACCAATACACATTAAGGATCGAATCCGACAACAGACACAAAAAAACAAAAAAAAATTGCAACAATGCCTTTAAAACTCCTTTACATCTTTTACAAAACAAAAAAGCCATTTCAAAATCATAATTGCGGATATATTCAAGTCCATTATCATTCCATTTCTTTGTTACTCACAAAAAGTTCTTCAAGTACTTACAACTTCTATTCAATGCTCTTAAAAAAAGTTTTTAATTTTCATCAACTCTTTTTTTGTGTATGTGTATGTATAGACATTTCAGCGTCGACAGCTAGCTACATATAGTGAATATATATTAAACTTCTGTTAATTTTTTTGATTACTTTTTTTCTCTCTTCTTCTTATTGTGTTTAAATTTTTTTTATTCATCCTTTATTGCTCCGTCTTGTAATAATGAAAAAAAAAGTGGATCTTTAAATGAAAGTCAGAAAGGCATGTAGAAGATGTTAAAAGAAATGAAATTATACAATGAAGGCAAAGCATAAGAATAATAAAATTGAGAGAAAAATAATTTAAGGAAGGTTGGGTATGGTAGGTTTTGGAGTTCATTTAGGGGATTAGGGCGCTAAAAATTTTGTTAGAATTTGGTTAGAAGGATGATATCTTGCGTTAAATGTATATTGTTTTTGATCAAAATTTTCGATAAAATAAAATTTTCATGAATGTATTCCGAAATCATAAGTAAATCGCCGTGCTACCAGCCCAAAAAGCAAGGTCCCTTTCCCTGATATATCATTGATGAACATTCACTGCAGACCTAAATAAAATATTTAATAGTAAATTGATCATTAATCTGTCATACCTAAATAGATACTTCAACATTTTCATACTTTCAGCATCTACCCCCTCTCACTATAAACATCCTTAAATGTGTGCTAGATAATTCAATAAACCCCCTAAAATAGACCTTCTTCCTATCATTAAATTAACCTTCCCCAAACAAATAGACAAAATATGGCTACAACTACCTTCATCATCCCCAATAAAACTTTTTCACTTCAAAAGAAGATGAGTAAGCAGACAAATAAGAGCAGTGAAAATGTGTATGATAACATAATAACAATGAAATGTAATTTTCTTTTGATATGATACATCTTCAAGCTGTTCATCGTTCCTCTTGTGTGTTTTGCCACTTCTGAGACAATGACTGAAATTGCTTTTTTTTCTCCTCTGCTTCATTCTTATTCATTCAATTCTTCCTGCCCTTTTTTCGTATTAGGATGAAATGAAATTATATTTGACTGGAAATTGAAGTTTTTTTTGCCTCTCTCTGCTGAATGTGCTTGTTATCAGAGGATATGTTAAGGTGTGAGGAAAGCAAATGATAATGGCTTGGTGATATGAAAATAGATACTTTACTAGAAAATGAGTTGCTTAATTTTGAGAATTTTAACCTTAGTTATTTGACTTATTTGTAGAAATATTAAGGATCGTATATTTTGGAGGTTTATCAACATGTCTGTAATATTGTTAAATAATGTATGATTTTATTTAAAATTTTATATGAAAATAAAAATAATCTGAATCAAATTTACCAACTAAAGTGAATTATATAACAAGAAAAATGACAAGACTCTTAATGCTATTTTAAATTCACGTCCTACATAGATAACAAATTACAGCCAATGTAAAAAAGTAACAAAAAAAAGTACGAAGAATATGCTTAATAAAGTAAATACCTCATTAATGTTTTTTTACTGCTCATTTTCTTTACTTTTATTACATTGAACAGAGGAAGTAAAAAGAGATGATTTTTAATATCCAAACCACATAATAAGTCTCTGAATTGACTGAGGAGAGCAAAAAATTTATTTGATGTAAAAAAAGTAAGAAAAGAAAAAGATTTCCTCTTTGATGTTTGTTACACGAAAAAGAAACATGATGAATAAAAGGAAAAAAGAAGATGGTCTTGTAAAGCTTTCAGCAATATAGAGTTAAATTGTGTACAGTAAAATTTTATGATGGTTTGCTGAGTTGAATATATTAAATTTTTCCATTTAATAATTTAATGGATTTGAATAACAACTATAGACGATTTTATGGTCTTTGAGAAAAATTTTCTCAATATTAATAGAAATTCATTGAAATGGGTATCAAATTTATCAAAATATTCTTTTCATAGACATACAACTCTTAAAATCAACCATAGACTCAGTTTTAGTATTTTTTTCCAAAAAATTATATCACAAAACAACCTAATCGATATAAATAACTCTAGTACTCAAAAAAGTACAAAAAACTCTAATTTTAGCCTCCTTTACACACGACTATCCCTTACCTTAATAGATCAATTCGTAAAAAAAATTCTAAAACCTTCTATCATTTCACTTACATTACTAATTTCACAAATGATTTATGGTTATCAAACTTACATTTCAAATTGAAAAGGATATCGAAAAGCATTAAAAAATAAGACGGAGATGATACTAAATTTTATTTACATATCTAAAGCCCATGACCCTCTTTAATATCAACTTTTGACATTTTCGATCGATTTTTTTCCGCTCTCAACCATTAAGTATTGAGATGAGATGAGGAATGAAAAAAAAAAAAAAAAAAATATTGAAGAGTGCCAACAAAAAAAAAGAGTGTACAGAATGAAAATAGAAATGTATGGATATTGTATATTGAGGATTGATGTTGTGGAAATTATGGTATGGAATAGGTATAAGTGATATATGCAAAATATAGCTATGGAAATAAATTTCAATTTGAATGAATCAAGTGGGATGAACAAAAAAAAATGTGAAAAGATAAATGAAAATTGAAAGAATAAATTTCAATACGGGATGGAAAAAAAACTATAAATACCATGACAGTAGTTGTTAATAGATAAATAGCATGAAGTACTAATCAATATTGAATCACAGTCAAAAGGTTTCTTTTACCTTAGAACGAGAACCTTCTTGGAACATTCGACTTGATAGCACACAATCTCAATGAATTTTTAAGGATTTTATTAGACTTAAGTGTGCTGTTAATACTTTGAGCTTTTCCACGTGCGTTATGTTGTGGGTAGCAAAAGGATTTGTGTCTTCTTATTTTTTAATCATCAATCATGTGATGAGGATAATGACTCTCTTTTATTTCTTTAATTCCTTTTTAACTTGAACTTGATCTTAAGTCTTTAAATTGGTGACTTTATTTGTTGAGTGATTTCTGGAATGTATGGAAGTGGATAATTTTTAAGGACAAAATACATGAATTATATAAATATATCTCGTAAGTGTTTGTCTAAATGGTATATGATTAACTGAAGTAAGTGGATGTGTAGTCATTTTTAGACTACACTAGTTGTAGCATAATAAATATTAAGCTAACCCTTCTACCACACAACCATTACCAAATATAGAAACCACATCTGATTCTACAAAATAAATATGAATAAGATGCAAAAATTATTGCAATCGATTATTAAACCAACAAAGGAGTCAATTACTAACGACGTCTATCAAAATCTTGGATTTTAGAAACCTCCTTCTCAGTTAGGGGTGGATCAGGGGGATCAGGGGACCAGGGGAGGATTCAAATGGTCTGAACCCCCTTTCGTCTTTATTTTGCTAGAGTTTTTGAGGAAAAGAACATTTGGACCATTCCTAAATTTTTTTCTCCAAACAAAAAAAATTTTGAACCCCCTAGAAAAAAATGTATGGCTATGTTGCTATCAGTCATAAAGTTTTCAATTCTAAAGTTTATTTTGTATTGAACTGTTGCATCGTTTTAGATTTACCCTCTCTCCCTCATTTAAAAATTGGACTTAATCAATTAATTGCCTTAAAGTCTCCTTAAAATACTCCGTAAAATATGTAGACAATCTAAAATGTTTGCAGCTTCATTTCCCATCAAATATTCAATTGTTTCATAAACATTTTCATAATTGTCAAACTTTGACGATGAATCTAACGAAAACTCTAACGTCTAAAATTAAACACACGCATTTCATTTCAATTAATTGTTGTTTGCTTTCTATCAGTGAGTCGCGCTGCTTTTGAAATGAATTTGTTAATTTCGTAGACAAACGGAAAAGAAGTAAAACTCGCTTGATTGTGAGCAAATAAAGAAAATTCAAAATGTTTATCTTTAATTCTTTAAAGTCATGACGATAATAAGCCATCAATCAAGCTCCAAGCTCCTACGTAAGAAAAAAAGCTCATTGTGAAAAGATGAACAAAATCCTTGACTCATTCTCATGGAAAATAAAAGTCATTGATTATACCAAACAACTGTGTTACTCAATTGTTTTATGTATTTTTTATTTTTATTTCATTTCTATTTCTATTTTACAGGGAATGAGAATGACAGGCGAAGATTCCGAGACACTTCACCTTACACTTCTCGAACGTGAAAGCACAGGCGCATACTTGTGTTCGGCATCAAATACAGAAGGTGAAACACGTAGCTCATCATTGTATCTTAAAGTACAATGTA
The DNA here is from genome assembly GCA_026123125.1 of Chironomus striatipennis. Classification (NCBI taxonomy): domain Eukaryota; kingdom Metazoa; phylum Arthropoda; class Insecta; order Diptera; family Chironomidae; genus Chironomus; species Chironomus striatipennis. The sequence continues at coordinate 40,488,623 of CM047393.1, read as the reverse complement.
AGTATATTCTCTCATTTTTTTAACCCCATTTTGTGCAGAGTCATTTTTAGTCTTCAATATATCAGCTACAAATTGGTTCATAAATTTCAATCGTTCAAAGATGTTTAAACGAGATGAAGAAGAAAAGCTTTGTTGTATAAAAAAATTTATTCTTTTTAAAGTGAAATTTTTTATGAAATGGATTTTCAATTTAGAATATTGAGAATCTTCTTTTAGGGTCTGAGGATGAAAACCTAATAAATGTTTTAGAAAGTTTTGTCTCGTTGAATTTAGGTTGTGCTATGAAATAATTGTCATAATTTAGAATTGAAGGACATGATATTGAAAAAATGAAAAAATCAGTTTTTTCGTTTAAATTAGTACAGCTGATTCAAATTTTAATAGGAACATAAATTTATAAAAAAATGCAAAAATATTCATCATCAACTTTAAATTACATTTCAATAACATACTGCAAAATGATTTCTAAAGGGATCTTCTGAGAATCATCACAAAATCGATTTCACGAAAAACTGAATGAGAATAAAAGAATGCGATTTATACTGAATGATTACACTTTTATAGCAAATTTATATCACATGCACTGCATTTTTTCAAATGGATTTTTCCTTTCAATTTTGTGCTGCTGCTATTTCTCTTTCACTATCTTTTCAATTTTCCACTTCTGTTTGATTTAGTGAGAAAAGGATTCTCGTTCATCTTGTATATATATTTCTTTTTTTTTCGATGAAATGATTCTCATCTTGATATTGATTACATGATTTTGTGTAGTAATAGAAATGGATTTTCATTCGTCTTTTTTTTCTTAAATCATCTAAATGTAAGTTGAATGTATAACAAGAAGGAGAATAGTGGAGTGAATGGGAAAAAATAAGGATTTAGAAGGAAATGATTTAAGAATTCATTTTGAAAATGAAAGAGATTTTTTTTTTTTGAGATTTAGATGAAATGACTCTTTACTTTGGATACTAATTGAAGGAAATTGTTTTTATTAATTTTTGTACTTGTTAAATTAGTTATAATAATTTTAAGTAGTATGAAAAATTGAAAACCAAAACAAATTAATACCAAAAACTTTATGAAAACTTTCTGAGAATCTTAACAGGGGTAAGGCCTCTCCCCCCACATATTTCCTTTTATTAGATACATATTACAGAATTTTTCCAGAGCTGAATTAAAAAAGCCGAAAAGCTGACCCCCCCCCTAGCTACTCCCCTAAATCCTAATAAAAAAATTGATTCTTCCTAAAAACTCATAATTGTTGATTCAACACTTCCAATCCTGATATTCGATCATAAAACCTTCAAACATATTTTAACACCACTCAAAACAAAGAAGTTTTCAAATAACTTTATTAAGAAGCATTAAGCTAGTTAGCAACAAACTTGTATGTTTGAACATTGAATGAGAGGAAAGCTCTTAATTTTTCACAGAATGTAGAAGAACAATTATGTAGATTACATAAGATACAACATTGTTTCGAGCAAACATTTGAGATGCAAGAGTAAATATGTAACAAAGCTGTTTAAAAATCAACATAAAGTGTTTAATGCTGCTGCAAAATATTTTATTTAAATCTTTTGTTATTCTTCGTGGGAAGAAAAATTTTATTTTGAGAGATTGAAATTTAATGTTGAATTTTACTGAGAAAAAAAAATATTTTTTTTGAAATTTTAGATGAGAATTTGATTTGTTCTGAAAATGTTGATAAATAAAAATTAATGAAAAAAAATATATATTTTTATGAGTTAGTTTGTATTTTGCACTCCAAATTTGAGCATTTTAAAAGCTTTGGGATAATAAATTGTTAAATTTCAAGTATTCAACTTATGAGCTACAATTTTCCCACAGAAACAAATATAATTTCATATTTTTACCTCAAAATATTTTGAAATTTCAAGAGTCATCGAAAAATGAATTGACTCTGCATTCAAACTAAAATGCACTTCCAAGATCCTCTTAAAATTGAAATTCTCAACATTTCATTCAATTCATGCAGAGTGCACTTTGAATTTTATATTGTTGTAAAAAATATTTGAACAAAAATTCAATACAATACAATATTGTGGTAAATAAAAAAATGAATAAATGGAAAATGAAGTAGATGCAGTCATAAAACCTCCTGCACACATGACTGAATTGATGGAAATAAAAATCTAATATACGAACATTTCAGCAAGAAACAAAAATGAAAAAAATCACGAAAAGAAAAAAAAACTTTTAAAGCTTCATTGCTCAATATGATTGAAATGCTTTCTCGTCCTTTCCTACGTAACTAACTAGATGGATAAATGAAAAGATTGGATGTTATTGTCAATGAACGAAGAGAAGAAAAGTTGCATTGTTAGAAAGTTTTTCATATGTGGCATTACTTACTATTATTTCATTATTATTCGTTCGCAAACTCAATTTCAAGTCGACAGAACTATCATCGTATTCATCTACTCCTGTGGTACTCAAACTTTTTTGTATCACGACACATTATTCAAGCAAAATTTGTTACGTGGACAATGATTGGACAATGAATGTTTAAAAGTGTAAAAATAGTTTTTTTAAGCAAAAAGTACCCTAATCTGAAAAATAAAATTCTATTCAAAAATATTTTCTAAATAAATTTTTTGGAAAATTTCAAGAAAATTTCTTACTACGCCCCTGACTTTAGTGTCGCAAAGTATTTTGAATCCTATAATAAACTGTAGGTCTATTGGATGTGATACAATAAATTTGATTTTAATTGAATTTTACTGCCTCCAGTTCAAAAAATTGGGTCCAACCCCCGATTCTTTTAAGTGTCACGGATCAAAGTTTGAAAACCACTGGCTCTACTCTTTAGTTTGATGTACTTGAGAATGAGTATGTTCTGTGTAAGTGTGTTTATGTTCGATTTGTAGATTGATACTTTTTCTTCGGAAAAGTAAATTTATTTGTACTAGAAATGTGGTCTGGTTTTGGATGCAGGAGTAGACCCGAGTAAAAAAAGAGTCAATGAAAAAAGAATTATTTCTTTGTGTATGATCTCGTAATTAACATGCACAACAGACTGTGCTTTAGAATATATCAAGAAAATTGTTGATGACCAAAAGATGATCAAAACTCGAAAATTATACAACACGCAAATATTCATTTAGCAGAGATAACAGTGTACCAGCAGAAAGCTTGCCATTGTATAATTTTTCTCTTTCACCACGAAAAAAATCTCAAAAAATACAAAAGAAAATAAAGAAACTCAGAAGAAGCTTACGTGCATCAATAGCGACTAAAAGCTGAAAGCTCATGGTCAATGTGAAATCACATGCGGACGGATTATGTCTTCACAAACGATGATGATGATGATTTCTTCTCATGTTCTATTTTTCTACTTTTAGAAATCCATTTAACGCAATGGCTAAAGGCTTACATAAATAAATATATACACATATGTACATATCCATTCAGCCATACAAACATATCCATCCACATCCATATGATGATTTATGAGGGGATATTAGAAACGAATTGTATTTGTTTGAAAAATGAATGAACCAACCATTGTAGCCAGCGGCCATAAAGACTTCATCAATAATAAATATCAATTGACGCAGTATTGATGGGAATTAATGGATGAAGAAGATAATAAGTTGGAATTGAATGAATGTCTTGCAAAATAGTCAGAAATAGAATAAATACAGAGGAAAAAGATAGATTGGAAAATATTTATGAAAATGGGATTTTGATTGCAATCGAATAAAAATAAATTGCTAATGATGAAAAAGTTTTCTGCTTTAAGTGCTTCCTATTTTTGGAATTAATGAATTTTATTTGTGCCTTAAAGATTTTCATTTAGCTAAGAAATTTAATTCAATTGAATTACATACAATTATTGAGCATATTTCATTACTTTTGTGAGAATGAATTCAAAAATGTTTGAACCCCCAAAACTCATTGTAACTTCTAAAATCCAAAAACTTCTTCACAATCATCCTCCACTAATTGCATCCTCTGGTATTTGTAGCTAAGATACATTCAATTAGTACAACTATTATTAAAAGTTTGTTTGAAAACTGCATCCTTTAGCTAGAAGAAAAAATAAAGAAAATTTCAAAGTAGGTAAATAATCTTCATTTCCAGTGAGAATGTATCTGCTGCATTTACGCTACGATGACTTTTTTAAACTTTTATCATAACTTTTCCATTTTCCACTTCAGCTCAATTCCTAATTGTGTTAATTAATTTTTTTCCGTTTCACTCCTTTCACTCGATGTGGATAATTCCTGCTGGTTACATTGTTTGTTGTGCGACATCATGTCTTATGAGTATCTATCAATTTAGTCGTCAGGATTTGCAATTTATTTTTAATTGCTGTAATGCTCAGCCATGAGTTATCTGGATGGAAAACATTTGCACTTTATAGTTGTATGGAATGGAGATAATAACAATGAAAATAGTGAGGACATTAAAATAATAATGTGGGAAGATTAAAATGGTAATAAACATGATAAGTTGAGAAAGATTGTAGGATGATGGACTGGAGGACTTTTTTCAAAAATTTAATATCTAAATTTCAAAAATGTACCCACCCCCCCCCCCATATTGCTCAATTTTCTATTGAATCATAAAATCTTGTTTAAAACTTTCCCACAAGAATGAATTGTTCAAAATTGAATACAGCTACCAAAACCATCATCCACAGCATCCATTCTCTCAAAAATTGTGCTAAAAGTAAGCAAAATACAGTTGCACGAGTACCATAATTCACCAGCATTAAAAATTAACGGAAGTTGTTTTATGCCCTCTCCTCTATTTGCTCCGTTTCGAAAGAAGAATGAAGCTCATTTTTATATTTGTACGGGAAAGAAAAAATTAAGCTACGGAAAGTGAGGAAAAATGCAAAAAGCGAAAAGAAGAAGAAAAATAAAAATACGAAAATAATTAAAGTAATTTCTCTTCGGGTGTAATTTTGTTTCTTCTTTCTAGCCCATTTATGGTACTTTTCTTCCTTTTTAAAATGAAATTGAGGGAGAGTTCATGGTTTGGCGGTGTGCAGGAGGAAGAGTCCAACCAAAACTCCATTTCATCAAATTCGCTCACAAACTTTTACTTAAATTACTCTTCAACTTGCTTTAATTTTATTTCATTTCATGTTCTGCTTTTACACATCATACTGTGAATGAAAAGTTTTTTTTCCTCTTTCATTTTTTGACCATTTTTATTTGCCACGTTTAACTTCGGTCGCGTTACATTTTTGTGGATACTTTAATGATTATTTTCCATTTTCTGAAGGAACAAAAAATTGAAAAGAAGGCAAAAGGGAAGAATAAAGTTTTATTTAAGCAAAAAAATCGTAATAATGACTAAGTAAGTTTTTGTATTTTAATTTAATTGCTTAAAGTATGCGAGCAACAACACAACAATAACAACATCGATAATAATGAGAACTTTAATCCACTTGAGATTGAATTTCTTCCGTGCTTACTTTTTGTCATCATCATCATCAAAATGATCGTCACCATTTTTTACAATTCCCAAAAGTATGTACTTTTTTTCCATTATACCATCCAATTCTCATTTCTTCTATCAATAAATTCTTAATTCTTAATGATTTTCGTTTTTGCTTTCAAATTAACAATAGTCATTTGGACTAACGACCGTTGCTGATAAAGCTGAAATAGGAAAAGTTTTTCAATCACTTTGAGGAAGTTGTGTGGAATTTGTTCTACTTTGTATTGCTTATTGTCATAGTGACACATGTTATGACTCAAATAATTTTTAAGAAATGAGTAATTGAATAATTTTTTTTTTGGAGTGGATTGGGGGGGGGGCGGTGTCTCAAAAATCAAAACATAGATAAATTTTCATTTTAATCCATCGTCTCCTCACATGTTCTAAGTTATATCTGTGGACTCAAATTTCAAGCTAATTTCCAACAAATTCCTTACCCTACATTCTTTTTTTGCCTAGCCATTAAATGATTGGAAGAATGAGAAGCAAAAGAAGACGAAAATCATCTCAAGCAAAAAGAAGAACAAAATAAACTTTTCTCCTCAAAATAGCCAATTAACAATTAAGGGGATCGATATAAAGGTGTTTGCGGACAAGTGTTGTGTTCTAATTTTGGGAAATATTTCACACAACATGAAAATTGATTCTCATTAGAATGTCATTATGAAAAGCCTGTTCTATTCTTAATGTTGTTTGTAATTTTGATTGAAATTCGATGACTGTTTAATTTGTGCTAATTTTGAATGTCCTTTTCGTGATGACCACAATTGGTGAGGTATTTGATTGCTTAATTAAATTATATAAATAAATTTCTGTGTGAAAATTTTGATGCAATTTCAATTAATTTTTGAATTTAAATATAGATCTGTGAAAGCTTAAAGCTTTGCAAATTTTATTTCTCTTAATGCAGTTAAATTTTAAACCATATTGTTAATCTCTTCCATGAATTAGACCGAAAAATTGAGTTTAATGTGCTATGTCTGGGGGGCAGTATATAACAATTTTTTTAAGTGCTTCAAATATGCTTGAAACGCGTGAATGCAGAAAAGATTTACTTCTTGAAACTCAAAAGCTTTGATCAATTTTGACGTTGGATAGCTTAAAAACCTTTGCATAGATTTTTAAAGGTTATAACCTCAAGCAGTATTAACGACTAAGTACTTTAAATTTACTTTATTGAATTGCATTTTAGAAAAATTTGCATAAACTTTAAGATTGTCTAATTCATGATTTTTAGAAAAGGTTTTTATTTATTATCTGCATGAATAAAATAATTTTAAAATTAGTTGAAATTTTCATCAATAAAAATAGAAATATTTGAAATATTTTGAAATATTTTTTTATATCCACCCAATATCCACCCATGCTGAAGTTCTTATTTTTATCTCCCCAGACAATTCTGTTCAACACTTACTTGCCAAAACTCTCATTCAATGAGAAAATTCCAAAAAAAATTGATTAATGTGATATTAATCGAATTCAAAAATAAACGATGACCTTAAATGAAAATCAAAAAGCTTCTTTCAATATTTATTCAAGTGACTTGAGAATCACTCAAAAAAGAAGACATCAAAGCAAAAAATTGCTGCCTATCCTTAAAAGCCGAGGGTTTGATAAAATTTTGTTTTCAGTTTGACGCCCACATATTTTCATCAAATTACAGTTAAACACCTTTAGACCTCAGTCAAGAGCTATTAAGACAAATTAGAAAAGTTTCAACATCACTCAAAAATGTTTTCTTTTTCGAGAATCAATCAAGCAGTTAATAGATTTTCTGTCATGAAAGGAATTTTAGATTATTCAGAAAATTTTTACGGATTTTTAATGAATTTTTTACAAATTTTTTGAATTTAAAATTTTTAATATTAATAATTAATAATTTGTTAGATCCATCAAAATTTTCAAAAATGTTTGAGCTCATTTGAAAAATTCTAACTTGGTCTTGTCATAGTTCAAAAGTATACAGATGATCCCTTGCTATGATTTGATTCAAAATTATATTCAATAAATTTTAGATTTATCAAAAAAAAGTTCAAAGAAATCTTAAAAAAACCTTTTCAATTAAATAATGTTAAATAATTCCTTAAATTCCTAAAAACTTAGCCTTTTTATTGATTTTTCTATTTATTAATCTTGAAGGCTCCAACATTATATTAAAAAGTTCCTATAAAAGCAACAAAGTTAACAATGATTTCAGTCTAAACAACTGTAATATATTCACTTACATCTCGTAGGCGGAACATGTTTGAAGAACATTAACAAGACACGCTCATACATTAGAATAAACATAAATACTTGATAATTTATGCCGTCCTACATCCTTTTTAATATTTTTCTTACGTACATTAGTGCTGTGTCAACAACACTTCATGCTAATAAAAATATATTTATCATCAGACATCCTATCTTCATGAGTCGAAAATTTTTGAATTATATTAAAATTTCAATGGAAAAAATTTGATATTTTCTAATCCACTTGTTTTGGAGATTATATTTTGTTTATCATTGCTATTTTTAGGCAATGGATTGTTGAGAGGATTTAACGATGTTCAAAATCACTTAATTAGATTATAATTTTACTCAGGATTATTATTTTCTTGTTTATCAAATTTTGTTTTTCAAAAAAAATATTTTTAAGCTCATCTGATTATGGAAATGTTAATTTTTCATTAGAAATTTTTTTTGTTAAATTTTAATATATTGAGGATAAAAAATAATTTAAAGTTCAATTTTAATTTTATTTTGGAAATTTATAGCATCTACTAAAGTGAGTATGAAAGACAGAAATAAAGCTTTGAAATGCGATTTAGTTACCTTAGAAAAATATTTTAAATCTCCTGATAATTTTTTACCTTAAATAAAATTCTTAAGTAGCAACAGTAGCATTTTTTCTTCAGAAAAACACTCTCGTTTAAGTCATTAAATTAAGCATTTTTTTCTTATGAAAAGGAGGAAAAAAAGGCAGAAGAGAAAAAAATTTTTAATTAAATTTACTTTTCAATTTTTTTTTCTTCGCCTCCTTTTTTCAATTCCTGTAAAAATGAACGCCTGCTTATGCTGATATAAGATTTTCTTTCACTTTTGCTGGAAGTTTTTATGCCGTTAAAAACATTCATCTTCTTCAACATCACATCCTTTTTTATAGTCATCATCATTAATGTTGTCATTCTTTTTTCTTTCCTTTTATTCTACAGTTTCACCTCGCTGTAAGCCGGGAACTGAACAAATGTCAGTTGGCGCTCTAAATATGCATTCAATGCAAGTTAAATGTGAGGTTGAAGCTGATCCAGCAGATCATGTGAAATTTGCATGGACTTATAATAATACGAGGAACGTTTCACCTGTAAGTATTATCGTAACTGTAAATATACTTGCTAACTCACCGCATGCATATAAAATGTATGTGGATGTATAGTCATGCGATATATGTGAGAATTGAAAGTTTATGCTGCAACGGAACGGAAAAAAGTATGGAAATGATTATTTTGTAATCTCCTCATTTTAAGTAGATTTCTGTGTAATGAATGAAAATGAGCTAATTTGCTTGCACAGAGTGGATGAATATCTGCAGAAAATTATTTTAAATGAATTTATAGTTGGATTGTATTGCTGTAAATTAGCTTTGTTATTGAATTTTCATAGAGATTACTTAATCAAGGATTCGGCGATTTAGCAAGAAATTTTAGAATTTTTTTTAAAGTCTGCAAAATTTGGTTGTATTCAATAATAGCTGAGTATAAAACATTAGTATAGCCTGAATTTTTTTCTAGGGGAGGGTCCAAAAAATTTTTATATGGAAGAAAAATTTCAGATTAAGGGGATCCTAGTGGTTACTACCTCGAAAAACCTTAGCAATATGAAAAAATGTATACTCAAAGGAGGACCGTGACTTAGACCTCCGTGAAAAAAAAAATGAGATAGACCCTATCCAGACCCCCTTGATCAAGCTCTTGCTAAAAAAAATATTGTCCGTAGGATTAAATAACTTCTTTGATCAATGAATCATATTCACAACCAGCTTTCCGTTTATTTATTTTTTTTTCGTTTAAAACTTTCTATAAGCATTAATGAACTTTCATTCACTGCGTTTTAATTCATAAACAATAACAATTCATACTTCCTATCCAAAACAAAAATCCTCTCACATAATTCTGACTAAAAAAGTGCACTCATAACTTTTTCCCTCGACTATCACTACAAATATAGCAGCAACAGTGATATTCAGCCATGTAAAAATAATAAAATAAAAATAAAAGTAAAAATACGTCGGAAGAGGATTAAAATTTTATTATGTGAAATGTGGAATTATGGAAAATAATTTTAATTTTCTCCTTCCGTGCATTTTACACCAAATTTGCAATTGTAGCAAAACGAGTCAGCGTCAGCATGTAAAACTTTTTCCATATAATTCTCTCACCACTGAACAAATTTTATTTTTTTTTTGTTTAAATTCTCTTCCATATCCAACAGGTTCCATCTTCGCGAATTAATTCACACAGTCTAGTGAGCGCAGTTACACACATGCCACAATCAGAATCTGATATTATTACATTAGCATGTTGGGCTGAAAATTCTGTTGGACGTCAATCGCATCCATGTCTCATTCACGTTCTACCTGCCCGTAAGTGACACGTTTTAATTAATTTATAATTTATGGGATGTTTTTTTGCAGTAAAATGTGATAAATAAAATTTGCATGTGGGATGCTGTCATACAGAGTTGGTATTATAGGATTACAGAAGGCTGTTTGTAAAATAAAGGATTTATAGGTTTTTTGGGATGTTTCATGATTTTTTAGGATTTTCGATTGTTTTTTTTTTCAAAAAATTTCTATTCAAATCGAATTTATTTAAATCGAAATGTATGAAAAATAAAATTGATTTGAATTTTTTGAAAATTAGCTACATATGCTTCAAATCTAGGATGTAACATATTCCTCTTTAACTCAAAATATCCTATGTATATAACATAAATTTATGACATCCCTGAAAATTATGCAAAACACAGCAAAAGATAAATGTTTAATGCCAATGTATTCCAATTATATCAACTATAATACCAACTCTGAACACGCTTGTAATTGATAATATGAATATGTAATTCGGTTAAAAATAGAACAAATTGGATGGATGAATATTGAAATTAATTTAATTATTCAACAATTCATGATTTGATTGTAGAAGGACCATGATTTGTGGATTTAAAAATGAAAATTTCCAAACATATATATATATTGGCCTTCAATTTAGTTATCTAAAATAAATAATTAAAAAGTCTCAAAAATGTTCTTTAAAATCCCAAAAAACCTTCTCATCAAATTGATCATTTACACCTCATTACCTTGAAAAAAGGTCCTAAATTTTCCCAACAAGGAAAGAAAAACGAAAATCCCACTGCAAAAATTATTCTTTTTCCTACCTCGATAATTCATAAATAATTCACATTTTAAAGCCTTGGTTTCGTTTTATTCCTTTCATCTATATTAAATAAGATGTATAAAGATTACAGGAGACATTTATTAAAAACGAATTTTTCTTCTTTTTTTTTCAAACATTTTCAACACCTACTCTCAACAAACATCCTCACCTGAATTATAAACAACAATATTTTCATCATTCGATGGCATTTTGTGCCTTTTTTTCTCTTCACTTCCTTTCAACCAAAAATACAAAAATGATATAGGCGTACCAGAAGTACCGAGGCATTGTGAGTTACGCAATGACAGTGTAATGGAAGTAATTTGTCAAGCAGGACATGATGGTGGATTGCAACAACATTTTGTTCTCGAAGCAATTGGTGCTACTTCTACCTACTTTAATAATTTAGATTCAACACGTAGTACACATGAAATATTAGATAATGAAATATCAACGATGAATGACCAAGTAAGTATTGTGCTGTACATCTTATTTATTGCTCAACATTTTCTTTGCTTTATTTCCAATAATTTTTATTTTATATCCCTCATCAACGATATACTTCCTCCAAAAGTATTTCCTCCTTTTTAGCCATTTACTGAATTGCGTATCCAGCATTAGATGCATTCATTTTCATCTCATCTCGCATTTTTCTCTCTCTCTCTCCATCTCACTCACTCAGCTTATTCCTTTTCTGATGCGTTGTGCTTTTATTTAAGCAATTTATCATTCGGTTGACACGACCTTGCTCTGATTTATGTCTTTTTGGTGTGTGTCTTTCCATATCTATCGCACTCTTTCTCCGTCTCTACGAATAACTGTTTATGTACTTTTACTTACCATTGTTTTTCTTTTATATTAGCGTTATTCCATTGATGATAATGTGCTTGTATTCATGAGTAATATTATGTCTATAAGAGCGTAATGGATTGCCTTTGTATTGCTTTTATAGAGCTTTATAGGACTTGAGTGAATTTCAAGAGTTCAAGCACGAATTTCAGTGTATAACTTTTTTAAATACTCAAAAGGTGTGTTAAAAGTTCACACCTATGATTCAATACTAAGGATTTTTAAATATGAGCAATTCATGAATGAAAATGCTATACTAATTAGGAGTGTATAAAAAAGTGTTGTACTGCAAAATTAAGTGCATTTAAAAATTAATACATATGAGAGCTAAAAGAATTTTTCGAGAGCATTTGGTTTTTTTTATTTCAATTGTACTTTATTATTGAAGTATAGTTTGTTTGAGCAAAATGCTTGTAATTAAAAAATTAACTTAATGGTAGTGGCATTAATATGGTAATTATGAAATGGTATCGTTGATAATTTTTTTTTAGTAAATACGTAAATACTATGAAATTATAGAAATTTCCACTACATAATAACTGGTTTATGTATTTTTTATTTAAAATATAATGAATTTAGTATTTGGCAAATTTTCATACCTACATATTTGGAAACTTTTAAGGGGCTTTTTCTCGGGGTCTAAAGTTTTGTTTGTTCTAAAATAAAAATTTGATCCAAATGCTTTTTGTCTAAAAAAAAACAAATTTAAATAAAGAAATCCTTTTAAACTCCACCCTATGACTAGGCTTCTGACACATTGCTTTTATCTACAATTTTTTTTTGGAACACTTTGAAATAAAATTTTTCAACATTCTCATATTTTCTTCTATAACAAAAAATGCGTTCATTCACCATCTCCTCTTCCAATCATCCACATCCTTCCCATTTTTATTATTATTTATAATAATTTCACCAAGAATTAAATAAATAAAATTTTGTCGTCCATTTTCCTTCCACTCACATTTGACAGTAAAAATAAAATAAATTTTTATTCTCATTACCATTCATTTCATTTTATTTTCTACTTCCTTTGCTAGGCAACGTTGGCTCCATTAGTGCGAATTGAAGAAAATGTGCCTCAATTTAAATTACCTCCATTGGAGTCGGGACGAGAATATCAGATTGCTGTATATGCTGTGAATGCGAAAGGTCGCAGTGAAAATTATGTCTTCGATCGTGTGCGTGTCGGCTCACTATTGCCACCATATGGTACGTATCATCATCATCATCATCATCATCGTCATCTCAATTTTTTTTTCTTTCTACGGAAATGAATTTATTCATTACTTAATTGCTTTTTTCTGACCTTTTCATCTTCACCAAACACACGCGCGTCCAGATGAAACAATAATATCAGAAGATCCAACGCCAGCTGAGACATCAAATCAGAAGAATAGAAAGATTCTCATACAGCAGAGTCCTCAAACGCAAACAATTGTTTTAGCGGCCTTAGTGCTTGCGGCTGGCATAATCATTTCATCCATATTGGTTGTTGGTTGTGTCGCAATATGTCGCATACGAAGACCAAAACCACCGGAGCCTGAGGAGATCAGGAAGAGAATAAGGTATGTGTTTGGCTGTATTTTATTTTAGTGAATTTTTGTTTCAGTTTAGGGTTGCTGAACTTTTGTAATGACCTTTCTTTACTTACTCAATGATGAATTCAATTTATCTCTTTTGCAACTAAAACATTTAATTCAATAATATCTAAAGTTGCTAGGCTGAACAACAAAAGTTAAGTGCAAATTTAGTTGCCTTCTGATTTTTTTTTTTTTTTTTTTTTTTGAAAAACTAGTTTTTTTAACTAAAAACTTCAGTCTGCCAAAAATATTCAAAAGTTCACAAAAAACAATGTCCCACAGGAGCGTAGCCAAAAATTTTTTGAGGAATGGAGGGAGTAATGGAATTTTTTTTTCTCAAAAAATCCTAGCAAAATGAAGAATTTTTTTTTAAAAGACTGAAAGAGCAAAACCCTAAAAGCATCCTCCTCCCCCTGGCTATATCCCTAATCTTCCTTAACTAAACCTACTTGACCAGTTCAACCTTTTTACTTTAAAATTTTTTAACACATAATAATGCGTCATTGTTCCTTGCTTATAAAATCATTTAATGCAAGTGCTTCTTGCGGTAACTCCCAAACAGCCTCAAGTGCTTTTCTCCAGTACACGTTTATCTCGTTTTTTTAATTCTGCTTAATGATTTCAATTAGTATAATGGTCCCACGTTTCTCCTTTTATCCGTTGCTCTCCCATATTTATTTTTGTCTACCAAGACATTCATTGTCGTCGTCGTCGTCGTTGTTGCTGTAAAGAGAAACAAAAGACTTCTAATATATATTAATTTAATGTAATTATTGCAAATTATTTACAGACCCGCTCGTACAGACGTGCCATCAATGTATGCTGAAGACGATACAGAAGATGAGTATTCGCGTCATCATCAGCAGCAGCCTGACACAAGATGCAGTAGAGCGTCAACGATAAGGAGTACGCGCTATGTATCGGAGGGATTTGTGCAATATTCACAGCCGAGCCTGAATGGTACATATGATGATGAGAAACGATATATTCCATGTTTGGTTGTTTTAAGGCCCACACAATCGCTTGCTTTATTTCACGCTTGATTATACTTGTTAACATCATTCTTCAAATTTATTCATGTATGAATGCCATTTTTTCTCTCTCTTTTTTCGTTCTATTCTGTTTTAGTTTTCATTCATTTTTTTCAACTCCTTTTTGTGCATGAAATTTTCTTGAATTTATTGATTATGGCATTCCCGGGTTATATCATATGAAAAACTAATTAATAATACTCTGGGGTTTTGAGACTTAATTATTTTTAATTTTAAAAAAAAATCATGTTTAATTATTTTGAACCTTTTTTCTTAAGAAGTGTATTAAGAACTGAATAGGGGTGTCAAGTACAAATCCCAAGTACTTGGGTATTTGGGATATTTGGCAAGGAATTGGGGGACCCCAAGTACTTGGGTTTTTACCCCAAGTACTTGTACAAATCCAATAATTTAGTAATTTTCAGCAATTTTTCAGCTATTCAAGATAAAATTTTTAAAGATTTTTTTAAAAAAATTAATTTCTAACTGAATTTTGACTTTTTTACATGCAAAAAACTTAAAAAGGAGCTAATTCAGTTAAAAGTTTTAAATAATAAACTTTTTGATTAATATTTCAAATTTTTGATGAACATGGACAATTTCAATTTTAATTTACATTTAAAAGAGTTCAATGACTTGAAAATAAAATTTTAACGATCAAAATAAGTCTTAAATAACTCTATTCTTTAAAAATATCAATAAATAGAAGAAAATATAGCATTTTTTCACCTTTAGGGTCATGTTTTAGTTCATTTTTGAGGACTTGGGATTTGTGCAAGTACTTGGGGTATTTAGGACTTGGGTATTTGGGACTTGTACAAGTCCTGACACCCCTAAGTAATTGACACCCCTAGAACTGATATTTTAAGAATTGAAATTATTTCTAAAATTTTTAATTTTTATAAATAAATTTTTTGGCATGAGTCTGCATGTTTTTTTAGTGCAATTGTGAACTAACCTAATTTAAAATTTTTATATGTTTTGTGTTAAATAATTTCAAAATTAAACTTGAAACCAATCTTTTTGACTGGTGAATCCTAAAAACTATTGTTTTTAAAAAACAATTATTTCATTGACATATACGCGTAGCGGAAAAACTTAACAAATTATTAATGCTTGAAAAATTCAGGGCAATTTTTTTTCTTTTGTCTCAAAAGCAAAGAGAACTTCCATAGCCCTCAAACCTTACAATAACGATGCAACGATTTGTAAAATTCATGCATCGCTGACTTATGTTGCATTGGATTTTATTTTCAACAAAAAGTACTCATTCTTTTATTGTTATCACATGCACAGTGTTTTTTTATATAAAGAAAAATCGCAAAAAATTAGCTTTTAAGTTCCAACATTTCACTTCAAAATGCTTTTTTACTCCCCAAAGCATAAACTTTTCACTCCTTTTGTATTTCATAATTTTTTTTTTCTCTCTTTCAATTCTACCTCTGTGCGCTGCATACAGCAATGGAGGAAATGATGAGAAATTGTGTTTTTAAAAAAAGTTTTATTAGTGCAACAAATTTTTCTCAGATTTTTTCAACTCCTCATCTCCCTGTTCGCTTATTGTTTTTGTTCTTGAACCTCAGCTATAGTGGCACAGTGGCACTAAAAAAAATTGTATAAGCAAAAAAGGCACTTATATATGAAGAGAGTGGGAGGGAAAAAAAAGTATGAAACTTTTATGCTTTGTTCATAAGTCGCAAGAGCAGAACTGAAACAAGAAAAAAAAAATTGTTTGGAAGTGGAAACTTTGGCAATGAATAGGAAGAAGGAAAAAGATGGGAGAAAGTTTCATATAATTTTCATGCATTGAATTACTTTTGTGAAGATTGATTGAAATTTTTGGTGGGACTTTTTAGGCTCATAGAAATGATTTAGATGATTTTTGTGAAGGAGCGAAGGAATTGAGATGGATGACATGACTAGGCTGGGTCAGAATTTTTGAAACAAACCGAAACATTTCGATAATCGGAGTAAAAAATCGAGACATGAATGAAAATTTTAAAATTCAACGATTTTTTCGAGATAAAAATCGGGATTTAGTTCAAATTTTCCAGAGAAAAACCCGGAAAAAAACGAACCAGCCTAGTCATGACTCATGAATGACTCAATCAAAATTTTCAATTTTTTTGAATAATTTTTAAATTTTCTAAATTTGTAGTTTATGCAAAAATGCAAAGCTGATGCAAAGCAAATGTTTATGCAAAGCTTTACTCCAAAATAATTCCAAAATCCGACTTCAAAACTTAATTTCGGTATTTATAAATATATTAACTGAATTTCATTTCCCAAAAATTTTCACAATCTTCACACAAGTCTCTACATGAAGAAACACAAAAAATAATAATATTGGATGTCGGTATCCAGTTGTTGTCTGCTTTAATTTTTCTACAAGACGAGGTAAAAAAAACAAAAAGAAAAGAAAAGGTTGAGTTAAAAAAATTTTCCATACAAATTGCAAGTTAAGCACACGCCAGGTGCAATCAGGAATCGTTTGTAATAAATTACATTATCAAAGGCAATAACAATAATAGGAAAATGAGAAACAATTACTGAGAGATAATTGAACAATTATGGGTGAAGAACAGTAAACGTTTAATTTATTATTGCAAGCAATTAATTAGAACACGGGTATGTTTACACTATGCCAAAAAATAATAATAATATGTTCCTCATGCTTACGAAATTTATTTATGAGCTTTTCTCATAATAAGGTATACAGCAGATACATGTAGTTGGGAGAAACATAAATAAAATTGTGAGAAACTTTTCCTTAATAAATTATTTTCCATTGGGTTACTTTCAAGTCTTATCACATACGAAACCCGTCATCAAGTCTTTTCTGATAATTTTTTTACAACTTCTTTATCTTTTTCAAAATTAAGTGACAGGAAGGGAAAAAATTCCAAACGCGAACAATTTCACTTCAAAAAAAATTTCAATGATGTTGAAGTGAGTCAGCAATTTGGATGAATTTTCATTGTAAATGTCAGAAATTTTTCTCGTGACGAGCTAAGTGTTATGGTTATGTCCATGTCTGAACCAATGATAAAGTAACTGACCTCTATTGTCAGAGGTTATCGACACATTAATGTTGTCTTTTGTGTGCTTTTAATGATGATTTTTGTGTAGCTAATCAAGCATGAGGTGAAAGATAATTTATTTGGATATAGTGGATAGATTAAGGTGAATAGAGAAGATGTGTTGTAATTTATGTTGTGGACATGAAGAATTTATGAACTTTAATTAGAAAAGTTGGATGTCATGTGGTCAAGATGGTATTGTATTTGAGAAAGAAAGGAATTATTGGTTCCGATCGTCATGGTTATTTGATATTGATTTTTCTGGTTTTGAACTTTAAATTTGGGATATGAGTTCAAGAAAAATTAGGTAAGGGGTCGTTCGTAAAATTCGTAACTTAAAATGACAATTTTCGACCCCCTCCCCCCGTTTGGTCGTAGCAAATTTTTAAGGAAATTTAAAAAAATTTTGTATACATTGTAACAAAATCTTAGACCACCTCACCCCTGACTAAGCATTATGAATTTTACGAACGATCCCTAAGAAGTAATATGTCTGCTAAAATTAAAGAAAAGAGCATTTTTGTATTGAAGTTCTACAAAGACAAATAAAATTTTCCCCAAAACATGATTTTAAAGCTCTCATGTCCTAAACAAAAATGCGTCCGACACACACCCATAATTTCCATAATTATCATGAGTATTTTGTATCCATTAAAGATCAAAGGCACATTACATTTAAATTTAAAGGAATAATCCTTTAACTACAATGATTACAAATCCACTTTACATCCCCAAACTCTCTTCAAAATGTACACACATAATCTCCCAAAGAAGATTAAAATGAAATTGAGAATGAGACTGTGCCTAAATAAATTTTGATTCCTTTTTTCAATCCTTTTTTTTGGTGTTTAATTTTCGAGCTTTAAAAAGCCTTTCTCAAGAGATATTGAAAATATTTTCTTGTCAATTTCTAAAATTGGAAATGAATACTTTTTGTCGGTTCTCGACAATCCATAGATAATGGATATGTTGTCGTAAAAAGAACTTTTTTCTTTCTTTTTATTTCAAGTGGCATCCCAAAGTTTCCTTCCAATTTTCTTCTTAGCTCACTCTTAAAGCCTTTTCATAAATTTTGTAATATTTTCTTTTTTTTTGTTGTTCTTGTTCAAGTCTGAGAAAAAGTTTTTATCCACAAAAAAACAAAATTGGAAAGATGAAAGGAATTTTTTTTCTTCAACAAAAAGGAAGGAAGTAGAAATATCATTAGAGATTATGGGTGCAGCGCTTGTTGGGGTTTATTATGTTTGAAATTTTAATAATGATCATGAATTGTTGATTTGTAAGATGATAAAACTTAAGTTTTTCGGGACTTATAAAAAATTTTACTAGGGGTCGTTGGTTAAAATCAATTCATAACGTCCCCCTCCTTCTGGTCGTAACAAATTTTGTAAGGTACTTTGAAAAATTTTATATGAAGCGTATTAAAATCTAGGGGGTATTAGATTTAGGAATTCTAAGCATTAGGAATTTTGCGAACGACCTCTTAGATCAGTGGTAGCCAACTTTTTTTGTGCCTCGATTTATACATAGATACATATGGTGAGTAAGTCATAACCAAAACTGCACGCGAAACACGGTTCGAAATGCTTTTCGAAACAAAATTAGCCACATTCAAGCCACATTAGTGTGCTGCGGCTTTTCGGTTGGACATCACTGTCTTAGACAATTGCTTGAATTTTTTAAAAACTATCACAATTCAAACCAATAACGTCACATTTTCAAATAATTTTTGAAACATTCCAGCTTCTATTAATTACAACAATTTTAAGTCACTAAACATGAATATGCAACATTTACATTTTGAAACATTCCAGCTTCTATTAATTACAACAATTTTAAGTCACTAAACATGAATATGCAACATTTACATTTCAAACAAACACAATTGTTAATTTCACAAACTTCTCTTAACTGTAAATCCATTTGAATGCTCAAACAACATTGTATGAACAGTCTCAATGGAAAAATTTAAATTCAAGCACTTTACACAGAAAAAAAATCTAAACTTTCCTATCAGTGCTTTTTTACATAATGTGAAACACAGAATCATCCATGTCTACGACTATTTAACTTTAGCAAATACTATCTTACTATCCCTAAAGGAAGGATTACAATTTTTAATAGAAAAAATGTTGGGAAAAAATGTGTATGTGATAAGCTTAAAAGCCCATTCTGAACATTTACTAAGAGTTGGCTCATGTTAAATTATGTAAAATTCGAAGCGTGTGTTTTTTGCTCAAAATGAACAGTTTCCATTTTTTCTATTTTTATTCTCGAGAAGGCCTTCATATTCACAGCATGTACATCGGAGGTGGGGTTGCCACTCGTCGACCTTTACAAAATTCTTTATTATTAAATAATTTTTTCGATCATTTTTTTTTTTGCTGTATTTTGAGAAAATAAAATAAAAGGGAAAATTACAAACTTTAGATAAAGTTTTTCATTGCTTTCCTTTCCATTTACCGACAGAAAATGACCCGTTAACCGGTTCCTTAACTCTTTCATTTATCGCTTGCCTCACTTATATAAATTGTGTTATAGTAAAGTGGAAGGTGGAATGAAGAAAGCAAATTAGGGAAATGAAGCAATTTGACGGCCAATTAATCAAAAGGTCATGAAATTCCTTCTTCCTTCACCTTATGCTTGTTCTTTAGAATATTTTTTTTTTAAAAAAAGGATGAAATTTTTTCTCCATTTAACTTTCCATTCGTCTCATTCAATTTAAAATATTTTATGCTGTAAAATTCATTCGTGAAATTTTTGATGGAATAGAAAGGATTTTCTAAGGAAATTGATTATTGCAATTGCGATGGTTTTTTTATTAATTTTTGTTGAATCAAAGATTCTGATAATTTGGATTATTAAATTTATTTGATTTATTTGATTATAAACACAAGCAGGGGCGTAGCCAGGAATTTTTTTGAGAGGGGGGGGGGGGGTTGCTACTTTTCAAGGTTTTTTTTTGGTTCGGAACCTCCCCCCCCTGGCTACGCCCCTGAACACAAGCTTATAAGTTTAACAACCCGATTATAACTGCAATCAGGGTATTTTTGAGGGGTTGGTATCTTTTGATTTTTTCGTTTTAGTTTGGATCTGAAAAAGTTCAATAATTTCTAGATACTTAGTGAACTTTTCGCGAAATTAGTAGGTGAATGTGGTGGTGTTGGGGATTATTGAATCCTCAAAACCCCTACCTGGCAACACCTCCTGACTGTAACTATCCTGAATATTAAAGCATTTGCCAACCTTTTAATAACTGTCCATTAAAATCTACTAATTCATTTTAGAAGCTTTGAATTTGATTTTCCAAACTTTTTTCCTTAAACAATTTTCCAAGCTTTTATCAAATTGATGAAAAACATAAAATCACTCTGAAAAGTTTCCAAATATGTCAAACATCACAAACAACAGCTTTTATTTTTTTTCTGGGTCACGCTTTTTTTCATCTCTCAATTTTTTAAATTTTTTTTTCATCTCTCTTTTTTTTGAAATTGCACGAATAGAAAAGTAGTTGTAGTTGGATGAATGCATATTTTATCTTTTTTTATCTCATTTTTTTTATTTTTCAATATAAAAAGCAAGGCACAAAATAGAAAACAAAAAAAAAAAAAAAATCTTTTTTGTCTATGGCATGAAATTCATTTGTAGTTTATATATATCTTGCAGATCCCGATTTAATACTGCCCCGCGGTAGCGATATTGAATTCACAAACCTGAACATAGGAGGAGCTTAACAGACGAATAAAAATACAAATTTAGTTAATTAATTAAGTCTTATCACGTTTTTAATATTTTTTTTTTTTCCTTTCGGTTCTTGTATATTCTTTGTTTTGTGTACATAAAAATGTGAACGAAGAATACACAGATAAATAGAGATGGAGAAATGGTTTGCAGGATGAGGACGAGGAGAGTGTAGGAAACTTTCTCGAGGTTGTATCATGGACAAATGGAGTATGGACAAGCAATTATTGCTCTCAAAGTTCCAAAAATGAGGTTTTTAAGGAACTTTTTTCTGTTTATTTGATTTTCTGTTCGAAAATAAATAAAAAAGGTTTTTTGAGAGTGAAAGTTGAAATTAAGTTACAATGAGGAAGAAATTCATTCGAGCTTTAAGGAGGAAGCTAGAAAATTTTAATTATAGCTTAGTTTTTAAAAGCTGAATTTTAAAATCATCAAATTAGAGTCCAAGGGGCGGAACTGTTCAAATTAATCAAAAATGATCGAAAATCGATTTGATCGGTTCCACATCCTGGATTAGAATTCAAAAATATAGAAAAAGATCATTTTCAATAATTTGAAATAAATTTTAAGACTTTTGATTTTAATGGATTTTTAGGACTTTTTCAAATAAATAAATTTAAAATATATCCATAATAAATTTTAAGGATTTAAAAAAAATCCCGCATCAAAATGCGCCAAAATACAGAACAGCATCAAACAGCAAAACTCTTTCAAGTTGTCCAAAAGTTGCTTAATTAAAAAGAAACTGAACATAATTAAAACTAAAGAGATAAAGTTTTTGATCATCCTCATTCATTTCATTTCTCTCACTCTATTTGTCTGTGTCTAATTGTGTATTTGTAAATACGATAAAAGAAAAACTAAGAAAATTGAGCAACTGAAAAATAAAATTAAAAAAATTATATTTAAAAAAAGAATTGAGAATTTTGTATAAAGTTTTAAATTAAGATGAAGAAAAAAATACGATATAAAAATTGTTAAGAAAAAAAATTAAATATTTAAGGGAACGAAACAACAAGAATTTCGTAATATTAAGCAGGAATGCGGAAAAATAGTATTGAATGAAAAATTCCTGCCAAATATAGAATTTTTTTAAGAAGAAATTATAAAATCGTTAGGTCGATGATGATGGAGAAAAACAAACATTCAGATTGAATTTTTTTCGTTAATTTTCTCCCATGGTTGTTAAGCACTTTCACGTGAAAAATATATTAGAGAAAAAAAATAATTTTTTTCTATTTCATTAGAGTTAAATATTTAATTTGACTTTTAATTAAAAGATTTTATAATATTCAATTTTATGGACGTAATTTTTGTTGGAAAATTGCTAGATTTTTTTATCGTTTTAAGAATTTTCAGCATTTAGACCCAAGAAAATAAAAATCTAACTTTTCCAATCAAGGACTTTCCTAGAAATTTTTTCTAGGAGGATCTAAATACTTTTTACGTGGAAATTTTAGGGGAGTTCAAATGCTTTTTCCTCAAAAACATTAGCAAAATGAAGAAATTTTTCATCCGAACCCCCCTTGAACCCTCCCCTGGCTACACTCCTGCTTCCAACAAAAATTGCGCTCTCTCCAACCACCCATGGTGACTTACCTACTCGTTTCTTTAAGAAATTCATTTAAAAAAATTGAAGCAAATTATATTAGAAAAAATTTTTATATCCCCGACGAAATCATTAGGTCGATTTTTCAAACAATTTGTTGGTGCTTAGCATGACAAAGAAATCAAAAGAGAGGCAAAGAAAAAAAAACGTTCAAACTCTAATCATTATCATTATAATCATCATCATCATAGTTGTGTGCATTCATGTTGAATAACAATAGATACAAAATAAATTAGGGGCCGTTCACTTATGACGTTCATCAAAATTTTGGATTTTTTGACCCCCTCCCCCACTCTCTGTCAGAAAATCTTTATATAAAAATAATCTATTGTTAATTCTGTCAAACATCCTTAGACCCCCCCCCCCCTAAAAATTGGACATCATAAGTGAACAACCACTTATCACAATATCGATTTTATAATTTTGAAATTTATTTTTCGGGTACAACAATAAACTGCATAATTGGTCTAAATAGCTTTAGAAATTTCCTCTCTCAATATTCCTAAGTTTTGTTCATTCTATTTCGCAAAGAATATAAAAGGAGCAGCATAAGTAAGTAGACAGAAAATGATAAATTGAAAATTGTTAACAAATTTTCTCTTTCCTTTCATATCCATTATATTCAATTCATTGAATGTAGGATAATGTTGAAGCTATTGTATGAAATAAATTATCATTTGAATTAGAAGAGAATATTTTTTTTTGGAAGGACAAATGTCTCGTTGATTGCCAACATTTTGTGTGTACTCTTTCATGTTGAGCTCGTAGTTATGGATGTGGGGATGTTGAATAGAAAGTTCTTCAGATTAGTAATTAACAAATTTTATTAGTAAGCTTTTGAAAAATAATTTTGATGGGTTTTTTGCCGTAAATATAGCACAACAAGTTTATAACGAAAGTGTCATTTTCATGGTTTGAGGTAACTGCATTACTACCAGACAAGGCAGACTCAGGTTCAAATTTGTGGTTTAAATGGACTCAAACAGAAAATTCTTTAATTCACTATATTTTGTGAAAATCTGTTCGTAAGAGATTTAAAAAAAATTTTTTTTTTGGATTTAGACAGAAAAGATTTAACATTTCAAGTCACTTTCCAATTTTCCATCACAATCACTTGCAAAATTTTTCCTAATCCCACAATAAATTCAAACTGCACTAGTACTTTGGAGATTACTACTACAAAAAGTACAAACAGTTCAACATAATTTTTCTTATTTGCACAAATAATTGAAGATACCACAAATTAATTAAGACTTTCATGCGGAATCAAGTAAGTGATGTCAATGACCAATCTAGGAACAAACAACTTGATTCTGACTAAATATGATGCTGGTGTGGGCAGTTAATTTCAAAAGTGCTTCTGACGCTCTCATTGGAATTTATTGAGATCATTTACAGCAGAGAATGTTCATTTGATTTGAGTATGATTTCACAGTTGTAATGTCCGTTTAATGGCTGTGTTGTAAAGTTGCATTTATTAAGTAAATGAATGTTACTAACAAATAACAGATTAATTATGATAGATAGCCTAAAAATGTATCAATATTTACAATCCAAATGAACTTGTGCTCAACAAAATTTGGTTTTGAAAATTTAGTTTCCGCTTACGAGATTTTGATTGAATATTGAAAAATTTATTATTATTTTTTTTTTTTTTTGAGGAAAAATTAATTATTTAGCTTAATTCAAATATTCGAATGTTCCAAATAATCACAATTAAAAAGTTTCACTAGATTTTGAACTTATTTTTCTTACACCAAAATGTAGATCATACTTCTAAGGCAATCCAACGTTTTATTTTCATTTTATATTTAGCTCATAAAATTTTTAAATTTCTAAATTTCAATACTTTAAATAAATTGTATTTTTTTAAAAAAAAAATAAAATTAGTTTCGAAATCAAATCATGAGTGCCATTCAGATAAAATAGTTTAAATATACACATAAAAATACATTCACCATTTATTTATGTGATTAAAAATAAGGATTAGACAATTTAAAAAAATCATAACTCAAATTAAATTAAAAATTATTTAAAAAGTTTATTTTATTTTAAAATGTTTAAATCTAAACTGAAATCTGAGGAAAAAGTTCAAACTATTAAATCAGAATTTTTCTCAAAATATTTGTTCGAAAACACAAATCTAGTCATTCAAAATCTGAAGAAAAAAAAGAATATTTTCAGTTTTGCACAAATTGTCTAATCCTTAATTTTTAAGCGACAAAAAAAGAGAGAAAAAATAGTGCATATTTACCCATCACTTAATCCTTTTGAGAAATTCATCTTGGTACTATTAGTTATTATATTTTACAATTTGAGATATTTAACAAAAAAACTTTCTTATGTTAAATGCTAGAAAAATCTTTCTAAGAGAGAAAATATGAATGAAATTTATTCTTGAATGATAAAAAGAAATTTCTCTTCATTCCTTTATGATTGTTCGTTGAATCACATTTCCTTGTGCATTAGGATATGAAGAAAATGGAAAAGAAAATCTTTTTGCAAAAAAAAAAATCCTTTATTGCATATTTTTTTTCAATTGTCATAATTTTCATCATTTTCTCGTTATGATTTTTTCTGCGAAGATAATTATGAAAAAAAACAACATATTTTTAATCTGAAAGTGCAAAAGAGGAATGAAAATAAAAAAATTGAGAATTATTATGATTGCAGTATTTAAAGAGTTTTTGAATTTTTTTAAATGACAGAGAAAATTAAAAATTATTAAATATATATTTTTTTAAAAAATTTGTTAAATGAGAATTTAAAAAAATGTTTTTTTTTTTTTTTTTTTTAAATAAAATCAATTAAATCATGATCAATTAAATCAATTATTGATTTAAAGTTTTTTAAAAAAAATTTTAAATTTGAAATATTTTTCCAATTTTAAATTTAACTATCTAAATTTATCAAAATTTGGTTTTCTACTGAAATTTTTAATTTAATATTAAATTCAAATTGAACTAAATGCCCACGTCCAAAACATTTTGCCTTTTTTTCAACGAAGATTTTCATTTTTATTTTCCTACGAAATAAATGAAAGTGAGAGGAAAGAAAAGAAAAAAAATAATCAAATGAATTTATGACAGAGAAAAATTATTAACATTAAGTCTCGTATTTTTTATGTATAATTTATAAATAGAATTTTTACGTAGCTAAGAACTGTTCTTCATTTTATTTAATTAAGTAGGTCAGAACCTTTATTAAAATTTAAGTGCGATACACATTAAGTTTGTTTCTTATTCTTTTGATACGATACTAATGACATTTTGATATTAAGTATAAATAGAAAGTAATAAATGATAAATATACAAAATGTACGTGAGTGTGTATTTTATTTTATTTATTTATGGTTGATCTAGTTCTTCAAAATACATTGTACTTCTTGGTTTTTACTTGATTTCTAGATTTCGTGTAAAAAGGAAGGAAAAGGCCTTCAAATCGTATTAAAGAATTTATTGATTTTCATTTTTATTGACATGCAATTATTCCACTTCTTTTACAATTTCAATCAAATTTTTCTAAGAAATCATTTACTTAACACATTAATTTTTTTGGGGTTAGAGGGTTTTATGATTTTACAACAGATCATACAGAAGAAATTCATACAGAAAATGTAATAATGGGGAAAGGGGGCAAAGTGTCTAAAAAGTCGTTTTCTTTTACATAACGTACTAGGTGAGCGTCTCGGCCCCTACAATCGAAGCAGATATTTTAATTTTCAGAGATTATTTTGATCATAGTAAAAATTGTCAAGTTATATGAATTTTTAGGTTTTTTAAGATTTAATTTTTTGTTTGCAAAAAAAAATTTAAAATTAAAAAAAAAATTATTTAATTTTAAAAAAAATTTCATTCTGAAAAAATGTATTCCATAACTTTTTAAGCCTGGTTTGTCATTCTCATGATGATTGTAGTAAAAACTTTCGACTTTTCTAAGGGGCTGTTCACTTAGTACGTTACGCAAAAATCGATTCTTAACCCCCTTCTCAATTGCTACGTTTTGTGTATGAAACAATTATTTTTGAATGATCTGTTACAAAATCCTAGACCTTCTCCTTCCTAAAAAGCGAATGTACTATGGAACGACCCCTAATGACAATTTGTGTAATTTTTTTTCCTTAATTTATTCTCCATCCAGAATTCTTTTGACCACAGCTTTATTCCTGAAACTTGAACATTTCAAAAGAACTTCAAAGAAAATACAAAAAACATGAACAAGAAAAAAGTTTTTCTTTATTTTTTCCTTATTTATTTTCAACTAAGTACATAATAAGTAGTAGTTCTTTATTAATTTATTTAGTTTTCCTATAAGTTTCAAAATTCATTTTCATTTTCCAATTACATTCACATAAATTCATAATTTTGTTTCTTTTACTTCTTCCTTGTATTAATTTTATGTTGTATTAATTTTATCACGTTTAATGCATGACACTTAACTATAACATATGTATGTTGTATTATTTCTATTCATCCCTTGGAGACATTTTGTTGGATAATTGTGGAACATCGAGAATTTAAATAAATTCTATCAAAAATGGTCCATATTGGTTTCTTAACTTTTGTATTTCATATTTTCCTCCCAAAAATTTTTAAAAATAATTTTCTTGGAAATTTTCATTACAACAACATTCCACTTTAAATCTCATAAACATCAAAATTCCACACAAAAAAAAATCATATCCATCAAAATCTATCCAAGGGACATGTTTCATTAACGACGACATGAAAACGAGAAGATTATTATAGAAAGGAAGAAAATTTAATGAAAAAATATATATCATAATTTATTTATCTCAATCTACACTCAAACTGTTCCCAAAAGTAGGACAAGAACAAAAGATGAACAAAAAAGGGAGAGAAAAATATTTTTTTTTTGTGTTGATAAAATTTCAAGAAGAAGTTTAAAGATGCTTGCTCGAATCCATTTATAAACAATTTCCAATGAGGATTAAGGAAACTGGGAGTGTTTGAGAGAGAAAAAAATAGAAAGCTTATTGCTAAGAAGAAGAATATTTATGCTTCCAAAAATATTTTTTTTTTTTTTGCAATACATTTGGTCATTGCTATGTTCTTCTTTAAATCTTCAGAGGAAAATAAAATTAAAGTTTCAATTGAATTTGTACATTTCATTTCTATTGTAGCCAGGAATTTTGAGGGAGGTGAATTTAAGGGGGTGCACTCAGGAAAAAAAACTAAAATTCAATTTTAGATTTGTATGGAAAAATCTAACAGAAAATGTTAGATATAGAACCCCAAGGAAAATTTTAGATTTTTAAAAGTGAAACTTTTAAATTTTCTAAAAGAAAATTTTAAAATCTAAAATTTTATTTTAAATTTTAACTTTGAAAAATTCAAAAATTTTTATTTTAAAATCTAAAATATTTATTTTAAATTCTTAAAACAAAAATAAAAATTTTAGAATCGAAAGTAAATATTTTAGAATTCTTAAATTTAATTTGAAATTTTATTATTGAATAGTTAATTTTAAGAAGAAATGATTAAGAAAAACTGAAAGTATTAGTTACATAACGAAAGAAAGCAATTCATCACCACTAAAACTTATTGAAGTTATTTTTTATTTATAAATATCTTAAGTTTGTATGGAAACTTTTTATATACTTAATGGAGTGATTTCTGCGAATTATTGTTTTGCTTGAGTCATTTCTGCGAAGTTTTGTTTTCAAAAATCAAAAAGTTTTATATTAAATTCTAAAATTTTTCTTTTAGAATACAAAAAATTTTTAGATCTAAAATTTTATTTTAAAATCAAATATTAAATTTTAAAA
This sequence comes from Chironomus striatipennis, assembly GCA_026123125.1. Classification (NCBI taxonomy): domain Eukaryota; kingdom Metazoa; phylum Arthropoda; class Insecta; order Diptera; family Chironomidae; genus Chironomus; species Chironomus striatipennis. Next base: position 40,460,050 of record CM047393.1, on the reverse strand, counting down.
TGTAAATCTAAAACTTCGAATTTTAGATTTCTGAAATCGCAATTTTAAATTTTTAAAATTTTATTTTTAAATTCAATAGAAAATATTTTATTTTAACATTTTTATATTAGATTATAAAATTTTCTGTTAGATATCAGTATTTTAAAATCTAAAATTGGAATTTTTGATTTTTTTTCCTGAGTGTGGGGAGGAAATTTTGGCAGGTTTTTTTCTATTATCCAATTTTATTAATAAGGTGGTTAATTTTTGTTTTTTTTTTCCAAGAAAGTCCCTAGCTAATTAAAGAGATTTTCCAGAAAAGGGGTGAAAATTGATCCATTCACAGACCCTGGCTACACCTCTGGTATCAAAGCTAAGACACTCATCAGAAAATTGTAAAATTGTACAATTTTCTGACGTTTGTCTGTACCTTGTCTGGTACTTTTGTTTAATATTTTAAACAAAATTGAACATTTTTTTGAAGTTTAGAAGAAATTTAATTAAATTTCAAAATTGATTACAAATTTTTTTAATATTTCTGAAATTGATAAATGAACTTATTTTGAGCGAGTATCACTTATTCTTGAATTTTCAATTTTGAAAAATTATAATTTAGAAAATTATCATAAATGTTTTAAAAAGTATTTTGTTTAAAAAATCCAATAATTTCTAGCAAAACAAAAATGAAAAAAAACCTAATATTAAAAAAAAAATCGTTGAACAAAAAAAGGATAAATATGGTAATAAAAATAAGTGAAACTGGTTTTTATGTAAAATTATAATAATGAAATTTTTTTCTAAATAAAAAAAACAAAAGAAGAGAAGAATGGAAAATGAGATGAATAGATAATATGAAAAAAATTAAATAAGATATAATAATAAAATTATTATAATAATGATGATTATGTGTAAATGAGAATGAAAGGAGCTAATTTAATTATAATTAATTTAATTTTAATGAAACAAAAAATGGGAAACTGAGGAAGAGATTATAACAATAAAAAAAAGAATTGATCAATTTTTTGAACAAACATTTTTACTTGGTGGTTTCTTCATTGACTAAAAATTACTAATTTTTTTCAGGACTTCCTTTCAGAAAATTTTGTCAGATTTTAATTTTTTTTTTAATTTTTATAAGGGACCGTTCACTTAGTACGTTACGTTAAAAACGACTTTTTAGAACCCCTCCCTCTTGTTCCGTTTTTTGTATGAAGAAAAAAAATTTTTATGATCTATTACAAAATTTTAGATCCCCTAAAAAACTAACGTACTAAGTGAACGGTCTCTAAGATTTTTTACAGATAAAATTAAATTTTTGAACTTGTTACATTTAGCATTAGTTGAAAGGTATTTAGTTATGTCAAATTTTGACCAATCCAAACTATCTCAGGTTACAAAATACTTCATAACTTTGCTTGACATTATTAATTTTGCCTGTGAACATCAGAACTAAATAAGGGTTAAAAAGTTCGGACTTCATCCATCACCTAATCTAAGACTAAACATTTTACAGATAAAGTAAGTCTAACTCATCATTATCAACATAATAACTATTCAATATCAGACATTTCAGTCAACAAAGTCTAATCATAAAATTACAATAAAAATTCTAAACCTGTTAAAAGTTGACAAAATTTTCTAAGGATACAATTTCTAAAAATTCCATTTATTATTTTTTTTTAAAAAAAAATTAATTAAATCACTTTGCTTGCAGCTCGTCGCTTTCCTCAGAATTTGGTTCCTTCAGTTGCTGATTCTCCTTATCATTTACAGTAAATGTCACTAAATAACGCTTATTACTGTCTAATTTTTCACTCGGCAGTGGTACTGTTGTGCTATATTTCTTATTATTTGTATTACTAAATTCCAATGACATCCTATTCTGATATCTTGAATTACTCGTTAAAATTTTTGGTAAATAAAACGTCCCAACATTCCCACCAGCATTGCTTTTGTAAGAACCAAATCCGATTTTCGGCATTGTGTGATGATTCATTAATGGAATGTATGCAGCACATGGGATGCCTTTTGAAAAACAAAAAAAAAAAATAGAAACAATTCAATGAATGAGAAAATTATGACAGAATGAGAATTACCAGTATATGCATGAGCAGCATGCAAACATCGATGTGTTTTTGTCGTACAATATAAAGCCTTTTCACAGCGACTGAAATCTGGACTCAAGCGACGTTCCGCCTAGTCAGGATTAAAACATTCAGAGGAGATTTTCGTGGTTGGAATAGACACAACAAAAAAATGTGAAAATTTGATTTTTTGTTCATCAAAGCCGCTTTTCAATCGAATTTTAAATCTTATTAGCAAATAACATACCTCACGATAGACTTCCGCAATATTTTGAAAATTGAATGTTCCGGGCTTCTGTAAGCTCTTTAACGTCTCATACAAAAACAATTCAAAGTTCTTAAAAGTATATTCACGCATTTGGTATTTACTCAATGAGCCTCCTACTTCAAAGCCCAAATCGGCAACTGATTTATGATAATCATCAACGGCACGTTTAACAAGCACAGCCTCGTTTGACTTACACGAGCGAATTTGAAGACTCTTTAATTCTAATAAATGTTGAAATATTTTTCGTTCCATGTAGTAGCTTCATGAGTGTGAAGGAAATGAAGAAATATTGGAATAAGAGGAGTATTAAAATATTAAAATGTTGTTTACAGATTTTACAGATGGGAGTAAGGAGATTAAGTTAAAAATAAATTTAATTTAGGGAAAGATTTTTTATCAGATTTTTAGAACTTAAGTCAATGATTCTGTTTGATGAAAGGTAAGCAAATCAAAATTTTGACAACTACATATATAAATTTTACCACGTTTTTTTACATGACTTTTTTAAAGATATATTCAATACTACGTCAATCATGCTTTTTAAACAGGGGTATAACCCAAACATTTTTATATGGTAATTAACTAGATTAATCTGAATTTTTTAGTATATAAGAAACATTTTGGGGAGGTGGGGGTTTGGTGGGGGTTGAGATTTGGCTCTCAAAATACCCTAGCAAATTGATAAATTTCCCCCGAAAGGTTTTTTTTTTCATTTTTGTTTTGCTAGAAATTATTGGATTTTGATCATTAGCCCTACCTTTAAAAATATAAAAGATTATTTTTAAATTCCAACATTACTACACTTGCTGACTAAAAAAAGTATAACCTTTAAAATCCTACACTCAGGAGAAAAAATCTAAAATTCCAATTTTAGATTTTAAAATACTGAAATCTAGCAGAAAATTTTATAATCTAATATAAACATGTTAAAATAAAATATTTTCTATTGAATTTAAAAATAAAATTTTAAAAATTTAAAATTGCCATTTTAGAAATCTAAAATCCGAAGTTTTAGATTTACATTTTAAAATTTAATATTTGATTTTAAAATAAAATTTTAGATCTCAAAATTTTTTGCATTCTAAAAGAAAAATTTTAGAATTTAAAATAAAACTTTTTGATTTTTGAAAACAAAACTTCGCAGAAATGACTCAAGCAAAACAATAATTCGCAGAAATCACTGCATTAAGTATAGAAAAAGTTTCCATATAAACTTAAGATATTTATAAAAATATCTTCAATAAGTTTTAGTGGTGATGTTGCTTTCTTTCATCATGTAACTAATACTTTCAGATTTTCTTAATCATTTCTTCTTAAAATTAACTATTCAATAAGAAAATTTAAAATTAAATTTAAGAATTCTAAAATATTTCCTTTAGATTCTAAAATTTTTATATTTGTTTTAAGAATTTAAAATAAATATTTTAGATTTTAAAATAAAAATTTTTGAATTTTTCAAAGTTAAAATTTAAAATAAAATTTTAGATTTTAAAATTTTCTTTTAGAAAATTTAAAAGTTTCACTTTTAAAAATCTAAAATTTTCCTTGGGGTTCTATATCTAACATTTTCTGTTAGATTTTTTCATACAAATCTAAAATTGAATTTTAGTTTTTTTTCCTGAGTGTACCCCTTACTTCACCCTTACTTCACATTTTTTCTACATCCAATATAGAAATGTTAAAAACACAACATTTTTGATTGACTTCATTTATGAAAGACTTTCAAAAGTTTACAGACAAAGCAAAAGCCTTTGATCCGCATAAACACAACAAAATGTCTATAAACTCAAGATCCAATTCTTTATGAGTTTGCAATGCCCAAAGAAGATTTTGTTATTGTCAATCAACTTACAGAAGCAAAATAAATACCGAAAGCAACTTTTTATATTAAAATTCATCGCTTAAGAGCACAGCAATAAGAATAAGATGAATTATTTGAAATCATAAATTTATATTTCCAGTTCCATTGTATGAAACTTTCTCTTCTTACTTCTCTCACAAACAGAGGAAATAAAATATTAAATCTTTCTAATAATAAAATTTCTCGTAAAAATGGATGAATAATCACGCATGGTGGAAAATTTACACTTAAAGATGAAGTCAATGGCATTGCCAAAGTTAATCACATTTAAAGATTTATGGTTGTGAATTTACACATTATTCACATTAAATTTCACTTCATCATTCCCATTCCAACATCCGATTTATTATTAAATTGTGTATCTATGAATGTAAGCAGTCTTTACCGTCTTAAGTTCTTCTGTATAGATTGCGTTACGGTTGCCATGTTGACAGCATTTTTATCACCTGGTTTTCTACCCTCAATGCGTGTACTACGCGGTCGATCTTCCGTAACGACAAAAGATCTGCGTGGAATTCCTGTTATTGCTGATGAATGTGATGAACGTGGAGCGGGTATTTTAGTACGTTGTGAACGTGGACTTGGCTCAATGCCGGAATCTTGATCTTTTCCATCATCGATTATTGTTATGACACGCTGTTTTGGTAGCTTTTCTAGTGACGATGAATCATCATAATATTGCTGTTCACTTTCATAATCCTCTTGACCTAGTTGCAGATATGATTCGTCCATAGTCATCTCCTCAAATTCCTTTAATTTTTCTTCAGCATCATCGCCATCCTCTAAAACCGTAAAACTTGCAATAGACTCAGGTGTTTGACTTTTTGGACGAGGAATATTTTCAGGTGATTCATTCATGTCAGTGTCACCGTCATTATCATCGTTTGTTGAGTCAGGAAGGGTCTCGAATGCCTTTTCTGTCTCATTTGATACACATTTAACTTTATCATCAGTTAAAGGTTGTGAGTCTATCTCAACAGGTGGCTCAGTCACAGAGACAGGCTTTTCAACTTCATCTACCTTCTTTACATCATTCTCGCCGATTTTATCATCATTTTCATTGGCATCACCCTTAAAGCTAACTTTTTTACTACTCTCCGATGCCATTGTCACAATTATCGCCTCCTCCTTAATTGTTTCAGGTTCAGGGATCATAATGTCACTCTTATCGCGTTTCTCTATTGTATATGTCGCATCAGTTGCCGCACCATCATCAATATCCGTTTGTTGCTGAATTGTTTCATGAATCTCAACCATTGTTGTTATCTGCTTAATAGTCTTATCATCTTCACTTGCATCGTCAATGGATTTCTTTGAAATTGTATCAATTGGAGGTTGTTCCATATCGATTGAGACTTCGGGAGTCTTTGTTGTCTTATCAATCGATTTATTTTTCTCATCTTGACTGCCTTTCTTTAATAATGGCTTACCCGATGCCGGTCGCTTTTTATTCCCTGTTGTCTTTGTTGTCGCTTTTGAGTCATTTTTTCCTCCTTTTGATGATGATGCCTTATTGTCGCTCTTTTTAGCACTCGACGATGAAATTTCAACTTTCTTTTTATTATCCTTCTTAACCCTTCCATGATCCTTATCATTCTCTTTACATTCAGATTCACTTCCTTTTTTATCGAAACTCTTTCGTCCCTTCTTATTATTGCTGCCATTGTTATTATCGCGATCTCTCGATTTACTTCGTACTTTTTTATAGCAACGATGTTTTCTCTTGACATGATAACAACAGTCATTATCATCATCATCGTCATCGGAATTGCTTTGTGAACTTCCACTGCATGATGATTCTGTCGATACAGAACGTTGATGACGCTTTGATTTTTTACGACTAAGTTCAGTTGTGCTTTTGGAACGACTTATTTCACATGGCTCATCAGCACGATGACATATAAACATTTCACTGCAACTACTTGTGCGTCTCTTGTGTGAACACTTACGGTGATGTTTACGATTACGGTGACGACCTCGTGAACTTTCCGTATCGGTGTCTGTTTCGGATGTACGTGAATTACGTCGACTACGACTGTCTTTCCGTTCGTAAGTAACTTCGATTTCAGTAAATTTAAGGGGTTTCACTTCATCTAATTCTGGCAGTATTGTTTGCGTCTTTCGACCCGACAATCTTAATTTATTTGCCGGAAGACCTCCATGCATTTGAATAAATTTGGCAGTTGAACGGAAGCCTTTCTGTAAGGCACAATCCAATGGGGTTTTAACAACATTTTTAGTATTACGATAAACAGCATTCACATCAGCTCCCATTTCAATTAACATTTTACACATATCGATTTTATCGTTGCCAGCTGCAATATGTAAAATTGTACGTCCATCATTACTTGATGAGTTTATATGATTTGGACGTTGTTGAAGAAGCCATTCCACAAGTTCAATGCGTCCAGATGATGCGGCTTCATGAACCGGTAAATCACCACGGGCATTTCTAAGCCATAAATTTGCTCCACGTGCGTTTAAAATCTTTACCGTCTCAAATTGACCTTTCGCACAGCCGCAATGACCTGGAAAATTGAATAATATTTAGAGACACAGATTTATACATCAATAAGTAAGTGTCAATTTATTTGTATACCCGGTGACCTTCCCTTTCGATCCTGTCGATTTGGATCGGCACCCAAATCTAAAAGTTTAACTGTTGCGTCAGCATGACCCAATGTTACAGCATAAAATAATGCCGTACATCCATTTGAATCAATTGTATCGACTTGGGCACCACAGAGTTTAATTAATAGTTCAATACATTTTGTATGTCCTCTTGATGCTGCACAATGTAAACTTGTTAAACCATCTCTACAAGTAAATAATAGAAAAAAAGAAGAAAAAAAAATTAAAATGCACAATGACATGTTTGCAATTAGAATATTTAAAATTATGTATGCATAATGAAATAAAGAAAGTTCAAACTGATGATGATGGTGATGGCAAACGAATGGGGAATGGAAAATTAATTTGTAATTCAAATTTAATTGAATTTCAATTAGTTTTAAAATTTTTCATCTACATCTACAGTTAGGTTGTTGCTAGTTAGATTGGATGTGTCTTGTGTCATTTTGTCTATTTTAAGATCAAATTTTGCTTAAAGGCAATATTATATAAATTGAAAATTATTCTTAGAAATTGTCAATTGGTTCTCACACAGACCAAGAGTGGCAAATTCTAACCTCAAAGGCTTTACTTCCAATTTTAAATCAAAACTTCTAATGAAAAATCAGTCACTCTACCCACTTACTTATCAGCACTCTCAGCATAAGCACCACCCTTGATCAAAGCCGTAATGGCATCATCAGAACCTGCACTTGCTGCCCACATCAATGGCTGTCTTCCATCCTTATCCTCAACATCAACCGAACATTTTGGATTCTTCAGTAAGATTCCAAGAATCTCAAGTGCCAACTTTGTTGATGTTTTATCACTTTTACCATCATATCCGCACATCTGTGCTGCATAATGAAGTGGTGTGGCACCATTATGATCTGGTATGGAAGCATCTGCACCGGACGCTAATAAAGTTCTTAAAATCTGTGCCTCACCGCATACTAAAAATGAAAAAAGAATAAATTTTACACATTTTTGTGTGGTCATTAGGATGGGTGTAAGGTGACCGGTGGGAAAGATGGAACATGCTTTAATGCGAGGGGAAAACAACATGATGGAAAAAAATTTTGGTGGGAAATTGGTGGAAATTTTCCACCGCGGTGGAAAATTTTCCACCAATTTTCCATCGCGGTGGAAAATTTTCCATCAATTTCCCACCATGATGAAAAATTTCTCAACAAATTTTTTATCACTTGAAATTTGTTTATTTAACACAATTAATTCAACTGAATGTTGAAAATTGATGCAAAAATTCACTTTTACGATAGGTTTTTCATCTCAAATAAGTAAATCGATGCGAAAAATCGCTTTTTTGATAGGTTTTTCATCTCAAATAAATAAATCGATGCGAAAAATCGCTTTTTTGATAGGTTTTTCATCTCAAATAAGTAAATCGATGCGAAAAATCGCTTTTTTGATAGGTTTTTCATCTCAAATAAGTAAATCGATGCGAAAAATCGCTTTTTTGATAGGTTTTTCATCTCAAATAAGTAAATCGATGCGAAAAATCGCTTTTTTGATAGGTTTTTCATCTCAAATAAGTAAATCGATGCGAAAAATCGCTTTTTTGATAGGTTTTTCATCTCAAATAAGTAAATCGATGTGAAAAATCGCTTTTTTGATAGGTTTTTCATCTCAAATAAGTAAATTGATGCAAAAAATTACTTTTTTGATAGGTTTTTCATCTCAAATAAGTAAATCGATGTGAAAAATCGCTTTTTTGATAGGTTTTTCATCTCAAATAAGTAAATTGATGCAAAAAATTACTTTACTGATGAAAACCTATCATATTCAAAAGATTATTTGAACCAACAATGTTTTTATTTTTGTCATTGAAAAATTTTTTAAATTTGATGGAAAATTTTTTCTTTTCCCAACAATTTTCCATCGCGGTGGAAAATTTTCCACCAATTTTCCACCATCGGTGGAAAATTTTCCACCGATTTTCCACCATTGGTGGAAAATTTTCCACCAATTTTCCACCGCGGTGGACAATTCAAAAATTTTCCATCATTTTTTTTCCATCATGTTGTTTTCCCCTCGCTTTAATGTCAAAATTATTACATTTAGAAACCTTTAATGGGATTTTCAGTTGCTTATAAAATTAATGGAATAAATCCTTATAAAAAAAGAAATCTAAGTCTCTGGCAATGAAACCAGAGATGAGAATGGAAATAGAGAAATAAAATAATTTTCATGTCCATCCGGAACGTGATAAAATGTATTTAATGTTTTTAATGTACGATGTTATATGAGATATTATGTTAAGTACCTGTAGCCCAATGAACAACAGAATGTCCTTCATTATCTAGAGCATTAACGTTGACTTTATTGGCCAATAAAAGATTTACAGTTTCCAATGTTCCTTGTATCACTGCCAAATGTATTGGTTTAAAGCCATCCTCGTCAGCTTGCTCCATCAAATGTGGTGCAGTCATGATAATTACTGCGGCTGGTAGTAAACTTTTTTGGCCCGTACAATAATGTAGAGTATTTTTATTACTCTTATCACGTTTCTGTATTGAGTTGGTCTATAGAAAAGGAGTATAAAATGATGAAAATATCATGTATAGTCTTCAAATCTCTTCTTAGTTTTTTTTTGTTGGCTTGGGTCTGATATTTTTATTTATGGGCAAATCCATGAGTAGAAATTCTCCAAAAAAACTTGTTTTATTCAAAATTCTCGAAAGTTAAGTCTCTATCATACTACTTTTAATATTTTTCTTGTGTAATTTTAAGAGCACTATTGATTTGTATACAAATCATATTTATACAATCTTTAATTAATGAGTTATTTAACTTTGGAGAACGTCAGAATGTCAACTCTACGAAAATTTTAAATCTTTCTTTTTCAAAATTCTCTTTTAATGAGCAAGCTAAAATTTTAGAAAGACATTCATCGGATTTTCGCTCTTGTAAGCTTTCAATTAATACCATTACAAAATTAATTGAGCCATTGGTTAATGAGATATTCAAAAAATTAGCGTCAGAATGTCAACTTTTCGACTCATTTTTGCAAAACACAAAAGTATACAAAACTGTTTGAAACGAAAAATTTCGTTAAAATATGTCTACAATTTAATAAATTTTTGTTTTTTAATTAACATTTTACAGCTTAAGTCAATGTTAGAGTTTTAATTGATAATTTTACGATGTTTTCATTAGCTAATGAAGTTCAAGCAAAGAATTAAAGCTATTAAAAGTTTTATTCTAACGGTTTTTTTGAATTTCACAAGTTGAGAAGAATTGCAATTCGATTTTTGCAGTTCCGTTTATTCATGGATTTGCCCTTATATTTATTTGTGTACATATATTTATGATGATATTGATACTTTTTAGATCATCATCTTTAAGTACACATCGATGAATTTATGAACAAAAAAATCAAACTTTAGTGAGTAGAACACAATATAAAAGAATTTTTATTGAGAAGAAAGTTGCCTTCAAGTTATCCGTAAAAAGAAATAAGAAATGAAATGAGAAGCAAACAAACAAACAAACAATGAATATAAGGAAATTTAGTAAAGCTAAGGCAACATTATAATGTGTAACCCATAGAAACCATACAGTCTATCTCTTTTCCTTGTTTACTAGCATTTCCATATTCTATGTTTTTATATAAACTTGTTGTCATAAGAATTTTTGTGAAAATATTTTTATTTTGACTGGTTTCGATAATGGAATTTTTTTAAGGAAACAAAAATAAACTATAGATTTCAAAGTTATTGTAGCTTTTGGATATTTTCTTTACAGTTAATTTCAAATATTTTTGATTTTAGATATGATACCTTTTGAATCATTGTTTTTGTGACTTTTCATTTCACACTGTGTCATGTGGTTTGGATTTTAGTAAAAATTCTAATATCAATACACTTATTTTGCTCGCTTTTAAATAAAAGAAAGGATGTAATGAGAAGCCATTTAATTAGTACGTTCACTTTTGAGGAGGGATGAGGGGTATTCTGAGATTTTGTAACAGATCAAACAAAAATGATAGAGGGAGATAGGGGGTCTAAAACTAAAGTGCTGTCCAAACTTTTTTGAGCCACGGAAAACTTTGACTCAAATTTTTTTTGGCTTCACACCAAAAATTGTCTGTGTCACAACTATAATTGAACTTAGAAAAAACAACACTAATTTCATAAAAGACTGTATTTGATCAAATGAATTAAAATATTTTGTAAAATTATTGATTTTCCAGAGGTGAAAATGATTTTTTTTTTGTGTAAAAATATGAAAATTTGAAGTTTTTTGAAAAACAACCTTTTTGGGATTTTTAAAATTCTTCCATGACACCCCCTCCTCCTCACTTAGACATGTTCTACGGTACAGAGTTTGGACAATACTGATCTAAAAGTCATTTTTTGCGTTACATATTAAGTGAACGAGAAACTAAGATATTATATCCAAAATAAATTTTGTCCATACTAGAACCTTAAACAGGAAAGGGTGAGGATCAAAAATTGGTTTTTTAGTTTAACATAAAAAGTTGAATTTAGTCTGCAATTTTGTAGCAGTCTGCAATTAAGTAAAATTCAAAATTGACTTCAAATTAATAACGCTTTATTCCTTAAAGTGTATGATAACCTTTTCATCAAAATCATACCTCAATGTCTGCAATCATTCAACTACCATATCAACTTATTTACACTACAAATTCAAAATTTGAAATTCACATGGTAACCCTTTTCCCGAGAAGAAGGAATAAATGAAGAAGAAAATGAACGTTTTTTGCCGCTCTTTTGTTTACACAACCCAAACGAGAATGTAAATTTTGTTATTCTTGCCCCTACTTGTTCTTTATAACTCCATTTTTCTTTTTCTCCTTTGTGAATTTGCCGTGCTTTTTCTCACACAATTTACTTTCACTATATAAATCCGCAGAAAACAGTAACTGGTGTATACACTTTTAATGTAAACTTTTAAACAAAAAAAAAAAAAGATTGTAAAGGAAAAAATCTCAAATTACTCTTCAGCCTAGAGGGAATTTATACTCGAGAAAATGAAGAAAAGTAAAAAACTTTGATAAATAATTGATTTTGCGGTGGTAATGAAAAGTTTTCATTAAAAATTATTGTTAACTTTACGGCTTGATGCTTCTCTTATTTCCACTCGGAATTCTCCGAAAATTATATACATTTTATATTTTGCGTATAGTAAATAGAATCAATGAAGGAGGAAAAATTAAATTAATTTAATAATCGTGAGATAGCGTTAGCGAGTGAAAATTTATAAAATATTAAAGAAGAAGATTTGAGCTCAGAGATTAGTTATTAAGAAGATTACATTGTATTTAATTTTGATTTAGAAACTTTTGATGAATGTACATGAATTTTCAAAGGATAAATCTTTAATGATATTTTCAATTTGCATTATTTGTTTGTTTTTTGGAATTTATAGTAAATTATGGTTATCAACTGTAGTTCCATAAAATAAAAAAATTAATTGATTTTTTCAAACTTTTAAAATCTGTTAAAATATTTACGAAAATTTTATGTCCATTAAGTAAGGGTTCAAAAAAAAAGCAATGGGGAAAAATTTTCAATTTCCTTCTAATTCCATTTTCATTAATTAATATTTCATTAGGAAAAGTTAATTAAATGTGCGGTGAAATAAAAATATTTTCATTTAAAATGTTTAAAAGGGTTTCGCGGTAAATAATTACATTTGTATCATTTGAAATTAATTTGGCAATAAAAAATGAATTTTTTATTCAATTAAATTGGAATTATAGAAAAAATAAATTGTTATTCTTTAATTTCCACCTGGTCGATGAAGAAAATTGAATAAAAAAATTCGATTGTTTTTAAAGGTAAATAAACTGAATTTATTGTTTGAGTTTAATGAAAAAATTAAATAATCAAAAACCTTCATCAATAACGAATTATTTGGAATTATAATAGATATAATTTAAACTTCCTAAATTTTCATTTAATGCTTTAATTGGGATAAAGCAAAACAAAAGTTGAAAAATTTTCAAATTCTACAAAAATAAACAAAAGCCATAGAAACAAATTATACCGGTATTTCTAACAAATTATAATTTATTTGCGAATTAATGCGATTATTAATTGCGTATAATTTTGTTTATTTTAATAGTCATTGCCCTAAATTGTTTTATTTTAATAGATTTTTATGGTTTCATCAAGGTTATAGCTTAATGAAGCTTAAAATGAAATTTTTGTTCAAAACTTGTCCATTAACAATTTCATATTACTAAAATACTAATAGAAAATTATTTGAGAGAATAAAAAAATTAAACCAAGGTTTTGAATCTTTGTCATAGCAGAAACCTTCAAATATTTAGGAGATATGTTTAAAAGGGTTAAGACAGTGACGTAGCCAGGGAAAGATCCAAGGCAGTCCGGTCCCCCTCTTCAAGGAAAAATATCTTCATTTGCAAGAGTTTTTGAGGAAAAAAGCATTCGGACCCCCCCTAAAACAATTTCTTTCTTAAAAATTGGACCCCTTAAAAAAATTTCTAGCCTATGCCCCTGGGAAAAGGGTTCTTAAATCTTTTTTATTTCATTTTAAATAATTATTTTTCAAGCCTTCATGCTTTTGTCAAAAGCACACGTAAAGTTTGTAAATAAAAAAAATTCATAATAATTAAAATGAGCTTAAAATATTTTCTTTGAGTTAGTATTTAGTATGTAAGGTCCTCGATTTGAATAGCTTCGATTTCAGCAACTCAAAAATTTTGCACGATTCAGCTCCTTGCAGAATTAAAATTTTTCAATGTACCAAAAATTTTTCTAATCTTTAAATTTTATAAAATTAAATTTACGTAAATTTTAGCAAAAAAATAAACAATTATTCAAATTGAGTACCCCCAATACTATGTCTGACATCTAAACTTATGAAACAAACATTTTACAAGTATACAAAACTTATCTGACATGAGATTGTATGATGTGATAAATCTGAGACATTTATTACGCACATATTTGAATATGTGACACACACACGGAAATTAGTTTACACATAAAAGGACATGAGAAATTTTAATTTCTTGTATAATATGTAGCATGAGTGTCAAGATTGTTGTGACATTTTGATGACAACTTTTGTCATCATATATGTAAAATTTCTCAGTAATATGTAGAATGAGGATGTTTATAGGTTGCTTTATTTTGATGATTCACAGAACAATCTCACCATTTAGACACCCAATGAATGACCCTATGAAGCCACTTTCCTATCTTTCACAAGCATCAGTAAACCAACCAAGCAACAACAACATCATCATCATCAGCACAATTCAGAATCCTTTCATTCTCTTATTCTGCTATTTTTCTTGTTTTGCTGCTGTTCATCGCTGATAACATTCATGGCACATTGATGATAATCTGAAACTCATCAAGATATTCAATGGCTTGCATCAGTAAAAGCTTCATGCAACAGAAACTCTTTCTCCTTTTTTTGTGTGTGCCATGGATGGTAAACAATAAACGCTTTATGATGCTGACGTTATCGCTGTTAGGTCATCAAGAGTTGAGCATGTCGTGGCATAATGATTCTTTGTATGTTTATTTTTGTAAAGGGGAGCACAAAAAACACACACAACAAACAAAAAAAAAAGTTCTACCATCCAATCTACGCTTCACTATTTGACACGATGTATGTAATGTACATAAATGCTGAGCGACTTCACACAATAGCTTTTCTTGCTATCTGGTGATTTGAATGGATGAGAATTGAAAGTATTTTAACGAGGTGTGATGGTGGGGAAAGAATGTGAATTTTAAATAATCTTTAGAGGTCAATGGTCTGTTGGAGAAGTGAGAGATTTTTTCTTGGGTTTATTGAAGTTTGAGACTTGAAATTTCAATGGAGTCGTTCGAAATGTTCACTTCATATAAAATTTTTAAAAATCTAATACAAAATTTGGGCAGCGAAAAGCCGCTGTGGTCGAGTGATTAGAGTGTCGGCCTCCTATGTCAACGACCCGGGCTCGATTCTAGGAAAAGTCTAGTTGGTTTTCGCTGCTTCTATGTAGTCAAATAGCTCGTTTTATTTCCTCATGAAACACAAATTTTGCTAGGTACTTGACATTGACATGCTCTTGTCAAAAATGATCATTTTTTGCATTACGAATTTTAAGAATGAATCTTAAATAAGAACATTAATGTTAGATGTTAAAATGTAGTTTGCAGTTTTAACTAATTTTCACTAAAACTAATTACTTGAAATCTGAAAATTCAATTTTCCATCTTGTCAAAATCCAGCAATATGAGACTCAAATCAATGAAGTTACACCAGCAACATAACATTGAAATATCTGATTTGCATACTCTTTAATTTTACTCTTCTCATCGCATTTCATCATTATCACCATCATCATCATCATCGTCATTAACATCAACGCCATGCTTTCAATACCAACCGGGGAGGATAAAAAGAAAGAAAAGTCCCTGAACGCATTATTACGTTAATTACGATTTTTCATGCTCTAGGATATTTATATCGCTTTTTTTTCTCATTGAATAAATTTTCGACTTTTCTCTCTCATTTTTCATTATTTTCACGCTCGTTTTCATTTTGAAATTCGAATTGCTTTTAATGCTTTTCTTTTTTGCCTTTACTCATTTTCCTACTCTTTAATTCATTCATTTCATTAGACAGATTTTTTTTCACTAGGTTATTTTATTCATTTTTGTATTTTACTTCATTGAAATGTATTTACTATTTGAGTTCAAAGGGTATGTATGTATATTACATATGTCAATTTTTGCTTGATTTACATCGAAAATGATTTTATTGAGTGAATTCTCATTCATTAAGTTAAATTATTTTTTTTTTTTTAATTTGTAGACAATTTTTGCATTAATGATGAATTTTATTTTAATTATTTGAATTTTTTTTAAAAAATTTAGTTCAAAAATTGGAATTGAATTGAAATTAAATGATTTTTTTTGACATTTTTGGTTTGAATCCTTAATTTAATTCCATTTGAAATTTTAACAAAAAATGATTTTATTTGAATTTTTAGGTTTCTTCCTAACCTTATATAAGGCTAAATTTTTAATAATAAGATCAAAAATTATATTTTAATTAGCCCGAAAGGCACAAGTCGGATAATCGAAATAAAATCCGGCACCAAGCCGGAGTGAGGCCAGCACCCAGCTAGCATACAATTTAATCCGGAGTGATGCTGGCCTCACTCTGGCTTGGTGCCGGATTTCATCTCGATTATCCGATCTGTGCCTTTCGGGTAGAACACAATAGGTACCAAACAAAACAAAAGCCATCCAAAATAACTTTCATTCTTCTTCCACATTCTCGCTTGATTACTGTTGCTGTCGACCTTCCAACTTGTGGCAACAATGTAACAAATGTCGACGTTATAATAAATGTAATTAAATTTCTCTCACTTTTTCATATTTCATTGTTATTATTTTCACATTCTTCCTTTTTTCATTTGTTCTTTATGATAATGATGAGGTGGTCGATGAAAAGTGGACAAGAAAAAGTTTGCTGTTTTGTGTGGACCTGTGACTTTGAAAATGAATTTTTTGTGGTAATTTTATTTCCATTTTTCTTAATGATAATGAGAAAATTAATGGAATATTAAGCCTTGTCGGTTCACTTAATGCTGTAATGGGCATTATATTTGCACTGTTAATGGAACCAATTGTTGATTTTTATTTTTGGAATGGAAAGTTTTCTTTTTTTGAGGTTTCATTGAAATTTTTTGTAGATAATAATTTTTCATTTATTATATATAGTTTTTAAGAGCCGGTGCTAATATCATTCAAAATTCAAGCATTGATTACGCAAACACAAGAAATTCTGATAAAATGACTAAATTTGTTTATCTTCTAATTCTTCCAAAGCAATTCAAGCACGTCAATGATAATAGAAATTCGATAATTTTGATAAAACCCACGTCAAGGAAAAGTTAAGAAATTAATACATTTCTAAACAATCAGATATCTACTAAATTGAATATCTAAGTCGTGAGAAATTTTCAAACAATTTCAATAAACAGGGAAGGAAATGAAAACATTTTTAACATTAGGCTGTTGAAGATTCTCAAAATATCTAAAAATAATAAAGGCAAAAAAATCTAGATCGTGTCTTTTTCTCATGTTTCTTTGACGTCATTCACTCGTGAATCTGTTGATGGAATTTTTGTTATTCCTTAAAATTAATTAGAAGTAGAAGAAGCAGTAAAGGCAAAGAGAGTAAACTTTTCATTACAAAAAATTTCTCATCTTTAAAAAAATAATGAATTAATTTTGAACTGAAAAAAATTCTTAAGCACGAACAGTTTTTTTTTGTTTTGTTGTAAGAAGGTGTTGAGGCAAATTTCGAAGCCTTACTTTGGGTATACTTTCATAATCCACCAACAACTTGATATTAATCTTCAAAAATGATTCTAGAGCTATTATAGGAAACTCATTAATTTTAATCGAATAACTTCTTATTGTTGGATTTTTAAAGGAATTATGATCGAAGAGATTTAAGGGTGAGTTGTACGTAATATTATTGCTTTTGAGTTTTTGATCGATTGAGACATGCAAGTGTTAGAAGAACAAGTATATTGATGGGATCATTCGTAAAATTTGTAGAGCTTAGGGAGCGGTAGGGGGGTCTGAGATTTTATTTTGCTCCAAATGAAATTTTTGAAAATCTCATACAAAGTTTCCTAAGGTTAAGTTGAGGGGAGGAGCAGAAGCGTAGCCAGCGTCCCCACCGTAATTTCGCGAAGTTTATACTAAATATTACAATAAATATTTAACTTTTTCAGATCCGAATCAAAAAACCCCCACCCCCCTCAACAAAATTCCTGGCTACTTCCCAGGGAAGGAGAGATTGAAACGGCAATGTTTTATATTAAAAAATTTGACTAACTGCTTCAGATAAGTCAATATTTTTCTAAATGTGGAATTATGGGGTCAATCATGCAAGTTTACACTGAATATTATTGATTTTCGCCAAATTCAAACCAAAAAAACGTCAAAAATTATTATCAAAAACCCCCTTAAAAAAATTTTCTTGCTAAGTTCCTTCAAGTTGTAGGGTATGAATCTAAGCCTTAAACATCATTCTACTATTCTTGCTTTAAAGTTTTACAAATTCGCTTCTTTTTCGTTTCTCATTTATTTTAGTAAAAATCTGTAAAAATGCCCTTTATAGATTTAGACGGCCTCATTAGAACAAGAATATTATTCTTGATTTTCAGTTTATATTCTCAACATGTAGCACGCGTGCTATTCATACATAGAACTAGGGTGAATTCACATCTACATTCGCAGCCTAACGTGAATTTTTCGGCTATGTATGCTAACTATACCCATGTATATTATTTATATGTTTATATTCTGACGATATACATATGTGTGTATAGGAATGGTGCTATCCGTGACCCATTTTTAACGCCTTTCGCCTGCCTATGTTACTTAATACATAACATCTACATTTACAAAAGTTCGCACGTTTCTTTGTTTACATGTCTCTCATCCTTCCCGTTCTCGACCATCCTACGTGTTATTTCCCATTTGATTTCATTCCAAACAATATACAATCCGATAACACATTGGAAAATGGATAATTGACAGATAAATGTTTACATTTCAAAAATTGTGTGAGAGAGATGGAAAAAAAAGATTGAGAATTATAAGCTCATTCGTGAGGATTTCAAATTACATGTGGATGGACATAATAATGTGTTTCTCTCTTTTTGGGTTGAGGATTTAATTTTTGAGGTGTTTTGAGTTTATTTTAGGGGAGTTCAGGTGCAATTTAATTGACTTTTTGGTATTTGACATGACTTCTCATTTTCTTGTCAGTGCCAAAAAATTTTCTATATCTTCTAAGACAGAATAGGCAACGTCATATAACACCAAAGAAACTTTTTGAAAATCTTTTAAATCCCACCAAATATGTCCATTAGCACAGCTTTTAACCATAAAGAACCTAAAATTGAGTTTCATCACCAATCCCACACACAAACACAAGTCCTAAGGCTTTAATGGACATTAATCTTATTTCAATTTTTTTCGCACATTTTCTGCAGACAAGTCATGGAATAAACTGATTTACGTGTCTACGCTTATGCTTATGTTTGTAAAAAGATTTTTTGCGTTTCAAATACACACGACACATATGTTTAAATGCATACACTTACTAATGTTACCTGTGAGCGTACTTCCTTCACAATTTTGTCAGCTAATCCTTGTTGACACGCATACATAAGACCCGTGCAACCACCTCGAAGGCGATTACAATCTTTTGATTTTGTGACTCCATTGATTGGTGATAATTTGACATTTTTTCTCAATAATCCTTGATTCAAGTCCATTGCGTTTTATCAGCATGATTTTTTATGATCTCGATGCTCGTTCGACGTGCACATTCACACATAAATTTTACTTGTTTTTATTTTTTTTTCTTTGTTGCTTTGCTTAAATAATTTATTTACAAAATTTTTTTTGCAATTTTTTCTGCTCTTTTCAAGCTCGTATTTTGCTTATTTAAATTATGCAGAAATGAGATTGAATTTATGCTACTGACTTTAAATGAATATTTATTTTTAATATTAAGTCACTGGAACTTTTGCTACTACTGCTGCTGCTGCTTGTGGTAGTTTGTTTTGTTTATACTTGCTCTGGTTTTAAGAGTTAGTATTTATAACAGTTTTGGATTGTGAATGGGTTTGAAAATGATATGCACTTTGGGTATGTGATTGAATTTACATTATGATTTTTGACCCCCTTCCTCTCCTGTTTTCCTAGAGTTTTTTGAGTTAAAAAATTCCAAAATCTCCAAAAGTTCTTTCCATACAAAAAAATTAAGCATCTCCCCCCACCTGATGCCAGTGCTAGTCTAGTAGCTATTTTTGCCAAAGGTTCGATTATTATGCCAAAACCAATATTTTTTAAAAATAAACCCAAAACTTGCTTTCCAATAATCCACACAAAAACGAATATTGCATCACAATTGAATAAATTGCATTCAAAAATGTCAAAACTCGATCTCAAGACGTAACGTTATTAAGAAAATTCAAAAACATATCAAATTACATCAAAACTATACGCTCTAGTCTTCAAATCCAATTTCAAGTTTTTCCAACTCATTTTTCTTTCTCCTCTCTATCTGTCGATATATATCGTGTCAATCACTGTGCATAGTTTATCGAAGAACAAGAGGAAAAAATGCGGAGAACGTTGAGCTGGTGGAGAAGAATATGTTCATGGAAAAAGCGAATGGAAGGAGGAGAAGAAAAAAAAAGTTTAACGCTACAAACTTTTACTAACCCAATTTGAATAAATTTGCAATCAATAACGATTTAACATAGATTTTTTTCGCCATCAACTTTATCCACTAAGCTATGCACTGCTGATTGCACTAACTTTTTCACATCACTTCACTTCTGGAATGTGTAAATAGCTCGTAAATAAATTAAACTCAATGCATGCATGCAGATGATGGAGGGAAAGTTCCCTTCAACTCTCCCTTTCCCTATATATGCATGCATATATACGATATTCAGAATGGATAAAGTTAGACATTGTCAGTTTGCCGACATATCGTCGTTTATGCATTTACTTTATATGCGCATCACACGATTTTGAATTTCAATAAAAATATTTTTTCCTTTTCTTTCTCCTTTTCTCGAGCTTGTTTGTTCGCACACTTGGAGTGTAATTTGCCGTAGGATTTTGATATTCATAAGGAGTTTTTGGTGGAGGAAAAAAGACAGTCTGTACTTGGTTAGCATGCTTAATTATGAAATGAATTTCAATAATTTTTGGTATTAAGGATTAATGGGGGAAAATTGGGGTAGAGGATGTTCGTAAGGAAGTAGGATTATAGAATATTAATTATGTGAGCAAAGTAATGTAAATGCGATGAGAAATTTGAGGATTTAAAGCCCTTTTACAGTATGGGGACAAAAAATTATGGATTTTTTTGAAAATCAATATTTTTGATCTGGTGCTTAATGCTTAGCAGATATCGAAAAATGGTTAAAGCATGAAATGTTTCTTATGAGATTTGCTATCCAACGATGTATAATAGAAGCCATAACTTCCACACCTAATTAGGGTTTTATTTAATTTTCGTTTCTTCCATTTTTATTTTATATTAAAAATTCGTCACTTTTCCACATTATTGCCTGTAACTTTTGTTTCTTTCAACGAATCTTCTTGAAACTTTCACATTATGTTTATATTACTTAAAGCTTTATCATGCAGAAGTTTCAGATTTTTTGAAGCCTCTCTTCATGAACTTCCACACCTTTGATTAATGCTTGCATAGTATTTATTTGTTTTTATTAATTTACTTTAATTTGCATTTTAATAAATAAAACTATCAATAAATTTGATAGTATTTTGAATAAGCTTTCATTTGATATATAACTCATTACACAAACTTTTGTGGATTAAGAGAAAACTTAACAAATATTCAAGATGGCGGTCAATTTTCATGCAATTTTTGACAAAAATTATTAATAACTTTTGTAATTTTCATGTATATTTTAATGTTGATGCATATTTTTAAAGCTTTTATGTTTCTCTACAAGTTTCTAATACATTATATAGTTCTAAACTTAATGTAAACAGAAATTTTCTGCGCTTTAATAGTGGAATGTTTTGAAAATTATAAATTTTGTATGGAGAGAAAATTGAAATCCAAATTCCGCAATAACCACGAGTTGTATTTGACTGGAAATGATATATTATTGAATAATAATACATAATCAATCAATTGCAGTCAATAAAAATGTTTATTTTAAGAAAATTTTCAAATTTTTCATTTTGCCCATACAAAAATTTGACAAAAATGATAATTTTCAAAACATACCACTATTAAAGCGCAGAAAATTTCTGTTTACATTAAGTTTAGAACTATATAATGTATTAGAAACTTGTAGAGAAACATAAAAGCTTTAAAAATATGCATCAACATTAAAATATACATGAAAATTACAAAAGTTATTAATAATTTTTGTCAAAAATTGCATGAAAATTGACCGCCATCTTGAATATTTGTTAAGTTTTCTCTTAATCCACAAAAGTTTGTGTAATGAGTTATATATCAAATGAAAGCTTATTCAAAATACTATCAAATTTATTGATAGTTTTATTTATTAAAATGCAAATTAAAGTAAATTAATAAAAACAAATAAATACTATGCAAGCATTAATCAAAGGTGTGGAAGTTCATGAAGAGAGGCTTCAAAAAATCTGAAACTTCTGCATGATAAAGCTTTAAGTAATATAAACATAATGTGAAAGTTTCAAGAAGATTCGTTGAAAGAAACAAAAGTTACAGGCAATAATGTGGAAAAGTGACGAATTTTTAATATAAAATAAAAATGGAAGAAACGAAAATTAAATAAAACCCTAATTAGGTGTGGAAGTTATGGCTTCTATTATACATCGTTGGATAGCAAATTTCATAAGAAACATTTCATGCTTTAACCATTTTTCGATATCTGCTAAGCATTAAGCACCAGATCAAAAATATTGGTTTTCAAAAAAATCCATAATGTTTTGTCCCCATACTGTAATATTTGATTTATTACAATGTCGAAACAATTTTGAATGGATGTGGTTTTTGATTACATTATAGACAGTTTTTAATTACTATTAAAACTAACTTAATTAAGTGTATGAAAATGCATGAATGTAGTGGAAAAGAATAAGAATCGGAATACAGGAAGTCATCAATTTGAACACTTTTTTGTTCAAGAAAAATCTTATTCTAATCGAAACTTTTGAAAAGTTTCCGCTAGGTTCAAAAATTTTAAATTTTGTAACGGATTATTTTGACTATTTAAATCAAAATACTCAAGTCGAAGACCCCTGCAATCAATATGGTGAAGAACTTCGCAAAATCTGTTTCCCTTTGACTCAATAATCAAGCATACCATAATTTTTATATTATCAATTAAAATCCTCCAAGTATCGACATTAATATTCCTTTTGACCATCAACACAGCATAAAAAACATCCGACCCATTAAAACAAAAAATAAACACAGTTGCATGCAACAATAGGTTCCAAATATTTTTCAATAAATCTTAAAGATTTTCATCGACTGCCCCAAAAATGTACAAATAATGAAGGTCATTTAATAAACTTTATATTTTTTCTCACAAAAATAATTTCGTCATGGTCATTTTTGAGGGAAATTTTCTAGATTTCATTACAATGTCGGAGTTTTATGGACATAGTAAAATAAATACAACATTCTTGCCGTAAAATTTACAAGGTTACAATTTTATTAGTTATGAAAAGCCACGTTTTTCATATTTCATAATCTCATGTGAATGCTGTAAATTTTAATCAGCAAGGCTTTTAACCCACGTAACCAAACGTTGATCAATGGAAGATTTCATGTATTACATTAAAATCTTCCATGTATCTTCCATATGTACATTCCATGGAACGTACATGGGACATTATGCTAATATGGAAATGGAAGATTTTACGTCGATTTTTTTTTTTCAAAATTTTTTTGGCCGTTACAGTTTAAAAATTTTTTTAACGTTATTTTGAACTGTTTTTGGAAAATTTTTTTTTCAATAATTAATTTTAAAACTCAAAGTCCATTAATAAACATTATTAAGGATTTTAAGTTTGCAAAAATGAAGCCATCGCTTCACGCACGTGGATTAACTCATGTAATTAATTACATAAATTATTCACTTTATATATGAAACTTTTTTGGGACTTATATAAGCGATTTCTGCTAGCTCTTGTGAAGTATATGATGGCTCAAGACAGATCGACGTAAAATCGACGTGTAATGTACTATCCCTAAAATCGTCCATTTATGTCGATTTTTTTCAAACGTCGATTTTGGCTACGTGGGAAAGAAATTTTTTCAGAAACTTTGAGTAAAAAGTTTTGTTTAACAAATTAATCCTCAAAAGACTGAGTCGCTTTTAATCTTTAATGTTTTCTGAACTGCTTAAATAAAATGATTATTCATAGCCACTCTAGTAATTAGCCTGGGCATGAGACGTATAATTAGAAATTACACGATTTTAATTGCTTCATAATTTTAGGTTTCTCTTAGTTCAAACATTTTTTTTTGTACTAAGAAGATTGAAGAAAAACTTTAAAAAGAAAAAGAATATTTTTCAAAGACTTTCCAAGTAAATTTTATTAAGTGAATATTTTAAAGCATTAGAGCCCATTAGAGCAAATAATCGTCGACACACTTTTTAATGTAATTATTAGTAATCTTTGAAAAATTTAATATATGATTTCAGAGACATGGTTTTACATCAAAATTACCTAAAAAATATAATTCAATTTTCTCATCCAACAAAAACTTCTTATTAATGTTTTCCATAACAAATGAATATCATTAAATAAAAATTCTTGGTAATTCATTATTTCACTGTCTCCAGAAAAAAGAACAGCAAAACAAGCATAAATGTAATAAAAAATATACTGAAATTTAATTAGATTCCGCAGGGTCAAGATGAACATTGTTGTAAAGCACACGGCTAATTCTTTTGCAAAAAAACACAGTGGAAGTAAATAGGTCGCGTGTTTCAACGACGCTTTCATGAGAATTTTCAATGATTTTTTGTTTAACTGCGAGGAATTTCGGAATGAATTCATAATAACGGATGTGAAAATAGCCACAAGTTAATTTATTCTCAGACAAACTGCAGACAAGAAAACCTTTAATTCCTCGAAAAATAGCAAAAAAAATGAAAAGTTTCTTAACGAAAAAAAGGAAAGATTAATACCAATGTCATGAGGTTTTGTGATGATGTTAAGTGCTAGCTACCATACAACCATATATGTTGGTATATGTAGCAGTAGCAGTAAAAGTAAAAAATACTATAGCAACGTTCAGCACCAAAACAAAAAATATATTTTCACCACCAAAAAAATGTTGAGAGAGAAAAAAAGTTGGAAAAACTTTAGAGAAACTTCTCATGCGGTTATTCACACATTAGCACAAAGCACCTCTCACATAATAATCCTTGATGTATTCGACATACAAGAAAAGTTGCTTCATTAACACATACATTGCTTGACATTATTAAAACTATATGCATTGTAGATGGGACTCATATGCTACCCCATCCCTCTCCTCTCTATGTTCATTTCTCATTTTTCCCACAATATTTACTTCATGATGAAAAATCATGTTTAATTTTGAAACTAATTTTTTTTAATTCTCGTCCTCGCTTGCTAGTCTTCATACGTCTCAACTCGTCCATCTCATCTGTGTGGCGTTTATAAAAATATTTTTTCACATTAAAACTTTTTCATACAATTGAATGCAATTCTTTATTCTTGTGGCTTAGCGCGGTTTTCATGCATGTTAAGGAATGTGATCTTAATAGATGTGGTTTTCAAGGGGGTTTGAGAAAAAAAACAGAGACAAATTTTTTGTGGGTTCAATTTAATTTTGAGAGTAAAATTAAACCTCATTGAGCATCATCATAAGGACCCCAAAAATAGCCTCCCACCCAACAAAATGCAACAATTTGAACTCAAATTGATATTCAGAATATCATTAGCGAAATATTCACGTGACACCGCTAAAATAGTAATTAAATAGCTATTGCATATTCAATTGTGTCACTGGATTAATGACCTCATTTCTTTACAAACTCTCACATCCAGTTATTACTTGAAATAACCGCGCTTTGTCAACAGATCAGCAAAAAAAAAACTTCCATACTAATTTTTCTCTTATTGTAAATTGTCGTCATGGATGAATACCACAAGCAAGCAAAAGTTTGCATAAATTTTTAATTAGATTCCGGGTATGCAGAAGCACTAGCAACTAGCAGCAGCAGTAGCGTAAAGTGGATTGAAAAAAAAAAAACTTGCAAAACATCAACTTTAATTTTTTCCACTTTATGCATTATTGCTGTGTGACCAGCAAGGATTTTTTTTTTTTTTGTTATGAACTTTATAATATTCGCCATGGGGAAAATTGAAAAAAATGCAGCACTATTACAACAGATTTAATTACTTTATAACAATTTATTTTTTATAAAAATAGACACGAATGCTAGTCATTTACACTAAATATACATGATTCTATTCAACACACACTCTTAACTAAAAATTATAAATTCACTCGGTATAAATGGCCAGGTAGAGCAAACCGTACAGTGGAGCAGTTAAATAACATTGCTCTACGGCCCGTTTGCTTTTCAATAACTGACTAAGCGCCTTTAAAATTGCCGTTAAATGAGTATGACTTAGACATGTAAAAGAATTGTAGTTGGATACAATGCAAAAAAGCACAGGTAGAAGGAGAAAGCTTTTATTTGTATGTATTAGCTTTTACAAATGAAACTAAAGTCAAAGTTTGATATTCAATTTAGGAGTTGAGTGTTTGAAACGCATTTTTTGGAATTTATTAATGATGAACTAAAGTTTCTGCTTTTTGTGGAGGTTGGGGTGGTGAAATGAAATTTTTAATCTTTTCATGAATATTTTCAACAGAATGATTCAAGAATGACACTAAACTTGCAATAAAAGGAATATATTTTACAAAATATTGTGATTTTAGAGGTAGGGTAAGCTGGAGGAATTCAAAATTTTTGCAAAATTCATTAAAGAAGCTGTTCATTAGAAAATTCTGAATTTCACTTTAAATCAGCTCCAAAAGCCTCCCTTTCTTCAATTTCTCACGTAGTCAAGTCACTCAAAAATCCACATCATGCCTCCCCAAAACAGGCTAACAAGAGAAAAAAGAGAGTAAGAATAAAAGTGTGTTATGTACGTTTTATGTACACGCTGTCGATTGATTACATTACGAAAGGAATAGAAGTAAAGTAAAAAAAAAGAACCTAAAAGTGTGTGCTGACATGTTCCATTTAGAAGTAAATGCGATGGAAGTTATGAAAAATGAAAGTAAGAAGTGAACAAAAAAAAACATGAAATTCTTTTCATTCTTGGAAGGAAAATTTTCTTATTGTTGACTCTATGCGGTAATGATCTAATTTTTTTACTGTTATTTTTATGTTTTTGATATTGATAGACTTTTCAATGTTAAAGGAAGTGACTTGTAGTATTAGTGATGGTGGATTTGAAGAAATTTGTGTTTGAGGATTTTTTGTGAGTTTTTACACTTATAACGTTCAATTTTTAGGAGAGGATCTGAATT
This sequence comes from Chironomus striatipennis, assembly GCA_026123125.1. Lineage (NCBI taxonomy): Eukaryota > Metazoa > Arthropoda > Insecta > Diptera > Chironomidae > Chironomus > Chironomus striatipennis. The sequence goes on along the minus strand of CM047393.1, from coordinate 40,433,130 downwards.
TTAAGCAATAGAATTTTTTTGTTTGAAAGTTCTTTGGCAGAGAAAGGCGTGAGGTCTAAAAATTCAAGTTTTATAAGTGAATCACCCCCGGTTGAATTTTATTTTTTGTACAAAAGAAACCTATTCTATGGTCCCTGGTTGATCCTTAAAATATTTTTTGTCTCATTTAATTAATTTAATTTTACATTTACATTTTTACATTTTTTTTACATTTAATTTTTTTTTCAATTAAGTTACTTAATCATTTAAAGAGAAGCCTCTAGGTATAACTGGGTATAATCATGTATAAGATACACCATAATTTGATACGTAATATCATAAATACATCACGAAACTGGTCTAAAAATAAACAAACCTATGGACTTCATGCGAGTTGGTCATCATCATCAGTATCAGAGATGAAACATTATATTGTACTTAGAATTCATCAGAAAAAGCTCAATTTTCCATTAGTATGCATGAATGTTACATATATTTGATCTATTGAAGCAGGATAATAATTTCTTTGAAATGGAACTAAATTTCAATATTCTGAATTCATACATGAGAATAATACTTAAACATTTGGTGAATTAATTACAAATGCTTCATCAAAAAGTTCAGAAATATTTAATTTTCATACTTAGAAATTTTTATTAAAATTCATATTTAAATGTTACTGAAATTTAGTTCTGAAAATTCTATAGAAAAGTTGAAAAAAAAGAAACTTTATTTAAAGTTTTGAATTATTAGAATTTTGATATGAATGGTAAGTTTATAATAAATTTCTAGCTTTTATAATTTAAATTTCTCACAATATCAAAATTCAGGTTAATCCTGTTGCCGTGCATACAATGCAATTTACTCGCCTAGGTTAATGAAAATTTTTCACGTGAAACGACAAACAACACACAAAAATGAATAATGAGAAAGAAGGAGCAAAAAAACCTGAAAATTTATTCAGCATAGTTGAGTACATAAATTTATGAGAGTTTATTAAATATGAGCTTAACAAAAAATTAATATTTAATCATATCATATTCACACCAAATTTTCAATTTGGGTGAATATATTGCTTTTGTATAAAACTGAAAACCACATTTTCTAACTTGCTGCTTCAGGATTACAATTTTATCTCATACTGTCTATGGTGGAAAGTCTGTGCCTGAAAATACCAATCTAACAGTGAAAACCGCATCTCATTTGGTGCCTCCAGTCAAGAGAAATCGCAAAAAAACGCATTCTGTCATTTAGTTAGTTAGTTAGTTAGTTAGTTAGTTAGATTCTGCGATAACTCATTTTTAACGAAACGTTAAGACTTCGGGTTTTTTGCATTTGATTAATATTGGCCCAAGGAAAACCGGTATAGTTTTTGGAGTCATGAGCTGCTTCCTGTGCCGCACAATGGACGAAAATGTGCCATTTTTTTATCGAAATATGCAAAAAATTTTACATTTTCTTTAATATCTCAGACATAACTTAACCAAATGATTTGAAATTTTCGGTGTTAGATTAAGCATTATTTAAGGTATAATTCACACTATAATGACAAAAAAATTTTCATGCGCAGTGTAACAAAAAATTTGAAAAACTGAAAAAATTTTCGTTTTTTGACACAAAATTGTCTCGTTCTCCTCAATATTAAGTCCAAATGGAATAATTCCAAAAACGTCTACAGATATAGATGCACAGAATGTATATGCAAAGTTTCAGCTCATAATAATGAAACCAATGAGTACTAGGTCAATTTGAATTTTTGCCTAAATATACCCCCTTAATGCGCATATCATGAAATTTTTTTAGCATATTCAGTGTTCTAGGACCTAAAAACATCCAAATACATCAAAAAAACCCGAAACCCTACTTTATCATATTCACACCAAATTTTCAATTTGGGTGAATATATTGCTTTTGTATAAAACTCAGTTACTCAAATCATTCACGTTTTGCCACAAGGGCGAAAGTAATAAAAATTTTCTAGAAAAAAAAAAAAATATTTAAAAAAAAATAGTTTTTCGGTGCTAAACCAACTAAAATGAGCGAAAGTGAGGAAGATATGGAAATTCCGAACACTTCTAAGAAGAAAGGGAAGAGGATACCATTCCCGGGAAGTCCACAAAGAGTTGATTCGAAAAAACCCAGAATCAACGAACAAAAATGTCAACAAGCGAAGTTAAAACAACAACAAAAAAGTCAACAAGCGAACTCATCGCATAAAAATATAATTCCAATTCAACAAGGAGATGATATAGACACTCCAAGTAAGGCTGCCAAGCCAATATTCACTGCTGCTGCACTCAACGTGGTAAGAACAATATGCCAAAAACTCAACCTTGAGGCTAAACCAACCTACAAAGTAAGCAACAATTCATCGACGCAAATTATCTGTAAATCAGCTGATGACAAAAAAAGTGATCCAAGCACTTAAAGATAGCAAAGTGGACCATCATACGTTCTGTGAAAAACGGAAAAAGCCTTTAGTGCTGTATTAAAAGGCTTTTATGACATCGAGCCAGAGGAGCTTCTCAAAATCTTGAAAAAAGAGAATGTTCCAGCAACCAAAGCAAAAACTCTATTCAAAAATGAGAATTATTCATTATATTTGGTAATTTTTCAGCAACACAGCACCAATTGCAACGTACTAAATCATGCTAATCGTGTAATTGATGACATCTCAGTGAAATGGGAACCTGTCAAAAATAAATCAAATGTGCCTTTACAATGTCATCATTGTCAACGTTGGGGTCACTCAGCTACAGGTTGTGGCTACAAATTCAGATGTGTCAAGTGCCTTAATAACCATGCAATAGGCGAATGTTCGAGAAAATCCAGAACTGATGGATCACCTCAATGTGTCAATTGTAAAGGAGATCATACCGCTAACCACAAAGAATGTGCGTCATTCAAAGACTTTATGAACAAACTGAGCATTAAAAAGGCTCAACAAACACGTCCAAATCAGCAATTGCAAGATAGATTAGTGCAAAGCAGAGCAGAATTCCCAAATCTTACAAGAGCAAGTCCAGCGAGTCCTGCAACTCCAACAACATCAGCTGCTTCAAACCAGATTAAAAGACCAACATATGCAGAGCAAGTTAAGCAAACTAGTGCTGTTAATAATTCCAATGAGTCATACTCTAAATTCACCCAGCTATCTGAGTTGGCTGGAGAATTAGAAGAAGTGCCAAATATTCAAAAATCCCTCAATCTCCTCAAAAAATTAATTGAGGAACTAAAGAAAGAAACATGTGATAAGAAACGTGTCTATATTATATTACAATATTATTTCGATTTCAAAATTCCAGATCAGCGTGATCTCGATGAATTAGGAATTGTCATGCCCTCTTCATCTCATAATGGGACTTAAAATTCTATTATGGAATGCTCATTCGATCCGAAATAAGATTTTGGAGTTTTCAAATTTCCTAATTAATCATAAAATTGATATTGCATGTATATCAGAAACTTGGCTTGAATCCCATAATAAATTTCATATTTCCAATTATAATGTCTACAGAGCCGATAGAAAAAAAGGAGGGGCACTTTTACTTATACGGTCTGACATTCCTCACAATTCCCTGATTAGAACACAGTTCAACTTTGCTGAAGCTGTAACTGTAAACATCCAACTCAACAATAGCTGCGTATACTTCACTTCACTATATATCTCTCCAGCAGCTTCCAGATCCCAATCTGAAGCCTTTTTTAGTAAAATACTGAACTTTCCCGGCCAACACCTGATTGCGGGAGACTTCAATTGCAAGCATCAAGCGTGGAACAATTCAGGTAATTCTCATAAGGGAAGAGACTTACTAAACCTCACAAATTTTCATAACTTCAATATTTTATCTCCAAATAGTCCAACACACATACCATATCATGGTGAGCTCACCACAATAGATTTTGCAATTAATAGATCTTCACTATTTATTTCAAGTCTAATCACAGTGAATGAACTCTCTTCAGATCATCTTCCAGTTTGCTTTACAGTCGACTCTCATTCCAATAATATTTCACACACCAACAATGCGATTTTCAATTATTCTAAAGCAAATTGGAAAAGACTATGCTCCTACATAGAGACTCACACAGGTTCCCTAAATCTCAATTTAGTGTCTCAAGAGTCGATTGACAATGCTATATGTGCATTTAATGAAATAATTAAAAGTGGAATTAATAAATTTGTTCCAAAATGCAACACGAATCCACCATTGAGACATAAATTCTCAGCAAATGTACAAAACTTGATTAAGCACAGAAATCACTTCCGTAACTTGTATCAAAGAACACTTCAGAACGCTCATAAGTCTGCTGCTAACCAATTAAATCGTATGATTAAACGCGAATTAGATTTAGAGAGAAAAGCTGAATTCTCTCTTAAACTCGAAAATTTAACATATGAAGATAATTCTCTTTTCAAATATACCAAGTCCTTAAAAAATAGCAAGAAATACATTCCACCAATCCATTCAGGTCAAGACTACGCTTATTCAGATAAGGATAAAGCTGAAGCTCTTGCAACTAAATTCTGCGAAATTCACACTAATTCAGCCTCTATGAACTCAAATTTGGAGCAAATAGTCAAGAACTCAATAGAGCAATTAGAACTGGATCAAATTCCAAGTTTTGAGTACTTTACCAATGAAGAGACAATTTCTGTTATCTCGAATCTAAAAACTCGCAAAGTTGCTGGCTCTGACACAATACCTAATTGTGTCCTAAAAGCCTTACTTAATTCCAATAATTTCATATCAAAACTCACATCATTATTCAATGCATGCGTAAAATATTCTTACTTTCCGACCAACTGGAAACTAGCTAAAATCGTAGCAATACCAAAAACCGCCCCAGCCTCAAGCAATCCCTCAGAATATAGACCAATTTCACTTCTCTCAACGATAGGAAAAGTTTTCGAGAAACTTATCCAAATAAGACTTAATTCGTTTGAAATTGATCATAATATCATTATTAAACAGCAATTCGGATTTAAATCTCGTCACTCAACTACTCAGCAAATACTTAGACTCACCGAAAAAGCGGCCTTGGGCTTCAATACTAACAGGAGCTTGGGAGTCGTTTTACTTGACCTAAAAAAAGCCTATGATTCTGTCTGGCACGATGCCTTGATACACAAGTTGATCAAATATAAGTATCCTTTATACTTGATTAAACTTATACAATCATATCTAGCTGGACGTACAGCATTTGTATCGATCAATAACTCAGTCTCTGAGCTATTTAGAATCCTCGCTGGCGTCCCTCAAGGGTCAGTAATCGCTCCCCATTTATTCAACATCTTCATAAATGACATCCCAATCCCAAACAGTGGTGAAATAGCCCTGTTTGCGGATGACACCGCATTCTTCATTGAAGCCCAAAACTATAATTTCAATTATATTAAAAGCTCACTTTTAAAATCACTCCAATCATTTCAAGAATTTTTCAATAATTGGAAAATTGAGCTAAACAATTCAAAAACTGAATTTATCTTATTTACAAAATCCACCATAATGTTAAATAAGTGCCTTTCAGATGTTATCAATTTTAATGGACTCACCTTCAAATGGAAAGCTCATGTTAGATATCTAGGTGTTCACTTAGATAATAAACTTCTTTTCAAACACCACATTAATACGGTTCTATCGAAAGCCAAATCATTGTCATTCAAAACACTCTATTGTCTCATGAGTAGAAAGTCGAGTGTGTCAATAGACTCAAAAATCAGAATCTATAAATCATTAATTCGGCCGGTATTCACTTATGCCTGTCCAATTTTTGTCAACTGTGCTGCATCCCACCTCAATAAGCTTCAAGTATTTCAAAACAAAATGCTACGTCTAATTTTTAATACCAAATGGGATGATTTCATAACTAATGATTCACTCCATCGACGTGCCAACCTCCCAACAGTGAGAGAATTTTTATTAAAATTAACCTCACGATTTTATAACTCCAATAGATCAATAAATAATGAATTAATTTCCAATCTAGGTAATTATGAGTATGACTCCTTGGAATTCAGAGTTAAGCATAAATTACCAAAACCCAGATCGCTATGAGCAATCTCGATAGTCTCATCAGTCAATAGTCTTACTAGTGTTAGTCTTATTAGTTGTAGTCTTATTAGTTATTAGTATATAAGTTAAAAAATTTTAGGATGTTTTTTTAAAAATTTTTCATCCAAATACTTTCAATTACAATCAAAATCAACAAACAAAATAATATTCAATCTGTATTTAAATTAAAACCGATAAGGTTGGTGTTAAAAATAATCAAATGTACTTCGAACATTAAATCAATAAATAAAAAGAAGAATTATTATTTGTATAAAACTGAAAACCACATTTTCTAACTTGCTGCTTCAGGATTACAATTTTATCTCATACTGTCTATGGTGGAAAGTCTGTGCCTGAAAATACCAATCTAACAGTGAAAACCGCATCTCATTTGGTGCCTCCAGTCAAGAGAAATCGCAAAAAAACGCATTCTGTCATTTAGTTAGTTAGTTAGTTAGTTAGTTAGTTAGATTCTGCGATAACTCATTTTTAACGAAACGTTAAGACTTCGGGTTTTTTGCATTTGATTAATATTGGCCCAAGGAAAACCGGTATAGTTTTTGGAGTCATGAGCTGCTTCCTGTGCCGCACAATGGACGAAAATGTGCCATTTTTTTATCGAAATATGCAAAAAATTTTACATTTTCTTTAATATCTCAGACATAACTTAACCAAATGATTTGAAATTTTCGGTGTTAGATTAAGCATTATTTAAGGTATAATTCACACTATAATGACAAAAAAATTTTCATGCGCAGTGTAACAAAAAATTTGAAAAACTGAAAAAATTTTCGTTTTTTGACACAAAATTGTCTCGTTCTCCTCAATATTAAGTCCAAATGGAATAATTCCAAAAACGTCTACAGATATAGATGCACAGAATGTATATGCAAAGTTTCAGCTCATAAAATTAAAACCTATGAGTACTAGGTCAATTTGAATTTTTGCCTAAATATACCCCCTTAATCCGCATATCATGAAATTTTTTTAGCATATTCTGTATTCTAGGACCTAGAAACATCCAAATACATCGAATTCTATCAAAAAAACCCGAAACCCTACTTTATCATATTCACACCAAATTTTCAATTTGGGTGAATATGTTGCTTTTGTATAAAACTGAAAACCACATTTTCTAACTTGCTGCTTCAGGATTACAATTTTATCCCATACTGTCTATGGTGGAAAGTCTGTGCCTGAAAATACCAATCTAACAGTGAAAACCGTATCTCATTTGGTGCTTACAGTTAAGAGAAATCGCAAAATTTCGTATTCTGTTATTTAGTTAGTTAGTTAGTTAGTTAGTTAGTTAGTTAGTTAGTTAGTTAGTTAGTTAGTTAATCGGAGCGATAACTCGACACCAACTCAATATTAAGACTTCGGGTTTTTTGCGTCTGGTTGGAAACAGTCTATAGATTTGCTGTATAGTTTTTGGGGTCATGAGATGCTTCCAGTGAGGCACAGTGGACGAAAATGTGCCATTTTTGACCAAAATATGCAAAAGTTTTTACATTTTCTTTAATATCTCAGACATAACTTAACCAAATGATTTGAAATTTTCGGTGTTAGATTAAGCATTATTTAAGGTATAATTCACACTATAATGACAAAAAAATTTTCATGCGCAGTGTAACAAAAAAGTTGAAAAATCGAAAAATTTTTCGTCGGCGCCGACGCAGGCTGTACTTTAGTTATAGTGCTAAATGCGCGCTGAACAGATGTAGAGTTTTAAAACGATTAAATATGATGTAATCTATAAAAGCCGAAGCAAGTGAAGATGTGAAAATTTTCCCTAACCGTTCCCAAACTTTCGATTCAAAAGATAATGAGGAAATGAAAAGGAAAAATGTTCGAGCGAAGCTCGAACACATATAGTTTGAACGCAGTTCAAACTTGGTTGAGCGAAGCTCACAAATTTTTACATCCTGAACGAAGCGAAGCAAGTGAAGGTGTGAAAATTTTCCCTAACTGTTCCCAGACTTTCGATTCATAAGATAATGAAAAAGTGAAAATCAAGAATATTTGCAAAGCTCTAATATAGATTTTATGTTATTCACTAAAAGTGAATAGAAAGTTTCTTAAATATTTTAGACAAATTTTTTAATTAGATAAGTTTTTTTGCGATTATAAATAAATCAGTAGGTAAAGTATAATTTTTTTTTCTCTAATTGAAATCAAAAGAAGTTCTACTGGTGGTGTGAATATACCCCATGAAGCGTGATCCGCTTCATTACTAGTTTTGAGATTAAAAAGCGGATAAAATTGAAAAATATATTTTTTCCTGAACATGCAAACCATATTTCTGTGGAGAGTGGGAATGAGGCGGCTAGAGAAAATTGGCATAAATTAAAGCTTTGCATCTCCCATGAATCATAAACTTATTGTCAACAATTGTCTTCGTATTTTTTTTTTTTTGACCTAAAATATCTCATGCCATTTTTTTCTCATCCAACAAATTTTCACTTTGCAACAATACCATTTTTGCTGTACTTTTGGGGTATAGGGATTGGATGCTTTGCTATTCTTGTAATTGTGTCAATTTTTTTAAACTTTGGATTCCAAGATTTTGTTTCGTGCAAATTTCAACTCAAAATTCAAAATTCGAATTTATATTTACAGACTTTAAAATCACACAGCTTCCATCCCTAACCCACCCCAACGTGCATAATAAACATACATTCATCGTAGTAAAAATGAAAAAAAAAACTTGCATCATAACATGTGTTAACTTTTTGAATGCTTTTCGCTCATCTTCACAACATACATGAACATAGCTTTCATTCTTTGTAGCATTTCATAAATCATCAAAAAGTGCTCAGATGAAAAATTTTCTGTTATAAAGGACGGAGTGGTTGAAAAAAAAGCAATTTGCATGCACCAACATGTATCATGTCGCAGTATATAGCGCAGGAAGTTGCATAAACAGAATATAAAAATATGGATAGTAAAAAAAAATAATGTTTTGTGACTGTGAATGTGTTTTTTTATATCCTCTCGTCTTTTTCAGTTTTTAGAAAAGGATTTGTGATTTTTTTTTTTTTGTAAATCTGTCGTGATTTTGGCTTTTGTGCTGTTTTATGTTTGACAGTCTGAGTGATTTTTTGAGTTCTTTTGAGATTTATTTTACAGAAATTCAAATAGTTTAATGCAGGGGGTCCTCGATTTGAACAGTTGTTTTGTTGAGAATTTTTTTTTAAGTCAAATAGAATGTATTCAAATCGAAACGTATGAAACCGTTAAAAATCACAATTTGAATTTTGTATGGAAAAATTTTGGTTATTTAAATCGAATCTGTTTAAATCGAGGACCCCCCTGAGTTTAGAGTTACTATGTATCATGCACGTACAAGATGTGTGTCATAGATTAGTATGAAGTACCTTTTTGTTAATCACCTACAAAGTGATAAAAGAGATAAGATTTTCAATCATTTTTAATAAAATTTCGATTACATCAAAAGTTATAAGCCAGAACAGGAATAGACTCAAATTGCACCTCAAAACTTCGCTCTATTCCATCAACCTAAGCACCATCCTTACTTCCTTCCAATTCACAAGTTTCTATTTCATTTATTCCAAAAATAAAACCAAAACATTTTTCTTTTGAGTGTGTTGGACTGGAAAGCGGATATAGAAGCTAAAGGTTTCGTGTGTAAATACTCAATTAATAGCACGAACATCAAAAAAAACTTTTTTATGGCTATAACTAATGACCGGTGAGAGAAAATGGCCTTCGCGTATTTCGAAAAAAAAAAAAATAAAGGCTTTTACTTTATGCTGTGTTGATTGCGATGTGTCTGTGATTTTTTTTTTTTTTTATATTCAAATTTGGCAGACGTGAGAAGTGATTGGAAAAAATTTCTTTTAAGCTGACTTGACAGTAATTGGGTAAAGTTTTCGATTTGATTCACAGAAAATGGAAAAAAGAGTAAATTAAGATGAATTTGAAATGGAATTAATGTCAAAATTCTTTCATGGCACGCACGTGGAAGCTTATTTGGAGATTTTCTAAGAAAGAAAAATTGTTTGATCTTGATTGAGGTTCAAGGGGTTCCAGGAACAATTTTCTATGATTGCCTGAAGGACACAAAGGAATGTAATTCGAAGACTCCTTTTTGCCATGTATTCACAACATGAACAGGAAAAAAAATGTCCAAAAACAACTTTAACGACCTTAAACATGAAAATTAATTCGTCACATTAAAACATTGAAGCTAAAATTGCCCATGTCTAATGAATAAGAAAGTTAATGGCACACGATAGCATTCCTTAATGGTTTTCAAGACCGACTAATGAAGTAAACTTCTAGCAATGCATGTCAAGTGAGAAGAAAGTGGATAAAATTATTCAATTTGTATGCTTCAGCCTTACACATTTCACGAGAAAAATAAGAACCGCAACACACAAGCTGCCATCAGACATAATTTTTCATTTATTTAGATATAACAAGAAGCACTTCCACGTGACTACTAGACGTGAAATTCAAAAATACGAGGCCAAATGAAACTTGAGTCATTTAATGTCAAGGAAACGGAGCCATAACGAGATTTGATTAAGCTGTAAGACTCTCAAGAGTGCCACTTTCAGCTACAATTTTCGTATTTTCGCTTCCTTCTTGCAAGAAACCAAAAATTTCATTAATTATATTTTATGATTGAAATTAATGAACAAAAACGAGAAATTTTTGAGATTCTTGTAGACTTCGCTGTTCCTTGCTTTTGCTGGTAGGAGCTCATGATGAGTGAATTAACCTTGACACCAATTTCATTTTCCTTTCATGCTTCTTATTGGATAATACTGTAAAATATAAATAGCTTTACGGCAATGGTCATTGCTGTGTTAATGTAAAAAGTTTATCAGATTGTTGGTTTTGTTGATGCTAAAAGCAGCTGTGAAATTGCGAGGTAATTTTGTGCTTTTTAGTTGGATGTAAGTCATCGAGGATAAATATTTTATTATTGGTAATAATTTTGCAATATTAAAATCCGCGATAGTTTTCAAAAATATTATGTTCTGAATCTAGATTTTATTATATGCGAACTATTTAATTTCAGATCAGGGACGTAGTTGAATTTTTTCTAATTTTTTTAACGTCATATTCTAAATTTTCTACCAAAATTGCACTTTTTAAAAATAAAGTTTTCAAAAAATCCGCTTAAAATTCCATCGTTCCAATGCTTCACACCCCTGAGCCCACCCAACTCTATTAAACTTCTGGATCAGCTTTTCATATACATATTACACTTCATAAACTTGCATATTCAAATATTCAATTTAACTCAAATAAATTTCACCCTAAGGATCAGAAACATGGCTAAAGTATTATTATTATTGCAAATTTATTGAACCGCGAATTTCATACTCTGACATTCCATGGTCAAAAAGGTTGGAGTAATACAGATTTTTTGAGCCAGCATACGACTATCAACCATAATTACTTTTGCTGCTGTTTGCTTGCATGTTGCCGTCTGTTTTTATTGCAAAAATATTATTATACGTAAAGCTTGTACTTGATATATTCTTCTGTGTTGCCAAAATGCTGTGCACATATTGAAAATTATTATATTAAGCTGCAAGCTTTAATAACAAACAGCAGCAGAAGTTTATGAACATTTTTTTTTTTTAAAAAAATATTCTGGTTTATATAAAGCAAAGGATTATAAGCGATTATTAAGTATCTTCATATTAAATGAATTCCGCTTATTTAATAGAAAAAATGCAAATTGAAACTTACAGAATTAATTTTTTTGTATCTACAGAAGCAGCATAGATTAAGAGAAGTAAGTAAAAGAAGAAGATGTTTTACTTGTGTCAACAACTGAACAGTTGTATTGTAAACTGTTGTGCTTAAATTTATTATAAATAAAGTGAAATTTCAAGAATGTTTGCTAGGATTCGAACATAGGAACATTTTACGAATGTAAAAGTCTCAAATTTATCTAATTCACTCCTTCAGTAACCCAAAAACATAAAATCATCAATTTATTCAGTGATGGCCAACCGGTGTGCCGCGGCATTCTAGTGTACCGAATTTTTTTCGAAAACTACTACTAGCCGTGTTCCACGTGTGGTTTTGGCCATGACATACTCACAAGATGTGCCATGACAAAGACAAAAAGGTTGGCCACAACTGCATTAAAGAATCATAAGAACTGCATCAACTGCAATAACTTTAAACCATTCAAAAAACCAAGCATCATCAGAAACAAACAGAGCATGAAGAGATTATGAAATCCACACAAAGGTCATTTTCATTTTCATGAGCCAATTTGTCATTAAAATTTATATTTCAGCATATTAAATACAAAAGCAACTGTGACAATAATTCATGCATTTACTTGTCAACGGAAACTTTTTATCCATAAATGTCACATAAAATGATTCATGTCTGATATATCCTCACATTAATTCAAGGTTGAAAGCACATAGATTTATGTTCAAGTAAATTGGATTTTCATTTTTTTTTCACAAAACTAAAGCAATTAAAAATGAATTTTGATGCTCAAAACCAAAAGAATAAATAACTTATTAAATTTTGAAAAACATTAATTAACAAATAAAGTTTTTTCTCTAGAAAAAGTTTTTTAATTTTTTTATGTCACCGACACATTTATTTGTAACTGGTTTTGTTGTTCTTTTTGTCATATGAACAACTAAATAATTGGATACTGGATAAGGACAATAAAATGTAGTTTTTATTTGTGTTTTGAACTTATAGAAAAAATGCTCGGCTAGAAAGGCATATCGATGACTATAAGTCCGAGGTTAAATTGAAGGGTATAGACATAAGAACTCATCAGGTAGTTTTAAAATATGCTGAGGCAATGATATTTTTTATGAATTTTAACCAGCTGCTAAGGAGTCGTTCAATTATGACAGCCCCAATCTTAATTTCAAATTCAGTACAAAAAATTTCCGATCAAGAATTTTTTTAAAAATTTTATATGAATTTTCATGAAAAATTTTGCGTGGTCTCGCTTCTCCCGGTCATAAATACAATTAGCATTACTTGGATTTTGCAAAATACTTCAGAATATATTAATTGAACGTTTTAAGCCCCCCTTTGAAATATTTCTGGCTGTACATACTGAGAGGGGGATGGGGATGGGTTCTAAAAATCCAAGGTTTTAATTTTTTCTGCATAAATGTCACTTAAAAAAATTGACATCATAAATGAACGGCATCTAGATGGTTCATTTGTGAATAAGCATTTAACCACTAAACCCTAATTTTTTAACTAGATGCAAGCTTTAGAATATTATACCAAACCCTTACAATCCCATAAATTCAAACTACAAAATAATGCGTTCGAAAGCAACTTAAACCATAATATTTTTTCCCATAAACTTTTCTTCATTCCTTCTCTCCACCATATAACATATAGCAAAACCATCAATGCATTATGAATGTAAAAGTTTTTCTATTTTCCAAACATGTTACATGATGATGAGAAAAAAGAAAATCTATCCAAATGCTTGTTAAAATATGTTGTTTGAACATTCACATATATGCAATACATGTACACAACAATAAGTATATTGTAATAATTTCCGATTCAGGAGAAGAAAAGTAAAAAAAAAAAAATTGCAAACTTTTCCTCACTAAAATGCAGTTATAACAATCAACATACTCTACTTCTACTGATGTTACTGTTGCTATTGCTTTTGCGTAAAAATGGTAAACTTTCTCAATTTTAATTTCATTTAACTTTTTTTCTCATCTTTTCATATGAATGTAGAAAGTAAGGCAACAGTAAATACTCATATTTTTTTATAAAAGAATTATAAAAAAATAAGGAGATAAAGTTCTCGCATATAGTAATTATGTAGTTTTAAAATTAACAACTGTTGTTTATTTGTTCAACACAAACACACTCGAGCACATATGCATAGAATGAAAAAAAAGTTGGTCTTAATACTGATTATTTCAACAGAAAAGTTAAACAACAGATGCACAGGTGATGTAAAAAAATTCATTTAGTGTCATTTTTTTTCACTTCGTAAAAGTGAGAAAATAAAGAATCTATTATGAAAAAAGTTATGGATTTTGTTTGTTGAAAATTTTTTTAGAGTTTTAAATAAATTCAAATTAGATTTTTTAAGGTGCATCAATCGATGGATTTTTACAAATTTCCAAAATTAATTGAAAAAATTTAATTATTTATATCGAGTCTTGTTCGATATGAAAAACAAAGTTTTATTGGAATAAATTAATTGTAAAAAATTAATCAAAATCAAAATTTTTTTATACTTTCAGGACCCTCCTACCTCATCTATCAATTAATAAAAATCTCTGCAAAAACCCAAAGTAACAAACAAAATCTATTTTACGCACAAATTTTTGAAAAAATATTCCCAGCTACTAATTTAAACTTATTTGTAATCAAAAACTCTTCCTCATGACACTTTCCTATCTATTTTCAACAATCGCTATAAAAACAAATTAACTGACTCTTAAAAAAAGTTTAAATCACTTCCAGTAGCAACAATTATTTAGATTCTCTCAATTATCTACCAGTCGATATAATATAATCATATTTTTACACTTTAACAGTCTTAATAAATATTAATCAGGGACGACGATGTCGCGCAAACACTTAACAAGTTGGGGAATAACAAACTAGACAATCTTCTTTTTCTTGTGCCTTAAAGAGGACAAATATTGAACTTTATTGGGCTTCCGTGTTCTCTATTTTTAGTCTAAGCCTCCCCCACAATTTCAACTTGTTCTTGCAATAAAAATAAAAAAAATTTCCATCTTTTGTGAATATTTTATTCAAATTATTCTTCTTGGCTTCCTTCTTCTTTTTTCCACTGTTCCTTACATTTCGACATGCATGAATGAGAATAAAGAAAACGGAAAGGAACAAAAGGGGGAAGAGTCTGAGAGGTTGAATAAAAATTAAGGAATAAAATAAGTGCTGTCTCTTTATAAACATTCTTTTCATCACGCAATAAACGTGTAGGAATGTCATTTGACTGAGAAACTTGAGCGCATTGGACAGTGTTGGCTGATTTGCAAGTTTAATTTTTTAAGTTTATAAATGTAATTCAAGGTCATAAAAATTATAAAAATCTCAAATTCAGAAGCAGAGTTATACGATTTCACTGTCAATTTAAAGACCCTACATAAAACGCTCAAAGACACCAAAACAATCCATAAAAGCCCCACTCAGTCAGTGCCATTATTCCATTTGAAATTGCTAATGTCTCAAAAAGCTTCACCTTTTATTTAAGTGAATGAGCAGAGGTAGAAAAAAATACAGAAAAATGTAAAAATATGATTTTCGCATGACAATACATATCTGAGTTAATTTCCAAGGTGTCACATTCCTCCTTCCCAATTCTTCATTCACACGCCTCCCGCTCCAATTTTCAACGTGCCTCATTTTCTTTTTTTGTAACGAAATAAAAATAAAATAATAAAAGTTGTGTCTCTGTGTGAAGGTTAAGGTAAAGGTAGATATGAAAGCATTCATGCTTTTAAGGTAAGATTTCGAATTTATACCAAGTGCTCCTTTATTACATTTTATCGCTTTAAGATTTTTTTTCTTTTCTTCCTTTTTATGCTATTTTGAATCTTTTGAACTGAATCTCTAAGAATTGGATTAATGAGTAAGAGTAAATGCAGTATGGGGGTCTTATGTTTAGTATTTTGCAAGGGTTTAGTGGTGTTAAAAATAAATTTAATTTTTCACGTTTTAAGGTCATTGCCAGGAATCATTCAAATTCTTGGATTATTAGAAAAAAAAATGTCAGGAAAAAAATTCGATAAAACACTAAAGCTTCTTATTCGAAAATGCGCTCATCAAAATCATCAATTTAAAATTACTCATAAACTCTTTTTTTTCATAAAATTTTTTCCACCCCTTTCATTTCACCCCCTTTCATTTAAGTAGCAGTAACAGCAGCAACATAAGCAGATTTAAAAAAATACTTCAACTTTCTTTTATCCTTTCTTCGATTTCAACTCGTTCTACCTGAAATATATTAAGAGAAAATTTTCACGTATGCATAAAAATAAAGTCAAAGCATAGAAATGAGAATAAAAAAATGCTGAAAAGCACTCTGAGCTTGTTGAGTGGCACAAAATACTTCTTGAATTATATTGGTGTATGTGTTCAGATATTACGACGTGGAAATGAAAGTGTTTTCTTATTGATTGCTTAATATGCTGTGCATTATTCACACTGTGATTATGCACACACGTATTCATTAAAAAGTTTCTTGCCTTACATGAATTTAATATTATTAATAAAATTCAGAATTTTTATTCAAAATTGAATAAAATTTTTATGAAAAGAAAGGATTTTTGTCACATTTTCAATAATTCATGATCAAATTTACCAAATGTCTAAATATTGATGAAAATGGAAGCTCCGGTATCAAAATAATGATTTAGGTAGTTTTAAAAATAAATTGTGGATTTTTTGCAAGATCCGCACACGTGTTGTTTCAGAAACATATATCACGAGATTTTCTTAAGGGTTCACGATGCCGAGAAGAGAGTCGGTCTCGGTCTCGAGAATTTTCCGAGACCGAGACCCGAGACCAAGAAAAATTTATTTTACTAAAAAATTTACATTTTCTCTTCGGAGAAAAATTTTAAATCTCAAAGGAAAATTTTTTAAGATACTTAAGTATATCTAAATAGACATTTATACAATAAAAAAAATAAAGTTTTGATGACAAAAAACATTTAAAAAAGTAAATTTGAATTTTTTAGCAGAGATCGAAGCTGAAGTTTTCGGCTTAACTAGTTTTTTGCATTTTTTGATAAACTTAAGCTATTTACAAAGTACTTTAGATATTTTTACTATTCCTAGGGTCATTTTCTATTATTCTGAGTCTTAATTTTCTTAAATTTCATAAAATTGGAAAAGTGTTAAGCTCAAAATTTAACTTTTAAATTTTCTAAGCTGATTTTAAGCCGATCGGCTTATTTCTTAGCTGAAGTAAAATTTTGAGTTGATGAAAATTAAGAAATTATGATACAATATGCTAGTTAATAATATAAGGAACAGTTATAATATCAAAAAACTTTGTAAATGGCTTAATTTCGTCAATAGAAGCAAAAATAAGTTAAGCCGAAAAAGTCGACTTTGATCTCTGTGTTTTAGCTAAAAAAATATTAATCTAAGCTTTTTTTTGAGAAAAGCACATCCGAAAATAAATTTTCAAAAGTTAAATTCTTAAAACTTTATAAGAAAATTACTAACATTTACTACTTATGAAGTGAACAAATTAACTGATTTTTGATATTCTGAAAATATGTATGAAAGATGGGTTAAGATTTATATGAAGGAAAATAAAATTTTATCTTCATAATTTTCATAAATTTTTGTGTTAAAAAACCAAAATTTATTATCTTTTTGAATTTTCTCTAAATCAGACATTTGTAACAAGCATGAAAACGCCATAAAAATTGCAAAATACTTAAAAAATTTCAAAAATTTACTGTAGAATTAAAGTCGAGACTTCCCGGGAAATCCCGGGAATTCTAGGTCTCGGTCTCGGTCTCGAAAATTTGTCGAGACCGAGACTTCGGGAACCCTTAGATTTTCTATCACGAGAAAACAATTTTGATTCATTATGCAAAAATGTGCGGTATAAATTATCGTAACTGGAAGCACGAGATTCGGTTATTGCTATTTTTTCATGTATACATATTAAACATAAGCTAGTGGAGCGATGTAAGATATTTATTATGTTCGTGAGAGCTGTGGAATTTTTATTGAATTTAATATGAAATAATAGGCTGGCTAGAGCATGCTTAAACTTTAATGAAGATAGACAGCTTAAACTTTTCATAGTTTTTTCAAATAATTTCTAATCATTTACGAATTGACTTAAAATCTCATCCCACGAAGTAAATTTTTAACTTTTTAGCTTTTTTAATAAAATTTAATTCTAAAACTACCGATAAATTGTTGAAATTTTCAATTTCAGACTAGACATCTAATAAGAAATTTGTAGAGAGAAGCCATAAATTTCTGGTAAATTCCTGAATCATGAGCAAAAAATCTAAGTAAAGCTAAAACCATCACCCTTACAGAACATCACCTTTAATATTATAATTTTCTGAACTTTAAATGAATACAATGTGACTCAGGTAAAAAAACTAACTTTTTCATAGCATTAGGAAAGTATCACATTAATATCACCAAATGTGGTGATTATGGTAGCTTGAAAGGAAATTGTCCAAACGATTTACAAGCTCAGCCACTAAAGAAATCACTGTGACTAGAGAAATTCCAACCAATTATAATCCTATCTCGCTCATAAATCAGTGATTTCCCCGATGGCACAAATAATAACCTTACCAAGGTCATTCATCATGTAATGTGAATCCGAAAAAAATATTAAAGTTCTCTTAAACTTTGTAGAAAAATTTTTTTGTCGATAAGAAACATGGCAAATAAACCCATAAATCAAGTAAATCTCAACTTACTGACTCTTATGATTTGCCTTAAAGTTATTGACTTTAGTTAAAGACCAAAACTATTTTCATCGATCGATTCATAAATCTTTAGCTTTAAAAATTTTTCAAATGTAGCAAACGTCAATAAAAATTTTCAAATCAACCGAAAAATTTGCCAATAATTAAAAAAAACTTTTGCCTTCGTCTGCAGTTCGATTTAAAAAAATTTATTGCTCAAAAAAATTCACATTTTTTGGTTTGTACGAAAAATTTCTGCACACAATTCATGTTCATTCACATGAGTAAGAACCAAAAAATCTGTAAATCGGAAGCAAATTTTTGTGGATTTTATTTCTCCTCTCTCATACTATGTGTATGTATGTACATCGGATAATGTAAAATATAATATAAAATAAATTTTTTGCAATAAAATTTCATATGTGATTTACACAAGCCACCAACCCAACAATCCAAACCATATGATGGTGGAGATGAGAGGAATGGAGAGAAAGAGTAAAAATAATAAAATTCAGAGTGAGTACAAAATATTATTGTAAAGGAGATTGAAAACGATTTTTTTTTTGGATTTTTATTGTGATTTAGCATAAAGCTTCTTAAAAATGTTTTATGGAGTGTTAGAAATGTTTTTGATGGATTTATGGATATCATAGAAAGCTTATGATATATTTGCAGTAGGTTGCCGGATTTTTGCATATGAATTATTATTGCTTGATGTAAAAAAAATGGTTGGGGAATGAAAATTCGCTTAAATTTGCAATTAGCTAAATTTTAAATTTTATGCGATATTTTAGTCACAATCGCTCGAACGCAAATTATGTGACATTATGAGACAACAAAAAATTCAATTTTCATTTAAAAATTAAGCATTAATTAAAAAATTCATAGTGCAGTTGTGAATTTTTAAGCAAAAACTCTTGAGGTCGTTCACAATCACTCATGATGTCCGATTTTTAGGGGTCTAATGCTCCGTAACTATTACAAACAAAAGGATTTTTTTGAATGAAGATTTTGTGACAGAGGGGAGTAGGAGGGTCTAAAATTCAACTATTTCGATTTACGTCATAAGTGAATGACCCTCTACCAAATTAATGTTTTTTTTTTTTTTTTCAAAAAAGTTTAACAGGTTTGATCCCAATCTTCTTGAATACGCTCCTGCAGCCCGATTCCGATTTTACATGATAAAAAAACTTGGGTCCTAGTACAAAACCCTTTTGTTGTAAAATCACAACATTTCAATTTAAAAACCACCAAAACCCAAACATCAAAATCATTTTGTCACAACAAAAATCTAGCTAACAGTAAAGACAACAATCATGTACACATGTCTATATACATGAAATTTAATTGAAATGTTTTATTGGATGAAAAATTACAACATTTTTTATTTTTTTATTTTATTTTGTCGACAATTTCTGAGAAATTCACACACAAAATATCTAAAACTGAAAGGCGATTTATCAAAAAAGCAGGATGTGTTTAAGAGCTCAGATATATGAGAAATTGTGGTATAATTCTACTGGAAATGCTTAGAGGGGGTTGTGAAAAGTGGAAAAGCATTTTTCATCTTTCAAACTCTTCCTTTTTTTCTCACACCCAACGAAATATACACACACATAAACTTAAGTTCTTTAAAATTCATTTTTCATATGGATGATAAATTAAGAGGGGATTTGTGAATATCAAAGAGCGAGGAAACACTTGTTCATACTTCTTTTTTTGTGACGACATTTTTGAGAATCAGAGGTCAATTAAATCCAATAATTTACTTTCTAAATGTTGTTCTAAATGTTGTTTCTAAATGATGCTTTTTGATCTTTTTACGTCTCATTCTCATTTTGCATATTTTTCAAATGCTTTTCATTAAACTGAGAATGTTGAAGTAGTTCTGCCTTTTTTGAAGCTTCTACTTTAATGGATTTCTTTTTTGTTGCTATGGATTTTTATGTGGTTTTAGATTGTTGATTTTTTTTTTTTGTAGTTGGAATTGACAAATCTGCACTAAATTGAGAATATTTGAGATTTGTAAAAAGGTATTTACTGTTTGGTATGATTGATGTGGACGAAGTTTGGTTCAATTTAGTAGCAAATTCGAATTTATATTTTGTGGACAAATCAAATTGCTTTGATGTAAATTCTATTGAAATTCTGAGTGAGTTATTGCTCTTATGAATAATGTTGAGAGATAAGCTAAGTTAAGAAAGACATTGCGCAAAAATTGACTTTTTAGACACTCACCAAAAGGTGGGTACCTTTTGTACAAAAAAAAATCACATGTTCGGTTACAAAATCCTAGATCAAAAATCCTACACCCACTTTCCCCTTAAAATATGAATATTCTTATATTTAATAATATAAAGTTCATTTTAATTTTTTTAATCTGTTTGTTAAAAACATCCAAAAAAATATGTCTGTGAAGTACGTGGGAACAGGTTGTCAGAATTTCCTGATACTCACAAAAAAGTACTTCAAAACTTCAACTTAATCCCATCAAAATCCCATTCAGATAATGTGATTCAATTTTTTTTTTTAAATATAAAATATTTTTAACATTCAACTTGTGATATACAAAAAAAATTGTTGAATAAAATATTCACATTTTTGCCGTTATAAACATATCATGAATCGAGTCCATCACAACAAAAACAAAAACAAAAATAACATATAATAAAATACAAATTTGTGTTTGTATACAAGAGGGATCAAAGGAGTTTGAAAAGAGAAACTTTTCCATCAGCAGAGAGGCTATAGCTCCATAAAATTCAAATTAAGAATCAACATGAGAGTGGAACAGAGGAGCACAAAAATCTAAATAAATTTAAAACAATATGGGAGTTATTTACAGATGATGTCACTTAAAAATTTGAAATTTTTTAACATAGAGTCTATTTCTTGCTTTGTACCTGAAGTATATCCTTTGTATATCTAAAGTTATTTAGTTGCTTGAAAAAAGATGTTAGGGACCCACAATATTAGACATCACAAGCAGCTGACCCTACAATATAAGGAATATTTTTTTTTCAGGCAAAGTTTTGGGTCAATGGAGATGTTTATTAGAGAATGGTGAAAAAACAAAAGAAGTAGAGGTAGGAAAAGGTAAAAGATGGTAAAAGCATACACAAATACACATATTTGCAACATTTTGGGTCACTTGAATGGATGTAGAAATACTCTTTTTATTTTATACAATAAGCTTTTTTATGTAAATCTTTTCCTTTTCATTTACTGCATTTAAGTGCTTTTGATGTGAAAATAATAACTGACCTTGTAAAAAGTTGGAGTTTGTCCTGTATATGAAGGCTTTGTATGAGCTTATTTTACATTTAAATATGAAAAAGTTTGATGTAATTAAGAGAAATTTATGTAACAATTAATATGAAAATTTTTAAAGTTTTATGCAGAAGTAGCCAGGGAAGGGTCCAAAAGGTCCTCCTCTTCTTTAAGGAAAAATTACTTTCAGAGTTTTTTTTTCGAGTAAAAATCATTTGGACACCCCTTCCCAAAAAAACACAAATTTCTCATCCATTCGAAAAAAAAATTGGACCCCCTAGAAAAAATTTCAAACTACGCCCACGTTCCTAGTTTTATTAAAATAATGGAAAATTGAATGACTGCAGATTTAGATTTTTGCTAAACAAAAAAGAGCAAAAGTTCCTAAATTAATTTTTAAAAATAATATTCTTCGCGTAACACGCCAAAAAGCAATGACACAAGCCATGCTCCCACTCAAACGAATAAGAAAGCAATTTACAAACGTGCAGCAAAAAAAGCCCCCAAATCAGCAGTTTCCGGGGACTATTTTTATTTCTTTTAGCACCAATTTTATTTTATGAATAAATAAAAACCTTTTCGTTGTAAAGAAAGAAAAAATAAAAATAAAGCAAAAAAGCAGATGAGGAGTGAAAAAATTTTCATTTAGCCTGAAGAATATTTTCGTATGCCATTTCATTTTATGACCGGATTTTTTTTTTTTATTTTTTTATTCCTAAACAATAAACTCAACAAAAACCGAAGGTCAAGATCATTATGTAAACTTTTCAATAAAATAGGAAATTATGTTTATATAGTTATGTATTTTGACCTTTATCGTCCTGTAATTTAACAATGAATGCTTCCTGTAGCCAAATATATTTTTGCTGTAATTTTGCCTTCAATTTTTTATTTTTTGTTTTCGTGCTCTTGATTGCCGTGCTGTCGAGGAAAAAAGGAAATTTTAGTCGAACAATAGAAATTTGATATTTCTGAATGAAAATAGGATGAAAAAGTTTACAACATAATAATGATGATGATGTAAGAAAAGTTAGAAAATTTCTTAAGTTACGCATGTAGATGGTGCCACGTCCATCATCTTGGATTTTTATACCCTTCGCACCTTTTCTGGTAAAAAAATCTTCAAGCAAGTAAATTCTTTTGTTTGAAACTGCTAAACTGCCTCAGACCCCACTCCCGACCTTAAAAATTGGACGATATAAGTGAACGATTCCTAATAAAAAGTTGGACTTTTGATTAAGATTCTCAAAGCTCTTTCAAATGCATCTCTTTTTTAAAATTAAACAAGAATCTAAATTAATTTATTAAATGCAAAAATAAAGAAAAAATCTTCGCGAAAATATTCAATTTCTATGTAAATCAGAGAAATAACTGCACTTGAATAATTTTCTTTCCAACTTGCATAACAAACTTTTTTACTTAACATTAATTATTATTCTTGAAACTTTAAATGAAGATTCGCTAAACTTGAAGAAAAAAATTAAATTTCAAGTTTATAAAAACATTCATTCATAAATTTAATCAAACAACACCATCATAAAAGTAACCACAATCCTCATACTGTGCATCGATACTCATTCATATAAATACAGGTGCAGTTTTGTTGTGTAAATTATAAACTTATTTCATTAATACTGTGTAATTAAATTAATGGACAGAGCTTAATTGTAATTAATATTTTCATTTTTTTGTAGCCAGCATATATTCTGCTCTCAGCTGATTAATTGAATTTAATTAATTAAATTTTTGTTACTGATAAACGAATTGAATATTTTGTTTATATGTTAAGCTGGTTTAATATCTTGGTGAAAGCTGATGAAGCGACTTAAACTGTGGTTAAAGTTGTGATAAAATGTTTTTCTGCGTTGAAAGTTTGCAGCAGTTTGAAAATTGAAAAATTATAAAAATTTTTATTTTAAATTTGCACTTTAATCGTCATTGAGATACCGCCAAGGGCGTAGCCAGAAATTTTTTTAGGGAGGGTTCGGAGTTTTTTTCCGAAAATCCCTTAAAAAATTGCAGAAATTTACCTAAAATTTCCCGGTTTTGATCCCAAAACACCCTTCTAAATACTCCCCTGGAAACCACTCTAACATTGTATCATAATTCCAAATAAATGTAATTGTTTGTAAAATTATAATTAAAAATTTTGATGTTGTTGCCAATTCAATCACTTGCTATTGAAATCAACTAAATGAAAATCTTTTGTTTTGCTGTACATTCATTAATTCTCGATGCTACAAATACACCCATTTAGCATGTTTCAAAGTGGTAATGGTGTTGTGTACGTGTATTGAAAATTTAATTAATTTAAGGAAATTTTCAAGTTATTAAATTAAACAATTGAAAATTGATTGAAATTATCAAGGAAATATTTTGTAATTAAATCTACAAAGTGTAATTAAAATCGTTTATTGTTAAATACTTCAAAAAGCATGTACAGAGAACAAGAGATTAAGAAACTTTCTATCAATGAAGACATTTACAAAGGAAAATAATTCATTCAATCGTTCAGTCATCTTGAATCCTCTTTCGAGAATAATGACAGAAATTATAAGAAAAACCAATTTTATTTAAGTTTGTATATGAGAATAATTTCGATTAATGTTCAAGAAGCCGTTCATGTCTGAAGTTCAATATTACGATTCAAAATTATTACTGCCTGAATTCGCTTAATTTAAATCAGATTACCACTTTTGAAATTCAATTTCAATTATATCCCCCATCTCTCTGATTCCGATTTTTTTATATTAAATTATCGACACAATGAATAAAAAGTTAAGCGCTGACTAGACGAGAAAAAAAAATAAATTTCATTCATTAATTAGCGGAATGAAATTCATCGCTTAAGAAGTGACAACTTTCTCGTCTACAAAAATCGATGAATGCGTAAAAATAACTTTTTAGCAAGCTCATCAGTCTTACGAATGGCATCAAGACTCGACCAAATTATTTGTTTGGAAAGTCTTAACACGGCTTTATCACTGTCAACGATATCATTAATCTGCATTAGAGGAGCATTTAAGGCTGATATTGTGTGACTTGAAAATGTTTTAAAAGAAAATGTCATTAGTGCCAAAATGGAGGCCTTGAAGGTCAAATGGAATTTTATAAGAGATTCAATAAATTCAATTGACTTCAATCAGTTTGAAAGCTGCACAAAAAAAACGATGGCAAACAAAGATGAATGAGGAATAAAGAAAAGATAAAAATTGATTTCAATTTTACTCAAGATTCAATAATAATAAAAAAATTTGAATCAATCAGAATTTTCAATTCAGAAGAAGATTTTTTTTTTCCTTTCTCCTGCTTCATTTCCATTCATTATTCATTTCATTCAATCATAAAAGCAAATTGAAAAATATTTTATGAGAATTGCATATCGTAATAACTACTGCCATAAAAAGCTACATCATTTTCTCATTTCAACTAAATTACATTATAACAATGGCTTAAATAAATTTAATTCATTTGCACTCAAAAAGAATTTGTAGTTTGAATGAAGTCTTAAAAGATTT
This sequence comes from Chironomus striatipennis, assembly GCA_026123125.1. Classification (NCBI taxonomy): domain Eukaryota; kingdom Metazoa; phylum Arthropoda; class Insecta; order Diptera; family Chironomidae; genus Chironomus; species Chironomus striatipennis. The sequence continues at coordinate 40,407,873 of CM047393.1, read as the reverse complement.
CTATTGATGATGGAAAATTGCAAGAAAATTGAAGATTTTTTTTTAAGGGGTTGAATGAAAGTTTAAAACGCTTTTGAAACTTATTCAATAAGTACGTTACACAAGAAAACAAGTTTTTAGAACCTTTATCCCCATCCCCCATTTTTTTATGAAAAGAAAACATTTTTTTTTGCAAAATCCTTGACCCCTCCTGCCAGGTAAAAAGCTTACGTATTAAGTGAAAGACCCCTAATCTATTTAAATTGAATTTACCAAGTTTGAGGCATTTAATTTTAATATTAAAATTGTGAACATTTTAACAAATTTGATTTATTCTAAGTAGTAAATATTGTAGCTCAAATTGTTCATTCATTCATTTGGATGTGTAATGGAATCAAATTTTTAATTTAGGTACTTGGTAAGGAATTTACAAAAATTAGCAATCTGACAAGAAAATTCTCAACTTTCATTGTACTAATAGATCAATCTTGTAGTCAAATGAATTTCATGTTTTAAATATAAAATTTAAATATTTGATGATGATACACCCATGTTGAATTTTTTTAGACATTTTCTCGCTATATTAAAGACTGTTTTGAACCTGATGAAAATCTTTGAAGTTTCACCTTAAATTTATACATTGTTATCTCAAAAAAAATTATGTATTGCGTAAAAAAGTCTCTGATTTTGTCAAAATAAATTTCAGTCAAATACCAAATTCAACGTCAGTGCTTTCTATCTATATTTATAAGCTCCAAAATTAAAGAATAAGAAATTGCTTGAAATAAAATAAATTTAAATTTTTTCTTCAACAAAATTACTTTACTTCTTTCTCATACATGAAAATTTCCTCACACAATTCATTATTTCATAATGTCAAAAAAGTTATGAAAAGGAATTCTTTTGTGTCTATTTACACACTCAGAAGTTCATTTAAAAGATATTTACATGCACATCAACAATAAATGTATCAAGAGTAAGGAATAAAAATTCTTTTTAAATTTTTTGAATTTAAATATAGACAAGAAAAAGAAAATAAATAAACAAGATTTCTGTTTTACTTTGAGATTTCCTTAATCAACGAAATGGAAGGAAAATTTGGAACAAACTTAAAGAGGGGAGCATGGAGCTCTTAATTAATTGCAGTGCAAATAATTGTCGCTTTTAAAGCTCAAGGAAAATTTTTGAAACGAAAAGGTTGGGAAAAAATAAAAATTTTTGTTACTTTTTAAAGATTTGGTTCTCAAGTTTCTTCCCAGACTTTGCCTTTACTACAAAATTTTCTTAATCAAAAGCAGCATTAAAATATTCTCACGGCACTAATTTCATATAAAATTTACGACAAATATTGAATTTACAAAAACTAAAGTACAACAAATTCAAACTGATGCAAAAAAGGAAATTTTTTCAATTAAACTTGATTCAATTTAATTGAATATTGACATAAAAGTAAGGAACGACGGATGCCTTTTAAACAAAAGAAAACTTTCTCGTTCTGTCTTCACTGTCACTCTTCTCAATCTTTTACTTCTTTTACTTCCTTTTCTCACGTCAAAATGATGAACATTTTTTTTTTGTTTCAGCATTTTCTTGTTATGTGAATAACATGCGAATCGAAGAAGATTGAGTGATTGTTTGCAGTCTTTAAGCGAGAAAAAAAGTTTTTTGTTTTTTAACTGATGCTTATTTTTCTTTTGTACGCAAACAGGCATTATGAATTTTTCACTCAAATGGAGAAAAAGTGAAGAAGATCTACAGCTGTTGACTGTTGTGTCAAATTTTGAGGTTAGAGGTTAGGATTTCGGAATCGATATTCTCTGATAATATTGAAGACTAAAACAGATAATTTTCTATGATAATTCGCAATAAAAGAATTTAGTAATTTCCAAATTTTTAAGAGCATTTTCTGTTTATTTTTAGCTTAACAAAAGAAACTAACTAATTTAAAAACAAATTGAAGAATTATAAAATAGGTCTTTTGCAGGGTCGTAGCTAGAAATTTTCTTAGTACAATAGATAAATCGGGGATAAAGACCCAACTGGAGGCACTGTGATTCATTTAGAACTGAATCTATAGTACGACACATAAATTCTTAGTAGATACTTCTACAAATTTTTTGGGGTAATTTGATTTTTTTTTTTTTGCAAATAACCTTGGCAAATTCTGAAATTCATTAAATTTTTTAATATTGTTGGTGTTTTGACCCCTAAAACTCTCTTCTACCTCCTTTTCTGATCAGTTGAATCATAGCAATAATTGAATTTTGTTTTCTACTAACCAACTTGATATAAACTGTCTTAAAAAATATCATTAACTTAATACCTTATTTACCCTACACCTTAAAAATAGTATCAATTTTCTCCCTTACTATACTATGCGTTGGGTGCTAAAAATATCAAAGTATATACCATACGAATGATGACATAGAAGAAAGAGAATTTTTTTTCAATTGTAGATATTTATATAAATTCTAGTTCAATTGTCTGATTGATACAATTTATTTTATTGGAATTCAAAAGCACGAGTGTTTTGTACAGACAGTATGACGAGATGGTATTATTAAAGAAAATATTTTTGAGAGAGTTGCAGGTGTGTGAAACATTTTTGATTGGATGGTTTTTGAAATATATGAATTAAATCATGATTCATCTTGGATTTTTTATTTGAATCAGATCAACAAAATCTCAGGGTGTGGAACTTATCGAATCGATTTTGAGCATTTTTGATCAATTTTAATCATTTTTGTTGACCAATTTTGATTATTTTTGAGAAAATTTTCAAAATGAAATTTTTCATTTTTGAGAAAGTAATTCAGTGAAAGAAGTATTTATTTAAAACACACAAAAAAAAGTAAATTCAAACCCTATATAGAATAAACTATTTAATGTAACTTTAAAGAAATTTTTTTTTCAACTTTCTTCTCAAAATATTAAATTCAAATATTGTAGTTCGAAGAACAAAATACACCCAGTCATGATATCCATCGCAATAAAAACACGACTTGTGCGATTCTCCCAATATGCCAAGAGTATTGACATAGTCAATCATTTGAAAATATACATTTCTGTAAAATTACTCACATGATTGAAGACGCCTTCCTTTCTATTCCTATTCAAACTGTCTCCTTCAACCTTTTTTTCTTCTCGTCTCCTTCTCTCCTTATTTTCTGCTTCTTTACTTTCAAATATTTACGTTTACATTCACTCGCACTTTAATTTCAAAATTTTTATTTTATTTTTTCATTCACTTCTTTATTTCCGATTTTGTCTAAATTTTTCCTTATTTTCCTTTTGCAATGTCACAAAATGAAAGAAAGAAATAGCAAAAAAAATTCCCAAACCGTATGTGAAAGCTCGGTAAACACACATTCGACATAGACACAAAAAAATAAAAGTTATGGTGGGAATTTCTTTCAATGAGATGTTAGCACTTGAATTGATTGAAACCAACTGACCACGAGAATATTGTTTTTTGCATACATAGTCTCAAGTATTGGTGGTCGGACAGCGAAAATGTGAATTGCCTTGTGATTCTATGTAAAAGTATTAAATATTAAGTCTGTACGGAATAAAAAGTAAAAATACATACCTTTATGTGCGAAAGGACACGATATAAACTTTTTTTTTCCTTTTTTTCATTTTTAGTTGTAAGAATGTTGTTATAAATCCTTTTGTGTTGGTAGCCGTTATGAGGTCAAGTACAGTGTACAAACGGTGTGAGAGGGAATAAACATGAAAAATGTGTATGGCTGAGAAATTAGCATTGTGTAGCACAAGTATTAATGTAGTGAGCGAAATTTTCTTTGAGGAATTCTAGTAATTTTCTTTTTGGTTTCGTTGGAGCGTTGAGATTTTGTTGTTTACTGCTGCACTTTGTCTAATTCAGGTAAAATGAAAGACTACAAACAAGTTTTTTTTTCACATTAAGGATTTTTAAAACTTTTTTACAGTTTCCAAAAAAAAATTACTGTGTTTCATAATTTTCTTAACGAATTTATAAAATTCATAATTAAATTCTCAGTTAAAATAGCAACATCACACTGAATCACTTGAAAATTTACTAAACACTGCACAAATTTTAGATAAACTCTGAAAAACTTGGAAAATTTCAAAATTAAAAATTCTATGGGAACTATGATCTAAAATTTTAATCCAATTTTAATTAAAAAATGATTAGAGCAAATATCAAAATGAAAGAACTAAAGTGATTTGGTAGCAGAATGGTTTAGTACTTCGGTATCTAGTTGTTCCAGCATCAGTGATCATGGGTTCAAGACTCGACAGAGGAATATTATAATTGTTATTTTTTTCTAATCATTATGTACTAAGAATGAAGCTCACAGCATTTCTTTGTAGGTTGCAGGCAGAAATGTCATCAAAGGTGTGGTTCTAATCCCATTATAATGATGACTTTAATTAAATTGTTTTTGAATTTTTTGAATTTTCGGAATTTTTAAAGTACCCTCGATTCAAAGTTAAAAACAAACAATATCATTTACTATTGCCTCTCTTACTTGTTTCCCATTTCCCTTCACCTAGTGACTCTCCGCTGTGTATCGAAAATAAAGCAACATAGAATAGAAAAAAATGTTTACGTTCCATACGACGTTGATTTCAATATCATTTATATAGCAAAATATGTACTGAGTAAAAGAAGTAAAGAGATTAGATTAGATTTAGAATTGAATGCTTAGGAACATGAATGGAGTTGAATTGAGTTCAAAATGTACATGAATGCAACAAAGCGTGACATAAATGAGTGTATAAGTAAAAAAGGAGTTCATTGCAATGAAATATACGATTCAATAAAATATAAAGGAAAATCAAGGTGATGACACATGACCTGATTGTGTCTTGTTGTTTAGAAATGCATTTTTTACATGCATAGCATGCAAATTAATCCAGTCAGATAGATAAATAATTTATAATAGCAGAATGCATGTGGATTGAATAGCAAGGCATGAAGTAATTAAGGATGGCATTGAACTCATGTATGAAGAGCTTTGCTTTCAATTTTTCATGTCCTCATAATCGATGCTGACAAGTTTTTCCTTACTCAAAAAGGATGAAGATATAAAAAAAAATAAATTTTGATAGCTCATACATGCAAATAAATTTTAACTTGGTTTATGTGACATGAAACTGACAAAAATGAAAATTGATGAACTTTCATTTCCGCCATGGGATTTATACTTAAATCTTTCGTCATTTATTATTTTAAAAGTATGTGAATCTTGAGTTCTGTAAGGGTAAATAAAAAATTTCAAACAATTTTTCAAATTTCAAATATTGAATTTAATAATCTTGAATGAAAGCTTTGAGTGTTCCTACATGCGTAAAAAATTAAAATTAATTTTTCTCGGGAATTTTGGTATGCGAAGATAAACTGCTATGATCCCTAGTTATTATGCATTCAAACTTATTAAAATATCATCTATTTTGACATTTTCAAAAGAGGTCTGATCGACTGTAAATAATTTCTAAATATAATCCCCTTAAAAAATATCCAAAACCAATAAGGTTCACATGCAAGTGCTCTTAAAAAAGGTGTTTTGACTAAGCTCCTACAAAATATTTACAAAATACAAAGAAAACCTCTTTTTACATCATTATTGATATAATATAATATCTACCCTTTTTCCTCTTTAAATTTTCATCTTAAAAACCGCCTACACATGCTGAAGATAATGTCTAACCGTATAGCAACCCTTGAGAGACAAGAAAAGATGAAGCACTTTTATAACAACTTTTTTTTTATTCATTCAAATTATGTTAAGATGAAACTTATCGTTACAGAAACTGAAAGAAAATTTTCAAAGTCAATTACTATTATCGTTTATTATCAAAGTGTGGAACCGAAGAAAAGATAAAGATGATTCTCATCAGCATCCCACAGTGCTTAAAAGTAATTTATTGGATCCTTGAAAATTAGAAGTAAAAAGCACAGTTTAAAATCTTTCAAATTAGTTTGAGATTCTTTTGCTTTAGTTTTAATGGAAATAATAATTTCATTTTTTTGGAAATTCATTTTGGGATCGTTTACTTAATACGTTCGCTTTTTAGGGAGGAGTGGGAGTCTAGGATTTGTAACAGATCAGACAAAAAAAAATTTTCCACAAAATCATAACAAGGGAGGGAGGGGGGTGTCTATAAGCTTGTTTCTTAGTGTAACGTGTGAACGGTCTCTTTTGACTTTTTTGTATAAATTTTTGTATTACAAATTCATTTATGATGACACACATCAACATTCGTCAAGAAGAAGCACATACCTAATCATTTTGACATCTCGGAATCTCTTAAAATAAATTTACTTCCTCAGCAACAAGATCTAAAAAATTCTCTTGAATGACAGAAACAAACAAACATTAAGAAGAAGAAGAAACAAAAAATTGGAAGGGACAATCTACTACGCTGTTAATATCAATCAGTCAAAAGTCATAAAAGAGAAATAACCTTAATCATAAGGCAAACAAATCGTGGCACAGTGAAAATAAGGTGATGGTGGTTTTGACTCTGTTATTTTTTTTCTTATCATCCAGTTCAAGTTTCATTTACGGCAAAAAGGAAGAAGAAGATGGAAAAAATTGCATAAAAGTAATGGTAAGTTAGGAGAGTTTGTGGTGCTTGCAACCAAAGCGCATTTTTTGCATGAACTTGAATTTTAAGAGGTCTAGCCTACATAATGTGAAAATTGGAATATTCTTTATGTTCATCAGCTGAAACAATACTTTATTAATTAAATCCCTTTGATGATACAAGTAAACAGTCATGCAATCCCGCAAAAAACTCTCAATCCACAACCTACCAAAACAAAAATCAGCTAAAACATCAAAGAAATTCTCACAACATAGAAAAATGAGAATAATAAGAAGGAACAGCAAAGAATGAACGTTAAGTGAGTCCTTGAGTGTTGATTTTTCGGTATTTCCTTTCCACCTCATCTACACCCAAGCCACACAAAAGCCGTGGCATGACTATGTTATTTCATGAATAAATTTGTCACTCATTTCAATGAGAAATTGTTAAGAAAAAAATTATACAAGTACAAAGGAACAGAAAGAAAACAGTTGAAAATGAACGAGAAGAGTTTTGTGCCTTCCAGCTGATTTTTGTGCTTCTGTTTCCCTTCATTTTTTCTCTATCCAAATTGATTGTTATAATAAAAGTGATGTGAATGTTATGGGGCAAGTGCTTGATGGTTATGCAAGGTCGCGCAAACATAGAAAGTTTCTGACTCTTAAATTATTTAATTACATGCCTTTCATTCACAAACGTAATTATTTTCATCATTTTATTATCGAGTTGTATGGCCTTTCATGCATCATTAAAATCTAAATATTTTTTTCTGGTTTTCTTTTCAGGATGTTGGAGGTGGATTTGGAAGTTTGGAGGTCATTTAAATGATATATTGGCACATAATTATAATTAATTATTTGAAACTGATTTAGGGGTTTTGAACTCTTTTTGACTACTTATTTGTCAAGATTTAGCATTCGATTTTAAGTTCAAGACTTTGAAATCTGTCAAGCACTACCCCTCCCTCTCCCTCTTTCATTAAATTTGACTTAATTAAAATAATCTAAATTTACATTTATTATTTCATTATCAGCATATAAAAATTTTACTAAGCATATCAAAAACATTAACAAGTTAATTCTCTGCATTAATATCCAATCTTTTACACATACACATCCTGATTTGATATCCAGTCAGATTGAGTTTATTGATTACGCTCAAGGATTCTTCATGAACGTTTCCATGACCAAATTCTTACTTATCAAGATTGAGTAATTCCTGAGACTGATTAATTAAATTGTGTTTATGTTTTTTGGTTGATTTATAATGATTATGAATTGGTCAATGTGATAATGTCTTGTAATGCTGAAGTCATTAAACTTGACATTGGAACTTCTTATTATTCAGTCATTAGAGTTAGAATGTTGCACAAAAATTTTATGGCAATAAAAAAGGGACTTTACATAGACATAAAATGCAAATGATTCAAAGCAGCACGAAACTTCCGAAAATCAGAAAAATTCTCTGGAAAAAATCCCCAAAAATTTAGTGATTGAAAAATTCAACACCATTTTCAGAATCGTAAGCTCATTTATTTCCCATTTCAGCTCCATTCGTACAGATAAAAATCAATAAGCAATGAGATTACAATAACTAATTCCAATTTTGCGTTGCGCTCACGAAAATGGGATTAAGATGTAATTTATTTTATTGACATCAATAAAAATAAATAAATAAATTTTTTTTCCTGCCACTTATTCACGGGCGAGTCGCGATGCGAGTGGAAAAAAAGTGGCAAATTTATTTATGCTGTGGATGTATGTTTATAATTGTGAGCACAATAAAATAAAAAGGTTTCCTCTTTTTTTCGAGCTCACTGCTGGAAGCTTTATGTGAGGCGACGGCCTTATAGTAAATACTCGCTATGAGATATTTTCTTCCAGTCTTTTTTATAGCGCGGTTATTGATGAGTTGGATAATGTTGGATGATTACTGAAAGAACAAATTTTAAGCTTAGAATTTTCTGAAATATGATGATAAGTGCAGAATAAATTAGTCCTTGAGTAGCCAGGAGGGATGAGGGGAGCAAGGAAATCACTCATTTAAACGGGAATTTTTTCTTTTTGCTGGGATTTTTCGTGAAAAAAACCATTTGGTTCACATTCACTACCAAAAAAACATTTTTCATTCCACAAAAATTGAACCCCTCTAGAAAAATTTTTGATTACGTCCTGATTGTAAAAAAGTTCGTATCTTCAATACTTCAATCCACGAACATCTACGCTACATCACCCCATCTTCAATATTTACTCACTTATTTATTTCCCATCGCATTTATTATTCATTGAGGCTATAGCATTGAGTGGCGAAAACAACAACAGTTTCCCATTAAATTTCACTTATTCCTTTCGTTCGCATTTTTTTTCTTTTTTTTTTTTTTTTTGTTTCTCCACTTCATACTGTAAGCACTTCATTGGAGAGTATCCACAAGAAGGATTTTTCTTTTAAAAGGGAAATCTATAAATCTTTTCCTTCATTCATCCTTAGTTCTTTGTCTCTTACTTATTGCTTTTTAGAAATATAAGTATATACACTGATTCTCCCCTAGTTTAAGTTCCATCCAACTTATTCAACGATTTTATAATCTTTTTGGAGAATAATAAAGTCGTGAGCTTTTCTTTAAATAGAATGGAATGGTGCTTATTATTTTCTATTTTATGTATGTGCCGTTGTCATATTGGTGTTAAGTACTCGAGCATGCTGGGGATAAGTATTGTGTAGATATTATAAAACTTTTCCAGATCCGAACAAAAAAAATGCCGAAAAGTTGCAAAATACCCCCCTCAAAAAAATTCCTGGTAATGTACTTGGTGTGGTATCGTTTTGACTCTCAGCCCTAAAATTTTCATATTCACACCGTTTCACGTTGTGAATATTTGCAGTTCCTTTTTCAAATTTTTGAAATATTTTAAATGTTCAACTTTCTCCACAATATTTAACTGAATTGATTTGTAAATTGATGGTTGCGGTTATAAATATGCAGAACTGATGATTGTCTAATAAAGCACTTTTTTCACAACAAAAGCTGTTTAGAATGAGAGCAAGCAGCTCTCTCACTTTAGTAATGTCTTTTAATCTATTTGTTTAAAGTTTATTTTTGTGTTGATAAGTAGTTTTAAGTTGTTGAACGACTTTTTTCTAACTTTTCGCGTTGCTTTGCGAATTTGAAACTTTTTGTGTGCTATTTAGCTTTATTAATAGAATTAAAAGTTTTTAAATAAACTTGAAGGTTTCTTTTTTGGTTTTGTTTTTCTTGGATTTTATGAATCTTCATTAAAAGTATGCTGATAAATTACAGACAATAAAGGAGTTTGTATTTTAATTTTTTTTTTCATGTCTGGTAAAAAATATTAATCTTAAATCACTAGACAATTAAGGTCATTTGCTTATAAATTTGACCTTTCAGAAAACAAGAACAAAACATTTCCAAATTATAAATCGAATCCCCTTAAAATCCAAAAAAACAAATCGCATTAATTTATTTTAATATTTAAAAAAAAAATAAAAAGCCATAAAAAAGTTTCCTAAAGCTTCAAAAAGTTGTTCAACTCTCAGAAAAAAAAATGTTATCCAAATTCTTTTTATTTCAATTTTGAGGCAGAAGAGATTCCTTATTTATATTCAAATTCATAGATTAATGCTTTCTCATAGTGAGGAAGGAAAGAAAAAGTAGGAAGAAGACATGTTATGAATAAATTTTCACAAAATTTAATTAAATTCATTTTAAAAGTTATGAAGCGTGAACGTCCACGTTGTTATGGACATAAAAGGAATTGGATTAGAAATTTTTTTCTTTTTTTTCTAGTCCCTTTGGAAGATTTTGATGGGAATTGTAGCTTTAAGATTCATCTTAAGTTGAAAAAATTTTGTTTTTTATTCAACTATTTTTTATATAAATGACTTAGTTTTATCAAATAAAAATTTTTTGATCAGTCTCGAAAAACATAAAAAATTTCCAACCAAAACTTCTCACAAGGATTCAATTCTCCTTCCCAAAAATGCAAAGAAAGGAACCGGACTATGAATAAATTTTCAATGTGCATATTGAAGATGAAGAGACGCACGTAATGCATAACATCTCATGTGGAAATATTACGTAACTAAATATCCTGTCATTGAATGAATATACATTCATTTATATACACAACAGACACAAGTCGGAGTCAGAAAGGCGAGAATTAAATTATTCTAACACTCACCTTTTCAATTTATTTACTTAATATGAAGTACATGACACGATATAGAAGTGTTTATATATGTTTTATAAAAAAAGGGACGAAATGTACAATGATTTCTCTTTAGAATGTTATTAGGAGAGAAGTATGGAGTGGTAAAATGTGAAAAGTTGAGAAGGGGTCATTTACTTATCATTTTCATAAAAAAAAATTCAATTTGTAGATTTACTTCCTCTCCTCAGTCACACAACCTTCAAATAAACAAAAAATCTTTCACACGGTCTCAAATCTCCCAAATCCAAAAAATTGGCATCAAAAATTGAAAGTTTTTTTTCGAATAAAGCAGAACTTTCGTTAGATTTTGATTTTATTTACAAATTTCTCGCAAAAATTAAAATTATTTTTTTCCTAAGCAAAACCTCATTCTGATGCCATTGAACATCCATTTTCATTACTAATTCAATGTTATTGAACTAATAAAAAAATCTGTTTAAACTTTGAACATTAAAAAATCTCATCTAAAAGTTGCTTCATAAATTTTGCATTAATAATTTTTTTTCTATTGAATAATAATTTATGATTCATGAAGAAAGATTTTAACATCGAACGCGAGTTTTATCTCGATTAAAACTTACAAAAAAAGGAATAAAAATATATTTTTTTGAGACTTTTTGGATGACTATATGACTGTACTCGAGGGACATAAATACACAGGTTTAAAGCTAAAAATGTTAGGGACAAATTTTTTTTTTGCAGGGGTGTTCAAAAAAAATTACGTACGAAAGAAAAGTTCTAGCGATGTCAAAATTCTTTCTGACTTGAAAATTCATAGCAAATATTACTCTATAGGGGTCCATACTCCCTTGAAATTCCCTTCCCCTTGATTACGCCTCTGTATAAAGGTTAATACAAAGGTCTAAAAAACAGGTCTAAGATTTTACTAATAAATTATTTTCTAAATTTTCAAATTCTAAATACAAGATACAGAACTCATAATTGAAAATAATCTGCAAATATGTTCACCCTACATCAAGATGAGGAGACAAGAACGAATTAAAATTTTAATCGTTTAAAAATTTATGTCGACTGTACATTAAATTTTATTTTTGCCAATTACAAAACCAATTTTGGTTTAAAAACTTTTTGTAACTTTTTAGTATTGGGTTCTGCTATGTAGGATGAATTATTAAGAATTTTTTGAATTCATAAATTTTAAATTATCTTTTTAGGTCTAGAAATGTTTTTATTATTTTCTATAAACTTTAAATAAATAATAAAAAATAATAGTATTTAGCAGAGGTCGAAGCCGCCGACTTTTAAGCCGGCAGAATTGGCTTACGTAAGCCGATTTCTAAGCCGGCTTACAAATCGGCTTACTAAGGTATGTAGTTTATAATTTTATGCAAATAAAAAATAGGGAATTAAGTATGTCTAAGTTTTACAAGTTTCATGATAAATTCTCGAAAAATGTGCAACAAAAAACCAAAATGTAAAGTTTTTTGTTTTAATGGTTTAGTATAAATGGTTTTTAATTCCATTAAATTTTGAACTTTTTTCCATTTTTTTTCAATCAAAAATTCAAAGTTGCTAATTAATTGCTTTAAAAATTTTCTCAATTTTTGCTAGCAACATCAACAAAATCTTGTTTAGCAACAACATTTTTAACCACTTAATTTCTTTCATCATAAGCACTTCATCTAAAGAGTTTACAAATTTTTTTTTTTTTTTGAATAATTTAACAATTATGAACTTATCAGAATTTTTCAAAAGTGAAGAAACTTTTACTTCTTTCTCATTTTGCATCGTTTGAATTACGTTGATAAGCATGAATAATGAGAAATTATGTTGTATTGAAAGAATGAAAAGAAGTTGAGAATGTTGATGGTAATGATGAAGATGGAAGTAGGGGAAAAAGTTCAATAATCTCATTTTTTTCTTGCTAGCGAATAAAAATCCCACTTAATACATCAACATTCGTTATAAAAGATTTAAGTTTTGTATTTATTTATTTATTTATTTTTTTTTTGTTCGTAGTTATTATTTTATGTTGTGAAGAATTTTTAAAAGGGTTTGGTTTGTTTTTAGTCAATCTGTCTGAATTATCACAATTTTTATGAAAGAGATTAAAATTTAAAATTTTCTAAAAAAAAATAAACATTTTTTCATAAAAAGCACAAAAAATCAAATTTTAGATATTGAAAAATAAGGGGTCATTCACAAATGTTCACTAGGGGAAGTCGAGTTGAAAAACAATAGAAATTCATTGAATTCTATTTTTCTTGTTTAAACAATAGACCGTTAAACTTTTGCGTCATTTATGAACGATCTCTAAAAAATGCGCTCCAATCACCAAACAAAAACTTTAAATTTTTTAACTTGCTACATTTTTTTTCTACTAAAAGCACATCATAAACTTTTCTGCTTCACGTAGTGTTTTTCTTATTTTTTTTTTTAAGAAGCACAAGACAGAATATCAACTGCTTCATGATGACTCTATTGAGAAAATGAGTCAAAAACTTTTCATCATCACATCTCAATGACATCACAATGATTTGTGACTTTTCATATTCAGTTCAGCAATTGAATAACATAAAACATTCCTTTGTATCTTCTCCTTCTAGCTTTCTAAAATATAATAGACAGAGAAAAAGTTCATTCTTTTATTTTAATTTTTTTAGATAGTTTCGTATGTGAACAGAAGCCTCGATGAGTTGATGAAACTATTTTTAGTTTTAGAAAGGAAATGCTTGTAAACTTTTAACATTGAGGACTTTAGAAATGTTTTGAAATTTATTCATTTTTTTTTTAAAAAAATAGAGAATATTTAAGAAGAAAATGCAAAGCTTGCACAAAAGTAAAATTTTTTAATGAGGTAATAGAGTAAAACGAATTATTGACCGAAATTGAATAATTACCTTTAAATAATGAAAAAAAATTAAAACAAAATCTTCAATAAATTTAGTTGAACCTCTGATTCAAACTTTTCATGCTTAAATCATTTTTTAAAGATGCATAATCTCTTAATGTAAAAATATAATGAATTTTCTATTAAAACTTTTTAAATTAAATCTCAAACAATTTTCAAAATACAAAACAAACAAACTTTTTATATTTTTAACAATTTTTAATTAATTATAATTATTTTTTTAAAAAAATTAACATGTGTAGAATAATGTTAGACTCATTTTGTAAGAATTCCAAATAATTTTACCAAAAAAGATTGAATAAAAATTAAATCAATTACTAACAAATTTCTTTGTAACTACAATTTTTGATAATCCTAATGTATTCTCAAAATTACAAAATAAACTTCCTTAATTTCATTACAATAAGCTATGTAAAATTAAAAAAGTTATTTAATGAATTCGTATAAAATAAAATAATATCACAACATTAATCTAACCCAACTTCTCAAAATATGTTATGACTTGAAAAGTATTTTTTTTTATGAAAAATATTTGAATTATTTTGCATATTTCTATGTGCTGGCTTGAGAAGAAGAAGAAGTAAAAATTATTTTCTCATTTAAACATCACATGTGATAATAATTTTGTTGAAAATTCCATGCGTAAAACTTAAAATTGAAAAATATTTTATGCAAACAATTTTCAAGCAAACAATTTTTGAATCACAAATTTTTTTTTTCTTTTATGTCATATCCTTCATGTTTTGCTTTGTATCAAGCAAGTATTGTGTGTGATATTTTGTTAGAATTTTAAAATTAAATTTTTTGAACAAAATTCTTGAAGATTTTTTTGAATAGAATTAAATAAGAGACATTGTTTCAAATTCAGTTTAGTTTGGATGTGTCAGGTAGAAACTTTTTGGCACTGAGAGATCTTTTTAGGTAGAATTTTTTGGAAAAATTCTCAAATTGTTGCATTTTTTTAACTGCAAGTACATCCATCATTAGCATAATTGCAAATATGTTTTCTTCTTAATTACATACTTCACATAAAAAACCAGAAATTAAGACATCAAACTGCATCTTCAAATCCTTAACTGACAAGGAAACCTGCGCTGTGATTATATTGATTTTAAAGGTCAAATAACATCTAACCTTATCTTATAGGTTTCCAAATTTTTGGATAGCTCTGTTGGATATTTATATCTTGGGGCTGATAAAGTTAACATAAACAAAATACTGAATATTGCATATTACATGAAAATAATTGAGGCACTTATCTTCTGTAGCATTCAATAGTCCATTTCATCTCATACTGTCGATAATTCATATCCCACTCCATACATTCAAACATTCCATGGACATCATCTTCTTATGCATAATGAAGTCAAAATGAACACGAAATTATAATAAATTAATTCCTTGAATTCCAACAAAAATGCTTACTTCCTCAGATTTATGTTAACAAATTTTCTTTTACATCATCATTGCCTCTCATGTTTTACATCTACTCATCCTGTTAATGTTTGTAGTTTAACAGATAGCAAAAGTGAGAGAGATATGGAAAAATATGCTGGATTAAAGAAAAAAAAATTATTGAATTATTTGCATGCTTCATTAGTTGTTTGAACAAAATTATAAGAGCTCTAGTTAAGGATTTTACTTTGAATTTGCATGGGGGGTTGGCTATTGATTGATTGATAGGTGAAGTTAAAAATTTTAAAAAAGTATATATTTTTTTTAGTCTTTAAACTTAAATCCAGTATGTGGAACTGATTTTTACTCGTTTTTAATTACTCCCCTTCCCATACGTAACATTGTTAACAAAAGAATTAGCTCTAAGATCAATGGACCGGAACAAACTCTCCCTCCTCCCTCAAAGCGCTACGTAATAAGTAAACGACGCCTTGAGCTCTTAAAGATTTTTTTTTTTCAACAAAAAAAAAAATACTAGATGTCTCGATTTGAGGAACTGAAGTGTTCTCATACAAACATTAAATTTTCTAAAACCGTCATTTTCCATACGTTTTGCTTGGAGTACATTTTTCCTGGAACCAAATAATTACTCAAATCAAAGACCCTCAGTATCAAACAAAATGTCCAGTTTTTACTTAATCATCCTTTAGCCTAACAATGGATATAAATTTTCTTTAACATTTCATCAATTAAATCTCAAGGTAACTAGCAAGAAAAAAGACAACATCCAGCCAAACTTAATTACAAAAGCTTTCATTATTGAAAGTGTTAGGATCAATAAACATCACAAGATATATGGCAAAGAGTAATTTCTCTATCTCATACTAATTAACACCAACAATATCTAGCATGTTGAACTAAATATGGCATGTGCTTAATATATGAATATTCTCACATTGAACGAGACTAAGGCATTATCTTACATCTTTTTATATAGGAACATGCGATGCAATGCAAATGATAGCAAAGCTATGTGGATGAAAGAGTGAAAGGAAGGAAGGAAGGATTGATGATGATGGCAGAAGAGAAACAATTGAGTAAAAAATTATCTTCTATAAATTTCTGATAATCGACACGAAATGTTTGTGTTTGTGTGGATTATGGAATTTGTAGATGAAGTTGAAGTTATTTAATTGAGGAAGTAATTTTGAAATTTATTTTGTTGGAATTTAATTGGAAGCAATTAAATTTTTCAAAATTATTGCTTTAAGTTAATGGTGATGCCAAATTTTTATTTTGTCTCAAAATTTTTAAAAGACACTGCAATTCAAATATTTAGAGGAAATAAACGCAGTTCTAATCATTTTTATCAATATCTCATCTTCTTTCAACATATATTGGAATTTTACAATTTTTTAACAACTTAATAAAAATAATTTGAATTAAAAAAAATTAAAAATTTTCATCCCAAAAAAAACGTTTCATTTTTCAATATGTTCCACAATATATGTTCATACCTGTAAAAATCCACAAAAATATTTAAAATCCAAGTTTTTGTGGCTATAATCTAAATTTTACTTGAATTTTACAAAATTCAAATTATTTTTAAAACTTCAAAAATTTTTCATCCAATTTTATCAAATACTTATTTTCTCTAAAAGTTGAAAAAACATAAAAAATCATTTTTGTTCAAGATTACATACTTCACAGGAAAATTCAGAAATCATAGTAATAAATGAAATTTAACTTGGCACAAATCTTCGTGAATATGTCCATGAAACGTGGTCCGCATTTACTTTATATAATAAAACAATTATACCGTTTTCAACGGTTGTGAATATATTGTTTATGCTTTGAAAACCCGTTTTTTGGCTAACCATAGTGTTAAGCAATTTTTAAACGCTCTGTCAGACCACTTGTCGGGGGCTAATTGAGGTTTGAAATGAATTGGAATTTGGAACAAGTTAGGAAGTACCTATAACCTATATCCACATATATGCACAAAAAAAACATTTGAATATTTCTTTTATATCCCCAAAGTCTCACGAGCATTATCGTTATGATGACTTGAGATCATTTTGCATTGATGAGGTGTTGACGTGATACAATTGATAAGATTACCGTTATTATTTATATTTTGTCATAACTTAAGGGATTTTTATGTGTGTCTTGCATGCAAAACATTATCGTTTTGCTTTTATCATCGTATCCGCAAATAAATTAAAGGATATCTGAAAAATGTCTATGAGATAAGGATGGAGGTTTTAAACCTTCCAAGTATTGAAATGCAGTTCAATTTTTTACGGTGCAATAAATTTTATTTTATGATATATTGATTATGAATTGTCATGACAGTGCATTTCAATAAAACCGAGTAGCTCGATAAAATAAAAATGAAAAAAGAACTGAATGGAAAAAAATGTTGTCAATTGGCTGGTTTTTATTACATCCTGTTTGCAATTCGAAAAAAGTCAATGTGTGTCTCCTCGTAGCCAACATTTAACATTCACATCCCAATTCGAGGTATATTGATTGAACTCTGTAGCAATTATTCATGTATTCTGGGCACTCGCACTCATCTCCTCCCAATATTCTTTTGTTTCAGAATTTTAATTATAATATTTTTTTTTGCAAGCAGACTCCAGTACGAGACCATATGAACTGTGAATAATGTTAGCAACTTTATCCATGAACATGTTCCAGTGAAAATGTCAGATATTAGGTTTTGTATTCTTAAATTTCTTGTAGATTAATCTTTAACAAGTTCAATAGAATAATGAAATTTTGTATACTTGCCAGAGGATGTAAAATGGACCAATCTGTCCTGATTTCAAATTTTCTCAGAAATTGTTTCATTGAAAAATTGCAATTGATGAATGAAAAATTTCATGGAATTCTTAAACTATGGCTCTAGTTTTATTCAAATTATAACGCTTAGGGGAGGAGGAGAGGTCTAAGATTTTGTTACGGATTATATAAAATTCTTCAAAATCCCTTACAAAATTTGTTACGGCCAGTCGGGAGGAGGGAGGGGGGGGATCAAGTGGTCAAAAATGGCCATTTTAAGCATTACGAATTCCTTAAAACTTTCTCTCAAACTATTGCACACTACAACCCAAACTTAACACTATATTTCAATGCTTTTTATGACCTCTACCATTCCACATAGTCCATTAATCACCAAAAATAAGTTTTCATTACAATTTCATTTATATGCGTGAACAATATCTCCATCCATTAAAGGAACAAATGAACATTAAAGTTTACATAGTTTAATGACGATGATGGTGATGAAATTTTTTATTATCTGTTAAAATAAAATAAAAGACAATACAAAAAAATATACAGTGTAACAATATTTATATTTATAAAACAAACATCAATTAAATGCAATGTGATAATGGGACGGAACAGAAAAAATATTAATTTCGTGAAATTAAAATTGAGGAGGGTGATGGTCAGGAAATATAAGTTACTACTGCGTAGAAAAATTGTTGATTTTGTGAATTTCGGCTGAATTGATTTTCATTATGGATTCGTAAATATTCTTGGAAATAAAAACTGTCAAAGAGCTTTTTGTGATCCGATTATAAAGTTACTGCAAATGTTTGTTTGCTGATGGCCTACATGGAATTCATCATGAAAATTAATGAAAATACTGATAAAATACTATTGTAATTTTTATTCCAGAATTCATGAAATAATGTTGGTACTAAAGCAATATTTCTGTAGAAATGATTCAACGCTATTGAAGGATCGTATTTATTTTTCAAAAAAAGTTTCCAAATTATTATTTTTCAACAAATCATCCCTAGCAGCAATTTAGAACGAATCTTAAAGAATCTGTGAGGAAATTTTCCGGCCAGATTTTTTTTCTCACGAATCACAAAGAATTTGTGAGGAAAAGTGGCCGGAAAATTCCTTAACTGCACGGAAGTGCCCGGAAAATGCGTTTTTTCTGGCCATTTTCCGGCCGGAATTTTTCCTCACAAATTCTTTCATTTTTTCTGTACTAATCTGACAGAAAATGAAAGAATATGAGAGGATTATGAACGAATCTTGCAGGAATTATGAAAGAATCTTGCGGGAATTTTTCTCAAAGTATTTAAAAAAAAATCTTTTTTTTTTTTTCTTCCTCCTCTTTTTCTCTCACTTTCTCTCCACTTTATTTTCTTTTTTTATTATTATTATTTTTTTTTGGAAGATTTTGTAAGGAAATTTTCTGTTGAAATTCTGCCAACTCGAACCCATGACCGCTGAAACCAAAGTCCCGAACTTAACCGCTGAGCTACCGCTATCTGAAATTATATAAATTATGTTTGGCAAAAAGACATATTTAAGTTGCTAATTTCTTTTGCCATAATTTTTATGATTGTTTTAACACTTATAACGCTTTATTCCAGTGGGGTTGCTTCAGGAGGGTCCAAGGGGTTCAGGGGGACCAAATAAATTCTTCCATAAATCCTGCATGATTCTTTCAAGGGAACTTAATTTTTTTACTATTTTTTTTAAATTAATATTATTTCAATTTAACGATTTTATATCTTGGTAAAATACTAAAATGATTTATTAGTAATATGAGTAATTTGTAAAAGAATCTTTAATCAAATGAATTTAAATCATTTCAATCATAATTATTTTTCAATAGGAGAATTTTAAAATGTTTAATTAGAATTTAAATTTGAAAATAGTTTTAAGCTATTTTTTATTTTTTTTGTGGTTTTTCCATGAATTCAATGAATTTCTATGTATTTATTTTTCTATAAAACAGTTTTCTTTTTTAAACAAATTTATGTTTAACGAACACATAACGGTAAAGTAACTTTAATTTATTAGCTAAAAGTTAAGTATGGATTTTAGCATAATCTTGACTAGAGAGCATAATTTATATTCTGGTAATGATTTTCATAATAAAAAACTTTAAAAAGTTGTATTACGAAGTCAAAAATTAAAATTTTTTCATTTAACGGAACAGAAATTTTAATTTGCAAAATGGAAAAACAATTTTTGAAAACTCCAATATTTTAACAGAAACAATTATAATTACATTCCAAATTCTTAAAATTCTTCAATGCCAAAAAATGTGCAAAAAATCATGAGAAAATCTGCCAGAAAATTTCCTCTAAAATTCCTTCAAATTCTGTTGCAACTTTTTTTTGTGATATCAGAAAATGAAAGAATCTGCGAGGAAAAATGGAAGAAAAACGAAAGAAAAATTCTTCACAAATTCTTTCATTTTCCGGCCAGAAAATTTTTTTCAAAAAAAATTTTATGACAGATTTTGAAAGAAAACCCCAGGAAATTTTTCTCGTAAAATTCTTCCATTTTATGACCGGAAAAACAAACGAATTTGTCAGGAAAAAAAATTCCGCCCAGATTCGTTCCAAATTGCTGCTAGGGATGAAGTTTTACAAAAATTTCAATTTGAAAAAATTCCATTCCAGAAAAATTCGTTCCAAAAGAATATGTTTCTCCTTTCAAATGATTCTGATTCCACCATAAGCTAGGTAGGTTTGTAGTTTGTACAAAAGATTCCGACCTAATTGAATTGCGGTGTCTCCAATTTAAAAGGCTGAGCCCTTAACCCCCTTATTTATCTTAAATGCATTCAAAATTTGAATCATTAAGTCTCACTGTTCATAATTTAAACTGTTAATTATCACATAGTCGAATTCGCAGGTTCAATATATTTGCTGGAAAATTTCGCTTCCAACATCCCCAAGCTTATTCAAACATCAATAATTCAACAGTTCTTAAATTAAATAAAATTAATTAATAGCCAACAAAAAAAGCACAACTCAGCAATTGAAACAATAAAAGCACAATTCAGTGCGAAAGCGACGAACTCGAAAAAAATCTTGAAGTGTATGCAAATAATTTTTCACTCGCAAAGTGACATGACATTCATAGAAAAAAACGAGAAAAAATGTGCATGGTTAAGTTGATGTGTAAAGCTATAAATTTTCTGCTGATGCTACAATGCAAATCTAAATGCAATGCTATATACGTCGTGGATAATAGATTTTTAGTGGAAGAAAGTTTTTTTGAGTTTAGTTGAGCTTTAATGCTTGGTTGTTGAAGACTTCTGAAGAATGATTAAAATAATTAATTTTGTAGTTTTGGGACTTTTTGTGTCAGTTGATGTGAATTGTGAGGGAATTAATCAAAATTTTGAGTAAGTTAAAATTTTATTGTATAAAAGTTTCTTAAATAATTTGGAAATTTTTAAAACTTTACAGCTGCGATGACATGCACATGCTTTACAATAAAGCTAAACAATTGGTGAATGTTCGTTCAATTTATGACAATATGCTGCTAGACAACGATATTATTATGACAGACAATGAAATTGGATATCAATTTTTTAAGTCAGAATTTTCTAGAAAAATTGATTTTAATGTTAGTGAGGAATATATGAAGGCAAAGATTTATACGTAAGTTTGATACATGCATCTGAAAATAAAATAATTTAAAATGTTATCAATTTTTTAAATATACCTTATGTCTGTAATTTTTTAACTTTCGGAATTCAATAAATTTATTTCCACAGTCAAACAGCTTCACTTTTCTACGATCAACTAGACCCAGAGTTAGTTTCACCAGGATTATTCCAAAATTACTCAAATTGCTTTTTAAGATCAACAGAACCAGCAAATATGTCAAACGATAAGTATCGATCAATATCAGGCTACGGCAATAACATAAAAAACCCTAAAAATGGTGAAAAATTCACATCTTATGGAAGAATTTTAAAAGCAGCTTACGACGATCAAGTATATTCAATTAGAAAGAGTGGACGAGGATATGATTTGCCTACAGCTCGAAATATCGTCAGAAAATTATTTTTAAATGATAAAATTCATTTGAATAAGTTTGAAGGACGAAGTAAAGTTCCAAATGTTTTATTCTTAATGTTTGGGCAAATGATCAAGCATGACACGGGATCGAGGCAGTTTAATAAGAATATTGGTGGTGATAAAAGTGAGTTTATTAGAATTTATTTTTTAAATACATTGGGGTTGTTCATAAATTAAACGCCATTTTAGACCCACACCTCCCTCCCCCAATTCGTACCAAAGTTTGTAAAAAATTTTGAAAAATTTTCTATGGAGAGTAACAAAATCTTAGACCCCTCTTCTCTTCTTAAGCATTACAAATTTTACGAACGATCTCATACAATATGAGTGACTCAATAACTGTGGGAAGTTAGAGCATTGATGACTGACCATTTTGCCACAGTACTATTTGGTGCCGTTTACTCATGACGTCCATCAAAAAGTTGGATTTATAGACCCTCTCCTTCTGTCACAAAATCTTCATTTGAAGAAATCCTTTTGTTTAAAACTGTTACACATTTTCAAAACCCCCAAAAAAATAGGATATCATAAGTGAATGACTCCTTTTTTGGAATTGAAATTCTTTTTAGCGCATTTTTGGAAACTTGTTTTCAAAAAGGAAGCTCAATCATACACTTCTTCCGGCTGGCTGCAAAAAATTATCTTTTGATCTAGACATCGTAGAGAGTTCCGGTTAGTTTTAATAGCTTTATTATATCGAGTTATTGGGAAGAAATGCAATTTGCAGCCTTAAAATTGAATTTAAATACTTTAATTAATCAACTTTTAATTTTTTCATATAAAAACACGTGGGTGCGTTCAGAAATTTGAAAAATAACGGTAAAAATAATGAATGTGTTCAGAAATTTAAATTTTTCGCTAACGGAAAATTTTAAAGGAGTTTTTATGTTTAATTTTAAACTTATTATTGAAATGCATTATGACTAAAGAAACAGCAATAGAGTTTAAAACTCGACATTCTTTTCTATTTAATCAATTGCTAATCGCTGCGTCAAAAATGCGCTGAAACCCCTCGATATAAAACACGAGGACTTTTGTAATTTTTTTAAAAAGTAAAAACAGTTTAAAATCCATTGACTGGTTTGGTGTGTGCCTGAAACCATGGCAAATAAATCACTGACAAAATTTCATTGAGAATCAAACAAAATTACACAATATGCTAACCAGAATCAATTATGCATGATTACTCATTCATAGGGTGATTTCCATTTCCAAAATTTTGTGGTCTTTCATAATATCCCATAATTATCAATTTTCCTAATTAACTTTCAGAAATCATCAGATGCTGTGCAAATTCCAACAAAATTACACTTCCACAGTCCCTCATGCACTCATCCTGCATCCCAATCGTTGTTTCTAGAAGTGACACATTTTATAATCCTCGTGAAATTCGGTGCATGGATTTTATACGCTCAAATATCATCTCAAATAATCCACATAAAATTGAAATAGGAGAGCAAGTCAATGCAGTTACAAGTTATTTGGATCTATCAGTAATTTATGGATCTAGTCATAAGCAAATGACAATGGTTAGGAGTTATAATGGTGGTCGTTTGAAGATGAATCCAAGCAATGTATTGCCAGTTGAGAATGGAACATATTACAGTGGAGATGATCGAACAACACAAACACAATTTTTGACAGTTGTGCATTCATTGTTCATTAGAAATCATAATAATTTGTCAGATAAATTGGCTGGAATAAATCCACATTGGAATGAAGAAAAATTATTTCAAGAAGCACGGAAGTTGAACATTGCAATTTATCAGAAAATAATTTATGAGGAATGGTTGCCTATTTTACTAGGAAAGGATATGTCCAGATTGTTGGACGATACTACCTACAATGAGCATACTGATGCATCAACACTCAATGAATTCTCGAATTCAGTATTTAGAATTTTTCATTCATTCATTCCATCGGAATTTGAAATACGAGATCGAAGTGATAATGCAACAAAAATTTCAGCATCTGATGCGTTAAATACTGAACCACTCGTGAACTGCCTTGAAAGTATTTTGCGAGGTATTTTGCATCAAAATATCAGCTTGACTGGATATTCCGATGAAATTTTAAATAAATTGTTCAAAAATTCCAATGACGTTGGATTAGATTTACTATCGATGGATATTTTGAGAGGCAGAGATCATGGAATTCCTGCATATTATAGATATAGAAAATTTTGCAATGTGATGCCATGGAAGCTTGAAATTTTCAACGATTTAGCTCCACATATTTCGAGAAATGCTATAAATATGTTAAGGCAAACATACAAGACAGTTTATGATATTGACTTGCTAGTTGGTGGAGCTTTAGAGATGATTGAAAATGCGAATGATAAAAATTTTGATGATTTGCCTTTAATTGGCCCAACTTTTCAATGCATCATGTATGAACAATTTTACAGATGGAAGGCTGGAGATTTTTATTTTTACTCTCATGAAGGTGGATTTAGTGGGGGTAAGTGACATAATTGGAAGCTTGACTTTAATGTTTAACAAAAATTCTGATTTTTTAGACCAACTAAAGTCAATCCAAGACTACAAACTTGCAAATTTCATATGCGACAATTCCGATATTTCAACTACTCTTAAGGACTCATTCATATCTAGTGGAATAAGTGTGGATTGTCAAAACTTGCCATCAATTGATTTATCCTTCTGGATGGAATCAAATGGCAGCAATACAAGTGAGTAATGTGGAACCTCGATCATGCAAAGCTAATGATAAGAGAAATGACAGTTAAATTTATTCATCAATTTATCAAAAATATTTATTGTCAATTTATTCGTACGTATCAATCATGTATATGCTTATTATTGTAAAGTTAGGAAAGAATAAAATTTTAAAAAATATTTTTATTTTTTTTTTAATACTTTGTGGACGGAATTTAGAAGGTTTTGAAAAATTCAAAAGGGCTCATTCGCAAAAATTATAACGCAAAATATGACCATATTCAGGGTCATATTTTACGGTCATACCGTTGCCAGGATAGTATCCAAGGGGTTCCTGATCCCCTCTCTAAAAAGTATTTGGAACCCCTCTGGCTATGCCCCTGCACTTATTGATCTCTACTTCTCCGTAATCGTGACAAATTTTACGAAGAATAAAATTCATTTTTGTCAAATTTTTCAATTTAATTTATTAAAATGTCAAACTTCCAAATCTACCCAGTATGAGTCCTTTAATTACTCAACTCTAAAAACTTTTCACCATTCAATACTTTTATCACCTATCAATTTATTCAGTAGTTCTTGCGTAATAAATCTCATTGTGTATGTCGGAATGACTGATAAATACAGCACACATAAAATATTATAATTCTGTATCAATGCATGACATTTATGGTAATCGCTAACATAAAAGTGCTCATTTGTTGTAATGTTTTCACTCGTTGAGTCGTAAAATGATGAATTTTTAAAAATATCACAATCGACTGCTTGATGGAAGAATGTACGTATTATATCCATACGGTGTGAGTTACGTTTATTGGCAACCTGTTGAATGTTTCTTGAAATCACATATTTTTTAGTGAATTTGTTAATCAGCAGGAAGCCGAGTATGCTTGAATCCAATTCAATTGTGGGTGGAAAATTTCGTGGGTTTGATATTTCAGCTGACAGCAATAAATCATAAGAATCTTGCCAAAAGTCTTGACTTAGAATTTCCAATTCATCATAAGTCGGTTGTTGACCACACAATAATCCAATCGAGATGCCCTGGATAAGTGGCAATCCAATCAAACGATATGCAATAGTTGGTGATTTATGTGGCAAATAGACTGGAATGTCTTTCTGTAAAATATTTGATTGAGTAAGGAGCAGAATCAACAATTTTCTATCATCAACATGAAGATCATAAAAAGCATCTGTTGCACAAATTATACGATTTTTTGACAGTAAAAAGCAATACTGTGATGCCAGGGATAGCTCACTAAAACTTATCAATTTTTCATGAATCACTGCTGCTTCGTGACATAAAATGCTCTCATTGAAGTCAAGTAAATCATTTTCAGCATATTCCATAAGTTTTTCAATCATTTGGAAAAATGAACTTTTTAAGTCGCGTTTTAAACGATCGACATTTTTTGCAGTTTTGATTTCATTGATGCCAATGTGAAGGACCATTGCTTGAAATGACTTTTCGATGAGACTTTTTAATACCTTTTCAGTCAAGTTTGTTGATATTCCGACGAATAAAAGTGATTCGAATTCTTTCCATGAGATTAGTCCATCGTCTCCAAATGTAGTGGCTGTAAGTTCAACATTCTGTGTACGGCAGAAAAGATGAACGGATGAGAATGATGCTGTTGTTGAGAATGGAAGCTGAGAATAGAAATATTTTATTATTTTGAAAAAAAATTTAAATAATCACAATTCTTGAGTAAAAATTATAATAAAAAAAAATAAAAAAATGAAATTATTCAAATTTTGAAATTAGGAATAATAATTTCTCACATTTTCAATATTATCTCCACGTTTCTTATTAAAAATTGGAGTTCCATTATAAAGGCACATTAAGTAAATTGACATTGTGATGACTTTAAATTTATTAAAAACAAATTTTCATTTAAAACTTTAAAATACAAAAACTACAAAATATTTCAAGAGTTTGTTCTAGAGTTTGTTGACAAACTACAAGGGGTAGGAAATGGTTTAGTAGCAACAGGTTGTGTGAAAAAAATCTTCATACTGTTACGAACGCCATCTTTTGAATGCTTTAGTGAATTACTTTATATGTCATATATTTTAAAGTGCATAATATATATCTGTTGAATCATTATGAATCAAATTAAATGATCAAAGTTATTGGTTGTGTTGGTTTTGATAATTACCTAATATGAAAAATAAATAAATAAAACTTAAAGGGGTCGTTCACTTATGATGACAATTTTTAGGGGGGGGGGAGAAGGGGGATCTGAGGTTGTGTGGCAGTTTTAAACAATAGAATTTTAATAATTTATAAGTATAAAATTTTGTTACGTTTCATATAAAATTTTTAGTGAAAATATGGAAGGAATTAAGATGGGTATGGATAGAATATGAGGTATGGAGTCCAAATTTTTGTATATTGATAAAATAATCTAAATAGTGTGTTTTTATGAATAATTATATTTTTAATGGTCCTTAATGATTTTTAAATCGTAAAGAATGAATCAAAATATATCACACGACTACAAAAAATGAGTAAAAATTAAATTTTAAGGGATTAAATCTCATCTTATTTTTGTTATCATTGAAAATAAAGTTAACGAACAGAGTTCAATTTCATGAAAATGTAATTTGTTCAATTTTCTAGCTAATATAATTAACAAACCAAAGAATTGATTTCATTTAATTCTGCTTATACATATTTTAAATGTATAAAAATTTTCAATAAATTAAAGAATCAAAATTTTATTTTTTTAAAAAAAAAGTTTAAACATTTTTTAACTGATTGCATTGGAAAGATTTCCATTTTAAGCCTCAAAATAACAAAGAACAGTTAATGAAGTTAATTACTGACATAAAGTTTTATGTTGATCCGTGCCAATATATTTTCGAGCAATTTGTAACACACATTTTCGTTTTAAGGTGTGCGGATGATCTTGATTGGTCTTTAAATGTCTCAATTACACCGATTTGAGTAAAAGTTGAGCATCCAAAAATTTTTTGTCTTTTATTTCAATCAATTCCATTTTCATGATTCATAAAAATTTCTGATCTCCTTTTATGTATAAATTATTTCATAATTATGATTTTTCTTTTTCATCCAGAGACAATTTAATTTTGAGATTTAAACTAATAAGCTGAAAGTTAAGGATCATAAAATATGAAAATAAATTTTTTTATGTCCATGTGATCCCATTTTAGCACCCAAATAAATAAACTAACAGAAAAATTCTGATTTGTATTGCATATTCATTAATAAAATGATAAAAATCTTTTGATTACTGTGACTAAGCTTAATAATCATGCGAATCATAAAATTATATTTTTTTTTCACTATCAATTTATTGGATTTACAATAAAAATGTCATTTGTCGTTTGACTTTTATTAGTAACTCATTTAGAGATATTTCAATATTTTTTATGATTTTCTACTCATTGGTGCCTTTTAAAAAGTAACAAGAAAAAAGAGTTTCTGGATTATTAGTAGAAAATTGATGAGGACTTTTGTGTTTTATTGTTGGCAATTTTAGATAACAAAAAAAAATGTAATAAAATTAAAACTTTTTATGCTAAAAAATCAGTAAATTAAAATGACTATTTGTTATCTTAACGATTTTGCTGTTGTTATTGCTGCTTGAATTTAATTAAGATTGTGATTTTGAGATTTGTGATGATAGTTTTAGGTGCTGTCAAAATTTTTAAGTATCACGTTTTTGTTTTAATAGGGTGTCAAATTTCTACTAATTTAATTTGTATTTTTTTATATATTTAATAATTCAAAACTTTTTCAAATACTGGAAAGCTGCATGATATTTTCTTGTTATGAATTTGTATTTCATATTGGCACCGTTAGATCTCTGTAAAAAAATTAATTAATTCTAATAAATTTTACATCGAACATTTTTGTCTGATTTATAAAATAATTCAATTTATTATTGCCATTTAATTTATTAAAAAAATATCAACAATCTGCTCAAAGCTCATCATAATTTCTAACTCATCTTTAATTTTCGCCTCACCAAAATTTCAAAACATCTTGAAATACACCTCAGTAGCATCACAAAAATCCAAATAATCACCACAATTACAGTTCCTATAAATGCAATAACATCGTAATAATGATATTGATAAAATGGAATGTTTCTCTGTTCATAATGGAAGTGCTTTGCACCACGATTTCTGATGACATATTCAATCCACCAAACAGCCTTCTCACGTGACGTCATTGGAACATCTTCGACAAGTTTGGCCAAATTTTCGATATTTGTTTTATATCTAAATATTGAAGAAAAGGAGAAGAAGAAATAATTTGAATATTCATAAGAATCTCATTTTACAGCTAATTAGCCACAATTTTTCATTTTTTCACCTTTTATTATTGACCAAGTCCAATATCGAGTTCTTGATGTCATTTGAATTAATTTTGTCGTCTTTATGGATGTCTAATACGATACCAATTTGTCGGTTTTCTACTCGGATTGCATTGGCTCGTTGATCACTGGAAATTGGCATAATTAGCATTGGAACTCGACGCAATATTGATTCCTCCATTGATTGTTGACCCTGTCATAAAAAAGTTATGCTTTATTTTTGGATGTGAAAATGCCGTCGGTAAAATGTAATTTATCAAATTTAGCATAAATATTTTTTAGAGGCAGTATTCAGAGTTGGAATCGGCCTGCTCGGCGGCGGCCGCCATTGGCGGCGGCCGATTTTGGCGGCGGCCGCCGAAAAAAAAAGTGGCGGCGGCCGCCAAGCGGCGGCGGCCGCCGTTGGCGGCGGCCGTTTTTGGCGGCGGCCGCCAAAATCGGCGGCCGTTTTGGCCGCCGGGCGGCGGGCGGCCAGTTTTTTTCAATTATTTTTTTTTCTTTCTTTAATCAATTTTTTTAAACAAAAATGAAGGAAAATGTGAAATATAATAAAAAACTTTATGAAAATTATAAAAAATTAAAAACTTTGATGAAAAATTTCATATAAATTTCGACAAAAATCATTTTTTACTCTTTTTTAATAAATTTTTAGTAAAAAATCGCTTTTCTGAGGAGTTTTTCATCCCAACTAAGAAAATCGACGTGAAAAATCGCTTTTCCGAGGGGTTTTTCATCCCAAATAAGAAAATCAACGTGAAAAATCGCTTTTCTGGGGGGTTTTTCATACCAACTAAGAAAATCAACGTGAAAAATCGCTTTTCTGAGGGGTTTTTCATACCAACTAAGAAAATCAATGCGAAAAATCGCTTTTCTGAGGGGTTTTTCATACCAACTAAGAAAATCAACGTGAAAAATCGCTTTTCTGAGGGTTTTTCATCCCAAATATGAAAATCAACGTGAAAAATCGCTTTTCTGAGGGGTTTTTCATTCCAAATAAGAAAATCAACGTGAAAAATCGCTTTTCTGGGTGGTTTTTCATACCAACTAAGAAAATCAACGTGAAAAATCGCTTTTCTGAGGGGTTTTTCATATCAACTAAGAAAATCAATGCGAAAAATCGCTTTTCTGAGGTGTTTTTCATCCCAACTAAGAAAATCAACGTGAAAAATCGCTTTTCCGAGAGGTTTTTCATCCCAACTAAGAAAATCAATGCAAAAATCGCTTTTCCGAGAGGTTTTTCATACCAACTAAGAAAATCAACGTGAAAAATGGCTTTTCTGATGGGTTTTTCATTCCAAATAAGAAAATCAACTCGAAAAATCGCTTTTCCGAGGGGTTTTTCATCCCACCTAAGAAAATCAACCCGAAAAACGGCTTTTCCGAGGGGTTTTTCATCCCAAATATGAAAATCAACGTGAAAAATCGCTTTTCTGAGGGGTTTTTCATACCAACTAAGAAAATCAACGTGAAAAATCGCTTTTCTGGGTGGTTTTTCATACCAACTAAGAAAATCAACGTGAAAAATCGCTTTTCTGAGGGGTTTTTCATATCAACTAAGAAAATCAATGCGAAAAATCGCTTTTCTGAGGTGTTTTTCATCCCAACTAAGAAAATCAACGTGAAAAATCGCTTTTCCGAGAGGTTTTTCATCCCAACTAAGAAAATCAACGTGAAAAATGGCTTTTCTGATGGGTTTTTCATTCCAACTAAGAAAATCAACGTGAAAAATGGCTTTTCTGATGGGTTTTTCATTCCAACTAAGAAAATCAACGCGAAAAATGGCTTTTCTGATGGGTTTTTCATTCCAAATAAGAAAATCAACTCGAAAAATCGCTTTTCCGAGGGGTTTTTCATCCCAAATATGAAAATCAACCCGAAAAATGGCTTTTCCGAGGGGTTTTTCATCCCAAATATGAAAATCAACGTGAAAAATCGCTTTTCTGGGTGGTTTTTCATCCCAACTAAGAAAATCAACGCGAGAAATCGCTTTTCTGAGGTGTTTTTCATCCCAACTAAGAAAATCAACGTGAAAAATCGCTTTTCCGAGAGGTTTTTCATCCCAACTAAGAAAATCAATGCAAAAATCGCTTTTCCGAGAGGTTTTTCATACCAACTAAGAAAATCAACGTTAAAAATGGCTTTTCTGATGGGTTTTTCATTCCAAATAAGAAAATCAACTCGAAAAATCGTTTTTGCGAGGGGTTTTTCATCCCACCTAAGAAAATCAACCCGAAAAACGGCTTTTCCGAGGGGTTTTTCATCCCAAATATGAAAATCAACGTGAAAAATCGCTTTTCTGGGTGGTTTTTCATCCCAACTAAGAAAATCAACGCGAAAAATCACTTTCTGAGGGGTTTTTCATCCCAAATTTTCAAGTTTTTCAATTTGCTTCAATTTTCATTCATTTTTGTCATTTTCTCATAATTTTTACCAAAAAAATATATATTTTTTTTTTAATTTTCCATCAAATTTTTCATTTTTTTAATTTTTTACAATTTTTTTAAAAATTTTCACTATTTTCCTTCATTTTCTTTTAAAACAAGTATAAATAATTAAAGAAAAGGAAAATAATAATGAAAAAAATCCGCCGCCCGCCGCCCGGCGGCCAAAACGGCGGCCGTTTTTGGCGGCCGCCGCCAGTGGCGGCCGCCGCCGGTGGCGGCCGCCGCCACAAAAAAAATTGCCGGCGGCCGCCACTCAGCGGCCGCCGTTTTGGCGGCCTTGGCGGCGGCCGCCCGGCGGCTTGCCAACACTGGCAGTATTTAGGTCTGATAGTCTACATTGCTATAATCAGTACTCACCCCTTGCGTTATGAACAGCTTTACATTATGATGAGCTAATAGATCAGATTGAGGAAACCATTTCTGAATTATTACATTTTTAGGTACATCATCCAATTCACCATCATACTTGAACAAAACCAAAAAATTTAATTCCTCAAATGTTCTTAATAATTTTTGAACAACAGTTTGGAAGTAATTGGGCTTATAAACAGTTCCAAAGCTCACAAAAATAACTCCATTTTCATTCTTATCGAGAATTTCTTTGAGTATTTCGGGTAATGGTTCTGGTGGGTAAATATGGAGGAATCCTAATGGAATTGTATTTGGCAATATTGGACGAATAAATCCCATAACAGGATGTGCATTAATCAAAAGCAAATCAACATTACTCATTAATTCGTAATAACTTTTAATTTTATTATTTGGAAAATACTTTTCTGTTATTTGATCACATTCTGTAACCAGTAACGGCATCACTGCATACTTAAATGTAAACCAGTAAATTGCACTTTGAATTCTTTCTGAAAATGTCTTTGCAAATGGAAATTCAAGGAGTCGGTCAGGATGAGCAACTGGATTTATCACATTTCCTCTATTTTCATGCTCTATTGCAAGTGCATCTCCAGCCGTGATACTAACTATTGGTACACTAAAGTGCTCAGCAATTGCATTAAATGGAGAAAATCCAAACGATTCCATCAGCAATAAATCAAATTTTTTATCACTTTTTAAAAGATTTGAAAATATTTCAGACTTTAAGACGCCTGTTAAAATCTCCATAAAAGGATTATGGTCAAAAAAGCGACTAGGTTTGATCAGAAATTTTTCAATTTCACTTTCATAAGATTCTTTCAAGAATGAAATATCAATTAAAGTCACATTTTTATGATTTCTTTCATTTTCTCTTGGACTTGCACTAATCAATGTAATTTTATGTCCTCGTGCTAAAAGTTCCATAGTTACAGCATTATAAACTGAAAAATGGCTATGAACTGGCACTGCGCAAATGCATAGAATCTCTGAACAATTTGATAAACAAATTAAATTCACTAAAATTAATAAAATTGGCTTTACTGACATTTTCACAGACTTGAATTTTGAATGAATTCTCACACTATACTGACTCAGTCAAAACAAATTGAAAGTTGATTAAAAATTATCAATTTTATCTTTGATAAGAATTTTTTTGTTGATAAGATTAATACTATGTGACAGAGACATAGGAATTTTCATTGAGAAATTTTTGTTAAATAATTTTTGCCAGAATTATTTTTAACCCTTCCTTATTAATCTTAAGGATAGGGTTAAGGCTCACCAAAAAGAGGAGATCTTCAATTTAATATTTTTTTTTTAATTTTACAATTAATTTTTTTCAACTGAACAAAACTCTTTTTACGTCCTGCTAATACTTAAATGATGTAAATTTATTTTTAAAAAATAATTCTTTGAAAAATCTTTTATAACATTTTTAATTTATACATAATCAAAGATTTTACACATCTTGTTGTACATCTCAAAAATACCACAGATAAAAAAATTATTACCATAATAACAGCTACTATAAATGCAATAACATCGTAATAATGGTACTGATAAAATGGAATGTCTTTCTGTTCATAATGGAAGTGCTTTGCACCACGATTTCTGATGACATATTCTATCCACCAAACAGCCTTCTCACGTGACGTCATTGGAACATCTTCGACGAGTTTGGCCAAATTTTCGATATTTGTTTTATATCTAAATATTGAAGACAAGAAGAAGAAGAAATAATTTGAATATTCATAAGAATCTCATTTTACAGCTAATTAGCCACAATTTTTCATTTTTTCACCTTTTATTATTGACCAAGTCCAATATCGAGTTCTTGATGTCATTTGAATTAATTTTGTCATCTTTATGGATGTCTAATACGATACCAATTTGTCGATTTTCTGCTCGAATCGCATTAGCTCGTTGATCACTGGAAATTGGCATAATTAGCATTGGAACTCGACGCATTATTGATTCTTCCAAGCACTGTAGACCCTGAGTAGTTAAAAAATTTAAAAAAATAAATCAGTTAGTAGTTGATGCAATAATTAATACTTACTCCTTGTGTTATGAATAACTTAATATTTGGGTGAGCTAGCGAATCTGATTGTGGCAACCATTTTTGAACAATTACATTGCTGGGAACATCTTTTAATTCTCCATCATACTTGAATAAGAATAAATACGGCAAGTCCTTAAATGCAATCAATAATTTCCTAACAACATTTGGAAAGTAAATAGATTTATAAAATGTCCCAAAACTAACGAAAATGACTCCGTTAATATTTTTATCAAGGATCTCTTCTAGAATTCCTGGTAACGGTTTTGGTGGGTAGATATGAAGAAATCCAAGCTGAATTGTGTTTGGTAAAATTGGTCGAAGGAACCCCATGACAGGATGAGTATTGACAAATAATATATCAACATTTCTGACTAAATCAAAATAATCTCTTATTTTGTTGTTGGGAAAATATTTATCATTAACATTATCACAAATATTCACGAATGCTGGCAACATTACAAACTTATACGTCATCCAAAAAATTGTACTTTGAAGTCTTTCTAAAAATGTTCTGGCAATTGGAAATTCAAGAAGTATGTCAGGATGTGCGACAGGATTCATTACATTTCCTCTATTTTCATGTTCAATTGATGTTGCATCTACTGCTGTAATTCCAATAACTGGTACATTGAAGTGCTCAGCTAGGGCATGAAATGGCGAGAATCCAAAAACTTCCAAAATTAGTAAGTCAAATTTTTTGTTAAGCTTCAGAAGGTCTTTAAATTCCTTTGTTTCAAAAATTTCCATAATTATGTCCAAAAATGGATTATTTTTTATCAAATCTGCTGGTTTCATCAGAAATTTAGCAATTTCATTGTCATATCTTTCTCTGATAAACGACACATCAATAAGAGTGGCATTCTTGTGATTTCTTTCCTTTTCGTTCGGTCCAACTGAAACTAGTGTGACTTTATGACCTTTTGATAAAAGTTCCATTGTTACTGCATTATAAACTGATAATTGACTATCCACTGGTAACACATAAATGCACAAAATTTCAGCACATGATGAAAAATTTAAAACTAAGCTTAGAACTAATAAAATTATTTTTTTCATTTTTGTAAGCACTTTTTACTAGTTTGAAATTCTACTCAAAACTGAAAGGAAAACAAAAAAATGTCAATTATCGATAATGACTTTATCAACTTCACTTTGATAATAATTTTGATTAGATTAGCAGACAGCGTTTTATTCGTTGGGGATCCCGTAAAGCAGACAAATGATAATTATTGATAACAAAAATTATTCAATTAAAACCGGATTTTGGTAAATAAAGTTATGATTTATTGTAAGTGTCAGGAATCTCAAATATCATGAGTCAGACTTCAGAGTTGTATTCGGTATTTTTTTTTTTTTTTTGAAATTATTAAAACAATTTGATTTAATTCCTAGTTTTATCTCATTCAATAAATTCTTAAGCTAGGAATATTTTTCATTTTAAAAATGCCAATTTTAGCACATATTTCTAGTCAACAAATTTATGATAATCGCGTTTTCATGTTAACTTCGCAAAAGCCACAAACATTTCATTCATAAACATTTTATATCCTTTAAATGAAATTTAATTATTTTCATGCATAATTGAGTATAAACACATATTAATAGAAATAATGAACGAGTTGTAATAAAATGACTTGATGAAAAAAAAAATCCTTTTAAATTTATTTATTCACTCACTTCACAACATTGTGAATAAAATTTTTTATGATTAAGTCTTTTAATGGGCTCAATCATTAATGGACTTAGATACACATAAATGTATGAATATAAATTAATTTTTCATACATTTATATGTGTATATTTTTATGTACATATTATAAGTGGAGGTAATTAAAAATCGAGCGTGGAACATTTGGTTATATTGCAGGTTAAGCGCATTTGAATAAGAAAATTACACCAAATTTGTGGGAATTGAACCCAACGTCATAGCTAGAAAGGGGATGATTTTGAAAAGTTTGTTAATGAAATTAAAATTTAGGAGAGGGGGGGGGGGGATTTTTTCTGAAAAAACCCTTTAAAGTTAAAGACATTTTCTTAAAATAGGGGGTCAAATCACATCCCTCCACCCCCGGATTCGCCCCTGATCGAACCTTTTTTTTTTTATTATTTTTTGTTTTTATTTTGCTTTTCATAATAATTACAAATATATAAATATTAATTTTAAGAGTTCAAGCAGCAGCTTATTCATCTTATATGTTGATTTTTGGTGAAGATTTTATTGCCTTTTTGATGCGTTGACATCGATGGATTTTTGTGTTGTTTTTGTCATAAAATGACGATTTGTGTTTTTTTTTTGCCATAGATATGGCGAATGCTTTCTGCAAGCTCTGCACAATTACATTGACCTAGGGTATATCAATGTAATGTACCTAGCAAAATTTGTGTTTCGCGACGACACAAACCGAGCTGCCAGACTAGAAGCAGCGAAAAAGCACCAGATCCGACTAGACTTTCCCTAGGATCGAACCCAGGTCGTTAACATAGGAGGCCGACACTCTAACCACTCGGCCACCGCGGCTTTTTCGCTGCCTCCTGATCGAACCCATTTCTTCAAAAAATTTGATCTTTGACCAAGGAAAAATTTTGACATCCAATTTGGTTCTACGTATAAACCTTTAAAATCAATAAAAACCCAAATTGGCCAAGTTATGTTCATACGTCTGATGTGAATTCCAGCTTCGTTTAAATATACTCTTAAACACATTTAAATCCACAAATTCAAACTTTCAATCCAACAGAAGATGAAAGAAGCAAAAATATCGAAGAAAAGAAAGAAAAACTTATATTTTTACAGCGCTGATAATTACCTTAAAAGTTGATAATAAAAACCATCAGCGACGATGTTTGAAATCATATATTATGTGATTTTATATCTCAGATATCATGCGATCGTAAATATCAAAAATATAACATCCTTTTAATTTATTTTTTAATCTCTTTTTGATTTAAAATTCATTAACGATTTAAAACATCTTGCTGTACACCTTAAAATCAATACAATGGTGACAATAATCAGCACGATAACTGCTACTATAAATGCAATAACATCGTAATAATGGTATTGATAAAATGGAATGTTTCTCTGTTCATAATGGAAGTGCTTTGCACCATGATTTCTGATGACGTATTCAATCCACCAAACAGCCTTCTCACGTGACGTCATTGGAACATCTTCGACGAGTTTGGCCAAATTTTCGATATTTGTTTTATATCTAAATATTGTAGACAAGAAGAAGAAATAACTTGAATATTCATAAGAATCTCATTTTACACCTAATTAGCCACAATTTTTCATTTTTTCACCTTTTATTATTGACCAAGTCCAATATCGAGTTCTTGATGTCATTTGAATTAATTTTGTCGTTTTTATGGATGTCTAATAAGATACCAATTTGTCGATTTTCTGCTCGAATCGCATTTGCTCGTTGGTCACTAACTATTGGTATAATAAGCATCGGAACTCGTCGTGTTATTGATTCTTCCATGGATTGTTGACCCTGTGGATATTTTTGGAATTTTTAGAAATTTTAATATGTATTAAAAAGGTAGAAAGTGATAGGAGCTGTTTTATTACAAAACTCACTGAGGGGGAGGGTGGTTTAAGAGTTTATCACGGTATTATATTCTAATACCAGATTCTTTTTTTAAAAAAATTACAGAGGAGGAAGGGAAAAAGTCCAAATTTTAGCGTTACATAATAAGTCAGCCATCACTGCTCTAGATGAAAATTATGTAATTTTTAGCATACTTACGCCATGAGTAATAAATACTTTGACATTTGGATGAGCCAATAAATCAACTTGCGGAAACCATTTCTGCAAAATTACGTTGTTGGGTACAGATTCAAGTTCACCATCATATTTAAATAAAACCAGATAAGGAAGTTCCTCAAAAGCTTTAAACAACTTTCTCAAAATATTCCTAAAGTAATGGATCTTAAATACTGTTCCAAAACTCACAAAAATCACCCCATTAACATTTTTATCTAAAATTTCTTGCAATATTCCAGGCAATGGCTCCGGTGGATTAATATGTGTGAATCCAAGAGCAATTGTGTTTGGCAATATTGGTCGAATAAATCCCATTACAGGATGTGCATTGATCAAAAGCAAATCAACATTTGAAACTAATTCGTAATAATCCTTAATCTTATTCTTTGGAAAATATTTTTCTGTTATTTTGTCACATTCAGTAGCGACCATTGGAACCATAAAGTATCGAAATGCTATCCAATAAATTGTACTTCCAAGTCTTTCAAAAAATGTTTTTGCCATTGAAAATCCAAGAAGTCGATCTGGATGAGCAATTGGATTGAAAACATTTCCCATAATTTCATGTCCAGCTGCTGATGCATCTGCCGAATTAATTCCAATAACAGGAATATTAAAATGCTCAGCAAATGCATGAAAAGGAGAAAATCCAACATTTTCAACAATCATTAAGTCAAATTTTTTGTCACTCTTTGCTAGGTTTTGCACTTCTGGCGATGAAAATTCAGAGCTGATTAGATTTACAAATTTTTTCGTTAACTCATTTCCTTCATTTTTTGTTAGAAAATCTTCAATGCTTTTATGATACTCAGCAGTTGCAAATGACAAATCAATCACTGTAATATTTTCATGATTTTTTTCATTGTTTCTAGGCGAGGCACTTAGAAGTGTTATTTTATGTCCACGTTTCACTAATTCCATTATAATTGTATTATAGACTGTTAAGTGACTGTGCATTGGCATTGGAAAAATACACAAAATTTCAGAACATGACGAATAATTTAAAATTGTTACTAAAATTACGAAAATCAACTTCATTTTCAATCCGTCCACAACGAAGTTCAATAAAACATTAAAGATATAAATAAAAAAAAAATTTTTGGTCGTAAATATCAATTTTATCAACAAATGATAAGTGAAGAATGATAAGATTAGTAATTTATTGCAGTGATGTAGTTAGGAGAAGGAGGGGTGGGGTAAATGTGTCAATTTTCACCTCCATCAATGGCAAATTTCTTTAATTTGCTAGGATTTTTCGTGAAAAAAAAACGAATATTCACTTCCCTCAAATTTTTCTAGCTACGCCACTGATTTACGGAAAACGTGACACGTTTTGTATGAGTTAATAACCCGAAAAGCACACGCAATCCGAGCATTGGCGCAATCCGGGAACAGATCATGCATCGATCAAAATCTGTACCGTTGGCTTGAATTTGGCACAGACTTTTGCACTACTCCGGCATCAAACCGGCACCATTAAATAAAATGTTCCGTCAAAAAAAATTTTCTTAGAATCGGCGTAGATTAATATTCAAACCGGCTTCATGCCGTCACAGTTTCTAAGTTTGTGATATAACTGTGACGACAAAAATTCAAGTTTTCTTATTTCTTTTTTTATTCAGTTTTGACAAATTAAGTGAGTTAGTAAACCCTAATAAACCTTTCATTGAACAAATTAGATTCAAAACACAGTAAGTTCGTTAGTTATGTATCCTTTATCTGTTCCGTGATCACACATATCAAAATTTTTCAAAGTTTTTTTAATTTATTTGTGTTATTAACTTTTGAATTCAAGGCATCATTAAAAATCTATTCGTTTTTTAAAAGTACCATTATCTAATGGAACATTATGAATAAGTAGGAGGAAGCAATTTCAGGTAATAAAACTCTTAAAATAAAAATTTAAAATATCGTGGCTTCGATTTAGCACACTTTGAAAATGTGTTTCATATCTGTGCCGTGAAAATAAGCAACACATTTTTTTCTTACTTTTAATTTTCGAATTAAACTGTGAATTCTGGACACCAATAGTTATTTATTCGATCATTAAAGGGATCATCAACTCGTGGAATATCAAGATTGAGGAAGAAAAGGTGATTTAAGGTAAAAAAAAGTTATTTAAAAAATTGAAAAATTTGCGGCATCATTTCGGCACACTTTAAAATTGTGTGTCATATCTGTGCCGTAGAAACGTACAACAAAATTTTTTTGGAAAAATTAATTTTAGTGTTAAACTATGAATTCTTGACGCAATTAGTGATCCATTCGTGTATTAAAGGTACCATCAACTCGTGAAGCATTAAGATCAAGGAAGAAATGTGATTTAAGGTAATAAAAGATTTTTTAAAAATTTGCGGCATTGATTTGGCACACTTTAATTATGTATGCTAAATCTGTGACGAGTTTATTCTTCTCATAAGTATTTTAAATTTATTTAATTTTTGTTTCTAGTTTTGTGTTTTTGACATCATTTGTGGATCATTCAAACATTAAAAGAATTGTTTATTCATTGAATATCAAGAACATGGAAGAAAAGGTGATATAAGGTAAAAAAAGTTTTTTGAAAAATTGAAAAATTTACGGCATCGATTCGGCACACTTCAAAATTGTGTGTCATATCTGTGCCGTGAAAATACACAACACATTTTTTTCTTATTTTTAATTTTCGAGTTAAACTGTGGATTCTGGACGCCATTAGTGAACCATTCATACATTAAAGGGATCATCAACTCGTGAAACATCAAGATCAAGGAAAAAAGACGATTTAGGGTAAAAAAAATACTTTTTGAAAAATTGAAAAATTTACGGCATCGATTCGGCACACTTCAAAATTGTGTGTCATATCTGTGCCGTGAAAATACACAACACATTTTTTTTCTTATTTTTAATTTTCTAGTTAAACTGTGGATTCTGGACGCCATTAGTGAACCATTCATACATTAAAGGGATCATCAACTCGTGAAACATCAAGATCAAGGAAAAAAGGCGATTTAAGGTAAAAAAAACTTCTAAAAAAATAGAAAAATTTGTGTTATAATAAGACTTTTATGTTATAGTTTTCTAATTTTTTGTTTTCTTCCATTTTAGAATTTTGACCACATTTATGGATCATTGGAATTTTAGATGAATCATCTACTCGAGAAGTTTCAAAAAATAAGGATAAAGCATTAATTGTAGGTAATAAACATTATTTCATTGTGTCGTGATTAATTAGCTTGAGATTTTTAATATGTATAATAAGACCTAAAATATTATCTTCTCTTTTCAGCTGTGTTTTTTATGAAAAATTTCTCTCTTGAATGGATCATCAACTTATTGTGCATCAACGAAAAAGGAAAGTATAGTGATTGCGTCAATTAATTTTTCAAATATGATGAGTGAACATTAATAATGCAATCATATTATTGTAAAAACAAAATTTAATAATTTCATGCTTTAATCAATAATTTAAAAAAGAAGCTGTTCACATATGACGTTTGTCAAAAATATAAATTTTCAAACCTCCCTCCATAACTCTGTCACATAATCTTCATATTCAAAAAAAATCTTACTGTTCTAAACGATTCCTAAGTATAATTATTAGGAAAATTTAAGTAGTGTATCTACAAGTGTATCTGCTAGATTAGTAGCAATTGGGGTTTCGTAGTGTATTTTTAAACTGATTTGAGCATTTTAATCACTAATTTTAGATTTTATTGTGTTTTTCAGATTTCGAACGGTCTAAGAGGAAACTCATCAATAAATTGAAAAAATTTTTGATTGTTTTTTAAATTTAAGAAAAATATTGATTTTTAATAAAATAAATTAAATTAATAAACTAGAACAAAGTATATGAATTAAATTTAGTAAAATTTGTATTCATTTAGCGCCAAAGCAGCACAATTTTAATTTTCAGGGTGAATTTAATCCATTCTAATGCCAGCATCAAGCCGGCACCGAATATATTTCTGTGCTTTTTTTATGAATCAAATCCGGTATGACGACGGCGTGGAGTGAGCTTTATGCTGTCTTACATTAAAAAATTGAGTCAACTTGATGCTGGATTCAGACCGGATCCTCGTTGCACGGATTTAAAAGCGTACCGGCTCGGTGCCGGAAATTCTTTTGTTCTTTTGGTGCACAACTCAAGCATGGGGCCGGAGTGAAACCGGATTGATGCTAAATTTTAAAGATCTGTGCCGTCACCGTGACGGCACCGAGCCAAATATCTGTGCGGCGCAATCGATCCGTGCCGCACTTACGCCATCCCCAAGCCGGTGACGTGCCGCTTTTGTGCCTTTCGGGTAAATAGATTATGTAATCAATTAACAGCTGATTTCTATATTTGTATTGATAAAAGTCTAGTGAGTCATGGATTGTTATTTATCAGTACTGTTTATATTAAAGACATGTGAATAAACAACGAATTTTACGAATGATTCCAAAAGTCTCTGATAGTGCATATTTAGCACTATTATTCAAATAGTTTATTTATGGAATCAAATCTGACACAATTTTTCACTCAATCTCAAACCAATTTAGATAACAAAAGGACATCAAACATTATCAGCTCTGCAATTTTCTACACATAATGCTAAAATATAGTCAATAAAAATGCAATAAAATTTTTTTTAAAAAGGCACTACGTAGTCTATTTTGAATATTTTTTTTGTAAGGCAAATCAAGTCGCTTAAGTCGCGTGTGTCGGTTGTCTATTGTAAAATGTCTGAGCAGGAAAAAAAATGTTTTTAATCCCCGATAGTTGATTGAAATTTGAAATAAAAATATAGCGCAAAAAATTTTTATTTCGCATATTTCTTTGATGGAGATAAAGGTATCGTCATGATCGTAAAAATTTTTATAGTTCAAAATTTTTGTTTAATGCTCTAAATTAATTCAGTAAGATGAATCAAAATTTTTTTTTTTTCCAAACTGGATCGTTCTCAAAAATATGAACTAAAAATTGTTATAAAAATGTTATGAATAGAATTTTATTCATGTTTTGAGAAGATTACGAGCATCTGAGATATTTAAACTAAAATTAAGAATTAGGTCAATAAATTTCTCCATTGACAAACTAATGACAAATCTAGAAGTTTTTGATATTTTTTATTAAAAATTTCTGATATTTTTAAGATTTATTGAAGTTTCACACAAGATATGGACATAAGGATTTATTTTGGACATCATAAGAGAACAACCCCCTTATCATTATCACAATCATCATCTAAACAATCTCTTCCACACCCAGTTCACAAACAAACTGACATGATCCCATATCAGCTACATTATGACACACGTTCAAAAAAAAAAATCCTACAATGAATAGAAATGATTTTTTTGATCTTATAATAAAAATGACGATTAGCTTCTTTTGTTTTCATCGCTATCCGACACTAAACAACAACTTTTTTGACACAGAAAATTCAAACAAATTAAATCACTCCTCTTATTTCTGATCCGGAATGATATCATTGAATGTTAAATATCAAATCTGTTTGTGATAACAAAATATCTCAGGTATGAAAACAAAAGGCTCGAAAAATAATTTTTAAATCTACATTTCATAAATGAAAATTTATTATGATTGTAAATCGATTGTCATATTCACCTTTATCGTAATCTACATAAATTTATTTATTTATGCATCTTTGTGGCTTCTCTTCCATCTTTTTATGATGATGGTGTCATAGATTTACTGTTTATTTGATTTGATAGGCAAACAAGAAATCAGAGCAGATTATAAATTTTTAACATGGTTTGTCGAATGATTTGTCTTTGATGATTTGTAATTTATAGAAAATATAACACTATTTACAGAATATAGGCAGATAAATTGCATTATATGCAAAAGTAAAGATGAATTTTCACTTTTTATGGATAGAATATTACTAAAGATCCTTAAATTAAAAGAAAATTCTATAAATGCAACAAGAATCAAAATAAAATTGCCAAAAAAATCTGAGTTTCAAACTAAAGACCACTAATACCTATCACACACTAACACCTATCAATCCAATTTTGTATTAGAAAATCGAGAAAACTCACTGCAAATAAATAAAATCGATTAATAAATTTAATATCCATGATTTTTATGATATCGGAAATTTTAGACACGATAAATGCGCTTTATGTCTCCATAAATCTAACCACAAGTTTTATATAATCTCATTTTGAACCATAAATGTAACAATCAATACGGACAGCCATATTTCATAGCATTTAATGTCAATGCATAAAAATAGTGAGCATTTAATGAACGAAACTTGATTTTTATGGTTTTATAGTTTCGATAACATGCCTTAATTGAATTCTTTTTCCTTCTAAATGCATTAAATTGATTGTAAATTATTTTCTTATTCCAGTAAGATCGCGAATGCAAGATCGCTGATGTGTTTTATGAAGATTAATGCAGGAAGTGAGATAAAATCTCTATTGGAACTGGTATTTAATCTTTTGCGATTTCTTGGTTTTTTGTGAGGTGGTGAATCACCATTGATGATAAAGTCCATTGAAAACTAAAAAATATACTCCAGATTTCTTAAGAAAAGTCCAAAAATGTATAATAAAAACATACAATAAAACCCGACTAGACTTGATTATATTTATGTCAAACGGAAAACTGTTTATAA
This sequence comes from Chironomus striatipennis, assembly GCA_026123125.1. NCBI lineage: Eukaryota > Metazoa > Arthropoda > Insecta > Diptera > Chironomidae > Chironomus > Chironomus striatipennis. The sequence continues at coordinate 40,363,685 of CM047393.1, read as the reverse complement.
AAGATTTAAATGCTACAGATAACAAGCATCCGGTGAACAAAAAAATTCGTTTAGCAGAAGCTATTGATAAATAAAATTTTGTTGCTTTATAGCTAAAATTTAGACAAAAATCTATAAAACAAAAATTTTATTCCTTAAAACAGAAATAATCTTTCAATAAATATTTTGGAAAGCGATTACAAAACACTTAATATTGAATACTCAAGTCTTAGCTTCTATAACAACATTTAAAAAAATAAATCAGCATCATGAGAAAAAAAAATTTACAATCGATAACTTTATAAATTATATCCAACCCAGCATTTCTTAAAAACTCAATATTTTTTTTTTTTTACAGTAAAACAGTAAACCCAATCATCAGCATCATCATCATCATCTTGATTAACAACAGATCCATTTTCACATACTATACATTTCATATGTCCATATGTATGATGTGAATCTTTTAAAAAATAATAATAAAACTACAATGGAAGTTGGGATAAAATGAGTAGCAAAAAAAGTAGTGTCAATGATATATGAAGCCAGCACATAAATTATGTTTTTATCGTGCTAAAAGCATCAACACTTCATTAAATAAAAATAAAAACAAACTTCTTTTTTTTTTGTTTCGTTCTTCTTTTCTTTCTTGTTCATTTTTATGTTCCTGAATGTTTTTATTTCATTTCATTTCCTGCTGTTGATTCTTTTGATGCTGTTATGTTGCGTATAAAATAGTAACAATAGTTGAGTTGATTTGTAAAAATGGTTTTGTTTTTGGGGTGTAGAAACGAACTCATTCATTGGTTAGTTCCATGATTATGAGAAATTATGCGAGGGGTGAAGGGAATTTTTTGCACTTTGAAATGCTCCATTGGTTTTTCGATGAATGCGCTTTTTGCAGCTCGTAAATTCTTCTCCCTTGTGCTTCTTCGTGACATCAATTTCTCTCTAATTTTGTCAACACAATAAATGGCAATGAATTATAGAAATTTTTTCAAGAATACTAAATTGAGGACTCAGGACCAAAAGACATATAGCGCATTTTATTTTTTAACAATTTTTTTAATTCTTTTCAGAAGAGTCTGTTCAAAAATGAAGTCTTGCATTAACAATGAATGCAATGATGTCTTGAATTAACAAATTTCATGGAATTTTATTATTTTAAAGCTTCAGACCCCTCCTTCCTCCCATGGACGTCATTTATAAACGACTCCTAATTTTATCCACAGAGTTAGGGCTATGTTTGAATACCATGATATCCATATAACGTCCGATACGAACCGAAAATCCACTTAAACCATCCCAGACAAATAAAGACCACCAACCACCACCATCCCAACTTTCAATGCTACATCCGCTAAATAGAAAAAAAAGAAGCAAATCATTTCCACATGAATAGCATCCCCGATCGGCTGCTACTTCTACTTAAATACGAATTTATTGTGCATGGTTTAAATAAAGTGAGAAAATCAATAAATCTTTTCCAATCAAAATATTTTTAGTAAATTGAAAGCAGAAATAAGGCAGTGAAATTCATTTAAAGCAATTGAATTCGATCCGATGAAATGCAGCTTTTCGCGACATATATGTGTGTAAATAATCATAAGGCAGTTGTCGATATTTAGGGAGGGTTTTTGAATTTTATGCACGAAATGAATGCATACAAAATGGAAGTTTGGATTTTATTAAGGTTGAGAATTTTGATTGCGCATTTTTCGGGGAGTTTAACATTTAAAATTAAAACAAAAAAAAAATAATAGAACATTAAGAGACCAAAGATAATTATATATTGGAAGGAATCGAACCTTAAAACCATTTCCAATTTGTTTGTCTTATAGTTTTTCTATTTATCTTCTATTTAGACCAAACTAACCTTTTTTTTAAATCTGACCATTTAGCATTTGCTTAAATCCAAAAAATTAAAATAAAACTGTTGAAAATTTTTCATTTATTTAACTTTAATTTTTTTAAAACAAATCAAGCGTAAACTGCACACATCCCCATCACCAACTATCCTCAAAAATTCAGCTAAAAATGATAAATTCACGAAAAACAGGCAGGAAAGAAGACAAAAGGAATGAAAAATGCTCGAAAGCACAAATCTGAAATCCAATATCAATGAATTCGAATATGAATTTATGTCAGGAATTATTTATTAAATCTGCAATTTATGGAAGTTTTCAATGAAATGGCAGTTGATCGATTTTTTTCTGTAGCCTTGTTACAAAATACATTATTTATGACTCGTATTAATTATTACTGCATTTATATTTATTTAAAAATATTATTATTTTCACGGGTGGTTTTTTGAGTGATTTTTTTAAGTCTTTAACATGATTAAATTATTTTTTAAAAAAAAATGTTCTTTAGAGTAATTGAAGCAGTTTACTTAATTCTGAAAGATTTTTCAAGAAATCAAATTTTATTCAAGATATTTAAGAAATAAAAACTCGAATAAATTTTGATATAAAAATGAATTTATCTTGTATGTCATTGCCATGCCCAAAATAATATTGGACCCGATGCCACAATTCGAAATTATATTTATAGCTCTGGAGAAATTTTAACTCATGTGAAATTATGTTGATATTTATTTTTTAAAAAAAAATATTTGGTAAAATTTAGTGTAAATAAAATTTGATTCATTTAAATATTGCTTTTTGTTTTGATAGAATTCAAAAAACTCTTTTCAATAAAAAAGTCACGATAATAAAATAAAATTTAAAAGGGTTCAAGCTAAAAGGGTCAAGCTAAAAGGGTCAAATTTTTCAAGAGTCATAATTCAAAAAATTTGCCTCTCGGATCATTAAAATTTTCCGATTCTAAAGCTTGAACCATTTTAAATTTTATTTTATTACAATGATTTTTTATTGAAAAAATTTTGTTGAATTCTATCAAAAAAAAAAAAAAAAAAAAAAAAAATCAAAAAAAAAATCAAAATTTAATTGAATTAAATTTTATTTGCACTAAATTTACACCTAACTCCATCTCAATCCAATCCCACTACGGTACATTCATTTCCACCATACTCATCCATATATTTTTCTCTTATTTATTTTTATATAATTTTTCTGATTTTAAGTGAAGAAATTATTCCATCGTTAACGTTCCTGAAAGGTGCTTTCTGGCACATTTATATTCATTTTACGTCCGATTGTCGTGTGCATTTCAGTTCAAAATCACAAACTAGTATAACGGTGGTCACTCGTGACCGACGAAAGCGCATTTTCCGCGATCAGTAAATACACAAAGAATTAAAACCCCAGAATTACAAAGCCAAATATTTAACTATAACCATTCTTTATTTACCCAAAAATTTAAAATTGACAGAAAAAAATGGATGAAAAACATTATGCAACATAGAATTTAAAAAAAAATTATTTGGTCACGGCCTAGGTTTGAACCCATGACTCTCATGGTAGGAGCCGCACACTCTACCACTTACGCCACTGATGCTCTTTTTATTAAAAATATAACGTGACATTTTGATTATTTATATTGATGAGATTTCTTTTATAAATGTAAGTTTTTATAATATATACAAAACTTTTCGGAAAAATTATGAAAATCTAGGAAAAAGAAAAATTTAACAGTTAAAATATAAAAAAATGTAAAAAAAATAATTTTTTCAGAAAAATTTATGAAAATATTGAATTTTTAAAAAAAAAAAATGCTCAGAAAAACTCGGAAAAATTGTGAAAATGGAAAATTATGACATGATTCAATATTATATGTCATAAAAAATCAAAAAAGTATCAAAAAAAGCAAAAAAAAAAAAATGTCATTGGTGGGATTTGAACCGAGGAAGGCTGAGTTTTTTAAAAGTCAACATTTTAGTGCATTCGACCACACTAACACATACAAAGAAATGGCATTTTGGCACTTTTTACGCTGGTTCCAGCAGAGGAAGTGACCATACGTGCTGATTTTTGGTTACATGGTAGCCAGACATGTCACACACATTTTAAGCCAAAAACCGCATCAAAAAAGCTTAATCCCTAGGAGGAGATGCGATGACAGACAGACGGACAGACAGACAGACAGACAGACAGACAGACAGACAAAGTGCGGACAATAGCGTCCTTTTCCCAAGGGGAAAATGCGCTAAAAAAGTTTCATCTTACTTAAGATGATCGAGAAGAAATTTACAAAAAAAAAAAAAAAAAACTTTAAAATCCACTTCACTTTATGACTTACTGGAACAATAAATTCTTTCCTTTACTTTATTTCTTAATAGATCTTCTCGTTTACTTCTCTTTGAGTAAAGTGGATATGAAGAGATTTGAGGAAATAAAACTTTTTACAGATAATGGATAAAGAAATGGGATTGAAACTAAATATCGGAAGATAAATTTTGTCAGATTTTCGTTTATTTATTGCTGGTTAATCCGCTAAGTAGCATAACAAACAAGTTGACGAGTGAATGTGTCAGAATGTAAAATTTTGATGTCTTTTTTATGGAGTTAAGGACTTATTGGATAATCTTTAGTAAAATCTAGACTACTTTTTCAAATTGGTTTAAAAACGAGAAATTTTTATTTTTTGAATGTTTAAAGGTGGATTGATTCGCAGGATTTACAATTTCGAAGAAAACAATAAATTTTTTTGCAAATTTTTTTGATACTCAAAACTCGACTCTATTCACTCTTTAATCAACATACCACATATCTTTTTCAAATGTGGCACCAAATTCCAATTTTAAAACAACAAAATGAAATCAAATCAAAGCATGTCTTACGAATGAATCAGACATCATAAAATGAAATATTTTCTCAATTTTTTGAGAGCGAAACAAAAATTAAATAAAATAAAATAAATTCGGCAATAATAAAATTCCTTAACGCAAGCAAGATGAACAGACAAAGAAGGTAAAGAAAATAATTTAAATAACAAATAAAAAATTTATTGATGGTGCTTATCATTTGTCTCTATTATTTCTCTCAATCTCTTGCTCTTTTGTTACGTGTGACTTCGTCTCTGTCTCATCGTTTTTTGAAAATCAGACCACCCATAAAGTATTTGGAGCTCTCTTTAAATACTTACGAATATTCATAATGATGGTGATGCTGATCATCTTCACTCGTGATGTTTGCGTGGTAATGACTGAAATTTTTGAGATCTTGTGGATTTGCTTGTGGATTGACTGACTGCATGTGATGTAATTTAATAACTAGGTTCATTTTCTAAATTGAAGGCATTTTGTTTGATTTTATGTAAATTTCAATGTATTTTTTTGGGATTCGAACTCTCATCTGAGTTAGTTTCTATAAAATTAGCAACATATTTATATCTTTAAAATCCCCCAAAAACAGCGCTTCTTCCTCATCCACTCCAACCACTAGCTGTAATTCCAAATCGACATTTGTTTGCTCACCAAAAAATCGAGATGACATTTTTTTTACTCAAACGAGTGCCAGAAAATTAATGCAAACTATAGTCATTAAATGAGAATTAAGTGATCCAACGCGATTGTTCAAAAATTAATTAAATACAAAATGTGTGTATTTTGTATTGTAAACAACTGGTTCCATTTGTACAAACTTCTTATTAGTTCCTCATTGACATTTTTTTTGTGAACGAATTTAGTGCAAAAAAATAAGGCACAAAAAATACGATTATTTTTATCTGATTTGAATAGTAGACTAAAATTTGTATTAATTAGGAATGGAAATCTCATATCTTGCTATCGATTTTAATCGATGCTATTTAAATTCGTATATTTCTGCGATTTGAGATTTACGAATATTTTGATCGATTCAAGACATGATATTCGATCGATTTTAGTCATTTGATGTTGATTTTGTGGGTTAAAATTATTGTCAAAAAGATTTCTTTTGAAATCATTAAGATTATTAGTTTTAGATAAATAAATGGAAAGATAGCTTAAATCCTGTTAGCTTTTATTACTGGAGAATTTGATTAAACATTGGCAAAAATAAATATTTAAGATTTTTTTTGATAATTATACCGGATTAGGAAGTTTGGACACAATAAACAAATTTTACTGTCATGAATAAGTGTACATTCTTAACAAAGCTGCAGATATGCAAGCCAATTTTCTTAAAATGGTTTTTCACAACATCTTGTTAGCATTGTTGATTAAACAAATTAAATCCGTAAAATTGTTATGAAATTAAGCCTCGAAAGGTTTCAAAAAAAAGATAAACTGACTTCACACTTTTTTCAAGATGCACAAAAAAAAATCTATTCAAAAATTACGTTATGGGTCGTTCTCTTAGAATGTTCACTTTTTAGGGGGAAAAGTCTAGGATTTTGGATTAGATCTTACAAAAAAGAATTTTCTTCATACAAAAAAAGTAACAAAGAGGGAGGGGGGAGAGATGTCTAAAAAATAATTTTTAAAATCCCACTTTTGTGATGAAATGATCATACAAAGATTTTAATTTAAATCACATTGATAAACTCTTTCTATCTTCCTCTCATTTTAAATCTTGACGTCATTTTATAATGTTTCCCACAGCCAAGCGAGAGAAATAAATTAAATAATAATGAAATGATTTTTTAAAATTTATCTTCCTCATTTACAAGAGGATTTTCGAGAGATTCATGAACTTATAAATCATATCGGATTGACTCGCTTTTATGATTCGTGAATTTTTTTTTTAGCGGCCTTTTTCAGAAATTATAAAGAGTTTGTTTTGAGCGATTGTGGGTGCTTGGTTTGTTTGAATAATGATGGGATTTACATAATAATTAACGTTGAATAATTTTGATCAAAAATTTAGTAAAAGGAAATTTTTTATTTTAAAATTTTCATCAAGATTATATCAAGCTTTGACATTTGTGCTTTGGATTCTTTTATGATCTTTACTTAGGTCAGAAATGAAGGTTTTCTATACCTATTTCCAAAAGTTGCAACTTTCACTCCTTAATGACCCTACCTTACTTATCTTTCTTTATCACTTCAGTTCCTCAACTCTCATTTCCATTTCATTTTATTTTTTATTTTCACAGATTAATTTTTTTTTGTCTGTCGAGCCCATTTGCTCAAGTCAAAATTGCCATAAATAAATATTTACAGCCAATTGAGAGAGTTTTTTGGAGCGAAATCTGTTTATTGTTTGGTAAATTTCAGAGATCGAAGCCGACATTTTCGGCTTATTTCATTTTTTACACTTTTTGATAAAATTAAGCTATCTACAAAGTATTTTAGATATTCTAACTATTCATTGGGTCATTTTCTATGATTCTGAGTCATATTTGATAAGATTAGAAGTGTATTAAGCTCAAAATTTAACTTTTAAGTTTGCTAAGCCGAGAAATAAGCCGCGGCTTATTTTTCGGCTTAACAAACTTAAAAGTTAAATTTTGAGCTTAATACACTTCTAATCTTATCAGATATGACTCAGAATCATAGAAAATGACCTAAAGAATAATTAAAATATCTAAAATACTTTGTAGATAGCTTTATTTTATCAAAAAGTGTAAAAAATGAAATAAGCCGAAAATGTCGGCTTCGATCTCTGGTAAATTTTTGATTTATTGATTTCATGGTTTACTGGTTTTATTTTGTGAGACTGATACTCGAAGTTGGATGGGAAAATTTTCACATTGATATGAAATTTATAGGGTTGGGGATTATTTAGAGTTTTTAAGGTTTTTTAAAATTTAAATAAATTTTTAATTTTTAATTTTTTATGAATATGCAAGCTGGAATGATTCCTTATTTGTAAAAACTTATTTAAATTCACTTTACAATCTACACAGGATGCATAGCATCAATATCAATTTTTAAGTCACACGACACCATTTCGAGGATGATTTTTGAATGACCATCATTAAAATTTTGCATCACTCAAGATTGAATATTCTGAAAAACTTTAAATTGCAGTCAATAACCGAATTTCATTATCGCCATTAACCCTACATATATATTTATTTATTTTGTTATAAAATGTGTTCACTAAAAAAATATGCATCCATAAATGTGACACAAGCTGACCATAAAACTGAAAAGGCGCAAACATATAATAAAAAATTATTTCCTTTCGTAAACAATGAAAGTGCATTCAGATGAAATTTATTGTTCTCACTTGCATTTGTGTTTGCGTTAACGAAAAAAAAAATAAATAAATAAAGAATTCTTCATTGGCGAAAGAGCTTTGAGCCAACTAATGTCAATAAATATTTTTAAAGGATTTTTTTTTTATTCTTTTTATTTTGCATTTTTTATCATATTTCTTACTTTACGTTTATGATCTTATAAGTTGGACAGAATGATTTTTTTTTTTTTGTGTGTAAAGTTTGTTGGTTAGTGATGAATATTGTCCTGAAATTGAATGCCTAGTTTAATTTTGAAAGACTTTAATAATTTTTCAAAGCAAAATAATTTTTCTGACTTTTTGGTTCTTTTACATTTTTTTCACGTCATCCTTCAAAATTTCAATCGTGCCAAGCTACAACAGTAGCTAGTTCATTTCAATTAAGGGATCCATCAAAATCTTGGATTTTCAGACCCCCACCATTCTGACACAAAATCTTCAAAGAAAAAAATTATATCATTTAAGACTGGCATTTAACATACAATCTTAGATCCAACACTTCCCCATCCTCCTTCTTTTTTTTAAAAAAAATTGAGCTTCTTAACTAAGCTAAGTGAAATTTTAATTAGACTCAAAAATATCTAACGTACAACGTGATGCACTCTAATTTTACGAATATCCTAAAGGTGTATCATGTTTAAGTTTGAGAAACACTACTTATTTCTGAGGTCATAGTCCAGTCCTAATTATGAAGTACTAAAACCTGTATCCAGGAATATCAAGATCAAAAAATGCGTTAAAAAATCCTCATTTTTTTCAACTTGCAACCTGATTTATCAGTGATACACTGCATATACAATAAAGATACATTTCTTAAATTCTCTCTTGAGGCCAAAAAGAAATGATTCATGAACATCTGATAGTCTGATGTTGTCTTCATTCAATGAACATTCACTTCACATTTTAACGATTTTTATTTCTCAATTTTTCATTTTTTGTTTCTTATTTTTGAGAATGGAATTCATTTCTTTAATGAAAGGAGGAACTTTTTTCTGTGTCTGATCTTCAAGCGCGGAGTTCATTAACCAGTTCAATCATTAAAGATGAAATTGGGAATGAATTTGCAGAAAAAAAAAAATGTTATTATTATTTCGTTCATAATTGAATGAGGTACGGGAGCATGTTGCATGCTGCATGAACTTTTTACTGCTGCCTCATTTCTTGTGAATGACAATTAAAATTTTTTTATTGCTTGAAATTGAAGTTAATTAAATTATTAAATTTATGGTTTGGAACACAGAAAATAAAAATGAAAGGATGTCTTCAATTATTGGTTAATGTCGATTTGAATGAAAGTTAAATTTATTGACGGGTGGAATATGTGGAGGAATTTATAGGCTTTCCTTTGTAATTCTGCGTAAACGCTTCCTACTCGGCAATTTCCAATTTTCATTAATGATGGGATTTAAGGTGCCTTAAATGCGATTGGTTTTTTAATAATTTATGGGGTTATGTTTATGGATATGAAGTCTGTTTGTTAAATTTTTAGCATCTGCTTACCATTTACAGCTATTTATTGATTTTATTACAATTTCTTCATCTGCTATCTCAAAGTTTATTTTTCAAAGGTTAAAGTCCTAAAATATCAGATTCGTAATTCTTCACCAATCAGATTTAAAACCTTTTAAATTTCCTTTTACAACACTTTTAAAAAATTATCTCCAAAGACAAATCAACAGCAGTAGCAATATGCCAGCCATAAAACAATTTCATAATACAATCTGCCAAAAATTCGCTTCATAAAATTAATGAGACATTCACATACGCCCCGAGTTGATGATGCCAATAATTGCACTCATAATCCAACAGTTTGCAATTTGTACTTTTTTTTTTTTAAAAAAAAAAATTATTCATTCACATCTTGCACAATAATTTTCCTCCCAAAATTACCTGCGATCCTTCAATCATACTTAATTTATCTCTGTTCATGCCTTGCACACACTTCAGTGCCAGTGTAGCTTAAACTTTGTTTTTTGACTCATTTTGATTGAATTATTTATTTTGTGCATAAGAGAAGTTTTAGAATCACTGTGTTAACTTTGTAGAAAGTGTGCAAAGTTATTTTAATCAGCCTTAACAGCTTCAATCACGTAAATTCCGATTGGATTTATCAACACCTTAAAACTGAAACTTTTGAGGACTGACTGAAAGTTTTTTCGATTTGTTTTTGGTATTTTAGTTCCAAATTTCAAAATTGTTAGAAACTTGATCAATTTAAATTTTTTGAAAGAAAATTTGAACAAACTTAATCTTATATTTCATTTTCTAGATAATTTTAAAAATAAATGTTAGAATTAATGTAATCTTTGTACTAAAGTCCATTACCGATATTAAAAAAAATATATCACTTCTGGAACTGAACTAGTAAAATAGAATATGACAAAAGCGATGTCATGACCTAAAAATTAAAAATTTATTTAAAGAGAGTTACGAACAAGGTTCAGAGACTAATCAGAAAACTGTGAAAATTATACAATTTTTACAATTTTCTGATTAGTGTCTGAGTCTTGACCAAGACTCAGGATTCAACATCAAAAATTGATTAAACTTACCCCAACAAAATAAATTTTATCAATTTTTTGCGTGCCTGGTCCATAAATAACAATTGGTTGCTCAATAATTTGATCACGAAGAACTCTTAATCCATCCTGACATTCTTTGGATAGCATGTCATTTGCATCTATGATGTTTGTTTTTGCGATCATATCCCTCATCTATGAATATTGAAATACTAATTATTTGAAAAATTTCTTAAATTTAAGGCTTTTGAGGAGTTTATATTACCAAATTTTCAACATTTTGACAGCAATATGAGATGCAAGAAAAAACCAAAGTTCCGATTAGAAAAGGTATAGTTGCAACTTAAAATGAGAAAAACAAATTTAAACTAAGAAATCGTACATTTGTGACGTCCATCAAAAACATATATTTTCAAACCCAAAAAAAAATTAACATCATAAAAGTGAACGACCTCCTAAGATATTCAAAAATAAAATGTCATACCTAATATATCCAGCAAGTCTTTCTTCATTAAATAAATTTGAAAAACTTGATATGAATCAAGAAGAATCCACATGAAATAAGTAATTGTAAATGAAGAAATTGTGCCGATCATGAAATAATTTAATTCACTTTCCATTTCGATTATAAAAATGTCAATAAATGTTTCTCGTTGTAATAGAATCTTGGTAATTGATTAATAGTCTTCAATAAATATATTAAAGATAATGCAATCAAATCAACATAAAAAGTTATTTTATAAAGAGTTAAAAATGTAGCTGATAAATCTACAGATGTTGCTAAAATCAATAGCATCACATCAATATAATTATTAACCAATCTTGCTATAAATGTAGCCAGAAGAAGCGACCAAACTAAAAATATCACAATCAATCGAATTGTAAGCAATTTCTTCAGATTAGAAAAATCAACTTTTAAAGAAAAATTTGCATTTAAAAATTCAACAAAATTCGCGAAAACACTGAAAAATTTTTGATTACTTTTAATTTTAATAAAACTCTCAGCAAAAGCTATCGCTGTCCTGGATATTGAAAGTAAAATTATGCAACATTTAAATATATATCCAAGGACATTTTTGGCAATTGAATCATTTTGATATTGATGAAAAAATCGAATCCAATAAATGCCCATGAAAAAAAAAAGTAGCACAAGATGAAGTGAAAAGCTTTTTGATGCATTTTTGAAATTTGAATATTGATTGAGATTTTTAAGTGAAAAATATTGAAGACCAAAAATTTCAAGAACTTTAAAAATGAACTTAATTCTTTGATGTTTTCCATTTTACTAAATTTGGAACTGATGAGAAATTTCATTAACTTTAATTTGCTATTTATTTAATAATTAATAAGCCTCTACTTTTAATCCACTAATGTAAATTCAAATTTATTCTTAATTTGTAAATCACAATTGAAATGTTTTATATGATACTAGTATATCTTAAAAAATACTGGATTTTTGTCAAAATTCTTACAATACCGCTTAAGAAGTAGGGGAGGGATCTAAGATTTTGTAACACTCCGTACAAAATTTTTTAAAAATTCTACAAAAATTTGTTACGACCAGGAAGAGAAGGGGTCAAAATAGTAATCTTTAGCCTGTCGAATTTTACAAACGACCCCTAAGTGGTTCAAAAAAGAAAGAAAAAATTAAAATTTTATTTTTATTTAGATTTATTCAAAATTCTAATCAGAAAAAAATTGCCAAAAAAATTATTTAAATCTTCTGAAATTGAGCCAATAAAATAGAATACGACAAAAGTGATGTTATGACCTGAAATAAAATTCTTTAGCTATCAATAGTTAAATATGAATTATTGTCAAAAGCTCACCCCAACAAAATAAATTTTATTAATCTTTTGTGAGCCTGGTCCATAAATAGCAATTGATTGCTTAATAGTTTGATCATAAAGAACTCTCAACGCTTCTTGACATTCCTTGGAGAATAAAATGTTTGAATCTAAACTGTTTAATTTTGTTATAATTTTCTGCATCTGAAAATTTGAAAATATTTTTAGTTGAAAATGTTTTTATATTTTGAAGAAAAAAAATCACCAAATTTTCAACATTTTGACAGATATATGATAAACAAGCAAATACCAAAGTTCCGATTAAAAGAGGGACAATAGCAGCTTAAATAAAATTTATTTAGTTAGAGTTGAACATTATCTCAAGGTATGGTCTCGATCAAATTAATCAAAAATTGATTTCATCAGTTCCATACTCTGGACATTGTAAATAACTTCCTACCTAAAACATTAATCAAACTTTTATTCCTAAAATATAGTTGAAATAATTGATATGAGTCTAGTAGAATCCATATAAAAGAAGTTAAGGTATACATAGATATTGTGCCAATCATGAAATAATTTAATTCATTTTCCATTTCGATAATGTAAATATAACTTTTCTTAATTTCGTAAATTTTGTTTAGTAAAATTTTTTCATTATTACAATATTTTGATAGTTGATTCATATTTCTTAAAATGCTCATTAATGCAAAGGCAATTAAATCGATGTAAAAACAGATTTTATAAAGAGTTAAATAAGTGGTCGATAAATCTACAGATGCTGCAATAATCATTATCATTACATCTACGAAGTTGTTTGCCTGCTTAATTGTCAGTATAGTTACAAGAGTACACCAAATTAAAAATGAAGCAGCTATCCAAATTGCGTACTTCATTTTAATGTAACTAAAATCAATTTTTGTCTTGAAACTTTTGCTTAAAAAATTAATGAAATTATTGAAAATGATGAAAAAGTTTCTATTACTTTTAACCTTAATAAAAGCTTCAGTTAAAGCCGTTATCGTTCTTAAAAGTGAAAATATTATAATGCAACATTTAAATATATATCCGAGTATATTTTTACTCAGTGACTCATTTTGAAGTTGGTTAAAAAATCTAATCCAATAAGTTGTCAAGGAAATAAAAGATAAAATAAGTCGAAAAGCATATTTTTTCGATGCGTTTCTAAAATTTAAACTGTAATTTAGATCTGACAAACTAAAATATTGTAAACCAAAAATTTCAAATACTTTTAAGTATGAACTTAATTCTTCTATGTTCTTCATTACACTGAATGTAGAAACTTAATGTAAGTAATCAAATTATAACTAATGTTAGTTTAATATTCAAAAAGTTTTTTAATTAAATCTATTTACTAATTGCATTTTGTTTAGTGCAGTCTGTAGACAAAGTTGATCAGATCGATTCATAAAAAGCATACATAAAACCACTTAAAATAATTAATAAAATTTAGCTTTTTATACTCTAAGATGCTTTCATATATTCTTCATAGCAATTACTGATGTTCAACATTTTCCAGGGGGAAAAGTACTTGTTGTAAAAGTTTTACATCATTTTACACTTTTACAGTTTTTACAGTTTTTACAGTTTTTTACAGTTTTTTACAGTTTTTTACAGTTTTTTTTTACAGTTTTAGTGTAAAATTTTACACTTTTACACCAAAATGGCATAAAAAATTTCGTTTCTTTTTTATTTTTTGAAATAAGAAATTCTGTAGAAAGGCGATTTTTTGCATCGATTTTCTTATTTGGGATGAAAAAACCATCGGAAAAGCCATTTTTCGCCTCAATTTTCTTAATTGGTATGAAAAACCCCTCGGAAAAGCCATTTTTCACGTTGATTTCCTTAGCTGGGATGAAAAACCCCTCGGAAAAGCGATTTTTCACGATGATTTTCTTATTTGGAATGAAAAACCCATCGGAAAAGCCATTTTTCGCGTTGATTTTCTTAGTTGGGATGAATAACCCCTCAGAAAAGCGATTTTTCGCGTTGATTTTCTTATTTGGGATGAAAAATCCCTCGGAAAAGCGATTTTTCGCGTTGATTTTCTTAGTTGGGATGAAAAACCCCTCAGAAAAGTGATTTTTCGCGTTCATTTTCTTATTTGGGATGAAAAACTCATCGGAAAAGCGATTTTTCCAAGATTTTTTACATAAATTTTCTTAATCGCAATGAAAAACTATAAGAAAACTGAAGAAAACTCTCATTAATCTTAATTTTATTCTTAAGAAAAAGTTGATGTAAAATTTTACAGTTTGATGTAAAAAACTGTAAAAAACTGTAAAAAAACTGTAAAAAGATGTAAAATTTACACTTTTTTTACACTAAAATTTTTTTACAACAAGTACTTTTCCCCTTGACATTTTCACATTATTTTTGGAATTGAGCCAACAAAATTGAATATGATAAAAGGGATGTCATAACCTAAAAATAAAACAATTTATTCAAAAGCAATCACGAATCAGCATCAAAAATGTATAAAACTTACCCAAACAAAATAAATTTTATCGATTTTTTGCAAACCTGGTCCATAAATTTCAATTGGTTGCATGATGATTTGATCATGAAGAACTCTTAATGCGTCTTGACATTCCTTTGAAAGTATGTCATTCGTATCTAAGTTATTCAATTTTGTTGAAATTTGTTGCATCTAAAAATAAATGAGAAAAAGACAATTTTGATAGTAAGTCAATGGGTCGATCACTCAGCAAGTTTACTTTTTAGGGATCTAGGTAGAGACGTAGACATTAATTTTTTTGCGAGGGAATTTTTGCTACTTTTCGAAGTTTTTCGTGAAAATAGGAACCAAATCCTCCTGATTACGCCTCTAGAATTTTGTAACAGGTCAAACAAAAAATTGTTTTTCCTATAAAAACTATAATGAAAAAATAGAGGGGAGAAGGGGGTGGGGGAAGTTGGAGGGATTAAAAATGACCTATACTAATTTAGGGGTCGTTCACTTATGATGTCCGTTTTTTGGGGAAAGAAAGGGGTCTGAAACTGTTTGTCAGTTTTATACAAATGGATTTTTTAAGTCTGAAGATTTCGTGACAGAGGTGGGAAGGAGTCTAAAAATTCAAGATAGACGACATAAGAGAACAGCTTCTTACCAAATTATCAACATTTTGACAACAATATGACATCGATGCAAAAACAAATGTTCCAATTAAAAATGGTGTGAGAGCAACTAAAATAAAAGAACGGTATTATGTAATTAAAATTAAAATAATAATTTAGGTACTTTTTAAGAAATTCCTACCCAGTACATCTAAAATACTTCTATTTTTTAAAAATGCTTGAAAGACTTGATAAGAATCTAATAGAATCCAAACAAAATAAGTTATTGTATACATATAAATTGTACAAATCATGAAATGATTAAACTCATTTGCGATTTCGATGATCAGAATATAACTATTTTTAATATCGTAAATTTTTCTTAATAAATATTTTTCACTTTTTGAGAAATTTGATATTTGATTTAAAATTTTCGAAAAATATTTAAGAGATAATGCAATCAAATCAACATACACACAAATTTTATAGAGCGTTAAATATGTTGCAGATAAATCTACAACTGCAACAGTTACCAATATTACAATATCAATCCAATTATTCGCTTGCTTTACTGTCAATAAAGTTGCAAGACCCAACCAAATTAAAAATAAAACAATCATCCAGACAATGAACTTCTTTTTTAAATAACCAAACTTAATTTTTGACTTGAATTTCAAATCCAGAAAATTCATCAAATCTTCGAAAATAATGAAGAATTTTTTATTGCTTTTAATCTTAATAAAAGCTTCAGCAAAAGTTATTGCCGTTCTGGATATTGAAAGTATAATAATGAAACATTTAAAAATATATCCAAGAATATTTTCGGTTACTGATACTTTTTGATGCTGACTAAAAAATCTAACCCAGTATGTGACCATTGAAATAAAAAGTAAAAGAAGTCGAATTGAAAAACTTTTCGATGCATTTTTGAAATTAGATTTGCAATGCAAATCTGATAGTGAAAAATACTGAAGACTAAAAATTTCAAGAACTTTTAAGTATGGACTTAATTCTTCTATCCTTCCCATTGTACTAAATATATAGGAAATGACTTCCTGATTGAACTATTAAAAATCAATTTATAATAAAAAATAATAATATTGACATTCAATTTATTTAGGCTGACTACGACATATTAGAAAAAAAATTTGGGACATTTTGACAAAAATAACTGATAATTTACAGTTTTTTTCTTTTAATTTCAAACAATTTACATCAAAAAACAAAGAAACAAGATTTTTGTCAGATTTTATGCGCTAATTAGAGTTAATTAGAAAAAATTATAATTTTGAGTTTTGTACTGGGCTCGAACCTGAACCTTCAAAATAGTGACATAAAAAATTTTAAAATTTGAAAAACTGGACCAAATTGCCAAATGAGACTACAGAAATTCTTTTAAATTACGGAACTGTCCATTGTATATACTCAGAGATGGCCACCGTCCTATTTTCTTGGTGGAAATAATTTTATCGATTTTCTATCAAAACTCATAACTCTAATGAAGTTTCACCACCTTCATGTTGATGTATCATGAATTATTAATTTCTTAATTAATTTTCATTTCCTATTACATTCAATTAGCATACAAGGAAATTCGTGTTTAGAATAAAATTTATTGCTCATTGATTTTTTCAAATAAAATCCACGAGTAAATGACCCTTCGCATTCCACACACAACAATAATCAAAATTGCAAGCAAAAAGAGAAGAAAAATTTCAAAACGAATAAGATGATGATGAATGATATGTGAAATGAGTTCAGCTTGTGGATAAGGAAGTTATCGACCAGCACCCGAAGACCCAAAAGAGAAAGAAATGAAAGGAAAGGTTAACAATGCGCTGAGCCCTTGAAAGACAATCAAAATGTAATAAACGAAAAGAAGGCTGACACCGAAACTAAACAATTGAAATTTCATTTTATATTTTTTTTTTCGATATCAAAATAAATATGAATTCAATTGACCATGGATAATTCATTTAATATGCATTACAAGCTGAATGTGTCGATGATTTTTTTTGTCTTCTTTTTCATCGTTCACATCCAACAAAGGTTGATGTGTTTCTGTGCATATGTGAGACACTTTTTTTCATTCTTCCTTTGTTTCTCCGTTTTTATACATTTTTATATTTTCAGTCTCACCTTTTTGCTAATGTCCATCGATAATCTTTTGTAGTGTGAAAAAGAGAAGTGTCAAAACAGAAGATAAAGAATAAACACCTGCATCAGCATTTTGTTAAAGCTCAATGTATTTTGTATGCTTCTTCTTGTTCTGTGTCTCTTCCTTACGCCATTGAGCTTCTCAAATTGATTGTACTCAAGATCATGCGAAATTATTTATGTACACAAATACATCACACATTTTGAAGTTCTATTACACGGCATGTATGAAAATATAGAGAAGTTGCGGATTTTTTATATTTAATGAACAAATTTTTGTTGTTTTTTTAAGATTTAATGAATACAAAAATTTTTAATTGATACAAAATAATATTTATTTAAAAAAAATTGATTGAGTAAAAGAAATCCAGATCAGACTCTTTCATTTTACTAATTTTGATAGGATTTGACCCCAGTAAGTTGATGTGCAATTTATAGTTGAACCGATATAAATGCAATTTTGCTGTTTGATGAGTTGGCTTTTTTTACTATATAAATATGATTAGGAACTTTCAACTTAACGTCTATGAATTTTTACTTAGAATCCAGGGCTGGGTTTCTCCGGTGGTGGTACGGTATGGTAAGGTATGGTATAGGTATACCAGTGGTATGGTATATTGGTACACCAGGTATGAAAAAGTGGTATACCTGTACCATACCATGGTATACCATCGTACCATACCAGTGGTATACCAATATACCATACCTGGTGTACCACTGTACCATACTATGGTATATCAGTGGTATACCATTGTACCAATTCACCATACCTGGTGTACCATTATACCATACCACTGGTACGATATAGGTGTACCATTGGTACAGTAAAGTGGTACGAAAAATGATAAAATATTGCAACTTTTCATATTCACACCGTTTCACGTTGTGAATATATTGATTTCGATACACTTGAAAAATCGTTTTTTTAGTTTTTTGGCGCCAAAACTCAAAATTTTCATAAACTGTTCGGTGTGAAAAGTTCGGCCTCAAAATTATCTACAAAATACAAAAAACCGCATTGAAAAAGGTTTTGATGCCTCCGGACACGACCCCAAATAGTGGTGGTGTATGCTTACAAGCACGTTGGTTCGTCGCATAACTCAACTACGAAAAAATAATTTTTTGTCAAAAATGTCTTAAAATGTGCGCATTATCACTCAAAAGTGCTGTGAATCTTTTGGTGCCGATCCATGCAGACGATTCCGAGAAATTAACAAAATAGTGTGTTTTTTAAGCATATTTTAGCCGATTATTGCAAAATACATTTAAAAAATTTCACAAAAATTGGTAATTGAACTTTTTTGATCAAAATCAATAAAAAATGAAGTTTTGTTGAGAAAAAATGCAAAAAAAAAAAAATTTTAGCCACCAGTCCACCCCCCACAAACCTAAATTTTGGAAAAATTCGTGTGGTTCACTGTGTGGATGGATTTTTGTAAACTTTTCTGTTTTTAATCAATAAATGCGAGAACTTTTATGGAAAAATACCAAAAATATTTTTAAACCTATTTTAGTCAGTCAAAATCTCGAAAAATTTCAAAAAATCGGCATTTTTTGGACATTTTGCCCTCCTGTCCCTACAACTCAGAATTAAAAATTCTAAAAACTTGTGATTATTGTAGCTTATAATCCAAGGAATCTGGATAGAGGATTGAAAATTCGAACTCGAATTTTCAATCCTTTTTTTTTTTGTTCGAAGACTTTCGAACTGAATTTGAAATATTTTTTGCCGTTAAATTTTTTCACATTTTCATGTAATTATAGCTTCAATTAAATTTAAATGTATTAAATTCAATATAACTAAGCTTAATACACTTAAATCTTTAAGTATTTCTTCAATTAAAGCATACATTAAGAATAAAAATTTTATCTTCCGATTTTTTTTAAACACATACTAACACAAACAAACTTGTTTACATTTTGAGAAGAAAATTTTAAATCATAATTTTTGCTGCTTATTTTTATGAACAAATATACTGGATCTTAATTAAACGAAGCATTATGATTTAGTAATGCTAACTAAATACAGATTTTGTGATGATCCAGTCTCAAAAGAGATAAAATATTGAATTTTCTAAAAAAAAAATAAGTTCGAAAAATTGTAAACAAAACATTTGAACCTTTGCAAAAAATTCAAATATTTTTCGGTTTAACGTAAGACCCTCTATCCAGATTCCTTGGCTTATAATTAGACCTAAAAGTCGTACATACGTTGTCATGTCCAAAAACATCAATTAGTGCTTGAAAATTGAGTCCGAATGTGAAATTTTTCGATTTTTTTAGGAAACTTAATTGTCAATCTTATGCAAAGCGAAGCTTTGCTGACTCGATCGAGTCTTAATCTGCAATCTTATGCAAAGCGAAGCTTTGCTGACCCGATTGAGACTTAATCTTCAATCTTATGCAAAGCGAAGCTTTGCTGACCCGATTGAGACTTAATCATCAATCTTATGCAAAGCGAAACTTTGCTGACCCGATGGAGTCTTAATCTGCAATCTTATAAAAAGCGAAACTTTGCTAACCCGATTGAGACTTAATCATCAATCTTATGCAAAGCGAAGCTTTGCTGACCCGATGAAGGCTTGATTATTAATCTTATGCAAAGTGAAGCTTTGCTGACCCGATGGAATCCTAATCTTCAAACTTATGCAAAGCGAAGCTTTGCTGACCCGATTGAGACTTAATCATCAATCTTATGCAAAGCGAAGCTTTGCTGACCCGATCGAGTCTTAATCTGCAATCTTATGCAAAGTGAAGCTTTGCTGACCCGATTGAGACTTAATCATCAATCTTATGCAAAGCGAAGTTTTGCTGACCCGATCGAGTCCTAATCTTCAATCTTATGCAAAGCGAAGCTTTGCTGACCCGATCGAGTCCTAATCTTCAATCTTATGCAAAGCGAAGCTTTGCTGACCCGATGGAGTCTTAATCTGCAATCTTATGCAAAGCGAAGCTTTGCTGACCCGATGGAGTCTTAATCTTCAATCTTATGCAAAGCGAAGCTTTGCTGACCCGATTGAGACTTAATCATCAATCTTTTGCAAAGCGAAGCTTTGCTGACCCGATCGAGTCCTAATCTTCAATCTTATGCAAAGCGAAGCTTTGCTGACCCGATGGAGTCTTAATCTTCAATCTTATGCAAAGCGAAGCTTTGCTGACCCGATTGAGACTTAATCATCAATCTTATGCAAAGCGAAGCTTTGCTGACCCGATCGAGTCCTAATCTTCAATCTTATGCAAAGCGAAGCTTTGCTGACCCGATGGAGTCTTAATCTGCAATCTTATGCAAAGCGAAGCTTTGCTGACCCGATTGAGACTTAATCATTAATCTTATGCAAAGCGAAGCTTTGCTGACCCGATTGAGTCCTAATTTTCAATCTTATGCAAAGCGAAGCTTTGCTGACCCGATGGAGTCTTAATCTGCAATCTTATGCAAAGCGAAGCTTTGCTGACCCGATTGAGACTTAATCATCAATCTTATGCAAAGCGAAGCTTTGCTGACCCGATCGAATCCTAATCTTCAAACTTATGCAAAGCGAAGCTTTGCTGACCCGATGGAATCCTAATCTTCAAACTTATGCAAAGTGAAGCTTTGCTGACCCGATACAGAGTTTTGGAACGGTGTGAATATGCACATGAAGCGTGATCCGCTTCATTACTAGTTATCTTATTCACAATATTGGCCAAATTTACTTTTTAAAAAATTCCACAATGGTTCAACACAAAAATAATACATCAAATCACATCTACAAGCAACAAGGAATCCATTGGTACCAAAATCAATATTTTTGGACCTTCCACGTCAAAGTTATGTCTGTCCAAAATTTACTATAATTTGCTGTTTATACCAAAAATGCCAAAAAAAATTTCATAGACATGTGGCACATCTAAACACATCTACAAGCAACAAGGAATCCATTGGTACCAAAACCAATATTTTTGGACCTTCCACGTCAAAGTTATGTCTGTCCAAAATTTACTATAATTTCCTGTTCATACATTTTGGTATAAACAGCAAATTATAGTAAATTTTGGACAGACATAACTTTGACGTGGAAGGTCCAAAAATATTGGTTTTGGTACCAATGGATTCCTTGTTGCTTGTAGATGTGTTTAGATGTGCCACATGTCTATGAAAATTTTTTTGGCATTTTTGGTATAAACAGCAAATTATAGTAAATTTTGGACAGACATAACTTTGACGTGGAAGGTCCAAAAATATTGGTTTTGGTACCAATGGATTCCTTGTTGCTTGTAGATGTGTTTAGATGTGCCACATGTCTATGAAAATTTTTTTGGCATTTTTGGTATAAACAGCAAATTATAGTAAATTTTGGACAGACATAACTTTGACGTGGAAGGTCCAAAAATATTGATTTTGGTACCAATGGATTCCTTGTTGCTTGTAGATGTGATTTGATGTATTATTTTTGTGTTGAACCATTGTGGAATTTTTTAAAAAGTAAATTTGGCCAATATTGTGAATAAGATAAAAAGTTGCAATATTTTATCATTTTTCGTACCACTTTACTGTACCAATGGTACACCAGGTATGGTAAATTGGTACAATGGTATACCACTGGTATACCATAGTATGGTACAGTGGTACACCAGGTATGGTATAATGGTATACTGGTATGGTACGATGGTATACCATGGTATGGTACAGGTATACCACTTTTTCATACCTGGTGTACCAATATACCATACCACTGGTATACCTATACCATACCGTACCATACCTTACCATACCGTACCACCACCGGAGAAACCCAGCCCAGGACATGGCCCGAATTCAGCACCAAGGAAGCAAAATGTACAAAATTTAGCACATTTTCTAATGAAAAATGACCGGAAAAGCGGAACATAAAGGATTTTAAATAGATCATCATTTGAAAAATTTGGATTGTCCTACTGAAAAGTGCGTAGGTGTGCATACGAACTAATAATAGTCCTCCATACTCTCAAGCACAAGAAGCAAAAATTTACAAAATAGGAACAAATTATTGAAGAATCATTCAAATTTGTTACAGAAAATTCCAATTTTTTTTCTTATTTTGCACATGCACATTTGCAAAAAGGCATTCAGAAATTCTGCAATAAAGTAAATGACAATCAGTTAGGTTGTTGTTCTTAACAGCATAAAAGATCATCCGTACAGAGGAAATTATCGTTTTCTTGTAACTTTTTATTGTTAACTAATATAGGATGTTGAGATGATTTGCAAGAATCTTTTTTAAGTGATTCTTGAGTGTTAAATAAATGCACGGTTCCATGATAAATGAAATTCACAACTTGTGCATCATTTTATTGAGAAATCAAAATTAATTAAATTATCCATTTTATAACATGAAAAGCTCGAGTAATTCCTTTCCTATAAATTCAATAAAACTTGACACTTTATCAAGCAATAAATTAAAAATTTTAACACACTCCACTTCCGTTTCCATTAACCTACAATGGCCATCAAAGCCACCCATGAAATTCCCCATAAAAAAGAATCTCAATCGCTTCCACAGAAAAATACTCACCTTTAGCGTACCTATAAGTGTCATCGACACACATATTATTTATATTTTATATTGATGCCAGGTCTACTGTATGCACACAATATAAGACAAATCCACATCAATTGGAAAGATAATTTATTTATTTATAAACATCTTCGCTCTTTTATTCTTTTTTTTAAATTTTGTGTTCTGTGTTGATTTTTTTCTGTATCGTCTTCTTTTTCTTTAACAATTGCAAAAAGACTTTTTGTACATTTTACAGAAAAAATAAATAAAATAGTTTATGGAGTTTTTATTGTATGGTTTTTTGGGGATGACACCCAGAACTGCTGATCTTTAACTAGATAATTTTTAAAACCAAAAAATTAGTAGATTTTGAAGATTTTAGTTTTTGCTTTTTTTATGAGTTGATATACTAGAAGACCGTTTACTAGTTCTTACAGGGTCAGGGGCGTAGCTAGAGAACAAGGGACAAGGGGTCCTCGAGGAAATTTTTTTCATTTTGCTGGGGTTTTTGAGGAAAAAAGTATTTTGACCCCCTAAAATTTTTTCTTTCATGCAAATCTAATTTTTGGAATGAGTTTAGCAAATTTTGCTTTTAAAAACACAAAAATGCTGTCTTAATCATTCATCCTCAAAAATCACCTCAACTTGAATTTTTAGACTGATGGACTATTGAATTGATGGATTTCTATCGTCAATCCACATTGATTACTTTTCATTCTCCATCGTCCACCTCCTTTCCATTCCATATACACAATTCCATTTCAAGCCAAGCCGGGTGTTTGTTTTCTAAATTACAGAAATCAATCTTTAAACAGAATGATACAGATTTTCTCTTCTTCTTCAACAACAATCGTCTTCATGTCAATACCATTTATGTGCTCAAAGATGAACATCACTTACTGTTTGTGCTGCCAATTCTTTTTCATCTCTTTTGCTGCAATTTTTCGCTTTTAATGCAATTGAAATGGTCGAGTAAGTGAGAGAGGGAAAATTGCATGATATCGTAAAATTGGTGATGTGTGATGTGAATAAATCTATGGCATATGAAATTTAATGTCCAGAGATAAATAATATTGATATGAATCTTAATGATATTAAATTGAAATGATATGAAATTGCAGAGATGTTGGGTAGAATAAAATGTATTAAGTGGAGCACGTTGTTATGAATTAAAGAATAATATATTTATAGATTGATGGGATTAATTGGATTGTGGATGTGAATTGAAGAGTGTTGTCTTTTGTTGTTGTGATTGGTGCTCGATCGGTTAATATTTACTTGAGGAAATTATCAATAAGTGGATGAGATGTCTGTTGGGAGTTTACATCGTTTATATTTTGATGGATTAAGGTTTGACTTTAATTTTATTGATTTAGAAATTTTATATTCAGGATTATGATTTTTAATTTATAACAAAATATTTTTGGAGAGTTTCTGTATCCCTCAAAAGTGTATTCCCTTCGATATCAAATTTAAGGGCCGTTCATTTGAATTTTTAGATCACCTACCCCCACTCCCCTCAGTCACAAAATGATAAAAAAAATTATTGTTTAAAACTGTCACACAGTATCAGCCCCCCCCCCACTCTAAAAAAAATCAATGACCCCTAATATTTTGTATTCAATTCCAATTTTTTAACTCTTACATTATTTTTACCCTAATATCAAAGGCATAAAAATTTGCCCAGTACCTAAAAACAAAATTTTCCCAAACCTAAACCCTTCATAAATCCAAAATCTTCAAAATCACATCAATAATTTCCCCCTTCATCTCATTTCTATCACTCAAATCATTTATTCATGCTCAAAACTTCAATAAACAGATAATGATGAGTCCTTAAGACGACACGCACATTTCACAATAAAAGCAAAAGTAATTTTTCATCTCACAAAAGAAACAAACAAACAAAAAGAATGTCATTAGATTTAGTGCAGTGACGATTATTTCTCATTTCAAAGAAGATTTTTTTTTCAGGCGAAAAAATAAAAAAAATAAAAAATTACTTGCAAGTAAAATAAAAGAGCAAGAAACTGTGGCATGTCAAATGAATGTGAATGGATGTGATAAACATCTGCATAAGGGGCCGTTCACTTATTACGTAACGCAAAAATTCGGGTTTTTTACCCCCCCCCCCCCTCCGTAACGTTTTTAACAAAAGAATCAGGTGCGAGAACAATAGACCGTAACAAACTCTCGACCCCCCCCCCCCCCACCCTCAGAGCGTTACGTAATAAGTGAACGGCCCCTAAGGAGAGTGAAGAGATTGCTGCATCAACATTCATTTCTGTCTCTTATTGCACTTTTTTGATAAATTGTCGCATCATTAATAAGTGGTGTGAAGGTATTTAACTTCTTTTGACGCTTTAAAAAGGAAGGTAAATAAATAAATATTTTTTGCAGTTCCAATGAATTTTTTGTTTTGTTTTGTTGAGGCATAATTTTTCTTGTGAAAATGTGTAAAAAAAGGAGATCACATTAATATGAATGGAATTACGAAATTATATTTTTTGAATTTAATTTTTATGGATTGTTAAAAAAATAAAATTCTTAACTATGGTAAGTTAGTGTTTTAAAAAATTTACAGAAAATTAAAATTTCAAAAAAAAAATAAATTAAAATTAAAACTTTCACAAAAATTTAAAATCAAAAATTTTAAAAAAATTTAAATTAAAAATTTCTTAAAAATTTAAAGTTAGAATTTTCAAAAAATAAATATTCAAAGTTTTCAAAAGATTCAAAATTTTCAAAGAATTTAAAAATTAAAATTTTCATAAAAATTTTTAAAGTTTTCAAAAAACTTAAAATTAAAAATTTCAAAAAATTTAAACTTCAAATTTCTAAAAATTCAAAACTACGAATTTCAAAAAATTTTTGAATCTTTTTGGATTTATTAAAAATTAAAATCATTAAGGCAGAGGACTGCAAAGAACAGAACAAAGAATCTTTTGTCTTGCCTCACAAACCCCCATTTCTAGTAATCTTAATTATTATTCAGCTAAAGTCAATGAAAAATGACATAAAACTGTTTATTTTTCCATCTTAGTTTTATAATCCCATGACATGAGATGCATTATGTCTCTGAATTTTCTCTTCTTTTTCCCCTTTTTACAACAGGAACGTCAAAAACGATCTTCATGTCCTACAAAAACTTTTTTTTTTATGAACAATAAAAATGTAAAGAAAAAAAATGTCATTTTGAGAGTTGAAATAAATTTGCTTTAGATGTGAAAGAGGGTTGGTCAGTTTATGTCCACATGAAATTTTTAACTTAAATTAAAGTTGGAAAAAATTTATTAAAGTTTGACCTTTCAACTGGACTTTTATGGATGATTTTTTGTCATTTTTGGATTTTATTTTGCACTAAAATTACATTCTACTGTCATCAAAATTTTATTCACTTTAAAAACCTTTCCACCATCACATCCATTTCAAAATCATTCAACAAGATGAGGATGGAATGAAAAATCTGCATCTTTATGTGACTCAATCATTCAAAGAGTGAGAAATGTGTCATACAATACAATAGCAAAAATACACAAAAAAAGGCACAGAATTGCTTTTGTTTCTTCATCGACATTATCTTGCACAACAGCACAAAAGCTGATGTGTGCATTTTTTATTATTATTATACAGCAAATGTCCATTGATAGACAGTGAAATGTAGAAGAGAAAAAAGAGTTTGCAATTAGCCACTTTATTCATAAAATGCACACATTACTTATTCGTGTATGACACGGACGGAATGAGTGAATGAGAGAGATGTGCATGCACATTATTGCTCGTGGTGATTTACAAGGCAATCTCATTAGCATTTCACACACAGTTGGTATCATTTGTTAAAATAAATAACATGACGATTATAAATTTCATCAATAATGCAATTGTGGTCACTTAATGTCATTCAATAAATTATGGATGGATGCAGTGGATGAATAAATGTGTAGAATGTGCTGCTTTTGGGGGAATTTGTAAAAAAAATATAAATAAATTTAATAAATTTCTTTTTGTGCCATAATTTGCAATACAATGCAACTAAAGTCTTCAATTTTCAGTCTTGATGTTCGATTTTCGTGCAAAAATGCTTAAAGACTTTTTTTTTTGAGTGTTGGTTGGTAGAACAGTTGGATTTTGATTGGATTGAATATATTTCATAAATTTATTGAATCAATATTCAGTTTTAGAACTGAATTTTAAGTGTCAATATTATTTGATGCACGTAACTTATGTCAAATAATTTTGATATTCCAAATCAAGAATTGAAGAATATTGGACATTGATTTTCGTAATTATTGAAGACATTTGAGTGCATTTCATGTTTAATGCCCCAATTTTGACAAAATCAGAATAAATTTAAGAACAGTCTTACATTGTATAACTTTTCATCATCTGCAATAAATCCTGACAGATTCAATAAAGATATTAAAATTTATGAAGCTGATGAAATTTCATCCGTCACAAACAATCACCAAAATTGGCGCCAACCAAAAGAAATTCATTAAATTCCACAGTCCAATTTTATCATATGTAAATTACCTTAAACACTTTAATTCAATCATGTTAAGCTTCAGAAAAAATAATTTTACTGATCGATCAAATTTGTGTCATTTTAAGACATGATCTGAAATCCAACGAAGCTTCAACAATGTTTCTAAAATTAAACTGCTGCAATTTTATTTTTTAAGCAAAATAACTTGTAAGATCATATTCATTTAATTTCCGCACCTCACATCACATTGAGGATTTTAAATAGCAATTTAAAAGTGAATGACAATATAAAAATAAAAATTGACATAAGAAAATCAGAAAGCAAGAAAAATGCACGAAAAAAATGATCTTTTAGTGCTTAAACCTTCATGTTCCAATACTTTTTTGGCACCCACTCATATATAATCCCATGAAATTCGATCATTAAATTGATACTTGTGACTCTCTTATTTTTTTTCGTAGATCGAATTTATATTTATCAAATTTTTATATTGTGCTATAAAATGCAATAACAGAATGCATCACTATGTGTGGTTTTTAGAGGTTCCAGGGGCGTAAATAGAGGGGTTATAGAGGGGTGTTGGGAGTTTTAATTCTCACAACCCCTCCCCTCTTAAATTTTTCATTCCATGCAAAAAATTAACCCCCCCTAAAAAAATTTTAACTACGCCTATGGGAACTTTGGAGTTTTTGTAAATTTTTGGGCTCAATTTTAAAAAATTTTGAATTTTTAAAATTCTCAAGAATTTTTTTATGCCATCAAAAACCCCTCATATTAGATCCGCAATACCCCACCTCATCCTAAAAAATTCCTACCAAAAACTTCATCCAAAACAAAAAAATCAACACACATTATTGGCACTTATTACTGTCATATCGATATAGTCAATTTAAATAAAAGAACAGCATCTCTGAGATGCTCCTATAATGGACCCTCAAAAGCCATTCAAGAGTATCATAATAATCACAATTTATTGAATTAAATTCAGATACAAAAACCAGAAAATTATATTATTACAATACAGATTCATTACATTCCATTGATGCCTTCTTTTCTCTTACTCTCCACGACGTATGAAAATGAGATTGAGATGACGAAGAGGACAACAAAAAAAAATGTATTTAAATTTATTAACATTTTTTTCAGAAGAGGAAGATCCGTACTGTTATTTGTGCATATATGTCCAATGTGCATGTTAAGTGGACATATGAAAACATTGTAAACTCTTTTTTTTTTGCTTTTTGTTTCGAATGAAATGAGAATTATGATGATCATATGAGAAATGGAAATGAAACAAAAATGCACATTTCGTGTTTAAAAGCGATGACGATTGAATGTTAAAAATAATTTTTTATTCGATATTTTTTTTTGTGGCAGAATTTCGTCAATAAATTTTTTTAACGCTTAAATTTTACATTTTTTAATATAAAAGTTTTTATAAATATCAAGAAAAATTATTTTTCAAATTTCATGGAAAATGCAAAAATTATAAAACGCATACTTATAACGTCGTATGTTCATCAATATGTTGGATTTTTAAGCTCCCCTAACCCTACCTTCCCTCTGTCACAAAATACTATTGGTTTAGTCACCCCATAAAAAAATTCAAATTTTCTTTTTCTACATAACGCTTTTTTTCCATATGCTTCGTTTTGAGTAGATTTCTTAAAAAAAATACATAAATCGAGGATAAAAGCATGTTCCTAGAATTTCAAAGATTTCATCAGAATCCAAAAGTCTAGTCAACTTTATTGCAAATTCTTCGAAAATTAGTTCGTTATTCGTCCAAACGATTCATCAAAATTTCCATTTTTTTTTTGTAATTTGACACTATGTTAATCAGAACAATAAAACTACTGCAAGAATCAAACAAAGATGTTCTCATTTTCATCTCCAAGCCCCAACGAGATCATAAAATTTTTAAATATTATTATTATTTTAATTATTACGGATTTTTAATGTCACAATAAGACAGCAACTTTATCACATATCAATATCATTTTAATAATGCAAAAATCCAAAAATACCAAGCTTAAAAAAATGCGAAAAGTTACTACAAAAATGAAAATGTCACAAAAACTGAAGGTCAATTGAATACAGAAAAATAAAGAATTCCAGACATAAATCTACATGGAGAATAATGTTAGGAATTATTGACAAATCTATAAGCTAAATTGAGAGACATAAATTTTATATAGCAAAAAAAAAAATATTATTGAATAGAGAATAAGAAAATTATCTGGACAGACTTCATCTTTCTCATTGTAAATAAAACTTCATTGGTACCCATAGTGAGTCTAATTGAAATAAATTTATGTGAAAATGGTAAAGAATTAAAGAGCAAAATGATTGCATTTTTTATGTAATTTTTATTTCTTTACATTTCAATTCGCACAAAGTTGAGATGAAAAATTTGAAAAATTTCATTTTCAAATCCACACAGGAAAAAAATCTTAATCCAGCAACTTTGTAACTTTTCTTGTTCATTCCAAAGCAAAAAAAAATATTTATTGCAATTTTGTGGTGGTTATGAATTATAAAAGTCTGATTGCATTTAATGATCGACATTTATTTAACTTTTTCAAAATGACACTAAAAATCCTCATAAAATCCAGCACATTCGACACACAGCATGTCACATTTCTAAATACAAATCAACAATTTATCTCAGAACTCACAAACTTGTCTTCTTCTAATTCTTGTGGGATCATTTAAAGTCACATTTTGACTTCTGAATTCCGCCAAATAAGAAAAATGACAAGAAAGAAAGAAAAATTTTTCACAGAGGCTTTTGAGGTTGCGCCGATTATGAAAATGTTTCATAAAATATAGTTGGATAATGCCTCTGTGTGTTTATATGTGCATTTAATATTCTTAATACGGAATTATTGTATTTCAGGATGAGTTAAAGATGTTCAATTATTCGGTTTTGCTGGGGAGTAAAGCGAATTATTGGAGGGGGGGTCTCCTATTTTTAATTTTTCAATTTATGCTAAGGTCTCGATCAGTAGCGGCCAGAAATTTTGAAGGAGTGAGAGGTGAAAATTTATTTTTTGTATGAAACATTTAGAGAGAGGGTGAGGTGGGGGTATTCATTAATTTTTTTACAAATAACCCTAGCAAATTAATAGGTCTAGAAACCTTTAGAATTGTTTATAGAATAAAATCTCTTAAGAATTCACATTTTTGACCCCTTAACCCGTCCACAAGAATTACCATGTTATTTATGATACGCAATACGAAACCATTCAAAAAATTCATAACGCTTTGAGAGGGGGGAACTAGGATTTTATTAAGATTTTCATACAAAAATCGTTACGGCCAAAAGAGAGGGGGATTCAAAAATGATAATTTTAGGATTTTAGGCTTTAAGAATTTTACGAACGTCCCAAACTGAACAAAACTAATCCCAAAATCAACAATAATTCAGCTAATAAACTACGCGACAGCCGTTCGCTTTATTGTCTACATTGTTTAAGACCATGGAGGGCTGCCGTGTTTTTCGACGATAACATTCTTTTATTTCTGTTAACTTATATTCCACGGGTATTGGCAATTTACTCAAAACTTAATATCCCGAGTGTTTGAAATAAAATATTACCCGTACAAAACTGTGCTGCACACAGGGATTATCATATCTTCTTGAGCATGCTTGTTACCTTTTGTAAAAATTTAAATTTGAATTGATAAAAATGGATCATTAGTTATGTTATCGTCCTCTCGCTACCTCCACTCGTTCTCCTTTTATTCATGTGCTTATACCTTTTTTTCTCTCATTGAATTAAAATTCTTATGTTTTTATTATTATTATTGTTGGAGTAGAATCTTAATTGAAATTATGTATGGTATGATAATAGCGGTGTCTTTTGATAAATTGATATTGATCATAAATATTTAAATTAGATAAAAATAATAAAATGAAATGTACATAGATATGAATTGCTTCTGCATTTTTTATGCAAAAATATTATTGTAGCAATATCATTGTAGTATGAAAATGGAGGCATGAAGTAAGTCAGTCCAGATGTTCAATTATTTTTTATTATTCTTTTTTTTTGTCGTGAAATTTATTTATTTTTGAATTAATAATTTGTGGGATTTTTTAAGTATGCATTTATGGAGAAAAAATGCAGTTTTTATTGATTCTTAAAATTGATTCCGGCTGTAAAATTGAAAACTTGAAAATATTTTGACTTTTTGAGATTTTATTTGTTGACCAAAAAAAAAAAATCAATTTTGGATGACCAGGACATTAAATTAATTAAATCGTAAAATTTCTCGCTCAAACTCTCTGTAGGTGTTGAAATTCGCACCACACAAATTCCTCAATTTTTATTACTCATTACATGATCCAATTCCTAAATACCCAAACTGATTGCAATTTATTTCATTGAATCTCTCATAAAAGACGAGATTTTTATGAGATTATTAAAATAACTTTACAGGAAGAATGTGACAAATAAAAATCTCTGTGCCAATCCCTTTTCTTTTGATCATTCCGGAATATTCAAATGTATAATTAAAAACTAGTAATGAAGCGGATCACGCTTCATGGGTATATTCACACCACCAGTAGAACTTCTTTTGATTTCAATTAGAATTAATTAAACTTTATCTACTGATTATAGATTACATCATAATTAATCGTTTTAAAACCCTACATCTGTTCAGCGCGCATTTAGCAATATAACTAAAGTACAGCCTGCGTCGGCGCCGACGAAAAATTTTTCGATTTTTCAACTTTTTTGTTACACCTCGCATGAAAATTTTTTTGTCATTATAGTGTGAATTATACCTTAAATAATGCTTAATCTAACACCGAAAATTTCAAATCATTTGGTTAAGTTATGTCTGAGATATTAAAGAAAATGTAAATTTTTTTGCATATTTTGGTCAAAAATGGCACATTTTCGTCCATTGTACCTCACAGGAAGCAGCTCATGACTCCAAAAACTATACAGGTTTTCCTTGGGCCAATATTAATCAAATGCAAAAAACCCGAAGTCTTAACGTTTCGTTAAAATTGAGTTATCGCGGAAACTAACTTGCTAACTTGCTAACTTGCTAACTTGCTAACTTGCTAACTTGCTAACTTGCTAAATGACAGAATGCGTTTTTTTGCGATTTCTCTTGACTGGAGGCACCAAATGAGATGCGGTTTTCACTGCTAGATTGGTATTTTCAGGCACAGACTTTCCACCATAGACAGTTTGGGATAAAATTGTAATCCTGAAGCAGCAAGTTAGAAAATGTGGTTTTCAGTTTTACTCAAAAGCAATATATTCACCCAAATTGAAAATTTGGTGTGAATATGATAAAGTATGGTTTCGGGTTTTTTTGATAGAATTCGATGTATTTGAATGTTTTTAGGTCCTAGAACACTGTATATGTTAAAAAAATTTCATAATATGCGCATTATGGGGGTATATTTAGGCAAAAATTCAAATTGACCTAGTACTCATTGGTTTCATTTTTATGAGCTGAAACTTTGCATATACATTTTGTGCATCTATATCTCTAGACGTTTTTGGAATTATTCCATTTGGACTTAATATTGAGGAGAACGAAACAATTTTGTGTCAAAACACGAAAAATTTTTCGATTTTTCAACTTTTTTGTTACACTGCGCATGAAAATTTTTTTGTCATTATAGTGTGAATTATACCTTAAATAATGCTTAATCTAACACCGAAAATTTCAAATCATTTGGTTAAGTTATGTCTGAGATATTAAAGAAAATGTAAATTTTTTTGCATATTTTGGTCAAAAATGGCACATTTTCGTCCATTGTGCCTCACAGGAAGCAGCTCATGACTCCAAAAACTATACAGGTTTTCCTTGGGCCAATATTAATCAAATGCAAAAAACCCGAAGTCTTAACGTTTCGTTAAAATTGAGTTATCGCGGAAACTAACTTGCTAACTTGCTAACTTGCTAACTTGCTAACTTGCTAACTTGCTAAATGACAGAATGCGTTTTTTTGCGATTTCTCTTGACTGGAGGCACCAAATGAGATGCGGTTTTCACTGCTAGATTGGTATTTTTAGGCACAGACTTTCCACCATAGACAGTTTGGGATAAAATTGTAATCCTGAAGCAGCAAGTTAGAAAATGTGGTTTTCAGTTTTACTCAAAAGCAATATATTCACCCAAATTGAAAATTAAAGTATGGTTTCGGGTTTTTTTGATAGAATTCGATGTATTTGAATGTTTTTAGGTCCTAGAACACTGTATATGTTAAAAAAATTTCATAATATGCGCATTATGGGGGTATATTTAGGCAAAAATTCAAATTGACCTAGTACTCATTGGTTTCATTTTTATGAGCTGAAACTTTGCATATACATTTTGTGCATCTATATCTCTAGACGTTTTTGGAATTATTCCATTTGGACTTAATATTGAGGAGAACGAAACAATTTTGTGTCAAAACACGAAAAATTTTTCGATTTTTCAACTTTTTTGTTACACTGCGCATGAAAATTTTTTTGTCATTATAGTGTGAATTATACCTTAAATAATGCTTAATCTAACACCGAAAATTTCAAATCATTTGGTTAAGTTATGTCTGAGATATTAAAGAAAATGTAAATTTTTTTGCACATTTTGGTCAAAAATGGCACATTTTCGTCCATTGTGCCTCACAGGAAGCAGCTCATGACTCCAAAAACTATACAGGTTTTCCTTGGGCCAATATTAATCAAATGCAAAAAACCCGAAGTCTTAACGTTTCGTTAAAATTGAGTTATCGCGGAAACTAACTTGCTAACTTGCTAACTTGCTAACTTGCTAACTTGCTAACTTGCTAAATGACAGAATGCGTTTTTTTGCGATTTCTCTTGACTGGAGGCACCAAATGAGATGCGGTTTTCACTGCTAGATTGGTATTTTCAGGCACAGACTTTCCACCATAGACAGTTTGGGATAAAATTGTAATCCTGAAGCAGCAAGTTAGAAAATGTGGTTTTCAGTTTTACTCAAAAGCAATATATTCACCCAAATTGAAAATTTGGTGTGAATATGATTGTACAAAAAGTAGAACTGCTGTGTGTGTAAATGGGATGTTAAAACAGCAAAGAAATCAATAAAAAAGCGCTCATAACTCAAGAAACTTGAAATTCAAACTGTCAGTGAACTGACAAATGCATAGACCAAAGACCATAGAAATGCAAGACAAATATACAATTGGGAATATTAACTTCAAGTAGGTGCTAACTTATGATGCTGTTCACTTATGATGTCCTATCAAAAAATTTAAATTTTTACGTCCCCGTTCTCCCCTTTGTCACAAAATCTGCAAACAAAAAAAAATTCTGTTGTTTAAAACTGTCACACAACCTCAGACCCCTTTCCTTCCTTTAAAATTGGACGAAATAAGTGAACAGCCCCTAATAAGAGATTTTCATACTTGTAAGAAACAAAAAGCAATAAAAATTCTCATGATTAATAAAAAAAAATTCATAAATTAAAATTTATACGTCTACAAAGTTCCAATTCAGGCAAAAAAGGACGAAAAAAAGTGATTTTTATTCATGATCGTAAATAACTCAAGTCTGGCCAAACCTACGATCTAGTTTTATTGTAATCCATTTCGACTTCATTATAATAGAATCAAAGAGAATAGAAACATCCCAATATTTCAGGCAAGACCTTCCAGTTCCATCAAAACATATTCTCTTTTGTTGGTTCAGTGAATGCACACACAAGTTGAATTGTTAGGACAACTTTAATAATAATATTATTGTGCAATAAAAATTTCTCCTCCTTTCATTTTTCATCGTTCAAATTTCGAGATAGAAATAAAAATTTTTTTAAAAAGGTACGAAGACCTTTTGCCCTGCTTTTGTTGATCCTTTCTTTTTTATTTGCACAAATTTATGATGTAGAAAATATTTAGTTCGATTCCTTCTATTTTTTTTTCGATGGGACATTGTTCCATTATTCTGGCTTTGTTTGAGGGTAGCAACACTCATCATCATCTTGTTTGTCGTCATTTACTATTGTTGATCAGTCCGGTGTGAGGTTCTTCTCTGCTTGCATTTTATGATTCTTATTTTATTTTCTGACTTTTGTTCTGTTTATTCTGATTTTATATTTATTTTAGTTGTATTTATTTTTGCAGGTATAATAAAATATTTACACAGATAGTCAGAAGTCATTTAGTTAGCTAAGTATTTTGAGAGTAATTTAGGAATTTTTGGTAGGTCATTTTGGTGTAGCTAAATTGATTTGAAGAGATCTTATCACATTCACTAAAAAGTTAACTAATAAAATTTACTGCTAAGTTTAAAAATAAAATCGTCTTTTTCGGCTGCTAAAATTAGAATTAAATTCATATAAAAAATTAGAATAATAGAATAATAATCCTAGAGCATGCTCTAGTGCAGTAGTAGCCATTCTTTTTTGTGCCGCGGCACACCTTATGAGTAAGTCATTACTAAAACCGCACGTGGAACACACCGGTGCATTGAAAATCTCTTTTTTTAAATATTTTTAATGTCCTAAATTAAAATTCATAGAAATGCGCTTCTACCTCATCTTACCCAAATTCTTCCTTACATTTGACTTTTGTCTCCTTTCTATTCATGCCATAGAATCCCTTGTTGAAGAATTGCATAAAAAGTAACACGAAAAAATTGATTTTTTTACTGTCTCACTTTTTCTTCTTCTCCTTCTTCTTAGTATCTCCTTTGACTAAACTTCTGTGTCTCTATGCAATCCCAAAACGATGATTTTTATTAATGATCATTAAAATACTTTTCATTGTCATCTTGTAACAGTCAATAATACAATATGAAATGCGCGGGCTATATAAGAGCACACACAAGCATCAAAAGTGATACAAATCTGTGTGGTTGAGTGAGAGAAAAAAAATGTCCTTGAATGGGGTTGGCAGGCAAGCAGACAAGCAGGAACAATGAAAAAATTTTGTGATCTAAAAATCATTCATTTTTTACAGAAGAA
Organism: Chironomus striatipennis; assembly: GCA_026123125.1. Classification (NCBI taxonomy): domain Eukaryota; kingdom Metazoa; phylum Arthropoda; class Insecta; order Diptera; family Chironomidae; genus Chironomus; species Chironomus striatipennis. The sequence goes on along the minus strand of CM047393.1, from coordinate 40,327,133 downwards.
GTCAAAAAATAATGCAGTTTGTGATGCTTATGCCTTATTAATGATCATCAACATTTTTTGACGCTTCTGCTAATGAATTTTTGCATCTTTTGAGAACCCTGATAAATTTTTTGTGTGACTGAAGGGCTCTTTTGTGTGAATGTGATTTTATATCATTAATTATATCCGTCTTTAACTCTCGTTTAGTCATTTTTATTCCTTCTCGATCTATCACAAGCTATTGTATTGCTAATGCATTTAAATGAAATAAATGATTTTTTTGCTTTGAATTTTAAATTATCTTTCCCGAGAGACTATTTAGAATTGATGTAGCTCATTATGAAATTATTTTTTATTTTATTTTCAATAGAATTCAAATTTACTCACATCCGTGAGGATCAGATCAAAAGGAATTGAAATTGGAGTATGAATTAGAAAACAGCATGATGTCAAATATTTGAATTTGATGATCAGCATTTAAAATTTTCAATATTTTAAAAGAATTAAGAATTATTATCCTTTAATGATTTTAGGTATTGATGGATTTTTAAAATTTTGAGCTGCTTCTTAGCAACTGCCAAAAAATATATTTTTTTAAATTTTTTTTTTCTTTTTGAAAAATGACCGTTAAAAAAAGAAAATTTGAATTTTTGAATGGAGGTACTTTAGTCACTTAAATTGAGACTCTCTATAAATTGATAAATTATCAAATTTTAATGCTCTTCGAAACAACTTTCTTCCTAACTTCCTGCATAAAAAATACCCACTAGATATCACACAAAAATAATAGCAAATTCTAAATTAATACATTTTCATGCTTCCAACTTCCAATCGTAAATGCAGCAAAAATATTTATTGTGTTGTTTTTGGCATGCCGCAATTCTCTTCACAATTTGATACCAAAGCAAAAATATTATGATCACTGGCAATTGATTACACAATGCACACAAAAAACCAAGAGAAAAAAAATAAAATAAAACAAAAAGTACAAAGAGAAGAGATTGATCAATTCAGCAATTGAAATGCAATAGTGGAAATATAAAAAATACTAGATACCTAACAATGGAGATTGTTTGTAATTTATGACACTCACAATTGATTCAATTTTCATCTCTTTTTTTTCTCTCGTTTTATTCGATTTGCCATCGATTTGACCGAAAAATGCGCACATAGTCTGTTTCCATTGTGTATCGTATTTGATAATAAAGTGACTATAGACATTCAAGATGTAAGAATTGAAAATAAACGAAAACATAGAGAGAAAATGAAAAGAAACAGCGTTTGCTAACAATATCTATTGAAGATGATATGTATGAGTCGTTGCTATCTATGCTCATTGTTTGGTCTGCTTTATAAATTGAAATGATACTTTTTGAGCATCCTGTTTAGATGGTATGGGAATGTTGGTGGGTATTTAGACTGGATGTCTTTAATATTATATTCTGTCCTATTTTTCTGTTTATTTCCTAATAGGCAAAGCACAAAATTCATAAAATTTCCGAGCTATTCAAATCCAAAAATATATCCCAAAATGTTTAAATAATGATTTATTTAATTTTAAAATTCCCAAGGCGTGGAAACTATGCAAATATCCCAATTATCCCAAAAATATGCAAAATAATCCCTGAGTCTAGACGCATTAAAACTGAGATATCCCAGCAAATCCTTACTATACTGGACATATACACTAAGAATATGTTGGGATATCTCAGTTTTAATGCGTCCAGACTCAGGGATTATTTTGCATATTTTTGGGAAAATTGGGATATTTGCATAGTTTCCACGCCTTGAAAATTCCAGGACAGGAACCATAGAATACTTAATTAGCATAGGGGACATTCAATAAGTACGTTACGCAAAAAAACGACTTTTTTGGCCCTCTACCCCTTTTGTTACGTTTTTTGTTTGCAAAATTTTTTCTTTTGTTTGACCTGTTAAAAGGTCCTAAACCCCCCATTTCTCCAAAAAAAAATAAACGTACTAACTGAACTGTCCCATACAAAAAATTTAATCAAGCAACTTACATGAAAGATTCTCCTTTTTATTTGAAGATAATTCCATTTGAAACTGCATTTTAAATAGATTTGAACTATCATCCTCTTGTTGATGCTTTAAATGTCAATCTGGTTCTTCAAGACACCTGAAGATGCATAAACTTCAAACTTCAAACAAAATTTCAATTTCTAAAATTTTCTTTTTTAAACTAAATTTCAAAGGCTACTGCAACCATGTTGCCTAAATAAAATCTAAAAAAATCAAAATTTTATCAATATGTAAAAAATCGTTCAATTCTAATGCGTTCTATTCCCTAATCCTGTTCCCATTCTGCATATCAACAATTTATTTTTTTCATACTAATATTTCGTCCATCATGTCATTTTCTATGTTATTCTGTCTCCTAAACAAGCCAGTCAACAACATCCAAACAAACAATCATCTAATATTTTGCCGTTGTAAATATGTTTGTATTCATGTCCATAAATAACGCACACTTCATAAAAGTCTAATGGTCAATAGAAAATACTGTTTTGTCTTTTTTTTGTGTCCGATCAGACAAAATGTCTAACACAATAGTTCCAGTGTGTGAAAGACGATCAGTTCATCAAATAACAATAAATTTTTTTTCTGTTGTTGCTCTTTTATGTTTTTTTGGTATCTTGTGCCATTAATCCTTGTGCAAATGAAGAAGAGGAAGACGATATGACAAGACAAGAAATGCTGTTGGAAGTACTCGAAAGGAAATTATGATGAGCACAAAATGACTTAATGCGATAAATGAGGCATGTCAGAAGAAAAATTTCTTCCTTCCATGAATAATTACAAGAATATTTTTTATGTTATGAAGAACTTAACATTTCCACAATGACAATAAACCGTTTAACTTTTTCTTGTTGTTGTTCTTATTCAGATTTTGAATAAATAAACATTTTATTATTCCTGTCGAAATTGTCATTGTGAACCTCAAAAAAATTGTGATCTCATTTTTTTTCATACCTGAATAAAGTCAAGAGCGAGGAAAAAAAGGGTTCAAGAGGGACCGAAGGTCTTCATTTCTGTCTTTGATGATTTTATGATTTTCCATGAGACATAAAAAAAATTATTTTAATAATGAAAAAAACAATGCGACACATATTGTTTAGTTGATAATTTTTTGAGTGAATTCATTGTGTGAGTTTTTTTAAGTAGACCTTTTGATTTAATTTATGCCAGAATTAGAAGAAAATATATAAATTTTTCTAGAGGGGTTAGAGCGCATTTTTTGGTCTTTTATCAATTTTTAAATTTTTGATTTTTATTTTTTCATGAATTCAAAATTTTTGAGAATTTAATAAAATAAACATTTTAATAAAATGTTCCAAATTAATGTGTCAGGAAATAGGCAAGTTTATCCGAATTTGATCCAAAACACAACAAAAATCTTTGACTTTTTTTTTAAAAATTTTTATGATTTTTTAAAATTTTTAAGATTTTTTAAAATTTTTAAGATTTTTTAAAATTTTTAAGATTTTTTAAAATTTTTAAGATTTTTTAAAATTTTTAAGATTTTTTAAAATTTTTAAGATTTTTTAAAATTTTTAAGATTTTTTAAAATTTTTAAGATTTTTTAAAATTTTTAAGATTTTTTAAAATTTTTAAGATTTTTTAAAATTTTTAAGATTTTTTAAAATTTTTAAGATTTTTTAAAATTTTTAGGATTTTTTAAAGTTTTTAAGATTTTTTAAAATTTTTAAAAATTTTTAAAATTTTTAAGGTTTTTTAAAATTCACTAAATTTGTTAAATATCAATTGATTTTTAAAAATCAATATATTAAAAATCACAAAATTAAGTAACAGACAAACTGCACAAATTTTAATTTCCCCTCTCAACAATCCCTAAAGATGTATCACAAACAGATAATACATGACATCATGCTCATAAGAAAATCATATACCGTGGACAATTTTTTATTTATTGCACATATTATTGCAGTTTGAAAAGGTAAAGGATTGTAATCTGTTTTCATGAGTGGTTCTCTTTTAAACAATTTATATTTTTTTGTTATTGCCGGGGTAAAGAGATCTGGATCACATCATTAATTTTCTTGAAAGCCACTTATGTGTTGCTTTATTTTTTTTTTGTACCTCTTGAAAGGAAAAGAGAGAGAAAAAAATTGAATATGCAAAATAAAGAGTAAAATTATTAATAATGTTCCTTAAAGGTTCAGTTCCTGTTCAATTTTTAACGCAATGACAATAAATCTTTTGACCGCTGTCTAATTTTTTGTTCATGCTTTGAACCATTTTTTTATGTGTGCGTTTGTTCGAGACGAGTGTAAAAAATTGCATAATTTAATAACCCCTTTTGTGTTGCGTTATAAATTCCTTAACATTTTTTTTTATTATCTAGTTGTACATTTACTTATCGCCTTGGCGACATTAAATCTGTTCAGCTGCTGCAAAGCCTGAAAAATAACTTCACAAAAAACTGAAATAATAGAATGACACTATTTAAGTAATGAACTTTACTAGTTGAGTGTTAAACCAATAATGAATAAAATACATTCTTTATTTTAATGAACAATTTGCAAAATGCTTACATTTCAACTTACATTTCAATTTGGAACAGTTTATCATAACAAAATAAATAAAGTAGTACAATTTAATAAATAAAATAAGCATAAAAATTGCTTATTAAAAATTATTACAAAATGCCAAATAACTGAATACCTGTACTCTAACAGTATACTCCCCCCTAAAAAAAAATTTAGCCCAACTCACCTCTTGGTGCCGCTATCGGTGTCCGGACTGCTTGGCATCTGCTGGGTTGCTCCTCCAAAATGATGGTCGTTCTTTCTTCTCTATTTTTATTCTTCCAGATGTATATGACCATAATCACAATGCCAATGCCGATTACAATGCCAATGCCAAAAGTAGTCACCCAGTTTCTTCCTTCTGGTTCCTTAACATTTGACTCATTACTTTTGTTGATTTCTTCTTGGATTTTCTCAAACTCATCATCAATTAACTTATCAGTCGTGCTTATTCTATGCCTTGCTGGTTCTACCGTTGACGTGTTCCAGTTGATTTCAGGGATGTGGAATGCTGAAATATTTGCAGAATCCTGATGGTCCTCTATGAAGTCCATACGATGTCTGGTTGTAACAATGTAGCATTTGTCTCTTATGGTTACAGTACCAGTTGTGCCCTCAATTATCTTTTTTGAGTTAGGTTGGCACATTAACTCTTTTTTGACGTTGCTAACGAAACAATAAACATTCGGTACAATGTTAACCCAAATGTCGTATTCCTCATCTATCTCTTTGTAATGACATAGTGTAGATTCTTCATTCATAGTGATGGCAATTTCACATTTAGATTCCTTTGTTAGCTTTGTTAACATTGCCGTCTCGAATATTTTGTGTGTGACACTAAGCTGCTGTGTTATGAAGAATTTCTCAGCATACATATTCGTCACCGTATTTATCATCACATTTTGAGGCTCGAAATCCCAAATTTTTCCTTTATCATTTGGAGTCGGAATGACCTTGAAAATCTTAAATGTCTCTTCTTGCAACATCGGCCAAATTACCTCATATACAATTTGTTTTCTCTTCATGACTACCTTTGTTGACATCAACTGTCTCCATTGAGACACTGACAAATCAGGTATGTGGATTTGCTGTAGCTTTAATTTCTTTACCATGTCTCGAATTTCTTCATTGGTGACGATAGCCTTTGTGTATTTCTCATACACATATTCCAGTTGCTCATCAATGAGCTCATGCACACTTTGGTATTGTAACGCTTGTTTCAATTCCGCATCACGATTATCCCATGTTGCCTCATATTCGTTAATAGCTGCTGTTAACACTGTCAACTGTTTGTTAACTTTTTCTTCTATAGTTTTTGAATGCTTGTTGGTCAACTCTTGCGCCTTAGTCAGGTGTTGAATGGCTTCATAGCTTGGTTTATTCTGGTGATAACCAAATAAGAATCTCCATAAATGTGTAATTATGCCATCAGATTCTATACTTCTTTTGCTTCTTGAATGTGCTTGCGGAACTTGAACTTGACCTTGAACTTGAATGAATTCTCCAATCAATCGTTTTACATTGGCATGTGACGCTTTTAGCATTTCGTAGTTTGCTGAGCATATTGAATGTGAAAATGCAGTTGCACGCTTGCATTGTGCCTCATAGTTGGTCATTATTCTGTTAATTGTTTCCAAGTCTTGTTCAGGATACATCTCCGTGTTGATTTCCCACTTTAAGTCTCCCGTTTTCCTCCAAGCAGTGCCAATATCGAACACCATAGCTCCACCAAGCGTCTGTTTTGGAACTAAAACATTAGCAAAAATGAGAGGAATGAAACCAATTAGTACAATTAAGCCAAATAAACTAACATTCTTTGTCTGAATTTTACTAGACATTTTACTTGCTAATCTACCGCTACTTGCTTCCATAATAGTAGCCTTGTTCGGTTCTGTGGACTGTATATTATTCGGATTTATGGGCTGTATATCATCAACCATGAGAGGCAGAGTTACAATTTCTTTGATTGCCCTCTCATGTTGGTGACCTGAAGCTGTTTTTACTGTTACAACCCTAACCACTTCATCTTTGCCTGGATGTATCTCAGTAATAACAGCCTTAGGCCAACAGCCAACGCTGCTGTTTTTATCTTTTAACAGCACGACCTCACCTACTTGAGGATTTTCTACCTTAGTAACCCACTTACGTCTGGATTTTAACTCATTGAAATGATTTTCTTGCAAAACTTTCCAGCACATTTCAACCAAATTATCCCTTATGACAGTTCTTCTTGTGAGTTCCAACCCTTTACCATTAACCGTCGGTATCGGACCTGATGGCAATGCCACCAATGGTCTAAAAGCCCAGAAATGTGCCGGGGTTACAACAAACGGACTTGAATTGTCATCGGCTTTCATTACTGCGATCGGTTTGCTATTCATTACTGCTTCAATTCTTTTCAAAATAGAATGAAGCTCAGCTGCATTTAGAGCAGTTGTTCTAATGATTTTTGTTAAATGTGTCTTAATAACTTTCACAGCAGCCTCTGACAATCCATTGAACCACGGACTGTAACATGGAGAACGACTAAACTTTAATACATCACCTTTACCTCTCAAGAACACCACTTGCTGGTCTTTATACTTATCCTCCACGTAGTCTATTGCCTCCTGCATGGATTCCATCTCATAGTCACGTTTCAAATACTTATTCATTACCTTAGCGACGTCAGCATTGGCTTTTTTTGACTTACACGCTTTCCTCAGTTGCTTTGTGAGCTCTGTAGATGTCAGACTAACACATATGTCACCACCTTTTGTGAAATTTGTGCCGTTGTCCGATAACACTGATCTTGGGAGTCCTCGCGTCGCCACAAAGTTTCTGAAGCACATCAGAAAATCCTCAGCAGACATGCTTGCCGCTACCTCAATATGTACACCACGAGTAGCTCTGCACACAAACACAATTCCCCATGCTTTACCACCTGATCTTAGCTCACCATCCGCATTTTGACGGGTTCTTTTGCCTGGCTGATGCTTAATTTGTAATGGACCAAACGCATCACACGTAACATGATAAAATGGGGGTGATGGCGTTACGTTTTCCATCGGGATCTCGCCCATAAGTTGATGTTGAACTTGCTTCTTGTACATTCTACATTTCACGCATCTGTGTAACACACTTTTGACTGCTCTTGAACCATTTGGTAAATAAAACTCTTGATTCAGAACTGCTAAAACTTTTTGGGTTCCTCCATGCATTATTTCACGATGGAAATGTCGAATCAACTTAATGGTCAAAGTGCAAGTCTTGTCAAACTCCTCATCCTTCATTTTTGGATCGACTACAAGTTTTGGTAAGACTATTGGACATTTTTGAGACCAATCAAGAGACTTAACATTTTGCAACCTAGAACGAATCCGAAGCACACCATTATCGTCAATAAAAGGACACTTACCTGTCAGAGGACCTGTTTTAACAACCTTTCCATTTACAAGTCTCTCAATCTCAGCGCTGTACGCCCGTTGTTGGTAAGCTTTGATAAGAGTCCACTTAGCCTCCTCCGTTTCTTGTACTGACAATGACATGTGACGTGGTTTTGGATCTTTGAAATTCAACACGCTTCGGTTCAACCATCCAACTCTTGACAATGTTGCCTTCCAATCCGACATTTTATCAGCTAATTTGATGATCACGTCGAAAGGCTCGTCCTGGCTGACTTTAGCTACCGCTATTTTCTTTGTACTTGACCTCTTCTCCACAATTGTCTCGTACCGACGCTCCTCAAGCTTGCTCAAAGCCCCTTTTCTCTGAGAAACGCTGGACCGTGCCACCACTGTGGATTACTTACTATATCATCCGCTTTACTTTTTCGGCTAGCCAAGTCAGCTGGATTTAATTTTGTTTCGATGTAATAAAACTTTCCTCCTGGACATACCCTATGTATGTTGCTGAGTCTGTTCCTCACAAAAGTAGTTCTCTCATCAGGATTTCCTTGAAGCCAAGCAAGCGTAATTTCGGAATCTGAAAAGAAATAAATTTTTACATCCTGATCACAATTACCTCTTTTCAATGCCTTTTGGATTGCACTTTTTACGTCCATGGCTAGCTCCACCGCTCCTTCCATTGCCTTAAGCTCTAATTTTGGAATAGTCCAGGCTAGACTACTTGGTTTTACATTTGACTTCGCCATTAACAAGTTTACATGCACGTCCTTCTCACCTTCTGAGTGAGAATAAATAGCGGCTCCTGTGCCATCAAATGAAGCATCAGCAAATACCAGAATTGACAGCTTGTTGGACGGTACATGCTGAATCCACCTTTTAGTTCTGAGCTCATTGACAATACTTAAATCCTCACTCCATTCACACCATACCTTTCTAAGTTCTTCAGACAGTGGAATGTCCAATCGTTTGTCTCTCTTTTTTAACGGTGTATTACTAAGCAACTCATTGTAAATTTGCTTGATCAACAACCTTCCCGTTAAGAATAATGGACTCAATAAACCAATCGCATCGTAAACCGTAGCTATCTGTGACAATGCAAACCTTAACGACATCGGCTCCCCTTCCTCAAGTTGCCTAAATTTATTCATTTTAACAGCTAATTCATCTGATTCTATTAGCCATGAGAGTCCCAGTATTCCTGCTTTTCCTGATCCTTCTTCATCACGTATCTCCTTCTCTATCGCTGCCAATTTGTCCTCTTCTGGAATCATGCTTATCGATTCTAATTTGTTTGATGCCCACTTCCTGAACTTCAATTGAGCAGACTCAGCAATCCCTTGCAACTGCCTTGTGGCTTCACTCATAAGCTCACAATCAGGTAAGCTGTATAAAGCATCATCTACATACATGGCGTCTCTAATTATATCTGCTGCCAACGGAAACTTCTCATTTTCTAAGCTCGCTAACTCATGCATAGCTCTAATTGCCAGAAATGGACTTGATTTGTTCCCAAAAATCACTGTTGGCATTTCCACATCCACTAACTTTCCATCTGCAGTTGGCATAAAAGTACGCTGATAAGGGATTTGAGACTCGACCATGTTGATTGACAAATACATTTTTGACAAGTCTGCTGTGCTCATCCATTCAAATATTCTACTGCCAATCAATACGAGCTGCAATGAATTCTGGAGCTTCTTTCCTTTCAGCTGAATGTCATTTAAGCTTCTTCCGTTACTTGTCTTCTGGGATGAGTCGAAAACTATCCTTAAAGGATGCGTAAGAGAATCATTATTAATTACAGGTAAATGAGAAACATAATACTTTGCTGGCACTGACTTATCTGCCAACCTTATATATCCCTTATTCATAAGATCTTCGAACTCCTGGACATACTTAGCTCTCATTTTTGGTTCTAATTGCCTCAAGACTCTGTGAGTTCTGAAAATACACACTTTTTTACTCTCACCCAGTCCAGAGTCTTGAATTATTGGCATTCCAACGACCATTTTGCCATTTTCCAATCGACTGAAATATTGTTTGAACATCTGCTCAGCCAATTCCTCATCACTAGCAACTTCTGATTCTTCCTGATCAAAAAACCTTCCAATCGCTGCAAACTCCTTATCTTCAAGGGATACCATTTTAGTCGATAGACTCGAAATTTTTGTTTGATCCCCTAGACACCCTAGCGCCATGTAACCCAACTTTGTGTTTTCCAAAATTAAATCTTCAGATACTCGAATAAACCCTTGTTTTCTTATTCTAGCCACGAACTTTACAGGCATAATTATATCTATTTTTCCACCTACTACTTTACTAGAAACATCAGCTAATGGAACCTTGACTACTCGTCTTAGACTTTCTGGAATAGCCTTGACCCCTCCCAACGATTTTCTTAAATAAGCTGTCACGTTGAGTGAGAAGTTTTCATGTAACGAGTGGATCAAAACTTGAGTCTGATGACGGACGGGTGAAGTTTCCAAACCTTGATAATCATAAGTCTTTACAAAAGTTGGCTTTAAGCTTAAGCCCAATCTTTTGGCAAATTCATAAGTTATCAAAGGCTGATCCGCTCCAGTATCAAAAAGTACCCTAGCTTCCAATGACCTTGAACCATCCTCTGACTTGCATTGGACGATCGCAGTTGGCAATATGGCAACTTCATTCGAAGCTTCTACCTTTTTTGACTCTAAACTAAATTCTGGCGCATTAATTGCCTCTTCTGCCCAACTGAACGATTCTGGATAAAACTGGACCTGGTTCATCTCTACTTGTACCTTGCCTTGTGAAGATGAACTGGTCGCAGCCTCCTCAACTTGAGCCTTTTTATTTGAGGATGACTCGTTCTTCCTATCCTTGACGTGTAACAAAATATGATGCTTCGCACCACATTCCTTACATTTTTTGCAATCTGACTTTAAAGAGCACCCACAATCCTTGTAATTCCTATACAGACACACAAAGCATTGCCCTTTCTTCTTAATTGCCAATTGACGCTGTTGGGGTGTCATGTCCAAAAACTTTTGGCACTTAACTGTTTTGTGACCATCCAAACAAATGGTGCACACGATTGATTTTTTTCCACGAAAATCTATCTTCTTAATATTAGCTGCTTTAGATAGGTCTTTTCCCTTATTTGAATGCAACAAAACCTGCTCCTTTGTGCCTCGGACATTTAGGAACATGATCTTCACATATTCCAAAACTTCCTCGAAGTTTGGAACTTTATCAGGAGTTATTCTTAGATGCAAGACAATCTTATTTCTGCTGCCTTCGTCCAGCAAATTAAACAATAACGCATTCTTAATGACATTAATTTGGAACCTAAGCTTTTCAAGTTCGTCATCCTGATGATCTTCGCTCATCAGTTCATACGAGAATGACTCGAAATTCTTCCATTCGAAAGAGAAACGGTTATAAATTTCCTGCAAATAATCACTTCCTTTTGTGATTTTAATGTTAGGATTGACAAGCCCTAAGAAATGATTGAATAACGTTTGACGAGCTGTGAAAAATTGCTCATCCAAAGCTTTCAGCATTTGATCATAATTAGATCCAACACTGCTGTCAAAACATCTAACAATTGACCGAGCATTCGCATTTTTCTCAATTGCTCTTAAAAGAAAATCAATCTTTATTTCCAACGGAATATTTGGAGAACGTTTTTCCCATATCTTTACCCTCTTTCTCCACACTCTATATTCCGAATCATTCTGTGGAAACTCAGGAAAATTATTGTCAGCATCTACATGTTGCAAATATCTCAACAACAATTCCTCACGATTGTTGCTCGATTTCCCTATCCCTACAGCTTTTTTCAAGTCATTCAACTCCTTTTTGAGTTCCTGAATACTCTTATTATCAGTACTTTCATCATCCAGACTTTGCGATCCAAAATCCTCGCTAAAATCATGCGATGATGACGACACATTATGAAAATCCTGCATATCTGGGAATAACTGAAAAATTCTCTTTCTTGACACATCAATCATTGACCGCATTACTTCAAAGCGAGTCTCCTTGAAGTAACTCATTGAATTAAACTTTTGGTCCCGATTCATTTTTTCTAATTCCTCATTCCCTTCTTTAATTTTTGACCACGAATCCTTCAGTTTTTCTAATATCTCCTCTGCTTCCACCCTAGTACTTTTGGAAAAATTTTGAACTCTCATGAAAAAGCTTGAAATTAACACTTGAAAGCCCATCATTTTGTCCCTTAGTTCCGCGTAACGATTATACAACTCTTGTTCCATTTCTTCGTCCTTTTGATCCCCCATTCCACAATTATTCCTTGTTGAAACTGGAATTTTCTTTCTTTACAATAAAAAATAAAAAAAAATTCTAACTCAAATGTGAAAGAAGAAGAAAAAAAAAAAAAAAAAAAAAATAAAATAAACAACTTTCTGATCGTCTCCACACTAGGGTTTAATCTCCTATTTTGAAATTAACGTTACACAGAATTTTCCCTTTTTTACAATGAAATTAAACTCTCACACACAATTTAACTCAAAAAGCAAATAAGCAATTAAACGTCCTCAAACTAGAATTAATTCTTCTGTTTAAAAAATTGACGATGCGTTACACGAAATTTTCTTTTTTTTTAAAATGAAATTAAATTCTCACACACAAATTTAACTCAAAAAGTGTAAATAAACAATTGAACGCCCTCAAACTAAAGTGAATCTTCTTCTTTTTAAATTAATTCACAACTACACGAAATTGAAATCTAACACAAATTCAATTTTTAAAGTGAATTCTCTTCTTTTTAAATTAATTCACAACTGCACTAACTTGAAATCTTACAAAAATTCAATTTTAAAGTGAATCCTCTTCTTTTTAAATTAATTCACAACTACACGAAATTGAAATCTTACACAAATTCAATTTTAAAGTGAATCCTCTTCTTTTCAAATTAATTCACAACTGCTTACCTGTTCTGGCCAGAACTTTACTTTTTTTTTTTATGTTGGTTCGATCTTTAAAATCGGCTCCGATGGACCAATGTTCAGCTGCTGCAAAGCCTGAAAAATAACTTCACAAAAAACTGAAATAATAGAATGACACTATTTAAGTAATGAACTTTACTAGTTGAGTGTTAAACCAATAATGAATAAAATACATTCTTTATTTTAATGAACAATTTGCAAAATGCTTACATTTCAACTTACATTTCAATTTGGAACAGTTTATCATAACAAAATAAATAAAGTAGTACAATTTAATAAATAAAATAAGCATAAAAATTGCTTATTAAAAATTATTACAAAATGCCAAATAACTGAATACCTGTACTCTAACAAAATCTTAAAGCAGATTGTCTCTTTTATTATTTTATTATTTTTTTAATATTTCTTTTTTTTTGTGACCAATAGAGTCATAAAGTCGACTAAATACTCTCACTGACTCAGCACGATGCTTTGCTCTTCTTTCAGTTTTAAAGAAGATTTAAATGTAAATTATTGGAATTGTTTAAATTTATGGAACTGGAGGATACAAAGAAGATGTGTTATAGATTTGTTTGGTAAGGCTGAATTTGCTGCCTTTTGGTGGCTGATTTGTTTATGATTTAAAGTCAAAGGTTATGATTTTAAAACTTTATTTGGATTGATTTGTAGTCCTTTAATTTGAATGCTCTTATAGGGTCGTTTTCTTAGTACCAACTTAGTACGTCTAGGATTTTGTAACAGGTCATTCAAAAAAAAACATCCAAAACAAAACGTAACAGGGGTAGAGGGGGGTCCAAAAAGTCGTTTTTTACGTAACGTGTTAAGTGAATGGCCCCTTTCCCAAATCTTAGATCTCATTATCCCCTAGTCCATCCTCATATGCATCCTCCACTCCTACTTCCGTTCTAAAATTCTACTGCTACTGTAAATTCAATCAACTCTAATAACCAATAACTACACCCCTTCTCATTAAATGCGCTTAATTATTCCTAATCCACTTACAACTTTAGCTCAAAATCATCAATTTTATAATGACATGAAAAAATAACTAAATACAATAAATGAGGAGCATTTAAGCATGATTTGTTGAACTGTTATAGTAATGTCATTTGGTTATTAGCGAAAGGAATTTATTAGTATTGCCATAAGCGATTAGCATAAGAAGAAAATTATTGGTATTTTTGCTTTTATTTTATTATATAGTATTTGTGACCAACGGCTACAAACGCGTATTAACAGCATCATTATTGAGAAATTCAATTATGTACAAAGCTAAATGGCTTTTAAGAAGAAAAGGTAGCTATTATGATTTTTGTGGACCAAAAATTTAAAGCCTTTTCTGTAGATTGACTGACAAAATGATCAGGATTTGTATGAATTTTGAAGGATAAATATGATCAATCAGTGACAACAGAAACTACCAAAAGAATGTAAAACATTCAGCAACTGAATAAAACAACAGAAATCAACCATTTATTAATATTCATAATTAATAAAAATTTCAAACTTTTGCGTTGGACTCAAACCCGACCACCTGCAAAATTTCCATTCCAAAGACAAAAAGTCGCCAAAACTGTTAATTCCAACGAATATTAAACAACCCAATAAACTCCATAAATCATCTCCCGATATCCTAATTAGTTGTGACAAGTTTGGTAATCTTAATCCAATTCTCTCGGATTTTAACATTTTTATTAGACCATCATCTAACGGCGAATGGTAGAACAAGGTAATTTGTATAATTTTCATATTCACATCTGCAATATAAAAAAAATTCTTAATTATTCTAAAATATCTTCATTCAAGATATATACAAAACATCTTCATTAATGTGACATGAATTTCCTTAATTGTTCATCTCATCTCCTCTTGCAGCAATTATTGTTTATCATCATTTGCCTTTTTTGGAATGGAAGCTTAACATTTTTTTTATTTTTATTCATTCGAAAAGAAAGAAATGTTAGCCACAGAGATTTTTTTTTTTGAGAAATGAGAGTTAAAAAAAGGCATTTTTAGAAGTGAGAAGTAAATTAAGAAATTTATGAGCTCAGCTCCAATTTCTACAAGTTCACCTAAATAATCTAAATTAGCTCTTAAAATCTCAATTATCATTTATTTGAGTTCCACAGATTTTCTATGAAATCACCATCAAATTTCTATTCATTCTTTCTCTTCTGTCTGTAAATTACTGTAAAGAATTGCAACAATAAAAAGTCTTAAGCAACTACAACTACTGAATTTTTTTTCATATTTTTATATTTTTAGCGCATTTTTGAAAACTTGTTTTCAAAAAGGAAGCTCAATCATGCACTTTGATCGGTCGTTCGGGTCCCAATTATCTCTTGATCTAGACTTCGTAGCAAGCTCGGAATTGTTTTAATAGCTTCATTGAATGTTTTTATTCCCGCCGTTTATATTGAAAAGTCAAAAAACACTCATTAAATAGCTTAATTCATCGATTTTATATTTCAAAAAAATATGTAAACAATGCAGGGCAAAGCTATGCTGATGATAAGTTTGAATTTTTTCTAACCGTTAAAAAATTTGAAATTTTTTTGACCGTTATTTCGGATTAATTTTTTTTCTTTTATACACCTTAATTAATTAACATTTAATTTTTTCATACAAAACAAATATAAGTGCGTTTAGAAATTTGAAAAATAATGGATGTGTTCAGAAATTTAAATTTTTCGCTGATGGAAAATTTTGAATTTCAAAAAACCGGTAAATCGTAAAGCTATTATTTGCATTGAACATTATAAAAATCAATTTTAAAGGAATTTTGATCTTTAGATTTAAACTTATTATTGAAATGCATTATGATTAAAGAAACAGCAATAGAGTTTTAAAACTCGACATTCTTTTCTATTTAATCAATTGCTAATCGCTGCGTCAAAAATGCGCTGAAGTCCCTCGATATAAACGAGGACTTTTGTAATTTTTTTATTATTTTTCTTTCTCCATTCAAATACTTTTTGTTGTTAATGTTTTCAACAATTTATTATCATTTCGCTCTCTTTTTGTGTTTTTTTTTTTCTACTGTGTGTGCTTCACATTCAAGTGGCAATGCGTAATTCATCTCTTTTGAAGGAAACCAAAAAATGTATAATGAAATATAATAAAAAACGAGAGAGTACCAGTTCATAAAGATTAAGTAAGGAGGTAGTTTTGAGTTCTAGGTAAAGGCGAAGATTTTTAAAAAATTCAGCTATAATATGTCAACTTATTCTCATCATTTTGATTTTTTTTAAAAAAAACTCCTACCTTGAAACATTTGCAAAAGGTTGTGTACTTAAAATTATAATATCATCATTATAGGCCGTTAACTTATGACATCCAAAAAAACATGGAGTTTTGACCCCCTTTCCTCCTCCCCTCTGTCACAAAATCTTCATTAGAATAAATCCTATTGTTTAAAATTGTCACACAGACTTAGACCCTCCCCCCCCCTAAAAATCAGACATCATAAGTGAACGACTTAGAGTGTGTTTAAAAAAAATGCATACCTAATTAAAAAAGAAAGTCACGAAAAATTTGGCATAGCATAATCAATTTATTTGTTTAAAATGAGATTCGAACTCTAGAATTACGAATATTTCTCGTGAATTGTTTCCAGTTAACCAATAATACTTTCTTATACTTATTAAATAATTAGCAAAACATTATTAAAAGCTACAATTCTTTTGAATCTTAATCTAAATTTAGTTATAGTAAGTTCAAATCAAAAGACAGTCAGCCAAAATAAAACCTCCGACAAAAATCATTTCAATTACCACAAAAAAAAAAAAACAGAGATCAAAAGATAGTTAAATAATGAAATGATTTGAAGTATCTCAGCAACAAACAACAATAACATGCTACAAATCCATCTCTCACTTTGCGGATACTTATGAATATAAATAACTAAAATGTTGTAGAAGCGAAAAGGAAAAATAAAATAAAAACAGTAAAAAAATAAAAATAAAAAGTTTCGAGCTCCTCGAATGTATTTTAAATAATAATTTTCTGTGGTTTTCTTTTCATCTTCTATGATATTATTGTTACTCTTTTGCTGCTGCTGTTGATGCTATAAAGTATAGCAAGGCATCAACAACATTTGGAGGCATTACAATAACCATAATAACATTTAAACAGAAGCTTATTGCCTTTCGAGTATGAAATAGTTTTAATATTATCCATAAATTATGATTTTTTATGTCTTATCTGTTGGAAATAGATCAGACATTGATGATGTAATCAATCATGTAAATTGCGTTTAATGAAATATTGATTTTTCACCTCAACTGCCGATCATTGCTGCTACTACCTAAATTCAAGGAGTTGAAACTTTGTCAGTGAAAAATTACTTCAATTTCTGACCGAAAATTTTTGCAAAATTTGATTTTCCATGGCAATAAATCACGTCCATTTAAAAATCATTCATCGATTCAAACCGCTATGATTTGAAGTTATTGCCTATTTAACACCAAATTGGTAAGGCAAATTGGAGTTTTTTTTAACGAATTTTGTGGGAATTGACTGAATCGATTTTTAATGAAGACATAAATATTTGTGTCGAAAGATTTTTGTTTTCTGCGAAATTTTTTTTAGTGCAGGTGCCATAAAAGTTTAGGATGATCGATATGTAGTAAGTATCTTTTCACATCTTTATGAACTTTAATTTAATTTTTGAGGATCAAAGACATTTTTCTAAAAATTATTCCTTATAATTACCAAGGGGTCGTTCAATTATGGCGTCCATCAAAAACATATAATTTCAAACCAACCTTCCCCTTTGTCACAAAATCTTCATTCAAAAAAATCATTCTAAAAAATCCTAAAAATACTGAAACTGTCATACAGCCTCAGACATCCCTTTCCCCTAAAAATCGGATATAATAAGTGAATGAACCCTATGAGACCAAAAGGAATATGCAATAAAAATCAGTTTTTCAACCTTAAAATTCAACTCAAACTGCAATCCCACCTTAATCCAAGACTTATCCGCATTGTCACATCATTTTCGAAGTCATTTAGTGTCTAAAATATGTGTGTCATAAAAATTCTATCTACAAGCCTTAATCCAATTTTATGAACTATTTAAAACTATAAAAATCACTACCAACCCTTGAATAATGTAAATTGTAAAATAAATTGTTTGAAAAATATTTTGCGCTACATTTTTAGCTTTGAATTTGAATAGACCTTTGGGGGCCTCGGGTGAGTCGGGGGACCGGAGAAGATTTACTTTTTTTTGCTTAATTTTGTGGTACAACATGGGAGCTGTAAGAGGGATGTCACTTGACAGTTACCTGGAGCCACCTGTGGATCATGTGGGCTGACAGACCCAGGAAGTGCCCAGAAAAGCGAAAGTTTTCACCTTTGACCTCATTTTTGAAGCACTAAGTGGCTTTTTTGGCAATGACGAGTAGAGTGTTTTTTGTAGATCTGCTCAGGAGCTATAGGAGTCAGGAGTTTTTGGAGGTTTTAAGATCGACATGTGGGCACAGGAGGCGGGAATGTTGAAGGAATGCCGATTTTTTGGACTTTTTCGCATTTTTGACCATCAAAGTAATTTTTTTTTCAGACTTTTGGTATTTTTAAATGAGAATTGGAGGATGTACTGAGTGAATGGAAGGAAGTTTGTGAAATTTCATCCACATAGTGAGGCACACGAATTTTTTGAGGGTTTTTGGTGCCAAAAGCACGTTTTGGGCCCGTATGGGGACCTGTATTGACGAAAGGGAGTTTTGTTTGCATTTTTGAACTCCCCAGGTCTAGAGCTGTAGACCACCAAAGTGTCATGAGTTGTTTCCGAAAAGGTCATTTTTAGACCACTGTGTGATTTTTTTTCTCTCATGTAATTTTTAAAAAATTTTATTGACGTGATTTAACCAATTCTTTTCAAATTTATTGTTACGGTTTTTCACCTTCTGATATTTGAATTTCTTTTTTTTCATTTTTAAATGTTAATTGTACGTTAGATCCAAATTTATGTTTAAACCCAAAAGAGAATCTTTAAGGAAACTAATGTTTCATTGATCTCTTTTTGTGATTTAATTTCTTTTTTTTACGTGATTTAATTTTTAAACAATTATTTTTGTAATTTATGTTTTCAAAGGTTTTTATGCCAAGTTAAGCAGGAACTATTTTTAATAGTTTAACTTAACCTGGCTTTTCCCCTTTGCACGGAAAAAATAAATATAATGGTAATAAAAAAAAAAAAAAAAAAAAAAAAAAAATTCAATAAATTATAGATTTTATTACATCAATACAATAGCACAAAATTGTTCATTTTTTCATTTTTTTTCTACTTCGTTTTATCTTCGATTGAAATGTTGAACAATAACAGCAATTACGCATATATGAGACGTGTATTACAGTGGAATCGGATCTAAATTGCCTTTAATCCCTAACACAAATTCATTAGTCATTGTCATGATGAGACACTTCAAAAAATATCTGACTTCATTTAAATAATATTTCCTCTGTCATCTCCAATACGAGAGCTTTACAAAAGTTGCACATTATGGATATTAAGTCGTAAAAAAGATCAACAAAGAATCGTGTCATTTTCAAGCGAAAATTCTTTGAATAATCACGTCTCTCATCATCTCATCCATTTCAACCTGCTCTGAAAAAAAAATTGAACGTCAAGCGGCAGCAAAAGCAAAAAAAGCGATTGTTGTTGATGAAAACGTGAAAATTACTTTGTGTGTCTTTAGCCATTGATGTTATGACAAATAACGCACATCGTAAGCTATAACCATTTAAAGTGCACCGTACTATCTATCTGCACTTATAATATTTAGCGCTTTGTGACTGTAAATGAAAATAAAACATAAGATGAGAGACGAGGAAAAAAAGGTGAGAAAATGGAATGAGTTGGATTGATTGAGAAGTTGGGATTTTGGTGTGATAGGAGACGCATTGCTTTATTTTGATAGATTTTCTTATTTCAGACATTAAAGGGCCTTGTCTTTGGGTTTATTTGAAAGCATTCAAACCCACTTCAGATATTAATAATTTTAAACCTTTTTTGCAGCTAAAAATTCAAATTTTGCAAAATTAGGATTCGAACTTGCATATTTTTTAAAAATTTTCAAAGAACCCAAAATTTTAACGTTTTATGAACTAACTTTAATAACTCAAACTCCTAGCATCATAAAAATCATCCTAAACCCAATCTGCATACATCCATCACCACATCCACGACACGATTTACGTTCCAAAACGATGAGATGAAAAGAAAGCAATAAAAACTGTTAAAATGCATTTATGTAAAGTGACAAAATGATAGAAAAGGCAAAAAGAGTCATATCCATATTCGCAACGCCGTCTTTCTCACTTCAGTGATTAGCCATGAATATGCAAGTGCAAATATTTCCTCATGTGTACCATTAACTTAATATGCGAAATGCATTCATACATTTTTTTGTCGCAAGTTTTTTTTCTTTTCTTCTTTCAACTTTCAACCTTTTTTCTCGCTTTTCTTTTATTGACTGATGATTTATGAAATGGCTTTGAAAATGTGCTTATGTAATGGGATTTTTCATCACTTTAGTTTGAGATTTAATGGATTGTGCTGCTTGGTTTTAATTAAAAGGAGTGAAAAGATGTAAAGAAGGCATGGGATAAGCTTTATGAAGTTAAAAGATAAGGAGGTGTTGTACAAATGTTTATAGTAGATTAGTTTGGAACTGGTGAGGCTTAACAATGATAAGATTTACTGTATGATGGGTGGAAGGGATGGTATTTTGAAGGAGTTGTGTTGAGGTGATTAAGGTTTTGTTTTTTAATAATTTAATGATTTTTTTGAAGCATGACTTTAAGAAAGTATAAAAATGATTTAATTTATTATTTTTTGAGTAATCATATTTCATAGAACTTAACTAAAATTAAACTTTATCTCAAACAATAAAAAAGTTCACACAAGTGAATCTGCCTATAAACTCTCTGTACCAACAACAAACTCAACGTGATATGATCAGCATGAAATTGTCAAACAAAATTGCACAAGCTATTCAAAGTTTCCCTCATTTAACAGCAAAACAAATTTCAAAGTCCAGTAGCCGCAATGACCTTTTCTCTCCACTCGATTCTCCCCGAACATATATACATATTGCAATTAATGAATTATAGTAAAAAAATCCAAGCATAATATTTTTCTTAATATCTCTTTCTCATGGTTGAAAAAAATAGACATTTGCATTTATTCAAATAATAAACATTTCGTAAATCTTTACTTAACAAACTCACAGTAAATAAAAAAAAAATATAATAAAAATAATATGTATAAGAAATGAGCAAAGACAAACGGCAATGATAATACTTCTTCTCATCTTCTTTTAACCTTCTTTATTTATGCTCTTATAGACTGTGCAGTCGTCGTTTCTATTTTATTTATTTTTTTTTTTTTGCAATATTGTTTTTGAAGGAGATTGCATTTGACCCACTTCGAATGGGAGTAAGTGAGACAGAGAAAAAAGAGAAGATTTAGCCATTTAAAAAATATAAAAAAAAAGTTTACATATTCTGCCTCATCTTTACTTCAATCCATACATTACAATTTTGCGATTACCAACTCTTCACATCGCGTCGTGTTCATGGGAACTAGTGGAGAGGAAAAAGAAAAGAAGGAAAAAAATTGAAATTATTGTGTAGAAAATGAAGTTTGTGGACATTTGTCATAGGAATGTTACGTGAGCGCATTTTTGTTGTGGAATCTTCTTGTGTCAATTGTAGATGCATAAATGGAGTTGATGGATTGATCGTTTGTGGGTATTGTTAGTATGGCAATTGGATGGATTATAAAATTAAAAATGTGAAATTTTGAGTCAATTTATTGAAAAAAAAATCTACCATGGACGGAGCAAGAAATTTTTGGAGGGGAATGGGGGGAGGGGTTGAAATATTTTTGCAGAAGAACAAAATTTTATTGGGAAGTTGGGATAATTTCAAAACATTGTTATCAAATTGAAGAAGTATTACAGCAACAATAGAGGAAGCCCAAGACCCCCTCCCCCCCCCCTCTTAACATCATCCTTCGACTCCTAATTTTACAATGACAGGATATCAAATAAAAGTTCAAGAAAAATTTTTAAATACACTTAGAGGCCATTCACTTAGTAGCTTAGTACATTATGCAAAGACTTCTTAACCCCCCCCCCCCCTTCCTCCCTCTCCGTTACAAAATCATAAACCATCCCTCCTCCCTAAAAAGTAAAATTACTAAGTAAACGACTCTTTAGTAAATTATGCAGTGTACTTTGTACAAAAAAATTTCAAATCTACCAACTATTAAACCAAACATTCTACTCCCCAAACTGACATCACTTACTACCTAATTTCCTGCTAACTAGGAAAACACAAGCTTAAAAATAAGAAATTCAAATGGCTATAACTGGCCTTTAAAGAGGAGCGTGGCATAATGTTGAAAGTTCACATCACATCGCGATTTAAGACTTGCAATATAACGCAAGCATGTACGTAAACTCTCTTATAGCCTAATTGAACTGATATTAGACTTAATTTTAGTTGTTAATGCATTTATTAGTCGTATAACTGCATGTCTACATACAATTTTCATTTTAATTTTTCTTAACTAAATTGGTATCATTGGTAATGTGTGCATGCATTAACAGCCGCTTATTAAATTTTTCTTTAAAAGATTTTTCTTGTTACCTCCTCGTCGATGAGCGATGATGTACGACGAATGGGGTAATTAAAGGCCTAACACTACAATTTTGATGCTAATTGCTCATACAAAGTCAATTGATGATCAATTAAGAAACCATTTAGACGGTTAATTAAATGTAATTTAAAAAGTTGTTAATTTACGTATGCGACTATAAATAATGTGATTGCATTGAATGACTGAAACAAAAAATATTTCCCATTGTCATAAAAAATTGTAGCAATTGATAAAGTTCCCAGGCCGTTTCTTGAAGTTCTAACTACACAAAATCGAATATTAGGTTTTGACTTATTTAAATAAATTAGCATTTATCGCGCTTCTTTATTGTACGCTTCATTAACTGAACTAGAAGATATAGTATGCATAAACGAGAATGGATTGAAATTTAGTTTGAAGACTATGAAGTAGGAGGTGTCTAGTTTGCCTAATAAGAGCGCATTTCTTTTTAAATTAATTGTTGATTATTTGAAAATTTATAGTAGTTCTGAACTTTGAAAATTTTCAAAATTTAACTCTAGCTTTAAGTTTTTTCAAAATTTAATTTAATTTTTATTCATTTATTTTTTTTTTTATTGCAGAAGGTTCTTGATTTAAATTTATTCAAATCGAAACGTATGAACAATGACAGTTAAAAATTAAAATTTGAATTTTTATATGGGAAATTTTATATTATTTAAATCGAAGACCCTCCGAAAAAAGTTTTAAATGTCTTCAAAATATAATGATTCAAACAAACTACCCAAAATGCTGACTAAACTCAATTTCATACCTCGAAGAACAGCTCCACATAAACAGATTTCAAATATCCAAAATAAAACACAACAACACGGCAATCGGCAATAGAATAAAACACAAAAGATGAACAGGAAAAATTGGTTCAATTTATTTAGATTTGTCGCTTTTACGCTGCTGATGAAAAAAAGCGCGCGACTTCTAATCTATAGCATTTAATGATAATAAATTCTCTCTCAGTCGAACATTCTATTTTTTTTTTGTTTGGTATATGTGGTAAAGGCAACTTATGGGTGCTGTAAATGAAATCTTTTCTTTCATGCTATCTGAAATTTTTTTACGACTTTTCCTCTTTATGATTTTTGAGTGTCTTTTACGTTTCCCTAAATGAGATGCTCATAATCATTTCGTTCGGCTTTTATGACCAACGCTCTTTTTTGATCCGTAAACTATGGAGATGTTGGGATTGTTTTGTCAGAATTTTGGGACATTAGTGGAACTAAATGTAAGTGACAAGTTCTCTAACATCTAATTGAAAAATTTGGTTTATTTTTAGTCAGGAATAAGTTTTTTGTACTTTTGTAACTGAAGAATAAGTAAAAAAAAATCTGAGACTGTATGTAGATGTTTCAGGACTGGGTTTCAAGGATATACCGTAAAATCCATACTAAAAACTCCAAAAAAAAAATAATTTGTCACAAAAAATCCACACAAGGGTTCAACAAGCTTTCAATTTTTATAATATTGTCTTGTAAATGACCTTAAAAATGGTTCATTTTCTAAATGGACGCAAAAGGTAGTAAAAGATCGTAAATACAACAGTTCAAAACAGTATTTAAGCAGCCCACAGAAAATTCTATAAAGTCCCAACAATTTTTTTTTATTATTAATTCCAACTCTTGCTCGTTTGCTTCTTCTTCCATTCTTTACTACCGCGTCTTCTTCTTTTTATTGTCGATTTGATCTCATTTAAATGGTGTAACATTCAAGGTTGTTGAACGATAACAATAAATTCGGCATTTTAATTCTATTTAAATGTGTTTATGTATTTAAATTTATTGTGTGCATGGTCTCGTTGAGATGCATCAAGTTTTGATTTTTTTTGTGGTAATAAAGTTGAAGTTGGGAATGGTGTTACTTATTAGTTTTGAAGATTCTGATGTATTTTACTGAAACTCTGAAATTTAAGTTTTTTTTTATAAATAATGGGGCATGTCAACGTAATGTAATGGATAATTTTTGTAATTATCACCCAGGGTGTGGTCAAACTGATCAAATTGATCAAAAATGATCAAAAATGATCAAAAAATGATCAAAAATGATCAAAAATGATCAAAAATGATCAAAAATGATCAAAAAAGATCAAAAATGATCAAAAATCAATTTGATCAGTTCCACACCCTTGATTATCACCCAATAACCAGTTCAAATCACATTTTACAGCATCGTCTAAAAATTCTAAAATTTTTACTAATGAGTCAATCAAAAACCAAAAAAAAAAAATCAGAATGTGCCTTTTAAAAACCAAAAAATTTACAACCGACTATGACTGTTGTCAGGTCAGTCCAAACACTTTAAACATTATTTGTTCAAGTCATCTCAACATCTCGTTTTGAAATCATTCCATACTTAAATATGAATTCATGAATGAGACAATATTCATCATTTGCTCCTGAAATCCGCTACCGTTCAACAGTCAGTTCAATAAACCAAAGTAAGTAAATCTACCAAAAATCCACGCTTCACATCACTTTTAATTGTTTAACAAATTCTGATCCAATTCAACCGTCCAGTTTCATATTTGCTTTCGTTTTTTCATTGTCAACTGAAGCTGTTTGAGTTTCATGCTCAGACAAGAAGTACGCGACGCATCGACCATGGAATAATTCTCGTATCTATAAAATTTATTGAATATTTTTTAGAAAGCATTTTAATGTTCTTAGATTGTCCCGAAAAAAATATAGATCGTATAAATTTCTAATGCCGGTGATGTACATTTCTTCTTCTTCCTCTTCGTTCTGTTACTTATTTAAATTTAAATAGGTAGGTATGTATATGTATATTTATTTATGGATTCTTGAATCATATCGATTATAGACTACCACTTAATATTTTATTATATGATCAACAAGCAATAAATATTCATTTAAGAAACATTCCGGCTGATTCAACTACTGACGATGCTGCCGTTTCACTCTAAATAGAAAATAAAATATTGAAATTTTATTCTTCTTTGTAGAATCTTATTTGCGAGTGAAAAAATCAAAGCTGATTATTATTTTTTTTTCATCAGAAAAGTCTAACGATCATAAGAATACGTCTATTTAAATAGAATCAGCAATCTATATTTGGTATGAATATGGAAGAAATTTGGAGATAGCAATATTTGACTAATGAGAGCAACAAAAAAAAATTATTCTAATAAAAAATGGAAAGAAGATGGGTTTTGGAATGAAAAGGAATTGGGAAGGGAGATAAGGATGAAAGTAAAGTGTTGTAGGTTTGTGGATGAGGCGCATTTTCATCAATTGGTATTTTGCAAATTTCTTGGTAGTAGAGTTTGATGGTTTCATTAGAAAATCCTAGGTTTTTCCGATTTCCCGGTCCCGACACATTTTCGGGATTTCCCGGTCCTGGCATCGGGAAGCCTAGAAAACCCCAAATTATCAAAAAATTGTATGGTTTTTGCTTGGAATTCTTAATTATGCCTAGTGTTCTTATATTTTCAAATTTATTGCTACATTTAAAGGGTCATCAATCCAGACAGCCCTAAAAACCCATCCACAACATCATTCCCAAAAAAGTGAGCTAAAAATCAAAGAAAACACCGTAATGATGATGATCTGATGATTTTTACAATAGCAACATCTTTTCTCTGTAAATAATTCCTCCTCTCAACATCGTCTCTCTTCATTTTTTATATGATTTTAATTAATTTTTTATAGCAAACTAATCTCCTTTGCGATTAAACTGTGATCGCATTTCTGGATCGACTTTTCGTTTTGATCAATAAAACTTTTTTATCATTTTTAGTTGGATTTTTCTCTTCTATTTCTCTCTGTTTTTTCATATGTATGATCGTAAATTAGTTCGATTTATTTGGGGGATTGTGGTATATGTGTGCAAATTGCTAATGAGATTGAAATTTTTTTAAATTTGTTCTGTAAATTAGTTTTCTTGTTTTATTTTTTCAGTGATCTTTAATAAATTCATTAATATTATTTTTTGAAAAAAAAAAAAATACAAAAAAAAACAAATAAATAAATAAAATTGAAAGGAAATTAAATTTACTTTAAAAAAAAAAAAAGAAAATGGAACTTAAGGAAGACTATAAAATTTGTCTATTATTGAGATTCGAACTCATAAAATTTATATTAAAATATGTTTCTTAAAACTAAACTCTTTCTTGTCTAAACTAAAATCTGCAAAACAACTAATTTCAATACTAACCCAATATTCAATCCACTTAAAATCAAAAATAAATCAAACAATTTAATGCTTGTCCAATAATTCAACCTAATATGAATTCCTGATCATCAATTATTTAAAAAAAAAAAAATCTCCTAATTGCTTCTTAAACTTCATCAACAGACATTATTAAATCGCATTCTAATAATCGATTATAACACAATTCATCATCAAGGTGCCTCTTTGAATTCATCTAAATGAAAATATTAATTTACAAGCATTCAAATTTTGCAATAAAAAAAATAATAAAAAAATTGATACAAGAAAATAAAATGCTCGGCAGCAAGTCGCATTGTAATGTATTTTCTTCGAAATCACAAAAATCCAATTTAAAGCGAAGAATGAATTGCTGTGCTTTATTGAAATGAACTGCCAATCATCATAATATGAATATGAGCAAAAAAAAAAAAAATATAAAATAAAATAAAACAAGACATAAGGATGAATAAGTTTGAAATCTGTTGAGTGTGAATTTACAAAACGCATTTGATAAAAGGAAACCAAGGAACTGAGACTGATGGACAGTTTTAAATACACATACACAATATATATTTAAGATTAGTCGCCTAGTAATTTAGGCTTAAAGGTTTTGTGACCGAAGGTGGGAGAGGGGGCGGTTTCTAAAAATCCAAGTTTTTGATGGACGTCATAAGTGAACGACCTCAAAGCAAATTTTTTGAAAGATCTCATCACCAAGAACCCCCCAAACATCAGCTCATTTCCAATCTAACCCCAAAATTCACAGCTAATAAGCAACAATAATTATTTGTCCAGCACATTCGCTCATTTGTAAGTCGTCTCTTATTTTTTTCTCTCCACACATTAATAAGCATGTGCAATCTCCGTTTTGTATGGAGAGTTACAATAAAATAATAAATTAAGCACCTCTCGCTTGATCTTCTTTTCTCACTCTCAGCTATTAATCAAAATTCCAAAGTGGATGCAAAACAGAGCGAAATTTTTCATATAGATTCAAGATTTATTTCATGTTAAAAGCTTTTGCAGTTTTTTTTTCTTATGAAAAGAATCGCCTTCGATACACAAAAAAGTGTATGGATGGACTTAACGAT
Organism: Chironomus striatipennis; assembly: GCA_026123125.1. Lineage (NCBI taxonomy): Eukaryota > Metazoa > Arthropoda > Insecta > Diptera > Chironomidae > Chironomus > Chironomus striatipennis. The sequence goes on along the minus strand of CM047393.1, from coordinate 40,299,302 downwards.
GTGCTTCACGTGAGATGCTTCACTTTTCATACATTTTTTTGATTTATTTATCTTTGATCAATTACACACCAGAAAGATGGAATGAAAAGCATGAAGGAAGAGGAAAAAAAAGAGAGTGAAACATATTTTATGGTTGCATCCATAATTATCCGTTTTTGTTCAATGAGTTTTGTATGCAAACACATCAGACTCTACAGATGTATGTAGAGTCACATAGGGAAAATTTTTTTTTGTTGGTGTTTTGATAGGTCGGCATGGCTACTGCGCATTTCCAACCACCACCAACTGATCAAAAAGATCCTTTCGAAAAGTGACTGTAGCGTGATCAACTTCTGGAATTTCTGTTCTGCTTTAAAATTGACAGGATTTAAGTTTCGTGCACTTTGATTTGCCCAGAGGCACCGATTTTGCTTTTTAAAACAGAAGAACTTTTGTGCCTTTAAATTGATGTAAAATTACCTTTCATGCATGATAATTGAGTTTTGGAATCGACAACTGACGAAACTTAATAAAGTCTTATCCAACTGATCTTAATATCAATCATTCTTGCAATCAGTTAATCGCTTCCGATTGGAAGTTTAATGGAATTTCGTTTATGGACATGCTGACAGCATACGTCTTATCTCATACTGCAGTGAGTCATGTAGTCTCCGATTTCTCATAATTTTCAGCTCACTTTGCAAATATTATCTGATGATCCAGAATGTAAGTCTCTGTAATTATGTTCGACATGCCAAACCAGCATTGAAATTCAAAAAAAAAAAAAAAAACAGAAATAAGGTGAAATGATAAGGAAATGCAATTGCTGATTGTATGATAGCACAACAGCATTGATTACCTGAAAAAATAATAATTTTTCATTGAACTGGAAGTGCGCGCACAGCAGTCAAAAATACAAAAAGAGAGAGAGAGAAAGACAACAGTCGGTAAAAATTAACAGAGTTTGAAGATTCTTTTTCTGTTGTCTGTTGATCGAATCTCAGAGCGCATCATCATAAATGAGACATTGAACTTCTCCTTTGAATGATTTTTTTTTTCGTTCATTCATTTACAAAAAAAAAAAAAAATTAACCTGCTTCATTGTCTCATTCATCGGCAGCAGCACAACATCAAATTGCAACAAAAAAAAAAAAAAAACTATAGTACAAGGCAGCACAAGAGAAAAGAGATGTGTCGGATGAAGAAGATGAAGAATTGTGCATACCTAATGATGCAAGAAAATGAAGATTTAATTTAAAGCAAATAAAATATAAATCAAAAAAATCATGCAGAACACGGTCGTCTTTTGACTGGCAGGGGCAGTACAAGCGAGTCATGAATGTTAAAGAAGAAAAATTAACTTTTTTTACATTTGTGATTAACGTTTTTGATTTGAGCATTATTGAATGAGATATCGTCATTTATTTCTTATTACTTCTTGTGGTGTTATAGAATTTTCAGATGTGGTGTGTACGGGTGTATGGTTTGAGATGTATTTTTTTTATTTGATGATAATTAGGGGGAGTTCAAGGGGGTCTAGACCCCATTTTCTGCAAAGATTTCTTCACTTTTCTATGGTTTTTCAAAGCAGGAATCATTCGGACCCACTAAAAATTCAAAAATAAAACGTGACCCCCTGAAAAAAAATCTGACTAAGTCTCTGCTAAAAGAATCATTTTAAAAACTTTTTTATCTGTTATAGCTAGAAGAAAACTTTTTTAGAAAATTTCATCTGTTTCCAGACAATTTTTTTAAAATTTTATTTAATAAATTTAAATTTTTGAATTTTTAAATAAAAATTTATTTAATAAATTTAAAATTTTAAATGTAAAAAAATCCCTTAACTAAAAATCTTCAAGACATTCCTCACAACATGCCAGACGTATCACTTCCCCTATTTATTACAAACAAGAAATAATGCAATAATAAATTGGGTGAGTCTAAAAGTTCTTTACTCTCTTTGCTTCACTCGCTCATTTCAGTTCATCATGATCACCGTAATATATGCGGAATATTCATATACAAGTGGAATGTATTGACTTTCAATTATTGCGATTATTATTATTTTTACTATTACTATTAAAATGAGGAATAGAGTGTCATCTCCTTGACATATTTCATGTGCATTTATTTTTTTTGCAAATTAATGGATCTAGTATTTCTAATGGATGTTAATTATTGCAATAATTTTTAGTAATTTTTTGTATAATTCATTTCTTTAAAAGAGTTATTATTCTTATAGATTTGTGATGCATGTTGTAAAATGAACTATTATTAAAGGTACAAAAAATTTTGGCTAACTTTTAATTTATTAAAAAAGATTTCAAATTTTGCAAAAATTTTGAATACGGAAAAAAATAAATTTTTTCGAAAAAGTCAAATCATGCGCTTGGAAATTTCAAAAATAAATTAACGAGCCTTATATTTTTATTTTTAAATATTACCTAATTAAATTTAATTAAATATTTTCTTTAAATTTTATAAATTTTAATTTTTTGAAATTGTTAAAAATTTTATTACTTTAAAATTGTTTAGATTTATTAATTTTTTTTTAATCTTATGAATTTTTTAATTTTATTTCAAAAATTTTTTTAAAAAATTATTTCTTAAGCTTTATTTATGCTCACTTACAGAATCATCTACGAAACTCATAAGTAGAATAACTTCATCAATTTTAATTAGCAAAAATTTTCATTAATCCATTTTATCTTCACGAAATTCTTACACAAAAGAATAAAGAAATGGCATGCGAGCTAATGTAACAGACAATAAGAAACGATAATTTTTTTGACAAACAACGTCATGAATGTGTGCTCGTTGCTGCTGCTTCTGTTACTTCTTTAATTGCTCAAATGATCTTGTGCCTCTTTTGTGCTGTGATTTCGTCGGCAATTTATTTTAAAGTCAGTTTTTTTTCATTCGTTCAGTTGAAAAAAAAAATATTTTTAATCCGAGTTATGATTTTCAATTTTCAATTTGAGCTTCTTTGAACGATATCGTATGTGTCTTGTTGTTGGTGTAAAAAGAGCCTTTATGGGTTATCTTTAAAAATTGAATTCGGGATAGGTAGTTTTTTAACATATATGAAGGAAATTAAGGTCGTTGTGTCTGTAGATTATTTATAATTTTTTGGTCAAATTTTAATATTCAAAATTTTGAAAAAAAAAAAAAATTATTTTGAAAAAAATTTAAAAAACTTGAAAAATAAATTTTTGAAATAATTTAAAAATTGTGGGTTCAAAAATTTTTTTGCTAAATTTTAGAACTTAAATTTTGAGAAGAATTAGAATTTAATAAATTTTAAAAATTTTGATTATAAAATGTAAAAAAATCCAAAATTGAGGGTTCAAATTTTTTTTTTTTTTTTTTTTTTTTGTCAAATTTTCAATAATTTTCAAAAACTATATAGGTGAGAAAAAAAATTCTAAAATGATTTAAAAACAAATCCTTGATCTCAAAAAATTTTAAAAATGCGTCAAAACCTAAATTGTAAAAATTCAATTAACTCAATTTAAACTTGGCTCACCTTTTTTTCATTGACTCAATTTTGAATGTTTCTTCAGTTTACGCATGAAAATCGAATCACCCAAATAAAAAATATTATTAAATATCATGAAAAAGAAGAAAAAAAAGTGCACAATAAAATTATTAAAATCCGTAAAATTAAATATTTTTAATACGAATAATACAAAAAAAAATATTGATATTCATTAAAAAGCATTATGCATCCTATAAATAGCAGGCAGGCCGTGCAAATACTAATAATTGTGAAATAATTACACACATAATTTCCAATCGTTTTTTTTTTCTAAATGCACATTCGAGTACATATTTTTTTTCCTTAAAAAAAATTAATAGAAATAAAGTAAGAAAAAAAAATAAATAAATTTCTCATATATTTCCAAACAGCCATGCTTACTGCCTGCCTTTTGCTATTGTATTAAATATAACGTCAACTTTGATCAACCAGTAAAATACTCGTATAAACATTATAATATCACATACCCCAGACCTCTCTGCTTGCCTCTATTCTCTTACCTTGTTCTTCACTTCATATTATATCGCTTTTTCAGTTGTGAATTGACTCTTCTCATAACAACATCTCCTCTCCGGTCGCTGTGTGTAGCAAACAGAGAAAAAAAGAAATACGGAAAATATTTTTTTTGTGTCTTGTTTTGTTGTCGTTTTCTGTTTTTTTGAAAGATTTTTTTGTGGATGCTTAATTTCTTTTACTATTATTGTCATCATCATATGCTTATGTGGATACTCATTTGAAAACATAAAAGAATTGACAGTAGACGAGCATCTCATGACTAACAAGACACACGGATAGAAACACATGAAAGTGTAGAAAAGCATAAATTTTATTGGCATAGATGCGAGAAGTGAGAGAAGTTAGAGATGTAGGAATAGAAAAAAAACTTGTAACGATAAGTGAATGGTTGTGCTTTATGGAAATATCTCGATCGATTTGAAATTTTAATTAAATTTAAATTCATAAATAATTTTTTTTTATAATAATAAAATATAATAAAGTGGATATTTACATCGTGTACAAACATCGTAGTGAGAGAATAAATGTACATATTGAGAAAGGTTAAATGTTATGGAGAGCATTCAAGGACATAATGGAACATTAGAAACGATAAATTGTTAATTTATTGGCACATGTACATGCTTATAGAGTGATGAAGATCTAATTGCACAGCTTTTTTTGTTTATTGACATTTTCTGAATGGATTTTTAAATAACGATCAAGTGAAAAAGTTATGAATTGAATGAGACGGAGATTTAAGTAGTGTTGAAGGAGATTTTAAATAATTGAAATAAAGTGAATATTAATAGCTACTGAAGAATCATTTAATACAGAATTTGGAACAAAAGTGACAAAATTTAAAATAAAAGCAGCTTAAGGAATTAAAAGTAGCTTTAAATTGTTAAAATTCATATGAAAAGTTGTACTCCGAATGTAATTTAAAGGATTTTGTGAATTTTAAATCAAAGAAAACTTAAAAAAATTAAAATTTGTGCAAAAAGTCAAAGGAATCATTGAGAAATTAAATTTGGATTTTAAATTTAATTGGAAGTGAAAAACACGATAAAACTGGAATTTTATTTAAGATAGAAGTGAATATTGAAATTTATAATAAGGAAAGTAATTTTAAAAACAATTTAAGTGCAACAATAAAGAATGAAAGTGGTTTAAAAGATTTTAAACTTAAATTTATTGAAAGAAGTTTTAACTGGTGATGTAAAAAATTTAAAAAACTTTTTATAAACGAAAGAAATTGGTTTTGAAATTTTAATTTTTAAAAAATTAAAAACTACTATAAAAATTCAAATTCAAAAATTAAGAATTAAAAAACTGAAAACAAAAAAATTGCAAGCTATTTAAAAAAAAACGAAAGGAATTTTTATAAAAATTAAAAATTGTTCTTAAAATTCAAATTTAAATTTTATACAAAAAAGTTTTTAAATTCCGCAAAAAAAAAATTAAAAAAATATTAACTTAAAAAAATTAAACATTCAACAAAATAAACCACAAAATTTTCAAAAAGTTCACTTAATCCAGTGAACCACAAAAATCACAAAACAACAAAAAAAACAGCAAACAAATTCAAGAGCTAGAAAAAAGTGACATCAAAAACTTAACAGTTATAAAACAAGTAATTAAAAATTAACAAATTCTTCGGCCGATTAGTGAAAAAAAATCATGCAAATTTATTTTGAGCGCGATAAACGAGAAAACTTGAATTTTTATTAATTCTGATAAGAGAATTAATTGATGAATTATTTAAAATATTTGCAATAAAAAGAGACAAGATTTTGAAACTAAGTCATTAAGTGCTTGCAAATTTGATGCAAATTTTTTTAAAAAATTAGAAAACAAATAAAATTAATTTTTTGATGATAAAGTGACTTATTGCCAGCTGTTTAAAGTTTTAAAAAAATTGAAAAGTGTGAAAAACAAATTTACAAAAATATTGAACAAAAATCATTTAGAACAAAAAGAAATTGTGGCAGCAAAACTAATACTAGAATAACTAATGCCATTGAGAAAAATTGTATAAGGCACAATAATAGTAATAGCAAAAAACATCAAGAAGTATAAATGAAATTGAAATAAAAATAACTATAACATCGCGGAATGGCAATAAAATTATAAGTTTTACAATATTCCATAAAAGTGCATAGATACACCACACAGTGTAAAGTGAATAAATAGCAAGAAAAGAAACAAGAAAGCAAGAATCAGAGCAGCAGAGCTGATAATTTAATCAACATCAATAACAATTACTTCTTCGGCATTCAACAATAAGAGAGCGAAGAGTAAAAAAAATATTGTAAAATTTATTTTCATATCTTTTTGCGTATACGTTGTGCGAGCGATCATCTTGTCGATCCTGATTGTGACTGAGTCGTATACTTCTTTGGCTTGCTGTTCGAGCATCACATAAAAGGTAAATATTCACATTTTATTAAGTACACTCGATTTTTTTTTTTTTTTTTGGTACTGTTTTAATTTGTCTGAACAAAATTGCATGCAAATTTGTACTTTTTTCTGGAGGTTCATTTGGAAATGATGTTTTTAGTAAAAGTTCCCAGTACCAGATTCATGTCAGTTTGGGAACGGATAGCTTCTCGAATAACTGAATTTTGTGCTATTCGTGATATGGATCCAAATCGGGCAGAAGCTAGCATAAAATGTTCAAATGGGCTTCGCATTAATTTAAAGAATTAAAATAATATTTTTTTTGAATTAGTTTTGATTTTTCACTAAATTCTGACTCGAGTCATCAAATTTTAAGATTCATAAGCTTACCAGGGTTTCTAGGGTATGTCCTTATATTCTAGAAACCCAGCCCTATACACTAAGGTATACCCAGGGTGTGAAACTGATCAAATTGATCAAAATTGATCAAAATTAATCAAAAATGATCAAAAATCAATTTGATCAGTTCCACACCTTTGGGATATACCCTAGTTGTACTCTCTAGGATATTTTTAACTGTAAAATATTACCCTTACGGAATTACATCCCCACTTTTTCTGAAACCCACACCATAAATATTCAATGTCATCAAAAAATTATCAAACATCACTTAATTACATCCCCAACTTTTCTGCTCTCGTTCTTTGGTGGTGAAAAATGAATTTACTCAATTCCCGTAAAATATTATTAATTTTTATCGATATTATATTCAAAAGTATCGCAAAAAAAATATTATTTCGATCCATTTTCAACTCATTTGCCATAATATTTTAACATTAAGGAATTTCTTGTGAAAGAAAAGTTGCTTTTTTGTGGTGTAAAATTCATGACTCAGATAATAAAGAAAATGCAAATTTTTTTGCGCTTGGAATTTTATGAAGGGATTATCGGCTGGTTCTCTTTTTGATGGGTAGTAAACTAGTCTAGATTTTGGTTTGGTATTGAAATGAGATGAGTTTTGAGGAGCAAATTAGGTCGAATATGAGAAATTTTTTATATTAAATTTTTATATGCAGCATCGAAAATATTATTGGGAGATTTTATGAAATAACATCAGCAAAAAAATTCTTTTATTAATTGTAGAAATTTTACAATTCACAGAGAAAATTCTTGGAATTTAAAATTCAAAAGTATTCTGTAAACTTAAATTTTTTTATTAAAAAAATTACAAATTAAATCATAAGGGGTCGTTCATAAATGACGTCCGAAATTATCGTTCATTTTTCAAAAGAATAATAGAATTCAAAGAAGTTATATTATTTTATGCCCCCTTTAACGTCATTTATGAACGACTCCTAAGTAATTCAAGGCAAAAAGTTCACTTATTTAATAACCAAACTCGTGATTCTATCACATAAAATGTCTAAAAAAGTGTCTCATTTTCTTAATCCAGAAAATTGAGTCAAATTGGATTGTTTCAATCCAAATTTGCTTCTCCTTTTCATTGCCATTATCTTAAAGACTTTATATGATGCACATGCAAATATTTTTGTTTTTAAATTTAATAAAATGTCGAATTAATTTTTTTCTCATGTCCAAATTACTTTGCTTATCTCCGAAAAGTTTGAACTTTTTACAAATTTTTTGCCACTCCAGTTATGGATACAAACATGTTCTGCTTTGTTGGAATTAAATTATTACTGTTGACTCTGGAAACTGGTGCACTAATTTATCCCCCAGCATGGGAGTCTTTTATCAGTTAATTGAGACTCATTTAAAATAAAATGTGAGAATTATTAAAAGTTTTTGCAATCAAGGAATTGTTTTTGGCTACTATAAAGTATGGGATATATGGAGATTGTAATCAGTGGGAAATTAAGTGCCAATTAATGGGATCGTGAGGTTCTCATGGTTAAGTTGTAAATTTGTTTTATTTTTCTGCGAATGTTTTTTAAAAGTATTTTTTAGAGGTTTTTTGACAATTATCTTTTCGAGTCAATTCCATTTTTTTGACCTAATACAAAATTACTAAAGGATCGTTCGTAAAATTCGTAATGCTTAGGAATGGGGGGGGGGGGGTCAAAGATATTGTAACGGTTCAAACAAATTTTTCAAAATCACAAGCAAAATTTGTTACGGGGGTCAAAAATAGTCATTTTTGGCGTTACGAATTTTACAATCGACTCTTAATAAAACTTGCAAAAAAATACGACGCAGAAATATCAAATTTACAGCAAAATTTAATTTAATCTCATCAGGACTTTACACTTTTCTATTGAAAAATTGATCAACATTTAGTCTTTGACCATCTGTTGTAATCAGGGACGTAGCCAGGCTTTATTGACCTGATGATCTCTAATAAAACTTCAATCATATAAAATTCCAAAAATTATTTTTCCTTGTCACAATTCTTACAAAATCTCACACCTTTCAAATTTTTTAAAAATATTTTTTCTGATTTTTGCTGCCAGAGAGGGTCCAGAAGGGGTCTGATCTTCTTCATTTTGATAGGGTTTTTCGAGGAAAAAGCATTTAGAACCCCCGCCTAAATTTTACCTTAAATGCAAAAAAAAAAAAATCCCTAGAAAAAATTTCTGGCTATACCTCTGTTTACCACTCTCCAGTATAGCACATCTAATTTTGACTATCTTGATTTAAAAATTTTCTCATTCTTGTTTTTGCAATCATTATCAACGTGGATCATAAGTTTTGATTATAATTATGCAAAAAGCTTCAAATTACAGTTGTTTCTAGATTTTAAAATTATGACATTTATTTTGTGAATTTATTTTATCGACGTATACAAACTTGTTTATGAAGTTTTAGGTTCCAAAAAACTAATTTCAACAAATTTTTAAAACAACATTAAGCATTAGAAAAATTTAAATTTTGTCACTTTGAAAATTTTTATCTTTAAAAAATGCAAAATTTTCTAGTCTTATGCAGTCTCTAGATGTCTATGTTATTTTTTTTAAATAAATTTAAAATTCATGAAACTTTATATTTCCATTTATCAAAATCCACCACCTGGGAATAAAATGTGTACAATGCGAAAGGAGAAATTACAGCACCAACTATGTCCATATAGAATTTTGTCTCTCTCTCCTTATTTTCATTCCAAATCCATTTTTGGATTGACTTAAAAGCACAACAATTTGTCGAATAAATCAATAATGCCAGTGTACATGTTGACCCTCCTCGAGTCTTGTGTGTCTAGCTTCCTTTTTTAAAAATTGCCATTATGCTTTATCTCTTAACATAAATTGCCTTTACCTAGTCAATATAAGCCCATACCCATTATGTGCGGTTTTTTGCACATCTCATTCCAAATCCAATAACTTCTTCTTCTTCCTTCCTTACTTACTTACTTTATGTGTACACACATTTATGCACATATTTAAATAAATTGAAAATGCGGTGGAATGCCTTTTGGTTGAGATTACACAATGGACACAAAACTTTTTCATCTCTTATTCGTTCCTTTTACTCTTCTCTTCGATCTCTTTTTGCCGCACTTACGTACATTTCTGTTACCGCAGTTTATGTTTAGCTGGAAAATTGGTGTTGTTAAGGAGGGAATTGATACTGATAGGATCAGTTTGGGGGTGATGGAAATTAATAGAATTATTTTATTCCATGATTCGGAAGAGAGAAACAATATTGAAACTTAATTCAACTTAAAAAAGGACTTGATCGACAAAATTTTAAATTTTTTAAATGTTTCTAAAATTTTCAATATTTTTGAGATGTTTAAAAATTTTCTAAAATATTTTTTCACGTTTTCAAAAATTTCAAGACTTTAAATTTTTTCAAAAATTTTAAAATTTTTAATTTTTCAAAACTTTTAACTTTTCGAAAATTTTAAAATTTTAATTTTTTCAAAAAACTTCGGAATTTTAACTTTTTTAAAAAATTTCCAATTTTATATTTTAGAAAAAATTTCAAATTTTATATTTTAGAAAAAATCAAAATTTTCTTTTTGTAAAAAAAACTTTATTTCAAAAAATTTAAATTTTCAATTTCTATCATTTTTATTTAAAAATATTTTTTAAAAAATAATTAAAATCAATCGCTCCATCCCATCACCACTCATGCCTCTCATACTCACAATTTTCTCAAGTTATGTTTTTATTTTCCATATAAGATTCATTTTGGTATTTTGGCGAGTTTTACAAAAACAGAAGCCAGTAATACCTTTACCATATTTAAAAACATTTCAATTTGTTACACATAATATCTTCTTCCTTATAGATGACGAGCTAAAGTAGGTATGAAAATAAATTTTTTTAACGTCATCCAGTTCCAGCGGTGCGATTGCTATTTATTTTATTACAAATCAGCACTGCTGTATTTGTTTGTCATAAGTCATTTGCAATTTTGTCTCGGTGTTTTTTTCTCGCTCTTTTTTTTTTCTTTTATACAAATCAAGTCGGAATGATTATAATTTGTAATTTGCATTGCGTTGTTAATGATTTTTGAATTGTCGTTTTTTACTGTTGTTCTGTGGATTGAATTGAATGGACACAGAATGATAAATTGAGAATATTCTTATGTGAATGGTAAATTTAATTAAGAATAATGTGAAGTAATTTTTGAGGGATTTTTTGTGACTCAAGCAGGCATTTTTGGAGTCATTTGCAAATAAACTCTAGTAAATTATATTTTAAATTATTTTAATGCATCCTCACAGAATTATTGAATCTGATCTCAACAGACTCCACCCTACATCCATAAAATAACTAATATTCGATTTAAAACAGTAAATTTCAATCTCATCCGGATGTTGAAGCTTGACTGTCATCCAAACACAGTTTTAATTGAATATTTAATTTATTTTAACAATATTCAGCAAATTATCCTCATTTGCTCAGCAATTAAATCCACCACAATTAAAATATTTCAACTCCAACTCAATTTTTTTTTTATTTTCGTGCTGAAAGTGAAACTAAACAGTGCCTAAAGTATTTATTAATTACTATCGACATTAAATTTTATTCTAAAAAGTCTTAATGATGACTTTTACGTTCATCTTTGTAGACATTTATTTTGCCATTCAAGCACGTATTTTGTGCATTAATGACATTACTTCCCATGGATTCCTGCAACGTATAGTCAATAATTGAAAAAAATGTTAAAAATTCACATTTTTGCTGTCCATTTCGAATTTTATTGCCATTGATGAATATTTCTTGGCCAAAAAATGTTACAAACTCATCAACATATTCGCGGAAATCTATCAGCAATTATCCAAAAAAATAATATCGACAAAATCGATGTCTTGAAGCTTCTCATTATGTTAACATGAATATCCATAAAGTTTTCATTCATGTTCGCATCTCTTCTACCTGCACTTTCTTATTTCTCAGTGTTGCTTAAAATCTGTACAACATATTGTATATCCACTGATATAAAGAATGAGTCGTAAATTCGAAACATTACAAATTAGCTGCGTTTTTGTTTTATTGCTCGTATTTTTTTTTTTTTTTTTTTTTTGTGAACCATCATGATCGTAACAACATTATGCATGTAGCTTCTTGAATACATCTTTTAGATGTATATCCGATTTCTCCCTTGACTTATTTTTTTTTTATATCCAAGAAATAATAATAATCAAGTCTTGTTTTTAAATTCACTCGTTTTTGAATGAAAAAATGTTGAAATTTTTAATGGTGGAGATAACATAGCAATTATTTATGATGTGAGTTTGGTGATGTATGGATTTTAATAAAAGGGGTAGACGATTTTGGAGCGCATATTGTGATTTTTGAGAAGATGTTTCTGGGTTTGTGGATTTGTTCATTTAAGGCATTTAACTGACCAGAGCAATTAACATAATTATAATTTGATATCGTACATTAAAAAGTCGAATAGGGGTCATTCACAAATGCTATCCGATTATCAGGGGGAGAGGTTTTGAGGCTGTATGATAATTTTAAACAATAGGATTTTTTGAATGAAGATTTTGTGACAGGGGGGACCCCAAAAATCCAAGTTTTTGATAAACGTCATAAATCAAAATCCGCATATCTAAATTTTTGTAAAAAGAAAAAAATTATAAATGGCTAAATTTGAACCGACAACCTTAAAAATCATACAAAATTTTAACTTAACCCCTTACCGATAATTCTACTGAACAAATTAACTGGTTCTTGGATATTATACATTCTGTAAAAATTTATGTGCCATTGATGTGGGTCCCTGTCCAAAAAAAATCAAAAAAAAATCACAAATTAATTAAAATAAATTTCAGTTCGATTCCTTAAAAAATTCCAAATACTAGACAAATCTCAAAAACTTATCCTTATCTTTCTCTCAAATCTGACTCCACATACATAATTCAAACTATACCAAGAAGAAAGCCACAAGAAAAAGACAATTGACAAAGCGATTAAGTATGTGAGGGAATGTCTTGCATTTAATTCTCATAGGGAGATTAAAAAATATTTTTTATATACTCATCCATACAACACACAGGTACTAAATGCACATCATAAAAGACAATTTTTGTTCATGTAAATAAATCACTCACAAAAATTTTTATTGCCCAGTTCCATTGTTGGAGCTCTAGAAAATTTATCATCAGAAAAAAACGGTATATAGTGTACCATCTTCATTTCTTTTACTTTATATCTTTTTTTTGGACATGAAAATTGAGAAGAAGTATATGTGTAATAATAAAAAAAGGCAGGAGATAACAATCAATTACGAAAATGCGGCAATGCAGGTTCGTCGTCTCGATGCGTAATGAAGTCTTTTGTTCGCATTTCTCTCTCTCTCATTTATTCCATAGATGTACATCGGCATAAGTGCGCATGGAGTGAAAATTATTTTAATTTATTTCACTCAATATTGCGTTAATATATATGTTTAAAATTATATTTATACGAAACAGGAACGAAATTATTTTGCAGTGAAAATGTGTTTTTAAGTGCAATTTTTAATGCAAATATGAATATTGCATGTGATGATGGTGTACTTCTGAGGGCTTATTTATATGAACTAAATTAAATACTATAATTTTTTATTTGGGAAGATTGAAAAATATTTAAATGAAATATTTATTAAAATGTAAATTAATTTATCATTATGACTGCGTCACTATTGGTTTAAATTGACTTTTTTTTTAAATGAATAAGATGTAATTTTTGGGTGTAGTTTGGGAAGGAAGTGACCTTATTTATTATGAATGTTTAAGATTTTAATATATTTCACTGTTAATTTTAAAAAAAATTAGATATGATTAAAAAAAATTATTTTTCAATAAAAAAAAATTAAACAAAAAAAAAAAAATTTGGTCGTGTGAACAATTTTTTTTTAAATTGAATCAATAAGGATTTGAACCCTTAACTCTTTGAATTTTCAAAGTTTGAAATTATAAAAATTTTATTTTCTCTTTTTTGAATTTGGCAAATTCTTTATATTAAACAAACTTACATTTTTCCAGGCCTGGAAACTTCAAACGATTCCGGAATACTTGGAAATTCAAATTTGGAATCAATTGAAATATCTGGAATAATTTTATAAATTTTATATGAATCTCAATATTTCTATGATTCCGGAATAAATTTCATACAATTTCAAAATACTTGGAATACTTTCATACAACAGTGAAGAATTCTGGAATACATTTAGGAGTTTCTAGGCCTGGCATTTTTTTTGAAAAAAAGCATACAGCTTATTCCACGAGTTTATTCTATAGCATCACTTCCACGAAAAATTTTTCAACAATATTTTTCTTTATTCACTTAAAAAACACCCATCAACCGAACATCCATCGCCAATAAAATCCACGGGATAATTCCCGAGGATGTTCAATGACATTCTTTTTAAATACGATGAAATTTAGTGATATCCATATCATAAAACTACAGTTTCAGGCCATTATGCGACATAAAATCTCATTTTATGTCCGAAAAAAAATACCTTCAATAATTTTTATCATCACACCAATCCATGCAATTTCTCACAATCCAAATCCATATAATAAAATAATTCCACCAAATATTTCCACCAAATTGCAATGCCACACAGAAAAAAAATAAAGACCCCAATCATCTACTTTGAGTTCGTGTCAAGTAATTAAATCTTCGATTTAAATGTTAATAATATATGTGAAAAAAAGAGATTCAGGCAAATCGAGTGTTGATGCTGCTTAAAATGAAGCACTTAATGACTTTAATTCCCCGTTTATAGACGCGATTATGAAACATCGCTTATTTTTTTGTGTGTACGAAGACTATGAGCATGCAAGGTCATTCATAATAATCATGAAGAAGAAGCTTTATGTGTCTGATAATGATTCAAAGTTACGGCAGTAATTATATGTCAAATGTTGCTTTGGTCTTACAAAACTCACTTGAATATTGGAACAAGACTCACTTGTTGGCATGAAAAGTCAGTCATTATTGCCTGCTTTAATATTTCATACCTCACGAGCAATTTCTCTCTCTCTCTCTTCATTAAATTATTTTTTTTTTTGGAGGCATCTTACGTACATAGTATGTGATTCTGTTTTTTTTCGTGAAGTTTATGTAAAAAGTTTCAAATAAGGCACGATCATTAAAAGGAGATCTTATTTGGGAGCTGTAAACCCTATGATTATTTTCACTGTACGTGTAATGCTGTCTGTAATTTTTTTCCTTATTTCAGTTGAGTGAATTATTTTTTGGTTAGGAAGTGAAAAATTTATTGGATTTGATTTGGATTCAGAAGTGTATTGGATATGATTTGGTTCTAATGTGCACGTAAGACTATTCTTAAAATTATTCTGTTTCATTTCCTATGCTCAGAAGCTTAGCCAGGGGAGGGTTCAAGGTGGTCATTACCCCCTCTCCCTTTTTCAAAGAACAATTTTTTTTCATTTTACTAGAGTTTTTGCTCCTCCTTCCCCCCTAAAATTTTTCTTCCATACAAAAAATTTTTAAACCCCCCATAGAAAGTATTTCTGGCTACCCCCCAAGCTTATGCTTCTTGTTCTTATAAAATTTACTAATATTCAATAGAAAACCATACAAGTTCATTACTTCTTCCTCTTGTGAAATATAATGAAATTTCGTCCAAAATTAAATTTTTTCTGTACCAATTTTTACACTCATCTCTTCCCACCCAAAAAATCTCTCAATATGGAACTGTATCAATGGCAACTCATGTTATATCCTGAAACCATAATTTGCTATTAATTTGTGTTCATGCGTCCGAAAAAAGAGATTAAATACATTACATTTTACATCTTGTCACTGCTGTTTTCACATGTTTTATTTTTCTCATATAGAAATATTTATATTTGTTGTTGTACACAAATGAAGACAATAAATTTCTGAGAAAATATACCGCAGTGTATTGAATAAAGACTGACTGACTATATATTGAATAAGTGTAGGTGTTAAACAAAAGATCTTCAGTTTGTCATTTATAAATATTTTTTTTCGGGTAGCTCTTGTTCTTTTCGCGCACACAACAGAACGGGTGGGGACAGAGATGCAAAATATTAATAAAAGAAATCAGATTGCAGCTGAGATGTTGAAAATATTTATACATTATTTTTTTCGCAATATAAATACACTTTAAAGAATGATCACTGCTGAGGTCGTTGTACTACATTCTTCTAGTTAAACGTAAGAGCTGCTGCTGCAATAAAAATACACCAACTACAATTAAATGTTCTTCTTATAACTTTTTTATTTTGCGATTTTCTCTCTCCTTTTCTCTTCCTTTATCCACAATGATTTATTTGAATGCACTTTCAAATGATCTTTACGATTATGATCATATTCGCATATATAGAGTTTTTTTTTCTTGAACAGAATTATTATTTTTTGGAGGAGCTGAGTTGTTTTAAGCGCTTTTGATGTAGAATTAGCAAAAAAAATGTTAACAATAAACTTCGTCTGTATATGAAGTAATATTTTTTTTTTTCATTTTAAGGTTTCGAACCCATTTTATTGATAAGAAATTCTATGTTTGTCATTTATCATATTTAAATTTTTGTTATTAAACCTGTTGTATGGCTTTTATTTAAACTTAATGATCAAATTATTATTATTATTTTTTTTTTTTTTTTGTAAAGAAAACCATTAACTTTATTTGAAATGATTAAAATTATTTTTTTTTAAAAAAAAATTCTTTAAGAACTATAAACAATTTAATACATAATTATTTATTTTCAATATAATAAAGAAAGTCATGCTACATCCAAACTGCATCTCTATCTCCACCACATTCCACTCAACAAACCTACTCGTCTAAAAATCATTTCCAACCCATAACGTACGAGTTGAAGTTCAATATGTGTGTTCACATTACCGGAATGTCTAGTCTTAAAGGATACTTATTTACTTACTTACTTACTTACTTACTTACTTACTTACTAGCTTATTCACATAAGCGATACGATGTACATTATGCGAACGCAGATAACGGATGTATGGATGGTGAATAAAACTCATGCAGAAATGACTTTTGCTTCAAGTCTCTCTTTTTTGTGCTGTTAAATATAAAAATTAGTTGGAGGATGGGCAGCATAAATTTAATTTATTTTTTTGCTGTTGTTCATTTTTTACTATTTGTTGTTCGATGGAATGGCATGGTTGTGGTACTAAAGGTATTGAACTTTGTGTGTACAGTAAATTAATTTAGTTTGGATTGATAATGGGAATTCTCTGTGGAAACCAATGGAGAATTTGATGTAAAAATACGCAATCCTTAAAAAGTTCTACTAGTTTATGGTTCGATTCCTACCGTTCTGTTTCAAAAAGCCCAAATATGAAAGAATGTTCTTTAGCGAAATGAATTTTTACTTTTTTTTTGCATCCAAAAACATCTCAAAAATCCTTCCATCATCAATAAAAAATTCGCATCTAAAACAAAATTGATGAACTCATCAAGCATTTAAACGACTTTATTAAGCACAATCGCACAAATTTTCAACCTCATTAAGCTTCATTTTAGCATCTCAATTCAATAATAACAACAAATCTGTACCTAAAAATAAACTCATTTGCAAATCCCAGAGGAATGTTCTTTATATCTCGAACTGCATTGTAAATTCTACAAAACTCAAATGAATATGTCGAAAGCTGTGTCATTAAGAATTATATAAAAAATTTATCCAATCGTGATGATTCTATTACTTTAAATGATATATGTGAGTCATATGAAGTTGTGTTTGAGATTCTGCTTGCAGTTTTGTGCGTTGATGAATGTAAATTAAGTATAAAGATTTATTCTGAGTATATTTGCTCCCTCATTTCTAAAACCTATCGTCATTCATTTTCAGTTACAAAATTATACTCTAGTCCACGTGTATATCTAAAAACTAATCCACTATCAAGTACCCTCAACCAAATCCATCGTCATCAACATCATTGACTTTCTTTAAAGTAGAAAATAAATTAATTAAAGTAAATTGCCACAAAAACACGTCAAAAAGAGCTAAATTTTTTGCGCATCATAGCTTAATGTAGAAAACAAAAATAAGTCATTGATTCGAAAAATAAGCAAAAGATGCCTCATCATGATATATTGTTCAAAGTATTGCAAATAATAAAATAGCGAGAAGATATGGAACTTGAAATAGATTTAATTAATTTCACCATGTACGGAATCACAATCTTATTATACTGAATGATGTTTGTTGTTGATGATGATGATGATGATGATGATGATCTTGTCTAGTTGAAAATGTGGAATATAAAAGGTGGATCATAAAAAATCGCCATGAAACAATAAAAGAGAATTTTATGTTAGCAACCATTTCATACATCTAAATGGAAGGTAGGGAGATGATTTAAGAGAATTGGGAGATGAGACGCATTTATGGTTAAAATTTTCAAAAAGAAAACTCTTTAACTGAATATGCTGAATGTTTCAATATTTAAAACCTCAAGGATTTGAACCTTAAACTTCAGACGAATCTTCAATCAGATTCACTACTTTTCATATAATTTTTAAAACCTTTAACAGAATCAAGTCTTAAGTGCGTAAAAAATTTGTCAATTTAAGTAAAATCACCCAAAATGTCACTCAATCTAATTCCATAGCTTCCAAACTCTCAGCAAATCCATCCAACATTTATATTTTATTCACAATCAATTGTTGGAAATTAGATTTGATGTGATAATCGTTAAAATAATTGCATTTTTTTTCTTCTTGTCCATCCTACACTAAACGACCAACAACAACCGATTGAGACCGAAATAAATTAATGGTAACTGCTTGTATCCACACGCAATTAATTTTTGCACTGCATATTTTTTTTATTATTTCAGTGCAAAAAAAAAGAGTTTAAAGAGAAATGAAATCAAATGCAAAAATAATTGGAAGCACTTTTTAAAAGAATGGAGGCATTTAGTGCTATAAGCATTTACATCCTCTATTTCTTACAAATGAATCGTGTGCTCATGTGCAATTAAAAATTTTTTTATTGCTCCAATAATTTTATAAAATGACGATAAACAAAAAATAAAATGAAATTAATGATAATTATGTGAAGAAGAGAGGAAGAGAGGAATGGGTGTGGATCAGATTGGGGATTCGAGTCTGGGACATAAGAATCTTCAAGAATTTTCACAATTTTTCTCCTAAAACACCTTAAAGCTCAGACTTTTTACGAAAGACAACAAATTTTTCCAACAACACACAAATTACGCTCCCCATGAGTTAACGAGACACTATACCCCCTACACGCTCAAACTTTATATCCAATGACGAAGTGAGAGTGGAAATGAGCTTATTTGCAAATAGATAGCATCAATAAAAAGTGATAATTGATGGTTATATGCTACAAATATTACAATAAAAATTTGTTATAAAACAAATTAAACTAGTTCAAAACGGTTATTTTTTGCATGGTGATGTTGGCTGTTTATGATTATAAATGTTATTATTATAAAAATGATCATGATGATTGGAATTTCCGCAATACACATCTTTAATGAATGTGGGTTAAAGTGGAATAAATATGAGCCATACAGGATGGCCCTTAAATACATATAAAAAATCCATACCCATCATCATCATCATCATAATAATTATCGTCGTCATGACCGTTTGTTTTGTTGATTCAATACGAAGAGTCATCACAATTTCACACAGCAGGTTCACTTGCTCGTTTGGCTATTTCTTACATATTTCATGAACACGCTCTCAAACTATTCATGCATCCATATAGCGCAATATCTTCTTCAATAAATGTATATGAAATTTATTTTTTTTTTGTAGGTAATACATAAAAATGAGAAAAGGAAAATTAAAATGAAAAGAAGAACGAAGATGATATGAGGAAAGAAATGTTAAGGTACAAGTAAAGGAGTCACTGGCAAAATTTACATAAAGAGCATTTTTCTGAAAATTTATGTTACAAGAGTTTGGTTTGTTAATTATTTCTATTAAGTTGTGGTTATTAAGTTGCTTGCTCCATAAAATATTCTAAACTGAGAATTCAATTTAATTAACGCTTGGGGAGGGGTCTAAGATTTTGTTGCGCTCCATATAAAATTTTTCATAATCCCGTACAAAATTTGTTTCGGCAGATCAGAATTCAGAAATTTTACCACAATCAGACAAACTAACACCCTACACCCATCCAATTTCACGTCTACAGTTTAAAAAAAATTATGTTATGTTTATTTATGTTAATAACATCTTCGCTTCTCACAGGCATTCATTCCACTATTATCATCCCATACCATTCCCTTTTCCTCATTCCAAAGTACTTGATATTTATGATGTCAACTGTACACCTTAATTTTGAGCAAACAATTATGAGTTTATTTATTGTTATTATTTTGGTAGTCAAAAATGATGAAATGAGTGGAATTTACTTACAATAACATTGAACATGATCAGTCGGAATGTCAATTGAATGGCTACTTGAATAATGATGATTTTTTTTGGTTTATTCATCCAGCTACTGTTGAATATCATTATTTATGAGCAAGTTGAGGATGTTTTTTTTTGTCATCATTCATTAAAAATATTTTTCTTTTGCCAAGACGTAAAGTCGTGAAGTAGCTTCATCTCCTTCTCATTTTGCCTTATTGTAAATGCGATTAACATAAATTCCCTCTTGTCTCTATTTGTCCTTTCGGACAGCAGTCTTTCTCTGTCTCTTAGAAAAGAAAGAGGAAAAAAATCTAAAAAGTCAAATAGCAAACAAACAAACACCGGCTTAGATCAGAGAGATTCCTCATTAGGAGCAGCGCATATAATAGAAAATTTAAAAAAAAATATGCTAGTGGATAGACGACGACTCTCGACACGGCCTCGTAGTTCATAAATAATTCAAATTCTTTTATGTGTGCGGAAATAGTTATTTCATGTATATTAGGCACATACCATTTCAGTACATTTTATTCCATTTCTCATCTTACTCGCATCTTTTTTCTCGTTTTTTGTTGTGGACATTTTGAGGAGTGATGCTTGTGGGTATCATACCCTGGTCTGTCTAGTAGATAAATTTTGGATCAAAAAGATTTCAAATACCACTAAAAAGACAATAAATCATAAAGGCGGAAGTAAAAAAACATCAAAATTTGAAAATTCAAAACTAAAAATTCGCTTAAAAACCTACCTGCAATAACTCTCTAACTTGTTCAACCTTATGTTCACACACAGAATCTCCATTTCTTCTTAAAATAAAGCATCGAAAAAAAAAAACAGTCAAGACTTAAATGAAGTGCAGAAATTTATTCTTTTTGTTACGAAGTAGATAATGTTGACTAATGCGATGCAAAGTCATAAAATCCATGTCTAGTACTTTCCTTATGAAAATTACATTTTTTTTGCTTTTTTTCTCCCGTCTTCTTATTTTCTCTTATATGAGTCATCGGTTTATGATCGAATAGTAAAGATACATGTTGTACACATAACGACGGAAGAGAATGAGAACGTCGAGAAAGTCTAGTTTGAAGGAAAACAAAGTACGTGAAAAAATTGCAGTTTATAGATTAAGTGATGAAAGTTTATGGAAGATAATTGAAATTTTTTAATGCTGGGATTGGAGGAATTGAGAAAAAAATGTTCTGAAGGTAATTTTTCATTACTAGGTGTTTTATTTTCATTATTCTAAAAGTGCAAAAAAAAAACATTCTTTAGAATAGAAAAATCCATAAATCATATAACATAATTAAATCATCTGCATTCATAATAGAATCTACATAAATTAAATTTACAATCGTCCAACCCTTTTGACTGTCAATTCATCTAAATTAACTGCATAATTTATTTAAATTTTAATGAATCTGAATTGAATTGCATTTAAGAATTTGTTTAGAATGAATGAAATATTGATGTAGGAATGTGGCAGATACAATTATAGATTTCTTAGGCGATGAATAGAATTGGTAAAAAAATTAATAAGTTACTAAGTTCAAATCCTTTAATATTTATTACGATACTAAAATTTAGTTTTTTGCCCTAAATTTGCAATAATAATTCATTCATCTTCTTATTCTGCTCCAAAGCTTCAAATTTCAGCAATTTCTGTAGAAAATTTATTTTTGTCACTTTTTTCCCAAAAATAATTTTTAACACCATCCAGAGATCGCAAATTGAGAAACAATATCTGCATATTTTGTGCATTTGTGAAGAAACTTTACCGCTGTTGTGAATTTTATTACATCTCTTTTATTCTTCACTACAACATTATTGAATACTTGGGCACTTAAAGGAATGAGATTTTCATAAATTATCGCCTTAAATGACGGTTTATTGTATTGTCTTTTTTTCTGCTGTGTGTCTCATTCAATTCACAAGTCAAGCACACTCAAATAAAGCAGTTCATCTTCAAAAAGGATTTGATTGCTCATTTGCTATTGTAATGCGAACATTCTGGGATTTAGTAGGGAATTAAAATTTTTTTGCTCTCTTCTTCATTCTGATTAATTTGATGTCGATTTTTTTGATTGTTAAAAATTACTTGTAAATCTTTTGTGATTTTACGATTCATTAAATTAACATCAATATAAAATTGGGAAAATTAATACTGAAATAAACAATCGAAGATACTGAAATTAATTAAGTAAAGGAAGGCGACTTGAATGCATGTGCAGTTTATTAATGGAGATTTAATTCTATTGTTTTGGATGAGAATTGGTTTGGATACTAGAAATGAGGGTTCGATAAGTATGGAGGGTCTTTAGAGTCAGATATTTTTTGAGGGTTTGCATTTTTAATAATTCAAGGAACATCAAAATGTTAAGTGAATCCTAAACCGTGGAAAAATAGATAAACAGTGGCGTAGCCAGGGGGAGGGGAGGGGTTTTGATTGGTTGAGTTTTCACCCACCTCACTGACAAATTTCTTTAATTTGCTAGAGGTTTTTGTGAAAAAAATCACCCCTCCCCCAAATTTTTTCATACAAAAAATTTAAATTTTCACATCCCCCCCCTCTTCTTCTCAAAATTTCTGGCAACGCAACTGTAGACAAATATTGAAAATTATACTACAAATTCACCTGCAATTCATCAACCTCATACCATTGAGGGAGGATTGGCAGGCTGCCTTCTCTTATTGCAATTGCTAAAATGCAAATTTTTATAAAAAAAAATGAGGACTTCCATATCCAAAATAAACTTAACAAGCGCACTGCTGCCATTGTTACTTCACTGAATATTTTAAAAAATGAAGTTATTGACATTTAGCGGCAAAACAGAATATCTTATTCTGCACAAATTTAAATCCAGCATATTGATTTCCATCAATAATAATAAAAGAAATTTATTTTTTTTTTTTGCACGTCTTAAACTCATTCTTCATAATTTTTATTTTATTCATTTTATATATTTTTGAATTCTTTGGCAACAATTTAATGTAAATTAGCATCAGAAGGAGTTGAATGACTACGCTATAATAAATGGTTGATGACACCGAAAATAACAAAAATTAAAAAATAAAAAATAATTGCATTTTCAACAAGCATAACTGTTTCAACCAGCAACAAATGTGAAAATATTGACAAAAAGGTCCTGCAGCTACTTTAACAGCAGCCGATCATATTTTATGTTTTGAAAGAGCAAATTGGACTTTCACGCAAAGTATCTTGTTGTGTTCCGCACAAAAGCACCTTCGAGTACATTTTTTGATGTGATTTATTGCATTTTTTAAATGTTTTTGCATAAATATTATTATGTGGAAGTGCAGACAAGTTAGTCAATTGTAATGTGGCATCGCGTGGTGAACCAGTTGTTGAGTTGGAAGTGCAGTGCAATGATTTATATATTTTTTGGGGAGAATTTGGACGAACGAGAAATTGGGAGGAATTGAATTTATACTTTTATTGGAAATTTTGAAATTTTGGGGGGGGGGCCTGGGAGAGGGGGTCCAGGATTTGTAGCAGATCATATAATTTTTTTTCATACAAAAAACGTAATAATTTGGGGAGGCTAGTCTAAAACGTCGTTTTTTTGGTTAACTAAGTGTACGGCCTTAAGCCCCTATAATGAACCAAATTTTCAGAAATATTTATTTGATCATAATTTTCATTCATCTTAAAAATCATAAATTAATATTTTTATTGTTTAAATTTTTTTCAATATTTTATATTTGTCAATTTTCCGAAACGTGTTACATATCTTAATTTAAATATCTTTCTCTTTCTCTTCTCATTTTCAATTGCTTTTTTGTGCATAAAGCCCACGTATGAGAAATATCATCATCATCATATATATTTCTCATTCAATAATATAAAATAATTTATAAAAAAAAGTTACTACAAAGAGCATGTTGAAATGTATTTTTTCTCAAACTGACGTTATCTGTTTTATGTTACACTCTCCAATAGTATGAAGTGAGTGCTCATAGTGAAGGCAAAAATTTCTTGTTAAATGTTGAATTATTTATCAGAATTATATGGAAAAAATCATCTGTTTTTGTTGCCATTTTATTGCATACAGAATTTGTGTGAATTATTTATTCAACGTTTTAGTGTTGAAATTTGCATTCGAAATTGACTGAATAAATATTGTCTTTTTGCATTTTAAATAGTCGTTAAGAAATATTTTTTGTGAAAATTGATTCCTTTTATCTTAATAAATCCCAAGTCGTTAAATTTTTTTCGTGTATCGTCAATCGATCGACGACCTGGAATTTCACTCGAATATTCGAATCAAAATTCAAGATCATAGCAAAAATTCTACAATTTTAAAATTCACCTATGGGGCCGATTGCTTATTACGTAACGCGGGGTGAGGGGGATCCAAGAGTTAGAACAATAGAATTTCTAAGGACTCCGTCGTTTTTTTGAAAAATGACCGATATTTTGTTACGTAATAAGAAAACGATCCCTATCAAATCTGATAATATTGAGTGACATTCGCAACATCAGACACTAAACTGACAGATTATTAATTTTGTTAAACATTCTCTTCTTGTGTCTGATCACATTTTGACTCAGTTGTAATCAACAGTCAATAAAATAGTTTAAAGTTCCATAATATCCCCACAACTCATTCATTAATCCCCTTATAATTCGATTTTTATTCTTGTTTATATTAATACGCATTTAAGACAAAATATTTCTCATAATAATCAGCAATCGGACATTACTTTCTGATCTTCTTGCCCAAAAAAAAAAAAAAAAACATATTTATTTCATAAGTTGTACAGCAACGAATAACATCTTAAATTCATAAATTTTCGTCTCAAATTAAAATTCACAATATAAAACATATTGAAAGTTGCTACCGATAACAGGCAGTGAAGCAGAGAGCACGAGGGAAAGAAGAAGTCATGAGAGATCAGAAACATAAAGCAGGTGAAATATGAAGCAAAATGTTGATCTCGAAAAAAAGAGGAACAGAGTGGGGGTTGTTCTTTAGTTACGTAAATTGCAAGGATTTGGGATTAGAGCTTTTTAATAGAAATTTATTTGTGGACTAGAATTGAATCCTTTATACTTGACCTTTTATGAAAGAACGTCACTCAAGAACGACCCCACCATAATCTCGTGATTTCTTATTGTTCATCTGCAAATAAAACATGATTTTTCGCTCACTAGTGAACCTACAAAGAAGGTAATCATGACTGCCATCACTCAATTTTGTGATGCTATGGTCACTCACATACATTTGAGTGAGTACGCTACTTTACGCCTCGCGATTACAATCACTGATGGCCATCACTATGGTCCTCACTGATGACCTAAAGTTTTCAGATTGAAAGCTTTTTTAGGACATCACTGATGACCATCAGTGATTGCCATCAAATGATGGTAATCATTAAAAGCTTTTATGAGTACGCTACTTTACGCCTCACGATTACAATCACTGATCGCCATCACTATGGTCCTCACTGATGACCATAATTTTTGAATTTTTTAGGTAATCACATGATTACAATCATGATGGTCATCACTGATTGCCATTACTGACTACAGTTAGTGACTTACATTACTAACTACCATCACTGATCGTAGTCGTGATTACCATCACTGAGTACCAAAATTTTTCATTAAAAAAAAATATTTTTTTAATCTTTAACTTTTTATTATTATTATTATTATTATTATTATTTTTTTTTTTGGCTTAGAGGATGTTTTGTTGGTGCCTGTAATGATAGAGAATTTAATTATTATTAATATTAGTAGTGGTTAGTAGTGTTAGAATATTTTTTTAATTTACCGATTTTGATGAGATTCGAACCTTCGCCTCCAGATCCTGTTTTGATGAAACCGCACTCTTATCCTCTAAGCCAATAACTGTAATGAAAAGATATTTGTCGTGCGGTGTTTTGACATATTTAAATTTCAAATTTTTTGAAAATCAAGTTTAACCTACTTTTTATGGTTCTAATGAGTATACTTATTATAATATTACATACTTTAATAAATGCACTTTGGTATATACTCAGTGATTGTAATCATTACTGCCATCACTGAATGCCATCATGGTGATGACAACAGTGATGGAAGTCACTACTGTACTTAATAAAACTTAGAAAATGTTCAATTCACGGTGGACTGAAAATCGATCATTGTTCAACCTAATTTTGATACTTTTGTAGTTTTTAGTCTTGAACTTGGGATATTCAAAAATGAAGTCAAAAACTTGGTCAAAAGCTTGGTTTTTTAATCCATATAGGCACTAGTAAGGACCCAGAATGTGTTTTTGTTACTAATTATTATAATTTTCGAAAAAACTCCCGTACCTTACTGTGTGCATGAAATATGACAAACTTTTTTTATTCATTCAAAATATACTCTAACTTTCGTATAATAATACAGAAAATATGAAAATTTTTTATTTTTGTAGTCAAAATCTCAAAAAATTGCCATTTTTTTAACATTTTTGCCTCTAGCTCTTACAGGTTGGTCTTTAAAAAATCTAAAATCTTGTGGTTGTTGTAGCTTATAATTAGACCAACAAAAACATACCAAAAATTTTCGATTTCTTCATTGTTTCTGGGTTTGTCCCTATATGACCTATATGACCTACTAGATGGCCTCGTTAACTTTCAAGTGACATTTTTCTTTTAGATCTAATATTGTACCACAAAACTAAATATGAAAATAATTTTTTTCCGTTAACTCGGTTCACTAGAAACTCCCAAAGGAGTCTGGTAGTCTTCAAAACAAAAAAATTCATTTCTCTACAATATCTTCACCAAGTTGTCTGAAACTCTTTTTTATGAAGGAAAACATTATTATTGATCTTTTACAATTATTTGGACCCATATAAATGATATAGTACAACACACATCCAACGAGGTATAAATCATGATATATGGTCAAAATATGACTGAGTTATGGCCAAAAAAATGAAAGATGTTCAAATTTTTGAAATTTGACGATTTTTAACTAACATTTTCGCTCATATTTCGTCAAAATTTTAAGTATATGTAACAAATTTGGTATCGTTGGAAAGATGCATACTTTAGTAATTCGATAAAATAAAAATCTTTTGAGTTTTGAAATTTCTCAGTAGACCCAAAAACTTCAGTAGAGGATGTATTGATCAAATTAAAAAAAGGTTTGTGAAATGCCATCCACACAGTAAGACTGAGAAATTTTTTGAAAACTACTAACATTCAAAACACATTTTAAGCTCTCCTGAGGGGCTATTAAAGTTATATGCCGAAAGTTATATGTTTTTATAATCCCTAAGACCAGGGCTACAAACCATCAAAGTCTCATTAGTTATTTCTAAAAAATCCATTTTTGGGCCCATTGTAATGAGTTTATTGAGTTCCTTTAGTCATTGTAATCATGAAGGTAATCATGTGTACATTCAGTGATAGCCTTCAGTGAATTCCTTTAGTCATTGTAATCATGAAGGTAATCATGAGTACACTCAGTGATTGTCGTCAGTGAGTTCCAGTAGTCATTATAATTATGAAGATGATCATGATTGCATTCAGTGATTACCTTTAGTGAGTTCCTTTAGTAATTGTAGTTATGAAGGCAATCATGAGTACATTCAGTGATTGCCTTCAATGAGTTCCTTCAGTCATTGTAATCATGAAGGTAATTATGAGTACATTCAGTGATTACCTTTAGTGAGTTCCTTTAGTAATTGTAGTTATGAAGGCAATCATGAGTACATTCAGTGATTGCCTTCAATGAGTTTTTTCAGTCATTGTTATCATGAAGGTAATTATGAGTACATTCAGTGATTACCTTTAGTGAGTTCCTTTAGTAATTGTAGTTATGAAGGCAATCATGAGTACATTCAGTGATTGCCTTCAATGAGTTCCTTCAGTCATTGTAATCATGAAGGTAATTATGAGTACATTCAGTGATTGCCATCAGTGAGTTCCTTTATTCATTGTAATCATGAAGGTAATCATAAGTAAAGTCACTATTGAACTCACTGAAGGCGATCACTGATTGTACTCATGATTACCTTCATAACTACAATTACTAAAGGAACTCACTGAAGGCAATTACTGAATATACTCATGATTACCTTCATGATTACCATCTAATTTAAAGTTTCTTGGAACTCACTGATGGCAATCACTGAATATACTCATGATTACCTTCATGATTACCATCAAATTTAAAGTTTCTTGGAACTCACTGATGGCGATCACTGATTGTACTCATGATTACCTTCATGATTGTAATTAATCTTGGAACTCACTGATGGCGATCACTGATTATACTCATGATTACCTTCATGATTGTAATTAATCTTGGAACTCACTGATGGCGATCACTGATTATACTCATGATTACCTTCATGATTGTAATTAATCTTGGAACTCACTGATGGCAATCACTGAATATACTCATGATTACCTTCATAATTATCATCAAATTTAAAGTTTCTTGGAACTCACTGATGGCGATCACTGATTATACTCATGATTACCTTCATGATTGTAATTAATCTTGGAACTCACTGATGGCAATCACTGAATATACTCATGATTACCTTCATGATTACCATCAAATTTAAAGTTTCTTGGAACTCACTGATGGCGATCACTGATTATACTCATGATTACCTTCATGATTGTAATTAATCTTGGAACTCACTGATGGCGATCACTGATTATACTCATGATTACCTTCATGATTGTAATTAATCTTGGAACTCACTGATGGCAATCACTGAATATACTCATGATTACCTTCATAATTATCATCAAATTTAAAGTTTCTTGGAACTCACTGATGGCGATCACTGATTATACTCATGATTACCTTCATGATTGTAATTAATCTTGGAACTCACTGATGGCGATCACTGATTGTACTCATGATTACCTTCATGATTGTAATTAATCTTGGAACTCACTGATGGCAATCACTGAATATACTCATGATTACCTTCATGATTACCATCAAATTTAAAGTTTCTTGGAACTCACTGATGGCGATCACTGATTATACTCATGATTACCTTCATGATTACCATCAAGTTTAAAGTTTCTTGGAACTCACTGATGGCAATCACTGATTGTACTCATGATTACCTTCATGATTGTAATTAATCTTGGAACTCACTGATGGCGATCACTGATTATACTCATGATTACCTTCATGATTGTAATTAATCTTGGAACTCACTGATGGCGATCACTGATTGTACTCATGATTACCTTCATGATTGTAATTAATCTTGGAACTCACTGATGGTAATCACTGAATATACTCATGATTACCTTCATAACTACCATCAGTATAGTAACTCATTGATGGCAATCACTGATTACAATCATGACTGTCTTCATGACTACTATTACTGTTTGTCATTACTGAAGGCATTCACTGATTGTGTTCGTGATTATCCTCATAACTGTCATCAGTATAGTAACTCATTGATGGTAATCACTGATTATAGTTGTGATTATCATTATAACTGCCATTACTGTTTGTCATCATTGAAGGCATTCACTAATGATAGTCATGATTATCATTATGATTGCAGTTACAAAAAAATAATAATTTTTGAAAATTAAAATTTTTTTAAGTTTTAGTGAGTATAGTAGTGATGACCAAAGTGATTACCATCATTGCTATACTCACTGTGATGGTAATCAGTGAGTACCTAAGTGATCGCCATCACTTTGGTCATCACTCAAGTGACTGCCATCACTGTTTGTTCGGGACTCTTGCTACCGTTTATTTTTATAAATTCAATTTTCTCTTTTATATTCAGACAAGCAGCCCAAAAGAGCACCCAACAATAGATCATTGTGGAGCGATTACATATTACATGACTTTACCATGCTTGGGCCAGCATTATGCTTCTTTTCATTTCTTTCCTCTTTTATCTCTTTGTGGATTTTGAACACAAAAAAAATTTTTATTTATTTATTTATTTGTTGATGGTAAACTTCTGCACTTCTGTGCAATTGATTTCTACGGTTGCATATTGGAATAGTAGCTGATAATGTCAAATGTCAAATTAAGAATCTTTTATTTCTTCGTTTTTTAAAATTTATCGAGTTGCATGGACATGATGTAGTTTATATTTGCTTCTTGGTACAGCAATCTTCTCACAATTCGGATCATTTGATTTAATTTTTGATATGAATTTCAATGTTTAGCGCTTTTTTGCATAACATATGTTAAATATTGATATTTTGCAGATTTTCTCAAAACTAGAACTGAGTTGACTTGAAAATCAATTGTAATTGATTCTTGCTACTTTTTTAGGGCAAAAAATGTTGAATTTGTAAAGTTTTGTGATGATTTTGTATGAATTAAGTGCAAAAATTTTTTGAAGTGAGAGCATATTTTTTATAACCTTCAAAATTTAAAACAATATCTAAGATTCTAAACACAAAAATGCGTCACATCAAGGTCATATCACCGCACCAACTTGCTCCACATTCTCAATGCTACAAAAACTCTGTAAGAATCTCATCCATTCGATCATTTCCGAATGCATCAATTTACTAATGTCAGCGTTAAATATGTGACATTTAATGTATTTATGGCACCCATTCTGCCATACATGGATAGATGGAATTGAAGAGCGAAGAAAAAGAAGCAAGAGGAGATCAACATCGTGTGATATTACTTCTTTACTTGTCACCAGTGTCAAAACATGTCAATTTTAATATTGTCTACAATCTTCTTTCCTCGCTTTTGCTTGTGTCTCTCTTTTTTCGAGATTTACATACGGTGCTGACTGACTTACTTACTTGGTACATTTATATAGTGACTGCATGGTTAGATCTGGTAATCGACACAAAGGGATCAATGTTAATGTGCGATATATGTTTCATGTGCTACAATTCCGTGAGAATTTTTCTCTACTTGTAGATTAGTATGAATGCAGTGAGTATGGGATGGTTGAAGTTAGAGTATTCAGGCAGTAGTGGAGTGAGGATTGTATGATATCATCCGAACCATTTAAATTCAATTGACCAGCCTATCTTAATTCCACTTGTGACTTCACTTTAAAATTACATACTCGATAATAAAATTTATTCAATTTTCAATCACTTTACATGCTTAAAGCTTTAAAGCCTCCTTTCATTTCGTTCTGTTTCTGTGCTCATGGCAATTTATTTCATTCACATTTCGACAGGCACACTCGGGTCGTATGCGGACGTACTTACTGATTGTTTATCGGTGAATTACTTCTTTTTCAAGTCACTGCTGTCTGCTTGCTGCCGTAAAATACCTTACGGGTGTGTAATTCTTAATGACTAAATGGAGATGAGATTAAAGATTTTTCTTTTATTTCGTTTGCGTCTTGAAGACTTTGTTGCATTCAATTTGGAATCAATGAAAAATTGCTCAGGATTATCAATTTATTTTTAAAGTAAATGTAAGAATGAAATATAGATGAAATTAATAATTTTTTTAGGTTGTTCGAGTAAGGAATAAGAAGGACTGGAATTAATAATTTTGAAGCAGAAATTTAAAAACTAATTTAACGGAATTTTGTTTTTCAAATTTTAAGCGAAATGCAAAATCAAAATGACGGACGAAATTTTCTCGCTTCAAATAGTTTTTGGACTAAATTTCACTTTATAATAGTTATTTATGTTCCTTTATAGTCAAAATGTGTTTTATGGAATAGCAAAAGTGAAATTTTACTTCCTTTAAAATTAAAATGAGTCCAATTTTCATGAGAATAAGAGCAATATAGTTTCAAAAATTAGATTACAATTATAAAGCCTGAAAACTGTAAATTTACCTACTAGATCACATACAAAGCATAATAAACAACTTCTTTAACTCATAAAAATAATCCACTAAGAAATATGACATCATAATTTTACATACCATAACCGTGAGACTTGCCAACCGATGACTGGGTCAATAAGGCACTTAGACGCTATTGTTTCAAATGCTTACCAATAAACTCAAAAGAAGCATTCTACGAATTTAATTCAAAAGCAAAAGAGGCGATGATTAAGTTTTGGCGAGTAAAGAAATGATTTTTTTTTTCAAAGAAATTTCATGAACTGATTCACATGAGCTTCTTGAAAGCCCTTATTGCTCTCAATAGCACTTTAATTGTCACTTCCCAATAAGTCATATTGAACAATATTCCAGTAATAATATCTTTTCAGTTACTTAATTAAATCGCCCAAAGAGAAATATCGTCCATTAAATTCCTCATGACTCACTAACTTTTTTTTATTGTATTAAATAAAAAAAATCAGCACATGAGATTCTTCTCGGTCTTAAAGACCACTTAAATATTGATGACATTTCGAAAGCATGACTTTAAATACAGAGATGAACATTTTTATTAGCACTCTTGGGCATCGCTTACAGCCCAATACATAACCATATTTCATCAATATGAGAGCAAGCTGTGAGAGTCTCAATATGATTTTAATTGAATCAATTAACTGCTTTGGCGTGAAATCGATATTTTTTTTGACTCTTTTTTTCTGGGGGGAATGAATCGTTTAGGAAATCATTTTTTCTTGAACAATGAAATATTTTTTTTTGTTGCTGAAGGGGAGGACAAGTCTTTAATTTTGTAATTCTTTGTGTTCATACTGTAATGAAGAAGATCATGATGGGAGTTTCATTGGCTATATAATTTATGGAAATATGTGGGTTTAGGGCGCATTCCATTTTTTTGGTGGTTTTTTGGTTAATTGAATTAGGAAATGGGGTCAATTTGTATGATTTGTAAACGAACCGAGTCTCGATACCTTTATCGTTGCGTGAATGTTGCAGCAACAAGTCAAAAACATTTTGTATTAGGTATTATTCAGTTAAGTGCACCGATGCACTATCTTCCGATATTTTCTAATCCTTATTTTCATAATTGAATGATTTTTAATAATTTCGTGTAGTGACCAACTTTTTTAAGTTTAAGGCCTCACAAGATCCACGTTATTAGTAAACCATGATAAAAACCAAGTATAGCATACAATTCGTTAATTTTTTGCATTTTTCATAGCACACCAGTTGCCCATCACTACATAAAAATAATCGAAATAGTTAAAGGTATACTGCTGTCATTGAAGAGTAAATTCCATTCCATAATTGAACCAAAAAGCTTCACATTTTTTTATATCATATAAAAATTTTTTAACTAAATACAACGCCTTTAATATCTTCAATTTATATCGCAATACATTTTGCATGTATTTAAAGCCCTTTAACCTTCAACTCAACATTTCATTTTTGTTATTTTATATTATACATATAGGAACTACACCTGAAACATTTCAAAAAAATTAATAAATAGGATGAATAGTTAAAGATGGAAGCATCATCATACACGATACATGCTACACGTCAATCATTAATTATGTTAACCTTTATGAAGTCTTTCAGATGTTTTCATATCCATGCTAAGGCAAAGAATCTTGTTAGACATTTTTTTTATTTCATTCTTTCGTCTGACTTGTGACAGCAATTTGTACTTCCACTTTTGATATTTCCACAATGATAAATAAATGTATATTCTCAACTTTGAAAGGTGTTTGGTTGAATAATTACGATGTAATTGTTGTGCATTGTTTTGTGGATATGAGAATCATTGCCGGATGCAAAAATTTTTTATTTATTAGCTGCACAAAGAATTATTGCTCAATTTGAGTTATGAAAAGAGTTGGATTTATTATTCTAGAATCTGAGATAAGTTTGAGGTGTTGAATGAGAAAAATGAGTTTATATCCTATTAATGCAATTTATTGCATTTTAATTATATTACTAGGTTGTGCTCATGGGCGTAGGCAGACTTTGTTTCGGGAGGAGGTCCAAAAGAAAATTTTAGGGGGGAGGGGGTTGTCCAAAAGCTGTTTTCCTCAAAAACTCTAGCAAAAAGAGAATATATTTCCTCAAAAGGGGGAAGGGGGTTTGGATCCCTTGGACTCTCCCCTGATGGTTAAGCCCCTGATTGTGCTGTAATATTGATTCGAGTCATTAATTCTGATCTGCATACATGTCATGTTTACAGAACTTTAGGAACAAAAAAGGCTGTTATAAAATTAACAAAATTGAACATCAAAAAAATAAAGATTCAGATATGCAAAAAAAAAACAAAATTAAGACATTCAGGATGTACAAAAACAAGTAACATGTTCATAATTTTGTGTATTTTTAAAGCCATCAGCACAACTTCTCAATAATTTAAGCATATTTTTTTCGTGCATGTGAAACACAATTCAATCATATTTTTTGCCATGACCTATCAATAAATTTCATGTTTTAATCTCAGATGTTCATCTTAAAATGAAATACAATACTGAATGTGAATATGCTTCACATGGAATTCTTCTTTTTTCTTTTCGTTTTATTTTGTGAACAGAAATATCAGAAAATTAACACAAGACATAAATATCCAAGCAGAAGCTCAAATCTCTTCATATCTATATCTGCTTATGTAGTTTCGTGTTTATTTTTTAAAAAATTATGAAATTGCTTTTTAAATGAGATTTTAAAATTAAGATTTTTTTTTGATGTTTATAGAATCCATTTTTGGGATTTTAATTGTGAGAAAATTTTTTTCTCGAACGCACTTAGATTTACCAAAAATTTCACACAAAATTTAATCAAAAATCAATTTTTTAAAAATTGAAAATAAATATTAAGAACTACTGGAGCCTGTAAATGTGATGCTCAATTGCTTCATAATTTAGTTGAATTTTCAAATTAAATTAAATGTGGAAATGATAATGGAAATGGAAGGCTTGTAAGCGTCAGGAAATAAGACGTTACAGAAATTAATTAAGGAGATTAAAAAAATTTTAACACGGAAACGCAAGTAATTTACTCCTAAAATATGGCATGATTTTCGGAAGGCAAAAAGTGTTGACAGTTAGTTTACAGTTCAAAGATAATCTTTGATAGTATTTTTTGTAAATTTTTTGATATAGTGGCTTCCTTAAAAAATTAATTTTTATCTTTTAAAAAATCTTTTTATGTTTAAAAAGTTTCAAAAATAAATTAAATTTTAAATTCATGAAATTTTTATTCTAACAAAAAAATCCTCTCAGACATACCACTATTAGTGGACATTCGTAAAATTTGTAACGCTTAGGGAGGGAAGAGTCTGAAATTTTGTTTTGCTTCATATATAATCTTTTAAAAATCTCATTAAAAATTTAGTACAGCCAGGAGAGGGGGTCAATAATAATCAATAATATTTCATGGTTAAACCATGAGTTAGAATTTAAAATAAGTAATTAAATTCTACAATTTTCAATCTTTGATCCTCACGTCATTACCCACTAAACTCAACCGAAAAAACCAACAAAATGCAGAAAATTAGTATAAAATTTCAAACACAAGCCATACTCCTTGATTTCGATCATAATTTATTAATCAATTAATAAAGAAATTTTTGTATATGTTCGAGAATCTGAGATGTTTTAAAAGCGCAAGAAATACAGTTCAGCATTCAATATCCAAACCTATACTGGGGGACCTCGATTTGAGTAACTTCGATTTGAGTAATTTCGATTTGAGTAACTAAAGTACTCCCATACAAAAATTCAAATTTTCTTTTTTTAACGGTCATTTTCCATACATTTCGATTTGAGTAAATTCGATTTGAGTAGATTTTTTCCGGAACCAAACAATTACTCAAATCGAGGTCCCCCAGTATTATTGATATTCCCATGCATGATGTTTTCTCCAAAAAAAAAATCAATTAATTGATCATGTAAAGCATTTATATCATCAAGATTACTTTAATTGTTAAAACAAGCGAGGCTTAAGAAACAGACAAAGTCGAAGATGCTTAAGAAATATGAAATGAGAAGAAAGTTTTCAATTAAATTGCGATAAAATCTCGTTTAAAAAAATAACAATAATCTTGAATAAATTATTGGCCTGATGTTTTCTGATCGTGGATAATTTATTATTTATTAAAATTAATTCACTTTTCGTCCATAAACACATCCATAAATATTGACTCGATTTCACTAAATTAATCGTTCTTTAAACTCGCTATAACTGCACTCAATTTTTTGTAATAACATAATTCATGAAATATCAAGCAATGATCTTGAAATATCAGAGCTACTGGTTTAGTACGATGGTTTGCTGCTTCAAAATTGACACGTTTTGCAAAATGCTTGACAGATTTTTCGTTGAAAACTGATGCAAACTTTGAAGGATGGAAGTTTATGAAAATTGCAAGATGTCTTCCATTTGAACAGTTGTTTTATTTCAAAATGTTTGTACTAAAATCTAAACATATGAAAATTACCGTTAAAATGAAAAAAAATTACAAAAGTCCTCGTTTATATCGAGGGACTTCAGCGCATTTTTGACGCAGCGATTAGCAATTGATTAAATAAAAAAGAATGTCGAGTTTTAAAACTCTATTGCTGTTTCTTTAATCATAATGCATTTCAATAATAAGTTTAAAATTAAAGATCAAAACTCCTTTAAAATTGATTTTTATAATGTTCAATGCAAATAATAGCTTTACGATTTACCGGTTTTTTGAAATTCAAATTTTTCCATCAGCGAAAAATTTAAATTTCTGAACACATCCATTATTTTTCAAATTTCTAAACGCACTTATATTTGTTTTGTATGAAAAAATTAAATGTTAATTAATTAAGGTGTATAAAAGAAAAAAATTTAATCCGAAATAACGGTCAAAAAAATTTCAAATTTTTTAACGGTTAGAAAAAATTCAAACTTATCATCAGCATAGCTTTGCCCTGCATTGTTTACATATTTTTTTTTTGAAATATAAAATCGATGAATTAAGCTATTTAATGAGTGTTTTTTGACTTTTCAATAAAAACGGCGGGAATAAAAACATTCAATGAAGCTATTAAAACAATTCCGAGCTTGCTACGAAGTCTAGATCAAGAGATAATTGGGACCCGAACGACCGAACGACCGAACGACCGAACGACCGATCAAAGTGCATGATTGAGCTTCCTTTTTGAAAACAAGTTTTCAAAAATGCGCTAAAAAATGAATCTGTTCAAATCGAGGACCTCTGTAGTAAATTTTGAACTTTTTGAAAAGTAAATTAAGCGAGGGGTTTATTGTTCTCGAACCCACCCCCCCCCCCCCCATGGCATCATTTATGAACGACCCAAAACGATCGATCAAAATATTAAAAAATTAATGAAATATATTTTTTTTAATTTCAGGTTTTGGGTATTAGGACAAAATCATCTAAATTTTGGTGCACTGAACAAGTGTGCCATAAAATTAAGCCCTATAAAATTAATTAAATTAGCATCACAACATCAAGGTGAGTCAAACATTTTTCATTTAAAATTTATTTTTGCTGCAGTCATCAATTCATTTTGCTATTATAAATCAGGAATTGATTGCAATTAATAATGTTAATGTTCTATAAATGCAAATTAGATCCTCAATTTTCAACGCACATCACGAATTATAAACCATAATACGAACTATCAATTTCCTACAAAATCTCAAGTAATTTACCCAAAAAAATCCAATTCAATTGGAACACGTAGAGCATATGTATGATCTACACAAAGCATAACACATGAAATAAAATTATAAACGGTTCTCAAAAAAAAGAGTCAGAATTAAATACATCTCATCAGCTCTACCTTATTTGTAGAGTTCATTTAATATTTAAAACATTTTGCAGACATCAAAAACTGAATTGAAGCTAAGAACTCATTTAATAATAGCATATTAATGCATTATAAACTACTTTAGTATCTTAACAATAAAAAAAAATATTTTTTAATTCCACAAAAAATGCAAAAAAAAAATTAAATCATAAAGAACAAAGGGGGTTTATCAAAAGTAATGTCAGGTTGAATAGGAACATAACCTGAAAGGGATCAGTAAATATTTTTTTTTTGAATTTAAATTTCCAGAAATTTATTTTTTCATCAACAAAAATTTTGAAAAATTATTTTTTAATGTCAAAAAATTTTCAGTTTTAATTTTTTCAAAAAAAAATCCATAACTTTTAAATCAAACCACTCCAAAATAAAAACACAAAAAGAATCAAGAATTCAAAAAAAATCCACCTTTTGTGATTCTTTACAAAAGGAGTCATACTCGATCAATTCCCTGATGAAGTTTAATAGCTTAAAGGTGTCATTATTAATGATATGCAATTTTATTGTTAATTCTTTTTATTGTCGAAGAAGAGTTTGAAAAATATCCAATGATGCAAGTCAATGGGCTCAAATAATATCATCTGAAAATCTTCTTTATTGTTTTGCAGTCTTGACTTGTGGCATTCATTTTTTTGTTTCGAAACTGATGAAATTTAAAAAAAATGAATAATCGCAAGAACCCACGCTTCATCATGTCAAAAAAAATTGTTAACTGAATGAATATTCAAAAAAAAGGTTCATTTCTGTGGCGCATGGTGCCTGCATGAAATGTAATTAATTGTTGTCTCTCGGAGACGTTCTACTTCTCTCCTTGTCCCTTGTGCCACTCATTTGCCATTTTAATGATTATCATAAAACATCTGTAACGTTTTACTTTTTCTTCTTCTGTTTCTTATGTCTCGATACATTTTTTTGTGAATTCAACTCCATTGCCACAAAGATCCAAAGTTAAGTAACAGTGTCTGGGCAAATTTCTCAATGAGATAAATGAGATTCAGCATTGCTATCATTTCGACTTCAATCTGTAGTTTGTTTTGTGGAAATTATTTTTTTTTTTGAGTGTGGTTTTCTACGGATGGGAGATTGGCGACTTGGATTGGTGTTGAGGTTATGCTATCAGTCTAGAGTCTAGACCTGTGGTGGCCAACTTTTTTGTGTCACGGCATTCTTTGTGAGTCAGTAATGACCAAAACTACACGCGGAACACTGTTGTGTTACTTTTTGATAAAAGTTCGGTACACTGGTGTGCCGCAGAACACCAATTGGCCATCACTGGCTTAGACAGCAAAATTATGGTTAAAAGGAAACAGATTTGGAATTTAGTGACCTTTTGCTGATTTGTTTTATTTTAGAGGTTTGGTTTTGATTAATTTTTGAGCAATGTTGAAATTTCAGGGATGAAAATGGCAACCTGATAATTTTCAAGATCCAAATTTAATAGAATTTATGAACACTAATTTTGGCAATTCCTCAAAATTTCTGGAAAAATTTATTTCCAAAATTCTGTAAAAATTAATTCAAAACTCCTTCAAAATCTCCATCCAATTCCTCTCAACTCATCTCGTCCATTCCTTTTAAAATAACTGAAATGAATGAATTGTGATACACAATAATGTTTTCATTTTATTTTATTTAAGCAATAACATAATGGAATCAGGTTCAATTTCTGTACTTACGTTTTTGTTATTTTCGATTCCATGAGACATGGGAGGATGATGATGGAAGAGAAATTCACTTCTCGATTGCTCGAGGCCCTCAGTACCAAAAAAAATTGTTTCTCTCAATACGATTCTCTTGTTTCATTCCTTTCTTTTGCCTTTTCTACTTCGTTTATGTCTTGATGCCTTTCTTCTTTTAATATGCGAACCATAAAATTCATTACATTTCACTTGATATTATTTTGCTTTTTGTACATTTCTCGTATGAGGCAATGAAATTGTCTTGACTTGAATAAATGCGTATGTCTCATTATCATCTTACACATTTTGAAGAAATATTTTATGTGCCTTCTTTTTGGGATGTGGGGATAACAGATTGTGGTGTCCAGTATGTTAAAAGTATAAGTGGACATTGGGTTTTGGTTATTTTAGCAAACAATTCGGAATGTACCCTAATCCTGATCATTAATATTGTCCAATGATTTAAAATATCAAAGTGTAATATGAAAACTGAATTTATTTGAGACTCAAGTCACATTCAACTTCAATTTAGATTCAGAATCCTCAAGACCTTAGACATTGCCTACCATCAACCCCATTTTAGTGTGATGAATTTGCGATGACCTTTCTACACCCGAAACGATGATGATTGATTATTTTTTTTTTTTTTTGTGAAAAATTCCTTATTTTTCTTGAATGAAAAGTCAATTTAGATTGAAATATTTCAAAAATTGATATGAAAAAATGCAAATTAAGTCTATGGGCGAAATGAAAAAAATTCGAGTGTAAAATTTATGCGAATTTTCAGATCAAAACGTGCTTGATGGTTTTGTTTTTTAAGAAATACTTTGTTGTTAAAAAAATTTTAATGCTTAAATTACTTCCGCGAAAAGTTCACATCCGTACTTTGAATATTTAAAAAATAATAATTTGATAATTATGAAAGAATTATAATTTTTTAACTATCATAGTCAAAACATCAAATAGTAACAAATTCTGATTTTAAAAATATGCATAAAATTCTAATTTTTTATTTCCTAAAGATGAGTAGACTTCAGTTCATAGCAGCTACTTTTTTAATTTTTTTAGTAATTCTTCCTCAGCATTCCAACTCTAAGGTATTAAAAATCAATATTAGGGGACATACACTTATGATGTTCGATTTTTAGGAGGGAGGCTGTGTGATAGTTTTAAATGCAATTTTTTTTAAAGAAGATATTGTGTCAGAAGGAGAGAAGGAGTTAAAAATCCATGTTCTTGATGGACATCATAAGTGAATGGTCTCTTATTTTTAGCGCATTTTTTTAAAAACTTATTTTTGACTTAACTAAATTCTAGTTGAAGCTTCACTTCTACAAAGTCGAATGTCCTCAAAATGATACTGAATATCTCGCAAATATTATCTGCAAATTGAGTAAGATCAAAGGTGGAAATTACGTTTTAACAATTCTTTCTGATATTGTTCGTAAAATGAACTACGTTGACCTAAATTTTGGAATTCTACACAAATCTTCAAACAAAATAATGCTTAATGTATCCTTAGAATATTGCAGCTCTTATGAAAACTTAAATCCATTTGTAAAAGCTATTTTGAATTACATTAATAATTTTGAAAAAGATACATTCCATGCATGTCCATTTTTACCCAGAAAGAAAATGGGGATTGAAAATCTTCCATTTGATGGATTTGTTCCACTTTTATCGATAGCCAATTTTCAACGTGGTGATTACAGAATGTGGGTGAGTTTGAAGGATAAGGATGATAAATTAATTAATTTTATGAACTATTTGTTTGCTATTTCATCTGAGAAAAATGTTAAAGTTAATAAAAATTCTTGATTTTGTAAAAGTTCTACTACGAAATAAATTTTTAACCTCTCCCCCTAAAATTTTTCATAAAAAATTAAATTTCCTCCCACCTTCCCTCAAAATTCAAAATTTCTGGCTTTGTCATTGTCTCAAACAGGATTTAAAAATTAAAAAAAATTAGAGTTCAAAAAATTTTGACGTTCAAAACTTCTAATTATATAAAAAAATTTAACAAGTCTCAGTACATTCAGTATATGAGTTCTACTACGTTTTATCAGCCATAATTATTAATTTAATTCCTGTAATTTAGGAATAAAAATTTAAACTTACTGAATTTTTGATTTTAATACATTTAAAACAAAGTTTGCGAGAATACAATGAACAGTTTTGTCTACTTGGCAATTTTTGCATTAATAAATTCTATAACTCTAAGCTCATGTGAGGTAAAAACTTTTTTTAAAAATCATTTCAAATTATTTTAAAAATTAAGCTTTATAATTTTTCAGCTCAGCGTCCGTGTCTATAAAATTGAATGTGCGAAAGAAGATGAAATTTATACTGGCAAAAATATAGTTTGTAAAATAGTTCAACTCAAAAATGGAATGTATGGAGTGACAATGTATGGAGAAGTCATAGTGACACTTGACTATATGCTCATGAACTTCCAATTGATTCATAAATCATCACAAAGATCATTAGTAAATCTGACTGGAGAATATTGCAGTCTTTATGGAAATTTCTCGCCAATTGTCCGAACTGCAATTGAATTTACAAAAAAGTTTACCAATAACTTAATTCATGCCTGTCCATACACGCCACAAAAAAAGTTTGGTGTTGAAAATTTTCCTGCAAATGAATTGCTAAGCAAAGCTTTAAGTGTGTTTGGTGATCGTTTGAAAATGGAGCGTGGTGAATATGCAGCTGCTTATTATTCAAAGGATAGGAATGGAAATTTTACTTTTTTCTTTAAATGCTTTGTGACCATTTCGCAAAAAAGAAGTAGAATTAGGTGAAAATTTGTTATGCAATACTTCTTTATATGTGTAAACTATGGAAGGGAATTGATCAAAAATGATCTGAAATCTTTTTGATAAGTTCTATAACCTGGTGTAAAATTCTTCTTTGAATAAACATTTTCTTTAAAGCACATAAAGAATCCTAATTTATTCGAAAATAAAAAATAATTTATTTTTTTTTAATTTGCTTCTTCTAATAATTACTTAAATATCACAAAAAATAATCATTTTTTGTTATATCATTTTTATATTCAGTTGCAATGTCAGATCAATTATAATTTTGAACTAGTGAGACGAAATGAAAGCTTCCTTAGTTATTTTCATGATTTTTATTATTAACTGGTTTAAAGGATGTATTTTTGAGGTAAATACTGTCATTTTAGAACTAGGGACCAAGTCCAGGGGGTTTAAAAAAGGCCTCCCATTGAGTTTTCTTCATTTTTCTGGAGATTTTCGAAGTAAAAAGTATTTGGACCCCAAGTTTCTATCAGGAATAATGTTCTATTTTAAAGGATTTTTTTTGAAAAAAAAAATGATTTTTTATTAATTTTTTAAATTTTTTTTTTTGTTTAAGTAAACCCTTAGAATTGTCTGAAAATTCCATAAAAAATCTAGTTCCTGTCACTAATATTCAAATTACTCATGTTTAAATTTTTATACCAAAATTATTTTATTCCCTAGCTCGTATCTTTAAAATTGAATGTGTTCGAGAAAGTGAAACAGAATACGTCAAGAATATCGAGTGTAAAATAAATCGTGCCAAAAATGGAATGAATACAGTTTCAATTTACGGTGACTTACTTGTTGAAATAGATTATATGGTTTTAAGCTTTGTGGCTCTGCATAAAAATTCAGAAAAAGTTTTCGTCAATGCAACTGGAGATTATTGCAAGTATTTTGGGAAATTTGCTGCTGTTGTTCAACTTGTTATCGGTTTAATTAATGTTTATCAGTCAAATTTATTTCATAAATGTCCATATGTTCCTAGAAAAAAGATTGGATTATTGGACTTACCTGTCGACGAAATTGTTAATAATCTTTTAAATTTTTATCCCAACTTTTTTAAAGTTCGACCTGGAGAGTATACAGGAGCATTTAATAGCATTGATAGAAATGGAAAAACTATATTTAGATTTAAAGGTTATGTCTCTGTGTCTCACAAGAAAATTTCAAAAAATCATTGAATTAATTTTAATAAATTAAATAAGCATTTTTTTTTTTTTAATTTTTAAAATTAATCTTGAGTTAAATATTAAAATTATTCCAAAATTGATTTATTATTTTTTTAAAAAAATTATTTTTGTTACCAAGTTACTTTTTTGATAAAACCAGACAAAACTGATAAAGTATTAGTTCCAGTAATTAAGTTACTTAAATTTTCCTCATTTTACCAAAATAATTCAAATTCAATTGCAATGTCATTTCTATTATTATTTTGACCTAGTAGGCAGTTATGAAAATTTCTTATACATTTTTTCTTGTGCCAATTCTAAATTGGTTTCTAGGATGCAATTTTGAGGTAAAAAAATGTTATGCTAAAATTTAAAATTTCAGAAATTTTTTTAGATTTAAATTCTCATCATTGAATCAACAAAAAGAAATTAG
The DNA here is from genome assembly GCA_026123125.1 of Chironomus striatipennis. Classification (NCBI taxonomy): domain Eukaryota; kingdom Metazoa; phylum Arthropoda; class Insecta; order Diptera; family Chironomidae; genus Chironomus; species Chironomus striatipennis. The sequence goes on along the minus strand of CM047393.1, from coordinate 40,255,353 downwards.
AATAAATTTAGTAAAAAAATCTTTTATTCAGCTAACAGCTCGACTCTATAAAGTTGAATGTTTAAAAGAAAACGAAACTGAATACCTAAAAAATATTGTATGCAAAATCAACCGAATTAAAAATGGAATCTACACAGTATCAATTTATGGTGATGTAAAAGTTGAATTAGATTACTTACTAGCAAGTTTTGAATCTATTCATAAAAATTCCCAAAAAGTTTTAGTCAACGTTACTGGAGAATATTGTAGCTACTTCGACAGACTTCTTCCTGTTGTTCAAATTGCTGTTGATTGGATGAACAAGTATCAAAATAATTTATTTCATAAATGTCCATACATGGTCGGTGATCGGTTTGGAATGGTGAACTTTCCTGGCAATCAAGTTGCTAACAAACTTTTGAATCTTTTTCCTCATTACTTTAAAATTGGACGTGGTGAATACACTGGGACGTATAGCTGTAAAGACAGAAATGGGAAAATCATTTTTGGATTTAAAGGATTTGTGTCGGTGTCTCAAAAGAAGTCTACCAAAAATTGATGCAGTTTAGAAAAATTTTAAATTAGGCTCTGAAAATATTTTCTGAAATTTTGAAAATCGGACACAAACTTTGTTGTTGAATAAATTATTTATAATTATGATATTTAATCAATATTCTTTTCTAGAAATTTACAAAAAATAATTTAAATCTCATTTTTGAAGCTGTAATTTTTTTTAATATTTAATTTCATCAATAAGACTTGAGCAAATAAATAATAATAATAATAATTTCATCTCAGTTGTTATCTCTTTAAATTGAATAAAATTAAATTGTATTATTAGCTTCCACGCATATCGAGTATTTCATAAAGCCCATACAACTGATTGTTCATGAATGATTTACAATGTGGGGACTGTGAGTCTGTACAACAGTTTCATGCAAACAATAACTTTTGGTCTCCAAAATACTTGGTTTTTAGTAGACGCCTGAGTAGACGTCATAGCTAAATGATTCCTATTTATATTTAAATAATTTAAAAAACCGAAAGCATTTAAAAAATTAAAAATCATTCTCATTAGTCTTTTTGAACTGACACGACAAAAAATGAAAATTATATTTGTAATTCTTCTGTTTTTCATGCTCAATTGGTTTCGTGGTTGCTATCCTGAGGTAAAATCCATTCAGATAGAAAATTTGATTTTTGCAGCTTTCTTAAAGGAAATTTTATTTGATCAGTTTATAAATTTTCATAAAAATTATAAATTTAAATTCTTTGTAAAATCTACTAATTTTTTAGCTATCAGCTCGTATCTACAAAGTCGAATGTGCTAAAGAAAATGAGACAACATACATTAAGAATATCGAATGTAAAATTAATCGCATCAAAAATGGATTTTACACTGTTTCGTTATCTGGAGAATTGATAACCAATTTAAATTACATTTTTATGATATTAGAGTCTGTTCATTTAAACTCACAAAGAGTATTTATTAATGTAAGTGCAGATTACTGCAGTTTATACGGCAAATTCAATCCTGTGGTACAAGTTGTTATTGATTTAGTTGGAAATTATCAGAAAAATTTGCTTCATAATTGTCCTTATATATCTGGAGAACGAATTGGACTCATAAATTTTCCAGCTAACGAATTATTCAATAAACTTTTAAAATCATTTCCTAACTATTTTAAAGTTGGACCTGGTGAATATTCTGGAGCTATAAAAACCATCGACAGAAATGAGAAAGTCATTTTTGAATTTAGAGGTTTTGTGTCTGTGTCTCAAAAAAAGAATGTCAAAAATTGATGAATTTTTTTGATAATTTTGAGTAATTATATTTTTTTTTCAATGGTCCATTACCATTACCACAAATATTAGCTGAAAAAAACCAAAAAATTATGAAATTTAAATTGTTTAATTTTTGACAAAAAAAAAATAAAAATTTGAAAACTATATTTGTACATAAGTATATTATAATAAACGACATACAATATGAGTACTGACTTAAAATTTTATTTTTTAATAATTCTCATATACTGCTTTCAAGGGGTTTCATGTGAGGTACATCTAAATTCAATTTATTCCATAATCATCAAATAATTTTAAATGATTAATCTATAGCTGACCGCTCGTATCTACAAACTTGACTGTCTAAAAGAAAATGAAACCCAAATTTATGAAAACCACATATGTAGCATCTATTACCTCAAAAATAAAACAAATACAATCACAATATCCTTTAAGATGAAAATTAAATTAAATTTTATAAATGCTAGTTTCCAAGTTGTCCACAGACAATCGCAAAGAATTTTACTTGACATTACGGGAGAATATTGTAGTTTATTTCACAATTTTTCACCAATAATGAAATTCATTGTTGATTATATTAATAAATATCAAGCAGTTCCAACATTTCATTCCTGTCCATATGAGGCTGGTGAGTCTGTTGGTGTTATTAATTTTAATGCCAATCAACTTCTTAATCAGGTTTTGAGCTTCTTTATCAATATGGAGTCCGGTGATTATTTGTGTACTTTTAATTCAGTAGATAAAGCTAAGAAATCGCTGTATAGTGTTAAAGTTTTTGTTACTGTTTCTCAAAAGAGATCAAATAAAAGGAATTGAAAGCAGAACTTTAGCTTAACCTTGGTATTATTCACTAGTAACATCCATCTGAAATTTAGATTTCATTCTTCATCAAAATGCTTTAAAATATATCTTTTGTGTAGGGACCATTCACTTAGTACAGCGGTCTTCAAACAATGCTGTAACCAGGTATTTCGCAACAGAATTTCAAAATGTTGGAATTAAAAAATTTCTAATGGATAAAAAATACTTTATAAAAGGCTCTAAAAGTATTTCCTGACAATTTAAGAGTCACTAATGGGGATTATATCAGCTACTTATCTTGTAAGGATAAAAATGGAAAATTTATATTTTATTTCAAAAGTTACGGAACTACATTTCTAAAAAGAAAAAAAAACATTGAATAAATTTATATTCGCAAAAATATCAAATAAATTTTAAAGTTCCACATATCACCAAATCTAAAATTATTTAAATGCAATTATGCCATTTTAACTGGAAAATTCTAAAAATAAAATATTTCGAAAAAATATTACTTTTTTGCAAACTCGAATGAAATTAGATTTTGATTGCGATCAAAAAGTCAAATTAGTTTTGGAATTCACACAGTATTCACAAAATTTGAAGTTTGAAAAAATCAAGAAAAATGAAACTTTTCTATTTTTTATTTTTGATAATTTTAATGTGCAAGATTCAAACATCCAGATGTGAAGTAAGACAAAACTTTAAACAAAAATAAATTTGAAAACTAAATAATGTTGAAATTCAAATGACAATTTTAGTTAAAAGTACGTACCTACAAACTTGAATGCATCAAAAATAATGAAACAAAATATGTGGAAAATTTTGTATGTGAAATAGTTCGATTAAAAAATGGAACCTATGGTGTCTCAATTCATCCAGACATTTTGATAAGATTTGATTATATGGAACTAAATTTTGTTCTAATGCATAAACTATCCCAAAAGATTTTGGTGAATTTAACAGGCGAGTACTGTGAAAAATATGGAAATTTTAGACCACTTTTTCAGATTACAATACAATACATCAAGCGATATGTCAAAGGTTTTATTCATCCATGTCCATATCTGCCCCAAAAACAAGTCGGTGTAAAAAATTATCCAATGGATGAAGTCTTAAATGAAGTATTGAAAATCTTTCCTGATACGGTAAAAGTTGGTCGTGGTGACTATATAGCCACATTGACAAGTAAAGATAAGAACGGAAATGTAATGTTTTATTTTAAAATATTTGTGACTATATCTCAAAATAGATTTAGGAATGGTAAATAATTTTATAAAAAGAATTGAACCTTAAGTCATATTTAGTAAAGGAAGTAGCTCTCTTTTTGAATTTAATACATTTTTCAGAGTAGCGTTGTATATTTAATTTATTTGCACATTGTATTTAATCAAATTCATCAACGTATAAAATTAATCATATTACTTAGTGGCGTAGTCAGAAACTTTTTTAGGGTGTATAAAAAACTTTTTGTATGAAAAAAAAAGTTGTGATCTGGAGTCAATTTTTTGCAAAAAAAACCCTAATATATCATTCAAACGTTTGTCATTGAATTGAATGTCAAAACAAAAGATAACGGAACAATGAATTATTGCATGTGCAGCTATAAATAAATACCAAAAGTATTTTTATATTGAATTTTTAATTCCAAAAAACCCGTAACAGATCATTTCTAACATTTCGAAGCTTCAATTCAAATGATAAAATTTGCATTTTATTTGTCAAATTTTTTGACTCTTTTGATTACTTTAGTATGTGCGATGCAGGTATCAGAATAATTTTTTTCCTAAATTTCTAAATTTGGTTTAACTTTTTCATAGCTAAATGTCCTTATTCACAAATTTGAGTGCATGAATGAGACCGAAACATATTTAGGTGAAAACATTGTTTGTACCATTGTTCATCTTAAAGACGGAACTTATGGAATCTCGTTATATGGAGATTTAATAATGACTGTGGATTTTTTGGAAATTAATGTTTTCATCAAACATATAGGATCTCAAAAAGTTCTTGTTAATATTACTTATGAATATTGCAGCATGTTTGGTAAATTTCATCCTCTCATGGCAGTGGGAATAGAGTGGGTCCAAAAACTCACAGTTAATACAATTCATGCTTGTCCGTACACTCCAATTAAACATTTTGGGATTGAAAATCTTCCAGTTAATAAATTAATAAATCAAGCTTTGGATTTATTCCCAGGTGGAATCAAAATTAGTCGTGGTGAATATTCAGGATTGGTAACTGTTAAGGATAGAGAAGGGCATAAAGTATTTTACATTAAAGTTGTTGCTACTGCATCACTAAAGAGAGGAGGGAGGAAAAGTGGATAATTTTTTGGTAATTACGGCATTTCAGTTTAAAACTTTTATATTATTTGTTTTTATAATTAACTGTAAATCGACATGGGTTTATATTTTAAATCTTAATATATTCACATTCGTGTCTCCAACACGTTCAGATCACAAACAAAAATAAAGAATGAAATTTTCAATATTTATTCGGCATTTCTGTATCTTAATCCTATTTCCTAACAATGGTGCTGTACCGCCTAAGGTATCTCAATAAATTAACAAAATTTACTTTTTTGATTTCAAAATCAAATTTCAATAAAAAATTTTGAAGCTTTCAGCACATTTTCAAAAGATTGACTGCATTAAAGATAATGAAACAATTTATATGAAAAATATGGTTTGTGAGCTCCATAAAATTGAAAAAGGATCAACTGGCACAACAATCTATGGCGATCTTGTGACCTCATTTAATTATGTCAACATAAATTTCCAATTGACTCATAAAACAACTGAGAGACTCTTATTCAATATTACATTTGAATACTGCAGTACTTACAAGAATATTCCACCATTTGTTAATATTATTTTTGATGCTATTAAGGAAAATTCTAACAATTTAGTTCACGGTTGTCCTTACGTTCCGCAAAAAAAGTTGGGTGTTGAGAATTTTCCATCGAGTGAATTGATTGGAGTGGCAGTTGAAAAATTTCAATCAATTACGAAAGTTTATCCGGGCGAATATTTCAGTACAACTAATTGTACTGACAGGAAGGGAAGGATGATATTTTATCTCAAATGTTTAGTGATCATGTCTCAAAGACGAAAGCAAAAGAAGGAGTAAAGAAAATTTAACGTATTAAAAATTCTGATTGATTTGTAAAAAAAAAAAAACTTTTAAATTAAAATTCAAAAACTGAAAATATTTTTTTTTTTTTTTGAAAATTTGAAAACATCTCGAAAATTTAATTTTTTTCCATCATTCATTCATAAAAAAAAAAAAATATTGTCTTAATTTTATGAACCTTAAAAATTGGCTGAAAAAAATGTTAAACTTTTTTTAAAAAAATAACAATTTTCTTCTATTAAAAATTTAGCGTTATTTAAATAATTATTCAAATGTAAATCATTAACTTTTAATTGTGCATGTAAAGTTTAGGAAAATTAAAAATATGTTGACGTTTAACATTAGTACAATATAAAACTGATTAGAAATGAAGTGTATAGCTTTAACATTTATTTTTCTAACTCTAATGACAATTCAGTGCTCAGCTGAGGTTAGTTATTTTTACCAATTTGAACATAAAATTTATCTGCATAATTAATTCCAGCTCAACTTACACTTTTACAAAATCGACTGCGTGAAAGACAATGAGACAATTTACATGAAAAATGTAGTCTGTCAGCTTCATAAAGTAGACAAAGGATCTAATGGTGTAACTGTATATGTCGATCTTCAAATTCCTATCAACACAATTTTAATAAACTTCCAACTAGTCCACAAAACTACGGATCGACTTCTAATGAATATTTCTTTCGATTATTGCTCATTCTACAATAATTTGCCGCCATTTGTGGATGCAATTATTGATTCAATAAAAGAATTTTCAAGCAATTTGATTCATGCATGTCCATACAGTCCAGAAAATGAACTTGGTGTTAAGAATTTTCCTGCGAGTCAAATTGGAACTGATTTACTGAACAAATTTCAAGCAGTTTTGGTTACAAAACGAGGAGAATATACAAGTTCAACTTATTTGACTGATAAAAGGAGAAGACTTATTTTCTACTTTAAATGTGTTGTTGTTATTTCTCCTAAAAGAAGCCAGAAGAAAGGATAAAGTTTAGGAATTGTTTGGAATAAAGGGTTCAGATATTTGTGTTCCATAATTTAGGAGAAAGATTTTTGTTTTTTTTTTTATTATTAATTTACAAATAAATATCATTCCCGAAAGGCACAATTCGGATAATCGAGATGAAATCCGGCACCAAGCTGGAGAGAGGCCAGCACCACTCCGGCTTAAATTGTATGCCAGAATGGTACTGGCCTCACTCCGGTTTGGTGCCGGATTTCATCTCGATTATCCGATCTGTGCTTTTCGGGATTAAGGGTCGTTCACCTATGATGACCGATTTTTAGGGGGGGGGGGAGGTGGTCTAAAGCTGTGTGGCAGTTTTAAAGAAGAGATTTTTTTGTTTAAAAATTTTGTGTCTAAAAATCCATGTTTTTGATGGACATCACAAGTGAACGGCTCCTTATCTTGAGGTTCAAAATCTAGACCCGCTGATACAAAATAAAAATCCATATCTTAAATAATGATACTTGTGTTTTCAGTTGAACCTAATCACTTAATAGCTTTGTAAGCAAAACTAATTGTTTAAAAAATAATCAAAATTGTTTAAATATAGATTTTTAAATTTTTAGCAAAATATTGAAAATATTGTAACTTATTATAAATTGTAAATCACGGAACTTGATGTGAATATGATGAACGACTCAGTTTTTGATATAAAATTTTCGTTATTTTTGCTGATTTGCCTTATTCACCGATATCAATGTCAGGTTAGAAATTCTAATTTAAAAATTTCAAATTCCATTCAATCAAGTTTAAATTTCAGCTGAATATGCGCTTCTATAAAGTCGAATGTCCAACAGACAACGAAACACAATTTCTAGAAAATATAAATTGCAAAATAAGCAGCCAAAAACATGGGTCAGCAGTGTTTTCAGGATATGCTGATTTGATGATCCCCATTACATCAGTTAACATAAATTTCATGATCATTTACAGATCATTAAACAAAGTCATGCTAAACATAACATTTGACTACTGCAATTCCTATGATAATCTTCCACCGTACATCCATATAATTTTTGACATGTATAAAAAGTATTCTAAAGATTTAATCCACAAGTGTCCATACGAACCAAAGAAGAGGTTGGGTTTGGAAAATTTACCACTTGAGGTACACACAGCTGTACTTGCGGTTGTGAATTTCCAACGTGGTGACTACAAATCAGTACTTGACATTCGTGATAAAAATGGAAAATTAATTATTTTCATTAATTTTTATTTGGCTGTTTCGCAAAAGAAAATTTCGAAAATTGGATAAAAATTCATAATCAACAAGGAGGAAGGGTCTTGTTAGGGGTCGTTCACTTATAATGTCCAGTTTTTAGGGTTAGGGGGGGTCTAAGGCTGTGTGACAGTTTTGAACAATTGATTTTTTTTTGTATGAAGATTTTATGACAGAGGGTCGGAGGGGAGGATCCGAAAATCCAAGATTTTGATGGACGTACTAAGTGAATAGCCCATAAATATTTTAGCTTTTCTCTTCCAAATTAAAAGTATGTTCATTCATATTTTTGTTTATGATATTCAAGTATAATTATTATCAAATTATCTTTAGTTTCTGAAAAATCTAATTTCATAAATAAGCAGTTATTAGCAGCTAAAATTTAACAGCTGAAATTAAAAAATAATAGCTATGAAATTTTAGAAAACTATTTTAGATTCGACAATTTTAATTCTTTTTCGGATCATTTTTGGAAAACTTTTAGAATTTTTGGAAAAAGTTAAAAACTTTTTATTCAAAAATGTCAACCGACTGCTTTATTGCTTTAGCTCTGTCGTTAGTTTTGCTCAGTCTTTCAATTGATAAATGTAACACTCAGGTACGGTTCAACACTTTTATTCTAAGCTCATCAATGTAAAAAAAAATCTAATTTCTAAATCAAATTTTAGTTAAACATGCGCTTTTATAAAATTGAATGTCCAGCAGAAAATGAAACTGAATATCTTAAAAATATAGAATGTAAAATCAGCAGCAACAAAAAGGGCTCAATTATATATACAGGATTAGCAGATTTAGTCATTCCTGCAAATTCAATTATTATAAATTTCATGATAACTTACAGGTCATTGAACAAAGTCATTCTCAATGTTACATTTGATTATTGCAATTCCTACAAGAACTTACCACCATACATCCGCATTATTTTTGACTTATCCCTTGAATATTCAAAAGATTTCATTCATGAATGTCCATACAAACCAGTAAAACGTCTTGGATTAGAAAATATGCCGTTAGATATATTTATGATTTTTTTTGCTGTTGCAAACTTTCAACGAGGTGATTATAAAACAGCCGTAGACCTTCGAGATAAAAGAGGAAAGTTGATTTCATATTTTAATTTTTATTGGTCGGTGTCTCAAAAGAAAAGTTCTAAACAAGGATGAATAGGCAGAAGCAAAAGAATCTTTTAATATTTAAGTGGGGTTATTACTTATTTACTTACAGAATCAGATATTGATAGTGAATTTTTTTGCATTATCTTTTACTATAAAACATAGCATTGAGTGAATATCCGAATATATATTTTAGGCATAATAAAAAATTAACAATGAACAATTTTTTTATTTCTTTTTTTTTTAAAAAAAAAAAGTAAATAATGCATTAAGCATTGCAAAACTGAAAATAATTCTTAAAAAACGTTCCTTTTTTGATGAGGGAGAAAAAACATTTTTTGGACCTCAATTACTTCATTTGTATCAGCAATGACGTAGCCAGAATTTTCGATGGGGGGAAAGAAAAATTCAAATTTTTATAAAATTTTACACAAAAAACTCATTTTTAGCATTAAAATATCCTATTTTAGAGAAATAATTGTTTTGACATTATTCTGTAACCTCTATCATCTAGAATTATTTACCACTAAAAATTAATGACATAATAAATAAAATAAAGCATTTTTAACTTACCAAAATGTTGCTTTAAATTGCTTCGTACTTTTTAAATTGCTATAAATTTTCTATAATTTTATATTGTTATCAAATATACAACATCAGACTCCAAAAAGAACTACAAACATAAAGTCACGTTTGAAAAACATCAATTTTTTTGAAATGTTTTTGAGCTGTTGCTTTAATTATTTTGCAATCTTATTAATTACTATTTATTTGCATGAATCTTCCTGTCAGGTAATTTGTAATTTTGCAAAAAAAAAAGTTCACAAATTTAATCTAATAAAAATTCTTATTAAATTAGCAGATAACAATGACAATTTATAAACTAGAATGTCCAAAAGAAAATGAATCAAGTTACGTTGCAAATGTCACTTGTGGAATTCAGAATATGAAGAATGGATCATATGCAATTAATGCTTATGTCGATCTGATACGTCCATTCTCTTATGTCAACATGAGTTTGTCAGTCACATTCCGTTCCTCAAACAGACTCATTTTTAATACAAATTTCGAATACTGCAGTTCCTATGGACATTTACCACCATTTGTAGGTGCAGTGTTTAAAATCGTTGAAGATAATTCCAAGAATCTTCTCCATGAATGTCCTTATTCACCTACAAATGAGATTGGAGTTAAAAATTTCATTTTAAATGCGGAATCGCCAATACTATCGGTAATTAACTTCCAACGTGGTGACTACAAGTCATTATTTTTCATGAGAGATAAAAGAGATAATTTGATTTATTATCTCCATGTCTATTTGTCAATTAATCAGAGAAAGACTCAAAAAATTTCAAAGAGTAAAGGATAATTTACTTCTGACAGCCCCCTTCCCCCTACCCCCAATAATTTTTTAAACTCTACATTTACCTTTAATAAGCTTATCATAGTACAATGTCAATATAAATTACATACTTAACTTCCTATTCAAATTTACAATATTTAATGTTAATTTTGTTTTTTCAAATTTTAAACATACAAAAATTTGCTGTAATCGCTACCAATTTTTTGAACAAGAAAATATAATAAGGAAAATTAATTTCCAAAAAACTCAAAACAGAACTTTAAAATTAATATTGAATCAATGAGAATTTTATTAATATTTGCTCTCATCTTTGCAATATGCTGGATAGAAATTTATGGAGTTGTGGTACTTTCAAAAAAAAAAAATAATATTAGTAACAAATTAAAAAATTCCTAAAATTTCAGTTAAACAAAAGATTCTACAAAATTGAATGCTCAAAAAATCACGAAAGTAATTACACAAAAAATTTCGTTTGTGAGCTTAACAGCAATAAGAATGGATCATTCAGCGTCACAGCATATGCTGATTTAGTCCGTCCGTTAAATTACATCGATTTTAGTTACATTCTTGTACATAGAACATCAAATAATACTGTATTTAACACAAGTTTTGAATATTGTAGCTCCAATGGTAACCTCCATCCGTTTCTGCAATTTTTCTTGGGTCTTTTGAAGACATTTGCTAAAGATTTGATTCATCCGTGTCCTTATAAACCAGCAAATAAGATTGGCATTGATAAATGGTTTTTTGAAGGAAGTGGCCCTGCAGTTCCATTGATTCAACAGCGAAAAGGAGATTATAAAGCATCTTTAAATTGTAAAGATAAGGAAGGAAGTCTTATCTTTTATACTCATTTGTATTGCCTGTTTACTCCTAAAAAGACTAGGAAAAATTGATTGAGGGGGGTTTTTGGAGGTTGAATTTGGAAATTGACAGCATAGAGGTCGTTCGTATATGTAGTATGTTAAAATTTTAGGGGGAATAAGGAGTTTGATAAAATGTAACCGAGTGTAATAAGGAGGAGGGGGTCTATAAAGTTATTTTTTGCGTAACGTACCAATTGAATGACCCCACAGGCACAATAAACGTATGTTATGAAAATCGTTCAATAAGTATCACTGCGATTATAAAGGTATAATTCTAGGAAACTGATTTTCTATGTCTATTTGTATAGCTCATTCACCCTAAAGAGGGTTCGGAAGAATTGAAAAATAATCGTTTTTTAAAAAAATTATCTTACACTTGGATTTTTTTAAATTGAGTGAACAATTATTAATCATGCACAAAATCATATAAATTTAATTTTTTCTATCGAAAATCTAATAATTTGTGTATAATTGCCAAATAAATTTTACAAAATTATAAATTTTACATGGTTTTTGTTCCTCCCCAAATCATCAGTTTGTGTCTGTTGGATTCAATGAAAAGTTATTTTTAAGTGCATAATACACAAAAAAATATGAAATCAATTTTCAAATTTGCAATTTTTGCATTCGTTTATTCGTGCTTTATGCTTAAGAATTCGTCGAGTGAGGCATGAAAAAATTTAACTTCCAGAATTTTTTATATTATTTTACATAAAAATTTTTCATACTTCTAGTTGTATGTTCGCTTCTATAAAATGGAATGTCCAAAATTTAACGAAAGTGACTATGCAACTAACTTCATTTGTAACATCATTAATGACAAAAATGAATCATATTTCATCACAGCTTATGCTGATTTGATACTTCCGATTAACTTCATTGAACTTAATTACATTTTTATGCATAAAACTACAAATAAAGTCATTCTGAATGTAACTTTTGAATATTGCAGTTCATTTGGAAATGCTCATCCATTTGTTCAATTCGTCCTTAATACTTTCAAAAAATATTCAAATAATCTCATTCACGAATGTCCATATGCACCACAAAAGAAAGTTGGACTTGAAAAATGGCCATTTGATGCTAATATACCAATTATGGCCTTAATTCAACATCAAAGAGGCGATTATAAGATAACTTTTGACTGTCGAGATAAGAAAGGAAAATTGATATTTTTTGTACATACGTATGCTACGGTGGGTCACAAAAAAAGGTCAAAAAGTATCAAAAATGGTGGAAATTTTGGATAAAAAACGGTTTAGTTTTTAATCCCAGCACCACATGTCTGTGATTTATCAAACTATTAAATTCTGATGAATAAAATCAAAAAATGATAAATATTGTTGCGAAACTAAACACTTAACAAGATAAAATAAAACTTACGCGTTCTGAAAATTGCAGGATATAATTAGAAGATTTAATGACCTTAAACTATTCTATTGTATAACCCACATTTTGCCAACAACTGCTACAATATTGACATGAAGACTTTTTCAATTATACAAATTTTAATCTTAATTTTCAAAAATCTTTCATGTCAGGTGATAAAATTTCTTAGAATTGATAAGGGATCGTTCATAAATGACGTCCGAAAGTATTAGTAATTTTTCAAAAAAGAACACGTCTTCCCGCTTGGACATCACTTATGAACGACCCCTAAGTTCTTGAAGATTACTTACGGAACATTATTATTCAAAAATTTTTATTCAGAATCAATATAATATATACAAAATAGAATGCATCAAAGCTAATGAAACAAAATATTTAGAGAACATTGAATGCAGATTGCATAGAGATAAAAATGGTCAACTCTCGGTATCGGGTCATGTTGATTTATTAGTCCGGCTAGATTATGGCATGATATACATCAACAGCACTTACACAACAGTTGGAACAACATTTCTTAATTTTAAGTTTGAATATTGTAGTTCATATAGAGCCATTCCGCCCTTAGTAAGTATTTTATTTGAATTGGTGAAGAAGTTTTCAAACAATTTAATTCATGAATGTCCATATCCTCCAAGAAAACGAATGGGAGTTGAAAATTTTCCAATTGAATCTTTGTCAATTCTTTTTACGACCCTTAATCATCAAAGAGGAAATTACAAGACATTTTTCGACTTGAAAGATAAAAATGGAAAATCAATATTTTATGTTATTTTTTATATATCGGTATCTAGAAAACGAAATAGTAGTAAGACAAAAAGTGGCTAAACAATTGGCAATTTAAAGTTCAAAATAATCCAAAAATTCTTGTTTTGTTAGGGTTTTGGTCTCAAAATGCCAAAAGTTACACCTTTTTCTATTCCAGTTTATCATTCTTGGTACGTAGTCAGGCAAGGGGTTTTTTGGGGGAAGGGGAACTTTTTCACATCAAACCCTAGCAAACTGAAGAAATTTTTTCAAAAGAGGGGGTCAATTTTATGTATTCTATGTATCCAGGTGAAATTTTTAGGGGTAAAATGCCTAGCATTCGTTAAATTCTTTAATTTTCTATGGTTTTCGAAAAAAAAAATCAAAAATTTGCAAAACCCTCTGCCAAAATAACTTTCTGGCTACACCTCTGCCGGCTACGTTTCTATAAAAAAAACCTTCACTTGTGGAATGAACACTAAATTGTTTTAAATAATTTTAACTTTAAAAACAACAATTTACATTTTAATGTGCTCAAAATTTTTGAACATTTTTAAAACTAATTTTAACATATTCAGTCATCATTTTCTACAACATACAACTATACAGCAACTTAAAGAAATAAAATGAAAAATAATTTTGCTTCAATATTGTTTTGCTTTATTTTCCTAGTTTTTAATTCTGATGTCTTTGAGTGTCAGGTGCTTACTGAAAAATTATCATAAAATACATAAAAATGTTTATACAAAAAATAAAAAAATAATTTTAGAATCAACTCAAACTATACAAAATCGAGTGTATAAAAGAAAATGAGACTCAATATTTAAGGAACATTGCATGCAGAATTCATAAAAATGAAAAAGGATCACTATTTGCATCAGGACATGCTGATTTATTGCTACCTGTCACCAGTGCATATTTTCATTTTAACATCACCTTTATACCAACTAACAAGACAATTATAAATTACGACTTTGAATATTGCAGTTCTTTTAAAAATCTTCCACCGTTTGCAAACATTTTATTCGAATCAGTTAAAGGATATTCAAAAAATTTACTCCATGAATGTCCTTATTTACCGGTCAATAATATGGCAGTAGAAGATTTTCCATTAGATTCATTGTCAGCATTTTTAACAACTTTTAATCATCAACGAGGTGACTATAAGACAATAGGACAAATTAATGATAAAAATGGAAAATTAGTTTTCTATATCATATTTTATACAAATGTGTCGGCAAAGAGACAAAAGAAGATTAAAAGTGGATAAATAATTTTAGGGGTCGATGACTTATGAAATTCAATTTTTAGGGGGATGGGGTCTGAGGCTGTGTAACAGTCTTAATTGAAGTTTTTTTTTCTGACGATTTTTTGATACAAGACGGAAGATTGAATTTAGATTTAGAAATCCAAGTTTATGATGAATGTCATAAGTGAATGACATAATAAAATGGTTTTGAACATTCTGGAGATAAGGTACAAAAAAAATTTCAAATTAAACAGGATGTAAAATTTTAATTGAATAATTTGCTAACAAAAATTTAACATTTTAATCGACATTATATTTGGGCACAAATTTGCAATAAATAAAAAATAAATTTGTAGTTTCTGTTGCTTACAGTAAATTAAAGCAGAAAATGAAGACAATTTTTTATTTAAAATTTAAATTCAGCCTTTTTCTTATTTTTTGTTTACTGATTTGCATTTTTCGGTGTTGCTATTGTGGTAGACAGGTTAAGAGCTCTAAAAATATAATCATTAAATTTCAATAATAAAAAGTTTTTTATTCACATAGCTACAAGTACATACAACAAAACTTGAATGTCCAAATGAAAATGAAACAATGTATATGGAAAATATCGTGTGTACCGTATACCGCAATAAAAAAGGATCAGGTGTAATAGATGGTCACATTGATCTCTTGCTTCCATTTGACTATGCAAAATTTCACTTGTATTTAGTCTTTTTGAAAACAAATACAACTTTACAAGACATAAAATTTGAATAGTGTAGTTCATACACAAATCTTCCTCCATATGTTCACATGCTTTTTATTTTTATCAAACCGTATACCAATAATTTATTTCATGAGTGTCCATATGTGCCTACAAAAAAACTCGGCATTAAAAATTGTCCAATTGATATCAACCCAGTATTTTTGACAATCTTAAACTATCGACTTGGTGACTACAAGACGAGCATTGCTTTAACGGATAAAAAGGGAATATTAATTTTCTATCTTCACTCTTCTTGGACTATTTCACGAAAGCGATTACAAAAAGGATCTAAAAATGATTTAAAAAATTAGATATTAAGAATATTAATGAAAATGAGCTAAATTATAAAGTTATATTTAGTCAAGGTTATTATTGAGCAATATCTTGAAATATCACAAATTCATGGTCAAAACAAAATTTATTTTTAAAAAAAGCAAAACAATTAAAATAATTAAAGGAAGTAGCAAAAACTTGCATATATGATTAATTCTGAATTTTTTTTACGCATTCATAAATTCAGTCAAATTCAATTCAGAATGGAAATTTTAAATTTCTTTTATTTTTTTGTAATTTTCACTATAAATTTTCTGAATTCTAACAGCCAAAGTCAAGTACGTATACATACTTAAAAAAATTCATTTAATTTAAAATCTTATAATTTTCTCATAACATTCAGCTTCAAAACAATTTTTTCAAAATGGAATGTCCAAAATTCAATGAAACAGAATATGTAGAAAACATAATTTGCAAAATCGAGAAAAATTCTCAAGGAATGACTTTACTTTCTGTCTTTGCTGACTTATTAAAAACCATAAGATATATTCAAATCAACATCAATGTCACCTATCAGCAAGATAAAGTATTAGTTGACAGTCACTTCGAGTATTGCAGTTCCTACAAAAATCCACCTCCCTTTGCATTTATATTGATTGGAGTTCTTAAGCAATTCTCAAATAATCTGATTAAAAGCTGTCCATATGCACCTATGAAAAATATTGGAGTAGGAAACATATCAATAGATTCATTAAATGTTTTTTCTACTGCACACAAATCTCTAATAGGTAATTACAAGACATCAATTGTTATGAACGATAAAAAGGACAAATTAATATTTTATATCATTTTAAGCCATTCAGTTTCGAGAAAACGGTCCAAAAAGGGTTGAAAAATGTAAGGGGTCGTTCGTGAAATTTGTAATGCTAAAATTGATCATTTTGAACCCCCCCCCCCCCCACCTTAAAAAATTCCATAAAATTTCAAAAAACTTAAAATTGTTCCTAAAAATTAACGTCAATTTTATTGACTTCATTTTTCTAGCGTTGGGTCAAAAGCTATTCTAGTTATTATAATTATAATGGAATAATCATCTTAACTTACAGTAAAATAATTTAATTGAAATAATCGTAGAACATTTAAAAAATTTGCGAATGAAAATTTCTTTGACGTTCAATTTTGACAGTAATTTAGTCAACTTCTATCCATAATGAAGAATTCAACAGCTAACATTTGTAAATTTGTTTTGCTTTCTTTAAAATTTCTATATTGTTCATGTCAAAGTCAAGTATGCATTCAAAGGATATAACATTAAAAAAAATTAACTTTATTAATCTCTTAAAACTTACAGATTCAAATGAATATGTTCAAACTTGAATGTCCAAAAAATAATAGAACAGATTATTTGGAAAATATTTTCTGCAAAATTGAGAAAAATTCTGAAGGAATGACATTAGTCACCATCTATTCAGACCTTATGAAAACTGTAAGATATGCTCAAATAGACATTAACGTGACTTATCAACAAGATAAAGTACTGGTTGATAATCACTTTGAATACTGTAGTTCCTACAATAATCTTCCACCCTATGCTACAGTTTTATTTGGAGTTTTAAAGCAATTTTCAAATGGTTTAATTAAGAACTGTCCCTATACACCTGTTAAGAAACTAGGAGCAGAAAATTTTCCTATGGACTCGTTAAGTGCATTTTTTTACGTTATTAATCCTTTACTTGGAAATTACAAAACATCAATTTTTATTAGCGATAAAAAGGGAAAATTAATAACTTATATGGTTTTTCATACTTCAATTTCTAGAAAACGATCCAAAAAAGGTTAAATTTAAGTTGAGTTAAGATTTTATTTATGTTGAAAATTTACGGAAGGAATAATCAATAAAAAAGAGTATATATTAAAGGAGTAGTAAGAGGGGGTGTTAAGGATTGAATGGGAACAACTCAATAACAAATTTCTTTAAATTGTTAGGGTTTTTGATAAAAAAAAACGAAAATTTATCTCCATACCTCAAATTTTAACAAACCCACCCCTCCTCCACCCCCTCCTCTTAAATTTCCTGGCTACGCCACTGGTTCCCATATTTTTATAAATAAATGGTTACAAAAGGTATGTATTTGAATGTAAAAAAATGATCAAATAAAAAAATTCAGCTAAGCGAAAATAATAATTTGTGCTGATCTAAAATAATTAAGAAAATTGTATATTGAAACAATTTTGCCATTTTGCTACTAAAAATTGAAAACTTAGTCGAGATGATTCATTCAAACAAGGATGAAGAATATAATCATTTGGTTTTTGTTAAGTTTTGACCTACAAAAATGCAAATGTCAGGTATGAAATCTTACTAAAAATCATAAAAATATTTTTTTTTTTAATTTTTTTACATTTTCTACTTAAGATGCATCTTAACATGTATAAATTCGAATGCGCAAACTCAAATGAGTCTAAATATATAGCTAATTCCGTTTGCGAAGTTTATAAAGATTCCAAAGGATCGACTCTGTTCTCAATGTATTCCGATCTGATTCTTCCTATTAGATATGCAGACATCAACATTACCAGCATTTTTGAGTCCGATAGAATTTTTGTAGACAGTCAATTTGAATATTGTAGTTCCTACAACAATCTACCACCTTATGCAAGCATTCTTTTTGGAATTGCAAAATCATATTCAAATGATTTAATTCAACAATGCCCATATGCACCAAAGAAAAGGTTGGGAATCGAAAAAGTTGCAATTGATTCATTTTCAGTGTTCTTTTTTGCTTTCAAAATGCGGATGGGACATTATAGGACATCAATTTATATGCATGATAAGAAAGGAAATTTGATAAATTATTTTATTTTTCATAATTCAATTTCTAGAAAAAGACCCAAAAAGGGCAGTCAAGGTTGAATAATTTCACAAATTTATTTTGTGGAAAAAATTAAGCTTAAAGTTATTCAATTTTGCAAAAAAAATTAACAATTTTAAAAATACTAATTTCCTAATATGTAGCACATGGAAATTAAAAATGTGGATGATAAAAAATAACAACTTGGTAAATAAGTAGCTTCCGCATTTTTTACAAAAAAAACTCACATTTTTTTAAAAAAAAAGAAAAAAATTGCTTACTTCTTTTTCAAATTTTGTATAAGCTTCAATGATTTTTATTCTGAAAATTTTAACAATTATAATTTTATTGTCAATACCAAAATCAGAATGTCAGGTACGAAACTTGCAACATTTTAATATATTAATTCCAAAAATTATCATTTTTATAGCTAAAAGTTCACTTCTACAAAATAATATGTCCTAATGAAACTGACCATTTTAAGAATATTCTGTGTATTATAACAAAAGTCAGCAATGGTTCCCCATCAATATCTGGTCATGCTGATTTGATTATTCCAATGGATTATATGAATTTTCATGTTAAACTCCTACATAAAGTTTCAAATTACTATTACTTGGATTTTCAGTTCGAATATTGCGGAAGCTTAGGAGCTTTTGCACCTTTAGTTAAGATTATGATGGATAGTATCAAGAAGTATTCTAAAAATGTAATAAGAACATGTCCATATCCCTCTAATATACGAATGGAAGTTTTCAACTTTCCATCAGAAATATCATCATTAATTTTACCACTGATACCTATACCAAGGGATGACTACATACTTTATATGGATATGCTTGAACCAAATAAGAAGAAAATATTTTTCTGTTCTCTTTATTTTTCATTATCGCAAAGAAAGGATCGTAAGAAAAATTGAAGTTTTTTTATATAATGACAGGAATTAAAACAGCTCCTTAATCCTATATTGAGGAGGAATAAGAGTCTGAAATTTTGTAACAGTTAAAACATAACAAATAATTTTCATACAAAAACATATCGAGACAGGGACAAAGAAATTTTTTGAAATGGAGTTTTAATTTTTTTATTTTTTGAATAGAAAGAAAAAAATTTTCGGGGGGTTTGAGAATTTTTCGCAATAAATGAACTTTTGACCCCTTAAAAAAGGTACAAAAAAAATAAAAAAAAAAATCCTCTTCAGTCAATTTTTAATGGCTAATATCGATGCTGATTAAACTGCTATTACGCTTTGTTATCTCAAAATAGACGAATGCAAATCTCTATAATTGCAAGTAATTTTAACAATAATTAAAATAAATTTTTGCTATAAATAAATTTTTTAAAATCATATTTTATTCCAGAAATGGAAACTTTAAAGAATTCATGTATTTTTGCATTTTTTGTAACTATATTTTTTGCAAAATACAGTTCAAGTCAGGTATGATCTATTCCTTTAAAATCCATAAATTTCAATCAAACTTCCAATTTTTCCAGTCAATTTTACATTTGCAAAGACTTGAATGTTCAAAAGACACCGAAACTGAATATTTCAACAATACAGTTTGTGAGTTGAAGACGCTTAAAAAAGGACTTTATGGTATTACAGGTTACACTGATATTGTAGTTCCATTGACATACATACATGTAGACTACAAGCTCCTCTACCTAACATCAAATCAAATTTTGTTTAATTACACTTTTGAGTACTGCAGTTCTTATGGAAATCTCCCACCCTTCCTCCACATAATTCTTGAGTATGTGAAAACATTAACAAATGATTTCATCCACGCATGTCCATATGTTGCTCAAAAACAATTTGGTCTTAAAAATTTTCCATTTGATGCAAATACGCCACTTTTGACGATTGCTAATTTTCAAAGAGGTGAATACAAATCTGCGCTGTACAGTAAGGACAAGAAAGGGAACTTAGTTATTTATGTCAATATATATTTTTCTATATCTCAAAAGAGAGCTTTTAAGAAGGCTGGAAGTGGATAATTTGACTCAGAAAGACTGTACTATTAAGGTTTTGTAAAAATTTATCAAATAAAATTTTGGAAAATCAAAGAATTTTTTTAAATTTTTAATTAAGATAATTATATGATCCTGTAATTATAAAAATTGCTAAAAATTCGTGATTTTTTTTACAAACTTTTTTATTTCCTCATTTTTCAATAACTTTCGTGCAAAGCTTCAATGATTTTCAATTTAGACATTTTACTATTAGTGCTATTAATTTTAATACAAAAGTCAGAATGTCAGGTATTTGACAATTTTCCAAAATCAAATCAGATTTTACAAAACTTAACATTTTTTTAGTTAAAACTACAATTCTACAAAATTATATGTCCCACTGAAACTGAATACTTTACGAATGTTTTATGTCAAATAAATAAAGATGGCAATGGTTCGTCAGCAATATTTGGACATGCTGATCTTATTCTTCCCATGACGTTCATAAATGTTCATTTTAAACTTTTACATAAAGTTTCAAACTCTCACTATTTAGATTTTAAATTTGAATATTGCAATGGAATTGGAGCTTTTGCACCATTGGTAAATGCTATTATTGAAATCATTAGGAAATATTCTAAAAATATGGAAAGATTATGTCCATATCCACCAAATTTGAGAATCGAAATAATGGGCCTTCCATCTGAAATTTCTTCGTCTGTTTTGATGTTTGCTCCAATACCTAAAGGCGACTATATATTAAATACAACAATGTTTGATCAAAATAAAAAGCGGATATACTTTTTTTCACTTTACATGTCACTGTCACAAAAAAGAGGAAGTAAAAGAAATTAGTGATCTATCAGTAATTGTAAAATTCAGTGACGTAGGCAGAAAATTAAAATTTAAGGAAAACTTATATGCCTACATAAAGGTGTAGTCAGAATTTTTTTCTTGGTGTCCAAAAATTTTTTTCTTAAAATCCCAAACACCCCTCAATTTTTTTCTATTCATACGGAAAAATTTCAAAACCCTCTCCTCGAAAAATTTTTGGCTACGCCCTTGCTAACATTTGTAGCGAAAAAAGGCAAAGGATCGTTCACTCATTACGTCCAATTTTTCAGAAGAGGCTGTCTGAGTCTGTGTGACAGTTTTAGACAATCGAATTTTTTTCGGTTGAAAATTTTGTGACAGAAGGGGGAAGGGAGCTAAAAATCCAAATTATTGATGAACGTCATAATTGAACGGCCTCAAAACTTTAAAATTGTAAATTTAATTGTGAAGTAAAGTTTCCTGATTCATCGTAAATACATACATACTTTAATACATAAAATTAAACATTAAATACATACTTTAATACAATTATAAAAATTTTTGTCATAAATATGGATTATAAATTGTGAACCCAATTAAAGTAAACAATTTTTTATCTATAAATGACCCAATTTGTAGTTCCAATAAATATTTGTTAAATAATTACAGGAACAACCTAATTATTTCAACAATCTATACAAGCTAAAATTTATATAAATTTGTATATAGTTCATAGAAAACAGGTTAAAATGTTAACATCTAGAATGTTTTTTAAATTAGTTGTTATTCTTGCATTTTGGGAATTTTGGGTATTTTCAAGCGAGGTAAAGAAGAAGATTTAAGATTTAAACTTCAAATAATTTTTCTATAATTTTCCAGCTGACTTCTCATTTTTACAAAATTGACTGCATTAAAGAAAATGAGACAAATTATTTACGTAATATTAATTGTGAAGTTAATAAGCTAGGAAAAGGACAATATGCTGTTACAATTATAGCTGATCAAATCCAAACAGCTACTTACATTAATGTCTCTTTAGACATCTACAAAAGACCATCAAATTTAAATGTTTTTAACATAACTTTTGAGTATTGCAAATCCTTTGAACATCTATCACCAGTTGTTCGCATCGTAATTGATTCATTAA
Source organism: Chironomus striatipennis (assembly GCA_026123125.1). NCBI lineage: Eukaryota > Metazoa > Arthropoda > Insecta > Diptera > Chironomidae > Chironomus > Chironomus striatipennis. Next base: position 40,232,892 of record CM047393.1, on the reverse strand, counting down.
AACGTTTTTCCAAAGATCTCTTCCATTCCTGTCCATTCATGCCGAGAAAGCAAATTGGTGCTGAAAATATTCCAATGTCACTTGGCCTGCCTTTTATATCATTTATGAATATTCCACGTGGTGACTACAAAACTGTTTTCAACATTCGGGACCAAAGGAATGAATTTATTTTTTACGTACATCTTTTGGGTACCGTAGCACAAAAAAGAGGACAAAAGAATGGCTAGAAAAATTCCAGTTGATATTTAAATTCCTCCAAAAACCCTTAACACATTCACAATTGTTACTGCACTTACATGTTCCAAATTCCAATAAAATAGCAATCAAACTCAATAAAATACGTTCAAAAAGTTTTATATGACTTACTTATTTTTTTTTTTACATCGATCAGCTTCCTTGTACAGGCAGTAAAAGTAAATTAAATTTATCTGAACATTAATCGCTGATTCAGTTAAAAAGAGGAAAATGCAGGCCTTCAAGCCATTCGAGCGTTTGAGCATTTTTACGCCACATTTCACATTCGTTCGTCCATTCATGCATGAGAAATCAAAAATTCATTTAAATACGAGTCTGTGCACATGCAAAAAAAGGTATGAGACGGAGATGAAGATGAAGTGCAGTGGGGCTTGTGAGAATTTTGTGGGAATTTTTGATGGGTGATGAGGGTCAAAATTGTAGTTGACAATAATTCATAAATCTTAAACTTAATTAAATTAAATAAACCCTGCAAAATCCTTACAAGGAATTAATGAAAACAGTTCGAGAGAACATGTCCAATGAAGTTATTGATAATTAATATTTTAACTGATTTTTATCAAGACATACGAATCTTTTTCGTACGTGTACCTCTTTTATTGTAATTGCTATGACTTCTCTTCTATACTATCTTCCTGAATGGTAGTTTCTTATTACAATCGTAATAAATTTATCAGTACGTCCAATCACGTGTTGAATGTGCTCCTTAGTTTTTTACTTTTGCTGCTTGATGATTTTTATTTCAATGAGAATTAATTTGGATTTTTTTTTTGGAAGTGAGGATGGGAATGTTTGTTGAAAAAATATGTAATTTTGAAAGATGTTGAAAGAAGCTAAGAACTGCTGAGTGGATGTAAAAAGTTGCAAGTTTAATGTGCATTTTTGAGTACAAAACGCATTTTATAAAAAAAATTTATTCATGAAGAAAATTTGATTTTTATATTTTTTGTCCACATCATTGGACGTTATTTACAAAATATCCAATACAAAAAAACGTCACTTTCGTACAAACCCAAATCACAACAATCAAATTTATTCTTCTAAAAAAATCCATCCAACAAAAAAATTAATTAACAAAGCCATTCAATGAACGGAATTCACTATCGTTCAATTAAAAACAACAACAAACATTTAAGATAAGTATTCATGTGGAACATCAGAAGAAGAATTCAGTCGCTTCATCGTCACTAGATGCTTGTGACCTTCTTCACTTTAAAAAAAACTCATCATCCAATTAACTAACCGAGTTGAAAAATCAAATAAAAAAGATTATTATTTAGTTTGAGGCATCTTTGAGAGTACATACTGTGAATTATTTATCTGCTGCTACTTTTGCTGATGATGATCGTTTGTAATTAACGACATGACGATGATGATGACATTCACGACAGATTTTAAGCAATGAAATAATGAGAATTATAAAGGCTTTTAAAACCTGAATTAATATCACAAAAAAAACGAGAATTATATTTGTGGAAGTGTGCGGCAGTTTTTGTTGTTTATTAAGGAGTTTTAAATATAATTTGGATTAGATAATCGCATACATGGAATTTAGAATTTAATTGTTTTGAAACGGTCTGGATTTTTGTGGACACCTCTGCTGTAAAAAACAACACTACATTACAATTCATGGACGTAGTGGTTGTTAAATTTTTTATAATATAAGGTCTAAATTCGATCTATATCTGATATTATATTTTAGATCAGTGATGGCCAACAGATGTGTAGTGGCACACTTGTGTGCCGTGAAAAAGTTCAATAACTTCTATAGATCGTATGGTAGGTATAGTTTTGATTACGATTTAAACCTTAGGTAGAACACCACTCTTCTAGATGGTCTTTCCATTGAACAGATCTTTTATTTGAAAAAAATGTCTGAATTAAAAATTAAAAAGGATTTTAATCCCACACCAATACCTCACCCCCTTTAAATATTTTATTAAAACTCACTAAAATCAAACAAAATAATTTCCTTATCCTTCATCCATAGACTTTAAAAATAATCATGTCCAAAAAACATCGCGAAGAAGTCCATGGACTTTTCAATCGCCTTTAATTCCATTGTACGTGTAATAATAATAATAACAATAAAATAAAATTTTATTCAAAGACTTAATATCGGTCAATCGTAGTCAGATAATGTTCGATGATTTTTTGATTGTTTTTTTTCTATTCCATTTTTCGCTATTTGTTAACAAAAAAGTTAACTTGAAATCTTCATTGTTATTTATTTACATAGCTCATTTTCTACTTCTTCTTCTTCTTTGTTTCTATTGAAATTCAGTTGATCGAGTACAATAGACAATTTTTTAATGTATATTATACATATTATTATTATTATTTTATAACTGAAAGATGTTAACATTTGATGTGATCTTGTAGTTGATTATAAAAATATTTAATAATAATAAAAATCGATGATGAACGTTGATGACTTAATATAAAGAATTTGTTGATATAATTTTATTGAATCTTCAAGGCGTGGGAATTTTGTGGAATTATGGAGGTTAATATGAAGAGATTCTGCGGAAATTGAGTCATTATAAGGGAGACATACTTAAATGATGACCATTTCTAAAGTTTCTTTAGTCATAATAACTAAATACATCCCGATAAATTCAATTGTTAACAACTTCTACACCCCCTCTCCCTGACTTTGAGAATATCCCAAAGAAACAATTCATAAAACTCTTCCAAACGTCATTTAATTTTTAATTCCTCAAGCTCTAGCCTTGTACCTTGCAATTCACAAGAAGAGAAAGTAAAACCCAATAGCCTCATACCAAACTATCTCAAAATAAAACCTCCAACTTAATGTACCTCAGAATTTTAATACTAAATTAAAGGTTCATCAAAAGGCACACATGCAGTGCTGAAACGAGAACTTTAATTGAGTTCCATAATTGTGCTAATAAGATTAAGCTATTCAAGAAAAAAAAATAACACTGCGCAATTGCTCGAACAGAAACATCTCAACAGGCGCATATCCACAATATTCATAAACATTCAAGTTAAGTGTACAAAAGACACAAGATATATTCAAGCCTTGCGGTCAAGTGATATGAAAATTTTCGGGGAATCCGCAATACCAATTGGATTGCATCATCGATTTTTGAATTGAAATAGACTATAATTGTTTTTGTAGGACATGAATTGGTTGGGTATTTGATGATTACGTGGCTGTCTGAGATTTTTTTAAAATATGAGGTTTATGAAGCCTGTTGAATATTGTTGTAGAATTGTCCTTGCAAAATATTTTTCTTGATGTCTGAATTTAAAGAGCTTAAAAGGCTTACACTAAGATCTATAGCAATTTTTTAAATTTCATAAAGTCAATTATTTTTTATATGAAATTATAAATGACCGAAGAAATGTTAAAAATCTTCAAAATCCCAAAATAAATCACTTTAAGACTTCTTAAACTCTATTTCAAAATTCAACAATAATCTCAATTTCTAAGAGTCTATTGACCCTATCATTAAACCTGTCAGACTTCCACTTTGTCAAAAACTTAAAATTTCTTTAAAATGTTTGAAGACATTTCAGGACTCTCTTCATGCTATTATCAATTTGTCAAATCAATTAATGGTTGACAATTCAAGATCATAACACTAAAAATCATCCATGTCATCCAAAAAATTACTCGATTTCTATCAAGGCCTTGCAAGGATAATGTTTAAAAAAATAATAAAACTTAATTCGCTGACAATCATGAGTAAAACTTACAACTTAATAGCCTGCTATCAGCTTTTTAAAAAAATGCGCACCTCATTGAGCTATTTTTATCGCATGTGTATAAATGCGCGTCACTAGTCGCAATCATCACATCAAACTTTAAATGAGCCTTTCAATAAAGTAGAAAACTAACAAGATATTAAATTTCAAATTATCTCTGGGAAATTGACTCAGAAATTTACATAAATATCCAAATGAGTAGTTTTTATTGCACTACTCAAATTAGGTTGTCATCGTCCTTAGACTTGCGAGAATTGAGCTTAATTTTTTTTTTTATTTTTACTATAAATTATTTCCGACAATACTTTACTCTCGATAGGATAATTTTTACAATTTTTTTTTCAATTTTATTACATCTTAATTAAATTAATAGGATATATCTGTTGTGAAGTTCTTTTTACATTGCGGCATCCATTAATTAGGACACTTCACAGTTGATGACTGCGATTTGGTTTTAATGACTGAGTGAAGTTTTTGATGAAAGGAAAAATTTCGAAAGTTGATGATTTTTTTGGCAATTTGTTTGGCTGGTAAGGAAGTTTTTGAGGTTAGGTGGTAGGTACTTCAAGTTAAACTAAAATGCAATAGATGTCTTCAAAAATTAAATTTGAAACCTCGACTTAAAGTTTATGATGCTGAAAGCATGATTCTCAATGATCGTCGGTTCAAATCTCATTATTTCTACCAAAAAAATAAAATAAAGTCTTAACTAGATCATCTAAAATATTTAAATCTTTAAACTGCGCATTAGCCTCTCATTCCTAGTAAAGTACCCTATAATCACTTACTAGTCTGAACCATCTCTTACCAATAAAATATTACATCCAGTATATAAAAAGTTATTGCGTCGTCTCATCAACTAGTAAAATGAGTCGTTTGAATTTGAAATCGTTAAAATCAATTGGCATGTCCATAAAAATTGCAACTTAATTTCTATTTCACTTTTTGTGCAAAATGTTAAACTTTTTTTTGACTTTTATGATATTTTGATATCATTTTCGATATGCATTTGCAGTTTTGAATAGCCGCGTCTATTTTATAGACTTTACGTGACCACACGTAGATGAAGAAGAAATGAAGTTTAGGTCATATGAAGGAACGAAAAAAAGAGAGAAAAAATAATATAAAATTGAGACCTCAATGAGCTCATCTTCATTGGATATAAGTGGTGTCTTGTTGAAGAATTTATAAATAGATGTAGAGTGCAGTTAAGAAGAAAACAAGGAATTCCAAAAGTAATCACATTATGAGCTTATTACATTCAATTAATGCCAAAATATTGAATAAAAATCAATGACAAATCATATTATTTTATTCCTGTTTAGATTTTTATGTCATAAATGTCATCCAACTTGAACAGCCATAAACATCATCCTATGACTCGTCACATTCGAAATATCATGAAAAATAATTTCATTTCATTCCTTTTTATTGCAAATAATTGCAGTTCTCACTTTTTGACTTTGACAAATGATGTGAATGACACATCGGTTTTCTTGTTCTATATAAACAAAATTTTACGTTACTAAAATGAGCAGACGAATGACTAACAACAATGCGAATTTGTGAATCTTTCATTTTTTTGTATTATTTATTGGAGTCTCTTTTAGCTTTTTTCAGTGTTTCCGCTCAATAAAACCTCATGAGACTAAATTGAGGTGTTGGATGACTTTTTTATTTGAATTTTTGACTGATTCTTTCAGTCTTTGCCGAACAAAAAAAAATTGTTTCTTTATTTTATTATGGACAAATTTAAGACTCCTTTGGGGATATTTAAAAAAAAATGTTGACTCTACATATTTTTTAAAAGAAGAAATACAAAAAAAACTAGTAATGAAGCGGATCACGCTTCATGTGCATATTCACACCGTTCCAAAACTCTATGTCAGGTCAGCAAAGCTTCGCTTTGCATAAGATTGAAGATTAAGACTCTATCGGGTCAGCAAAGCTTCGCTTTGCATAAGATAGAAAATTAAGTCTCAATCGGGTCAGCAAAGCTTCGCTTTGCATAAGATTGCAGATTAAGGCTCGATCGGATCAGCAAAGCTTCGCTTTGCATAAGATTGCAGATTAAGGCTCGATCGGATCAGCAAAGCTTCGCTTTGCATAAGATTGCAGATTAAGGCTCGATCGGGTCAGCAAAGCTTCGCTTTGCATAAGATTGCAGATTAAGGCTCGATCGGGTCAGCAAAGCTTTGCTTTGCATAAGATTGCAGATTAAGGCTCGATCGGGTCAGCAAAGCTTCGCTTTGCATAAGATTGCAGATTAAGGCTCGATCGGGTCAGCAAAGCTTCGCTTTGCATAAGATTGAAGATTAAGGCTCGATCGGGTCAGCAAAGCTTCGCTTTGCATAAGATTGCAGATTAAGGCTCGATCGGGTCAGCAAAGCTTCGCTTTGCATAAGATTGCAGATTAAGGCTCGATCGGATCAGCAAAGCTTCGCTTTGCATAAGATTGCAGATTAAGGCTCGATCGGGTCAGCAAAGCTTCGCTTTGCATAAGATTGAAGATTAAGGCTCAATCGGATCAGCAAAGCTTCGCTTTGCATAAGATTGAAGATTAAGACTCGATCGGGTCAGCAAAGCTTCGCTTTGCATAAGATTGCAGATTAAGGCTCGATCGGGTCAGCAAAGCTTCGCTTTGCATAAGATTGCAGATTAAGGCTCGATCGGGTCAGCAAAGCTTCGCTTTGCATAAGATTGCAGATTAAGGCTCAATCGGATCAGCAAAGCTTCGCTTTGCATAAGATTGAAGATTAAGGCTCCATCGGGTCAGCAAAGCTTCGCTTTGCATAAGATTGCAGATTAAGGCTCGATCGGGTCAGCAAAGCTTCGCTTTGCATAAGATTGAAGACTAAGTCTCGATCGGGTAAACATAAATAAGATTGAAAATTAAGGTTACTAAAAAAATCGAGAATTTTTACATTTGGACTCAATTTTCAAGCACTAATTGATGTTTTTGGACATGACAACGTATGTACGACTTTTAGGTCTAATTATAAGCTACAATAATCACAAGTTTTTAGAATTTTTAATTCTGAGTTGTAGGGACAGGAGGCCGAAATGTCCAAAAAATGCCGAGTTTTTGAACTTTTTCGTCTTTTTGACCAACTAAAATTGGATTAAAAATATTTTTGGTATTTTTCCATAAAAGTTCTCGCATTAATTGATTAAAAACAGAAAAGTTTACAAAAATCCATCCACACAGTGAACCACACGAATTTCTCCAAAATTTAGGTTTGTGGGAGGTGTACTGGTGGCTAAAAATTTTTTTTTGCATTTTTTCTCAACAAAACTTCATTTTTTATTGATTTTGATCATAAAAGTTCAATTAACAATTTGTGTGAAATTTTTTAACGGTATTTTGCAATAATCGGCTAAAATATGCTTAAAAAATGTTCAAAGTCCTCGTGTTGTTAATCGAGGGACTTAAGCGCATTTTTGTCGCAGCGATCAGAAATCGATTAAATAGAAATTGCTTTAAATTACAAAATCCCTTAATTCTTCTTTTATCATCAAAAAAATCCTGCAAGAAAATACAATTTTTATGAAAAAAACTGTATAATAATAACAGAATCCATTAAATTCCGTCTTTCTAGCATGCTCTATGCATGAAAAGTCTGTTTTCTTGATGATAAATACAAAACCTTTCAAAAAGAAAGAAAAAAATTTCGACCAAAAAATAGCGGTCAAAAAATTTTAAATTCCAACGGTCAAAAAAAATTCAAATTTTTATCTAGGGGTTTTCAACAATTTTTTTCCTTATATAATGTTAAATCGTTGATTACAGGAATAGTAGATCGTTTAATGATTTTTTAATAAGCGATGCCGGAATAACTCGATAGTAGAAAGATAATTCATCATAACAGAACTCTTAACTATGTCTGGTTTCTGAGATCTCAGAGCTCATACAGCCAGCCAGCCAGCCAGCCAGCCGAACAAAGTGAAACTATAAGCGTCATTTTTTGCAAAAATGCGCTAAAAACACACTATTTCGTTAATTTCTCAGATCCATCTACATAAATCGGCACCAACGTGTGAGGTGCACATTTGAGTGATAATGCGCACATTTTGAGACATTTTTGACATAAAATGGTTTTTTCGTATTTGAGTTCTGCGAGGAACAAACTTGCTTGTAAGCATACACCACCACTATTTGGGGTCGTGTCCGGAGGCATCAAAACCTTTTTCATTGCGGTTTTTTGTATTTTGTAGATAATTTTGAGGCCGAACTTTTCACACCGAACTGTTTATGAAAATTTTGAGTTTTGGCGCCAAAAAACTAAAAAAACGATTTTTCAAGTGTATCGAAATCAATATATTCACAACGTGAAACGGTGTGAATATGAAAAAAAAAATATTATATTCAAAGCTGTATAAGCAAATCACATTTTATGAATAATTCTTAGGACTTGAACCTTAACTTGACGGACTAAATTGTTCGCAATCTAATTAACAATTCTAAATTTGAATTTACAATTACCAAAATGCTTTATTATTGCTTATTGTAAAAATTATATTTAAAAATCTTTAATCATAACATCTCCCTCCACCTAACAGCTCAAGTCAAACCACATCAAATTTAATTACCAAAAAAAAAACAAATTTCAAAAAAACTAAAGCTACATCGTCACTCCCAACGAAATATTACAAAACTTAATCTGTATTATATAAATTTATTTCTTTCCACATTCATCTCAATGAAAAAGTAAAGAAAAATTGACTTAAACCGTTTTTGTCAAACAATTCATTCAGACGAGGCATCGAAGAAACTAATGTGATTCTCACTCGAAATAATCTTGATTTATTTATTTAAATAAATACTCCGTTCTTTAAGGTGCATTGAGATGTTTAAACCAAGCTGGATTTTTTTTTTTTTGTCTTAATATTTTTGGTGATTTTTTAAAATAAAATTTAAATAAAAATAAGATTAATTATTGATGGAGAGTGAGATGGAAGGAGATAAAGAATTCAAAATTTATAATTTGTTTTATTGAAAATGAGATGATTTTAAGGGGACGTTTGTATAATTTATAACGCGTAAAAATGATCGTTTTTGATTTCCCATTTGGCTTCATTTGGCTTCATTTTCGAAGCATTTTTGACCTCCCTAAAATTTTTCTTTCACACAAAAAAAATTTGAACCCCTCTAGATAAAATCTCTGGCTACGTCCTTGCCAAGAAACATTCCAAACACCATCTAGAAAATAAAATAGCAAATAAATTGCTCTTCTGTTATCAAAGAATTTTAAATACTCAAATTTCAGTAGTTAGTCTTGAAAGTATCAACTACTTCTCAGATTTCATCACAAGGTACAAAAAACGGTCAACAGAACATCTTATTTACCTCAAAACTAGTAAAAAAAGTAAGAAGCTCCATGCTGCGTGTGGCTAGTTATCATAACACTGTGATCTAATAAAAATATGAATATCGCATCAGTGAAAATGCCATCCATGCTGAATAGTGAGAAGTTAAAAAAAAGATGGTGACATTCACTAGACATTGTTGTTTATGAGACGACTTTATTATTGGACAGTATATGGATATTTGAGACATTTTCTGGTGTCTTAATTATTTTTAATATATATGTTTTCCTTGAAAATGGACAATAACTTAAAAGTCTTTAGCATAATAGATTTTTATGATGAGGACGGTAAATGCTAAAGTTTGCAAAATTTATTGCCCGATATTAACGATTTCTATTTCTCTTAAATGCCGATGATTAAATCGGTTCAAATTGTATAACGCTTCAGACCTTATCCCGTCCATAAACAACGACAAAAAAAGAAAACGGAATTTATTGTCGTCTCTTTTTTTAATTCTTAAAAATTTTAACTTTTAATTTTTATGGAATTTATAGTTCCCCCAAAAAAAATATTGATCTCTTTTATTGATGTCTTCTTTAGAAACTATATCATCGATGGCTTTAGAAATCAAATGGAAAGGAAATTGCTTTATCTGGTCGAGATTTTATTTAAATTAAATTGGAGCTGATTTTTTGTTTATTGTGATGATTGTTTTGTTTCTGCATTCAAGAGAATTAGGAATTATTGATTTACAGCGGATGTTTCATATTTTTTTAGTAAAGCTTTTGCTTGAATACAAGAATTGATAATTTTTTTGAATGATGATGACAGTGATTCTATTTGGATATTCAAAAAATTTCTTGATTTTCTAAAACTTGGCGGCAAAAATTTGAATTTGGAAAAATTAAGTTTTTTTTCGAAAAAAAGGGTCAGTGGTGCAGCCAGGAATTTGGGGAGGGGGGGTGTGGTGAAAATTAAATTTTTTGCTTGAAAAATTTGGGGGGAGGGGTGACTTTTTGTTTTTTTCACGAAAAATCTTAGAAAATCAAGGAAATTTGTCAGTAAGAATAGCAGTGAAATAGGGAATTTTTGTTTATTCGATTCGAATCTATTAAAATTAAGGACCCTCCGTATGTACAAAATCCAAACCGCCGCCACATTTGCAATTATACCCAACCCATTGTAACACTCAACAATTCTACAATCTGATCAATATATTATTTTTTTTTTTCAATTCCTTAAACTGAGCAAATATCACATTTCAATCTATAAGTACAATTCATCATCATCGAGTGTCCTTCTAATTCAACTAAACACAATTATTGTATGTCTAACAAATTCAATTATATCTTCAGATCCGTCATATTTCCTTCCATTTTAAGACTCAAATTATTGTGATTATCGATTCATTTGTTCTTACAGCTCGCTTCATTTATTCTTTTGTGTTTTAGTTCAAGAGCATGAGTCAATTTTCATATCCAAATGTGACCCACATTATGATTATTATATTTTTTTTCTCTGTTCTTTTGAAATCGCAATTAGGCACAGAAATTAATCATCAAGAACAAGAATCTTTTCATTATTTTATCACGCAAAAGGAGCTCATATAATGAAGAATAGCGAGAATTTAATTTAATTCATTTTGATGTAAATTGTAATTTAATTTGCTAATGCCAAGGAGCTGTGGATGAATATTTTTAACAATAAGTCCATCACAATTATTTATAATGTGGCCTTTTTGTTCTATAATATGCGCCTCGAGTGTCAGACTTCTGTCTTCGCAGCTTTGTTTCGCCAATGATATATTTTTAAAAGTTTAAGAAGAGGAGGTTGAGGATTGGTGTTATGAGAATGTCTAGGGATGAATAGTATGAAAAAAATGTTTCCTACAAAATTTCTTTTGATATTAATCTTTTGATCTAAAATTTGAGGATTCGAACTTTGAAATTTATGCAAAAATTTTGATAGCAAAAAGTAATATTTTACAGTAAAAAAAAAAACGTGAAGAAGTTCTAAACCTAAAATTTATTAATTAAATTACAAGGATTCGAACTCAAGTTTTCAAATGTGCGAATTATTTCATCCTCTCTCAAACATTTTTAATTTAAATTGAATTTAGCTGTTCACAAAAATAAACCCAAAAATTCCCATCCCAATCCACACACATCATAAAATCTGCATGTACATATGAACAATTGAAATATTCACATTTCAAGAAGTCAAATTGTTTCTTCCATCTTCAACCTTGGCATCGACTCAATAACTGAATAACACTATATAAAGAAATCGGTCTGTATTTTTATTATTATTTCTTCTATGTTTTTCATGATTTAAATCTATTGTGAAGACAAAAAAAAAAATCGTCATTAAGCCGCCACCGAAAATGCTCACACGAAAGAGCGATAATGTGTGCCGAGATGTGTTCGATGAAACCTATTAAGTTTGGATTAAATTTAGATCAATAATTTTCGGTTGTTTACCAGCTTGAATAAAGGCAAGAGCAGCCAAATAATAATAATAATTCAGTGCTAAGCTCAGACAATGATATAATTAAGGAATAAATACAATTTTTTTTTCTTCTCACATGTATAACAATAACTAATAATGCTCTACTACTTTTGTGTCTATATATACTGAGGAATTATAATTACTTTATGATGTGCCATTAATTGCCAAAAATGGGGAAAAGAAGTGAGAGAAAAATCCACGAGTAGTGGATTAGCACTTGCCAATGCTATTACATGAAGTTCAGGGTTGATTGCTGTTTTGATGACTTTATTGGTAACTGACCTGGTTTTGTGTAGTCAGAGCATATTGTTTGTGAATTTTTGCAATCTCTTGTATCTATAATTCTCATAGAACTATCCCTAATATTCCAAATAACTTCACAAGCGATACAAATTAAGAATTGCAGCAAAACCTGCGTACTGAATATATTCCATGAAGATGCCAACAATGTCTAATAGAACATAACGTTCAAGTCACACTTTGCATAAAAAAGCAATAAAATAATAGCCACACATTCCATAACTTTTTCTTTTATTTATTTCAAAGAAGTTACAAAAAAATTAGCATTAAGTCAGTCAGCCCACACACTCGGCTTGTCAACATTTGCCGATGACCTCAGCTACACAACGATGCAGTGCATGGAAATGAACATAAATTTGATGGAATTATATACACTTCTATATCTTGACTATTTAAATGTCACACTTTACGCTTGCAATCATTTGTTTTCATTTGCATTAAAAAGCAATTTGCAAAACACTTTGAAGTTTGTCAACCGCTGCGTGCTGTCATATTTGTCCTATTGTTGTGCTTTAAATATTGCTAATAAATGATGCGAGGATTGTGTGGATATGAGAGTGAAAGAATTAAGGCATGGATGGATATTAATTTAACAAAAAAGAGAGGAAATTAGTTTTTTAAAAAGTTCATTGCAAAAAAAACCAATATGTTTCTCAATTACTATACCTATCAAACTAGAATAGAATTATTTAGGATTTGAACCTTAGGCTATTAATAATTTTTGCTCACTTTCTTTTGAGTGACTATTCTGTGATTAAAGTAAATGACATAAAAAGTTATTAAACCATATTACTTCAAAATTTGAAGTTCAAATATAAAGAATTTTTCAAAAATTTTTTCAAATATTCTTAATTCCATCTAGAACTGGGTTGGATTTTTCCGCGGAATAATTCCGTAAGTCCAATGCTACTGAGCCACTAGAACCAAATTAGAACCAAAGTTATTTTTTAAAAATGAACCAAAATCACTTTTAAGATCCTCCGTTTTCCATATAATTTTTAACGCTATTATGACTATTATGACCCCCCATTCCTGGATGTAATATATTTTTCAAGGAATTTTGAAAATTTTAGTATAGAGTATAACAATCCCCCTCCCTAAGCGTTACAAATTTTATGATCGTCCCCTTGATGATCATTGCATCTCAAAAAATCGTTCCATATTAAATCACATACACAAAATAATTCGCTCAAAAATTTACAGTCGCCCATAAGAAAAATGTCTCAATATACAACAGACATAAAAGAAAACATTCAGCAATTAAGAATACACTCAAAATGAACAAAATAAACACAATAAAGAGAACAAAAAAATATACAAAAAAGATCAAAGACGAGTGCAGAAAAAAAAGAGGTTTAAATTGCTAATTGAGTGTCATGTAATGCAAACAACAAAAAAACAGAGACAATAAAGGTGCACACAGAAAAAGTCAAATTGCAATTCCATTTCGAGTTCTGCGGGGCAAAAATAAAGAAACAAAAAAAAAAAATCAACGATCAAGGAAACGAAAGCAAAACAAATTTTCAGCTTGCAATCATAAATTTTTTGAGTAAATAAATAATTACAGAACTGATGTTAATGAATTTCAAATCGAAATCGAATTCTGCTTTTCTTCTTTTTGTTTATACTGGCATGGCTATAAAGAAATAAGAGATGAGAAGAATACAGTCTTGACCGAGTGAAAGCACATCGTTTTAATTAAAAGTCGTGAAATCGAATTTTATTTGAGTCTGTCGACGATGCGGCAGAAGATTCTTTGTCTTCTTTTTTTGGAGTGGAAATTTTTGTGTGCGTTTTGAGTAGTTCTGGATTTTGTTGATTTTGTGGAATTAAAAAATTTATAAATTTTCACAAAAAAAAGAAAAAAATATTAACCTGAAATATGTAAGACTATACATCATAGGAATTGAAATTTTCACCTTTTGAAGATTCGAACCTTCTGAATTTATAAATTTTTTAAATTTATTCAATTTTAATTTTATTCGTATACATCTTAAACTTAAATTAAAAACAATTTAAATTCTAAGTCCTATGTCCAATATGAAAACTCATAATAAACTCCAAAATTGCTCTTCATCCACCAGCTCGAACAAATTTCCAACCCATTCTCTACCTCAATTACAAACCAATCAATTTGCATAAATGAAAGACTCATGCAGCCAATAAAAAATTAAAAAAGCGAAAATTAAACCTTTTTCAATTACTTTTTTAAAGATATGCAGAACATGTTATGGTTAAGGATGATGTCGAAATTTTCAGCTACTGCAATAAAAGTCAAAATCTCAATTTTAGTATTACGACTGAGCGTACATGTGCCTCACATTAGTATGAATGTGTCATCATGATAAATTGCATATTGAAAAATAATAAATTTAGTATTTTTTCGGTTATCTTTTGCATATTTATATTGAAACTCGAGATTATTATTGCATGTTCATTAATTTCTATGTATGCCAGCAAGAGGCAGGGTTGGGTAAGGTTTGATTGGGTTCTTCTGGTTTTAGGATAGAATTTTGGGGCATTTTTTTAAGAGCCCTTCAAAATATTGAAAAATTGGAAAATTTTAAATTTTTCAGATATGAAATCTCCAATTTTAAAGAACTTCCACACTTAACCCAACCCTGCCTCCAGCATATATCCATTACGTAAATAAAAAAGCAAGAGACATGCACTCATGGTTAGTAATCTTTATTAATTAAGATGTATTTTTATAATCATAATAAAAAATTCCAATAACGCTAAAAATATGAAAATGAATTTTAAAAAAAAAGGCGTAGAAGAAGAAGTTATGCTGAACTCATTAACTTTTAATCTCATAAATATCGTCTTCGTATTGCTTTTGCACAAAGAAAACCTTTGTAAATGTGCTCCAGTTGATTTAAATAAGCAAGATTTTTTTTGTAGCAGAATCGGTCATTAAAATAAATTCAGAGCTTAAAATTATAGAAATAAATTTAGCTCACGCAGAAATATAATAATAAAAATATTAATAAATAGTAATAGTCGACTGACTGAGAGACTAAAAAAGGTTGAAACTGGAATAATATTTTATAACAAATGACGGCAGTCGCAAGGTTTAATGGAATAATAATTAATGGAATTATTCAAATATTTGCGGAAAGTTGCGATGATGGTTTTGGAATTTGATGGATTGAGTTGAATATGGCGCAGTTTGGTCAAAAGTTGTCATTAGGACAAAAAAAAAAAAAAAGAAAAAAGATCTTTGCAACAAATTTGTAATAAACAAGGCGTTAACACTTCGAAATTTCGGGATTAATCCTGAAAAATCCCTAAAAAATTCCGAAAAATCCCTAATTTCCTACAAAAATCCCGAAAATCCCTAAAAATCCCGTGGGAAAAAAAGAGTGATAACGCCTTGGTAATAAATATATTCTCTGAATGTTTATTCTAGGATTTGAACCTTAAGACTTTCAATTTATTTTCGCAACTTATGAGTTTTTTTTATTAACAATTGATTCAACTTTTGCATTTTGTAAACATAAACTATAAGCTAAAGACAAAATGCCTATCAGTAGCTAACAACAACGTCCTCATCTAACAAACTCTTCTTTAAAAAATTATGACTAATACTGCGCGGCAAAAAGAGATCAAATTAAATTTTACGATCTAATTTCTGAATTTTTATTTTCCTACAAGCCATGAAAATGATGAGAAACTAGTAGCTGGACGGACATAACTGATTTATGATGCAGTACACATAAATGATACTATTTTTCTCTCCTCATCTTCTTCAACAAACAGGATTAAAAGAAGTCGAAATGCCGATGGCAAAATTTGCATTTTATTATTTTCATTCTGAAATTTAATATTCTACTGATTTATACATCAACTACTGTACTGCCTTGTTTACCTGCTCGACTTTGAATCATTTCGTTTATGTCGATTTATGAGACTTTTCTCCAATGAAGATGTTTGTGTAGTAATTTTGTATTTTTGATGATCAAAGATTAGAATAAATTAAGAAAAAAATGATTGCGGCAGTAAATAAAATTTTTCATTCCCAAAATAACAGTAATAAATAACACATACAGACTAAATGTTGTATTGCCACGAACCACAAAAGAGACTTCATTCAACATTATTATCATCAAAAATGCATATATTAAAATTTTTTTATCGCTTAAATCACGAAATATGCAATGTTGCATTTATGACACGTTGTGCACGTGAAATATTTTAATAAATGTCTGTTGGAAGAAAAAATGGAATTGAAATTTATATGTCTTTAATGCTTCTCCATAACTCGCGCCATTTATCGCCACAGAAATCGCATTAAAATTTTGTAAAATGCCGTGAATTATGTCAAAACAAAAAAGCCAGTCGTACTTACATGTGTATAACTATGGGTGAGAGACAGAAAGATTAAAATTGTTTTACGGAGAATTTGAGGGAGTTGGATGGGTTTTGAAGAGCATAAAGCGCATTTTTTGGGTTTTTTACTACTTATTTGGAAAAATTAATGAACTTTAATATTTTACATGCTAAAAGAAAGGCAGAAAAGAAACCAAATTTCAGTATTACGTAATGAGTGAATGACCCTTCAGACATCTCCCCAAACCAAAATCAATCCTCCTCAGTCTAAAAAACACTAAGAAAAATTCACTTCTTGATAATTTACAATGCAGTCGAAATTGGAGTGACTGTTTCACATGCTACCACTACTGTGAGGCACCACGAAAAAAAGTATAATAAAATATATATATCAATAATTGTTGCGTTTTTATCATTTATCTCATATCTTTCTCTCTTTCTATCTCTCTCCTTCGGACTTCTTTCTGTCACACACATAAATATATAAAAATGTTTTTTAAACCAAAAATCTCAGCAAGAAATTCATGTAATAAAAATAAAATTTATGCTCTCGTGAATTGTTTCTTCTTCTTTTTTTTTTGTTAAGAAAAAAACTTAATTTCATTTTCTACTTTTTTTATTATCATCAACATTATTTTTTATTATCATCATATTTTTATTATTATCAGATTAGATTTCAAATTGCAAAAATAATTAATACTTCATTAGGTATTGAAAAAATAAAAACTTAATTTGAAATTTTTACATTATTTTATCCAAAAAATATTTATTCAAAGAGATTCAAGAAAAGTTAATATTGTTCAGAATGTTAAACACTGAGGTTCGAATCCAAAAAAGTGATAAACTTTATGTTACATAAATGGATGAATGTCATCTTTTTTTGCTTTTTTCTCCACAAATTTTAGAATTATTAATTTTTGATGTTTTAAATACTATGTAGAGGCCTTTCACTTAGTACGTTACGCAAAAACGACTTTTTGGACCCCCTACTTGTTACGTTTTTTTGTATGAAAATTTTTTTCTTTTGTTTGACCTGTTACAAAATTCTAGATCCCCCTCCCCCTAAAAAGCGAACATATTAAGTGAACGGGTGAAATGTTCAAAAAATCAAACAATAATCAACAAGTTTATATTAAAAGCTCGTACACTAATAATTTCCTCGTAATCTCCCACAACATTGTTGCTTAAACGATCAATATAAAAATGAAGTTAAAATTTAAATATAATTCCAATTGAGACTAAGCATTACATTAAATTAGAAACAAATTAGAAATGAGTAAGTAAATGATTCAATAAGTAAACTAAAGATATTATTAAATGATATTTTCATATTTTGCATTCACATCACACAACTTATTTAATTCACAACTTTAATGCAATTCCATTATTTTTTTTCGAATTCTGTAGAATTATATCTAATGATTTTACTACGATCTGATGGGGATTTTAAAAGCAGAGGTGTTGAAGATTGGAGGTTTTTTTAAAAAGGCTGATATTTTTTAGGATAAAACAAGTTTAACAACTGAAAATAGGCCTGTGATTTGATCACAAAACAATCTCAAAACCAATTTGTATTAACCTTAAAATTTACTCCACAAATAATCCCAAGAACATGTCCGAAATATAGCAAATCCTACAAAATACTAAACCATCATCCTCACAATTAAACAATCTTGAAAGAAACGAAGAAAACAAAGCATTTCCCATTAAAAACTCCAACAAATTACTCTCCAAAGAATATCAAGTCTCGAGCACGTGTCAACCTTTTATCAAGTGGTAATTGATAATCCCCCATTCAATTGGTTAATTATTTTCTTGTTGCTGCATTAATCGTATTAAAAAAGCGAGTAAGAAGTTGTGCATTTTTACCACAAATACTCAATGAATTATCAAGTCCGAGTCGTTCAACAGCTTGCTTATTATTCCTCACCATAAAAATTATACGATAAAAAATATAAATTGTGCGTTTTGCAGAGCAATTTTGTTGCAAGCTTCCAATCATGCATTATTCATCATGTGTTCGCTGTTGTGTTTTATTGTCTGTCGATTTACTTTTTATTTTTATTTTATATTTATTTGTGTATTTTTTTATATTACAAAATTACTATTGCTGCTGCTGATGCTTGTTATTGAGATAATAGTCCAATGAATTTATTAACACGAAATTTATGATTATTCTGAATTATTTAATTGGAACCTTGATCTGATTTGAATATTATAGAGTTGTTGGAGTTTTTTGGAATGTTCTAGATGACAATTCAGTAACTCATCATTATTTTTACAGATGATGGGGGTAGACAGCTGTAGAAATGAAAAGATGTATTAAAATTGAATTCTTGAAGAAACCTACTCAGTATGGGTATTTACAGCTAATGAATTACAAGCATGCTTTCAATTCTACGTGGTCGATGGCTAGAGAGGGTCTGAGGGGACCCTCCCTTTGAGGAAAAATTTCTTTATTTTACTAGGGTTTTTGACAAAAAGGTAATTCGGGTCCCCTTTAAAACTTTTATTACATAAAAATTTTTGGACCTCCCCTAGAAAAAAACTTCTGTCAACGCCCCTGATACATATAAGACCAACGCTCTCCTATTTAGCCCACTGATATCAAATCACTGCTGAAAACATTTTCAATCTCAACAAAACAACCTTAATCCAAAATAAATTCCGCACAGTCAGAAATTCATCTTTAATCAAAATCAGCAAGCCATAAATCCATTAAAAGTCCATGAAAGCTTCAAATCCCAATCTGTTAAAGATCAATAAACAAACGACATTTGCGGCATAAAGCAGAGAGAAGCAAAAAAAAAAAAAGAGATCAAAAAGCAGCAACAAAAAAGAGCTGAAATAAAGTAATAAAGAAAGTGCATTTGTCATAAATCATGTCAAATCTGTTCAATAAATAAACTAAAACTGTCATCAACCTGTGCATTTAAAAGAATGTTGAAATAAATAATAAAATTTATTGAATTTGTGAGACAAGTCTTGATCAAATCGAGCAAGAGTAAATTACCATTTTCATTCCCAAATCGAGTCGTGTTTTGCCTTTTTTTGTGATAGACATTCAATTGAAATAAATCATTCAACTTCAATTTCTGGTTTTTATTTGAGCTCCAGATCTGTAAATATTTTATAGAAAATATTTTGAAATGAAAGATAATGATAAAATGAAGATCAAGTGGAGATGGAGAAGGAGGAAGAGAAGTAGACAAGATGATGAGATGATGAAAAGAAGTTGAATGAAATTAGCGTTTATGAAAAATTGAATCAATCATCAGGCCAAAAACCTGTTGGTTTTAATTCTTTGTTGCTTTGAATAGGATGCTGAGCTGGTTTTACTTGAGGTTGATGCAGATTACAACGAAATTTAAGATGAAATGGCATTATGATCCGAGTCTTTTTGACAATTGCTGCAAAAGTTCAAAGTTACCAAAAGAGATACGAAAATTTGAAATTGGACAAAAAGATGCAAAAATTTGAAACTCGATGCAAAATTTTATTACAATTGATGCAAAAAAATTAGTCAGAAAAGATGCAAAAATTCAAATTTTAACGACATTTTTTGAATAAGTTGATAACTAGTTCCAAAGTTAGCAAATTTAAATGCATTAACTGATTCAACTCTTCCATAAAACCGCGCTAATATCAACAAACATCATCGCAAAATACCATTTAATTTTTGTAATTCCCTCTATTTCATCTCTATTTGTTCCAAATGCCTTCAATTCTCTTTCCTTCTTTCTCTTTGCACATCAAGTCTGTTTTTGCCATAAAAATTGTTTGCACATTACAGTAGATGAAGAGAAAAATGAGTTATGGATTAAATTAAATAAAAATATCTTTATAATATCCATATTTTCTCCATCATTTCAAATAAAATTCCATGTTCTTACTTCTTTCATTCGTAATCAATAATTCCATCAAGTCTGGATAAATAGATCATCATTTTATTACTTGATGAATGTATTGGGGCAGTCGACGATAAGATCTTGTTGGGAAATCAAGTAGTAAGAGAGATAAATGTATTGCAAATTGTTGAAAGAATTGTCGACTTTTTATGCCTCGACTTTGGTAATCTGACGATCAATCTTACTGCATTGAATTCTTAAAATGTTGAATTGTACTCTAAGGGGAATTTTTTGAAAGCTGAGGTGTGACATTCTGAAAGTTCTGTGGGTTTTAAAAAGATTTGGATGAACTTATGAGTTTTTGAGCTTGATTTAGGAACATAACCTGAATTTTTTTTTTCAAATAATCGCAAAATTACAGCCTCAAAATTCATTTTTAACCTCAAAATTCAAAATTTTAACCTCAAATTTTAAATTTTTGTTAATTCTTAACCATCAAGCAGGCCATCAAGACTATCAGAATCAAATCTGCATCAAATTTTACCTAAATATTGAAAACAGGTTCAATCATGAATCCCCATCCGTAAGTGTACCACCTCACTTACTCCATCCACATACTTAAAGCCAATCTACAATTCATAAACTGCATTTATTCCAATGACTTATTCCATTCGCTTCACAAATGCTCTTTACGTTGAAAAAATATAAATACTTCTTTATATGATGATATATTATGAATTGATATCTGTCACAATTTTGATATATCATCTGGCTCTGTCTGCGCTTCATGTCATGAACCATTTGTAGCATTTTTCATTTCAATTTTTTTTTTTCTTTTCTTATTTTTTTTTTATTATTCTTTTTTCAAACGATGAAAATGTTTCGCATTTTTATTACAGCAGAAATAGACATTTATACGTTTTTCTGTGCATCTTTTGAGTTTGATGGGTCTGTTAAGGTTGGGAATTGATGAGTTGCGATGGTCAGTTAATGCTATGTGAAAAGAAAATTGATTTTTTGGGTTGATAAATTGATTGAATTGTCTACGAATATCCAAGTTAAGAGTTCAATAAACTTTAAAATCTACAGCTCACAAAAATGCGTTTTATGCTTTGAAAACCCTCAAATTTCTTTACTTGTCAATACTTTTTACCATAATATGACTTTTTGTAGTTAATATTGATCAAAACTGC
The DNA here is from genome assembly GCA_026123125.1 of Chironomus striatipennis. Classification (NCBI taxonomy): domain Eukaryota; kingdom Metazoa; phylum Arthropoda; class Insecta; order Diptera; family Chironomidae; genus Chironomus; species Chironomus striatipennis. The sequence continues at coordinate 40,211,414 of CM047393.1, read as the reverse complement.
ATAAAAAAGAGCACACACGAGGAAAGAGTAAATTCTCATTTTGTATTGACGATGAATCTTCCACATTATAGTTTCATATTTATGCGAATATAAAATGACTAAATTGATTGATTGTCGCTTTGATGGAATGTATTGACTCAATTTGTTAATTAATTAGTTAATAATGTAATTTGTACGATTTGGAATTTCATACAAATTGAGGACTTTTTTTGTGTAGTCGCAGCAATCATTGTGTGCGATTTTTTATTATTGAAAAAAAAAATGTTTTTATTCATTAAATGCATTTTGTGCAAATTCATAATTACAACTTGATGATGAAGCAGAATGAATTGATGCACAATGAAGAAATTAATCAATCCATTGATATTCCTATGGATCGTCATCGCTAATATGCATGTGACCGCAAAAATATTATTTTTCTTTAATTTCTATAAAATTGAAAACAATTACTGACTTTCTTTTTTTTATTCCTTTTATAAATTGCAGATGAATCAGCAGTGCAAAGTGTGTGGCGAGCCAGCAGCGGGTTTTCATTTTGGTGCATTTACATGTGAGGGATGTAAGGTGAGTTGAATAAATGACTTTTAATTTGAATTTTTTTTATGACATGCTGTATTTAAATTGTATTCGTGGATATGAGTTTTGTTGATGATATTGTAAACAGTCTGCAACTCGTAACAAAACGGAACTAAATACCTTAAATTAATTCATCTATCAAGCTGTTCGAGTTAGAAATCAAAACTTTAAATGAAAAGTTCTAGTTCGATTCCTATCGAATTCACATAATTGTTCGAATTTAAGCAACTTTGTGCAATTAACATTGCTCAATATATATCAATGCTTGTCAATAGTGTCAATATATGCTCGAACTTGTAAATTCAACAATTAAATTTAACAAATTTCATTTGGATCCATACATGCTCGTTCTAAACAATTTCTATGAACAACAGAATTTCCAACCCATCCCTAGCTACTCAATTTCTCCACAAATAAATGAATTCTTTAAAAAAAATCCACATACATCCATTATCATAGTAAAATATCCACACAAACCACACGGCATTATCAACCAGACCTATTCCCATAAAAAAGTCATTAAAATCCACGAAAAATTCCAAGATGCAAAAATATTCATTGTCTCTTCTCTTGACATAAGTACATCCATATTAATGAGCATACACAGATCCATAAAGGCATAAACATAGTTATTGCAGATGTTGTTAACATGAAATCAACATGAGGAAAGGAATTTCCTTGAAAATGGTAAAAATTTCACGGCTATCCACGAACGGCTATTTGGATGTATTATAGTAAATAAGAATTCTCTCATGCATCCATATTCCACCATAATTTCAATTTTCTGTACATTTTTTTTGCGCTCACTCTTATCTCCAACTCACTGTCATGAGATGACGATGGAAAAAAGTATAAAAAGACATAGAATGAAAGAGAGGCAGGCAGGCACACATAGGTACTTTATGGAAAAGTTGTAAATATTCTATTAATGAAACAAAGTGCTGTCGCATGACTATTAACATAAATTTCCTAATCACCACAAACATCCGATGTCATGCAGCGACAGTCAAGCACACAACAATATTACAGTTAGAGGTCGGGCGAGGGCTCACTCTCTCAAGTGAATTCCTTTCCTGATCGCATCAACTTGATTTTTTATTGTCTTTAAGAAGCGAATGACGACGACAAAAATTTTTCGTTCCTGTCTTTTTTTCTATTTTTTTCTGTTCAACCTTTTTTTATCATCGCAACATCGAATGCGGTGCAAAAAAAAGAGAAACGAGAAAAGTGAAGATAAAAATATCAAAAAAAATAAATAAATCCGCATATGTATACAGTAAGTCGTATACGACATCTATTATATTCGCATCACAATCACCTATAAAAAGGCACTTTAAAACGCATTAATTTATTCAAATTTCCGTCAAAACAGTATAAAATATATGAATTCACATTTGTTTGAGTGTCGGTGAGATAATTGGGAAGAAACAAAGTCAACAAATGAGAAATGTTGGATGAATGAGTTGGGTTAGGAGTTTGGGATTATTTTAAAGGTATAAAGCGCATTTTTTGACTGAATTGCATTTTATTGTGAAATTTTAAAAATTTTTATTTTTTTATGACTTTTTAAAATTGAAACAAATTTTGCAGAAGAAGTAATTTGTATGACTTTAATTTAAATTTTAATATTTTTAATAGGTATTTTTAAATTTTGTAAGTTTTTTAAATTTTTTTAATTCTTTAAATTTTTAAATTTTTTAAATTTTTTAGTTTTTTTAAGTTTTTTAATTTTTTTAAATTTTTCAAAATTTAAAATTTTTCAAATTTTAAAATTTTTTAAATTTTAAAATTTTTTAATTTCAATTAAAATATTGCCAGCAACACAACTCTTTCCCTCAAAATCTCTGCTATCTTAAAAAAATTATATCAAATCGAGAAAAATACATCTCGTTCCAACTAACTAGAGCCGTTCAGCCACTCGCCAACAGATAAGTTACATCCCAATAACTATAAAAGTTTATGAGCAAATATATTTGTATGATAATGTCCACACTAAATTTAAATTTTTGGTTCTTCTTATTTTCAACAAACTCTGTGACATATTAGAGGAGTTAGTTTGCTGTGACAATATCAATCGATTCCTAAACGCGATGCTATTTGTGTTTCTTTATTTTGGAAGCCATTTATCGTCTTAAAACAAATGATGGCGCGATGATTGTTTAATGACGGAAATGTTTTATCCTTATGGACATTTTTCTTTAACTAAAATCTTTTTTATTGTTTCTTTTTTTTTATTTTCTATTTTAATAAGCTGCGAAAAAACATTTTGCAATTTATTAAATGGATAGAAAATTGTGATAACAATTTTAAAATTGAAAAAAAAAATCTTTATCTTTACGATTATCATCAACAAAATGGTTCTAATCTTGTGGATATAAAGTCAAACTTATCGGATTTGAATGTGAGAAAAAAATCTTTTGAGACATTTTTTTGTTGAAAAATTGGAACATTTTTAATGATTTTGCGGTGTTTTGATGATAAAAAATTTTATTAAGCACATTTTAGTTATTTTATGGGATTTAAATGGAACATTTTCTCAGGTGTTTCTGATGATTGCATTGGAATGATTGTTAATATTCGATATTAGGATTAGTCACCGATGTTGAAGAAATTTTTAGTTTCTTTTAATGTTAAAGTCGTTAAAAATTTTTTTGATGGTTTACTCGTGGAAGACAGTATGGGAATGTGGCTTAATATAATGAGTTTTTGGATATATGTATGTAGCTTGAGGTAGTTGTCCTCAAACCAGTTGATATGATAATTTTTTATTATAAAATGCATATTTCAATTAAGAATCTTAAAGTATCAACTATACAGGGTATTTTTTTTTTGAGGGGGATGGGGTAGGAGTTCACTACTTTTCGATGATTTTTTCTTTGTTATGGATCTGAAAAAGATAACATCTAGTATAAAAACCACACACCCCACCCTTAGCTATGCTCTTGCGACCATAGAATTTAAAATTTACTAACAAATTAGAGCAACTCAAGCCTTTGCAACTCCATCTGGCCCATAAATCACTATCAACTCCTATAACATCTAAAAACCCAATTTTAACACATTTAAAATTATTATCAATAAATTTAGAAAATCTTCTATATTTAAAGAAAAATTTACTTAATCTATCTAGTCGCGTTGTCGTCCCAATGTCATTTCATCTTCATCAAAATAACACAAATTAAAATTTATCACCTTAATACTCTCGAAAAAAAAAATCTGAATTTCTTCCACCTGCTTAAAACAAGCTTCGATTTATGAACATTTGACATAAATTTTCCTTAGCGTATTTCAAATTCGCATTAAAAATATTTTTATTTTCCGATGAATTTGAAGTGATATTAAAGCACAAAATGTGCGAAAGATTTAATCATAACTCAGGATTTTGGTGTTTGTAGAAATATATCTCGTTAGGTTAAAAAAATCCATTTAACATAGTTTCACTCTCGGCACTGTTTGAATTGAAAAAGACTATTTTGATAAGAAACTCCATCAATTCCCCAAATGTGATTTTAAAAGAAATGTTTCATATTAATTTATCTTTATTGACTTATATTTCTTTTTGGTAACCCGTGTGATAATTTTAGATTAAAATTTTAAAGATTTAAATTTTATTTCATCTACTTTTTTTTTAAAAAAAAGTTTTTGTTTTTAAAAAAATCAAAAATTAAAAACTTAAACAAAAAAAATATTTTTTTACTTTTCAAGAAAAATTTTAAACTAAAACTTTTTTAAAATTTTCAATTGCCTAAAATTATTTCATAACTTACAAAAATAATCATAAGGGCCCTCACAAAAAATTCCATGCACCATCATTCTCATATTTCACAACTTCAAAAGAATTTTATTCCAGTTTTTATCGACGATATTTTTTTGATGAAATTAGCATAGAAATAAATTTAGAGCAGTTAATTAATAATCAAATATATATCAAACATTTACAATTCCAATCGAATTTTTAAATAAAATACTACACGACTATACAAATAATGTGTTTCGTAGAGGAAGATGTGGAGAAAAATCTATTAATATTAATATTTTTCATGATACATATATAAACACGCTGTTCAATAAAATAAATAAACTCTCACAGACAAAAAATATGTGTTTCGATTTATTAGCATGTCTAGTCAGTAGGAGAGATTTTTAAGCGTTTGCAGTTTTTTGATTCTATTTGAAGTCGATTAAAAATTAAAAAAAGAATAAACAAATAATAAAAAATACAATTTTGCAAAAAAAAAATAAAATGTTGAAAAGTTAATCATGTTTATGTGACTATGAAAAGGTTTCGAACCCAAAACGGTTAAATTTAAAATTCTCAACTTTTAACCATTTTACTAATAAGACACTACGTCAGTTTTAAAATCAAACTGCAAACAGTTAATTTAATTATTAATTTACCCTCTAAAATTCTCAAATGCGCCTTCAATCTCATCCAAATCTCAACCTTTACTCCATATCAATATATTCCAATTTTATCACATCGACTTCGTATTTTTATTTCAAAGCATATGAAGAAAATAAATTTTAAAAACATTCAAGAAAATATTTTTTTAATTATCATTTATTTTTTTTTTAAATTATCATATCCAACGAAGTTGAAGACATAAGGAAAGAGAAGCGAAGAAAAAAAATTAATGTTAATGGCTGATCTTAATTTAAAGCGATAGAAATTGAAAATATGTTTACACCCAAAGGTGTTAGAGTCAAAATTAGAAGAAATTAAAGCCTTTTCTGCTATTTAAAAAGTCATGTGAAATTAATGGAGATGATTATTGAAAGTTTTTTATTGGAAGTAAAGATTGTTTGAGAGTGGAGAGTGCATGGGTATTAATGGAATTGTAAAATTAAGTAAAATTGGTTGCAGTCCTAGTAAAGAATAAATCCTTGAAGTTTGATCAATAATTGAAAGTTTGAAGTTCAAGTCTCACTGTGATTCAGTTTTATAAACTATAAATTCACACTTTTAGAAAAAAAATAAAGTTTGAAAATCATATTCACACTTGAAAATACCAAAAAATTTGCTCATATTTGAAAAATATATCTTTTGGCCCTATTAAACTTAAATTTGACAACTCTAACTTATGAATACAGCAAATAAACTTCAACAAGACAAAAAAAAATCCCTTGAAAAAGTGTCAAAAGAATTGCCAAAACAATTTACTTACTTTAAAGACTTTTCGAACAAAAAAGGTGAAGATTTTCGTACAAAAGACATAAATTTATGAACAGTTGTTAATAATAATCATCCACTTACGTCCAAGAATTATTTCATGCTTCATTTATTTTCTTTCTTTTCATTTTTTATGTGCCAAAAAAGAATATCTTCGATTTATCATAAAAATCATAAAAAACCGACTTGAACAAAAAAAAATCTTGAAAAATGTCTCAATCAAGTGCAATTGACGATGAAAAAAAAAATTCATTCCCGAAAAAAAAAATCATCATTCCTGCTTAACAATGAAACAGAAAGGAAAAAAATTCCTGTTAAGATGAAATGATGATTATTGTCTCATAAAAATTTACGATAATGCCCTGATATAGGATAATAATGAGTATTTGTTTGAAGTAATATCTGTCGATTAACGATCAACGCACACACAAAAATAAAGAAGGTACAAAATATAGCTCGTTACATTACATTCTTTTTATGAAACTAAATTATAATAATTATCTACGATTTCATCATCGATTCCCTTCATTGCAATTCGTGAGATCAATTGATGTTAAAATTAAGATATTTTTTTGTGCATAAAAATTATATGTGAAAAAATTGAGTCATGATCATAAAAAGTTATTTGAATGCAGTTCAATAAAGGAAAGAGAATTTGATGGGAAATTGGGGGCTAAAGGTTGATGCATAGAGCGCATTTCTGACTTTTAAGGGGGAGGGGGTCTTAGGCATTGTAGTTTTTTTTGTCAAAGTTTTAGAAAATTTGATTTGTTTTTAAAAATTAATTTAGTGACAAAGATGGGGGGAGGGTAGTCTATGTTTTTGATGGATTTCATAAATGAACAGCATCTGAAGGATTTTTAAAAATTTATTTGTCTTATATTGTTTTGCAAGGATTCAAACCCAAACTCGTCTACATTAATAACCCAAATTAACTAAAACCGTAGCTTATTCTGAAATCAAAAAGACAAAATGCTCTCATATCGTTTCAAAATCATCAGTGGTCGAGCTGAATAAAACGAAAAGTGCTCATAATAAATTAAGCAGCATAAATCATTGAAATTGAGAATTTGTGAAAATTAGCCTGAAAACAATGTAAAAGTCATAAAAGTGAATGATTTTTATCGAGTCCAACAACACCAGTTTTCAGGCACAAACAATTGCTCTGTAAAAATTTATAGCACCAAAACAGCTTCAATTTTAATCATAATTTTCAATGCCAATGAGAATTTTTTAACGACAATTTTTTTTTTTCGCTTTGATCTGGACGAAAAAAAAAATAAATTATAATTGCTAATTAGGAGTATGAAATTATAACGGAAGGTAGCTGAGAAATCCATAAAAAAATCTACAAACTTGAAAAGCATTAATTTATTCTTACATCCTTCACATTAGATCCCTGATCACTCTACATCATCGTCTGTCTCTGCATTTATTAGCTGACTATCTACATTCATCGCAGCTCTTAACATTAATCGCATGCCTTTACATTAATTAAATAAAATTGGAAGGAGTTTCCTCAATATTTTCATTAACTTTTTTTCTCTCCTTCGATATGATTTAAAGCACATGCCATTTATTTGAACATCTTAAACAATTCTAATTCACACTAGATTTATAAATACTCATGCTGCACTGCTATTATCGCACGTTTAAACAGCACAAAAAGTGGCGAAAATGAAAATTGAAGTACTCGTGTTGTTGGTGTGCCTGAAGTACGTCGGCATGATCTCACAAACCAAAATGAAAACTATGCTATAATTTTGTCAAAATATTGTCTAATTATGTCAAGCAATCCCCGAATTTTGTCAAGCCTTCCTTGCCGAGATATAGCATGTCCAATTTTTGGCTTTTATACCAACGTACTTCAGTTGACTTTTTTTCTGAAAACTTACTTTTCCTAACATATTATATATCAAAATGCATCTACTAATTTTGTCAAATTTTGTCAAGAAAAAATTTTTGAAATTGGAAGTGCCAGGAAGGAGCTACAGCCTGTCAAAGTTTTGTACCGAATCATACTTTTTAGTCCATCGAAAAGACAACTTTTTGTGTAACTTGTCATAAGTCTAAGCATATCTACATTCAATAAGGATTTCAAAAATGCCAAAATATTTCGGAACCGACCATCCAAAAAGTGACTTATGTCCATTTTAGTTATGTCCGGGTACGAAAATCAAAAATCTCAAAAAATTTTGTCAACATCGTGTTATATGTCTAAAAATATCTACATTTTTCAAAGATTTCAAAAATGCAAATATATTTCGGAACCGACCATCCAAAAAGTGACTTATGTCCATTTTAGTTATGGTTGGTTCGAAAATCTCAAGTAACCAAAAATTTCAATTGTGTAAACTTTTGTAAAAAAGTTATTTGAAAATTTTCTCAAGGTCAAAAATTCTGTAAATTAAATATTAGTTTTTGAAACTTTAGTGTAATTAATTTTAATTTTGAAAAAAAAAAAATAGAATTGTGACAAGATGCAAAAGTACCTAATATCTTAATTTGAAATTTTAATTGTTATTAAAAATTTTGTTTCAACAATTAAATTAAATTTTACCTCAAAAATATAAAATTTTTGAAAAAATGAGAATTTTTTTGTTACCTGAGATTTTCGTGCCCAAACATAACTAAAATGGACATAAGTCACTTTTTGGATGGTCGGTTCCGAAATATTTTTGCATTTTTGAAATCTTTGAAAAATGTAGATATTTTTAGACATATAACACGATGTTGACAAAATTTTTTGAGATTTTTGATTTTCATACCCGGACATAACTAAAATGGACATAAGTCACTTTTTGGATGGTCGGTTCCGAAATATTTTGGCATTTTTGAAATCCTTATTGAATGTAGATATGCTTAGACTTATGACAAGTTACACAAAAAGTTGTCTTTTCGATGGACTAAAAAGTATGATTCGGTACAAAACTTTGACAGGCTGTAGCTCCTTCCTGGCACTTCCAATTTCAAAAATTTTTTCTTGACAAAATTTGACAAAATTAGTAGATGCATTTTGATATATAATATGTTAGGAAAAGTAAGTTTTCAGAAAAAAAGTCAACTGAAGTACGTTGGTATAAAAGCCAAAAATTGGACATGCTATATCTCGGCAAGGAAGGCTTGACAAAATTCGGGGATTGCTTGACAAAATTAGACAATATTTTGACAAAATTATAGGATAGTTTTCATTTTGGTTTGTGAGATCATGCCGACGTACTTCAGGCACACGTGTTGTTGATTGCGATATTTTAAGATTTAGTGCTGCTGATGTTTTGAACAAGTTGGGGAGTTGTTGGAGTTGAGTACAAGAAGCGCATTTTTATAAATACTTTTTTTAATTTGCATAACTGCTTGGGACTGAGAAAATATTATGAAAATCCTTTTTTTATTTTTGAATACAAAATTTCCGTTGAAAATAAAAATTTGAAAATTTTTTGGCAGATTTTTTTTTTTTTTTGCAAAAATCGAAAATATGCAAATCGAGAACTCCTAAAGTTAAATTTAATAAATTCATAATTAAAAATTTTATTATTTGTTTAATTTTCTTTAAAACTAAGTTAAATTTTATCCGATTCAGACACCTCACAATCTGCATGATATCTACATCATAAACTAAACTTTCCAACAACAAGATATACAAAACATAATAAATTGCATAGATCGACAACACGATTAATCTTTTTATGAGCAAAAAGAGAGGCAGAAAGTGGTGTCGAAAATGTTGACATGCTAACATTAACATTAATTGCTTACATGAGAACTTTTTTTCTTCCACAATATTTTTTGTCGTGCTTATTTCTAAGAATAAATACGCGTGATAACCTTAAAAAAGATGTCGACTAAGTGGCAATAATCGAGCATGATCTTGATCATGGTAGATTAACAATCGCTGCTAGATGAGGGAATAAAAATAATAGTGTATAAATAAATTAATTTGCTTTACATGTGTATATTTAGTTTGAGATAGTTAGAGGCAGGGATAGGAGGGGTTTTTGGGGATGCAGATTAAGTTCAAGAAGGTATCTTTTAATTATTAATCTGTAAATGCTTAAAGCTACAAAAATCTATATTAAAAAATTTTTAATGCTAATTACTTAAATTAATCTAATATTCCATAAATCTACATCCCATACCCAAGATTCCCTTCCATATCCATAAACAAACTCCCATTACATTAACAAAACAATTAATCTCAATTGTCTCACCCATAAACAAGTATCAGCTTCCACAGCCCTGCCTCAATCCGAACAGCATCTAGTACACGCAAGATTATCGATGTCAGATAATCTTAAAGACACCTATTCTCACTCTCGCATAGAGGCTTGTTGTGTACAAGTCAAGCAGAATATAAAATAAAAAAGTGAATTTAAAATTGAGTCAATAAAAAATGTCAAAAAAGCACCCGCGCGTCAAAATTTATAAAGTCACTCAATAACATCGAATAATTTACATTTGACTTGACTCAACAGTCTTACTGTCTCTTTTTTTTCTTGATCTTGCCACTATTTTATGAGATTTTCTCACTAGCATTATTTTTTTTATTATACACAGCTAATTCTATGTCAATTTCGAATGCCAAGTTTTTTTATGCCATTTAGATCGGCATTCTCTTAATTAGATAATTGCGAAACTGGAGCCGTTTGTGAATGTAAAAAAAATCATTTAATCTGAGATTCTGATACATGAAAATTGTAATTGACAATCTCGAGATTATCTATGGGAAATTGATGGATAAAGTAGTACATATGTAAATGCTCACGAGTATTAATGTTTTCGCAGCTGAATGTGACTGTTTTGAGATTTTAATTAAATTTAAACTTTTATGAGAGAATGAAGTTTAATTCTTAAAAAAAAATTCTTTGAGAAATATTTAAATTAATAATTTTGAAAGCTTTGGAAAAAAGATCATTTGTAAATTGCGTAACGATAGAAATGGCAATATCTGACCCCTGATCTCCGCTGGCCATAAAAAATTTTGGATGTGATTTTAAAAATTTATATAGCGTAACAAAATCTTAGATTTCTCCCACCCTCCCTAAGCACTAAGAATTTTACAACCGACCCCAAATAAAATTTTCGCTAGAAAAATTTGGAAATTAAACTTAAAACTTTTTAAATTTTCAAAAAAAAAAATAAGATCTGAAATTAGCTCCACATTTAATAAAATTCAAAACAAATAAAAATTAAATATTTAAACCTTTAACATTCAAATTTCATTAAAACTGTCAATCATCATAATTAAAACAATCCCATGACCATCAATTCCATTTTAAATGATCTCAATCAGCAATAAAAAGTTAAAAATATCTCATAATGTTCATAGCATTCAAGTTTTTTTTTTATTTTATTTTCTAATCTCTTCCTATTTAAGTCTTGTTATGTTAGATCTACTTAACATTTATAAACACTCTTAAGTCTAAATCAGCATGTAATTATTACTGTTAATCGTATTTGCATATCAATCAAGTTAAAATCACAGTCGGAAAGAGAGTAAAGTTAAGTCTGTTTTCGTCACTCAGTCAGAGGCAATGTTGAGAGGTGTGTTTGTAAATTGCTGGCAGTTTGTTATTATTTTGAGAAACATTTTTAAAAAATTGTCAGAATTCTAAAGCTTTTCTAAAAAAAAATTTAAAAATAAATAAAAACTAAATTTTTGAAGAAATTAGAAAATTTAAAAAATTAAAATATTTCAAGAAAATGTGAAATAAAAATTCGTAAATTTGGTTTTTGAAATTTTTTATTTTAACAAATATTTAAATTTTTAACATTTTAAATAATTCCAAATAAAATCCACACAAGGAAACACCTTTCTCTATCCAATAAATTCATGTTTCTTTAATTAATTGTTTTCTCTTTATTCACTTCCAAAACTCAACATTTTTAAAACCCAATCCAAATTTTTTGTAGCTCATTTTATCGATTGGTGAGAGAAAAAAATAAATAAATTAGTTAAATGTCAGGCATTATCATTAGATTTATTGAAATGATGGCTCATTAAGAGAGTAGATATGATGATCCAAAAGCAGACATAATGAGATGGCATTTTAAACATTTTGAAAAATTTAAAATAGGGTAAAAAATATTGAAATTCGTACAAAACGAAAAATTTTTTTTGAAAGTCCTGTAACTTTTATTGGAAGCATTGCTGATTTCCCAAATTTTTCCTACGACTTTGCTTGTCCTTCAAATTTTTTTATTCAAACTTGAAAAGAGCAATTTGTTCAGCATAAAGCAGAAAAAAATCCACTTTATTTCAAATATTGAAATTCGTACACACAAATATTGAAATTCGTACACTCAAATATTGAAATTCGTACACCAAGTACTCACGATTTTTGCATCCAAAACTTGAGAAAAAATTAATATTCTTGCAGTATTTTCGTTTGTGGAGGTTTTTATTCAATCTGAGCAGCTTATTCATGCTTTAAAATTAATTTATTTAATTTGTTTACACAAAAACAATTGAAATTCTTCACCGCCTACTATTGAAATTTTGTACGAATTTCAATATTTCTTCTGTACGAATTTCAATATTTGGAATGAGGTGGATTTTTTTCGTATAAGCAGTGCTAATTTATGCCTTGACTTACTTTAATTGGAAAGTAGAGTGCACGAGCAAAGTCAGAAGACCTTAACATATGGCCAATCTTGAGTTTAAAGACAATTTTTTCAAGTCTAAAAATTGTGAAAAAAAATTTTTGTAAATTTGTTCGTACGAATTTTGGTTTTGTACGAATTTCAATATTTTTTACCCTAATAGGTACTAAATTTAGAGAAATAAAAAAAATATAATTAAAATTATGTCAGTGCATATTTTATGTATTTAAAAAACTTTTAGGATTTGAACCTAGATTGATTGATTGATTTATTAATTCTTTCTCAAAACTAATACAGTATAATTTTTAGCAAAATTTCTATTATATTAAAAGGATGAAATTCTTTAAATATGTTTTAAATAAATTCTTTAACAAACTATAAACTTTAAAATCACTTTTAATCTTCCTAATTTTAATTAATGCTCATTAACTCGTCACATCATTCAACCAAAAAAATCTTCTTAATATATTTTTCATTAAATATTTTTCACGCATAAATAAAGATAAACTAATTAAAGCGAACATTTTTCAGTCACTGATAAAAATTATTTGGCATATTTAGAGTCAATTTATTCATCTTATTTATGCGCACAAAATATAAATATTTTTTTTTGTCTCCACTGATCGAGAAGGAAGCGCCAAAAATCACAATTTACATGGAAATTTCATTCCTGTGCTCATATTTATGTTAAAATCTGCGTGATCTAAATATCTATTCGTTCATCTAATTTCAATAGCAAAGTCATTTAAATCGTAAATCGTGTCATTTGATGAACCATAATATAAGGTTGATTGCCAATAACTTGGTGTGTTTGGATTTTTTCACACGACTTGTTTGATTTTGTTAAACGCTTTAAATGATAATTTTTATGAATTTTGTCGCTGTGATGAACACAATTTGAAATATCAATGAGTTGACCCCACTTTGTGATTGAGATGATGTTGAGATGTGATATCGTAAAGTCGATTGAGATATGAGATTTGATAGAAATTTTACATACAATTTTGATGGGTTGTCAGATATAAATATTTCCCTAAAGATTTTGTTTTTTAAATTGAGAAAAAAAAAACCAAAACCAAATTAAAAAAAAAATAAAAAACTCCCGAAAATCAAACAATTTTTTTTTTAAACTCGAGGTTTCGAACCAAGTGTTATTAGTAAACTTTCAAAGATTTCAATTTTAACTTTGAGTGGGAATGTGGCAAAAACTAATATACATTTTCAATAATATTTTCAAATTTTAATTAAAACAAAAATTATTGTTTAAAGTTTTAAGAAAAATAAATTAAAAATTATATACATATGTGAACTTATTAGCAACAAAAAATCCAATCAAAACAAAAACATTACAAAAAAACTGATCAAATAGGAAAAAAGCATTTCCAATAAATAATAAAATTTATAATGACATGACACTATGCTGCCATATCCAATATGGATATCTATTCACAACAATAAAATAAATTTTTTATAATATGAGAAAAAATAAAAGATTATGAGCAAAAAAATAGAAGTTAATAATTTTCATCCTTTCTATATTCATTTTAATGCCCCAAGAGACACGATGACATATAGCATATAAGTTGGTGATAGATGAAATATTGACGAACTCGTTTCCAACATTTTAATGCATATGTACACACAATATTGCCAATTGCCCGCTCGACAGTACCAACCAACAACAAAAAAAAATTGTAAATCCAATAATGTATCACTAAAAGTCATGCGGATGTATACAAATTAAAGATTATCGTGATCACATTTGTTATTATTTACTTGAATTGAATAAAATGCTTGGAGAGTCAACAGCACATATGTACATCTCGTTGAAATGATATTGCCATAAATGGATTTCTACAATTTTTATTAGAATTGCTCTGCTTGAAAGGTAAAAGAAGAGGCAAAAAACATTTTCATTTCACATAATCTTCTATTTTTTGTAGCATTTATAAAATGAGTTGTAGTGTCATTAAATTAAAGTTGAGACGCATTATTCAGGATTTAAAGTGTAAATTGTTGCAAAATTGGTACTTTGTAGTTAATCCTCAAATATTGTACTTTACAAGAGAACAATTTTTTGAATTTTAAAAGGTTATAGAGTGGATTTATATGGTTTTAAAACAAATCTCATTATACTTCACAAGAAAATAATTCCACTAATTTGTAGGATTTTAGTATAAAATTTGATATACTTCACAAGAGCGAAATTCAAATAGTTTGTAAGGTTTTCGCCCAAAAACCTGCTAAATCTCAAAAATATAATTTTTTGCAAATAAAACCTTTTATTCAGCAATAAATAATCCACAATAAGCAAAACCCTCAATAACATTTGTAACAGCAACAATTACATTTGTATTGCAGACCGTCGGCATTGTATTCACCGCTCACACAAATTCTACATAATTTATTCAATACCAAAGAGATATATATTTTTTCAATAATTGTTGTTGAGGCCATCAGTAATAATAATTTGAGTATCATGTAGAATTACATTATGGTTTCATCAAGTTTCACCTTCCACATTCTCTCTCGATCTCTCACATCGTGCGCCTTCTTTGTAAATGACTTTTTTGTCTTACTTAGTTTTTTTTTGTTGTTGTTTGAAACACTTTAAATACATATTTTATTATTATTGTATCTGTCTACAGTACCCGATGTAGGTGTCATGGGTAACATTTATCAAATTTATTACCTTTTATACTTTGTCTATTCCAATTACTTACATTTATTGCCATATAGAATATCTGCATCATTTAAATTGCTATTATGAACTCGTCATAATAAAAATTAACTTTTTGTCTAAACTTAATTTATCACACATAAAAAAAAACAATCTACGAGTATGAATATGCGACGGCATGCGTAGGTGACTTAAAATTTGTAAAATGATTCTCATAATGAGTCAAAATGTCAAAATATCACGTGCTGTTGTTACATTTTTGAATGGCGAGGTGAATTACATATTTGGACAAGATAAATTTTGAGTTTTGTGCTGCTTGTGCTATTTTTTGGAGTAGAATAAACAGAAAAATATTCGGATGTTGATTTTTAATATGTTTTGTTCATATTGCATTGCTTTATGATCTCAAATATATTCGAGAATCAGAATCTTGAAATTTACCAATTTTGAGATTCGAACTTCAAACTTTCTGTTTAAATTCAACAGAATCAACGCCTATCATTCTCATACACATCTTTTTTTAAGCTATGAACCTATAAAAGAATAACAACACCCAAACCGACCAAAAAGCTCCAACAATCCTCTCAATATTCCAGCTAAAAATCTGATTATCTTAATAATATACATACAAATTGATCATTTAAACTGTAACATCTAAATCAGCACCTTTAAGTCGCTTATCGCTGAGAAAAATAAACAGCATAATTGACACAAAACTGAGAAAATTTGTATGTTTATTGTTATGATACAATTTCGAATATCGAAAAAGAGGCTTAAAGAGATCAATCTATATGTAAATAAATAATATAATAACACTCTATATTCACAAATAATATTGAATATACATGAAGCACTTTAGGTCTAGGCATATATCAATAATTTTATTATTGTGAGAACAGAATGAAATAAGAATAATTGAGTTGAGAATTGTAGTTTAAATATTTTATTTATGAAAATAGATTAAAATAAATAGAGCTAGAAACGGGAAAATTTGTTAATTTTTGACTGAATTTAAAAAAAATACAAAAAGGTAAGAAAAAGCGAATTCATTAAAAACCATATAAAAATTGCTAAGGACTTGAACCTTAGATTTTTAAAAATTTTTAAAATTCACATTATCAATTTAATATTCGAATTTTTCATATGGCAAAGTTACAATTTAGTTTAATTCAAAATTGATTTTCGAAAATTTTAGTTTAAAACTTATATTTTAAAATTTAACATTAAATGTTCAATATTTTTTTTTAGATATTTCAATTTTCTATAGAAAAACGTATTCAACAAACTCTATCAAAATACATTATATAAAGTAAATTAAAAAATGAACTCATAAATTGCGCTAAAATCAAACAATATTCAATTAACGCTTTAAGTGATCGAGAATTCACGCTTACGAGAAAATAAGAAAATAAAATAAAATGAAAAAAAAAATCTGTATCAATATTTATAAAGCGCGCACATAGCACACAATTTGATTGATCTGCTACATTATTCTCTATTAGTTCAAATAATTAATCGTCACAAATAAATTCTTCCATAAGTAATGTGTGTGTACATATCTATATGCTGTCGGTGCGGTTGAGAGAGAAAAAAAGGAAGGCAATGTAGAATAAATTTATTTTAACTTATTCTACTAGAGATATTTATAATAGTCTTTCAAAAGCAATTGCAAAGTTACTTTTTATTGCTAACAACGTGCCATCAGATTTGTTACCTCCAGCGATTCCGCTTACATCACAAGCATCGCGGACTGGCTACAATAGGCAGTATGTGAATAATGAAACAAAAAGCTGTGGAATTGGGTGGTAAGAGAGACTAAAGGAATGGATGAGAGGCGCAGTTTTTGAGATTTGAACTGAAGGAATTTTTGGTCTTTTAAATTTGATTTTTTAGGATTTGAACTTAAGAATTTTCGGATGAGATAATTATTCTTAGAAATGTGACAAATAATCATTTTCCGTCGGCAAAACAAGCAACCCCAAAATGCATTAAATTTATAAAACTCAAGCTTAAAACAAGCTGTTTAGTTCCTATAAAAATAAAAATTCTGAAAAGAGAATCGCGTTAAATCGAGAACGATCCAAATGATCACCACCTGCATTGCAATTGAGACTTACATTATAAAGATTTATACATTATATTATTCACTTTGAATAGACAAACCGGATCATATTTATAAGTGCTTGAGAATGAGACAAAAACAAAGAGGAATAGATATTGATTGAATAAGGCACAAAGCAGCATAATATAATTTTTAAAATTAAATAAATATAAATGAATGAATGAATGAATGAAAAAAATCAGCAACGTCATATTCATCTCCACCCGATAGATATTTTTTAAAAGCGTAAAACAATTACCATTATGCATGCTATATAAAATAAATCTCTTACTTGATTCCAAAAAGGTGGAATCAACATTAGAAAAGAAAAAAAAAGAAATTTTCTTACCGACAACAAGTTACACATTGGCGCACTTAAAAGAAGCATTTCATTCTGCTGCTACTTGTGCTAATGTTAATTATCATTCATGCCGCATCATTGCCGTCTTACAATATTTACAAATAGGCATTTACGAAGAATTATAATGCAATATGTCAACTTAGAGCTTCTTGATATTACCAACATTATACTTCTAGGAAGCTACTGTTTTTGAGATAATGAGTGGGAAAGGATGCAGTTTGGGTTAAGTTGATGCTAAATTGTATATTTTTGTCTATTTAGCATTCAATGATTCATTAGATTAGAGTATTGTAGTCAAGTAGACGGCGTTATATTAAATTAACAAAGATTAAGCATTCTAATTAGGTGCCAATCACTTAGTAAGTTCATTTTTTGGGGGGAGGAAGGGTATCGGTTTTCATACAAAAAGGATAAGAAGAGGATGGTCTAAAAAGTCGTTTTTTACGTAACGTACTAAGTGAATGGCTCCTTATTGCATTTATCAAGACTAAATTTTATGTGAATCTCTTCGACCCTTACCTTCAGCAGCAAATGCGCTCCTCACTTTAAAAATTCAATCCCAACTTCCCATCAACATTCTACCTTCTTTTTCTCATTTTTTTTTATTGTTATTATTGCTTTTATTATTATTTACAACTTCTGCTACTTGCTCTTTCATGTACGGAAAGATGTCTTGTCTCATTTTGCCTCTCTATAGTGAATAATTAATAGTCTAGGGGATTTTCTAGAATGCAGCTTATCTGATTCAATTTTTATTAGTTTTAAATTATTCTTAAATAAATGGAATGTTCGGTTCTATGGAATTTGAATGTTTAGAGCTGTCTAGTGGATTTGGATGAACTCTTGGGGGAAGGAGGTGAATAGTAGATCAATAAATGTAGGATGGAAAACTATAGAAAAATTTAAATGTGTTTTTTGCCAAAATTTTAAGTACATAACAAAATAAGATTTTTATAAATAGAAGAAACTGTAGGTTCGAATCCTAAAAAATCTGTATTAAAAATTATTATATTTGAGTGTTATTTTTTTTTTTTTTGTTATTTTTTTTGCCAAAATATTAGAAACGCAACCGTAAAATTCGCAGAAAATGTTGCGAGTCATTAAAAAAAGTTATCATTTATCTTAATCAGCAAGTGTCCTATTGCCGAGACAATAATAAAACTTGACACCCCAGATCGTTCATAATCACAATAATAATATTTATTTTTTATGAATCTAGTGTAATTCAAGTATTTGAAAATAAAATATGAATATTAATTTATCAAGCTCATTAAATATATGAAAAATGAAATTTATGAGACACGAATCGTAAAATAAAAAAAAAAAAATATATATCTCGCAGATTCTAAATCTCATTACAACCAGATCAAAATCTTTAATTAACAAAAGAATTCACAAACTTCTTTCTTTGTTGTATTTACTACGTTAAAAACCCATCAAATATTTTTTTTAACGATTTAAATCTCAATAACAAACAAGGATGACTTTTTTTTTCATGAAAATAAATTCAAAAGATTTAAATGCTGAGACATACGACGAAACTGGAAAAAAGAGACGAAAGAATTAATAAAATAAAATGAAATATAATAATATAAATATGGTAAATGAAATTAATATACATTTAAATAAAGACAGCAACTGAATTCGATTTTTCATAGCCATAATAATTTTTTTTGTGTTATTCAGTCATTCATTCATTCCCATGTTCTATTATTTAAATAAATTTATAATGCTACATTCTACAGGGACATTTCAGCTTTACTTCTACTCTTAAAATGTATAAATGAAGCTATAAAGCAAGTCAGCTTGACATTTTGGTTTATTTTTCATACATTCTTCTCCTTCATATTCCTCCTCATATCTCGACATAGCTTATCGGATTGCCTGCTATTGTGAAAGCAATGTTCAATTATTTATCAGTTTTTGCATAACATGCATATTAATAATATTGTCGTGGAGTAAATACAGTAGCCAGTTCCTATAATCCCGTATAATTGATTACCACATTTTTCTTTCTCTTATTTTTTCATACTAAATCCTCTTCTTTATAATATGTATGTTTATTTAGTGCAGGCTGATAGATGTTGATGGGAATTGGTTGTTAGATGGGATGATGGTGAGTCAGTTTGTCTGTGAAAAGTTGAAGATTTACAGGGATTTTTTTGGAAATCATACTCTTGTGAAGTGTATGATTTTGTGAAATTTATTGAATTTTAATTTTTACTTTAAATACTGCAACATATTAAAAATTATCCCAAAAATTAATATTTATGGTGTAAAAAACCTACAAATTCTATAAAAGAATGTGAAATTTATTAAAAATTTTTTTCCAAAACCTTGCAAATACCAGAAAACAATTCTTGTGAAGTATATTAAAATTCCTCTAAAACCATACAAATCCCTTAAAAACATCTCTTGTGAAGTATATAAAAAAATTCAAAAAAATTACAAAAAATTCGTCACAACACACATCCCAACCTTATTACTTCCAATCTTCCACCAACAATCCTCACATTATGCTTTTAATATTTTTCATCATCTCATTTCAATGTGAAAAAGTCTTTCTCCATTCTGCCTTTCTTTTATTACAATTTCTTATTTATTTACTTTAAATTCCTATAAATACACCAACATTGTAAGAAGACGACAAACAATTGTGATGCATCCAAGCGAGGATGAATATGCATAGAAAAAAAAGTGATGAAGTGCAACTTTTAAGCACAAAAAAAGCAAAAAATAATCTTTCTAAAATAACTCACAAGGCCAAAGTCAAGTGCGCGGCTCGTTAAGTTTTATGATTTATGTTAACATTGTAAGCTAACATTAATCTGAATAAATATAAATCAATTTGCATGGATTTAATGAAAATTAATGAATGAATCTGATGGGAATTGCAAAAAAAAAATCTGAATATAAAACTTTGTACATTTCCTGCAATGAAAAATGAATGGAATTGACTGGTTAGTTGTGTACAGCATATAGCATGCATATGGATTGCATGAGATCAAATGCTATAATTGTGTATAATGCTTAATTGATTTTGCATATTGCTAGGCATACGTCATGTAAATTAGACTAAGTGACGAAGCCGATTGAGATTTATTAGCGATTAAGTTTAAGGAATTGCTTGTTGTGAACTTGAAACTATAATTGAATTTAGATTAAACGTGAGAAAATTTGAATATTTTAGATTAAATAAAAATTTGTAGCTCTTATAATCCTCAATATTAAAAATCCATTTTCCATAATTCTCAGCACAAAACACTCTAAAATCATAATATAAAACAGATTATGCAATAATTTCCAATAAATTACGGCAATAATAAAATTCAACAGCAAAATAATGAACGAATTAGTTCCTCAATTTAAAGCATTTAATATTTGTAGCAGCAACGATTATTTTTCATCATTCTATCCAACAATATAGAATACCTACATAATAAATAATCAACAATTTACATTAAATTCTCAATTCAAACAAAAGCGATGAGATAATGATTGGTAATGCCGATACGATTTAGCCGTAGAACTAAATCAACATTATTCACATTGAATGAATCTATCATCATCAAAAAAGTATATGATTTTTTTTAGAAGGGAAGAAGGAAGGATAGAAAAAAATATGGACGAGTAATAAAGTCACTGAATGAGTGAAGTGAATAAGGCGCATTTAGTAGAATTTGTTAGAATTTTTAAAAAAATTTGTATATTTCAAAATTTTTCTGACAATAAAGTGAAAGTTCAATGTTCAATTCCTAACAGTTCTAACTTCACATACAAACCCATACCCTATCTATCAACTAACTAAAACCCCACCAAAAACAATCTACATCACCCACAAATCACAGCTAAATGCAAGCGCAAGTGAGACGAAAAATATAACGTAAATTGTTCCATAAAAGCACTAATGTTCAGCACATAAACTTATTTACATTCACAAGGCAATGATTCATACCTTAATTCTCGAATCGTGAGAATCGTTTATAGTCATTTACCGACTGCCGCTATTTGAAAGTAAATCTCGAAACAACAACATGAAATTGAAAATTTATATATATATTTTTTTAAATAAAATAAAATTTGATAATGAAATTTTCACGTCGCTAGGAGAATTTTATTTGAATATCACGATCTTCTAAACACCTGCCGTGACTGTGTAAATTCTTCATTGATCTTCTTTCATTTCTGGTTTTTCATGCATTGTTGTGTCTAATGTTATTATTATAGTTTAATTATCATTGATTTTGTTAATGAGGGTAATTGGGTGTAAGAAGATTATTGAGAATTAGAAAAGATTTGTTGGATGGAAGTGTTGAGTTGGGGTAGGTCTGGAACAGAAATGTGTCTTGAATATTTTTTGATGGGTTTTCGTTTCATTAGGTTTGATCATAAGAACTTTATACCAACCACTAGACTGGAGAACCTTCCGACCTTCTATATACTCTAGATTTTAAATATCTCTAATACCATTCCGCATCTTATAAAATTCCACAAACTATATCCACGCCAATCTACCTCAAAAAATTCATTCATAGTTCCACTTAACAACTCAATTCCATCAAATTCACACGATCATACAACAACATCCAAAATCTAACATTACCGACCAGCAATGAGTCAACAGAAAATTACTCAAAATTCCCACAAAAATCTCACCTTCTCGCCTACTTCTTCCACTTTTAATTGAGGCGCCAATATCTATAAATCAAATCTTTTCAGCAACACAAAAAAAAATGAAAATATCAATCACATCCATGCTACATGACTCATTGATCTATTCCGCTAATGTTACTGATCTATTCTCCATTTGCCATTGATAGATTCCCTGCCTTAATACATATACTCCTTTGATCTATTCTGCCTTTATTGATCTACACCACGTCGCAATTAAATTAGAGCATGAAATTCTTGATTAATTATTGACACGTTTTGATCTATCTCAGTCGAAAAAAAAAGGTTTCCGACATATCCATCATGTTTCATGCTTATAATGAATGTTCTGGGCGAGATAATGCTGTTGCCACACAGTCAGCGCAACTCTTTAATGAAATCGAGACTGAGAGAGAAATAAAGCACAAAAAATAGACTTTGATAATTAATTGAGGGCAATTTAAGTAGACAAATTGCAACTATGCGATGTAAATATTTATCTAACAAGAAAAAAAATAAATGTGAATGAGAATGAGAAAGGTAGAAGCTGTGGAAACTGTAGTCGTACATGCAAAACGAAAACGCAATTAATTAAATAAACACCGCTATCATGTTCGCAAAAAGCCACTTAATGGATATAAAAATGAAAATTATGAATGTTAAAAGGTGTAAAAATAGTCTAAACCAGCTCGCGGCAATATACTATACGGCTTTATAGACCAAAACATGATGCTGTGCATTCGTGGCATTCTAATTAACTACTACATGCAGTTTTCGTTGAAATCATCAATAAAATAAATTTATGAGATTGAATTAATATCCTAGATGTTGTTTTTTTTTGTAATGTTGTTGTTCGTGCTTTTGCTACTGAATAGCAAGTGGAAATGCTTTGGTGCAGTTGTAGGAGCATAGTATTTTTAATTGAAGAGTGATTCTTAGCAAAATTGGAGATATAAACTTGATAATTGAATTACTAAGCTACAAATATTGCTGACTGGTTACCATACAACAATGTTGTAGCTTTGGAGTAAGAATCAAGTGACAGACCCCTCTTTGAAAGTGTTTTACCCCTTCCTCACTTCATATTACCAATATTTACCAGCAAAAGTCAGAGTTCGATTCCTACAATTTTCCAATCTTACGTTGCATAAAATCCAGCTGGAACACTCAGCCATCAACAGAGAATGCAACTCCAATTAAGACCCGATCACCAGCAGCATGCATGCTTTCATCCAAAAATATAAGTCATCCAATCAACGGTCAAAACATGCCAATTCCTCAAAAATTTCATGCTGATTCAAAGATTCCACTAATAATTGGCATCAAAGTACGTCAAAAAATGTCAGCAGTTTCAATTATTTCCTCGAAAAAAAAAAAATAAAACTTAAAGTCTGGCATTCAATTCATTAAAATAACTGCCAAAAGTAGCAAGAATTAAAATTATTAAAAAGAAATGGATCATCATCACACAAAGGGAGGAAAAAAATAAATTGCAGGCAGTTAACGAATTTCAATTCCAATTTTTCTTCAACGCATTTTATCGTGGCAAAGAATGCCAATTTATGAAGCATATGAAGCACTGCCAATTGAGCAATACATATTTGTCACATTATTAATATAACTTTTTTCTTCTTTCATTTTCATTCTTTTTCTCTGTTACTGTCATATCTTAACTGCATACAGTGCAATGATATTAAACTGGAGTAATTGAGGAATATATTGGCTTTTAAAAATTACCGCAGCAAGGAACATTCTTTCGTGTATGACTGGCTTTTTTTAAATAATAATAAAAAAAATATGAGACGCATATTTTTAATGAAAAATGAACTTCATTTATTAAATTGAGTTCATTTTTATGGCGAACATGAAGAAATTACATGAATCTTTAATTGTCCATTTCGCGAGTTTTTTAATAATTTTTTTTCTGGAGCTTGTTTTTGTTGGTTGTTGAGTATTAATTTTGAGTGCATATTGTCAGGAGGAAAAAAAAAACTAGCAAAAATTTCTTTTAAAAAGAGAAAATGAAATAATTCAATACTTAGTGTTGAAATCTGTAGGATTCGAACCTATAAATGAAGATCCACTAAGCTTTATTGGACTTTTACATAACTTCTTACTAATAAATTTTGACAAATTTTGTATTTAACACATACTTATAATAATTTTTTTGTAACAAAAATGAACTGATTATGCGCTCTTATTATTGCCTCAAACATAATAACAAGTTCAATACTCATTTTTCTTCACATTTTTCTTTCCCTCGTTTAATTAATTTCATTTTGATATTTTCAATTTTCTACGCCACTTTAATGTCACACTTGGTCATTTAAAAAATCAATTAAGTCACGAAAGATATTAAATGATAGCAAGGTAAAAAACATGATTAATTAAATTATGATGATAATTTGGCAAATAAGTATATGAGAATAATGATTAGTGCAATTTTTCATGCACCTCTTGAACATTTCATTTTTTTGTGTATATAAAATTTTAACGCTCATTAGTCTTAAAGTAATTGAATGAGACATGATATACATTTGGCTTTCACGTCATACTCGATGGCTCATTATGATTGATGATATGTTTACCATCAAAAATCATTAAGTCGACGGCCTCATTTCTTTACTCAACTTATCACATCATATAAAAATTTTTATAAGAAAAAATAATAAACATAGGATGGAAGTTAAAAAGTCATGAAATGAAAGATTTTAGGATGAGTTTGTCAGAATTGTGAGATTAAATTTTGAACTTGTATTTGGTAAATTTTAGATTTTTAATGAACGAAACATAATTTTTATTATATTACAAAAATCATTTAAATTAGGGGTCGTTCATAAATAGCGGCCGTGATTAACGGCCATTTTCCAGAAAAAACAGCAGAATTCTAAGAATTCGAAGAAATTATATTGTTCTTGACCTTAAACCCCTTTGCCTCCCCCTTTGACGACATTTACGAAAGACCCCTCAAAGGATTAAGGTTCACTTAATAAAAATAAATATACATAAGCTAAACACTTCATGCTCACAAAACTTAAAGTAAAAACTTGTAAGTAAAGACTCCCAAAAAAGTCAACCAAAACTCACACAAGGAACAAGAAACATTATTGATAATTTTGAAACTTAAACTGAAAATTATATTTCACATTATTATAATGTTCAAAACTAGTGGTTAACATGGGTATCTTGCAGTTAAGTGAACAAATATTTTCACTATGCTTGCCATAAATTACACATTAATGCGCAATATTATTTATTATTTTAAACACAAGGCGCTAAGAAAAAAAATATTTGAATGAAATTTATAATGTTTTTTAGTTTTTATATTTTTATATTTTTGGGCTCGGCCGAAAAAAAAGTTCCATTTTACAAATCATTAAATAACCTGATTAATTTAATATAATTCATGAATGTGATGTACCTAACAGTAAGATTGAACATTTTTACAACTTTTGAGCGAGATTTAGCTTCTAACTTCTCGTAACTATTGATTTTTTTCGTAATTTTTAATATTTTTTGCAATATTTTGTTGTTGTAAAAACAATAGAAAAATTCAAATTTTGTCCGTTAAAACAAGAAGTTATCATTAAAAATCATAAATTTATCCATTATTTGAGTACTTTTTGATTGTTTTACATATATTGTAATGCGCATAATTGAAAAATAAAGCAGTCTGTGCATAATTCATTCAGTAACAATGTGTTTTCACACGGAAATTATGGATTTTTCAAAAATTTTCAAACAAAAGTAACAAATTTTCAGCATCAGTAACGCAGAGTTTTTTGGATTTTGTGCTTTAATTAACGCATTATATTATGCAATTTGCTCTTTGAAAAGTGTATTTTCAATAGTTCTATAAGATTTGATACAAAAACATTTATCAAAATGTCTAGGAAAAGATAAAATTGATAAAAACTCTCTGTTACTGATGCTGAATTGGAAAATGGCCAAGCCCTTTTACATTTCTTTAAAAAAATTAAAAATCAATTTCTGAAATAATCATTGAACAAATTCAAGCAATTTACAAAGTTTCAATTAAATAAATGAAGAATTGATCAAAATTCTGAGAAAATCCAGAGTTCAAATCTCAAAATTGCAATAGAATATTATTCTCCATGAAAATGATATTTTTTTTTTCAATTCCAATATTTCATTAATTTAACTAAATTTTTTCACCTGTCAAAAAATGAACAGCATCAAAAACTTCGGCACTAATTACATTATAATTGATTTATGATCTCTTGACATTAAAAAGTGTAAAGTGAGGTGAAAAGATTGCCTCACAGTTTGCGTTTGTCTTTGGGTCTTTAAGTCTTTAATATTCTCATACAGTTTTATTGTTATTGAGGAAGGTAAACATTAGTAAAACAAAATTGAGCTTCAAGCATTTCAAAACGGTGATTATGGATTGAACTTGTAGTGTTTATGACATGCTACATTTATGAGCTTTTAGTCTAATTTTATGATTTCTAATTTTCTTAAATTCGTATTTTTATTAAAATTTATTTTAAATGAAAATTCAGTTAAAAAATCTTAAATAATTTCCAAAAGTAAATCAAAAATCCCAACTTAAAGCTCCAACTGATCCAATTTGTAATCTTACCAAAAAATCCATTACCATAATATGCTCTGCAAGTGTAACAGCATTAAATTCGCAACGTGAATGTGCAATAAAAAGTGATTCAGATTAATTTTGCGTATGCATGACTGTCATTAATAATAAAAATTGAATAAAAAACGCAGAAAAAGAAATGATTATAGTCGTTTCATCTCCGAAAATAAAGAAGAAATAAGAGCGGAGATCGAAGAAAAAGACCGGGAGATCATTAAGGCAAATAAATGAAAGTTGTGAGGTGATTGAAGTTTTTTTGGGAATTAAAAGCAGTTTTATGATTAAAGAAAATATTTAACGAAACGTGAAACTCAAATAAGTTTTTAGTGAGAAATATTCAAATTGAGCCAGATTGGAAAAATTTTCAAAAGATATTTAATGCAGTCATTTTGTAGAGTATGAAAAGTTATGCTGTCAAATTATGAATTTCAAATGAAATTTCATGGGTTCAAGTCCCTATTAAAAATACCAAATTATGATATGTTGTATATTAATGAATTTTTTAACGTAATTTAAAAAAATATGAAATTCAAATAATTTTTTTAAAAAAAATTTAAAATAAATTTTCTAGAAAACTAATCCATACTGCCTCAACATTTTACCTTTTGCACGAAAAAACAATAGCCAGTTCACCAAAAGACAAAAATTAAGTAACAAGTGCGAATAATGTGTATCATTATGTGAAGTCCTCGGCCTTTAAAAACATTTCCATACATGCAAAACATATTTAATTAATTCTGCTTTTACAGTCACATTACTCATATGCTTAGTGAATGCAGAATTACAAACCGATTAAAAACTACATGTATTTTTAAGGTTCAATCAGTTCAACTGAACATTCACAATTCGAGCAAAAATTTTCAAGAGACCACACCGCATGAGACACAAAAAACAGAGAAGTGTCTCTCATATTCGAAAGTCTGTTGAGTCTACACTTCGTATCATTAAAGGAAATAAATCAATGGTAATTGGAGTAAATTGTTGTATCAACTACTGATGATCAAATAATTACAGATCTTGACTCAAGTTGGAGTGGATGGGAGAGTGGGCATGTAGATGGAGAAAGAGAATCGTAATTTTTAGTTTTTGAGTATGTCGTTATTTGTACATTCACTAAAAAGATGTTATTTATTTTAATTGGCAATATATTTTTGAGGATTTTGAAATTTTTTGATTTTTTTTATTAAATGCATGCAGTATTAAGTTGCAAATTAAGAAAAAGATAAGCAGGGGCATAGCCAGATAATTTTTTTCAAAGGGGGATGAGTTTAATTTTTTTTTTTTTTTTTTTTTTTGTATTTAAAGAAAAATTTAACGGAGGGTTTGGGATTTTTTGTCTCAAAAAACCCAAGAAAATTGAAGAATTTTTCCAAAATAGAGGGGTGTCAAAACCCCAAAACCCCAAACCCCCCTGACTATGCTCCTGTAGTTAAGCTCCATAAAATAATTTAGCAAAATCTAAATCATAAAAATCAAATGAATGAAATATTCGAAGTAAAAGTAATTGAAAGTAATGGGTTCAAATCCTAAGAATTTTGGCTACAGTTAAAATTAAATAGAGCGAGCTAAAATCTACCTTTTTTTTAATTTTAAGAGTTCTAAACTCAGCATCAAACAAATTCTACAACCAAATTTCATTCCTTAATTTTTTTTTCCTCCTCAAGTAAACGAAACAATAAACAAATGACAGACAATTGCGCATGGTCATGAATTTATTGTAATTACGACTAATTGGAATCAGAGCGCAGTTAATAAATCCATGACTTTTTTCATAATATCCAAAAATTGGAGCATCATTAGTGTGCGACTTTTATGAAATTCACATGAATGTTTTTTTTTTTTTTGCTTCTTATTCGTAATTATTTCAATAAATTCTCAAGGTCAGCAATTGAGGAATATTAGCGAGATTTAAATGATTTGTTAGATGCATGGGGGTTATAATGTGTGTTGGTCAGTAGCTGGAATTTTGGGGGCCTAGATACTCGAGATATTCAAGCAGCTATTTCCAACTGATGCAGAACTAGCAATTCATTTAAAAGATAAAAAAAAGTTATTTATTGAGACATAATTCAATTTAGTCTCTCAATGACATTTCCTGATCTCTTCTAGATCACAACATGTACTTTACATCTTGTTAGCGATTGTTAACTTTTACACCTTTCCTGTGAGCATAAATCATATGGGTGAGTGTAGATCTAAGCACAGAGCAAAAAAAGACGGCCTATATCCATATAATGCATGTTGCATTCACATCTCATGGATCGTAGTGAAATAATTAATCTGAATACGGAGGAGAATAGAAGCAGTTGTGAAGAAGGAAAAAAAAAATGATTTTACATCTGGTTAGAGCACATGTAGATGCTTTTGTATAACACACAACAACAGCAGCAGCAAAAAAAGCAACAAAGCGCAATTGTCAGTAGTTATACATAAGTTGTGGAAGTATTAAGCCTCTCACTCTCTCACCCGTTCGTCACTAATTAATTTTAAAAGGTGTTTCGTGTAATTCAAATTGCTGACATAATATTGCATTAAAATTGATATTAAAATTGAGATTGTACACAATTTTTACTTTACTCCGATGCCTGTATTTTTACCTCATACCAGTACTTTGCATAAATAAACATTTCAACGCTAATGAATTGCATTTTGCAGTATTTTTCATTCACTTTAAATATATTTAAGGTAAATTGAATGGCATCGTTACGTTGAGCACATCTTGGAACGAGGATGTATTGTGAGACGATTTATAGTTTGCATTATTGATTTGCTTTAATTGTTCTCGTTTTGCTATTGCTTTTTGTTTGTTCTTTATTTCCTCTTCGATAATTGTTCTGTGAAAGGTCTTTTGTGATGTTAATGGGTGACTGATGTGGATTAGTGATGGAAATGAGATGCAAATTTGAGACAAAAACTTGCATCTAAAATTTCAAAGTTAGAATCTAAATTTAATTCTTAAAAAAAAAATATTTTCATAGTGATTAAAAAATTCAAGTAAAAATTCAGTAATTCTGAAACAAACGATGCAGAATTTTACATCTAGGATTCGATTTTTCTGCATCTTAGATGCAAATATTTTACATTATGAATCTGAGATTTTCAATAATGATGCAAAAACATGCATTTTTCATCTATGAAGCAAACCTTCTGCATCAATAATGCAAAACTTCTGCGTCAAAATACCCTTAAAATTTTCAAGGAGTAAAAGAGTTTTTATTTTCAAAATCTCCCAAGATTTTTTTCAAGATAAAATTGATCAATTTCATTTTCTTTCTTGAGAGCAAAATTTTAATTTTCCTCCTAAATATTTTTGTAAAATTGGGAGGAAAAATTAAAATTTTCCTCTTGAAAAAAAGAGCAAATTTATTTTACTCCTCAGAAAGTGAGTAAATTAAAATGTAGGAAATTATGAACATCATGAAATTTGATCATTTCGAGTGCCAAAATGATGCAAATTTGAGGCATTTGCTTTAAAAAAACGGTATGAAAAGTTTGTTAAACTTAGTAGGCAGTTCTTTTCATGAAATATTTCGAAATTACAGTCATGAGAGGATGAAAACATTGATGAAAGTGATGTCATTGTAAAGTTTACTTGGCAAAGGAGAGAAATGAGCATTTGCGGAACTGACTACCAGTGCCAAAACTTCAAAAACTTTTTCCATTTTTGATCGATAATTAATTTACGAAAAATATGGAACTGACCATTTCAGTGTATCTTTTTATGGCTTTTATCAACATTAGAAGGTTTCAAAACCCCAATAGCCCTATAAAATATTCAAAAAGTCACAGTTTCCTTTGTCAAAATTAATTTTCAACTTCCATTTTGGTATTAAGAAAATGATTATTGCAATTTTACAGAAAGTTGCTGACTTTTTGAACATTTTATAGGGCTATTGGGGTTTCGAAACCTTCTAATGTTGATAAAAGCCATAAAAATGGCGATGGAAGCACTGGAAATGGTCGGTTCCACATATTTTTCGTAAATGTCCGAAATTGGAATCAGGATCAAAAATTAAGGAAAAAAAGTTTTTTGAAGTTTTTGGCACTGGATATAGTCAGTTCCGCACTTCCAAATGCTCATTTCTCTCCTTTGCCAAGTAAACTTTGCAATGGCACATCACTTTCATCAATGTTTTCATCCTCTCCATGACTTTTTCAAAGAAATTGAGAATTTCGAAATAAATTTCATGAAAAGGAACTGCCTACTAAAGTTTAAACAAACTTTTTCATACCTTGTTTACAGTTTTAAAGCAAATGCCTCAAATTTGCATCATTTTTGGCACTGGAAATGATCAGAACGCTTTAAATGATGTTCATGAAGATTTCCCCATACATTTTAATTTTACTCCTTTCCTTGAGGAGTAAAATAAATTTGCTCTTTTTTTCAAGAGGAAAATTTTTAATTTTCCTCCCAATTTTGAGAGCAAAATTATTTAGGAGGAAAATTAAAAATTTTGCTCTCAAGAGAAAAATGAAAATTGATCAATTTTGCTCTTGAGGAAAAAAATCTTAGGAGTTTTTGAAAATTAAAAACTCTTTTGAATTTTACTCCTTGAAAATTTTAAGAGTATTTTGAACACTAAAAATTTCTACTTCAGAGATGCAAAACTTCTGCATCAATGATGCAAAACTTTAGCTTCAATGATACAAAAATTCTTCATAAATGACTAATCAGCATTTAACAAACTCTTCGTACTAAATCTTTCAACTGATGCAAAGTTCTTAGTAAGGGATGCAAACTGAATAAACTTTCAAAACATAAATCATAAAAAAAACTGCACAATTCTCCTAGATCAATTAAATCAATAAAATAATGAGTAAGTGAGAAGAAAAATGATTAAACTACATCATTTTATTCCTCTTTCCTTCTCACAAATTGATATTTCCATAATATGATCATACAATAATAATAATAATTATTATAATATTCATTCAATATGCGCCTGTAAAGTCGAGCAGATAAATGCACATAAATTACATTTTAACGCTATTTTCCTTTGAACATTTAAATTATCATTAATTCGGTTTTGCGTATACATGTACTTTATGCAAGGGATGGATTGGCTGTTGATGGAAATTTTTGTATAATTTTTTGAAGTGCTGTAAATTTTATAATTGCTAAAATTTGTGGAATTCTAATAATTAAGTTTAAAAAAATAAATTCCTTACAAAATCTTCCATTTTGGCATCTATAGTTTTTATAAAATCTACATTACATCCATCCAGTCATCATCCCAAGTCTCCCGTCTCTCACTCTGCCTCCATCTCTCTCCCAATACATTCAACTTGAATGTCGAGCATCTAATTCATTTACTTCCAATTGACAATAATAATTGACTCTGACTCAGGCATAAATGTAATTTTAAATAAATTGAAAATGTAAAAAAGCGCACAAAAAAATTATAATTAATGCTAATTAAAGCTTGTAAATAAAATTGAATATTGACAATTCCGTGCACCAATTTGCAGTTTCGATGACGATTGGAGTTGGAATGTAATTGAGAGCTGTTTTGCTTTTATTGGCAATAATTTGTGCCTGTGAGATGCTTACGGACAGACCGAAAATTACATTACTATAAACATGATCATTACTGTTGTTATTATTATTTAAATTTCTTTACATATTTTTAAGGTGTTTATTATCCCAGAACAAGATCAGTCCTTAAGGGAATTTTGTCAGAATTATTCGAAATTGTTAAAAGTTATTCAATTTTGTAATTTTTTGTTATTTTTTTTAACATTATTTTTTTAAAAAAAAAATTGATAAAATAAATTTTCCAAAGAAAATAAATTTAGGTAATTTTGAACCTAAAAAAAATCTTCACAAAGTTTCAACAAGGAACTGTCTTTAGTATCCGCTGATAATTTCATTTATTTTTATAGTAAATTATTGATATAGTTTTTCACTCTCGACTCTCACTCGCGACATATAATTATTAATAAAAATACTAATATTGATAAAAAAAACCTTTTTGCTTCAATAACAGTTGCGGTACAAGCAAGAACATTACCGGCTAACGACTTCAGCAGCAGTTTGAATAATAAATGCTTTTTAATTATAATTATACTGCATCTCACACGATCTATAAATTGTAGTACTTTTCAGGTCTATAGAAAATTATAATTTTTAACATTAGCTAATGTTGCTGCTGATGCTGACGGCAAGCTTTGCTGTTATGGTAAATTGGGAATGAGATGGAAGTTGATGAAAAGAAGCGCAGTGTATTGTGTTTGAGAAAAGAAAAAATGTTTATTTTTTATCTGATACTAGGATTCGAACCTGATCTATCATAAAAACTATTTATTTTTCATTAGTTTTCATACTTAAGCCCAGAACTCTTCATAAGTAGACTAGTCCTCACTTTTAATAACCAAAACATCATCACGTTAAAAAGCCATATTGATCCCCCCGACAAAACCTTCAAAGCCACAACTGCATTCAAAATCCCCATCATTCCTCAGAACATCAGCTAACAGCAAATGAAATAGACACACAGAAGCTAAAACCATTTATGAAATGAGATTTATGTGATCTAGAATTTCAAAGAAAATTATTTTTCTCCACATGCTGATGTTGTTTTTATGTCTCAGTCATCATTTCCATGGCTACTGTTAAAGTCAAGCATAAAATTACAAACATTTGATGAAATAATTGGATTAGTGAAAAAAACATATCCATAAGAAAGTATGGATGAAAAACTATTTTTACAGTAATGATCATTGAACCATTTTGTTGCAGATTGCGATAAATTGAAAATTGCAACAAAAAGTGCTTAAGTGAAGTAGCAGAGACTGAAGAGTAGCAAAAAAAGTGGCTTAATTTGAGTAGCTTGCACATTCTAAACTGCACTAAAAGCGGTAGCAACAAAAAAATGACTTCTCATTAAATGTATTGCTCTCATTGCACTTGAATGTTGTGTGGTTAAAAGGCAGAGTTGGGGTGATGGGATGATGGTCATTTGGCAATTAAAATTTCATGTACTTTAACTCAAGCTGAGTTGTAGCTGAGCTGTAGCTGAGCTGTAGCTGAGTTGTAGCTGAGCTGTAGCTGAGCTGTAGCTGAGCTGTAGCTGAGCTGTAGCTGAGCTGTAGCTGAGCTGTAGCTGAGCTGTATGCATCCAATTTTCACTGAAAATCCCAACTGCAACTAGGCTGAAAAATTCAAGGCTTAAAACCACAGATGCACTCTACAAATATTGAACAAATTGCAAGCTCAGCCTTATTTAATAAACACCAACAAAAATTCAATAAAAATTCCTGAAGTTTCCAACTCTAGGTTAAAAGTCATCGAACACTCAGTGCACAGTGTGCAAATGCAGAAGCACAAAAAAAAACGCTAATGGATAGTGAAGTAAGTGAGAGAGGGAGATGAGGAGAAAGAGTATAAGAAAAAATATAATTATATTTAACACTTTACTTTACTTTACTGCAATTCCTTTTCACACATTTTGAAGTGCTTGTAAGGCGTATATGATACAGATCATGCTGTCGCTTCAATAAATGTCTTCTCCATGCATTTTTTTCACCTTCTTTTCTTCAATCTCTTGTAATTTTTTTTGCAGCGTCACCTTTATTAAAATACCATGATTGTTATCAAAAAAAAAAGTTGAAAGAATTTTCTGCTTCCTTTGAAAAATGCACTTAATGGTTCTATTGAGCAAAAGGTGGAATTTTTGCATTTTTTAGCACACATTTTATGAAGTTTTGCGCGATATAAATTGATATTGACTTTAATGATAATGTACAATAAGGCGTTAAGTTGCTCTTTGATCATTTCAGAGCAATTTTAAGAGATCAATACCTAGAGACACCGCTAATGACTCTCGCTCATTCTCATGGAAATTCTAACAGATTTTCAAAAATTTCTTTGTCCCCACAGCATCAAAATAAAAATTTACAATTCCAACAAGTCTCCAACAAAAAAAAAACGACACGAGAAATAATAAGAAAAATTTCTCACGTTCAGGATATCTCCGATCAATGCCCAACAAGCAAACAAGCATTTTTCTTATCTAAATCATCAATTCATTTCAGAGTGCACAATTTCACAACATATAATCGAGTGAGAGAGAAAGAAGGAATGAACATTTGTGGTGTAGATGAATATTATAAAATGCACAAATAAAAATGAAAATTAATTTAAGTAGTAAAATAAAAACAGAAAGAGAATTCTTCGTATGCTTTATAGCTCATTTAACGATGCATTAAATTAATTTTTTTTTCAACGCAGTTTTAAGGAGGTTGAAGCTGCTATTTGGTTCAGTTTGGGGTTTTATGTAAATTAGATTTGAAACTGAATCTAATTTCAAGATTCAACTCAGCCTCTACTCCGTCTCTCCTCAGGTTTTGATCAGAATCAGTTCAGCTTAAGCTTAGCTTCAGTTCAGCTTAAAATTAGCTTTAGTTCAGCTTAATCTTAGCTTCAGTTGACCTTAAGCTCAGCTTCAGTTCAGCTTAAGCTTAGCTTCAGTTCAGCTTAAGGTTAGCTTCAGCTTAGACTCGGTTCATGTTCAGTTCAGCTTCAGTTCAGCTTCAACTCAGCTTCAAACTTACTTCATCGCAGCTTTCTCTTAACCCGAATTCAATTTCATTAATTACTTATGCCAAGTTTTAACTTTAGCTCAGCTTCAAAATTAAAATAATTAATATCTAAACTGCGCTGCAGTAACTAACTCAATTCTCATTCCCAACAACCACTTTATGTGATTTTTGACTCATTTATGAGTTAAAAAGAAAAGTGCTCGAGAAAAACTGCACAATAAAAGGCACATAATAGAAACAAGAAGGAGGTGGACATCAAAAAAGTAAATCTTGATGGACTTAATTAAATATTCATCGTCGTGGCTATATCGCAATCCCCAGGGATGAATGGCTTTTAATAGAGCCTTTGTGTAAATGTATTTTTATGATGACTATTTACTCGTTTACTGTGATGCGTCTTAAGAAGATTCCGGCGGTCAGATACCAATAAATTAATGCTCCTATTCACTTTAGCTGATTTATGAGTTCTGAGAAATTATGGAAATTTATTTTTTTTTTACTTTATCTTGTGCTGTTTGGACAAAGAGATGCGACAGAAAAGATGAAGCTTTGTGATGTGCGCATTTAACAACAAAAGACTACTCACTGGTTTTATGGTCATTTAATTAATTTGAAAATCATTTTTATTGCTAATGCACCAGAAATTTTTATATTGTCACTTTTAGAAGGCATTAAAATGCTTCCAAAAAATACAAAATGACATTGAAAATTAATGAAACTGCTGGAAGCAGTTTAAAGTCTTAATAATTGTCATTTTTGATAATTTTCAGTTGTAAGTTAAACAAATATAATCGAAAGTGTAATCAAAAAATCGATTTAATTTTTAAATAAGATGCATGCAATCAGAGACGACATTGCGGACTTCCACGAAATTGTCTCCATTATAGCAGTCATAACTTTGATCAAAACCCATCAATTACAATGTCAATTAAACTCTTACATGAATATGAAAATGAGTTAATTATAGCATAATAAAGTCCCATTAATTGATGTTCCTTGTGTGTTTATGTATCGCAAGGTTACATCCTTTACTTTCTACACTTGCAGTCATTTATTAATTGTATTTTTTTTGTCTCTTTTATTTAGTCATTTTTTGGCCGAACGTACAACAACTTATCATCGATATCGGAATGTAAAAACAACGGCGAATGTGTCATTAACAAAAAGAATCGTACAGCATGTAAAGCATGTCGTCTTCGAAAGTGTCTACTAGTTGGTATGTCCAAAAGTGGCTCACGATACGGTCGACGATCAAACTGGTTCAAAATTCACTGTCTTCTTCAGGAGCAACAAAATAAAGTCAATAATAACAATAACAATAATATAAGCAGCAATAGTAATAACAATAATGTCTTACAAAATGAGAATAGCAATAATAGCAATAATAACAATAATTCATCGATAACAAACCAACCTGCAAGTATTCTACCAAATGACTTTATATCGTCGCATTTCCTTGCGAATTTATACAGCAATTACAACAACAATAATAATAATAATAATAACAATAACAATGGAATGATTAAAGGCCAAGACATAATAAAACGAGTAAGTTCACCAAGTGATTCGGGTGCATCGTCGGCTGATCTCGACGAGACGAGTATCAAATTTAATAATAATAATGTTGCCAAAAGTAAAAACCTGAATTCATTGAAGCCACGTTCCGATAGTCTTAGTAGTGAAAAACGTGAAAAAACCAACTCATCGCCCAGTGATGGCTACATTAGTCCAATAATTAGTAATCGTAACTTAAAACCATCACCAATTACACCATTCCTGCCTTTCTCCATTCATCACCATCATCATGGACTACCGACGGCTATGTCACCGAGGACGCCGAGTGCACAAGAACTTTTCATGTTATCATTACCACAAATTTCATTGACACCGTCGCCACTCCAGAAGCTACACAATAATTATGTTGATAGCGAGCAAAATGAGCCAATTGATTTATCAATAAAATCGTCATCTAGTAAACGATCACTTGATAGTAATGATAATGATGATAATCATGGTAATAGAAAAGCTATTCGATCATCAACACCTGATTTACATCATGAGGCAGCTGCAGCGGCAACGAAGACAGTTCCTTTAGATTTAACGCTTGTGAGATCTGGATAAATTGATGAATTATGTTTTAGTGTAGACCACACATTATGTGATGGATGGTGTTGGGGTTGGTATACTGATGTGGATGGATTTGTGGTGGATTTTTGGATACAGGATCAGAATTTTTGGAGGTTGAGATTTGAGTATAATACTATTTTTAGAGCCCATTGGCATGTGTTTGAGACTACCTAGAGTATATCTTAACAAAAGAAAACAGCACCAGCCACTGGTAGACTAAACTTGAATTCATAAATTTGCCAATTTTTGAACAATCTAAACATCAAAATCCATCCAGATTAGTAAACCAACCTTACTCCATATTAATCTTAAACTCTCATTAAAATCACTTCATGTTCAATTTTATTTGCTACGCATTTCAATTGTTAGTAGAAAAAATTTAAAGGCTGAGAGTATCATAAAAAGTAATTACAAGCTTATGAAATCGAAGAACTTATTACATTTTTGTTGGTGATTGATGCACATGTTAAGACAAACACGAACTTAATAGATGAGTAGTAAAAAGCTTTTTTTGGATTTAAATAAGAGCAGTAGCACACAATGTGATGCTTTTGAGGAAGTAGCCTTTCTTCTTTGAACAAGGTCTGCGAGCAATGCAACCTTCTAAATTATTCATAACTAGAGACAGATAAATTTCGCATCTATTTTTTGGAATTTTCGCAACTATTGTCACAAAAAGTTCAAATTTCGCAACTATTTCTTAAATGCGAAATTTATCTGTCTCTATTCATAACCTTTTAAAATTTTAAGTCTTTAAACATTTTAATGAGATTTGAACTCATATCTTTAAAATTCATATTTTGAGTTTCAACTAGAACGATGAAATGAAAAAAGAGCTTCTAAATTTTGACTAGGTCTGGAATCAAACTCAGGACTTTTGATATTGAAGGTCAATGCTCTACCACTTACTAAGCCTCTAAAGCTAAATTCCTTTCACTTTAACTAACAAAATCATCTTTTTTATACACATGACTCAGATTAAACTCTGCCACAACACCACAAATTCAATTAGATCTCTTCCAACATCCATTCACAAGTAGCCAATTTTCAATCCATTTCATGACCTCAGTACAAAAAAAAGGCATCAAAGAAATGAGAATGATTTTCTTTCCAGTTCATTCTTAATTAAATTAATATTTTTTTGTGCCTATAACAGTCTATAACAGCAGATAAACGAATGGTAAAAATGAGCTACACATTTAATGTATTTTAGATTACTCTTTTTTTCGCTTGCTCACCTCATCGGCCTTTCTCGTTCATAATCATTGCCCTGTTGTGCTTCTTTGCTCTTCTTTCCTCTTATTGTGTGTGGTTTTTGCGCCTTCGTTACGCTTTTATTCATTTATCCATTGTTTGTTGTCTCTATAGACATGTGTAGTGAATTACTTACTTACTTACTGCCCCAGCATCTCTCTTTCAAGCACAATGTATATTATAGTTTCATCATAAAATAATATTAATAATATAGATACACATATAGTTTAGCCGCTAAATTGTTAAATCTCGTGAAAAAATTATTACAAACAACGGAGCACAAAACAACACAAAACTCATTCATTCAATGAATGGATGGCAAATGGGCAATGATAGCCTTTTAATAAATGTAAAATGGTACACGTAAATGATTTGTATGTAATTGGACATGAAACAAAAAAAAAATTGAAAGAAAGAAATTTTTTTATTTTCAAAATTATATAGAGCCAGTTTAATGTTTAGTCAATAGTCATAATGATGATAGTATGAATTGTAAAATATTTAGAAAATAAATTAAAGGTGGGATGGTTACTGGATATTGAGCGCAGATTTTGCAATAATATTTTTTTTAAAGTATAGTTTTACATTTTTTTTTTTTTTGTAAAATTTTACAAAATGACAAAAAATGATCAAACGAAAAATTTTGTATGAAATTATATACTTCACAAGAAATTGTTTCAAAAATTGTCAAAATTTAGCATAAAATTATATACTTCACAAGAGCAAAAATCCAAACAAAAGCCGACAAAATGCAATTTCTAACCTAAAAATCCATAAAAATCTGCTCTCAAAGAAATAATTTCTTCCTCCTGGCCATGAAAATAAGTTCTGCTATGACACAAAAGCAGCAAAAAAAAAGAAAGACTTAAACTGAAATAATGGAAACATAAAAGAAACGAAATTGTATCGTTTATATCATTAAATAGTAATTGAAATACTCTCTCATAAGTGCTTTACATTTGCTAATGACTGGATTGCGTCTGATTAGGTTCATCAAGCATCAAATTCCATAATCATTTCAATTATTTTACAATTGTACATAATAGGAACATTTTTGCTAACTTATTTTTTCTAATGAAATCGGTAGATTAGTGCCCCGATTTAAAAATTTATCATACTTAGGATTAAAATTCATTATTATTAATAATTTAAAAATTTTATTACAATATTTTTTTGTTGTGAATTTTTGAGTGAACTGATGTGCCAGTATTTTTTATTATTTTTTCATATTTCGTACTTGATAAATTATTTTTGTATTTAAACTCATTGTTAAGGTGCCAGTTGACCTTTTAAAAAAAACTTAAGACATTTATTTAAGTTAAATAGTTAATAAAGATTAATTTATAAAACGTTTTGATGAATTATTTTTAAATTATATTAAGATATCCCAAATCTCATTTGAAAGTACTTAATTTTTCGAGATTTAAGATTATTCTGGACATTCCATTCTATAGACTATTCAATCAAAAACTTTAACATTCCAATTCAAATTTCATTAAAATAATTATTAAAAATTTATTAAAACTCAAAATAATCAGGATATAAATAGTATACATAACATGATAGAAAATCCATTCAAAAATAGCTCAAATTAAATTCATCACGTACTATAAATAGACTTAATTACCAATCAATAGTTTAAATTATTATTTTCCTTTTTTTGTTTTTTGCTTTTTCGTGATTTATTTCTCATAGTTTATAGATAGATTAATTGAATATGTAATATTGAATTGAAATTAATTGAATATGTAATAAGATAAAAAAGGATTCTTAAAATAAATGTACTACCTAGTGACTTTTTAATAAGATAAAAATGTAAAAGAAGACATAAACTATTTATTATATTTTTTTAAGAAATTTTTTGGATTAAGAATAAGTGAAATGAAATAAAAAATTTTCAAACAACACTCAGTTTTATTATTTTTTTTTCTTTTCAGAGATTTTTTTCAATGTTTCGCAAAATTTTTAGTTTTAAAAAATGCAAAAAACGACACCCCTATGAGAAAATAAACAATTCTTTTTTTGACTGAGATTTGAACTCATGACCAAATGAAAGTGGTCTAATGAAAGATCATTGCTCTTCCAAGTAAGCTACCCATCAATTTAAAACATTTACATTTAATTTGCCAGTTTCATTATTTACATAAGAACTTCATTCGGTTTGACCAAAGAATATCTTCAATTGAAGATATCAAAATAAAATTCTATCAAAAATATCAAAATTGAACTCAAAAAACATTTTGAAAAAATTGTAGTTCTAAAATTCTTTGATTCTAAATAATATATCAATAACTAATATCCTTACATAAATTCCTTCCATTAAAACTTTCCCATGAACTTCAGTCAGTACTAATAATAATGTTCTAGAGATAATTTAATTAAAAAACAAGATAAAAAGTAAATTGCTATATGAAATTGAATTTTTTGATAAAGCAACAAACAAAACTAAAAAGAAATTGAGTAATAAGGAGGTAAAAAAAAGATAAACTTTATCTTCGATGCCGTAAAAGTTGTTATTTTATTTTATCTATTTTCATTTCCCACATTCTCACATTTTAATTTAATAGCTATAATAATATTTAATTAAATTATCCTTGCAGCAAAACCAATTAATGCCAGTTTATAAATCTCTCATGCATTGCAATTGGCAATTGTAGATGCTGGATATGAATACAGAGTTGTATTGAGTTGCACGATTGTGAGAAAAAATTATATTTCTACTATACATAATATTGATTATTAATTAGATCGACTTCATGTCTAGCCGTCATGTAACGCCTCTGCGAATCAATTTATCGCCGCTGCTGCTGTTGTTGCTGTTGAGTGTAATTCAGTAACATGCAAATAGATTGTTTATTTACTTAAGCAGCTGAACACAACAAGAACATTTTTTATTTAAAAAAGTATCAAGTTTGGAATATTTTGAGTAAGTATGAAGACTGAAGCGCATTTCTTTCTGATTGAACAATTCAATTAGCTTTGGATTGCAAAATAAAACGACTACATTAGGAATTAAGATTTGTTAAAGGAAAAAGGGTGAAGAGCTCAAAAACGGTCGAATTTCTTGTTTTAATTTTAAATTTTGAGAATTTAACATTGAGCTTAACACGAGAATTCCCTTATTAAGAGGCCGTTTACTTAGTACGTTACGCATAAACAACTTTTTAGAACACGCCTCCGCCCTCATTACGCTTTTTGTATGAAAGTTCTCCCCCCCCCTCTCCCTCCTAAAAAGTGAATTCAAATAAATAAATTAAAATTTGCTCTGAAAATGATTCAATAGTCCTTATGTTGGGACACTTTACTCACTTATAAATTTAAAAACATAAAAGTATAAACCTGCCACTTCTCCAGCCAATCTGCCAAGGTGGTATGAACCTCATCATCTCAAAATAATAGCTAAAAATAGAATTGCAATTCACAGATAGAGAAGGAAAAAAAGGCATCAACAAACAAGTAAGCGGCAATAAGAGGGTAGAGAGAATGGAAATTGCATAAATTAAATGACTTTTTGTGCGAGATAATCTCGATGTAAATTATTAGAGTGCTAAATATTTAACTTCAAGATATTATTTTTTTCCCTCTTTTATTCACTTCTCTTCTCTGTCTGTTATCTGAATTGTTGCTTGTTGTTATTTCTTCCGTTTTTGTGTGCTTTAACTTATGGAAAATATGCAAAAAAAAGTAAGTATTGGAAGAAAGTGAAGTTTAAAATAGAATAAAAAAAAAAGTATTTTACAAAGTAACTTTTCAACCTCTAATGAAATTCTTAGAGACACTGGGATTTGAACCCGAAATTTTCATTATCAATATTTCTTTATCTTTTTTTTCTAGCATCTTTGTGCTTATAAAATTGACAAATTAACTACTTCAATGTTCCAACTAAATCCATAAAAAAACTTACTCCATTAATTTCGAAAAACCTCATAATTATCACCACAAATCAATATTCTACAGCATCAGTCTCTTGTCTCTTAATTTATTAAATTCATTACACTCATATAGATAAATATGCATGTGTAAAAATTGTAGTCTTGCAAGTCAATATTGCCTGCTTGTATTCTCCTTTTATATACATAAATTGAATTAAGTGGAAAATGAGCAGATAAGATCTTATTGAAACAAATTTCTGCTCTTGTAGTTCTTCGTGTTCTTTTTTTCCTGCGTCACACTCGACTCGCTTCTTATCTCTGATGCCTTTTATTTTCTCATAATTGAAAAATTTGCTCTGCGTTACCTCCTTACAACTTGATTTGATTTTTATGTTATTATATTATGGAGTTGGGTTTGAAATTGTGAGATTTTGATGTTGTAGAAGTTTTAAATTGATAGAAATTGACGAAATTGCGATTGAATTCACAAATTTAGAACAGTTTTAAATTAAAGAAATAAATTTTGTTTAAAAGTGAAAGCTCGAATCTTACAATATCACATTGTAAAAAAATGTTTCCAACTCTGTCAGCACTTTTTTTTTATTTCATTAAATCGCCATTTCGGCTTTATTTGATATATTTGAAGATATTTATATTATATTCACTTTGAAGGTTATCTTTTTTATTTTTGCTTAAAATTGATTTAAAATTAATTCTAAAAATTTTTTAAACTTATTTTTTTTCTTTTGATTTATATAAATGTAATTTTTTAATATCAACTTTTTTACCATTCCCG
This sequence comes from Chironomus striatipennis, assembly GCA_026123125.1. NCBI lineage: Eukaryota > Metazoa > Arthropoda > Insecta > Diptera > Chironomidae > Chironomus > Chironomus striatipennis. The sequence continues at coordinate 40,168,074 of CM047393.1, read as the reverse complement.
AGCAAAAAAAAAAACAAAACAATTAAGTTCCACATGCAAACAATCAACCGCCAACAGTCATTGCATTTATTCATACAGAATTGTAAATATTTATTTTAATTTGCAAAACGGCACGAACCTGAGAAATGTGTGCAGTCAAATGAATTCAAATTCCTAAAAGGGGCCGTTCACTTATTACGTAACGCAAAAATTCGTATTTTTTACCCCCCCCCCCCTGCGTAACGTTTTTAACAAAAGAATCAGTTGCGAGAACAATAGACCGTAACAAACTCTCGACCCCCCCCCCCCTCAGAGCGTTACGTAATAAGTGAACGGCCCCAAAATAAACTCAATTATTCATTGAATTTATGGAGCAATTAAGAATTTCGTGTGGGAAAATCCGGAGCATTTCATGTGTGCAATGAAGATGTCGAGTTAATTAAATGTGACTAGATGAGGTAAGTATGTAAATTTAGAGGAACTAGTTGATGTCATTAGCAATAATGATTCTGCATTTGATTGTTATTGAGAAAATGTGGTAAAATATTATTTTAATTCAGTATTAAAGTTTGTATCTAGATCAAGCTATGAATTTATTTTGTAGAGTGAAAAATTGATGACTGAGGTTGTGTATGACGAAAGATTTCAATGCTAGTATAGGAAGCACTGTCGAGATTGATGGAAAATTTGCTTACGATTTTTTACAGATGAGGGGTCGTTCACTTCTGACGCTCAATTTTTGTTTGGGAGTCATTCACTTATGATGTCCGATTTTTAGGTGGGTGGGGGTCTGAGGCTGTATGACAGTTTAAAACAATAGAATTTTTTTTGTATGAAAATTTTGTGACAGAGGAGGAGGAGGTCTAAAAATCCAAGTTTTTGGCGGACATTATAAGTGAAGAATTCCCAAAATTATTTAAATTATTATTCATGTCAATCCAGAAGCAACAAATTAACTTTATACACCTCAAAAGCCTTCATAACATCTCATGAAAAAAAACAAAGACTTTATTTCAAATATTGTTAATCACTTTATATCTGCACGAAATCGGACTCAAATAATGTAAAATCAGATATTAAAAATTTACAACATTCATCCAACAGAACAGCAAACAACCAGCCCCAATTCCGGGAGATCCAATTTCATTTGCGTTAATTCCCTTTTGTGTTTAATAAAAGATTGCAACAAAGTAAATCAAGTCTTAAAAATTAATAAATTCTGATGATCCCAAATATCGCTCATAATGACCGTTATTTTCAGTAATAAAAGCGGAGAATCTTGAGAAGATCAAAACATGAAAACTTACCTTTGCACAAATCATTCTTGCTTAAATAAATTCGACTCATGTACGTATTAATAATCAGAAGAAAAAAAATTAAAAAAAAAATTTATTGAAAAGAAATCTCAAACATGCATGGCTGTTTTTCTGAGAGATAAATTACAGAAATGAATGAATGAAGAAATATCAAAAAGCATTTTGCCGATTTCAATATACTTATAAATAATAATATCGTATTTTTTTGTTGGTACAGATAGAGAGATATATGTGAATGAATATATACACCTACTCATACTCAATGACTTGTTCGAAGCGTTAATCACATTCTTTTCTGCCATTCAGTATTTTATATAACGAAAAGAAATTCTTTTGATATCGATATTTACTATATCTTTCAATAGAGAAGTGAGAAATATTCTCACATAGGCATAACACGCTAAATTGCTTAATACAACTTTGAAGAAAAAGAAATTTGAACGAAAAATATAAAAAATATTTATATAGAAATACCGTGGAAATTTTTTTCATTTTCTTAATAACTTTATATTTCACAAGAGCCTCAATTTTTTGCTGAGACATAATTTTATGGTAAAAACTTAGTTTTGAGGTTAGGTTGCATTTTGTCCTAGTTTATTTTATTTCCTTTGTTCTAGTCCTTTACTGATTTATTGATGCGTATACTTGATTAAGAATCGAACTTTAACCATGTTGAATTAAATTAACTTAACTAATAAAATTAAATTAAGGACAGCTATCGATTTCAAAATGCGTTATCAATAATTTGCAAAAACTACACCAACTCCCTTACTTCCATCTTCATTCGTTCATTTCATTCACAATCTGTTTCTATAAATCTAAGCAATTATTTTATATTTCTTATTTTTTGCCTTCTCTTCACTCTCATATACACAGTTTTAAAGGTATTATGTTATTTTTATATTAAATTTAATGTTCTAATAAGTTGTGCTCCAGTCCGTTGTTGCCTTATGTACAACACTTTTATTTTTTGTTTTCGCGCATAAAATACAAAGAATCATAACAACAGAATCATTTAGGCTCTTATTTGGGTTGATTGAGGTTGCTATTTGCTGCCAACACTTTTTCATATAAATGGCTTTATTAATAACACGATAGATCAACCGCAGCAGAGAAACCAAGAATGTATTGAATGAATGACTGAGTAAACTAGGGATAGAGAGAAGAAAAAAAATGAATAAGAAAAGATAAAGAGCAATTTCATTTAATTAATGGAAGGTGTTGAATTTCAAGCATTTTATGTAGCACCTTCAGAGTCAATTTAGACTTTACTCTTAATTGACATGATAGAAAGCTTACAGCTTAAGCAATAATATAAGTGATCAAGTTTCATTGCATTAATGACATTGAATGAGGGAAAATGTATAAAAAAAAGTTGCTATGTGGAAGTCGGGTGATGGTTGTCGGAACTAGCGCGTTTTTTGCTAAGGGCTTTGCTGGAACTTTTAAGATGACCGAGGACTATTTTCATGATAAATAAATGTATCTGAAAGTGTGGGGCTTTGTTCTTGGTTACAGAAGCGTAGCCAGATTTTTTTTCTGTGGAAAATTAAGAAATTTTTACTGAACGAGGTGGTGCGGACCAATTATACCCTCTTTTCCTGGCTATATCCCTCCCTGTATTCAATTAAGAGGTTTGGTTTTTATATATAATATTTATACTTTTTTATTTTATTAGAATCTATCTTAAACCTGCTTTAAAATTAGATACAATACACTGGACAATGCCCATCAACCTATAATCACGCTCAAAATATTGCATCCAGTAAATTGAACATAGAAACTCTTTCTAGCCTCGTCGATCAACTCATAGCCGATGGCAGCATTAAAAATATAAATTTATTCAAAATTCTCATAATTAAATTAACATGTACACATAAAACATAAAAAATATGTATGATGATGAAGTAGACGAGATAAATAGTCAGCTATAAGTAAAACTGGTAGCAAAAGTGAATATAACATTAAATTTATGTTCATGTTGGCAAATGGAAGTAGCTAAGCTTGCAGCACAATTCTCAAACACATATTTATTCGCTATCATATTGCCATCCACATATTATTGGTTTCGAATGAATGCCTCAGATTCCAACAAGTGCATATAGTCAATAAATTGTAATTATAGGAAGAAGATGTATGAGGTGTTAATTACTTATTATGATTATTTCACATTCTTCTTTGTACTCGACTTTTCTCTTTGCTACTTTACGGTGCATTTTATTTGGGATGGGGGTTTGGTGGCGTTGACACTTTGTAGTGGCTGTAAAGTAGCTGGAAGCCACTCAGATATTAAGTTTATAATTTTTAAGAATTTTTTGCAGATTTTTTTGAAAAATCATTAGATATTCCAGTACCTCCTCCTCCTTTCAACTTTTCAAGTTTACATCAAGTTATTCCTTTTATTTTTCATTTAGATTAACTGTTGGTATAAATATTCAGCGAATTCGATCAATTTTTAAAGTAAAAAGAGTAAAAATTCAAATGCGCCTTAGTCACCCAACCCCAATAACTTCCCAACTTGTCCCTCTTTACTTTACTTTACATTTAATCAATTATACACATTATTGCACATACATACATTATCAATTCGCATTAAATTTCAATTAAAGAGGTAAATCGATTCAGCCTTAAGTAATGTGCTCCAACATAAGCATACGATTGATTCTTTAAATGCTCATGTGCACATGGCATATCAAAGAGATCCGAACACGTAGTGATTGTGACTTGTAAGTAATTGGCTTCCTCTACTGTATGTAATTATTTTTACATTTTAAATGTTTAAACATTTCAAGAATTGAGGTGTAAAATGAGAATGAAGACTTAATTGTTGGGTGTTAATTGATTAGGAGTTCCCTTAAGTTCTGAGAGTTAATTTATGTGCAGATTATAAAAGGTGTGATGCGGAAAAGTAGTGTTAAGTTCTGGTCATAAAATATTAACCTTTGGATATGAATAGAGATCGGTGAACTTTTACAATTTAATCCACGACTATCTTCACTTAATTCTAACGGAATCTTTAACTGACAACAATTCATAATGACACAAATACCCACAAAAATTCCAATAACTACAAAAAATAGCCCAGCAATCTAGACCTAATTATTTCCCTAGCTATTATTACTTCATTACAGCATCTAGTCTACAATTTTTCATTTACAACTAATTATTGACATTAAGCCTTTCTCAAAGTCTCTTTTATAGCTTAGGACGACAACATGTTCCTCAATTTTATAGCAATTTTTTGCTGTAATTTTCGTAACTCGTAATTACAACAATTCAGACTCAAAACCTAAGCGAAATTAATGAGAATAAATATTTTTTTAATCTGTGAATTTATTCGAGTCATATAATTTGTTTCAAGCTCCGTGGATACTATTTCATTTTCGACGTGTTTAATGATCTGTTTTGAATCAAGGTTTAGACGGTTGCTGTGGGTTTTTCGGTTGATTTAGTAAAGTCAATGTAGTTTTGAAGGGTTTCAGAGTTGGTTGTCTTTTGGGGTCAATTTAAGATAAGCATTGAGGAATTCAATATTTGTATTTAAGAGTTCCTTTAATTTATTAAAATCCAATGTCAAGCCGTTTGAATATCCATAAAAATATCATTTAACTCAATTCCTTGATGGCAATAACCAATGAACAACTTTATAAACTAGGATAAATTGGAATCCATAAGAACTAAACTCAATAAGCTTCCAATCCTATCAACACCTTTCAACAAGTAGAATTTATTGCCACTTTAAAAGTTTGATAATAATCTAAGCATTTTCTAATTACTGTTACAGCAAGTCTTAATAAGTACCTGTATATATTTTTTTCTTAATCTGGTTACAATGTACTTAATAAGTTGAAACAGCACTAATGTTGCAAAGCATAAATTATAATATACTTTTCATTAAATGAAATTGCTTAATGATTAAAAATGAATTAATTGCCCTAATTCTAGTGCTTTCAATTACTATTCAATAATCTCAAATCATCTACAAAATAATAGAAAGCATTTTAATCTAATTCACATCAATCCATAACAGAATACAACAAACTGCAGCAAATTTACATAAAAATGAATTATTTTTTTCCATACACTGACCTTTAAACGTCAATAAGTGATCGCAACTACTGTGAACGCAGTTCCAGTATTTTTCAATAGTTGAACTAATCAAGAATTTATAGATCGAAGGCATTTTTTATATTTTTTTTGTTTTCCACTTCCACAGCTTCTTTCTCTTTTTTTATGTTAAAACAATGTAAAAATTGCTGATCTATGACTTTGCATATTATATCCACTATATATATGTTGATAGAAAATTGTAATGGTAAAAATGACTACTGCTTGGTAAAATAAAGGATGAAGATGAAATTGTTGGGGTAATAGTTGGTAATAGAGGCGCATATTTAGTTATACTTTATCCTAATAACGTATATCGTAACGTTAAAAATAATAATAATGCTTCATTGATTTAAAGTTCGAACTTCGAAATACATTTGCTTAATTTTAACACCAACCAAATAACGTTAAAAAAATTAAGAAAAAAATATTTTTCATATTCACACCGTTTCACGTTGTGAATATATTGATTTCGATACACTTGAAAAATCGTTTTTTTAGTTTTTTGGCGCCAAAACTCAAAATTTTCATAAACAGTTCGGTGTGAAAAGTTCGGCCTCAAAATTATCTACAAAATACAAAAAACCGCATTGAAAAAGGTTTTGATGCCACCGGACACGACCCCAAATAGTGGTGGTGTATGCTTACAAGCACGTTGGTTCGTCGCATAACTCAACTACGAAAAAATAATTTTTTGTCAAAAATGTCTCAAAATGTGCGCATTATCACTCAAATGTGCTGTGAATCTTTTGGTGCCGATCCATGCAGACTATTCCGAGAAATTAACAAAATAGTGTGTTTTTTAAGCATATTTTAGCCGATTATTGCAAAATACATTTAAAAAATTTCACAAAAATTGGGAATTGGACTTTTTTGATCAAAATCAATAAAAAATGAAGTTTTGTTGAGAAAAAATGCAAAAAAAAAAATTTAGCCACCAGTACACCCCCCACAAACCTAAATTTTGGAAAAATTCGTGTGGTTCACTGTGTGGACGGTTTTTTGTAAACTTTTCTGTTTTTGATCAATTAATGCGAGAACTTTTATGGAAAAATACCAAAAATATTTTTAAACCTATTTTGGTTAGTAAAAATCTCGAAAAAGTTCAAAAAATCGGGATTTTTTGGACATTTTGCCCTGCTGTGCCTATAGTTCGGATTTAAAAAGTCTAAAAACTTCTGATTATTGTAGCTTATTATTAGACCTAAAAGACGTACATACATTGTCATATCCAAAAACATCAATTAGTGCTTCAAAATTGAGTCCAAATGTGAAAATTTTCGATTTTTTTAGGAAACTTAATTGTCAATCTTATGCAAAGCGAAGCTTTACTGACCCAATCGAGTCTTAAACTGCAATCTTATGCAAAAGCGAAGCTTTGCTGACCCGATCGAGACTTAATCATCAATCTTATGCAAAGCGAAGCTTTGCTGACCCAATCGAGACTTAATCTTCAATCTTATGCAAAGCGAAGCTTTGCTGACCCGATGGATTCCTAATCTTCAAACTTATGCAAAGCGAAGCTTTGCTATTGATCGAATCCTAATCTTCAAACTTATGCAAAGCGAAGCTTTGCTGACCCGATGGAATTCTAATCTTCAAACTAATGCAAAGCGAAGCTTTGCTATTCGATGGAATCCTAATCTTCAAACTTATGCAAAGCGAAGCTTTGCTGACTCGATCGAATCCTAATCTTCAAACTTATGCAAAGCGAAGCTTTACTGACCCGATCAAATTCTAATCTTCAAACTAATGCAAAGCGAAGCTTTGCTGACCCGATGGAATCCTAATCTTCAAACTTATGCAAAGCGAAGCTTTGCTGACTCGATCGAATCCTAATCTTCAAACTTATGCAAAGCGAAGCTTTACTGACCCGAATCGAATCCTAATCTTCAAACTAATGCAAAGCGAAGCTTTGCTAACCCCGATGGATTCTAATCTTCAAACTAATGCAAAGCGAAGCTTTGCTGACCCGATAGAATCTAATCTTCAAACTTATGCAAAGCGAAGCTTTGCTGACCCGATCGAATCTAATCTTCAAACTAATGCAAAGCGAAGCTTTGCTGACCCGATCGTTCCTAATCTTCAAACTAATGCAAAGCGAAGCTTTGCTGACCCGATCGAATCCTAATCTTCAAACTAATGCAAAGCGAAGCTTTACTGACCCGATGGATTCTAATCTTCAAACTAATGCAAAGCGAAGCTTTGCTGACCCGATAGAATCCTAATCTTCAAACTTATGCAAAGCGAAGCTTTACTGACCCGATCGAATCCTAATCTTCAAACTAATGCAAAGCGAAGCTTTGCTGACCCGATGGAATCTAATCTTCAAACTTATGCAAAGCGAAGCTTTACTGACCCGATGGAATCCTAATCTTCAAACTTATGCAAAGCGAAGCTTTACTGACCCGATCGAATCCTAATCTTCAAACTTATGCAAAGCGAAGCTTTTATTTGACCCGATCGGAAGTCTAATCTTCAAACTTATGCAAAGCGAAGCTTTACTGACCCAATGGAATCCTAATCTTCAAACTAATGCAAAGCGAAGCTGCTGACCCGATGGAATCCTAATCTTCAAACTTATGCAAAGCGAAGCTTTATTGACCCGATCGAATCCTAATCTTCAAACTAATGCAAAGCGAAGCTTTACTGACTCGATGGAATCTAATCTTCAAACTAATGCAAAGCGAAGCTTTGCTGACCCGATCGAATCCTAATCTTCAAACTAATGCAAAGCGAAGCTTTGCTGACCCGATGGATTCCTAATCTTCAAACTAATGCAAAGCGAAGCTTTGCTGACCAGATCGAATCCTAATCTTCAAACTAATGCAAAGCGAAGCTTTGCTAACCCGATGGAATCCTAATCTTCAAACTTATGCAAAGCGAAGCTTTGCTGACCCGATATAGAGTTTCGGAACGGTGTGAATATGCACATGAAGCGTGATCCGCTTCATTACTAGTTTTTCTTAAATTCATTTTAAGCAAAAAATTTTAGAAAGCATTAGAATAAAGCTCAATAAAGTTCAAATTGAACATATATATTTTAGGACTCGAACCTTCAAACATAAAGATTTTTTGGTGTTAATTATTTCATTTCATAGATTAAATCTGTCATTTCACATACATACCTAATCCTAATAAAAAACTTCATATAGCATCCCAGACAAAATAAAAGCCATATTCTCATTCTTCAATATTACTACTTAAGAAAAATTTACTAAAAAGATCAAGGAGGGAATTTCTGTTAAAGTAATAAACCAGAAGTCGCCGCGATCTACTTAACTTAAGACTTTACTTTTTTTATACATATATTGACAATAGATGAGTAAAAATATTTCTGGAATTTATGGATGGCAATCGCGGTATACGGGCATATTGAGAAGAATTTTATTGTGCTGCTTATTTTCAATTTCCGTAAATTTTACCGCCTCAATTGGTAGCACTGAGATCAGCAACAAGATTATTGAGAGGTGATACACATTTCTCTCTAAATATTATTATGCTTATGCTGGAAAATGTCAAACTAGATTAGACTGATATGGAGTCTAGAGAGTGTGGAAAAAGAGTTGTGAAGGCACACTAAATTGCCATATGAAAAAAAGAAGCGTGCAATTTAATGTATATTAATAAAAACCGTAACTCACGAATTGCACGAAGACTATACAGAAACCAGAAGTGTTATGGCTTATGGATAATTATTAGAATTCGATTACATGAAAATTGGCCGCAAGCAGTCTAGGCTTTGTTAAAGCTTCATTAGAATAATATTGGAAGTGAATTTTTTTTTTTTTTTTTTTTTGTTGGAAAAATAAGTGGAGATTTTGGCAGTTTGGGAGCTATAACAGGCTGAAAGAAAAATTGATTAAAGAATTAAAAAAAAAATTGTTTAAAAAAGTAAGTTTTTTTACTTATATAAAAAAATTCTAAAGTTCATTAGGATTTGAACCTTCGTTTATTATTTGTCTCAATTATAATCTTAAATTTTGAACTTTTACTTTTTGTTTAATTTCTCAACAACTATTGATTCAAAAGGACCATTTGTACATAATATCAGAGTCAAATGCATAGCCAGGGGAGGGAAGGTTTTTGGGAGCCAAATCCTCCTCCCTATTTTCGCGAGGTTAACACTAGATATTATTGAACTTTTCAGATCCGAACCAAAAAAAAACGTCGATAAGTAGCAAAAACCTCCTCTCAATAAAATTCCTGGTTACCTTTATGATTCAAAGTTGAAAGAAAATGCAGGTGCCTAGAAAATGAAATTTCTGAAATTTCGAATTTACCATTCTAACTGACCATACTAAGTGAACGGCTCCTTGAAAGCAAATATTCTAATCAAAAAATGCGTCCTACTCCTCACCAACTCAATGAACATCTCTAACACATCATTTGCTACATATTTTTATATGTTACAAAATAAAATTATATTTTTAAAAAAATATTTCTTCTGCCACAATATATGGGTGCAAAAAATTGATGCTATCAATATCATGAAATTTACATTTTATGCACAAAACCTAGTTCATGAATTCTTAATGGTGTGAAATAATTTTATTTTATTTTATTTTTTCTTCTTTCAATTTTCACATTCTTTTCTGATACCATTCCAACATATTGACTGCTGCTGTTATTCAAAGGCCTAAAAGCAAAACAATTTTGAAAAGAAATTTCCAATAAAGAAAGAATAAGATGAAGAAGAATAGCATAACATGCAAATTTTCTATGAACTTTTACTGCTTTAATACCAGAAGCTATTGAGCACAATTTCCATCGTCGGTATCGGCAGCAGTACTTTTTATTAGAGAGAGAGAAGCAAATCAATATTAATAGAAGTTATTTCAGTGCTCCAATAACAAAACAGTGTTGTGTATGGAAGGTATGAAGAAGAAGAAAATAATTTACAAAACATGTAGATCATTTCGTGAGAACATTATGGGAATTTAATGGATGTTGATGATAGTTCGTCATAGATTATGACGGTGAGAGAATTTTCTCTTCTTTTCTACGTCTATGCTTGCATTTACATTATTATGACATTCATTGCTCTTAATGATATTTAATGAGTTGCTTTTATTACAGATATATCGGTTTTGTGTGTTGAAAAAGTGGATGGTAGATGCTGATTTATTTTTTTTTACTCTTGGCAAGTGCTGATTTGTTATATTTTTTTGCGATCGATGAATGGATTACTTTTTAATGTATGTGATTATCGAATTTTTTAAGGGATTTATTTGAGGTCGAATAAGCAGATTTGGAGTTTCAAGGTGATTTTATAGTATTGAAGCTGTTTGTAATCATAAAAATTTAATTCCACAAAAATAAAATAAAAATTCATTCACAAAACTTGAACTTTTTGACATCAACTTATTAAATTATTCAAAATTAACACAAATCTCAGCATTAAAAAATATTTAAAACATCCGGAAATATTAAAATCAAAACTTCTTAACTGCCCCGTTCACTTATTACGTAACATTAAAATTCGGATTTTTTTACTCCTCCCCCCCCCCCCCCCAGGTAAAGTTATCAACTAAAGTATCACGTGTGAAAACAAAAGAACGTAAAAAATTCTCGGACCCCCCTTCCCCTCAGAGTTTTACCTAATAAGTGAACGGCCCCCTTAAGTCCATTAAAAATTCGCATAAACTCATTATATAGTCGATCGCACCTTAAGCTAGAGAGCACTAGAGGGCAACATCTAAATTCATCCAAAAGATATAAAATAGAATTAACACATTCCTTTTCATACTTCTCTATTCCATACCTATAGACTTACTATCTATAATTTATAACACAAAAAAATTAACTCTTTATTACCATTTTTACCATTTTTCGCTTAAATTAAGAATAATTCCTTAAATGTCACACACAAAAAAAATATTTTATCCACGATCGATGCTGAACATGCCAAATTTCGGCTAATATAAAAGACAAACTTTTTCACCTCTGAACGTGCGATACGAAAATTCATAATAATAATAATCAGTGGATTACAGAAATTTATGACCGGACAACATCTAGCAAAAAAGACTATAAAATCACACACTTCAGGTCACACTTCTCGAATTATTGGTGACTTTTTTTGTGGTTTATTAAAATTTATCAAAATTTTCTAAGATTTTGTCTATGAGGATGTTTTTGGATGTGGTTAATTTCTTTGTTATTGTTATGGATGTAAAGATTTTTCATAATCCTAAATTTGTAGCTTTTTTATGCTTTCAATAGTACATTCTTATATTCCACATCCAGAATAAATAAATGAATGACAAAAAATCAATCCTCAGCATCCTCAAAAAGTAGCTACAAACTATTGATCCCCATCTTATCTACATGACCATTGATGTTCCTGCCATTTGCTACATTTTCAACCAGCATACCCAACATTATCCACATTCCAATCAATGCGCTCAAGACATCAACTTTCCATCACCATTTTCACAATCTATCGTCCGATTTGCGCTCTTTAAAATTATGCAAATACCACATTTTATTGAATTGGATAAATAATCATCCAGAAGAGATTCTTTTTAAGCCATTTACATGTCTCTTGTGAAATATTTTACAGTCAATCAAATAATTGACGATTGCGATCTGTTGAACATATAAATACACATGACACCATCTCAGAATGGAATCAGTGTATGGATTGAATAAGCTACATCAAGTTGATGTTGATGTTTCTCGTGTTTATTGCTCTTTTTTGGTATTTTGCATGCAAATTTGTTAAATTGATTTTTAATTTATTTTTGTGTAAGCTTGTAACATTTTATTATGTATGTAGCACGCGTTTTTTGGTCCCTTTGGTGAGTTTCAGGTGGGAATTTAAAGGTTAAATTTTATTTTAAAGGAGATCGTTTAAAAATGACGACAACTTTTGTGCCAAAAATATTTTAAAAAAATGAATTTAAACTCCAATTTTCAGAAGTAATTGACCTTTTTACCTCAAAACTAGCTCATCTACATACCAAGAATCCAAAAAATCATTGCCAAAAAAACTCAACAAAATCTTCAAACCTTGTGCACAAGGGGAACAACTCGTCAAAAAAAACTTTATGTGTGGCTAAATTAAAACAAAAAGGTGTTTTTATCGACTAATGAAAACGTTGCTGACACTCTTAACCTTTGATTGTGCTAACTGCTGTCACCGACAAAACATCGATCGCTTAATAGCAAAAACTTGTTATTTAAGCATTTTAATACCTTTAATAAACACGAATAAATGTCGAAACAATAAATCAAAATATAGCACGCATTATTAAACAAACAGCAGAGGGAGATGAGAGAAGCTACTTAATGCGATGTTTGGTTATCGAAACTTGGCGATATTTATTAGTGTAAACTATATGGATATATTGAATAAATTTATTTATTTGCAATTTTTAAATGTTAAATAATTTAGTATGAGGTTCAGTTTGTCATTGTGGTGATCAGCAGGAACAACAGGAAATGTGGAAGCAAGTAATGAAAATTCGAAATTTTTAACGACTTAATTGAGGTAACAAAAAGTTAAAAATTTTATTAATTTTAGTGCAATTCATTAAAATTACCGAAAACCTATCAGTTCTTTTACAAATTCGCTCCAATCTATAAAAATTCATACCTGACTTTTCAACCTATGATCATCTTTAAAAAAATGGCAATTTGATACGTCTCTCACTCGCTTTGCTATGAATGCGTACAATATTCAAGTCACTATATCTGTTAATTATAAATTACAATTTATTCACATATCTTTATTTATTTTAATCTCGTCGAGAAAAAAATAAATAAATAATTTTTTTTTTTAATATTTTTGTTTTACAAAATCGATGAACATATTTTATAATAATAATAATTCTTATTTTTCTCTCTCATTTTTAATGCGAATACTAATAGAGTGAATCATGATATAGGGATGTTTGGGATGAGGAGAGAAGCAACAAGTTTATATTTTTAGAATGAATAAGTAGTATTTTTTTAAAATATTTTTGAGGGATAAAAAAAAATAAAATAAAAAAGTTAAAAACTTACACAGTAAACAAGAAGCAAGAAATTTTTTTATTTTTTACTAGGGTTTGAACTAGGAATTTAATGCTGAATTTAAATTTTTTTCACATTTTATTGTATTCATTTTAAAAATTTCTGAAGTAATCGAAGGTATTTTCTAATAATCAATCGTAATTTCTTACAAAAATTGGATTTTCAAACAACTGAACTTAGCCCACCCTCTTTCAACATACTTTTCATATCTTGAATGATATTTTCACTCATTTTTTTTTTAAATTTAATAGTATTGAAAATGTTGCTAGTCTTAAAAAATTATTTAAATTTTTTACTATCCTCTATGACACAACGACACAATCCTTCGCAACTTTTTAAACCTCAAAATTTAAGCTAAACTCAAGAACCTGTAAACATATTCATATATTTATTTATTTATGTAGATATCGCATTCGTACATCAATGACAATTTAATCGAATTCAAAGATTCATTTTCATATATCGTGTCGAAGAAGTTAATAGTGAGAACAGCAAGAAAAAGAAGGAAAAAAAATTAATTTGAATAATTTATGAATTCACACTTGGGTCAGGCATACATTAGTGGCAACATTGTATCATTTATTATATAAATCGCCTTCATCTTCATATAATGTCTCTCTTACTTAATGTGTTTATGATTAGTCTATGTATAGTGAGAACAAAAGAAGATGCTTCTTGGATCAATTCTCGCGTGCTATCGTCGCAGCAGCCAGTTCGATAGTCTTTGGCATTCAAGTCTAAAATCTATTGTGTTTTAATTATTTGTTATTTTCACATTCGATAGCGTTAAAATAATCTGTTAAATAGATTTTCTTTGTTCAATCAACTCTTAATTATAAATGGAATGGAATTGGCAGTCGGTTCCTCATGAAAAAGTTTATGAGTCACACAAATTGGTAATCATCATAGCGGATTTTTTGTGCTAGTATTTCTGGAATTTTTTGGTAGAAAAAAAAAAATCAGATTAAAAGAAGATTCATTTCCTTAAATGAAATATAATATCGAGTCTAATCCAACCAATTTGGAATGATTTGTTGGACGGATTTTAAATAAATCGAGAATAAGAATTGAGTGAAATAAAAATTGTATTAATTTGTATGACAAAGGTATCTGATAGGCAAGTTGCTATGGATTGGGTAGACAACCTTAAAATTGAAGACATAATAATTAGAATTTTTAGTAAATTTGTCAATTTATTTTTAGTTTTTAATAATTTAAAAATTTTTATTTTTCATATGAACAATCATCAAATGTCTTTCCATATTCTTCTTAATTCTACCATACTGTCCACAAAGATCACATTGATATGAAATATTTGAATGAACTCTTCTGTTGTGTTGCCATAAAGCGTTCTTATTCCTACAAAAAATGGAACATTTGGTACACTTTATTGGATCTTTCATTGCTGCAAACTTCTTGTCTTGATTTTCATGAACAATTTTGTGTCTGTTCAATTTTTGTATCAAGTCTGTTGCATAGTTACATCTCTGGCATTTGAACGGTTTTGGATGAATTTTATTATGAACTTTTTGGTGATTTCTTAATGTTGAATTTGTTGGAAATTTTTTGTCACAATCTTCGCATTCAAAGTTTCTTAAATTTTGATGAATAACTTTTTCATGCTTTATGAGTCGATTTAGTTCTGGAAATTTTCTGTTACAAATCTTACATTCGAATTTCTTGTTGTGAACTCTTTGATGAGCTTTAAGTAAACTTTGTGATCGAAATGATTTTTGACAAATGTCGCATTGAATATTTATGTTATTATGCGAATTATTCATGTGAATAGATAATGTTCTTGGTTTGAGTTCAGCTTGGCAGATTTTGCATTTTATAAGCGCTTGATGTGTTCGCATATGAAGGTACATTGAAGTTTTAGTGTGGAAAATTTTTCCATCAAAATCGCACTCGAATTGTTGAACTTTTAAATTCAAATGTTTTGCATTCATGTGAATTTCTAGTTTATGAAGTTTAACAAACTTTGAGTTACAAATTTTACAGCTTAGTAGGTTGTTAAGCTTATCAGAATGCATATTTACAACATGCTCGTTAAGTTTTCGCTTTTGTGAGAGGATCTTCGGGCAGTAGTTGCATTGAACTCCTGTGTTTTTTAGGACATTTGATGTTGCCTCTAATTTGATGGTTTTTGGTGTTTTTAAAATTTTGAATGGTTCAGATTTTAAGGTTATGATTGATTTTGATGATTTCTGGACAAAATGTGATGTATCGCTGAAATTCTGTGCTAAATTTATAAACGTTGTCTTTTCTTGTGTATTGTGAGATGTCTGTGAGCAAAATTTTGATTGTGTGATGAAAAAATCTTGATCAGGTTCAATTTTGATATGACTATGTGCCTGTGCCGTCAAATTATAAAAAGTAGTTTCAGTAAAATCCTGCTTATTGTTGTCAAAGTTATCAATATCGACTTCTTCTTGTTTTACATTGGAAATTTCAAAAATTTCCTTGTTTGTTGGTTTTGATGATTGAGAAATTTTGATCGACATCTTCAATTTTTACGTTGATTTCTAATTTTTTTTTAGATAATTCATTTTAAAAAACTTTAATTCAACTTTTAAATTGTTTTGTGATGAAATTGAGTTTTGAGTATGATGGTTATTCAATCATAATCGTTAATTTATAGTCACTGAGTTCACGATTTGAGATTTGCAGTAAAAGTTTATTTACTTTCAGGCAAAATTTAAAAAAAGTTTCTTGTACAAAATCTCAAATCAAAAAATCTCATTCATTCGATCAGGAGCGGAGCCAGAAATTTTTTAAGAAGGGGAGTTGTTGTTTGAAGATTTTTACCATCAAAATTTTCCAGAAGACAGAGGTTTTGACCCCAAACTCTTGCCTCCCTCCTTACTTTACTGCTAATAATGATTTAATTTCATAACTAAGAATTATTTAAACTTGATCTCAATCCAATCAACCTGTCCACTACCCAGCACAAAAAAAAACAAAAATTTAAATATTCGGTGACAATTTCTACATATTTCATGATACAAATTCAGCTTTAATACGATCGAAAACATCTCTATTTTCTATACATTCAGTCAAATCTATTGCCAGTGTCTCTTACACACAACAAATTCTCCAAGTCACTCCACATTTTTCAATCTAAATTTATTGTGTCGCTTTAAGTTTTTTGTGGTATTTTTGAATACTGTATAATTTATAGGCACATATTTTTGAGAAAATAAAGATTTATTAGCACAAGTCGCGCGGTATCTCTGTTTTGTATTCCTAACAAACTTAATATTATTAATATATATTTTGTAGGTTGTTATAATTTTTTTCTACCAACAAAATAAACCGAATATCATAGGATTTTAGTTCACGATATTGTATAATAGTAGGAGCATACATCTAATGATCTAAATGACATGAGAAAAGAACCAATGATTTATGATATCGAGATGAAAGAAGTGATCAATAAATTTGGATTAGTAATGCTTTAATTTCCATTCAAAAGCCATAATTTCAAACATGTATAATGAATGACGCCTAATGTTAGTGAAAGAAATCGACTAGTGATCTGTGATATGATGATTGCTCTTTATGTTCGAAATTACTATCATTTGCGGACTTGTGTGAAGTTGTGCTTATGAAAAAATGCAAGTTAAATCTATACTAATGAATATAATGAAAGAAAATTTTACCTGTAGTAAGGATTTGAACTCATGAATTTAGGGTACGATAGTCTTATTCTATCACAAGATCACACAAAAAATCCACAAATCCAGCATATTTAACCATGCAACAAATAAATATAAATTTCAATTCAACTCCACCCAAGTAATTTACAGTATAATTTAAATTATATTGCACTATTCAATTGCACTCGCGATTATCATATTTTACACAAGACAAGAGGGAAATTTGTCAGCATTTAAGTGATGTTGACATTTTAACCACACAATGTTGAAAAAAATTGAAAATGAAAAAATAAATTGCAACTTGCTGAAAACGTCAAACTTATTTGTCTTGTCCAAATGGTTATCTGGCATGAAGCACCTGACTTGATTTCTTACAATCTCTTCCTATATAGTTGCATTTGATATCAATGTGCACATTCCAGTTCGCTTTTACATTCAATAATGCCGGCATTAGTGCCTTTTATCAAATCACAAAATAAATTCTTTCCAGTTCAAAATCCACATTTTGCAATAGCTTCTGTTGACTGGGTTTGAATTGTAAAGTGACTGTGTGACAATTTATGTTTTGTTTGTCTTTATTTTAAAGCCTCTCTCTCTCGAATTGCCATTTCTATAAAATATCTTATCTTGATAACGTTTAATATTCATAAAAAAATGCTTTTGCATTTCAAATTCTCTCATCTGAGACTCTCGATGTCTTGAAGGAACTGAAGCAATAAGAAAGGAATTCATTGAAAGTTTAATTCATAAAATATTCTCTTTGCCTTTTTGTGTCATCATCAAGTTTTTTTTGATAAAAGTTGCATTTTATTGCTCGCTTTTGTGAAATAATTTTAATTGCATCAAACAAAATTTGCCGCTGTGGATTTTTATAGCTGGTTTTATGAGTCGGTGAATTGGATTATGAAGTCATTTGGTCTGATTAAATGCTACGTTGAGATGCTATAAATTTTTTAAGTACCTTAATTAAGGTTTATTCTTTGGGGAGTTTGACAGAGTTGATGACTTTTGGACATTCGAATGCATTTTGAGCCTCTTTTGGTACAGGTTTATATTTATCAACTGATCAGGTGGACATAACTTAAAGGTTTGATTTTTTTCAAAAATTTTCATCGTTTAAAAAATTTTGTGAGGTTGTAGGTTCGACTCCTTTAAATTTTTAACTGCAATATTAATTTTTATTTTGTAGATTTTGCCATTTGTTGATACCAGACTTGTACCAGACCCCAAAAGTCCAAATCTCTAGTTTGACATTAATTTCTCCTTATTCCATTAATCCATAAAATGCGCTTTAATCTCTCTCTAAAAATACTCACCATCCTCACTTCTATCCCTCATATTTACCTCTTTGTTCCTTTGCTTCCTTCTTCAGCTTCCTTCAATTCTATCTCTCATGTATGTATATTTTGAAGTTTGAATAAACATAAAAAACAGCATAAACTTGTATCATTCATTTCCATTCAACAGTTCTCTTTTTTTATGCCTTTTGTATTTCTATTTCGACTCATTTTTTTCTTCATTTCAAATAAAATATAAAACATCGGTGAAAGAATGAGGCAGTTGCAGTTTTTTTTTAATAAATAATTAAAATTAATTTTCATATTCACACCGTTTCACGTTGTGAATATATTGATTTCGATACCCTTGAAAAATCGTTTTTTTAGTTTTTTGGCGCCAAAACTCAAAATTTTCATAAACTGTTCGGTGTGAAAAGTTCGGCCTCAAAATTATCTACAAAATACAAAAAACCGCATTGAAAAAGGTTTTGATGCCTCCGGACACGACCCCAAATAGTGGTGGTGTATGCTTACAAGCAAGTTTGTTCCTCGCAGAACTCAAATACGAAAAAACCATTTTATGTCAAAAATGTCTCAAAATGTGCGCATTATCACTCAAATGTGCACCTCACACGTTGGTGCCGATTTATGTAGATGGATCTGAGAAACTAACGAAATAGTGTGTTTTTTAAGCATATTTTAGCCGATTATTGCAAAATACATTTAAAAAATTTCACACAAATTGCGAATTAAACTTTTTTGATCAGAATCAATAAAAAAATGAAGTTTTGTTGAGAAAAAATACAAAAAAACTTTGTTAGTCACCAGTACACCCCCCACAAACCTAAATTTTGGAAAAATTCGTGTGGTTCACTGTATGGATGGATTTTTGTAAAATTTTCTGTTTTTGATCAACAAATGCGAGAACTTTTATGGAAAAATACCAAAAATATTTTTAAACCTATTTTAGTCAGTCAAAATCTCGAAAAAGTTCAAAAATCGGCATTTTTTGGACATTTTGCCCTCCTGTCCCTACAACTCAGAATTAAAAATTCTAAAAACTTGTGATTATTGTAGCTTATAATTAGATCTAAAAGTCGTACATACCTTGTCATGTCCAAAAACATCAATTAGTGCTTGAAAATTGAGTCCGAATGTGAAATTTTTCGATTTTTTTAGGAAACTTAATTGTCAATCATATGCAAAGCGAAGCTTTGCTGACTCGATGGAATCCTAATCTTCAAACTTATGCAAAGCGAAGCTTTACTGATTGATTGAGTCCTAATTTTCAATCTTATGCAAAGCGAAGCTTTGCTATTGATTGAGTCCTAATTTTCAATCTTATGCAAAGCGAAGCTTTGCTGACCCGATGGAATCCTAATCTTCAAACTTATGCAAAGCGAAGCTTTGCTGACCCAATCTAGCCTTAATCTGCAATCTTATGCAAAGCGAAGCTTTACTGACCCGATCGAGTCTTAATCTGCAATCTTATGCAAAGTCAAGCTTTGCTGACCCGATGAAGGCTTGATTATTAATCTTATGCAAAGCGAAGCTTTGCTGACCCGATGGAATCCTAATCTTCAAACTTATGCAAAGCGAAGCTTTGCTGACCCGATCTAGCCTTGATCTGCAATCTTATGCAAAGTGAAGCTTTGCTGACCCGATTGAGTCCTAATTTTCAATCTTATGCAAAGCGAAGCTTTGCTGACCCGATTGAGACTTAATCATCAATCTTATGCAAAGCGAAGCTTTGCTGACCCGATCGAATCCTAATCATCAATCTTATGCAAAGCGAAGCTTTGCTGACCCGATCGAGTCCTAATCTTCAATCTTATACAAAGCGAAGCTTTGCTGACCCGATGGAGTCTTAATCTGCAATCTTATGCAAAGCGAAGCTTTGCTGACCCGATGGAATCCTAATCTTCAAACTTATGCAAAGCGAAGCTTTGCTGACCCGATCTAGCCTTAATCTGCAATCTTATGCAAAGCGAAGCTTTGCTGACCCGATGGAGTCTTAATCTGCAATCTTATGCAAAGCGAAGCTTTGCTGACCCGATTGAGACTTAATCATCAATCTTATGCAAAGCGAAGCTTTGCTGACCCGATGTCTTAACCTTCAATCTTATGCAAAGCGAAGCTTTGCTGACCCGATGGAGTCTTAATCTGCAATCTTATGCAAAGCGAAGCTTTGCTGACCCGATTTAGACTTAATCTTCAATCTTATGAAAAGCGAAGCTTTGCTGACCCGATTGAGTCCTAATTTTCAATCTTATGCAAAGCGAAGCTTTGCTGACCCGATGGAATCCTAATCTTCAAACTTATGCAAAGCGAAGCTTTGCTGATCCGATACAGAGTTTTGGAACGGTGTGAATATGCACATGAAGCGTGATCCGCTTCATTACTAGTTCATTGTGCAATTGAAATGAAAGACAAATAAGGGCAATTCTTTGGATGAGTGGAATTTTAAAAAAAGAGCTTTTAAAATCCAGTATCACTAATGTTTGAGTTAAAAATATGTTTTGTTGAATTTTGCTTTTCTATTAAGAGTTTACAATCCAAAATGTTAAAAAAATGGATGTAATATAATTTTTTCTTACTTTTTGGTTCATCAAAACATTTTAGTTTGTCGTAAATCGTTAAAAAATAAAGAAAAACGTTTTTAATATTCTGTATTTTTTTGCGGATAAGGAAGAAAAAAAGCTCAAAAATAACTCGGTGACACTTTAAATTTTTCAAAGAATCGAAATAACTCATTAATTAATGAGTTAAAATATAAAGTAAAGTACATAATTTGTAGATTTTTGTTTCTTTTATGACTCAGTAATAGTTTGGGTTTATGCATATCAACAGTTTTCTTTAATTTTTGATTCCTTGGATGATTCTAAGAAAAAATGTCAATTTTTGTCACCGAGTTATTGATCAAAGAATCAAAATAACTTAATAACTACAGACTTTTATCATGTTCAGTAATGAAAATATGATAGATTTGAGGAAAATACACTATTCAAATCAATAATATTAAAGTCTGTAGTGGAAAAATTTTACAAAAAATCGATTCTTTGATGAAAAATTTTCAAAATTCATCCAAAGAATTGCCCATAAGCAATTAATAATCATTGTATTATCAATTAACTGAATCATACAGGCACGATCGGTTGTGATTTTACAGGTTGTTTGTGTGTCGTGAAGATAGCATAGATGCAAGGGGTAAGATTGTATGGTTGAAGATGAGATATTAAATTTTATGTGGGACTGATACTGAATGAGAGGAAGTTGATGAAAAGTTTAGGAATTTTGAGGTTAAAGTTTTGAAACAAAAATTTTGGTTACAATTTCGACTTTGAAAAGTTCAAAAATTTATCAAAATTGATACTTCACATGTATCCTTTTAAAATTTCATGAAATAAAATTATAAAAAATTTATTTAAAGTGTCAAACTTAATTTTTTTCAAATTTGATTAAAAATGCGCTCTATGCACCCTATTCCCATGTCTTTCTTGCTCAAATTTTTCACATCTATTTTCTCTTCGATTTTCGAAATATTGTCTCAATATTTATTATACCACGGATTTTTAATTAAAAGAATTGAAATTAAAGCAGATCATATCAGCAATAAAACTGAAAATAAAGCTTTAATCATCTTATGTAGGCATGATTCTTTTAATGATTATATATCGTGGAAAATATTTGACGGCTATTGACGAACTTTTTAGCGCATTTTTGCAAAAAATGACGCTTATAGTTTCACTTTGTTCGGCTGGCTGGCTGGCTGGCTGGCTGTATGAGCTCTGAGATCTCAGAAACCAGACATAGTTAAGAGTTCTGTTATGATGAATTATCTTTCTACTATCGAGTTATTCCGGCCTCGCTTATTAAAAAATCGTTAAATGATCTACAATTCCTGTAATCAACGATTTAACATTAAATAAGGAAAAAAATTGTTGAAAACCCCTCGAAAAAAATTTGAATTTTTTTTGACCGTTGGAATTTAAAATTTTTTTGACCGTTATTTTTGGTAAAATTTTTTTTCTTTCTTTTTGTAAGGTTTTGTGTTTATTATTATGGTGAGAACAGACTTTTCATGTATAGTGCATGCTAGAAAGATGGAATTTAATGGATTCTGTTATTATTGTAGTTTTTTTTTATATAAAAATTGTATTTTTTTGCAGGATTTGTTGATTAAAAAAAAGAAGAATTAAGGGATTTTGTAATTTAAAGCAATTTCTATTTAATCGATTTCTGATCGCTGCAACAAAAATGCGCTTAAGTCCCTCGATTAACAACACGAGGACTTTGAACATTTTTTTGATGACGATGGATTATTTTTTTTTTCTGTGGTATTTGAAAATTATTAGAGATGGTCTTTGGGAGTTTATTACAGTAATAAGGATTATCATTTTTGAAATAACATTTTTTTTGTGAAGAAAAAATAAATTTAAGACACATGGAATTAAAGTTGAAGCGTGATGGAATTCAATGGTTGTTTAAAGGTCTAGTGTGAATTGATATATTGAGCCTCAAAAAAGTTTTTTAAAAATTAGTTTAGTATTTCAAGAGCTTAAAACTTGTGTTATTAGGTTTAAAGTCAGGGTCAGATTTGAATCTAGTAGAAAATTGGCAACACCATACGTCAAAACATCTCATTTATTTAAAAATAAGTAAGTCACATAAAATGCTCATTAAATTTCCAGTTTAATTAACTTTCACACATGTTCATTTCAATGTCTTAATAATCAATAAGCATGTAAAAATTTGCATAGAAATTGCTTCACAACATTTCGCATGACAATTTACAGCCACAGTATTTCACTTGCCGAGTGCAATTGTGTATCATAAATCAAATAAAATAAACTTCAATTTCAATATTGCTCATTACAAAACCAGTTATCGGACTAAACAGAAATAAAAATGATCATATAGTCACACAGTAAAGATAATTGGAATGTGGAGATGAAAATGTGAGCAATTTTTTTATTATTTTTTCATCTCTATCTTATCGACTTTTGTAGGAAGTAAAAAATTATATCTACATACACTAATGTCAAGAACTTCAGATAATCTCATAATCTATAAAACGATAGTAAAATTAAAATTCTAGTTGTTAAGCATAAATTAGAGGAGAGAATTTTCTCGTTCATTTAATTTTTGCAATTCTGAATTAATTAAATTAATTTGATTGCGATGTCAGAACTTCTTGTTTTTAATGTTGCATGAATTGACTGCTCATCATCAGTTTACGTTGATGTGATTCTTTGTGAGGAGAGTTTAAAGTTTTGTTAGGTCTGATTGTCTATTTCTATATTTATATGGACGATAACTTTGGGAACACATTCCACATAGCTTTTAAACGATAGATCCTAACTAGCATACCTTATTTCACTTTTTAATAGAATATCGAAAATTTAAAAAAAAAATATTTTTGAATCTTTTTTGGTCGTTAAAAATGGAGAAAAAATAAAAGTGTTCTTGGTTCTGAGTTCCGAGAATCGAACTTGCCGTGTGAAAAAATAAAGTGAATGATCTTTTAAGGAACTTAGTTCGTTCCACAAAAAAAATAATTTTAAGATCCCTTATCACTAGAGACAAATAAATTTCGCATTTAAGAAATAGTTGCGAAATTTCGGCTTTTTGTGGCAATAGATGCGAAAATTCCAAAAAATAGATGCGAAATTTATTTGTCTCTACTTATCACCTTTATTGCAAAAGGGTAACAAAACCCCTTTCCCTCCTAAAATATAAGCATACTAAATGAATGATCCTCAACTGAGGCAATAATTAAAAATTTTAAAATATAATTACCATGCAATAATGCTCTAAATACTCTTTAAAACAGAACTAAACTTCCTTGGATGTAAAAGATTGGAAGATTTTCAAATCCACAAATTCTTCATGCGCACCATTCCTTCTTCATTATTCACTTGCTAATTAAGTTAACATTTTTACTATTTTTAATTTGAATTCATAAAAATAAAAAAAATAAAAATAATAAAGCCTAATAAAGTATACAAAAACATTGCACAACTTCCAATAAGCATCACATACCTATCCAACCACCAATCCTCTCAATCAAACATTTCAACAATGTAGCATTAATGTTAATGCAATCAAGTAAGAACATTATTGTTGTCTCATCTTTACTTCTTGTTTATACACAACAACAATCTCATCCCATTGTGTACACCGTAGCTCAATGGCAATAATGCTGTGATATTTTATAATCCACATGTGTAAATAAAGTCAACAAGATGTGGATAACAATTGCAATTTGATATTTATGGCTATTTCAATATCTTTCGATAAATATCAGTCACACCAATCCACGGTTTTAATTAAGCAATGATTCCAAAAAGTTTTCTTCTTTTTCTTGTCCTTTAGACTTTTCAATAAGCAATTTTAAATGAAATGAATAGCGATAGCCATAGACCATGTGAAAAGGTGAGGATGGAATTTAGTTGGTAATGAGATTGAATTAGCGCGTATTTTTTGGAATAGTGGAATGATATAGAAAATTTGCAAAAAAGTACTATCAAAGTTTTTGGAATTGAATTAAATGAATTGGTAATGGCCAGGTTCGAAACCTAAAATACGAATTTAAATTAATTGTTTTTTCTGATTTGGGCAATTTTTTTTGAAAATTTTTAATTTCATAAAATTATTCTTTAAAATAAAAAAATTCAGTTTAGAAAAATATTTTCCAAAAAATTATGCTGAATTTAGTCAGCAATCCACACTCAAAATAATCACTTAACAAATTTAAACTGAAAAAAAAAAAATCCATAAGAAAATTGCTCAAGTTATTATGCACACAAAATAAAGATGTTTATCTTGCGTTGCTCTCTCTCACTCCTATTTTACATATTTCACGACATGAATTTCTTTGTGCAATACTTGTGTACTCTGTTTTAATCTACTGCAATGTTAAATGCATATGCACATTGATATAAAGTTAGAATCGTGTCTTTAACGACGCTATTTTTACTTTCAACTTTTTTATTTTTCATTTATCTTTTCTTAGTTTATTAGAAAGAATTTTCATTATTATTATATTTTTGTGTAACTATGTATGTAGTAATCGATCGGAATTTAAAGAAAATTCAATTATTTTAAGATTTTTTTTTTAGGTGAGCATCTTAGCTTCTGAATTGGGATTTGAGTTTTATTATTTAAAAAAAATTACAAAAGTCCTCGTTTTTTATATCGAGGGACTTCAGCGCATTTTTGACGCAGCGATCCCACGTAGCCAAAATCGACGTTTGAAAAAAATCGACGTAAATGGACGATTTTAGGGATAGTACATTACACGTCGATTTTACGTCGATCTGTCTTGAGTCATCATATACTTCACAGGAGCTAGCAGAAATCGCTTATATAAGTCCCAAAAAAGTTTCATATATAAAGTGAATAATTTATGTAATTAATTACATGAGTTAATCCACGTGCGTGAAGCGATGGCTTCATTTTTGCAAACTTAAAATCCTTAATAATGTTTATTAATGGACTTTGAGTTTTAAAATTAATTATTGAAAAAAAAAAATTATCCAAAAAAAAGTTCAAAATAACGTTAAAAAATTTTTTAAACTGTAACGGCCAAAAAAATTTTGAAAAAAAAATCGACGTAAAATCTTCCATTTCCATATTAGCATAATGTCCCATGTACGTTTCATGGAATGTACATATGGAAGATACATGGAAGATTTTAATGTAATACATGAAATCTTCCATTGATCGACGTTTGGTTACGTGGGATTAGCAATTGATTAAATAGAAAAGAATGTCGAGTTTTAAAACTCTATTGCTGTTTCTTTAATCATAATGCATTTCAATAACAAGTTTAAAACTAAAGATCAAAATTCCTTTATAATTGATTTTTATAATGTTCAATGCAAATAATAGCTTTACGATTTACCGGTTTTTTGAAATTCAAAATTTTCCATTAGCAAAAAATTTAAATTTCTGAACACATCCATTATTTTTCAAATTTCTAAACGCACTTATATTTGTTTTGTATGAAAAAATTAAATGTTAATTAATTAAGGTGTATAAAAGAAAAAAATTTAATCCGAAATAACGGTCAAAAAAATTTCAAATTTTTTAACGGTTAGAAAAAATTCAAACTTATCATCAGCATAGCTTTGCCCTGCGTTGTTTACATATTTTTTTTGAAATATAAAATCGATGAATTAAGCTATTTAATGAGTGTTTTTTGACTTTTCAATATAAACGGCGGGAATAAAAACATTCAATGAAGCTATTAAAACAATTCCGAGCTTGCTACGAAGTCTAGATCAAGAGATAATTGGGACCCGAACGACCGAACGACCGAACGACCGAACGACCGATCAAAGTGCATGATTGAGCTTCCTTTTTGAAAACAAGTTTTCAAAAATGCGCTAAAAAAATAAATTAGGATTTTTAAATTATCAAACGTTCATATTAATAAATGTGATTTGCACTTATTAATTAATATCGAAATCATACACCTAGATAAATTTAAAATTTTGTAAATTTATCAACAATTTTTTTTAAATCATTGCTCAATTCAACAAAGAATAAGTCTCAATAAGATTTATGAAACTAAAACATGCCAATTATTTCATAATCTCTTCTCTTCTCGCTTCTTAGCAATACTCACTTGTACCTTCAATAAAATATTTGTATTACTTTACACTCTTCACTATCTTAACGAATAAAACATTCAAAGTGCATTGCAATGACAGAATTTTTATAAAAATATATAAATACTGAGAAGAGATTTACACGTCTCACACATATCGATACTGCATCATTAACAGCTTCGTTTGAGCTTAAGCTTCCCAATTAAAGGTGCTAACATTACTATTATTCACTCTTGATATTCTCTAATCCCATTTGAAAGGGATGGGAACTTTTTCTAAATTTTAAATTTTTAAGGAAATTTTAATACTTTAAGAAATTTTTATATTTTAATACCTAATTTGTGATGGTTTGGAAGCCTTTTGGATTTGACTAAAGTAATAAATATCAAATTTGGTGATGATTAAAAAATTATTGAGCATAAAAATTTGAAAACAAATTGATATTCAATGTGAAGTATTGGTTCGATTCCTATTATTAGTAACAGAAATTTTTGGAAGATAGTATGCCTTTTTTTAAAAACTTTTTTTTGCAGCAGAATCCATCTAAGAGTATACAGATTATAATAATTTTAAATTCACAAATCCTTCCAAAATATGCCTTTCAAGCCCTTGATTCCTACTCCTCAAATTTTTTATTCATTCTTTTCTTGCTCATTTCAATCACTTCGTGTATGCTTTATTGGTTATGCACATTTATTCACATAGTTATTATTCATATTTCAAGCATAAATGTATGAATTTATTTTATTCAATAAATATTTTTCATTCCTTTATGAACTTCATATACCTGTGCCTGCTATGGATAAGAAGAAATACAGTTTATTTGGAAAATTGATGCAATAAAATAAAATGAAATAAAAATTGTTTGAAATATTTTGCACATTTTTTTAGCGAATTTATAATACAAAAAATGATGCTGTTTAGGTGTTGATGAGACAGTATAGTTGGTTTATCGGAATGTCCTGTATTCTAACTAAATTTTCAGAAAAAAAATAAAAAAAAATTAAACTATAAATGTCAGTTTGAATAAACTAACAATATTTTACCTTGGGATTTGAACCCATAACCAATTTTAAAGACTCGATCGATTTACCACTTGCGCTACTGACTCACTATTGTGTAGTAACCTAAACGGCAATTAACTGTAAAATTTAATGATAAATTGAACTAAAATGTCCTGTTCCAAGCATAAAAAAAAATTAAAACCCTTTTAAAATTAAATGCGCTACCAACTCCGCAAAACTCCAACAAACCACCTTAGTAGCTTCACCTTCAAGTTGATAATTGCATTGCATTTACAAGTTCCTCTGATTTTTCATCACATTTTGACACTTTTATGTTTATTAATGTAATGTAATACGATATATTGATTGGATATATGGGTAAAGAAATATTATATAGACAGAGATGGAGAGAATTATCGCATGCAACATCATAAACTATTACGTTTCAAGTGTTAATTGGTTCGTTTTCAATTTCAATGTACTTCTCTTCATTTTGTCATATTTACAAGCTTGAGTATTTATGCACATGCACATACAGTCTGCTTCTTCTCATTTGATTATTTACAATACACATTGCCAATGTAATGTTCAATATATTTTCTATAAATAAATTTTTATTGATAGAGAGAAAAAAAAAATGGAAGTAAAGAAATTTTTCACTGCAAGAATTTGCACAGTGGGATAGCAATTTAGCAGTAAAACTATTGATAGAGCACCGTCTGTGGGGCAAATGAGACTATACTTTATTTTATAGAATGACTTATTTGCCAATGCAATGGATAGTAAAAAATAAAAAAAATAAATCCAACAAAAATTGTCAATTGTGAGAAGAAATTTTCCCATAAAAGATTAAGAAATGGAAAGAAGGAAAAAAAGTTAATTGAAGTTGTATTTTGCAGTGCGAGTTTATAAAGTCACAATTAATTGTGATTGCGGTCAGATTGAAATTTGTAGTCTGAGAGGTCAATTTTGTATGGGATTTCTCATGCATTATTGCATGATGTGAATGACAATGAGGTCTATTATAAGTGCGTGGGTCTGGTTGTTCTAGTATTGGATCAATTATATTGGGTGTCACTGTTGCTTAAAAATTATTTTTTTAAGAAGAAAAATTTTATATACCTAAAAGATAAAGGGGGAAGGGGGGGATAAGGGCCCAGTTTTTAAGCTGGTGGCACTGCAATTCAGGACTGAATCTATTGTACCATACCAAGTAGAGCTACAGTTTATAGTGTATAGATTCCGAACCACAATCATCCAGATACTAGTATATACTAGCAAAGGAGACACAATATGTGCCAATAACAAAACAGAACGGTGAAATGGAAAAAAGCTTTTAAATTTGACATGGTCTGGGATTGAACCAAGGATCTTTGGCAAAGAACGCTCTACAACTTAGACCGCTGATGCCCTTTCACCGCTTCTATATACCTAAATGAACCCCAAAAAATAACCAAATACCAACTCCAAAACAACCACATCTTCCCATAAAATTCAGCTACCAGCATCATCAACTTACATTTAATTTCATTAAATATACGTGCCACAAAATCGATCAGTATCAGCAATCTCAATTGATATCATATGTACAGCAATGTGTGCTTCCCATAATTAATTTTTTCGACAAATGAAAGTTAAAAGATTGCACAACCCATAAGAAAATAAGGTAAGTAAGCAAGAGAACATGAAGACTATCATGATAAATTTCCTAAATGTGGCCAAGATTACATCAACAACGACGATAAAAAAAAGTATCGAAAAAAAAATCAAATTACTCTCGAGGAAGCGATGAGCAAAAGAAAATAAAAGGAGGAATCGAAAAAGAGCAAGTTTAAGGTAAATAAATCATGTCCTTCAATTTCACTTCTTCTTCTTCTTTTATTTGCCTGTTATTCAGTTATGCTTACAGATTTTTCACGTTTCTACCTCTTATCGTATATAATTCACTTTCTTGTACCTTGCCAATGGTCAGCAGACCAATTGTTGATTGCTATGGTTAAGGTCAAACGTTTAATTTTCAGTGAATGAAACTGATATTATGTATAACATTTTTTAAGACACGAAGTTCACTGCCACATTGGGAATTAAGAAGACAGTTTAAAAACATGCAACTGCTGGTTTTTTCTTTCTCTTTCTTTCTTTCTCGCTTGTTTCATTCGAGAATCAGTATTTTTTGGACTTTAACATGATTCACAATAATGAATGTAAGCAACGACTTGTGAGACCACTACAATTCCAAATTTTGTTATTATAGCTTTTTAGAACTTGAGTTTTTGAAAGCGGGAGGTGCATTTGGTCAAGCATTTAGGTAGTTTTATCAAAGGTGACATGTTATACTACTTTTAAGACCCCAAGAGAAATAATTCTTGTTTCAAATTTTTTATTTAAAAAATATGGGAATCAAAATCTTGAACCTCTTTCGCGTCAAAAAATCCTGTCCTCCCCAAAATTAAGGAATAAAAAAAAACACATGGCAGAACGAGGACTCATATATTATATTTCACCATTTTTGGTTAGGATTCGAACCCTTTTTTATTAGATTTCATTTTAATTCAATTTGAATATTTGACTGTGATCCATAATTTGACAAATTCTATTCTTAAATTATTATTCCAAAAAATCTGCGCTCAATGCATCAAAACCTTAAACTTCTTCTCAAACTGATTTACTGGAACCCAAAAATAAAAACATACGGAAACAGTCAATGAATCAGTAAAATGTGGTAAGCAAAAGAAGAAGAAATATTTCCATGGAAGAAGATACAATACGTATTTAAGTAGACATTAAATACAAGTTGTGATGGCAAGCTTTTGTACATTGCCTCAAAAAAGAGAATGAATATAAATTTATGTGCATTTATGTGTAACATAATCTTTCAAAAATCTTGATTTATCATCCATTTTAATGTTTATTTAAATTTTTTATTAGAGTTATTCTCGTTTTTTTTGAGAAATTTTTTATCGGAACTTAATTTTTTTTTCATTTATTAACATAATTTATGTCAGGCTTGTGGACTGCAAATATTATGAAATTATTTCATAAAGTGAATGGCTGGATTATAATCTTTATCGACCTTTTTTTACTGATATATCTTTTTAATTTGCTGTCAAAACAATTTGGTGAAATTTTTACGATGATAATTTATGGCAGAAGGATGTTGAAGAATGCTTCATATGCTGTCTGATTTTAAGTACCGTTTATGAAAATTATTGATAATTTTATCGATTTTTTGACAGTGTTGCTGGAAATAGTTTGATTGATCTACTGATTTTAACTGTAAAGGGTCATAAATGAGGCTTTTTGGAAATTACAATTTGGAATTTCTAGAAACAATAGCATTACTCAGAAAGTGCCTAAAGTTATCCAAACCAATGCGAAAGAACTGTTCCTCACTTATCCACAGTCTAAAAAGTTAATGATCCATCTCTACGTTGTGTAACTTATCTACAGTAACAAAAAGTCAAGTAAAAGAATTTTTAAGGTGCGTCAATAGTAATTTAGCCAGAAAGAAGCACAAAAAGATGCGTTCTGGCAAATGAAATTGTTCAATAAGTTCTGGTCGTATGTGAAGTCAGGAAGAAAAATATTTACTTCTTTTTTTGTGCCATTAATACATTCAGTGGTTAATGTATAGAAAAAAAAATATTTTTACTTAAAAACCGTGAGAATTGCAAAATGAGAAAAAGCGGTCTATGAAGAGGAAGAGATGGCAGTAAGAGCTATTCAAGTTTCATTTTTTTTCCTCTTCTTCATTTGAGCATTAATTGCAGGAGAAAATATTTAGGTGCATTATTGTATGGCTAATATTATTTAAGTCTATTCTTTTTGCCATTATCATTGTGCTACGATCTTCATAATTTCCATTCCAATATGCTTTGGCTTTGGCTTTCTTTCTTTCGCATTTTGTTGCTTTTAATAACACACATGGATGCAGTTTAGGTTAAGATACTAAGTTGGTAATTTTTTAATGTGATTTATGGGATGGGATGAGGGTCTAGGAAGGAGAACTGATAAAAATTATTAAAAAATATCAAAAATCGATTAGATCAGTTTTACACCCTGAATCAGGGGCGTAGCCAGGAAGGTTCAAAACCCCACTTCGAGGAAAAATTTCTTCATTTTGAGGTTTTTGAGGAAAAAAGCATTTGGTACCTCCTAAAATATTTTCTTACATGCAAAAAAAAATTTGAACCTACCTTGAAAAGCATCTGGCTATGCCCATGACCTGAATGGGGGGTTTTTTGAAATGTAAAATTTGAGTCTAGAAATAAAATTTAGGTTGTTAAACATTGTTTTGGACCCATATGATTTTGTGGCTTGGAAAGCACCGAGTAAAGGGTTTAATTGACTTTACTTACCAATCTCGCTTTCAATTTAGCTAATTTTCAGAATTTATCTTTATAATATTCCTTAATTATCATCAAAGCGTCCACTCCTAGCTCATATCAAATTGCAAGTTCTCCTCCTTCCACATCCCATCGACAATACATTCTCTTCTGAATTTTCAACCTCCTCTCTACAATAAAAAAAGAATGAAAAAAGTCTCATCTGGTGAGCCGCTTTAATTAAATTAAAAACAAATTTTATGTTATTTTTATTGAGAGGCTTAACATACGTCGATGATGATGATGACGACGACAATGATGATGAAGAAAAAAAAAAATAGACTTCATATATTGTACGACTAAACTAAAAATAATGACAGAGGTGAAATTTTTAATCGCTGGAGCTATAACTGCTGATTAAATCAATGTTGGTGGCAAGTCTTGGTTTTTGTGGTCATTTTGTAGCTGTTCGAGTACGATTGAGAATTAAGTGAGTGAATACTCAGTGATTGAGATACTTATAGTGATTTATATGATTTTATGCGTTTATGAAGATTTATACTTACATCGTTCCAAGAATAGCTGAATTATTTTGTGAATAGTATTTTTTGGAAGTAGTGATGATTTTTGGAAAATAAAAATTGAATGCAGTTTTTTTGGAAGTCGTGGGAAAAAAATATTAAGCAAAAAAAGCGTACAATCGATCTACAAAAAGCAAGAAGCAATTTTTTGATTTCCTTTGTGAGAATCGAACTCAAGACTTTTCATTGTGTTACAAAACTTCCACTTGGAATCTAAACTGTAAAGCAAGAAATGGTAAATTGACAATATAAACTTCAAAAAATTCAAATACATTGAATAGATTGAACATCATTACTGCACATCATTTACAAACAACCCCCAACCCAATTTATTCAATTACTTACCAATCAACCTTAAATTGTGAACCTTGTTAGCAACACACACATCAAATTAAGTAATTTAAAATATGCGGAATTGCATTTGCTTACAATGTTGCATCTGGATCATTATTTCGGTACATTTCACTCACATCTCTTCCAATAAAACCATCAATTCATCATAATTTTCCATTCATTTTTTGGTGCATATTTAATAAGCGAAATAACATGTTGATCGTCGTGTACAACATCTTGCTCAGGTGCAGTATATTGCAGCATATGCAAGAGATGCTTAACAGACATGCGTTTACCATCGACTTGATTAACAAAATTAA
This sequence comes from Chironomus striatipennis, assembly GCA_026123125.1. Classification (NCBI taxonomy): domain Eukaryota; kingdom Metazoa; phylum Arthropoda; class Insecta; order Diptera; family Chironomidae; genus Chironomus; species Chironomus striatipennis. The sequence goes on along the minus strand of CM047393.1, from coordinate 40,134,539 downwards.
TGAAATCAGCTTTCAAAATAGCAACAATTATGAGGTTGATATATCACTGATGCGTTATAATTGTCAGGAATTAATAACGATTTTTAATCTACAATCGGATCTAGTATGAAAGAAGAAGTAGAGAAGTTTTGGGACGAGGAGGTGAACAGCGAATGTTCTATGATTTAAATGAAAATTTATGGATGTCATGAAGGGTGAATTGAGAGTATTTTGGTGGGTTTTGAAGGTTAATTTTAAGAAAATTGAACAACAAAGGATTAGTCACATACTAAGAGGTGCTTCAAAACTATGAAGAGACCAAGGTCAGGCATCTGTGGTTATATAGTTAAATATTGAGCTAAAAATAGATTGATCTCCTCTAGCAGACATAAAGGTCCAATATCCTCAAAAAAACTAACCATTTTGAATAAAAAAACGAATTTTTACCCTCAAACCCCTAAACCCATCACTCCCACCAGACAAACCACCATCATTTCCTCCACTATTCCTTCTTTACCTGCTCACGAAAAAAAAAATTATTAAAAGATATTAAAAATTGCAGTGGTAAGTGACTCAATGTTCATATAATGTAGATGTTATCTCCTTACGTGTCAGATATAAGCTTAATAAATTATGAAAGTTTTATGATTAATCGTTGATTTCATGAAATGAAAACTCCTAGTCTTCTTACAACTCCGCTTACTTGTTGTGTATTTAAAAGCTGAGAGATGTTGAACGATATCGATGAAGATGTTGGAGGGATAATTAAATGGAGTGAATTTATTTGCATTGTAATGTGAAATGGAAATAATTGGAAGTAGATTTATAAGTCGATGTATCCTACACTAATTCCGTTTGATGAATATTGAAATTGTAAGGAAAGGATTTGAATGACAAGTGCAATTTATCAAGATAGTTTTGATCTGGTGTGCTTTTGTGATAAGTTAATGGACTTAGAAGGAGTTGAAGGACAGGGCTGGGGAATTAGAAGGTCTTGGAATATAGTTCTGAGGTCAAAGTAATTCAAATTCTGCAGTTCCGTTAAATATCTTGCACACTTAAAATTGAAGCCTTCAAACTTCATCACGGACTACATGTAGTAAGCTATCCTTGAACAGATATGACAATCCCACCCAAAACTTTCAGTACATCTCTTAACTGCTCTTTTAGTCCCCAATTTTCATCAAATATGCGAAACAATAAAATACAATTCAATTTTCCCAACAGAGCTCCAGATTTTTGATTAAAAATAAGAATTAAGTACCATTAACTACCATTAATTTCTTTTGTACTTTTACCTCCTCATATTTACCATAAAAGAAGAATTCTCAAAGAATGAGAAAAAAAAACTCCTAAATTATCATTACCCGAAATCGATTTTTGAGGTCTATTATTTTTATTTGCTTTTTTAGAGCACAGCTTCTGTGTATACATACCTTTTTTGCCTCTTGTTGTTCCTCACCATTCGCACTAAAATTATTATTTTTTTGATTTCTGTTCCATTCTCCCGATTTTCGTTCCCATTATTATAACAAATGTATTAACTGATGATTTCTGTTTCTCTTTCCATATGAATTACCATTTCATTTGGTAATTTCCTCACTCTATATTGCCGGCTACCGCTGATGGTGATGCTTCATTTAAAGGTACACACACAGTAGTTGATGTATAATGTACAATATAGGAAGAAATTTAAGACCATTTGTATGGTGAATTAAGCTTAACAAATAATCGATAATTGATATACATTAGAGAAAATTAAATCAATCAATCTTTGGCGTTTGTGTGTGAGGAGGATGAATATTAGAATCATTTCGTGCGTACACAATGTGAACTTGGCGTTATGGCTTTTTTTTTATTTCAAGAGGAAAAGAAATTCATTTGTTTTAAAGAAATTATTTCACTCTAATTGTTCCCATAATCGACTTTTTCAACTTCTTTCTTTTTTCCTTTCCAGATCCACTTATGGTTTAGCTGGGTTTTCCTTTGTTTGCATGCGGTTTAGCGGTCAGATTGGTGTTGAAACAAACTTTTGGATTTTGTGGATTTTTCACTGATTATATTGCAAAATTCAATGCTTGCTACGCTTAGAATAACGATTTTCGAATCAACTTGCTAGAAAAATGCTAAACATAGATGAAAATTTGAAAACAATTTTAACTACGAGGAAAGAAAACAAAATGGCGGATCAGTATAAAATTTAAAATTTAGAAAGTCGTTAAAATTGAAAAAAAAAATTAAAATTAATTCTGTTAAAAATCTAAAAGCAAAAATAATGCGTTTTCTAACCAATTTCTAGCAGTAAAAGTCTCAAACTTTCAAAACCAAAAATATTGTTACATTACAGCTACTTGTGATTATTGGATAGTGTAGTTCCCATCGATCAAAACCACTAAATTGAATGGGAAGATGATAGAATTTCGGTGAGAAAAATAATTGTCTAAATAAATAATGAAGTATGTGGTCCATTCTATCCATTTCATTTGTTCAATACTTAGAAGATGACTTAAGTGAACTCAATAAGCGCATGAATAGAAGTGAACATCAAATAATAAGAGTGGATCTTGAACATATACACAATTCAAGAAATGATCATAATCAATGACACGCAAAAATCATTATGAGAAAAAATTCATTTCATGTCTTTATCTTTTCGAGTTAAATTTCTTTTATTTTACGTCTTCTTGTTCCTCTGTGCTTAAGTTTTTTTGGTTTTGAGTTCAGAGCAATTTCGCTATTTTTTGAGAACTTCAGGAAGAGAAATGAGATGAAATTAAAGGAGAAATCCATTATGAGATTATTTATTTATTGGACAATTGCTTTACAAATTGGCGAAATTGGTGATTTATGGGAGTAAATGGATGACAATGCTTTCGAGTTCTTTGACAAATTAAGGCGATTACTTCCAAAATTTATATTGATTCGTAATTTGAAACTTTTAATGCAAATGTTTTGTATGTATGTATATGAACTTTATGTTATTGACTTTACAGCAGATTACTTTAGTGTTTTTGATGTAGGGTACGGTACCCTTTATATTTATATTATAATTTAATTTATAGGTTATCTTCTAATTGCTCGTGTTTGAACGATAAATTCGTATTATTCATAAGTATAATTTATTTCCTAGGGTTCAATTGGATCTAACCCATAAAAATATTCCAACTCACAAAAATCTCCCATCTACAATGATACAACAATCAGCACAACAAACAAGGAAGCAGCATCATCGATCGTTTTTACAAAAGCAACAGGAAACAAAGAGTAAATTGATTGCCTGACCACATAAAAATTCAGGAGGTCCAATTTATCGAGTAGTAATGAGGCACAAAAAGTAAATTATTGTACAATCAACAACACAAGTCAAAACATCTTTGCCAACATCTTTTTGTGCCTCATAAGCATAAGACAATGGAAATTTCAAACAAAACTAAAGATAAATTGCCAACATCTTCATCAATTTACAAAACACACTCAAATTAGTTGAATTAACGAAAGAACAATACGAAATTGAATATAGTACATCATGCATGTAGGTGGCGTTAAAATAAATTACATTTAATTTATTCAACCTTTATCATTTACATTTTATTTTGTGTATGAATATATTTCACCTTGATAATATCACAACAATAATAATTGAATCATTAATTTTAATAAGTCAAAACATACAGAAATGGAATCTTCCATATAAATTACCCCAATAAACTTCTTCATCACGTCACTTAAATCAATTCCACTCATACATATTTTTTTGGGAATAAAAACAAACGAAACATTAACGAAGAAATTGATATAAATGCTTCATCAGAAATGTTCCAAAACAAAGAGAAGGTAGGAATTGCAGTCATGCGAGACAGAATTGCATCAATGATAATCTTTCATCAGAAGTCATCTCCTTCCCTTTAAAAGAAATACTAATAAGTAAAGTTTGTTAACAATTTAAATTATTTCATTTTGTGCATGATTTCGGGTCTGTAAAAATGTATAAAATTGTTTTATGATATGACTGGATATGACCAACAAGAAGAATAAATAATACAGACATTCTCGTTCTTCATAATGACTTAATTTCAGGTGCATCTTAAATTAAGATTGAATCGTTCGTCTCTCAGATATCATTATTTGCGTTTTTGTGTGGACTTTGGTGAAAATAAAAGTCAGGCATGATCGTGATGAAATGTGCAACTGAATTGCTGCTTTATACTCTGTTGACGCATGCAGACATTGCCAATGAACTGAAATGCAAATAAAATTGAGATCATAACTTTCAATCGCTGTTAAGTGTACATCATTTCGATAATTTATCATTTTTTGACAGTATCGAGATGTATCTTTTGGAAAAAGTACTAAATTAAGTCATTGGAATGTGATGATGGGCGAGCGATGAAAAGTAAACTGTTGGTTTCGAAGAATCAAAGCAGTTTTAAGATTGAGTGTTTAATGCATTGAACTTGTAAAAAAAATGAACCAAAAGAATTAAGAATTAAATTATTTCTGACTTGATTTTGCTTGAACTGCTAAAGTTCTTAGACAAAAGTGTCAAAATGCCTTACGATGGTGATCAATTAATGAACAATTAAATTTTTTTCGTAAGAGAGTTTGAACCAGACTAATTTTTCTATAATGAGGGGCCAACAACTATGACATGAAGGGGAAAATAAGCTACTCATAATTTCTCAGATAATTTAAAACCAGAAATGTCCGTTAAAATAAGTATATCCGCAAATGACTTTACGCATTTGAACAAGACATCATATGCAAATTTGCAAGGAAATGACGAGCAATCAGACACTTGATTGTTTGCCTTGCATTTCATTTCCAATTCAGACTAATTAATGGACACGTTCGAATAATTCCCTCTACCTTCTCTCTCCTTTTGCGACGTTTAATGGCCGTGATGAATTTTTTATTTTGGAATTGTATTGAACAACCCGCACGCGTACAATATTGATGCTTTAAAAACTGATAAATAATAATTCTTAATTGTATTCACACATTTCAAAATATAAAAAGGTATTTGATCTCTTTTAACTTTTCGTTGCCTTTCAAAAAAATAAAGAACATATAAATTTATTTTCGATTTTCGTCTGGTCAATCACATCAATTGACTTGCCATATATTTTTGTCCAACAATAAATATCATATTTATATTGAATTTATTTGGAAGACACACCCATAGAAAAAAATTAACAATGAATTGTTGTTTTGTATGAAAATTTTAACAATGCTATAGTTAAAATAGCGTTAACGATGAAATTGTTGAATTTTAACAATGACCATTGTAATTTTTTTTTTCGCCAACAATAAAATTGTAAAATTTAACTATGGTCATTGTTGAATATTTTTCTGAGGAAAAAAATGGTCACCCATCCAATTACTAAATAGGGTGAACGTTGCTTTACTTCCAGAGGCCGACGATGACCCTTTGATCCGCTGCTTATTTAAATATTTTATAATTTTATAGCAAAAATCAATATTTAAAGTATGAATTATTTTTGTTAAATTTAAATATTTTTAAATTTTGATGAATGATTTCATTTTAGAATGATAATTTAATGGATAAAAATAAATAAAACCGGTAAATCTTAATTTTCTTTGGCCAAACTTTAACTTTTTTTCCTCAAAAATTATTTTTATACAAATTTTTTGAAAATTATTGAAGCATTAATTAAAAGCTTAACAATTAAGCATTTTTATTGAATTTTTGATAATTGAAAAGTTAAAATTTATTAAGTTTTTTAAAATCAAATATTAACTATGAACATTGTTAAATTAACAATCACGATTGTTGTGTAACAATATCATTGTTGTTTCATTGTAAAAACAAATTTAACGATAGCATAGTTAAAAATTTTTTTCTTCATACAAATATAACAATTTCATTGTTAATTTTTATTTACTATGAAGTAACAATGAAAAATGTTAAATTTTTTTTTATGAGTGCACGAATAACTTCAAACGATTCTTCATTTTCATACATATTTGGGTATGTGCCATAAAGAATTTATTCAATACGATCTAATAGATTTGCTTTCATACACAATATGAAAAGTTTGGGTGAAGATGTGGTCTTTGTTGGTTGAATTAGGCGCATTTTTGACTCAGGTACTGAAGTATAATAGTTGTATGAATTAAAGGATGGTTAGGGTGTATAACACTTAATGATTCATTAATGCACCTTAGATTCATTTTCTTTCTATAGATATAACATAAAGGGGCCGTTGACTTATTATGTAACTTTAAAATTTGGGGTTCCCCCACCCCCTACTTAATATATTAACAAAAAAATCAGGTGTGAGAACAAAAGATCATTTTTGACCCTTCCCTGCTCCCGTCCCAAAAAATCTTAGACCCTTCTCCTCTCCCTAAGCGATACGAATCAAAGAACCTAGTCATAATGATCAACTACCTAACCAACTCTTCCAAAAAATCCAGCTAAAATTGCTTACATGATATGATTTTGATTTTAAAATGTAATTCGCATTCAAGACAATTATGGAAACCTGTTTGTCATTTATAATGAGGTAAATATTTTATATTTTCATGAAGTTCATTGATTCAATGGATATTTTTTTTCTAATTTTAATAATTTTTCTTCCAGCACATCACCCAGCGCATGTTGAATTAAAATCATAATGAAATAAAGATTTATTGTTGAATGAAAAAAAGTCTATTCCAATTTCGTTTCCTGCGATAAACAGCGATAAACATTCCCTCTTTTCCGGTCAGAAAGATTCTCACTTTGAATTAATAATTTTTTATTATCGCATGATGGCTGATTACTAGTTTTTTGTCGTATGCGTTTTGTGGGTTGAATGAATGTGATGTTGATGATGAGATGAAGAGTTTTGTGTACTTTGTGCTTTGTGCTAAGCTTCTAAAATTTAAATCTAAAAATTTGGATGAATTTTACTCAAAAACTTATTAGATGCTTCAAAAAAGCATATAGAGTCACTGATCAATAAGGGGTAGGGCCCAAAAAATACTATTAAACCTCACTAAAGCACATCCCACAATTTTTAAAGCATTAGAATGCTCTTTTATGACAATGAACTGATGAAGTTTCATGTCAAGTACATTTAGAGTTGAATTTAAAATAAAATTTATGAGCACCTTTGGCTTTGCATCACGTCATCATTGCTAGCTGTTGAATTCTTACAAAACAATTTTTATATTTCCTCAGAGAGTATCAGGCACTTCTATAGATCGATATTATAGCACGAGTATTGTGTTGCATTTCAATAGTCATTGTAAAGTCATTAAATTCTAAATTACTATCGATAATCTACAATATTTGATCTGTATTGCTCATTTTTTTTTCCTTCTCTTCTGCTTACTTCTATGATCAAGATTTTTCCCCAGCAACTCTGGTGACTCATAAATTCCGGCTTTTATGTAAGCATTCTAGCTTGAAATCCATAAAAATTCTATCTGATCAATAATCTGATTAGCATTTAACATTTAGATCAGTTTTCGACTAAGAATTCTGGGAATAAAAATAAATTAGAATCAGACAGCTAATTAATATTATTTATAGGGCTATGCTGTAAAAAAAAAACTTTTTCAATGGATCTTCCAGAGATAATTAAGAACGAGGTTTCTAATCACATTTCAAGGTCCCACTCTCAATAATTATTATTTCTCTGCTGTGACGATGCTCAAACGAGATTATATATTAGTACAACAGCAATATCTTTAGAGTTATCATTCATTTAGATCTCTAACCGGATTCATTATTTATGTATTTTAATCGTTTAGAAAATAATAATAATAATAAAAATCATTAATCGATGTGATTTGTGAATGGATTTGTGCAAGGTGAAGACGACAATTTTGATTATTGATGGAGTTATTGTTGACTGATTTGTTGGAAAGATTTTTTAGGTTATGTTACTAAGAAAACTTGTGAATAAGTTGAAACTAGGTTTTTAAGTGAATTTAGTAGTAAGGAATGTTATAAATCTAGCAGGATTTAATATTATATAGTGTACTAATCAAAATAATGCAATGTTTATTTGTAAACGATCTGAAAAAACATGCTTAGGGGCCGTTCACTTAGTACGTTACGCAAAAAAACGACTTTTTAGACCCCCTCCCTCTCCCCTTGTTACATTTTTTATATGTAAAAATTTTTCTTTTGTTTTCCCTGTTACAAATTTCTAGACCCCCCTCCCCCCTAAAAAGCGACCGTATTAAGTGAAAGGCCCCTTAAGGGGTAAACAACTATGTTATATTTAAATACAATTCAAATAACAAATGGCCGTTATGACAAGAACCTAATTTATTATACTCAATAATTCCTTAGAGTCCACACCTTGAGAATGCATTCGATTAATTCTGTCGCTTAATAATAATATTTTTATATACTTTTCAATTTGCTGCTTCTCTCACTCGACGCTCATATCATCATACACATACATGAGGTATAAAGATAAGCCAATTGAATGCCAACAAATAAATGAGCTCATGCGAGTTCGAAGTTGTGTATTTTTAATAGTTTTTCACACCATAATGCACATATATGTATATCGGGGTAAAGAAAAGATTATTTGACATGCATAAAGCACTTTTATTACCACATACAGCACGATCTTTGAACGTTTGGGATTATTAAAGTGTGAAATTAATAGATGGCACTATAAAAAAAGAGAAAAAGAAAGAATCATAAAACTTCTTTTTATCTAGGATTTACCTCAACTTTATCTTTTTGTTCATTTATACTCTCCATTACTGTGACTGCGATGATTATTAATTTTCTTTTACTCTACGCGACGAAATATTATGTTGGCTTTTTGCATGCACATACTTCATTTTTGCATTATTCTTTGAAAAGTGATTTGCTGAATGTCTCTTTTTTAATGCTTAATTAGTCGCTTAAATTCTAAATTTAGTTACAAAATTTTGTATTAATAAGTTAAAGAAACTGATTGATTTATCCATTTTTTAAAGTTATTTTGACAAATTTGACGACAAAAGAAGAACTTTAATCCTGTTTTTAGGTATATTGTTACGTAAACTAGTTATAAGTAAAACCTTTCCGGTATGTTTTATTCAGTTGAACTAAATAATTCTTCTGTAAATCTGTAAATCATTTTTAATTGTTATGCTTTTTTATCGAACATATTAATAAAGCGAAATGGTCTCATCCTACAATGAAGACTTAAAAATTTTAACGTCAAGGTTTTTACGGTATAGGTCCAAAAGCACTATCATTAATTTTCCTGATAGTTTTTCAATTTTCTTGATATCCTTAAAAACTTCTTCGTGATGCCTAAAAGTAAATAAAATCAACGAACTTAAGAATTTGACAGTTTTTGCAATTACTTACGATTTAATAAACATGGCTGACTTTTCCGTCAGTATCTTCATATTGTACTGATCACCAAGTACAAAATGATCCAAAGCATTGTCAACGGACAAATTCTCGATCATTGATGTGACACATAACTTTTTTAATTTAAGCAATTGATACTTTTCAGCACCATACAAAATTTTGACAGCTAGTTCCTTCAAGTTACGGACTTCTCGAGTGTATGTATAGCGCAAGATTTCAATCATTGTTTTACTGTCAATATCATTAATTTCAAGGGTATTCGTTTTTGATTCAATCATATTAGAATCAAAAATTGCTTTCATTACAGGTGAAAATCCAGCCAGAACAAAACGATGAACAGGAATTTCGACACGATCAGAGCATATTATCTTGAAATCAGCATATGATTTAGTCTCGAAATAGTCGATACACAGCTTACGAAGTTCATCTTGAGATTGTTGTTCTAATGGTTCTTTATTCTTGGTCAATTCAATCTGTGGAAAATGTTTAAAGCTTTAGGAAAATAAAAACTGGAATCTTTAATAATTTACCTTTAGTGATAATGTTTTCAGGGTTTTATCTTTGAGATAATCTGACTCATTTTGACAAATATAAGCAATGTTAACATATTCCTTCCAACCATATCCTCTAAATAATTTTAATTCATTTCTTGTTCTTACAAAGTTGCGGTTTAAATACTTTTGATTATTCGATTTGTTTATGAAAACATTACAATTGACTGTAAAATCATCATCTTTAGATCCAACAAAATGCAAGCAAAGTCCTCCAAAGCCATTTTTGAAATGAAGTTCGAAGTGCCTGAAAGAAAATGATTCTTTAAAGTAAATAATACAATAATTAATTAATTAATGATTGTTCACCATTTAGTCTCATAAATATCAAGATAAATTGAGAACTCTTCCGACTTTATAATTTTTTCAGTTTTTATAAAATCTAAAGTAAAATTTTGCAGTTTCCATTCAAATTCACGTGAAGTGATGATATACGAATCCATTATGACTAATAAATCTTCAAAATAGCAACGAAAAACACTATTAAATTAATATTTTAAGCAATAACGTCAATTCGCAACACAATTTATCTAATAACCGATTCAAATTATTTGTAAACCGATTCAGATTTTTTGAAATTATTGACACCGTTAATTTTTTTAAATTGCAAAAACCCGTTAATTTTTATATTCAGTAAAGCTTAACTTTATTTTTTCTATAAATGGCTATAAATGATTGCTAGCAATTATGCTTTGTTTATCGAGCATAAGATTAAAGTTAAGAACAAGGTATTTTAGATATAAAATCGTTGAAGTTGCGGCTAAAGTTGCCAAATATAATGCAATTTCACAGATTAGATTTGAATACTTTAACATCATTAAAATTTTGATGATAATAGTGCAGAAGCAAGAATAGATACTTTTTTGGCAGTTTCTTCCAATTTTTGTCATTTTGTGATATTTCCTCGTGATGCCTGAAAAATTATTGTATTAAAGTTATGATGATTGATTCAGTTCATTTTTAAGCTACTCACGATTTAATGAACATTGCTGACTTTTCCAACAATATCTTTATATCATACTGATCACCTAATTCAAAATAATCCAATGCATTATTAACAGTCAAATTCTCAATCATTGATGCAACACAAAGTTTCTTTAAATCATCCAATTCATATTTGTCAGCACCGTACAAAATTTTTGGAGTCAGTTCCTTCATATTTTGTAAATTTTTTGTGTAAATATAACGCAGAATTTCAGTCATAGCAGCTCCATCAATGTCCTTAATATTAATAATATTACTTTTTGATGACTTTGTGTCGAAAATGTCTTTCATGACTGATGAGAAGCTAGCTAGGACAAAACGATGTGCAGGAATTTTGACTCCATCAGAGCAAATCAGTTCTAGGTCACTGTATGATTTAGTCTCGAAATAGTCAATACACATTCTTTGATACTCGTTGGTAGATTGATGTTGTGTTGGTTCCTCCTTTTTCTTAGTCAATTCAACCTGTTGATGATGATGTTAAGCATAGATTCAGTTATAAACCTTTAATATCTTACCTTCAATCCAACAATCAAGACATTGTCTTTAAGGAAGAGATGTCCACTTTTGTCTAATTGATCGGAAGTGATGAAATTCTTCCAGCCATAAGATTTATTCAATTTGTACTCGTTACTTGTTCTAACATTATAAACTTCATTGCATTTCTCGTCATTAGGCTTTCGAATAAATAAATTACAAGTAACTGTAAAATCGTCAACTTCAGATCCAGTAAAGTGTAAGTAAAGTCCTAAATTTCCATCCAAAATATTAGCAGAAAATCGCCTGAGGAATAAAAATTATTTCTTGAGACCTATTAAGTTATTAATCATGACTTAATTTACCATTTTGTCTCATCATAGCCAAGAAAAATTGAGAATGTATCCAATAATATTATTTTATTAATTTTTACACGTTCTAATGTAAAATTTTGGAATTTCCATTCAAATTCACGCTTGCCGATGATATATGAATCCATTTTAAGGACTCAATCTTATTAAAATTCGCTAAAAACACTTTTAAATTAATTTTTTTAATATTTGAGCGATGAAAGTTGAAATTTTTTATAAAACTGATTCCATTTCAAAACAAAAAACCGATTCAAAAATTTTCTTAACGGTTTTTAAGATTTTAAAAAATCTGAATCGGTTTGCACGCAATTTGAATCAGTTATTTGGAAAAATTGTGTGCGAATTGACGTTGTTGCTTAAAATATTAATTTAATACTGTTTTTCGTTGCTATTTTGAAGATTTATTAGTCATAATGGATTCGTATATCATCACTTCACGTGAATTAGAATGGAAGCTTCATAATTTTACTTTAGATTTTATAAAAACTGATAAAATTGTAAAGTCGGAAGAGTTCTCAATATTTCTTGGCGTTTATGAGACTAAATGGTGAGCAATCATTAATTAATTAATGTATTATTTGCTTTAAAGAGAAATTTTCTTTCAGGCGCTTCGAACTTGATTTCAAAAATGGCTTTGGAGGACTTTACTTGCATTTTGTTGAATCTGAAGTTGATGATTTTACAGTTAATTGTAATACATTTATTCGAATGTTGAATAACGCAAAATATTTAGACACCAACTTTATTAGAACAAGCAATGAATTAAAATTAAATAATGGATTTGGTTGGGGCAATAAAATTGACGTTTCATATATTTGTTCCCGTGCTTCATTTTATTTTCTCAAAAATAATACTTTGACGTTGGGATTGAAGGTCAGATATTAAAGATTCTAATTCTCATTTTCCTAAACATATGCAGCTTCAAACATTTTCCACAGATTGAATTGACAAAGAAAAAGGAAGAACCAGTACAACATCAATTAACTAACGAGTACCAAAGAATGTGTATTGACTATTTCGAGACTAAATCATACAGTGACCTAGAACTGATCTGCTCTGATAGAGTTAAAATTCCTGCACATCGTTTTGTCCTAGCTAGCTTCTCATCAGTCATGAAAGACATTTTCGACACAAAATCATCAAAAAGTAATATTATTAATATTAAGGACATTGATGGAGCTGCTATGACTGAAATTCTACGATATATTTACACGAAAAATGTACAAAATATGAAGAAATTGGCTCCAAAAATTTTGTACGGCGCTGACAAGTATGAATTGGATGATTTAAAGAAACTTTGTGTCGCATCAATGATTGAGAATTTGTCTGTTAATAATGCATTGGATTATTTTGAATTGGGTGATCAGTATGATATAAAAGTGCTATTGGAAAAATCAGCAATGTTCATTAAATCGTGAGTAGCTATCTAAAATTCTAGTCTTATTGAGAGTTTTCAAAAAATTTTGTTTTCAGGCATCACAAAGATTTGACCAAGACTGGAAAGAGTTTGATTACTTTGTCCAAGAATCATTTGATCAAGCTACTGGAGTGCTATCATCAAAATTCTGAAGACATTCAAGTTTTTGAATCTACATTGTGATTTTACATTCTATTAATTCGTTTATCGTTTTAATAATAACTTAATAATGCTTTTAACTTCATAGTTATGCTCGATAGAAAAATAGCATAACTAATTAAATTTAACTGAATAAAAACCTGCCAAGAGGCTTGCTTTCATTATTTAATTTACGATACTTGTCTTTAACTTGATAACGGCTTTAAAGATTTCAAAAAATCTGAATCGGTTTACAATTAATTTGAATCGGTTATTTGAAAAATTTTAAGTAGTGAAATTTGACGCTGATACTTAAAATATTAATTAAAATTGCTACTTGCTGCTATTTTAAAGATTTTTTGATCATAATGGATCCACAAATCATCACTTCGCGTGAATTTGAATGGAAACTGCATAATTTTACTTTCGATTTCATAAAAACTGATAACATTCTAAAGTCGAAAATATTTTCGATATTTCATGACATGGATGAGACTAAATGGTAAGTTTAAAACAATTAAGGAGTAATATTATTAATGTCAGTATTTATTTTGCAGGTTTTTCTATATTACAATTAATTATGGCTTTATGGGAATATTTTTACAATTCGTGGAATCAGAATATTGTGACTTTGTAGTAACATGGAATTCGTTCGTCCGGAAAGTGAATGGAGTTTCTACACTTTAGGGTGGGCCAATATATAAGTTTTATATTTATTCAAAAACACTCTAAAAACACCTATTTTGATGTTTTTTATTCAAGAAATGAATTTTTTGATGGTTTGGGGCAGTTTGGGGTTAAAAAATAAATTTTAAGAAATTTCAATTTTTGGATATATTAGGGAAATTTTTTTAAAACTTTTCAACGGTGTTTAACTATGATGTGTATCTTTTGTTAAAGGGATCATCATAATCCTTTTTTAGATCAGTTTCTTTGGATCTTTTGTTAAAGGGATCATGATAGTCCTATTTTAGATCAGTGTCTACGGATCTTTTGTTAAAGGGATCATGATAGTCCTATTTTAGATCAGTGTCTACGGATCTTTTGATAAAGGGATCATGATAGTTCTATTTTAGATCAGTGTCTACAGATCTTTTGTTAAAGGGATCATGATAGTCCTATTTTAGATCAGTGTCTACAGATCTTTTGTTAAAGGGATCATGATAGTCCTATTTTAGATCAGTGTCTACAGATCTTTTGTTAAAGGGATCATGATAGTCCTATTTTAGATCAGTGTCTACAGATCTTTTGTTAAAGGGATCATGATAGTCCTATTTAAAATCAATGTCAACGAATATTTTGTTGAATTTAAATAATAATTATTACTAAAAGAAAAATAATGAAATTGAAAACTTGCTACTTAGGTAATTCTAAATTTTTAAGCTTGCATTAAATTTACTTATGAAGATCCTTTTAATAAAACATAAAAAAAAACTTTTCCAAGAAAAAGTTGAAATTCTTTAAAAATTCAAAATAAATTTAAATTTTCCAAAATTATCCAAATTACCAAATTTTTGCTTAAAAGTTACAAAAAATAAATGAAATGTGTTTATTTAGCATTTTTAGAGTGATTTTAGTGTAAATAAAAAAAATTATATTGGCCCACCCTAAAGTGTAGTTTAGCTAAATAATGATAAATATGCTAATATGCATATTAGTAAATCTTGCTATGAATACAAAAAAAATGGAAATTATGGTTGGAGTCAGTATATTGACGCTGCACACATCTGTATCAATCATACAAAATTTCTTAAAGATGAAACCTTGACATTATCATTAAAGGTAAGTTGATAAAGGTTTTTCATGTAATTTACATACTAACTAGTCGAATCATCATTAATAGGTTGAATTAAAACAGTCCGAAGAGATCAACAAGTACCAGGAAATAAACAGTGAATATTTCAAGACTAAATCATATGCTGATTTTAAACTTATTTGCTCGAATCAAGTCGAAATTCCTGTTCATCGTTTTATTCTGGCTGGATTTTCACCCATTATGAAAGCAATTTTTGATTCAACACAAATTAATTCTTTTAAAATTGATGACATTGATAGTGCGACAATGATTGAAATTCTTCGTTATATTTACACCCAAAAAGTTCATAACTTGAAGAAATTAGCTGTCAAAATTTTGTATGGTGCTGAAAAGTATCAATTGCTCAATTTGAAAAAGTTATGTGTAGCATCAATGATTGAAAATTTGAGAATTGGCAATGCAATTGATTATTTCATATTTGGTGATAAGTACAAAAATAAAGTTTTGCTGAAAGAGTCAGCCAAGTTTATTAAATTGTAAGTAATAAATTAAGGATGATTAAGGGGTCGTTCTTTTATTACGTAACAAAATTACGGTCATTTTTCAAAAAAGTACAATTGGATTCTCAGAAATTATTGTTCTTTCTCGTATCCCCCCCTTCGGTAGTTAATAAGTGAACGACCCCTAATATAAAATCAAAATTAAAGCTTTAAAACCATATTTTTGCAGACATTACGAAGAATTGGCACAAAATGGAGAGATTTGGAGTAAACTTGATAACAAGTATCTGTTCATGCTTTTGGACTTTTTTCATCAATGTCCTGATGATGTACAAGTTTTTGAATCTACATTGTGATTTTTTGCATTCTATTTTAAGTCATTTATCGTTTTAATATAAACTTAATATTTATGCTCGATAAAAGAACAGCATAATTGCCAAATTTAACTAAATAAAACCTTACATTACTTGATATACAATACTGTTCTAGATCTAAACATTTAATTTGAATATACCTGGAATAGTCGTTAAATGTAAGGGTGGGTGTCCATTACTTTGGGTATCAGGACGTGTATAAAGTCTTAAGATCTCAAAAATGAATTAAAACATGATATTTTAAAAGAATTATGATTAAATTTAGAAAATTTTCAAAACAATTCATTATGAGAAAAATGCTTAAAAATGTATTTTAAGTACCTGAATTAAATAATTTGCTAAAACTTTTATGTACTAGATTTAAATCTATAGAAAAAAGACGAGAGGTTTTATATTCACTTGGTTTAGTAACTAATCAGATTTCTTCAAGAGAAGACATCCAAAACAAAAAAAATTAATCAAAATAATTCATTTTTTGGTCATTAAAAAGGAGAATATAAGCATGGACCATTACAGAACACTCAGTAGAATTTGTTTCGAAACAAAACGATATAGTGACTGTACAGTCATCTGTTCTGATGGAATTGAAATTCCTATTCATCGAATAGCACTGGCATTTTTTTCAGACCTATTTGATACTTTATTTCGACTTGCCTTGACTGACCGCAATTCAAATACCAAAATTGAAATTGAAGACATTGATGGTGCGACAATGAATGAAGTTTTGCGATTTATTTATGTTGAAGAAGTGGAAAATTTAAAGGAATTAGCTCCAAAGATTTATTATGGTGCTAAAAAGTACGATTTATCTATTTTGGAAGATATCTGCGTTGAATTCATGATTAATAATTTATGCATTGAAAATGCAGTTGAATACTTTCTGGTGGCTGAAAAATTTAAGATTCAAAATCTTTTACATCAATGTACTTTGTTTATAAAGCAGTAAGTTCATTGATTTCTAAGTAAATTTTATGATTTTTTAATAACATAAAAATTTATCATTTCAGACATTTAGAAGGTGTAAGCAAAGATAAAAATTGGAATCAATTGGACACCAAAAAATTTATGATGCAGTAAAAATTTAATTAAATTTGTTTATTCGATTTCCAAAGCTTCATTTTTGGTAACGATTAGTAAATATTTGAAAAATAACGATCGATAATTTTTTGAAAAATAACTGATTTTTGAACCGGTTCAAATGACCGAATCATGAATCTTAACGGTTAATAAATATTTGAAAAATAACGAGCAATAATTTTTCGAAAAATTTCTTATTATTGAACCGGTTCAAAAAAAAAATATTTGAAAATAAAGAATCCGTTAAAAATTTATTAGAATTTTTGTTGAAATTTGTAATCTTTAATTGATTTTCATCCTTGCAACAACAAATAAAAAAAACTCATTTTGAACTGACAATTTCGTTGTTTTATTGAAAATTTGAATCAAAAATTTATTATTGAAATTGAATCGGTTTTTTGTTTCGAAATTGAATCGGTTTTGTGGCGGTTTTGACAAAAAATTTCGACTTTCAGAGCAAGAATATTAAAAGTTAATTTAAAAGTGTTTTAAGTAGATATTAATAAAATTAAGTATTTAAAATGGAAACATACACCAAGGAAACGCGTGAATTTGATTGGAAATTACGCAATTTCGCTCAAACTTTATCAGAACAAGACCAAAAAAATTATTTTACTGAAGATTTTCATATTTTGCTTGATAAACGCGACACAAAATGGTAAATTCGATTAAATAGTGATTATTAAGCACTTAATATTGGTTTCTATGCTTTCTACAGGCGTCTATCAATTTCAACTGTAGAATCCACTTTAGGAATTTTCCTGTTAATGGAAGAATCCAGTAAAGATGATTTTACAGTAAATTTTCAAGTTTTCGTCCGCAAACTTAATGGCAAGATAGGAAAGAGTGATCAGTTTGCACGAATAAGTTATGAAATGATAGTTGGAGAGGAATATGGATGGAGTAATTTCATTTCTATTGACGAAATTTGTAATAATTCTGATCAATATCTGGAAGATAATACATTAACTTTAGGGATTAAGGTATTGCAAAGCTACTTACTTATTTAATGACTTTTAATACAATTTATAATCTATAAATTAGATCACTTTGGTCAAAAAGATAGTAATTTGGAAAATTGATACATCAAAATGCCGAAAACATTGTCCATACCTTGCTATGTCCAAGAACTATTTTGAAACGAAAGCTTTTAGTGACTTTAAGATCATCTGTTCCGATAAAGTTGAAATTCCAGTACATCGCTTAATTGTGGCCAATTTTTCACCAGTCTTTGATGCCTTATTTCGTGCTGACATGATTGAATCTCAAAATTGTGTAGTTGAGGTCAATGACATTGATGGAGCAACGATGACGGAAATTCTGCGATTTATTTATACAAATAAAGTTCAAAACTTGATGGAATTGGCACCAAAGATATTGTACGGTGCTGAAAAGTATGATTTGGATAAATTGAAGAAGTTTTGCGTTGGATCCATGATTGATAACTTGTGTATTGGAAATGCTGTTGAATATTTCCTTTTGGCTGATAAATATAACATTCAGGATCTTTTGGAACGATGCATTGATTTTATTAGACAGTAAGTTGCTCTTAATTGTCATTAATGTTTTAATTTTTAATGTGAAATCTTTTTCGTTCAGAAATTTCAAATCAGTCAGCAAGAATAAGAATTGGGAACAATTGGAGAAGAAGAACTTGATGATGTTGCTGGAAAGTTATGATAAAAATCCCAAACATGTTCGCATTTTTGAAACTACTATGTTATAAATGTCAATTTCTATTAATTTTAATCTTTTTATTAATATTAATGTTTTAAACAGTAAATCGGTTTTGATGTAAAAGTTAAGTTTTCCTCCTCGAAATTAGAAAAATACGTTAAAGTTAAAATATTTAAAAATAACGGTAAAATAAAATTTGAAAATGTAACGGTCGGAAAAAAATTGAAATTACCTAACTGCTAATATTTATTTGAAAAAGTAACAATAAAATTTGATTTCTATTGATTGATTTTATAAAGGAAATTTTGATTATAAGTACTAATTTTCAGCTTTCATATGTATTCTTTTTCAGCAAGTTTTCCATTTTTCAGATGCGTTATTTTTCGAAATTCTTCAAATATGTGTCCATAACGGTCGTTTTATTTTCAAAAATTCTTACATTTTTCGGGAAATAACCGTTTGGATTGTTGAATCGGTTCTTTGTTTACAAATCGCGAAAAAAAGTTCTTTAAGATTAAATATATATTTTTCGTGTTTTTAATTAAGTAAAATGGCTTCGCACATTAAAACGTCACGTAAATTTGAGTGGAAAATTCATAATATCTTAAATATAAGCGTAAAAACAACTCTTTATACTGATTATTTTAAAATGTTTTTGGACGATAAAGAAGCAAGATTGTAATTGTTATTTAATCCAGTTTGTACTTTAATTAACATAAATATATTACAGGCGATTCTTGTGCTACATAGAGCATGAACAATTTGAAGTTGCTTTGGTCAATGACTTCGACGATATTGGAGGACTTATAGATATCAAATGTTGCATTCGTACAGCTGACAATCAACTTAAATTTAAAAAGGAACTGGATATTTTTAGCAGTGGCTTAATCAACAATGAAGCAATCTCTTTGACACTATTTGATGCTGATGAAGTCTTTGATAATCCAAAACTGTATCTCGTCAATGACTCATTGACCTTAATTCTAACGGGCTATTTCACTAAGATGGATAATCCTATCCGAAGATTATCCTTTTTTTCGATCCGAGGATAATCCACAAAATTTTTTTCACGTTTAAAATTTCATGAAAAATTGAAAAAAGTTATTTGTAAAAAAAATTTAAGGATTGATGGATTTCACTAAAAAAGATTATCCATGGATAGGGATTATCCAGAGATTATCCAGTGGATTATCCACACTGAAAATCGAAAATGTGAAACTTGGTCTCCCCCAAGTTTTTCATTTTCGGATAATCCACTGGATAATCTCTGGATAATCCCTATCCATGGATTATCTTTTTTTAGTGAAATCCATCAATCCTTAAAAATTTTTTTTCAAATAACTTTTTCCAATTTTTCATGAAATTTTAAACGTGAAAAAAATTTTGTGGATTATCCTCGGATCGAAAAAAGGGATAATCTTCGGATAGGATTATCCATCTTAGTGAAATAGGCCGTAAGTGTTTATTGGTCTATCAAAGATCCAAAAGCAATCAAACCTGAACAGTGTTCATCGAATTGCCATCCAATGCTTTTGCAATTAATGGAATCTAAATCTTACAGCGACTTTGAATTCATCTGCTCTGATGGAATCAGACTTCCAACTCATCGATTTATCTTGGCTCATTCCTCTCCTGTCTTAAAAGCTATGGTCGATACACAAATGGTTGAATCAGTTCCAAATTCAGCAACTTTAACAGACATTGACAGCGAGACAGTCGCAGAAATGTTCAGATTCATTTACATCCAAAAAGTCAATAGCATTGATAAATTAGCTGGAAAGTTGCTGTATGCTGCTGAAAAGTATGAAATTTTTGGACTAAAGGATCTTTGTAATAAGTATATCAAGGAAGATTTGAGTACCGAAAATGCTGTTGAATATTTAATTCTTGCTGATCGCTATAATTCAAAGGATTTGCTGGAAAGTTGTTGTAAATTTATTACATCGTGAGTATGATTGTTAAAAGGATTTTATCAATTGCATGTACACTAATTTTGAATTATTCATTAGAAACTATGACAAAATCATTAAAGAGAACAAAGATTGGAACAAATTGGAGAAAATACACTTGTTGAAGCTTTTCGATTACAAGCACAATAATCCAGAACGTGTCTGCATTTTTGAGTCATCATTGTAATGAAATTGAGCATATATGAAGATCACTGAGGGATTTGAAGCTGTTGATGTATGAAAAATATTAATAAAATTAGACACAAGACATGAAAAAGAGATTTAAAGTTAGTGAAGAAGCCTCATACGGCGCTAACAAAACTTTTACAAGAAAAAAACAAAGTCAAGACATTGATGGATAATTTGGAAAGTATGGACATAAATCAAGCACATGTCTCTAGAAATTTTTTCATATAATCGTTATAAATATTGAATTTTTGATTTCATTTCTTTGGTGAAATCATCATCAATCGAGATAATGTGAAGACAGTTCAGTATGAGGTATGAACACATAAAATTTCTAAGAAGTAACTGTTGAGTCTTATATTTTTGGATATGGAGTCGTTCATAAATGACGTCCGAAATTAACGGTCATTTTTCAAAAAAGAACAATAGATTCCTAAAATATTCATTTGTTTTCGACTTCAACACCTCCCCTCCCCCCTCTTGACGTCATTTATGAACAGTCCCTATGTTAAATAGATAGAAGAAAAGAAAGAAAGAAATCACATCTGTATATTTCACATTCTCAAGTGTAGATCCGATTTTGACATGATGCTCTTGAACATCCATTGATCGCTATGTCATATAACAATAATAGAAAAATATTTATATTTATTTTTGTGTTTCTGGAACTGCCCAACATTGTTTAATCAGTCACTTGAAATGAAGGCAACAACAATAAAGAGACAGCAATGTGATTATTTTACGTCCATAAAAGCGCAAAGATAATTTTCATTTAAGGTGTAAAATTGTGAATAATATTCTGTCATTGAGAAAAATGTTTAACAATATTCGAAAATGAAGATTATTTTGAGCTGGTTTTGGGAAGATTAGAGGTGATTGTTTTGTCATTTTGACTCTAGCATCAGTAAGATAAAGATATAGGAGGTCGTTCGTAAAATTGACCATTTTTGACCCTCCCAGTCGCAACAAATTTTGAATGGAATTTTGAAAAATTTTATATAGAGCGTAACAAAATCTTAGGCCCCTCCCCTCTCCCTAAGCCTTAGAAATTTTACCATTTAGTACGTTTGCTTTTTAAGGGGTGGGGGGGGTCTAGGATTTTGTAACAGGCCTGGTAACAGGTCAAACAAAAGAGAATATTAACCCAACTCATAGTCACTTGTATGCATTCCATATATCTTCAAAAGTTCAACCACCACCAATTCTAAAATAACATTCCAAAAGACTGGTAATGAGTATCGTCTTATGAGTCAACATTATTGTAATAAAATGCGCTTCCATCACCTCTCAAAATCGATCATCCTTCATTCACTACTTCCATCTATCACTTTACATACTCTCTTGACAAAACAATCGACTTGAGATGTTTCTTAAAGATCAGAGTCATTTATATAACTGACCCCCATCATTTGAAATCGCCTCCTCCTCAAAATTATTTTATTCCTCCAAAAAAAAATATCAAATATAAATTCTTCAATCATCATCTCCATCTCCATCATGATCCAACATCAACTTAAAGAGAATTGTTAAATGTGACGGAGATTTTTTTTGTTGTGCTTTTGTTGTGCCATTGAAGCTCACTTTTAAGATCACTAAAATAAATTTATATAGTTGAATGAATAAATTAATGAATATAATCGTCAGTTGATATGTGGTACTGACTGGAATGTGCCATAAAACTATTTTTATTGTTCACTCATGACAAAAAAAATATATAAAATATAAAATTGAGAAGATGAGAAAAATAAGAAGAAACTTGAAATGATGCTAAGATGCTCAATGCAAAAAGGTTCAAAAGGTCGCATACAATAATCCACTGTTGTTGTTGTTGTGCTGTTGAGACGGTAATAACAGTGTTGAAATTAAACTAATCAAATTGGACGTTGAGTACTCTGAGACTGATCATGTAACATGATATTGCAATGTGGTAAATATTATAGCTAATTTATGGCATATTCCAATTGAATATTAATTTTTCTTCAATTTATTGCATGCTCTTTAGTGATTTATGATTTTTAGGATTTCATTCTGTCAGCTTGTCAAAATTATTTTGAATTAACGGTCACTTAATATTTGAATTGTATTTATAAGTTTTATTAGTTCAATACCCCATTTTATTGATTGTTAACCCCTTTATACAAATATTTAGTCTGATTTAAACTCTCTTACTATAAACATCTTATTTCTTTTACTAACTGTCCTTGAAATTCTGCATAAAGTTCAATTAATTATACATCCAACGATTGCTAAACACATCTTTCCTTAATTATGCTTCATAATGTTCAAACTAGCTTCTCAAAACAAATATTATTTTATAGATACTTAAAAAGTTTCAAAATCTGCGCTTGATTCCCTCAATACTTCCATAATTTCCTTCAATTTTATTACCGCTCAATAACATTTATGATCTCCAATAACTTAATGCCAATAAATCACAAAAAATCATAATTCATTCCTTTTATCAATTATCAGAGAAACTAAGCTTCCACAAAACCGCTATTTTGGTGTCCCGCATAATGATGGAATTATTGCCAAGTAAGTACCTTTCATAAAACATTGTTAGTGATTCTCCTTTATGCAAATTCCTTCTTTTCTTTCCTCTTTCTCGTACAATACGCAACCGTGCATGACATACCATTCTTCCTCTGTATTTTTTTATTTCGAAACTGAAAGTGAACAAGAAGCTACAAAATTTCGCTTGCAGGTACATTATAACACATAAGAAGGATGGAACATGGCCTGAATGCATAAAAATTGTGTCTATAGTTCTCCTCTCTCTTTGTTCTTACTTTCTTTCTTCCTTTTGTTTCATTCAATCTTCACGGTACGGTTTCGTGCATTGTAATTATTGTCAAGTGGATTTAGATCGATTCTCTTTTAGACATGACGATGTAGTGCCGATGAGAGATGTGAAAATGAAAATGATAATTGGGGTCAGTGAGTATGAATTGATTCTTTTGCCTTTGATGGAATTGGAAGTCTTAATAAGACAGGTAGATGACTTAATATTCTAGAATTATAGGTTTCAATTCGGTTGCATCATGTCTAGTCTGTTGGGATGCGAAAAATGTCGGAACCACATGAATTGAGGGATTTCAAAGATTGTTTACTTTTGAAGATCCAGTGAGATAAATTATATCCACAGATCCGCCAAATCATCAAAGAATGAAAAGTACTTCAATCGATGACTCACAACATAATTACATCATTCTAATGCCTTCCACACATGCAATCATCTGTCCATTCTTACGTGAAAAATAAAGTTATTTCATAAATCTGAAAATCTAGTCAAAATCATAACGATCTATATAAGAAAGAATGATGAGAAGCAAAGAGATAATGCCGCACACAAAGGTAAGGTGAATTTCACCTTTGATCAATTTACAATCATAGTAATTTAATCCCTCCCAAGACGAGTAGATTAAAAACTGTTAATGGTGAATTAATCGACCAGTGAGATCTAGATCAA
Source organism: Chironomus striatipennis (assembly GCA_026123125.1). NCBI lineage: Eukaryota > Metazoa > Arthropoda > Insecta > Diptera > Chironomidae > Chironomus > Chironomus striatipennis. The sequence goes on along the minus strand of CM047393.1, from coordinate 40,110,297 downwards.
TGCTTAAATCGTTAATTTGGAATCATTTCGAGATATTCAGACCGCGACGATGAGTATGATTTAATTAAGAGGTGATGTGTTTTTCTAGGGTATATCCTAGAATTAAAAAAAGGATATTTTCATCAGAAAAGATTTTACTGCTATATTAGAGAGACCTGCGGTTTATCCTCAATGTAAACCCTTAGAGTACACCCCCAGAGTATGGGTATGGTATGGTATACCCTAGAAACGCAGCCCTGATAATTTAATATTCTCAAACCTCAGGATTAGGTCCGTATGCATATTTTTGGTAGTGTTACTCAAGAAATACATCAGAAGCCAAGCTTTACAATTTCTGATCCACCAATCTCTAGTAAATCAACAAATTAACCTCTGTGACTCTTGAAGCATAGCATCTCCAGCAATCTATAACGGTGTGAACATTCTAACCCATTCTAACCACCTCAAAAATTATTAATTCTGTATTAATCACACAGTGATCTTCCATACATCATAAGTTCACATACATAACTAGTGCTGAACTCAATTAAACAGATTGTTATGGAGAGTAAGCATGATAATAATAATAACTCTTTCTTTTCTTCACATGAAGTGAATCAACACTTACTAATGTAAGCAACACATTTTATTTTTTATATTACCTTTTTTTTGAGTCAAAAATGGGTATGAAAAAAAAGAAAGAAGAAAAAGGTTATTGAGAATGAATAGATGGTACCATCATCCTCATATTTCATCAAAACGAAATAAATCACTTTGTAAATCGATACATTGTTGAGCTATATAAGAGGAGTAAAAAATGTATAATTTTTTTGTGTGTACAACATTACACAAAAAAGCAGCATCGAGCAATAGCTCAGCAGTGTGTGAGGGTAATCGAAGGGGGATTTCATACTGGCCACAGAGTGAGAAATCGATAGTTGCTAACATAATAAATCTTTGCTCTTTCATTTGGATCATCCATACAGAGAGAAATGATCACGATGTTGTAAGGTTAAGTCAGTAGGGAAATGAAGATGCTGAGGGAGTCTGGAGAGCATTTTTTATTCTATTATGTACTTGGCTTTTGTGCGTATGGAATAATGGTGTCAGATTTTTGAAAAAATATTTTTTGATTTAATTTTTAAGACTTAACCTTTAAATTTTTAGATGAGGTTCTAATCAGTTCTACTAAATGTTATCGACAGCATATTATAAAACTTTTTTAAGGTGTTCATTTTCTAAATATCTTTAATAGTCCTTCAATGACATAAGATCCTTCAAAAAGGAACCTAAGGATAAATCATGAGAGACGGTTCAGTTTTTTTATCTGGAAGCACTGCGATTTAATTAGGACTGAATCTATTGTACCTTACCCAGCAGACCTACAGTTTATAGTGGGACACATAAATCCTGATTTTCAGGTAAAATCTAGCTGAACCAGATTCCAAGATATACCCGAATTTATAGAGAACCACATATCCAAAAAGTACAAAATGACACACTACCAGCTACTCAACATATTATTTCTATGGCTAACTTCTAAAGAAAGCAAAGAGCAAGTAAGCAAGCAAAGCTGAAGATCATTTTTTAGTATTTCGTTGGTCCAATTAGACCTCACATGGAGACGAAGAGAAAGATCTTCAGAATTGATTCAATATCAAGCACGATCGTGTAGTTAATGTGTAATAACACATTATTTCTAGAGCGATTATCATCATTTTCGTACAATAAATCTCCCAATCTTCTGCATGCCTTGAGAATCTGTTTGATATTAATTTTTATTTGTTTCGGTATGTTTTATTTGAAATTGTTGTACTTCAGGAAATGACACAAAATTGTCCGCACAAATCGTCTTTGATCCTTTACGGCGGGGTAAGAGTTGCCGCCTTCAGATGTTGTAGCATACGAAAAAAAAATACAAAATTTCATTTAATGGTCATAATAATTCACAACGACGTGGTATCTTCTTCTTTTTGCGCATGAACAAATCCCTTTTTATGGTTTTTGATCCAAACGTTAATCATCAACTGTGGGCTTCCTGAAATGGCAGCAGACAGGGTGATCTTTCTTTATGAAATTACATATAAACTCATTAATTCTTACATGGATGGAATGTGTCGAACATCAAGTACCATTATTTTCCTTTAATGTGTGTCTTATTAATTTAAATGAAACTTTTTTTGTGGTGGATGCATGTGATGAATTTTTTGCGCGACACAGTAATAGCGTCAAATTTTATGTAATTATCTGTGTAGCAGTAAGAAAAGTTTCACCAATATGCAATGTGAAATTCCTAGACAAACAATCAATAAAATCTTGTCGTGCTACAGATAATGGATCATGAATATCCACAAAACATTCAAAAGTGGGTACAAGGCGACCTAACTCGGGCACAAAAGTAGTTCTTGGTGAAATTGTTGCTTCTAGGTACGGATTTAGGTGCTCTTCTCGTCCTAAGTCTAATTTCCAACGTGATCCATACACAGGATAATCCAGAATGACAAATTATGATAGTTATGATAATTGGAAATACTTCCCAATGAATATCCAACTTAAGTTGGTGAATTATGCTTTGAAATCAAGAATAATCTTGCAATAATGATCGATATAAATCGGGGATGTTGCAATAATGCGAGAATTCAACGTAAGTTGAGGATTAATCATAAAATTTGAGCTGGAACTCAATTTTTTAATGGATGTTCATGTGCAGAAATAATTCTGAATCATATGTTGCATAAGCAAGGCATAAATCTCGTCACTTATTCCACTGATAAAGAAATAAGCTGTATTTCGAGTTTTAAGGTATAAACTACTTAAGTAGCTAGTAAATGATGCGATAACTAAGAATTGTTTTCTTAATTTAGGTTAATTTATTTGTAGGTTTAATAATTTTTGATTTTCTTATGATTTAACGACTTATTGACACTAAATTCACGTTTTTAATAAATTTTATTCATTAATTGATCGACTAATTAGGTTTTTAATACAAAATTTTAATAATTCAATGTTTATTTTTAAGTTTTAATTTCCAATTGATAAATTCTTGTGTTTGTGACTTTATTTATTTTTTTCTCTCTCCCTCAACTTCCACGCTCAGTTTTGCTCTCTCCTTACATGACCTCCTTTAATTTTGAGATTGTTTTTATGTTGGTATATTTATTAACACAAAAATAATCGATTAGTCAGTTGCTTCTTGCAATTTTCTTGCAATGTACTTCAGGTCGGCTTTTGCTGACTTTATTAATTTTATGTAACCTTCATCTGTGATTTTACCTTTTGACTTAGCACTGTGAATGTCTTTAATATTGTTGAGAATCGCTTGTTGATTTGAGAGTAACTCTCCCAACATTTCATCATTGCAAATCAAGCAGTTACAGATGATTATTCTCAACTTTTCTTGTGTTGGATGTGCTTGTGTCACTGAGTTTCCGTTGTGGGTTTTCCGTATTTTTAATTCATGTCCATTTAATGTAACTTTCTTTTTGTTTAATGCATCAAGCATCCCACTTTCTTCTTCATATTTAACAAATGCGCTGTATGTCCCTTTATTGCTATTTTTTGTTCTAATTTTTATTATTTTACCAAATTTACTAAATTCTGCCTTTAATTCGTCTATTTTTGTGCCTGTTTTGATGTTGAATATTATAATTGAGTTTCTATCGAACTTTGTGCTCATTTTTGATGGCTTTTTTGAGTGTTTTATTGATTTTTAAACAAATTCTATATTTTTTGTTTGTCTTGTTGTGAAATGTAAAGATAAAAGGACTTCTACTGGCAAAACCGTTAAATTATTTTTAAATGAATTTGTAGAACTCATTTTTGTAGACCCTTTTTTTGAAAATTTTAAATTTTTTGAATTTTAACGTCTTAAGAGTATCTATCTATTTATGATTTAATTTTTTATCGAAAAATTGTTGAGTTTAATACTTGCTGTAACTCTTTGGGTACATCCTTCATATCTGCAACATCGACAACAACTTTACGACCATTTGAAAGTAATAATTGGTAAGCGTTTGAATGAGTTTTTGTGATAATTTTTGCTGGCTCAAACTTTGGTGCCAGTTTCTTATTAAATTTCTTAAATTTATTCGACAGCTTATGTGTTGCAGCCATTACGATAGTTCCGACGTTAAAGTTCCTAAACGACTTCCCTTTATTGTAAGTATTTCTGTTCCACTGGAACTTTTTCATCGAATTTTCATACGCAATTTGAATTATGCGTTTATGCTCATCCTTGAGTTTATTTAATGAGTATTCATTTCCTGTTTTAGAGCTTATGCCATTCAAGACGATTTCTGGAGTGAAACCTGTTGCTTCATTTACTCGATTATTCAATTTGGAAATAATTTCACCGACAAATTTGTGCCATTGATGATGCTGATTATCCAGCAAGTACAAACGAAGGGAATCTCCTAGCGTACGGTTAAATCGTTCCACTGGATTATTTTTTGGGGCATAAATTGGCGTTGGATTCGATTCGATACTATGTTTTGCCAGGTATGACATAAAATGTGATGAAGCAAACTGTCGTCCGTTATCGTGAATTATGATTTTTGCGAATTTATGTTCGTTGAAAATTCGATTCATAAATTTGACAACTTTCTGTGCTGTTACATCGCTGCTAAGTTCTACCCATGCATATCTTGACAAAATGTCAAGCATTACAATGATATAACGATAACGACGAATTCCTGAAGGTGGAAATGGTCCTTTAATGTCTATACTAACAACTTCCATACAATTCCTTGGAATTCGTGATTTTTCCATTGGACCGCATAGCATTTTGTTACTTGATTTAACTGATAGACATTTTATACAATTTTTTGTGAAATTTTTAACGTCTTTTCTCATTTTTTTCCAGTGCCATTTCTCACGTATTTTCGCCAGTGTGGATTTAAATCCTCCATGGACGCATTCCTCATGACAATTTGTTATTATTTCATCTCTTGACTCTGGATTTGGAACTATCCGCCAGCCATCATCATTTAGCAGTAAGTTAATATTAGTTTTTACATAAATAGTTCCATTGTGAATTCTATAATTTGGTATTTCATGGGGATTTTTTCTTATTTTCTCAATTAGGATTTTAAATTCATCATTTTGTTCCTTATAAGATGTGGAAATATTATTTATATATTCTTCATCTTCATTCATAATTGGTGCACGTGACAATGCGTCTGGAACTTTCATTAATCTTCCTGCACGATGCTGAATGCAGTTCACATACGGTTGAAGGAAAAGAATCCATCTAGCAAGACGACCAGAAGTTACATTCATATTTAACAGGTATTTGAGCGAATAATGATCAGTGATGATTGTGAGTGGCATTAATTCAATGAAAGGTCTGAAATGAATTATTGATTTTATAACGGCCAGACACTCCTTCTCAGTCGGTGAATACTTCCTTTCATTGTCTGAAAGTTTTGAGCTGTAAAATTCTACGACGAATTCACTTCCATCATTATCAATTTGAGTCAATGCTGCTCCAATTCCTTCATTTGACGCGTCGCATAAAAGTTGCATTGGTAAATCCCACCTTGGTGGTCGTAAAACTGGTGGGGATGTCATTGCAATTTTTAAGTTTTCGAATGCCTTCCCAGCTTCATCCGTCCATTTAAAGTGCTTCCCTTTTAAAAGTTCAGTTATGGGAGAGGCTATTAATGAAAAATTCTTGATATGTCTCCTATACCAATTGCAGCATCCTATAAATCTCTGAACTTCACGTTTTGTTGTGGGTTGTGGCCATTTAATTATCGCGTCGGTCTTTTTTGGGTCAACTTTGATACCATTAGCACTCACAATATGTCCCAAAATTTTGATACTTTTTAAAAGTAAATTCATTTTACTTTTGCTGATCGTGAGATTAAATTTTTTAAGTCTATTGGCAACTTCCTCAAGTAATTGAAAATATTGTACATAATCTTTCGCCATGATGATTATATCATCGAAATATACAAGGACGTATGGCTCTAAATCCCCAAATATTTCCATCATCAACCGAGTTTGTGTAGCTGGTGCATTAGAGAGACCAAAAGGCATTCTTACAAACTGAAAAAGACCTCTTCCTTTCACAAAAAATGCCGTTTTTTCACGATCTTCATCTGCTAGCATCGTTTGTAAGAAAGCCTGGTTCTTATCGAGCCTTCCAAATATTTTCACGTCAGCTGGGATTGAATTCAACGCTTCGAACACATTCGGGGTGAGGAATCGATCACGTTTTGTGATGCTATTCAATCTTCTTGCATCTAAGCATAATCTAATGCTACCATCGCTTTTCACAACAACTACAATAGGATTTCTCCATGCAGAAATCGATTTCTCAATCACCCCCAATTCTAACCATTCATCTAATATTTTATGTACTTTTTCGAGTACCCTGGTATTGTAGTGGTACTGATGTTGAATTATTGGACGATTTGATTCAGTGTCAATTTTATGTTTAATCAGTGTTTGACATCCTAATGATTTATCATCATCAAAGGGAAATTTATTAATAATTCTTTCTAATTCTACTTTTAGGTGTTCAGGGAGCTCAAAAGGTTCTTCGTCCGCTGATATTGCGTTACAATTGAAATTCACGTCCGTTCCTGCCATTTGTGCGATATCCAATTTGAATTTATGGAAGAATTCTATTCCCATAATTATTGTTTTGCTGATTAATGGAGCGAATGCAACTTTAATGGATTTTTCAACGTCATTAAATTGGATGGGGATCAATTTCGTCGGCTGTCGTGACATTATTGTCCCATTTGGCATTTTTATATTAACCTTCTCATCATCGGACAATTTCGACGCTTTTTGCCATAATTCATCTGTTCCTGCGCCAAAAATACTTATCGTTGCACCAGTGTCCAAGAGTGCGTGATGCTCTTCATCAAATATTTTAATGTTTACATATGGCCTTTTATCATTTTTGAATGATATGTTTAAATCATTATTAAATTTATTTCTTATCATATATTTTTTTTCATCCTTATCATTTAAATTTTCCTCAAATGTTGATGAATAATTACATTCATAATTTTGTTCATTTTTTAATGTTTTATATCCATTGCTATCAAATGTCAATGTTTTTGATGTTTTATTGCTGATGCGATCCAAAACATCAATATTGTCAATGTTTTTATAAGAATAATTTCTAAGATTTTCATGTTTAGTTTCATCAATGCTTAAGCATTGTTGTAAAACATTGAGAGCATTAATGTCATTACACATTGCTTCGCTCTCAAATTCAATGTGACTTTTTAGTTTTTTGAACAATTTTCACAAGTATTACTTGTGACATTTGGTGCATGGCATGTAATACATTGTAATTTGAACTTATTTTCATTTAATAATAACGGACAAGTCTCAAGAATATGTCCTTCATTGTCACAATTTGTACAATTTTGAGAAGCCATGAATAATTCCAATTCATCACCAAATACGTCCATAAGAAGCAATTGACTGTTATGAATTTCATCCAAGATTTGATCTGTGGGTTCGATGAAAATTTCATTGTTACTTTCATCCTGATTGTCAATGGAAAATAATTTCCGTTGAGTTGGATTTTGAGCATTATTTTTGTCAAATCGTTTTGTATAAGCTGACTTAGATGCAGCTACGACTTTAGCTAAATTTGATGGCCGGAATTGGAAATTTTTACTAGGCTGTTGATCATTTTTAGCTTCAGGCTCTTTTTTATTTTCCGTTTTAACTTCATTATTTTGTTGAAAGTATGGTGATTTTTTATAAAATTGCTGTGATTTGAACCATGATGTATTTGGTGGATAGGCCTTCCTGACGAAGTCCTTAACATTATTGTTATTATTATCGACTTTGACTTTGTCTTTTGCCTTCTCAATCAAATCGTATTCGGTTTCGATTTGATTTATATCCCAGATTATCTTGTCCCAGTTAGCTCCAAATTCGGGGGTGTAATTGTTGCGTACTACATCACGACAGCGTGTGTCTTTAAGACCAGTTGTTAATCGCATTATTAATTGTTTATCAGTAAGCTCTCCCCGCGATTGTTTCATCAACATTCTGAGGCGTGCATAATACTGATCGAAACTTTCGTTCTTCTGAACGTTAGCAGCGCTCATGAACGTAGAGACAACTCTATCGGGTGACTGAAAACGATTAATCATTGCAGTCTTGTAATGTTGCCAATTTCTTATATCCACTCCGATTGAGTTGTGCCAAACTAGTGCGTCATCTTTTAATAATAGCTGAACTTGTGATAATAAAACCTCATGGGACATGTTACTAATTGATGCTAATTTTTCCCACTGTTCAAAAACGTGAGTCAGCGAGCAGTCATCCTTTCCACCAAACTTTGGGTTCCAATGGTTCATTTTTGGAATCATGGTTGAGTTTGGATTAGTCTGAGTCTCTAATAAATTCCTCATAAACTGAGTGAAGTTGAACGGGTCAGAATTATTATTGTTTTGTTGACGACTTCCATCGAATTGACTCCAATTTTGTTGGTTGTTAGTTGGATTATTGCTTCGAGCATTAAAGTTACCATTTCTATTTGGAATTTGTGTACGAGGAAAATTGTTAGGATTTCCTCTTGGAATGTTATAATTCACATTCTGACGAGCATTAAATGATTGATTTTGGTTGGGAAAATTCGGTCGAGGATTATAGCTTGTTGAGTTGTCAAAGAATTGACTAGGAATGTCATTCAATTCAGCTCGTATTTGAGAATCAGTTATTCCTTGATGATATGGTTGTGGTGTGCGATATGATTGAGACTGATTGTATGATGGATACTCTTGTGCCGTATAATAGTTTGACGATGTAAAATTCTGTTGATGCTCATAATTTTGTGGATACTGATTGTAACTTCCGGATGGCGGGTTAAAGGAAGTTTCATAATGTGGAACATTCACATTGTTGCTTGTTGATATTGGCATGCTATCAATCCCCGTAAATGAAGGAACTGCATAGCTATTTTTGATTCCACTATTCGACTGTATGAAAACTTGCTGGCGCATAGTGCTTGATAATGGTCTCTGGATTGAATCGCTCACTCTATTATTTATGACTGGAAATGTCATTAATGGTGGAGTTGGTAAATCGTTGCTTAATGGTGGAATTGTCGTTGCTGTCATTTCAGCTGATGTTGTAATAGGCTGAGAACTGGTTGAGGGTTTCTCAGTCTGTTGATTTGTTGTTGAGTTTGAATCACTAGAAACGAAGTTAGGAACTTCCTGCATGGTATGTGCAAATTCATTAGGATTTGGTGAGGACATTGCAATATTCGCTGAATGTTTCGTGGCATTTGTAGTTACCGGCGAAGCATTTTCGGATTGGATGTGGACTTGAGACGGTTCAGTTACCATGGAAACATCTGCATTACTTGGTTCTTCAAAGGATGGCGTTAAGAAATTCGTTTTAATGGCGTCTCGTATGCTCTCGATTTTTCGATAGGATGCCTTCCATATTTCTTGTTCCATCGGCGACAACAAATGCATTTCGTGCTTGCCGCTATAATATATATCCGTCTGAATCTCTAATTGACTACATAAGATTCTCATCTCATTGGGTTTCAATGATGATCGACGACTATCTAAATTGTTAACCATTGTCATTGCGTCCATAAATGTTAAATAAGCTGGACGTACTCTAGATTTATACAATACATATTGTGGAATATTTCCTTGATCCCATATCTCAAGGTCATTTGCCAAGGCATTCTTAATTTGTTCCACAATGTTAGCGTTGCGTACTGACTGAGTTTCAGGAAAACCATGAGTAACCATAACGAATCTTTGCTGCGCTTGGTATAAATCATCAAAAAAAATTAAGTAATCAGGTTTGTTTCTGATGTCCATTCCCGTAAATGTATTGTTAAGGTCAGGCTGAAAGCGTTGTCCTCTCGGATTTACATAATTATATGCCATTTTTGTGGACCGTATGGAAAACTTCTTGCTTAATCTTTTGATATCTTTAGGCTTTAATTTAACGTTTTTCGGCTGATGTAAAGGTTGTGGTGTCGTTGGCGAGGAGTGCCACTTTGTAGCAGTAAGAAAAGTTTCACCAATATGCAATGTGAAATTCCTAGACAAACAATCAATAAAATCTTGTCGTGCTACAGATAATGGATCATGAATATCCACAAAACATTCAAAAGTGGGTACAAGGCGACCTAACTCGGGCACAAAAGTAGTTCTTGGTGAAATTGTTGCTTCTAGGTACGGATTTAGGTGCTCTTCTCGTCCTAAGTCTAATTTCCAACGTGATCCATACACAGGATAATCCAGAATGACAAATTATGATAGTTATGATAATTGGAAATACTTCCCAATGAATATCCAACTTAAGTTGGTGAATTATGCTTTGAAATCAAGAATAATCTTGCAATAATGATCGATATAAATCGGGGATGTTGCAATAATGCGAGAATTCAACGTAAGTTGAGGGATTAATCATAAAATTTGAGCTGGAACTCAATTTTTTAATGGATGTTCATGTGCAGAAATAATTCTGAATCATATGTTGCATAAGCAAGGCATAAATCTCGTCACTTATTCCACTGATAAAGAAATAAGCTGTATTTCGAGTTTTAAGGTATAAACTACTTAAGTAGCTAGTAAATGATGCGATAACTAAGAATTGTTTTCTTAATTTAGGTTAATTTATTTGTAGGTTTAATAATTTTTGATTTTCTTATGATTTAACGACTTATTGACACTAAATTCACGTTTTTAATAAATTTTATTCATTAATTGATCGACTAATTAGGTTTTTAATACAAAATTTTAATAATTCAATGTTTATTTTTAAGTTTTAATTTCCAATTGATAAATTCTTGTGTTTGTGACTTTATTTATTTTTTCTCTCCCTCCACTTCCACGCTCAGTTTTGCTCTCTCCTTACATCTGTTTGATGATTTCATCGACTATGGTGTCAAATTGAGGGTTATTTTGAACAGTAGCGGTTTTGAATATTGCAATGCATTGAAGCATTTTAAACGTGGTATGTGACAAGACTAGAAACTATCCTGATACAGGGGGTCTTCGATTTGAATAGTTGTTTTGTTACAGAAAAATCTTATTTAAATTAAAACGTATGAAAAATTTCCGTTGAAATCAAAATTTTGATTTTTTTTTTCAGGAAAGTTTTGAATATTTCAATCAAATCTATTCAAATTGAGGATCCCCTGTATTAACAAATTATAACTGTATCTCATTAATGTCTGATAAAAAAGAATAATGGAAAATTTAAAAAACTAATTTTAAACCCATCAAACCTGAATCCCTTATTAAAAACCAACATGTCGAGTTCTCCAAATGACAATGACAAATTTCAATAACCACATCTCTCAGCAGCTACCGTTATCAAAAGTCTCTAACAGCAATTTCAATAAAAATTATTTCATAAATGTGGCCACACCTTGTTGGAACTCACGCAAAAATTTCCTCCATCCTTTCGATAATTTTTAATTTAAAAGAAATTATTCTTGTACAAACATATCTCGAAGAGATACAAGGAAACACCAAAGATGCGATTCACTTTTTAATTAATTTTTGGCAATTTTAAAGGCAGAAAAAAAATTGTTTCATGCCCCACTAGGTGCAAGATATCCATAATAACAGCATTAATGATGAATATCAGTCGTGGTACCATACATCTGACGTGCCGGAATAACAGAAAAGAAAGGGTAAATTATATGTAAATATATCTCAAAAATGCTTTAGTTCTCATTTTTATCATGTTTCGGAATTAAAATTAAAGTGATAAATAATTACGTGTAATTGCTACATGCACAGTGCACTGTGTGTGTACTTTTGACTACAGATTTAATTTTATTCTTCATACAACGTTGAATGTTGGAGAAATTTGCATGTTAATGTAGCCAAAAGAGGCGGATGGTGATGTTGAAAAATCCAAATTAAGTGGAGCAATTTTTCATTAAAATTATCTGCTTGCTGGTTTTCATGCTCGTTGCCCTTTATCGTTCATAAAACTTACTCTCTTTGTACTTGACTCATTACTTTTCCTTGTGAGCTGTGTTTTTGAGGATGGAGATTTTTTAATTTTTGTCTTTGCTGGGTGTCAGGTGCCTGTTCGCAAAATCGAAATTAGGATTGGTATAAGAATCTGGAGGTTTTTGCCTTAATCCAGCGTTAGTATATGGTATCAACTACTCCAGTTAACATGCATAAGCAAAATAAAATTTTGATATCAGTTCTGTATTGAAAATTTTCCAATTTTATATTTTTGGAGTGTCCCTAAAGCCTTAAAAGAGATCGCTCATTTATGACGTCCATTAAAAATTGGATTTTTTGACCCCCTCTCCTCAAAAACGTCCCTCCCTTTACAAAAAAATCTATTGTTTGAAAATGTCACACAGTCCAGACCCCTCCCGCCTAAAATTTAGACATCATAAGTGAACGACCCCTTAATACGTTCGCTTTCTAGGGAGGAAGGGGCTTAGAATTTTAAGACTGGTTAAAAAAAATTTTTGATATGAAATATGTAATGAGGGGAGAGGAGTCTGAAAAGTCGTTTTATTGATGTAATATATTAAGTGAATGTAGCCTAAGATACCATTAGATTTTTGACGTTTCCTGAAATTTTTTGGGGAATGGTTTTTACAAATTGTTATATCTTCTAAAAGTTTAAAAATTACAGTAATTTCCCAAGGGGCCGTTCACTTATTACGTAACGCTCTGAGGGGGGAGGGATCGAGAGTTTGTTACGGTCTATTGTTCTCGCACCTGATTCTTTTGTTAAAAACGTTACGCAGGGGGGGGTACAAAACCCGAATTTTCGCGTTACGTAATAAATGAATGGCCCCCAAGATTGTGGAGGTGTGACCTCAAAAAAAATTTTCATCAATTTTTCTTTTGTTAAAAACACCTTTAAGAAAGAAATAAAAAATTTTGTTTAATGCGCCATAAAATCATCACTAAACTATAACTAAAAATATTTCCGACTTGCTTTAATTTTTCACTCATATAAAAAATGATGAACAATTCATTCTCATATCTTTTATGCTCAGCGCGTATCGCGTAACAAGATTTCAGTGTAAATTACCGGCAAATTTTTAGTTTGTTTTTTGATAAAATCATCATACATCATTGTATATTTCACGAATGATTAAAAAATTTCTGCGAAATGAGTCTAAAGGAGTGAAAGAATATGTTGTACTTGTCTCGAGTGATATTTTCGATTAAAGATCTGATATTGATAAGATTGCTAATTGAAGATAAAAGTGATGAAATTGAGTGCATGCAATTTATTATCGAAATTCAATATTCCATGGGTTTTGACTTAATGGAAAACTGTGTATGATAAATGTCGTTCAATATTTTTTTATCACACATGTCAGGCAAAATTTTAATAACTTTTTGTTAATAAATTACTTGAAATAAATTTTTTTGGTAATCGATTCATTTATTGTTGCGAGTCATATTTAATTATCTGTACGACTTTATAAAGTATTGACACTTCAATGAGAGTCAAATCGTTGAAATATGTAAATGATTGGATGGCTGGAGGAACACGTGGTGAAATTCAATTTTTACTTTTTGCATTTTATAATTTTGAATGTTGAGGAATTAATGAAATGTTTTAATAATCGCAAAATGTCTGATTTGAACATTTTGATATAAAATCGAAGTCTCGAGCATTTCGCAATAAGTAAGCAACATCATCTTCACTCTATAATGCAAAATAAACACCTCATTTATTTGACAAATTTAATCATTTTTTGCTCATCTCCATGCATTATAAATTATAATTAACTTTGGAGTTGTTCAGTTATTCCGTAACTTAACATAAGTTAAGAGTTTATGAAGAAATTTTATGAGAGGATGGTGACTAGTTTGGACATGTTTTTTGTTGATGAAGCTAGGATTATTGATTTAGGTCAATCTTTTGACTTTTTTTAAGCACAAGTGAAGATCCCCTCAAGATTTCCAATGAAATTAAATTCAATAATAATAAATACTAGCCATAACAAGTGAATAACCCCTCTGCGCTAATCTGAAACTTTATTCAACACTCATTTGCCTTTATTTGTAAGCTTAGCAAATGCCGGAGCTTTGAAAAGTATTACTTACTGTCAAATATAAATTACACGAGGCAACAGCAGTAAATGGCGAGAAGTAAGTGAATCTGGTAGCTGTGCACTTGATGTCATCAATTAACATTTTTCTTTCTTTCTCTGTCTCACCCGTTTTATTATTCCTTTTTTCTGTTGTTGTGATGAAACTTTTACTTTTATTACATAGAGGGACAAATGCTGGTATGGATATTTTTGCAAATAGATAAGGCTTGGAAGCGCATATTTTATGGTTTGGTATTGGATGTTAGGATTGATTGCTACAGTTAAGGTTATAATATATATAATGAAACATGTCAAATTTTCTCCTTCTGAAGTTTTAAGGCTGAAAAGAACAACACCAAGTCTCTCAATCTGCTCATCATCTCTTCCAAAACTTTTTCAAAAAATCACCAATCACCAAAAGAAAACCAACAAAATCAAAAATTAAGTCATTACCATACCTAGTCAATGTGTAAATTAAAGCATATTTTGCCCTTCAGCAAGTGCTATAAAAAATCAATTTCAAAAGCAATTGAAGCACATCTTTATGCATTATTATCTGCCATCAACAGTTGATGCCTTTTCTGTTCGTTTTGTTTATATTCCGTAATATCACCACTCGATGTCTATAAAAATTACTTACTGATCATCATATTGCATAATATTCAAGTTGATATGTCTCGATTTAATGGAATTAAATGAGAAAATTGCACAGTAAAATTAACGAAAACATGAAAAATATTTTGAGTAATCATCGACAGCTATTTTTGTGTGTGCAAACTACTCGAGTATCATTCAACGGGAACTGCTGTCGAATTATTGAGATGAGAAAATTTCCCAGACTATCAAAATAACCATCAGATTGATTTTTAATAATTTGTAATTGAAACTTACTTTTTCGAATATATAAAAATTTCTCTAAACGCATCTTTAATCTAAAAGATCTTTCGGCAACAATAAAGAGAAATGATCTCGTACATAACATATCAAGCGCACAGATACACGCATTATGGAAGTCAAAAATCATTGAATTAAATTGATGAAAGAAATTCTTCCCTGATTATGATGATGATTTTTTTTTCTGGTTGATTCAATCGTTTCCTGTGCACATTAGAGATGCAAAAAATATTTTTTTTAGTTGATTTTTTGGTGCCGGTCGGCTTTGTTGTTTGGTTTAATAATTTTTTATAGCATCAACACCTTTTTTTCTTTTGATTCTTTTTTCTGAGTGAGATTTTTGGATGAATTGTGAGATGAGGATGTGCATTTTGGGTAGTTTGTTGGGGAGACTAAATTGATGAATTTACCCAGATTATGGAACTGGTCAAATTGATTTTTGTCATTTTTGACCCAAGTTTTGATCATTTTTGATCCCTTTGGTCAGTTCGACACCCTAGAAATTAATCAGATCTATCAAAAAATATCTTCATAAATATTTTTTTTTATGTGAACCAGATCGACTTGTTTCGACGTCCGTAAGATTGATTCCTTGAATTTTGAATTTTTTTTTCAAAATGCGCTTTATCCACCTTCATTTCTATCTTGTTTCACATTAATTTTCGCCTACAGTCATGCTTGCCTTTTTTTCTCTACCTAACTCATCCTACCTCCCATGAGAGAAATGAGGAATCATAACTAATTAAGATATCCCAAAAAAAGGGACCGCCAAGCCTACTAAAGCGGCGCTAAAAAGACAAAATACCGATCATGTTTTATTTGTTTTATATCCATGATACACACAACTGTGAAGGTCGCACGGCCAATCTGGCAAAAATGATGATGATAATTATCTATCCGACCCGATTTATCTTCTTCTTGTGCTCCTTATTTTTCCACACACATGTGTATTCTGAATGTGTTGAATATTTGTCTAACCGCATCAAGCAATTATGGTCGGTATGGAAGAAAGAATATGCTGGAAAGAAGGTTCGGGTTATGAACTTCTTTTTCATAAAATGTGCAATTTATAAGCGTTGATTTTCTACAAATTACTAAACATTATAATCTCATAAGCATCGTAATGCTGGCTAACTGGCATGGCAGTGAATAGGAGAAATTATGGAAGATTTATTAGGGAAAATAATGCTGTTGTCTTATACATGTTGTGAATTTTCAATGCTGAGAGTTATGTTGAAGTTTTATTATCTACGATTAGGGAATGTAAGATGGTAAATGGGGACATATTTGAATCAAGTTCAAAGTTTGTGAAATGAACTAGCAAGGAATTGGAATTTTTGTGGAATGTTGAAAAAAATGTGAGGGAGGGTCCTTTCCATCAGGATATATTTTTTTATTGCTGGAATATTTCATTAGAAACTTCCAATTCGAGTAAAATTAAATATTTTTAAGCAAAACCGACAAAAAATTTAAAATACATTATTAAAGCATGCATACCTATTATTTAATCCACCTCATCCATAATATCCCGTTAAATGCTCAATGACATTTAAATAAAGAATTTTTAAGAACTTTTTCCAACAATTTATCAAAATAACCCTTCAAAAATGCTCAATAATCTTTTCATAATTTATGAACAATACATCCAGAAAAAACAACAAAGCTTCAAGTGGATATTAACTTAATTGTTGAATGACTGCACATTACTGCACTTAAGACTCATTTATTCTCATATGTTACATTATGAGAAAGAAAAACAACAAGAAACAATAATAGTTAATCTAAACATTGCCCACAACAAACAATAACCGCAGAATGTCAGTTACAAATAGTTGACTTAATGTCTCATTCCATTAATTCCATCATCATTAACTAAAACTTCATTCTTCATATTTTTTCTTTTTTTTTCTTTTTCTTCCTTCATTCTTTCACTTACAAGATGTTTTCATCATCCATTGCAATGCCAAATGCTCTTCTATTTATTTAAACAAAATTGTTCATAATGTTCAATTCTGTTCATGCACTAGACATTAGACAGTCTACTGTAATGTATTTAAAATTTTAATTTCCTTCTCATGCATAATCGAAGATTATTTACGACTTTTTATTGACTTGTTTATGGATGGAATGAGCTTATGTTTATCCGTTTAGGCAAAAAGGTCTAGAGACTTAACTATGTTTTATTGGGGTATGTGATGCAATTGAGATTGTAGGAGATTTAATGGCGTTTTAATAGTTTTTTGAGGTTAGGTTGCGTATTTTTGGGTTAGAAGGATCGCATACTTTCGGACTAATAATCATCTATTTTCCCACATGCACCACTCATTTGATCAAAAAAATTGAATTTAGATTTGATTAAAACCAATATAAATCATAAA
Organism: Chironomus striatipennis; assembly: GCA_026123125.1. Lineage (NCBI taxonomy): Eukaryota > Metazoa > Arthropoda > Insecta > Diptera > Chironomidae > Chironomus > Chironomus striatipennis. The sequence goes on along the minus strand of CM047393.1, from coordinate 40,093,002 downwards.
AATATTAAAATGCGTTATATTCACACTCCACCCATGACCAGCTAACTTATGCTACATTTCACAAAACTACAAATTTCTCTTTGCTGTAGATATTTTCTTCAATTTTTTTCTCTCCCTTTTTGCGCTTCTTTTATTGCATTCAATTAGCTGACATTGTTGTTGTTGTCTAGAAATGGGCAATAAACGGAAATCTGAATTCAAATTCAATACGCAGCAGCAAGCAAAAAAGAATTGTGCAGTCGCGTTTGCCTATTGTAAAGTCTCGCATTTGCCGATTTTATATTTTATTGAATGTCAAAACAATCTACAATTGTGATTGCACATTGAAAGTAAGTAAAAATGTTGATGTATTCTCTTTTATTTCATTTCATTTTAATTTGTCTATTCAAAATGTCTTTCTTTTTGCTTAAAATAGCTTCAGTTTTATTTTTTTTTTTATTATTATTCCATTTCAATTTCAATGATAATAATATTATGTGCATTACAACAAACATATTACGTTTTATCCAAAAGGAAGTCACTTTAAATATTCTTTCTGACTTGGCTTGGGTTTTATGCCTTTTTCTATTGATCGCGTAGAATAAAAGTTGGTGGGATGAGTGGTTGATTAATTGTTGAGGCGCATTTTTTAATGGTTTTAATATTTTTGAAATGTTATAGTCCAGGTTTTTAGAGGGGATCATAGTGTATTAGATCAAGCTAGAGCGCTTAGTTCAAATTTGATAATGCTTCGAAGGTCAATGGTTCGAATCCTGTAATTTCCAAAATTACTCTTTTTTGAAAGTTTAGATACTTTAACTGCTTAATTTACGAGATCAAACCATAATTGGGCCTTTTGACAACATTAAATTAAGGAACGGTTCAGAAACTTAATGTGCAGCTGGAAAAATCGGAATCATTCAATTGCAGATCCTCAACCACAGGCTAAATTAAGAAAAATGAATTTTTATAAAACTAATTATAAGACATTTGGGACTAGGGATTTAGTTCCCCTATAAACTTGATTCCTGATGTAATGAGACCAATGTACTGCATTTTTATCCATCCAAACATATTAATATAATATAAATAAATACATCAATACTAGGAACAACCGACAAACCAATCAACATAATCTTCAGAACATCAAGTGACTTCCCTTTCAAAAACCTGCATAATAAGTAAAACATGTTGAAAGAATTTTAATTCATATTTGTGAACAAAATGTATTCAGTCCTCTTTGCATTCTCATGTTGTTCAAATTCTTTCATTTTATTATAAAAATATTGTGAAAGCACGTCAATGAAAATCACCACACAATATTAGATTATAACATATTCATCTGCGATCTGAAATCATTGTCGCTGCACACACATAGTACACAGGATTAATAAAAAATGAACATTTTAAAAATCATATCATGTAGACATAAAACAGAATAATTCTTCTCATATGTACATATCCATACAATCCAGTCAGTCAGTCAGCCATTGAAGGATGTGAGACATAAAATTTTATGATTTCATTAATGCCGCAATAGCATCGATAATGTCACAATAGCTTCACGTGTATGTATTTCTGTGCTTGGGAAATAAATATGAAATGGATTAAGGCATTAAATGCGACGTGCACCTGATTAATATTTACATCAAGTTCTTATGCTACTTCTAAATGCAAAGCTAGAATCATTTCGGAAGTTCTGTTTTATTCAAATATGTTGGAACGCACCTTCGACTTGAAGTTATAGACATTTATGAACAGAATGAAGAAACTTTATTTTTTATTGCTTATGAATTTTCAATTAATTTTTATTCTCTTCACTGCTGTTCTTGCTGGTCTGAATTCATATTTTTATATTTTTGCTGTGTGCTATAAAAAAATTCGTTAAGTTAGTTTTATTGGTAATAATGGCAGTTTTTGGACAGCATTAAGATCATTTCCATTAAAATTAGGTTTCGTCAGATTTGTTATGAATTTTAATAACTTTTGCATTCACAAATCTGAACGGAATGTCTAATTTTAGAGCGTTCTGTCATAAAATGATCAGTCATAAAATTTATAATATTTTTTTGATGTCAAAATAAGCGATTCACTTTAAAAAGAATCATCACTATAATTCAAAAGAAAAATATTAAATATAAACCCAAATTTGTCATAGAACAATCAAAAACTCGTTCATTGAGCTAGTCAGAGGGGCATGCAACTAGAATTAATAGACGAGTTTTAATTTTATTATTTTACTAGATTTTGGATTTTTATCCATTTAATTAGAAAAATTATTAAAATGGATAACTAAATCAATAAATTGATTTACTAGATTTTAACTCGATTAACCGACAAGACTGAGTTTCAATTCGATTAACCAATTAGATTTCAATCCGATTAACCGACTAGATTTTCATTCGTTTAACCGACTAGGTTTTAATTCGATTAACCGACTAGGTATTAATTCGATTAACCATCTAGATTTCAATTCGATTAATCGACTAAAATTTTAAAATTTAAATTAATAAATTAGCACAATAAAATGTCTAACTACACCTCTGAAGCCATCCATATCTACAAAAAATTTCCAAAACTTCTCTCCATTCTATATTTTTAACACGAATTAAACAAAATTAATGACAATCATCATCTTCATTTTTTGACACCTCCATTCGAACCAACAGAAAAGTGACAGAAAAATAGAATTGTAAGAATAAATAATGCGATCATTGAATTCAATCATTCAGCAGTCATTGTCAATATTAATATATTTCGAGGTGAGAAAAGGGGACTGTTCAATAGTGATGTCTAGCATTAAAGAGTTTATAAAGAGTTATTGGAGAGTTATGGAGAGATTTATAATATTTCATAGACATTATAATAGATCGACCCAAAAGAATAAGAAGAAATCTTCATCGATAATTTACTAACTTTCCGTAGGTCTGTTGTTCCATCTATTTCTCAGATAATCACGAAAAATCTCACAATACCCCCCAACAAAATTGTTATGTTAATCGAGAAATGAAACATGTGTAATTTGTCACCCAATATTTTTTCAATTTATATTCTCTATTCCCGAAAATTATTTTAAAGAATAAAAGTTTCTTTTTTGGTCACCAAAATGTCCATAAATATTTCATTTTCTAGTGCTTGATGTGTGATGATGATGATGAAAAAAAAGCGTTATTTCTTCTGTCATCTCTTTCAATTTGATACAATGTATTAAGTCCAAGATCAATAACACGCCCTGCCCAAATAAGTTTTTCAGATGTTTTTCTTTCTTCTTTTTCTTTATTAAAGTGCTGCTGCTGACTGCTGTTGGTTTCGATGAAATGAATTTTTACTTTGCTTTAAATCTTTAAATTCTTTTTTGTTTGTGGGTTTTATGAGGGCATTTGAATTTATTTTTTGGAGACACTTTGTCTGGGATTTTTGAGGATTTGATTAGAGTATATTTTGGACATCTGGAGTTGACTGAAAATTTTTTTGGTTAGTTTAATTTTATTCTGAACTGATTTACAGAATTTGAGGGATATGCGAGGCTTTAAACAGTCTAACCGAAAAGGTACTGTAGAAATTCATTATGTTGCTTTAAAGTCAAATTGAGGTAAACCTTTTGGTCATTTTAGAAAGTCTCCTTTGGTACCGAAGTACTGAACCATTCCACCACAAAGCCAATTCGACTAACACATGTCACAGTAATAATACTTTTAAATTCCATCTAGACATCAAGAATAGCAAAAGTTACAACACAATTCAAAATTTCAAACCCCAAATGCGCATCATTATCCCAACACTCAATCACCTCTCTACTAATTCTTATTTTAGTGACCATAAAAAAATTTTATCGAACATTTTATTTTAAAGTCAAACAATAAAGCAAGTCAGAAATGTAAAGAATGAAATAAAAGAACACATTGCGTTACACAGTTGATCTCCATTACCATAAATGCACAATATAAAACATATGTGTAATTTTTTTTCCTTCTCATACACAATACGTGTGCATAAAAGAGACTAAAAAGCAACATTACAAGGTGCATGTCCCTGAGAAATGCAAGAATGGCCCTCAAAACCTCGAAAAATAAAATAATATAAAAAATGTACACAAAAAATAAAAATAAAATAAATTTGGTTTTCATGGAAGTTGACAAATTGACCTGATCTGAATATCTAATTTCGCATTATTTTTTTTCCTCTCCTGCTGTATTTTTTTATGTCGCTTATGTTTCGATTTAAATTATTTATGGGATCTGAATGCCGAAATGAGCATTTTATGGATAAGTTGAGAAATGTTTCAAGTGGAAGTTGATTTTTTTTTTGTGTTTAATCCTCAACTCGACAAACTTGTGGATTTTTTTATGAGTTTTTAATTTTCATAATACAGGAATTAAAGCTGGCTTATCAGTAATTTAAAAACATTAAGCTGATAATTTGCATACAAAATTGTTAATGAAAATTTAATTTTCATGCTTATGGATTTTAATGGTTGTTGCTCCTCTTTTGATTGCTTATCTGTTAACTGTTGAATCATTAATGTTTAGTTTTGAGATATTAAAATTTTAATTAAAGACATTTGTGGAGATTGGCAGTAAAAAGTTAATGAAACAAAGGATTAGAAATTATAATGTGGAATAAAATGTATATTTAGAATAATATTCATGAATGGAAGGGTAACTAGTGGTGGTCAGGAGGTAAATTGATTTTTTCATTGAATTAACTAAGAATCAACTGTAAAATTGTCTTTTTTGTCATATTTTGATAGACTTTACCCAACATAATTTTTTAATCGTGAAAACCACGCTCTAACATATGCATAAATGGATCCAACTCCAAAAAAAGTGCATGAGCATACATAAAGGTATAAAGACTTTTTGTTTATATTTCGATGGTGTTACTGTTACTGTTATCAATTCAAAATAATCTCTCGAGGAATATTATTCGATTTAAGCATACCTGTAGCATACATATCGACAAAAAATATAATATAATAAAAATGGTAAGGGACTATTCACTTATGAAGTCCATCAAAAACTTGGATATTTAGACCCACCCCCCTCTGTCACAAAATCTTCATTGAAAAAAATTCTATTATTTGTTTAAAGCTGTTACACAGCCTCAGACCCCCTTCCCCCAAAAAATCGGACATCATAAGTGAACGACCCCTAAAGAGAATAAAAAAAATATTCACAGTAGAAACGTTAAAAAGAAATTATAATAAAGTTTAACTTTCAAGAATAATCGATTAGCATCCGGTGTTGGGTGGCAAGTAGTTGAGAATAAAAATGTTTAAAATGAGTAAGAAGAATAGGTTGATTGAGGGATTATGTGATGCATTTGAGAATCATTAGATAGATAAACCTAGTGAAGCATTCCAAAATGTTAATTTAGGTGCCGTTTCTTATTAGATTAACAGAAGAACAATTGAACAAAAATTATGGAAAACAAACACAATGCCAAAAGTGAATGACCTCAAGTTTCCGACCATAAAATCCTCAAGACTGACAAATCAAGCACATTAACACCTTCAATTCAAAAAAAATGCAGATCAAATAAAAAATAAATAAATAAAAGTAAGAAAAAAGAACAAAAATAAACAGAGAGACTTACCGACTGAACAAATTGCCGTTGAATTTAAATAAATCCCAGGACACTTTTGTCAGGTATCTCTCTATATATATACACAGAATTCAGAATATAAATTGAGCTCGTCCAAATGAAAATGCCTTATGGCGATTTTTTGGTTTTTAAGCCATTTCTCTAACCTATCTTCACCATATATCATGTTTTATACCTTGTTGAAAAGCTTAATATAGCAGCTATTAGATACACTAAAAATTATTTTGTAAAACTTACACTGTCACCCACCAGAGCAGCTCAAATGATGGGAAAACATGCAATTTTCAACATTAGATTTTTACCACTTGCTTAGGTAAAATAAATTTATTCTTTCACTAATTATTTACTACTAAATAGAAACTAAAACCCGCTTCTTACATAATGTTTTTTTGATGCATTGTTTATTAGCAAAACTAATTTGAAAATGACACATTTTCAGAATTTTTTATTTTTTCCTTTTTGCCATAATTACATAAATTGACTTTTTCTCGTTAATGTCTTAATGATATGTAACATATTGGGTATCGTTGGAAAGCTTAAGAAAGCAGCTACTAGATGCATTAAGAATTTTTTGTGAAATTTCCACAGTGATCCACCAGAGCAGCTCAAATGATGGGAAAATAAGCAATTTTCAACACATGATTTTCAACACGTGGTTAGCTGAAATAATTTTGTTCTTTAACTAATTATTTACTACTTAATATGAACTAAAACTAACTTCTTACAAATTTTTTTTTCAATGCGTTGTTTATTAGAAAAATTAATTTGAAAATCTCGATTTTTTCAATTTTTTCTTGAAAAAATTTTTTCTGTGATCTAAAAATTTGATTTTCAAGCAGTTTTCACGTAAAATTTGTGTACCAAATAAAACGTTAAGACTCAAGAACACCATTACTAATCAAAAAACCTTCTTAAAAAGCAATTTTTGAAATTACAAAAAAATTCGTATCAAAAAATGAAAAAATCGAGATTTTCAAATTAATTTTTCTAATAAACAATGCATCGAAAAAACATTCTGTAAGAAGCGGGTTTTAGTTCCTATTTAGTAGTAAATAATTAGTGAAAGAATAAATTTATTTTACCTAAGCAAGTGGTAAAAATCTAATGTTGAAAATTGCATGTTTTCCCATCATTTGAGCTGCTCTGGTGGGTGACAGTGTAAGTTTTACAAAATAATTTTTAGTGTATCTAATAGCTGCTATATTAAGCTTTCCAACAAGGTATAAAACATGATATATGGTGAAGATAGGTTAGAGAAATGGCTTAAAAACCAAAAAATCGCCATAAGGCATTTTCATTTGGACGAGCTCAATTTAATCTCCATATCTCCATTTACACACATATATGCTTATGTGCCGTCCTCTCCTTTAGTCTTTTTTTTGGTCTGCAAACCGAAGAGATCAGCATATTGAAGGAGAGAAAAATTATCATAAAATCGAATGGTTAAGGAGGGAAAAAATTAAATTTCGAGAAAATAAAAATAAAAACGACGACACTCGATGACCATAAAAAAAATCTATATACATACTTATATGTTTAAAAAATAAATTTTATATTGTACAACACACTTTTTTCTTTCTCCAGAAATTCTCTCCTCATTTCAAATTCCATGAACGCGAATCGTGATCTTCCTCAATATTATTACATTACCTTCTTACCTTCTTCTTCCTCTTTAAATAAATTCATTTTTTTAAGAAGGAAGGTGCATTGGAGTTAAAGATTATGAAAATTGGTATTGAAATGTGAATTTTGGAGCGCATTTTAAGGTGTGAAATGGAATTTTGGGGTTTTAAAGGCTTAAAGAATATTGTTTGTTATTATAAGATATTTGTCAATTTTGGTTGGTTTGTAATAGATAAATGTAGACGTTTTATAGAATGGTAAGTCTTTTGTTGTCTAATTTTTCCAACACATATGCAGTGGTCTTAGGATCGAGATTCAGACATCCTAACAGTCATTATATTTATTTTTAAAAAAATCTTTACTAACATTTCAACAAATTAACTGAATTAAAATTCTATGAAAAGTTTTCAATTCTGCTAAATTAAGTGCAACAACAAATCCAACAAATTTATAAGTACCAAGGCAGTTACGTAGCTAGGGGGACTGAATGGGGAAATTTTCACCCCCTCCCCTAACTGGCAAATTTCTTTAATTTGCTAGGGTTTTTGGGTTTTTAATAAAAAAAAACGAAAATTCTTCCAAACCCTTAAATTTTTCTTTAAAAAAATGAAATTCGTCCCTCAAAATTCCTGGCTACGCTGCTGTACCAAGCTAATCATGCAAAATTTAGACAGTCACAAAACTGTCCAATAATCTAACAACTTTTTCTTCCTATACTCAACTAAAACTATCTAAAAAAGAATGTGCAACAGAAAAAAAATTCTACAGCACAAAAAAAAATTACAAAAATTATCATAATCGTATTCTCATTTTTACTTCTCTTCTTACCTTTCCTTCAATGCTTCGATGCTCGAGAAAATAAAAATTTTTATTAGACATTTTTCGCCATTTGATAGTAGAGCATGTGCATGTTTGCACTCATGACTTGTCTACATCTCGGAATCTAGATAAGTTCTTCCACCTTATATTTTTTTTCTATGTACCTTTTTTTTATTTCATAAAAATAAGAAGAATAAAATTTTTATGTTACAACAATTTTAAGGTTTCACATGAGATATTTAGATAGAAAATAATGTGTATTGTGGGACTCTCAAAGAAGCTCAAGTATGCTGTTATGTTTCTATCCAGCCATATAGAAAGAGGAGCAAAATTTATGAACTTGAAGTTAAAATTATACAATGTTGTTAATTGTTGCTACATATTTGGATACATATATTGTTGTCATAAAGTACTTGAACTTGTTTACTTCAAGTTTTTTGTGTAGCACTAGAATTTTTAGTAGTCGTCAAAAGTTTATTATGGCTTCATTCATGGCCTGGTTTGAAGTTGTTTATATTTTCTAGTTCTATCATCATGTGGACAAACAGGTGCCGAGATGTCTGAATAAAAAAAATAATTTAAGTGCTTTTGTCGTTTTGATATGAATATAAAGTTTGTTGTGATAAATAAAACAGTCTGCCATGCAAGATAATGATGATGGTTCTTAGTTGGTGTGTAAGTAGATGGCTCATTTTATTGTGTTTGTCTCTTTTCAAGAGGGAAGGGGTTGGAAGATTATTTTTTTAATGACGTCAGTGACACAAGTGAACGGTCCCTCATTGTTTGGTAAAAATTATTCCAAAACATTTAAAAAATTACAAAAGTCCTCGTGTTTTATATCGAGGGACTTCAGCGCATTTTTGACGCAGCGATTAGCAATTGATTAAATGGAAAAGAATGTCGAGTTTTAAAACTCTATTGCTGTTTCTTTAGTCATAATTCATTTCAATAATAAGTTTAAAACTAAAAATCAAAATTCCTTTAAAATTGATTTTTATAATGTTCAATGCAAAAAATAGCTTTACGAATTAACGGTTTTTTGAAATTCAAAATTTTCCGTTAGCAAAAAATTCAAATTTCTAAACACATCCTTTATTTTTCAAATTTCTAAACACATTTGTTTTGTATGAAAAAATTAAATGTTAACTAATTAAGGTGTATAAAAGAAAAAAATTTAATCCGAAATAACGGTCAAAAAAATTTCAAATTTTTTAACGGTTAGAAAAAATTCAAACTTATCATCAGCATAGCTTTGCCCTGCATTGTTTACATATTTTTTTGAAATATAAAATCGATGAATTAAGCTATTTAATGAGTGTTTTTTGATTTTTCAATATAAACGGCGGGAATAAAAACATTCAATGAAGCTATTAAAACAATTCCGAGCTTGCTACGAAGTCTAGATCAAGAGATAATTGGGACCCGAACGACCGAACGACCGAACGACCGAACGACCGAACGACCGAACGACCGAACGACCGAACGACCGATCAAAGTGCATGATTGAGCTTCCTTTTTGAAAACAAGTTTTCAAAAATGCGCTAAAAATAATTCTAATAACTTTTGTCAAGAATAGTTTTTATTTGACGTCATACATAAACACCCTCCAATAATCAACATAACCATCTTCTTATTTCCAAACTTCCCCAATAATTTATTAGTTTCTCATAGAATATGCAAATTAAATTACTTAATTGAATTGAAGCTATTCAGTTGTTTCCGAAATCACTAAAATGTCGCAAATTTGCGCATAAATGAAGACGTCACTAAGACGCCACATAGTTCAAGGATTTTTGTAATATCATATTTAGTAATCAATACCTCATTGAGCATGCTTTAAAGTTAAAGTAGACGTGATGAAATTTGTCGCGCAAAAAAAAAATCCTTCATGAATTATAAATTGACTGACGGTCGTTCATGCTAATTCAATTACTTTGCTAAAGTGCTGTGGATGCAAACTGTTTTTAAGCTGTGATAATCTTGACACATTGAGTTGTGGCTTATCTACTTCCTGTTAATGAAAAGCGTTTGAATAGTTTTTAGCACGAATGCTACATTGGAAGTGGTATTACAGCTCTGACGTCATCAAGAAAGGAATCTAATTCATTAAAGTATAAAAAGGTAGACACAACCAGTAAATTAGCATTACCAAAACCTGACAATATTTGTGTCTCAATCAAAAAGGCAGGTAAGCTACTAGGTCAACAAAAAAAAAACAAGAAAAAAATCCAGTGCATAGCATATTGAGTAAACATTTACAAATACGTAGATGTCTAAGCATAGATAGCAAACCATATCAACACCCATTTAATGTGTGTACATTACTCGAACCGTAATGTATGTAAAATCAAAATCCACAATAAATGTACATTACATGTGGAACATAACTCACGTTTATATGGCTAGATTATCATCATCCATGAAATTTCTCAACCTAATACACAGCATCGTTAAAATAATATTATATTCAATTTTCTTTCCTCATAAACATTCACGAGAAGTCTCTCTCTATATCTCATTTAATTCAGGGCTGTAACAAATTGCAAATCATAAAAGCCATCCATATATCATATCGCCATATTTGACATAAACTCGTTGCTGTTGAAGTCAAAGATGAGAAAAAAGACAACAAGAAATAAAGATGAGGAGCCTCATTGTAATTTAAATCAACTCTAACTTTTTATTTATATTTTTTATATATTTTATTTTATTAATGCATATATGAGGAAAAGAAAGAAAAAAAAATTTTAATTTCAATTATTAATCAAAAATGAGCTGGACGGTGAGCCACAAATAGAAAACATCCATTCATTGTACTCATTCATCTTAAATAAATTCTTTTGAAGACTTGAAGTCGTTTAAGGAAGATTTAGTGGAGGATTTTATGGGCACTTTGTCTGGATGATTTACGATAAGATGTGCGAATTTTCGAGAGGTTAAGGTTAAGTAGCTTTAAAGATTGGAGTTCTTATTTTTAGTGAATTTGAGTCAACATTGTTGGTATCGATGGTTTTGATGTTTATCGATGAGAAATTATGATACAGGAAATTTTGAGGTTAGGAATTATTTATATTGAGAAAATTGTGGTTATTTGAAGCAAATAATTGCTAATTATTTAAATCGATAGCACAAAGGGGATTCTGACAATTATTGACATTACAATCAATCCAAAATCTCTAAAATTCAATCATCAAATGCGTCACAAATCCCACATCAACTCAAAACAACTCCCAATCATCCCATCATCATTTTTTCGTACCACTAAAGCTCCATTCCAGTTTTCTTATGTTTGTATAATTCATATTAATAGCGAATGAGTAAATAATGTCATATTGGATGAAATGAGAAGAAAAAAAAGAGGAGAAAAAAAAATTATCAAATCAGTTTCTTTTTGTTTTCTTCAATGCTCGAGAGATAGAAATGAATATCATTGTGAATATCATTCATTGGCATGACCACACACATGGGTCGTGCAACAACAATATTGTCATCTTCATTTGCTTTGTCAGAGAAGATTATAAATTTATTCCTTATGGGCAATTTTAAGGTCTGTTTTTTTTGTGTCTTGTATGTCGTTATAATTTTTTTTTATCATACCCAGCTTGTTGATGGGAAAAATATGTGATAGCTAAAAAAAGTAATTTCGACATGCAATGGATATGGTATGTTTTATAGATAGTGTAATTCAGAATGTCTGGCTGCAATTAAGTGCAAATTTCCTCGACTGAAGCTTAATTACTGTGCTTATAATGGTGATTAATAAAATATGAATGGAAAAGAATGCTGGGTAATTTTCAAGGGGTTGTTTGTAAGGGGTGTCTGACTAAAATGGAAAAAATATATTTTTTTTGCGTTTCTGTGTCAATTAACTTTGAAGTTATGGCATGAAATGTGCATGCTAGGTACTTAGAATATTTTTAGTTTCAATATTGAAAATTTTATGGACGAACAGTCCCTTTTGAACTCCCTCCTCCCTAAAAAGCAATCGTACTAAATGAATGCCCCCTAATTGATTCTCAATAAAATTTTTAACTCAAATAAAAAATTCCCCTCTGGGAGATATCATCTGTACCATACAACACGAAAAAATCAATATTTATAAGCTCCTCTAATGACACTCATCGAAAACTATTAAATTTCCTCACGATTAAGTCATTCAACGTGATATAATGAGATCGTCCAAAGCATATATATACATTCCTCACAGCCATGTCGACACAATCTGAAAATGACAGTTGAGATAAACTTTCAAAGCTATATTCAAATCAGAGTCAGTCGGACATGTAAAATGAATTCCTCATTCAAAATCTCACCCCCTGATTTTACAGTTCTGCGCATACTCGTACATTTTTTTTTGCTCGCCCTCACACAACACAAAATCGTTGATATCATGCGATATGTATGAAAAAAAGGGTCGAAAATAGAAGAAAACAGAATGAAAATTTTTCAATGTGTTCCAGTATTTTTTCGCTTATCAATCAGAGCAGAAATCGAAGAAAAATACACAAAAAATATAAAAAATAAAGTCAAGTTACACATTTGAAAAAAATAAAAATAATAATAAAGATAAATAGACAGTGTACAGTAGATATTTGTTACTATCAAAGTCAATAAAAAGTAAATATACAAAAAAATAGAGCAAAGTGTAACGATAGTATTTATCAGTAGTTGAAAAAAAAGAAATATTTGATAACAAAATTAAGTGCACTCACTCACTGTTAATCAAAGCTTTCGTTACGAATATTTTTCATTTTTATTTTATTTGTGTATTTTGCGTCAAAAAAAGAGAGAATATACTGAAAATTTTTATCGATCTCGAATTTTGTTGTGTTTATTAAAGAAAGTTCTGTGCGTGTCTCTAGTTATGAAATTATAGTGTGTAAAAAAATAATTATTATTCAAAAAAATTAAAATAAAGTTGAAATCAATTATAAAATTAAGTCTATTAAAAATGTTACAAATGTCTTCGTCAAGTGACTATGAGCGACATAAAAATAACAATAACACTAGTAGTAATAGTAATGGTAGAAGCAGTAGAAATAAGAAGAAAGGTGTTCCATTCATGTTCTTTACAAATATTTTGAAGAAAAAGAAAGTACTGAGTATTGACGAGATAAAAGAAATGAAGACGAGAACACGAAGTGAGCCTTCAGGTAAAGTGCAAAAAACATAATGTGACATGGAAAATGCGTAATCATTTTCTTTCAGTCTTATTTTTATGAATATAAAATACATGAATATTCTTCCCTGCGGTATTTGAATGTTTTTGTGACATTATGTCCCTTTGGTGAAGTCTGTCAGGATTTTGAGTGAAAAGTTTTGTAAATTTTTGAAGATTTTGGATGAATAAATTTATTTTGATTATGAATCGGAGTGGACATTAAAGGAGCATATTTTATGCTTCTTGAGCAAATAGATTAGTTATGAACCGTTCACTTATTACGTAATGCTGGAAGAAGAGGGAGGGGGTCTGAGAGTTTGTTACGGCCTATTGTTCTCACACGTCATTCTTTCATTCTTTTGTTAAAAACGTTACAAAGGGGAGGGGGGGGGGGTTAATTCTTAAGAACGCTCCCAAAGTGAATGACCCCTTATGAAAATTCAAATTGTCAACATTCTCTCACATTTCAAGCCCATTTACACTATTCAACTGTGATTTAGGTCAGATAATGAGTTTATTAGTACACCATACTATTTATGGCCTTGCAATGAAAATGACAAAGACTTGCATAAGCCTCAATGTAATTTATATCAATTAATATCAAATTGAAAATGGGTGCAATATTTATTTACTGAACAGTTTCACTTTCTGATGTTTGATGAGGTCAGGGAAATTTGAGGCTCTGCAAATAGAAATGAGAATTAAACATTTTTCATTCATTGGGCGATGTCTTTTAACTGTTACATTATTAATATGACATATTATACATTTTTGGAAAGCTCTTTGAAGTAGCTATCAGAAAAAAATAGTCCAAATACTTAGTTTAATCCAGGGTTGGAACACTAGTGCTTAGAATCTTGTCAAAACAGTACTTTTTCAGAGCTACTTTTCACACGGTTTTTTTCAGCTAAAAAATACAACTCTATAGTTTATAATTACACACAACAAAATGCTAAAACGCAATGCAGAGCTTTTTTAAAATCAACCGTGGAATAAAAAGTTATGGATTTTACAACTCTGGCAACTTTTGTATGGAATTTTCACAAAAATTAGCATAAATAATGACTGGAATCGAATTTTCAAATGGTTCAAACGGCATTTGATTGGTAATTTAATGTAGAAAATTATGAGCAAAAACTTTTTTCACATACATAAAATTTGAATTTTAAAAATACGTTAAATATCTTTTTCATACAAAAGCATTAATTTCTTCATTAAAAATTCCATTTTCTTAATTTTCATTTAAAAATAAGTCAAATGTTATAAAAATATTCTCTCAAACTTGTTTTTAATATATTAAATCACAATAAAATTTTAAATCATTTTTCCATGGTTTTAATTGAATTTTTTGAATTTTTATATGAAAAAGATATTTAACGTATTTTTAAAATTCAAATTTTATGTATGTGAAAAAAGTTTTTGCTCATAATTTTCTACATTAAATTACCAATCAAATGCCGTTTGAACCATTTGAAAATTCGATTCCAGTCATTATTTATGCTAATTTTTGTGAAAATTCCATACAAAAGTTGCCAGAGTTGTAAAATCCATAACTTTTTATTCCACGGTTGATTTTAAAAAAGCTCTGCATTGCGTTTTAGCATTTTGTTGTGTGTAATTATAAACTATAGAGTTGTATTTTTTAGCTGAAAAAAACCGTGTGAAAAGTAGCTCTGAAAAAGTACTGTTTTGACAAGATTCTAAGCACTAGTGTTCCAACCCTGGATTAAACTAAGTATTTGGACTATTTTTTTCTGATAGCTACTTCAAAGAGCTTTCCAAAAATGTATAATATGTCATATTAATAATGTAACAGTTAAAAGATATCGCCCAATGAATGAAAAATGTTTAATTCTCATTTCTATTTGCAGAGCCTCATTTATGGATGAAGCTTATTATTTAAAGGAAGGTTTTTGGATGAATGATGCAATTGTTGGTTAAGGAACTTGGAAGCAAAGTGAAATTTTTGTTAGTTTGTAATATTAAAAGTTGAAAGCTATTGTTTGTTGATAAGCATGTCATTCAGTAACAATCTGAAAAAATTTCAATCCAGTTCTGAAAATTGCACAAATCTCGAAATTTCAAGCAAATTTATAACAAGTTCTGAGTATGCTTCACAGCCTACAGAAGTTTCAAAGAAAGTGTCAAGAACGACAAAATTTTAATTTTTTTCTAACACATCATAATCATTCCTCAACATCACAAAAAAGTATAATCTTCAAGCATGCTCAAGCTTTTATTAAAAGTTGTTAAATCCTCTCTCGAAAATACTTCAAAACATTTAATTTAAAATGCTGTTGTTGTTTTCAAATCTTTCCTCATTGTGTGTTTTTCTCTTCAAACTTTTAACTGTCTCATAAGCTTGTCAAATCTGTTCCTTAATGAAAAAACGGACAAGGAAGAAGACAATCTGTTTGTTTTGAAACATTTTTGATGAAAAATTAAATGTTTTTGTTTTGATGGATGTGAAATCAAATTCACAAGAAATTAAACTAAAAGAATCACATCCTTATGGTTTTTTTTTCGTCCTCGACATGCCTTCGAGTTTAACTAACCGAAAAAATATCTTACAAAATCCCCTCATAAGCACATTTTGACGTCACGTTGTGGCATAGTAAATGAAAACACAAACTATTATTTTAGGATTTATAGTGCTTAACAGAAGTGAACTTGAATGGCCGATTCCAAGGACATGTTTCTTTTGTGCTTTCGTATTCGTTACATTTCCATTCCCACAATTATGTTTTTCTTCGAAAATATTAACAACATCTAATTCTTAGTAATAAGTTTTGTGGGGGTTGTGAGAATGTCATGTGACGTTGAAACTTAAATTTAGGCTTATTCAGACATTAAATTGTTCATCGATTATGTTAGAATTCTTTTGAATATTTTCTTTGAATATTTTCAACCGATTTATTGCTACTAGATGCCCACGTTGTGTCCGTACTGTAAATTTATAAATTATGTAAAAAAATAGTACAATTTGAGTCTGAGAATTTGCAGTAATTCCATTTTGCACAAAAATTTTGTGACAGAGGTTGTGAGAAATCTGAAAATTCAAATTTGCAATTACGTAATTTACGAACAACTCCCACAATTTGTAATACACAAAAATCACATTTTGTCGTTCTTCGACAACTTGTAACTATATGCACAATTGCCCTAGATTTTCTGTCAGTACTTTATTTTATTTTATTCCACTTCCATTCATTCTGAATTCCCAACTGTAATGTCCCAAATCTTCTTTTTTCATA
Organism: Chironomus striatipennis; assembly: GCA_026123125.1. Lineage (NCBI taxonomy): Eukaryota > Metazoa > Arthropoda > Insecta > Diptera > Chironomidae > Chironomus > Chironomus striatipennis. The sequence continues at coordinate 40,076,562 of CM047393.1, read as the reverse complement.
TATTCATTCATGCCTCAACACAATTCATTTATGTATTCACAGAAAATGAAATAAAAAGTTTTTTTTTTTCGTCGTACTAGTTCAGAAGCCCTGCGCACCACCCACGTACAAATTTTATATGAAAATTTTCATTTGTTTTCTTTCCTTTTTCGTCATGTCTTCATAATTTCCTTATCTGCAAAATTTGCTAGCGGATATTGAAGGCGAAACTGAAATGAAATTGAATGGTCTTTGTGATGCTTCTTCCTTTTAATTCTTGTGCCAGGCAAGTTTCATTCACTGACTGACATTCATTCATAAAATTTTCTTATCGATTTTAATTCAATTTAAAGAAATATTCATAAAATAAAATCGATTGAAAGCACCCAGATTGAAAAAGGTGGTGCGAGTGAAGGGATGAAAATAAATAAAAACAAACAATGTGTGCTCATGTGCTTTTTGCTCGTCTGATGCAGCGACGACATTGTTGTCTTGTTTTGCTAAACGATTCTATAGAAAATAGAATAAATGACGCAACATTTTTTTTCTCTGAGATTTTTTTTTGTGAATGTAGAGAATGTTGACCACGTGGTGTTCCGGATATTGACAGGTGCTGAAAATATTTGTAGACAAGATGTTGGGAATGTCTGCAATTGAGACAATTATTTTCAGTTCTGTAAATTTCATTATTAATTTTGTTATATAATTTAGTCTGCAGTATATTGTATTTTGCTGCCTGTAGCAGCTTTGATTATGGCATCAAAATTATTTTTGGTGTGTTTTGCGGTAGGATTGATGCAAGGAAGTTTAATTTGGCAGAAAAATATTTATGACAAATTTTGTCAAATCATTGTAATTTGTAAATTTTTGTCTTCTGTCACTCAAATTGTCCCCTTTAATTCTACAAAAGTCTAACCCAATAAAATAATTTCTTACAATTTTAAAAACCCCCTTGAAGAAAATCAAACTACAACACTATGCTCCACAACACAAAAATCAACCACTCCTTGTTGATAGAAAAAATATTTTCATAAATTCATGCTTGATAGTTTTCTATTCTATTTACTCAATTTCTATTTAAATGTCATCAACCTATCCTTCCCATACTTCACTCTAATGTGCCGCAGTTTCACAATAAATTTCGAGTCAGGTTGTCTACAAAATTCTTTTCGTTTGGATCTAAAAACGTACACATGTTATTACGGTCATAGAATATTAAATTGACTAAAAACGTTCAAGAATCCCACGATGATGAAGCAATTATGCTTATAGGATGAAAATGTCATACAAACATTCATTTGCATGTGCCTACATCAAATATTAATATTTTATGAGAAAAGTATAAAATTTTTTTGCAAATATCCAAAAAAAACTCGAAAAACATCAATTAGAATTTCATAACCTTTCAAATTGAGCGATATGACAGCGATGCTTGCAAAATGTTTTGATTATATGCGCATTTTCATGCATAAAGAAATTGAATATTGGAAAATTCGAGGAGGAAAAAAAGTTTATCGGTTTTATGATCTGCAGACAACAGTGTTTTCTTTAGATACGTCGTAAAAAGTATGCATTTATTTTAATAGCTTTTTTTTCTTGCGCTTCATTCTCGATATGGGAATAGAGCTTTTTTCAGAATAAATATCATACAATATTGATTCATTTCAAGCCATAAAGCTAGAAAATTATTGTGATAAAAAGTTCTAAAAAAAATTATTCACAGAGAGGCTTTTTACACTTCACGGTACCATGGCAAAGTAAATAATAAAAAGAATTGAGGTTCCGAGAAATTCAATTTGTATACATCAAAAAAAAAGTTACTTTTTTCCATCTCCTTAGAGAATGAATGAATATGAAACCGAGCTTCTTGATTTCTAAATACGCAATAAATTCTGAATAATATCTTGAAAGGTATTCAAAACAGGATAAACGTGATTCATCTTTCATTCAACAGGAAGTGCTTTGGGGGATTTAAGAGGAGTTTAGATGAAATTTAGTTTTTATTTTCATGAATGTACAAAAAGTTTGAAGGTTTTTGAATAAGTTTGAATAATTTATACGCTTTTGGTGTGGGTTTTATAAAAGAATTTCTGAAAAGATTAAGACTTAAATGGATGAAAAAAGTCGTCAGACAATTTAATGAATTTACTAAAAAATTATATAATTGCATTGCCATGGGCGTAGCCACGAGGGTTCGAGCCCCCGTGGGAAAATTTGAAATCATAGCGAGAGTACGGCTAAAAATTTTCCCACTGGGGTTCGAACCCTCGAGTTTATAATCTTAGAAAGCTTAGAAGAAGTCTAATAACTTTGAAAAGTTTAAATCCACATGTTCGATTCCTCCAAAAACCCACCAAAAATATAATCAAATTATCAAGAACCTCAATATTACAAACATTATTGATAGATAACTCCCTAACATTTTCCAATAAATCTCATCCAACGACCAGCCAAATCTATAGCAAAATCTTGATAACTATCTCATTTATTTTATGGCATTCTGCATCCGTTTTTGAGAACAATCCAAACCAACAACCCATGAAAACATTCATCCACAAACTTAGTCCAAAGCAATTTTCTTTATCAATCTTGGCAAACTAGCAACAACAACAACAACATTTCATTACATAACAAAAATATTTTCTAATCTCATCCAAAGCCGTTGAACTTTGCACCACCATAAATTAAACTCAAAGCATAAAAATCCCGACAGCGTGCCGCATTAAATCAATTTTTATGACTTTTCGTCGTCACTTTTTTTCAATAAATTTTCTACCCATTCTATTCCTTCAGTTTTTTGATGACGTCAGAAAATATTTAAATGAATGAGTAGCAGTGATTTTGTACTCTACAAAAATCCCTCCCCAACAACCCGAGACGATTAATGTCATTTCATTGTTTTTTATAGCTTAAAAATATTTTTTTTTCATTCTATTTTCAGTGGTCAGTTACAGCTGTTCATTACCCGTCGGACAGCCTGCTATATCAACATTAAGTTTAACACCCGGGAGGATATTAAGTCGAGATATTGACCATGGTATGATATTGTCATTGTCGATTACTTATTTATGTTTGTCATATGCACACATACGCATTATAACTAATTAATTAACTCATGGTCTATATTGAGTTGCAAATGAAAGAGTTATTGTGTTTTACATTATTTAGTTTGACTGAATTAATGGTTTTGTGAATGACAAGCGTTCAATCTAATTAAGTTAAATTTGATAAACTCAATTTGCTGTGTTGTCAGAGGTGCTTTTTTGATGATCATTAGAATGGGGACATTTATTTGGTACACAAAAATTATTCCTTGATATCAAGGTTCTAGTCTAGAATTTTTTTGAAAAAATGTTAATTTTGTTAGAAGGAGGGGTTCGTACATTATTAGAGTGAACATCTGTGAGTATTTTGAACGGACAGTTCCATATATTCCATAGTTCCTATTCCTGTATTTTTTTCATTACTCGATCCTTGCTGTATCCTCAATTTTAAGGATCGGTTGCTCGACTATATTTCTGCTATGATACCTAAGTATTGTATCTGAACTGCCTGATCTCAAATTTTTTAAATTTTTTATACATTTCATGATAAGGATTTGAACTCATGGTTGAACACAATCATGACTCCCTTAGTAAAAGAAAGCTTCATATTGTACAAACCTCTGATAATGCAAACAACTCAATCACCTAAGCTGGCGAAAATCCTTTGAGCTAGCAACAATACATAAAACTTTCACTTTGATTGATTTGTTAAGTCAATCAATCGATAGGAAATAACGTTTTAGTCATTCACCTTTTGTTGACATTTTTACTGTCGGTCTGTGTATGTGTATATAGCATTATAGTCATTATTTATTCATTTTCTGATATTTACTTGTCCATTAATTTTCTCCTCATTTTCTCTTTTCTCTATATATTAAAAATCAACAAAGTAGATATGCAACAATTGAGACTATCTAGATCTGATAATCCCTACCTACAAAAGAAACTCGCAAGTCGAGACGAAATGAATATGATTGATATTGAAGATAATTTAGTAGACGATGATACAATATTAATTCAGGACTTGAATTCACAAATCGACAGTGGTTTTGAGCCAGATCCATTTCTCCTTCCAGACGTTCAAGAGCACATGATACGTTCACCTCCACCAGTCTCGTGGCGTCCTCACGGCAGCAGCGTATTTAATTTTCCACATGACAACAATAACACAATAACATCGCATAGTAGTGATGAGAGTACACAAAGTGTACATGCATTTTACAGTAGTGAGAATTTTACGAAACAACCGTCGCGCATTTCGTTCGATAAAGTCGTTTGAAAAGTTTTTTCATCTATTTTACGGTAGAATGAAGAACTAAAGCTTAATTTTCTTTTTTTTACATTCCAATTACTGTTTTTGTTTCCATTTTGACTGTTGTACTTTTTTATTTTATTTTCTGTTTCTATTTGAATTAAGTGTAGTCATTTGAGAAAATGTAATAAGGATGAGAATTTTTGTGGATATCGGGTGTGTTTTTATGAAGTTAATTTCTTTCATTTATGTCCCTTAGGGATGATATGGGTTGAAAACTTTTAATTATTACTGTAGAGTTTTTGAAAAATAATGATTGAAAATAGAGTTAAAAGGTTTGGTAGTATGATGATTAGGAGATGATAATGATGATGATAATTTGGTGAAAATCCGCTTTGAGGATGTTATTTTTTCGGATAATTTCTCATTTGGCCTTCGACTGTTTCTGTTTAGAAATAATTAAATTTCTGAGTAAGCAGAAATGAATTCTCGGAAGGTTCCGACATGCTTTTTTGAAAATCTTGAATTTCAAAGATATCTTTTTTCATTGATGTTTTAGAGGGTTGGTTGAAAATGACGTCTATAATCATGGTTAACTTCCACGCATCGCGTGTAAGTTATTGGTTTCACCCAAAATGCCCATTTTCGAGTTCACCATGTTCCCACCACTTTTATGACAAGTTTTTGGTACCAAAATGTGCGTCTCGACGAGTAGATTCATAATCTGCAGGAATTTTCCAATTTAAAGGCCATTAAAGGGGTCAAAAAGCCAAAAAACTGATTTTTTCGACCCCCTAAAAATTTTGTAATCGGGGTCACAGCTTAACCATTAGACTTTTAGGAACTGATTCTTTTGCCATATGATCAGGCAACATAAGCAATTGTCCGGAAAAGAGCTAACTTTTTGATATGTGCACAACTTTATAGACCTTTGGACAGTCAAAATACGGTCAAAAAATGCTCAAAATTGACCATTTTTGGCACCGTTCTCGCTTGTATTAAGCTCAAATTGGCTAATTCAAAAACCATTTCGGGGTATTTATGTCTAAAATATATAGGCCAAGTTTCAGCCAATTTCGTCCATACCTGTGTCCACAAGGTCCATTTTTCGTTTTTTTGGGTATGCATGGCAGGATAAAGTCATGAAAAATTTTTTTTGGTCCTAATGGTCTCTAACCGCCGATATACAACATATTCAGTCGTTTTTTGCCAAAATTTTTATCTTTTTCCTAAAGTTTTTAACTTCCACGCATCGCGTGTAAGTTATTGGTTTCACCCAAAATGCCCATTTTCGAGTTCACCATGTTCCCACCACTTTTATGACAAGTTTTTGGTACCAAAATGTGCGTCTCGACGAGTAGATTCATAATCTGCAGGAATTTTCCAATTTAAAGGCCATTAAAGGGGTCAAAAAGCCAAAAAACTGATTTTTTCGACCCCCTAAAAATTTTGTAATCGGGGTCACAGCTTAACCATTAGACTTTTAGGAACTGATTCTTTTGCCATATGATCAGGCAACATAAGCAATTGTCCGGAAAAGAGCTAACTTTTTGATATGTGCACAACTTTATAGACCTTTGGACAGTCAAAATACGGTCAAAAAATGCTCAAAATTGACCATTTTTGGCACCGTTCTCGCTTGTATTAAGCTCAAATTGGCTAATTCAAAAACCATTTCGGGGTATTTATGTCTAAAATATATAGGCCAAGTTTCAGCCAATTTCGTCCATACCTGTGTCCACTAGGTCCATTTTTCGTTTTTTTGGGTATGCATGGCAGGATAAAGTCATGAAAAATTTTTTTTGGTCCTAATGGTCTCTAACCGCCGATATACAACATATTCAGTCGTTTTTTGCCAAAATTTTTATCTTTTTCCTAAAGTTTTTAACTTCCACGCATCGCGTGTAAGTTATTGGTTTCACCCAAAATGCCCATTTTCGAGTTCACCATGTTCCCACCACTTTTATGACAAGTTTTTGGTACCAAAATGTGCGTCTCGACGAGTAGATTCATAATCTGCAGGAATTTTCCAATTTAAAGGCCATTAAAGGGGTCAAAAAGCCAAAAAACTGATTTTTTCGACCCCCTAAAAATTTTTCTCGGTCGCGCTAACGCGCGACCTCGAATAATTTTAAACCCCAATTAGTGAATTTTTAAAAGAAAAATTTACTTTACACATACCTGATATTTTTTAAGTAAAGGATCTAGTGGCATTTTTGTTTTTTTTTTATTATAATTTTTGGCGAACTGTACTTCATATTCTTTTTTTCATAAGTATAAAATGTCAATTATAAACTTTACTAAACTCCTAAAAATGTAGTCTGTATTAATATTTTTGAAATTTGCATTTTATAGATTCCTTAATGTACGAAATGGAAATTTTAAGAATCGTTTTAGGTACATTTGGGAGTTGTGAAGAGCTGTGCGGAATGAAACGAAGTTTCACAAACCATTGCTTCGCTTCGCTCAGCAATGGTTCATTCACAAACCTTCGCTTCGCTCAGCAATGGTTCATTCACTTCGTTTCATTCCGCACAGCTCTTCACAACTCCCAAATGTACCTAAAACGATTCTTAAAATTTCCATTTCGTACATTAAGGAATCTATAAAATGCAAATTTCAAAAATATTAATACAGACTACATTTTTAGGAGTTTAGTAAAGTTTATAATTGACATTTTATGCTTATGAAATAGAAGAATATGAAGTACAGCTCGAACGTTAAACATAAAAAAAATCAATTTGTTTTTTCCGAAATTTTTTATAATATTATAATAAATGTATTTATAATCTATCGTAAGTCAAGCGTGGAAGTTCGTGGCTTTCTACGTAAGTCGTGTTTTTTAAAGTTAGATTGTTGGCATTATTCATTTAATAAAAGTTACTGAGGTATTAGCATAAATACTAGGATATATTCGTTGATAACAATAACATAGCTATCCCTTCGAGGATACCTCAAAATTAGTTCATATCAAGCAACCACCTACTACAAATCTTAAATCCATAAATTAACCGTCATTTATATTCAACACCCTTAGAAAAACATTGGTCATTTAAAACACAAAGACATAATCTAAAATCTAGAACAAAACCCCAAGCAACAATACAATTGATTATCTAGACAACAACCATCATCAACGACATCGTAAAAACACACCCAATCATTCAACAAAAAAATGATAATTATTTCTCCTTAAAAAACAAATGAAAAACTTTTTTGTGTGTCTTTGAAAGAACAAAAATGAACTTAGGAATTTCTGTTTCTTGTTTCTAAATGGACTCTATTTAGAATATATTTTAAGAATTTTAATGCTAAATGAGCAAAGAAAATGAAAAAAAAAACTTTAACTGAAAACTGTTGAGACAATTTAGATGATTAATAGGAGAATTAAAAATATAAAAAACAAACAAAGTTTAACAAAACGAGCACATTTGTTTAGGATTGAAAACTTTGGAATGCTAAGGGTTGATTAATTAATGCTGCTTGTAAATTATTTAAGGCATACGACAATTTAAGTATTGCTAAATATAACCTCGAAGGCTCCAAAGTTCCAATCCTAAACATATTTTTGGAAATCAAAAATTGTGCTGAACATTGTTAGATGGTTAGAGATATTTCAGCAGTAGTTAATGGTACACAAGCTCAGATGCTTCAGCTCTCATAATTGAAAGTGTTTAAAGCTTTAAGGTGTCTTAGTATCACCATGAATACAGTATCAGAATTCAATGTCAAAAACGATGACTGATTAAAAATATAAAACCTTTCTTTTATGAGACTTGAACTTTGTCATTTTCCGTCAGACACAAGACTACAGTCACAGTCAAGACATAATCTAGAATTAAATGGCTAAATCCTCTCAAGTATGTACCATTCGCTACCGTTTGAAAATCTCGACATCACCAAAGAACAATTCATATTTTCCTCATGATTCCATTGTGATTTTGACGTCGGTTGACATTCCACTTGAACTTATTTCCACTTCTTAACCGAATAAAGAAGACGATAATTCCATTAAAGTACTTAATTCATGCGCCACAGACAAGTATTTTATTACACAAATAGCGACAAGAGAATTTTTTTTTGCTTTCTATCCACAAAAAAAATACATAAATATATTTTTTCTTCCTTTTTTTTGGTATGCCAAAAATGTTAATGGCACCGATTTTCTTAGACAAATTACATAAAAAGCTTTCTTCTTTTTATTCATGGAGCTTTACTATTCAAGTCGAAACTATTGCTATTGCCATGAACACATCTGAAGAAAAAGTTTTTTTCTTCTCCAATTCAAAGCTTCGATGAATTCTTGTTGTATAAAGAAAAGTTAGTCTTGCTATATTCATAGAGTAACTTGATACTATGATGCAATAAGCGATTGAAAATAATCCTTATAGGAAATGTGGTAGATTTATTATGAAGAATATTGGATGGATTTTCGAGCTTATTTTATTTTATTTAATTTTGAAGTGTTTGCGGGAGCGTTTAGTGAAACTTTTGGAGATTCAGAAGATGGAACAAATACTAGTCTGATTACTAAGTTAGAAGAATCTAAAATTTGGGATACTTGGGTCTTCGATTTAAGAAATTATTTAGTTCCGGAAAAATCTATTCAAATCGAGACTTTCCAGAAGTGAGCTAAAATAGTTGAAAAGTTGAGTTATAGAATAGCAACTGATCAAAACAAAACTTAGGAATTAGACAATAAATCTTTAAATAATGAAATTATTAAAAATATGATTTGAATCCTACCAACAGTCAATTCTTATATGATTAATTAAGATTTGGGTAGAAATTGTCTGTAATTAAGAGAATGAAGATTGTTTTTCAAGTAAAAGAAATAACTTGATACAAAAGTAATCCTTACCCAAAATCATACAAGAACAAACCATAAGTCTGACATTCCAAATCCAAACCGAAAATCTGCTATCTCATTCTAATCTCACACAAAAATCTCCACAAGGACAGACATCCCACAGTCAATCGAATGAGAAAAGTTTCTTCTATTCAAGAATACATAAGAAAAAATACAATTTCCATCTGTTTATGAAGCACACAAATCCTTGAGTGTTAATCATTCTTCATAAATAGAGCTTGAAAGTTTTCCAACGTGACGGGATAAAAAATCATATAGCGTGAAAAAAGGATAGAAAATGTAGAATACAATAAATATTGATGTAGAATAAAAGCTTTCAGCAGACAAACTCGAAAAAATAAAATCTGTGAAAAATGTCAGACCTTTTTTTTTGTTCCAATGACAAGCATTATTTTCTCAATGTCCAACTTGGTTATATATTTTAAGCGTGTTCTGTATTGTGCTTACATTGATTTGAGATTGAATTTCTTATGTTATTATTGTCGACATATAGGGGAAGTGTGGAAACAATTGAGACAAAGGTAGTTGATATTGATTAGAAAATTATAGTTGGAATAAAATTAAAGCTTTGTTTTTTATGAAACTGGCAATTCAGAAGCGGTAGATTATTGGTAGATTGTGGAAATTTTATGGAACTTTTTGATTGGATTTTATAAAAAAAAAGTTTTTCTGAGATAATTGGAAAGACAATTCCTTTAAACATAATCCAATTAAAGTTAATTTAGATGTTTGGGTTTGGATCTAATTGAATGAAGCTTTAAATCATAAATTATTCAACATAATTGAAGGATTAATATGTAACAGTCATTAAAAATTTAAATTAACCAAAAGGGTCTTAAACTAAGCTTAAAACTTTATCATTCTTGAATTCTATCAACATAAAAAAACTTTATATTAAATAACTTAATAAAGATGAAAAGTTTTGCATCAAATATTAAAGTTTTAAAGATCCATAAGATGGCAAAAGTCTTTTTATAAAGTTTTAAAGAAGGTAAATGTAATAATGGAGGAAAGAATGTGACACAGTAGATGCTGTAGAAAATGACAGCAAGATTCCTTCTTAATGATATAATGAATTAGACTTTCCATCAAAACTTTTTATCATAATTTGTTGAATTTTTTTCTTTGCGATATCTTGCAAAAAATTTTTTTAAAGAACTTGCGTAAGGAAAAACTTTCTGGCAAAGATGTAGAGCTTTCGAAGGGGCAGGTGGCTGTCAAAAGGTGAATTTATTAAAACAAAAGCTCTTTAAAATTTAATCAAGTTTACTTCTAAGAAGAATCCAACCCCAAGCGTTCTACATTCGACCCGAAAATGTTTATTCAACTTCCTCAGATACTAATCCACTCAACTTACATTAAAAAAATCTAAGTCATGGAAAATATTAAATATTTTCTCATGAGACAATACACAAAAGAAAAGGAAAATTGAAATTGGCAGCGATTTCATATAAGAAAAAAGATAATGGATGACGAAACTGAAAAAGCAGCAGTCGAGGTCACAGAAGGATCTTGAGAATGAAATAATCAATTATACAAATAGAAGAGAAATAAAATAAAATCTCAATGGAATAATGAGGCAAATATTTAAAGAAAAATACTGAATAAATAAAAAAAAGAAAAATATTGCACACATTTTGATGCTAATTCTTTCGCATCTTCCAGAGGGTCGGTTTGTTGTTGTGCATCTGATTTAATGCTTATTGTTATGGTTTAAAGAGGATATCTCTTGCTTATTGTAAAAGGAGGATGACGGACGAGCTTTGAGTATACAAAATAGATGACGGAATATGTAGCTTTGATTTATGAGATCTAACCAAGGCCCTAGAACTAATTGCACTTTACCTACACTCACTACTTTTTTACTCCTTTTCTCCTCCTTTTTTACTGATATTTTACTACACTTAGTACACTTTGTATTACAATGCTACACTTTGAACAATTTCACTAATTTTTTAATGCACTTTACTACACTTGTCTAAACTTTACTACACTTGGCTGCACTTTGCTAAACTTTACTACTTTTTGATAATTTTTTGATGCACCTGCATGCACTTGCATGCACTTTACTAGATTTTGCTGTACTTTGATGCACTTGGCTCATGCTTTAATGCACTTCATTTAATTCCACAAAAAATGAATTAAAATTCCAAAAATTTATGAATATTTTGGAAAACCAAATTTACTGAGCAATTTTTGACAGAACTTAAAAGATGAGTATGAAAAATTAAAATTTAAGTTAACATTTCAAACAATTTAAATTATTTTCTTAAACAAATCTGAATTTCTTTTCAATTTTTTAAAAAATGCACAAATTTTATTAAAATAGGTGCTTAAAAACTTTAAAAAAATAATTACATTTTTTTTTTTTTAAATTTATGATATTATCTTTACTTTACTAAATCATTAACGGGTTTTGAAACCTTAAGATTAAGTTTCAACTATGGATTCATAATTTCCCGAATTTTTATGATTTTCGGGACTCTTGAAAAATTACAAACTCAAATATTTTCCAAACTACAAAAAAAAAATTAGTTTCTTATTTAAAGCTTTAGTTGATGTCATTTACTGATAAAAATAATTTAAAACAATAATTTTAAAAATAATTTTTTTATTTTTCGAGTTATTGTAGTTTAAAGTTTTGATTTTTGTCCCGAAAATGGACGGGACGGAAAATCGTGAATCCCTACTTTCAACACTAGAGTTTACAGACTTTTAATATTTTCATATTAGCATTCATATAGACTAGTAAGCAGATCAAGATGATGCAGAACCACCTCCTCAAACAAAAGTACTGCCAATTTTTTTATATTCGAAAATTGTACAAATTTTTTTTTTGTGATTTTGTTTGTACAACTTTCAATATTTTTTACCCTAAATAAATTTTTGCCCTACTAACTGTAGGGACGTTAATTCAATATTTTCTAATGAAATATTTTATAATTTGAGCAAGAAACAAAAATTGTTATTAAAACTCGAAGTTTTTTTTCTTTTTGATCATTTACTGATTACTGCATGCAAAAATACGCTAAAAACTCTCAATTAAATACGATAAATTTCGCATTTTTTAAAAAAGTTAAAAATTTATAAAATATAAAAGTTCATTTATGGATTAAATTTTGTCCGTGTTAAGCAGTATTATGCTAATTTGATCTAGTTATCAACTTTTCATTGTTTAATTAACAATTATTTAGTTTTTTTGTCCCATTAAAGTCAAAAATAAAATCACTACACTTGCTGCACTTTAACTACACTTTCACTAAATTTGCTACACTTTGATGCACTTTGATGCACTTTGCTACACCTAACTAATTTTTACTGCACTTTGCTGCACATGGATGATTTTTCAATGCACAATTTTGGGAGTTCTATGGCCTTGGATCTAACGACAGTATTCAAATGATTCCCTTATCTGTTGCTGCACTAAGAGTTATTTTATCAGAAGTTTAATTGATGCCAGTTCTGATACAAATTATCACTTAGGAGTCATTCACAAATGACGTCCAAATTTAACGTCATTTTTCAAAAAAGAACAATGAGATTCAAAGAAATACTATTGTTCTCGAAATAACCCCTCCCCCTCCCCACCTCTTGTGCACGTCATATTTGTGAACCGCCCCTTAAGACTTTTCAACTTTAATTTAAAAGCATGCAACTAACCTAAAAAAATCAAATCAGATGCATACTAACGAACCCTCCACAAGATAAAACTTATATAGAAATTAGTAACTAAAAAATGAAAATTATTAACATTAATTAAGTAAGAAATCACACAAAATAAAAAGAGTTTAGATTTTTGAACAAATATTTCGATGAAGATGGAAATGAAGAGAGATTTAACTGTTTGTTAGATATTTGATTCTATTTTTAATTTTATTCTTGACTTGCATGAAAAAAAAATGAGGAAATAAAAATGGAACAAAAAACTTAAATTGAGTCAATTTAAAAAAAAAAAATAAATAATAACTTTTATTGTTGTTTTATTGTGTTCATACTTTTTCGACATTCATACAGCTTTCCATGTTCTGTGATGACAGTAGCAGATACAAAACAATTTTTTAAATTTTTCAGAAGGGAATTACGAAAGCTTGCCTGAAAACGTGAAAGTTTTCATGACGGTAAGTAATAAAGTAGCTCCGTGAAAATAAAGTAATTTCAATTGCTAATTTATCCTGAGTTTTATATACCTGAGCTCCAATTACTGCTCCTGTATATAAGGCTTTTAGTCATTACGTGTTCATACACCCCTAAAGGCAAAAAGGTCATTGTACCGGGTCAATCATCGTTCAATCTTCCTGAAATGCGTGAGTTATATGCTCTATTTGGCAATTATTAGATGTATTGAATTTACTCATCAAACAAAAAATATCGAATTATTTTTGCTGTATCTATTTTGGGCATTCATTCGATATTTGTTCAGACTGGTATACACGAATTTGTAATTCTAATGTACATTCTGAAAAGGTATCAGAATTGCATATTGATTTAAATATTTATGATAGTTTTGTAGTCAAATTTAGTCATGTATTTGAATATATTTATGATGGGTAATGGATGTAGTCACTACATGACATGGATAAATTTTATTTTTTTTCATTTTTTATTTGAAAGAAAATTTCTTATGCTTAAATTTTTGAATGGCGTGGAATTAATTTTATATACCTGACAGCTTTGTATATTTTAAATTTATTAGTACATATTTGTACCAGTTCAAGAACTAACTTAGTTTAAGTTTTAAAATTTTTCATTACAATAAATACGTTCCCGGAACTGATAAATCCACACAACTGTCTCAAAAATCAATACCATTCGGTGCTTATTCAAATCACTTTTTCTTCCCATAATTCCACGAATATCCATAAAGTGTGGTCTAAATTATTTCCACGTTACTCCACAAAATGTCTCATTCAGGTGAAATATTTACTATCAACACAAATCATTCTGTATCTTATTTAAATTCTCAACTTGGTTTGATTTTCTTAAACAAATTACCAAACATATTACTATTGACATTTTAAATATTGTCATACACATTCGTTTGGTGGAAATCTGAGCTTTAATGTGCTCTTACAATCCACACGCTTATGGCAAGAGTCAACAAAAAAAGAAGAATGAACGAAAAAAAAACATACAAAAAAAATTGTGTAAATTAAAGGTAAAGAATGTGAGCGATAATTACCACAAATGACAGAATCTTCTTAAATTTCGTGTGAATCGAATGTACAACTAATTTACGGCAAATGTTTGAACAGAAGACGAGAAAAAAATCATCAAATAACAAGAAACGGAGTTTTTGATGCTTGAAATTTTATGAATTTTTGGTGAACAAAGCGCATTTTTTTTGATAATCTGCTATTCGATTTTGCATTAAAATGCATCAAAAATTAAAAATTCAAAATCAATCAAGCATGCAAAAAATCTAACTTTCAGTGTTATTACTCATTCCAAGACAAACTGACCTTCCACACAAGTCTTGAACTTCACACATGCCCAAAACTACGACCTAATATATTTAAACATTCTAACCAATCCATGTATGTATAATGAAATAATAAGAAATATCATCACGACGATAATCATTTTGTTGACAGTCAATAATGTCATGGGCAACACCTGGATAGTGAAATGTAAACAATAGCCGAAAAAAGCTAAACACAGTAAAATTTACATCAAAAAAATGCCAAGTCAATGTAGCGAGGTTTTAGAAAGCATACAAATTGTATATAATCAATATTTTTAGTACAGCAGTGCTGTTGTTGTTATGCTTCTGTTAGGGGTAGGACGTTCATGTATATATGTGTGAGTGTCACCCTTTAGAACTGTCCCGGTGCATGCATATGTTACATCATAAATTCATAATGTTCCTCATGTTTTACACAGCACAACCCTCCTTTATTCTATCGATTTTCCTTAGAACTGCATATTTAACGTGACTCACACACAGCATGCACTCATGTCACATGTTTCTTTTTGCCCACAAATACATTCGTACATAAAATCTAATTCAGACTACACCAAAAAAAAAAAATAAATATGAAATTGAGAGCATAAAATCTCAATGAAATTTTACAGTGTTTATTTAAATTAGTGAATGAGTTAAGTGAACAGACCGAGAGAGCTCAATAACAAGTTTAAATTGTGTCAATTACACTTTTTTTTCTTATGCTTTATTTCGTTTCCGACAGAGAAGAAAATAAAAAACAAAATTAAAAAGAAAAACAGTTCAGTTCATAATTTTTTTTTTTTGTGAGTATGTTCGTACATAGAGTACTTTTTAGAGTGCATGTTTTGAGTCATAGGGGCGACATTGACTGTAGTTTGGCTGTTTTGCACTAGATGAAGAATTTATTTAAGTTCAAAATTTTTAGTGATGCCGGAATTATAGACTAGCTATATACAAGAAATTCATTAAAAACTGGCACTTACTGGATCCTCATTAGAATCTTATAATTAACTTTTTAAAATCCTCTTCATTAATAGAAGCATTAATCTCACAAAATGCGCCTCTAATTCATCTTTAATCCAAGATCAAACCAGTATCATAATTTTTCGGTGGAACCAAAATAAAAATAATAAAACAGAGAGCAGAAAAGAGCGAAGTGAAAAAGCAGAGAAATTGTATAGTAGAGGAAGAAAAAAAAGAGTCGACACTAGGCATGCGTATCACAGTCAAAACAAGTCAGTGAGAGACAGGGCCTTCTTATCTATGTATTCAAACGCGCGCGGTACAAAAATCGACATTTTAAATTGATAGAGTCGAGAAAAATAGTGAAATTTAATTCATTTTGATCGATAAATGAACGATAATTAGCGTGAAAGTGTTTTAAAGTTACAGACAAGTCAAAAAGTCACCGGATAAGCGGAGAAGTGTGTTAAAAAAATTTCTATAAGGAAATCGACAATCATAAATTTGTCAAGGGTGGACTTTTTCACCTTCCAGTTTTCTGCTGCGCAACCAAATTAAAAAAAAATACTTAAATTAAAAAATTCCATTAAGAGAAAGGAAAATTGAAGCATGTCGGGTGAGTAGTTTGTCATAAAATTGGAATTTTATGTCGTTTTTTAATGCTTATAATTTCTTACATTGTTTTTATGAAGAATTTATATTTCAATATTTTTTTTCTACGATTTGTGTTACAAATACAAGTCTATAATGAGTTTACATGTTACTCAATATTACACCCACACACACATACCAAAAAAATCCATTCTCTTTTTCTATATTCTCTCTGCTTTAAGATGAAGAAAGCCATGTGAATTTGATTTCATAACAACACATCAGATACAATCTATTCTGTTGCATTTTTTTCATTTTAGGTCTGCATTCTTGATCTTTATTGTGAAATCTTCTTCTCATAATTTACTCAATTGTGCTCGATCAAGCTTAACAAAATGATTTTTTTTTTCTTAATTAAATCAAATTGTTGACGGAGAATTGAGAGCAAAAAAAAATTTGTGTAGCTATGAAAAGAAATAGAAACAAGAGGTTTTTTTTTGGAGGAAACAGGTTTCACTTTTGGAAGTAACAAAAAAAAAGTGTATAAAGACAGATGAAAAGACTTAGTGAACTAGCACGTGCAAAGCATTTAAGCGAAGAGTAAAAAAAGAAGAGAAAGAGAGATATTTATGTCAGTTAGTTTTGTTTCTATTTCACTTGGGATGGTCACTTGAGATTGTATTCTTCATACTAATTATGAACATTTTCATGTGAAGAGTTGAATGAAATTAGGGTATGTGTAGTTAATGGTAACAGAAAGTTGATTTAGTGCGTTTTACTTGGAATAGCAAAAGACCGTAAATAATGTTTGTGAATATATTAATTTGTCTTAAATGTTTATTCATTTTTTTGGTAGCTGGAATTGAGTTAAAAAGATGATGAAAAGAGCATCAATTCATTCAAAGAGGTCATTCATAAAGTTCGTAACGCTTAAGGAGGCGGGAGGGGTCTAAGATTTTATTACGCTCTATGCAAAATTTTTCAAAATCCTATACAAAATTTTTTTCAACCAGGAAGGGGGGGGGAGGTGTTTCGAATTTTACGAACGACCCCATAATACTTTATTCTACAAGTCAATCGAGCAATGACCAGCAAACAAGAAAAATCTGTGCCATTTATCTCACAAGTTGCCTTTCCAAAAAATTCATAAATTCAAACCAAAAGAAACCTTGGAATTTGCTCTTGTTACGTTTGTCAAACAATTTCCTCCTACACTGCTGTATGCAGTTTGCAAGCATAATTTCTTATTTAACGAAATCCACGCTCAAGATAACAAGCCACCTGACAACAGCTAGTAACAATTGTAGGTGAAAGAAATGTGTCACAACACAGCCAAAAATACATTTTTTATGGTTTTAAATTTGTATTGTAATTCTTTGTAACAACAATTAATTCATTATTTCCAACGAAACGTCCGCTGACTTATCAATTTCTATACACTTTCACGTTCACCTACTATCATTGTGTAAATAATAACATGTCAGAATATTTTCATACACAGCTGTGAATGCTCGAAAAAAATCACAATGGAATTGTCAAGTGATAATAAATTCTATCACGTATTAATGTTGTATACATGGAGAATTATCAAAATATTTATTTTTGTGTCATTATCTGTGTTATCTTGTTATGACATACCTCCAAAGTCATTTTAAGTTCATTAATCTGGTGATTCAGAGGTTTTAACGTGATTTTCGAATTGCTGATAAAGTTGCTTTTTTATTTGCATTTGCAAGTAAAAGCTTTTGCAAGTTCCGTGGAATCCAAGACAAAATAAAAATACCGTTTTCAGAAGTTTCAAATGTTATCTCTTATAAAATTTCTTATCTATTTGATTGCTTTTGTAGACTTGCAAAAATAGCTAGTATCAGTATTTGTTGATGGCAATTTTCTGAAGTTTAATAACACGTATATACAGAATTATATAATTTCATAATTTTCAAGTTATTTCAAAATAGCTAAAAGTGAGTAGTATATTGTAATAAGATATAGAGCAATATTGACTAATTTAATATTCTAGAATATTATTATGGGCCAGAATTGTCAAAAAATAAATTGTACATTTGCAAACTCTCCTGTTTCGAATGAAAACAACGAAACATTCTATACTTGTGAAGTAATGTACCAACAAATGCCTGAATGTAATAAATTTCAATTTTATGGAAGTCATAGCTTCTTCAAAAGCAACTATAGTGTCACTCATGTCAGATTTGAAAATTGCACTATAGCAAAAATACCTCAAGGACTCACGGGAATTTTTCCATACATGAAAATCTTGACTATCAAAAATTCAATGCTGAAGAATTTGCATAAAGATCAATTTATGGAATATAAAAAGTTAGAGAGAATCATTTTCGATGACAACATGATCGAGTTCCTGCCAGAAAATTTATTTGAAAATTTCACAAATTTAGAATGGATATCATTTAGGAACAACAAGCTGAAAATCATTGAACCAAACATTTTTGATAAACTTTCAAAACTTAAATATGTAAATTTCCTTAAAAATTCAAATTATGATTTACACTTTACATCTTATCCCAATCAAATACCTAAATATAAAACTTTAGAAATCAAGAATTATCTTAATCAAAAGTTCTTTGTGTCAGTATCTGCAGTGTATTATCAAGAAGTTTTGAAATTACGTGACTTTGAGCAAAAATTGAATGAAGAAGTTGGAAAGTTGAAAGAAGAGGCAAAAATTCACAATCTGAATGTACATCAAATGGAAGAATTCAAAAGAAATTTATATCAAGAAATCCAAAAGTTCATAAAATCAAAATATAAATTGAAAGCAGAAATCAAAGATTTAGATACATCTAAAGATAACTTGTATAAGGAAGTTACATTATTGGAAAGTAGGAAGGAAATTTTAGACAAGGAAGTTGAAATGTTGAAAAATTCGGAACAAAAATTAAATCAAGCGATTGAAGTTATGAGAAATTCCGAACAAGTTTTGAATCAAGAAATTCGACAGTTGAAAAAGAACAAACTCAAGATACTCAAGAGTGAAACTGACGATGAACGACCAGAGGAAAATCCAACAATCACTGGAAACAGCATAAGTAATGATCTTAGTAATTTTATTCAAAACGAATATTTGAAAGACTTCAAAATAGAAATTGACAATCAAGAATATTTCGTTCACAAATTATTGCTGACATTAAGAAGTCCAACTTTGGCTGAGATACTCCGTCAGAATCCTGAAGTCGAGAATCTTAGACTCGTTGATATTCCCGTTGAAGTTTTTGAAACAATTTTGAAATTTCTGTACACCGATAAGCTTCCTCAAAAATATGGCTTAAATTTCATTCATGTCTTTGCTGCTGCTAGACGATTAAGAATTGAAAAATTGGAAAATTACGCTGCTTCGAGTATCATGGAACAAATTAATGATGAAAATGCTATTGACATTCTTGAATTGAGCAACAAATATGGACATGATGAAATGCGAATAAAAGCTTTTGAGAACGTCAAGAAAACATACACGAAAATTGAATTTAAGGATGAATGGGCAATTGATACTGAAAAAGTCAAAAAAATGATTGAATTTTTCAAAAAAATGCAAGCAATGGAACGAGAATTTTCGACTTTAATGGACTAGGTTTTATAAAATAATTAATAATGAATAAAAATAACGATTAATAAAAATTTTAAATACCAATTATTGACTTACACTTGATTGAATTATTATACCATTATTAGTGTCATTGAAACGTGTTCGATGAATCTTTTTATTTAAATAATGAAACAAATCACGCTTCATGGGTATATTTACACCACCCTTAAATTATACCTTAAATAATGCTTAATCTATCACCGAAAATTTGAAATCATTTGATTAAGTTTTATCTGAGATATTAAAGGAAATGTAAAAATTTTTGCATATTTTGGTCAAAAATGGTATGTGACGAAATGAGGGTATTTTAAATCGGTCTAGAATAAATGGAATAAAACAAAGCGAGTTCTTATTTCGAATACTCCAGCATTTATTTTATTAATTCATAGACAACAGAGAGATTTTAAATAATTTGTCCTTCTTTGTGCGTCACAAAAAGTGAAGTGAAAAAATAAGCGTAGCTTTTCAAGGGGTTTACAAAAATCTAGAGGGCAAAATATTTAAATCTCAAAATTATGTTAATTCTTTAAGGATTCCTTAATTCTTAAAGAATATGTGAATCAATTATTTCACAATGGTACTTGATAAATAACAAAATACGAAATTTCGTTATTTCTCTTGACTGGAAGCACCAAATTTGATAAGATTTTCACTGTTCGATTGGTATTTTCAAGCACAGATTTTCCACACTATGGGATAAAGCTGTAATCTTGAAGCATTTTTCAGTTTTACCCAAAAACAACATACTCACCCAAATTGAAAATTTGATGTGAATATAATTATTACATAAGACTCAGTTCCTGCCAATCGATAAAAAATTTCCAAAAATTGCATTTTCACTCTAACAGCATAAAATTGTATAATCAAGTGAAAAATCCAATTTATTGCATGTGCACATCCAACATACTCCATAGACACACTCAATTGACATCACAACAACAACACGTGCACCCCCAAAAACTTCACATTCTCTCCAAAAATTTTCCACATCAGCATGACAAAATCCAATTCAAACACCCCTGAAGGCAAACATTTTCTTGTTTATTCGAATATTTATGGCAGTCTAATAGCCTGTTGACTCTTTAATCGATTGTTCTCATGACATTTAATACCTATTTGTGAACTGTCATTACACGCAATGCATATTTTATTTGATATTCAGAATTCATTTGTCAATTTTTATTTTTTGATAGTCAATAATTCTAATTGGGGCTCAATTTTTCATTAATAGAATGTGGATTAATAAACTTTTTTGTCAAGTTATCAGGCAATTTATCTGACACGTGGATATGATTATAGTTGATTTGTAATTCATAGAATTTTGTTTTTTTGATCAACTAGATTAAAAGACAATCAAAATTCTATGAAATAAAGCATGAAGCAGTTCATAAATTTTCCAGTAAGGTAGTAACAGGTGCCGTCTTAAAACTTATCAAAAAGTATATTAATAGAGAAATTTTTGGAGAAATTGAATCAATAAATAAATTAGTCCTTTCTTAAATCCCAAAAATACTTGAATCGAATATAAATTATTTTATGATTAAGGTATTCTAAGGTAGACAGTACAGAATTAGATATAATTCACATGAATCTGGAATTGAAGACTTTTTCGGTATAGCAATTTTGTTTTGCTGAATAATGTTGAAATTGAGTAATATGTCTAGTATATTACATCATAAATACTTTAATCCTGCTACTAATACTGTTTTTACTTAGCCAATCTGCACATTAACAGCATCATTCTTTCCTAAATTCATGCATCATCAAATCCAAACATTTTTATTAAGCAGTAAAAGCAACCGAAATTTGCTATCGCAAGCTCTGTATTCTGTTAATTACTTTCGAATCGATAGTTTTTTTTTCTCTTACGTCATTCCTCACATTAGCTGAATATCTTTCGTTAATTTTCTACCACAATTCTTTCAAAATGCTTAATTAGAACCATCAATCAATGAGTCTTATCTTATAAGCAATTAATTAATGGATTTAGAAAATTTTCATTGCTTTCCACTTGTCCTTAGTTTTCTTACTATATTCGATGTTTTTTAGACAGTTGGGGGTCACATTGTAGACTTTGTAACAGTTTTGTGAAAAAAAGGTCTCAAGATTTATAATTTGGTGAAGCTAGCTTCGTAAAGTATGTTTCAAAAGATCAATGGGTCAGCACATACCTAAGTGTAAATGTTCTTAAAATGTTAATAATAAATGAACGCTTTTGCCGAATAACGTGATATGAAAAAACGGTCATTTGAAATTTGAAAATTGTTGACCGATTTTTGCAAAACACATGCTTGCAAACATTTTTTTACACAGGAAAATTCAATTCGTCATGCTTTAATGTTATTTATTAAGCATTTTAAATATATATTTTAATGATATTAAAACATGAAAAATTGAATTTTCCTGTGTAAATATTTTTTTATGTATGTGTTTTGCAAAAATCGGACAACAATTTTCAAATTTCAAATAACCGTTTTTTTATATCACGTTCTTCGGCAAAAGCGTTCAAATCAAAAATGGCAAAACTCAAGCGACATACAAGACTCTAAGATTTTGTTTTTATCGTGGAAATTATTTTTACATCAAAAATTTAAGAAATCGAACTCACATTCTTGAATAAAAAAACTCATACCTGAAGAATCAATCTCACAAAATTTAAATCTAAACCCACAAATTTTCATCCATATGATTTAATTCTACCGCAAGTATAAGCACAAAAAACAGATGAAATCCAATATTCATACATTTTACATAAATAACATGCTAAAGGGCAAAACATCTTCAGATATGAATACAGTAAACAAGAAGCCAGGCATCATAAATAAGATTTCACTTTATTTTTAGACAGCTATATTCTTATATCAATATTATTTTATTATTTTATATTCAGTATCAATAACTGAAGATGAAAGATGGAAATAAACATCTTAGGGTATCAATCAGTTTTTGAATTGCTTCCTCCAATTATTTTTGCTTCAGGCATGGAAAATTTTGAGAAGGTTTTTTCAAAATTATTCGAAAATTCAATACAGTTTCCAATTTTATTTTATGTATTCAAAGTGGTAAAGATCCTAAAAGAGATTCTTAAATACCATTGCCAATGGATTTGTGTTTATTTTTTCATTGAGCTTTTATAAATAAACAAGATGATTGAAGGCTGATTCGGCATTATGAGTTCATTGTGAATTTATTATTGTGATTTACATCATCGTGACATTAAAAATTGAATATTATTATGTAGCTTATTTATAGCCCTATAACGAGAATAATTGAAACATCAGAAAAAAATTATTTCCATCTGTAACTTGAGAGTGCTTACGTGCAGATGGTTGTTAATATAATTGAGCAATTGTTGTTGCCGACAAGTGATTTAGGCTGCATACAAAAATTGCTAATTGTTTTTTTGAATGTGATGAATTTTGGAATAAACAAAAAAGTCGTCAAAATTTTGGTTCTTACAAGATTTTAATATTTTATTTTCCATCATCCAACCCCTTCTCATCATCATAATAAACTCCCATCCAACAACAATTTCAAAATGCAGCAGAAAATCACTTGAGTACACATAAATAAATTCAATTTAATTCCGGTCGATTATGCTTCCTTGTAATTAACTATTTGATGCTATTTTATGGCATTGGAGGTAATTAATATGCCGGCATAGTAGTATGTATGTAGAACAATTCTAACTAAATTGAATGGAAATTTAATGGGAAATAGATCGACCATGCCATAAGAGCTCTAACAATAGAAATGTTTTTAAAATTGAAAATAACACAAAGTTTAGTTCCAATGAAGCAATTGCAATTTTTTTCGGCGAATGACATAAATACTTGATGTTAATTCTTATTTTTTAAATGCTCATGCTGTTCTAGACATTCAATTCATATATGGTCGATGGCATATGGGGGGGATTGTGCATGAATGGTGTTAATCACAAACTAAGGTTATCGATTTCTGGCAGTTTTTAGTGTATGTACCTAACAGATGAATTATAAATTAAAAATGACCATTTTTGACTTCCCCAAACAAAATCTTATACCCCTGAGGTGTAGCCAGGGGGGTGCAGATCAAACCCCTTATGCTAAAAAGAAGCCAAAATCCCTTTTCGAAAAAAAAAATCTTAGCTAATGCTCCTACACCCCACCTAAAACGCTACGAATATCACGAACAACCCCAAAGAAAAATCACATTGAATCTTATCATGAACATATTTTCTAAAAGAGCACAATATCCAAAGAAATTCATTTCACGAGTCAAAAATTTCCATTCTTCTCCATTTCATTCTTTTAATCTCATCGTCACCATCATCAGCATCTTCACGATTTCTTAAGAAATTTTTATTTTTCATATGAAATAAAAATTGAATAGAGAAGAAAAATGCTCAATAGCAAAAATAAAAAAAGTGTTGGAATGAAGAAGAGCTTAAGCACAAGAAAAACGATCGATTTATTGAGGCATCTAAATAAAGTAAAGGAGCTCAAGTAAATCCAATACACAATTGGTGAGGTGTTGCTTTGAATATTGAATCGACAAATTATTCAATTTTACTGCATTTGGAACAAAACAATTTATCTTGATCGCGCATATACTAGAGGTACATTAAATGGTTTGAGAATGGTATGCGTGCTAAGCTAATTGTCCCAATATAGACGATGACTTTAGACCAAGACGCACAAATATGTACAGGCTGAGGCAAGAAGAAAAAGAAGTCAAAACCTAAAACGGTCAATAGAGAAAAATTTATTTTTTTTATTACTTCTCAATGAAGAGAATTGTTTCCATTCCATAACACCATTATCTCACATTACACATTTAATTTTTTTCTACTTCTTATTTTTTTTTATTATACACCTCCTTTTTTTATTACTGCAACATTCTAGTGGACTAGAGTAAATATCTAGTTATGTATGACGATGGAAGTAGATTTAATATGTAACAAACTTAATTTCTTCATTGAATAAGGCTTACTTTGTACAATTGAACATATATGTTCACTAATTCTAGTTTGGGTTTTCAAAGAAAGAGTTTAAATTCTTATTGAAGGAGGTTTCGTGAAGTTGAAGTTGACAAACGTATGTAATATGTAGTAAGAGTCGCACCTTTATAGATATGGCAAAAAATCAACCTAAAAATTGACAATCCAGCTCCTAATTCCCACCATTTATCTAAGCAACAGATTATCATTCAAATTCACACAAACGACAGAAGTGACACAGAAAATTATATGAATAACATTATGAGAGTGTGCAACATTAATATTATTATCATTATTATTATTGTGGCTATGTGCACACAATTTTCCGCATTCTTCACAATAACATATTTTCTCTCGATCTTTATACATTTTTTTCAATTGGCTTTATGTCCAATGTACATTTCATCTTTTATTATTTTTTTCCCTTCATTCTACTTTACTCTCTCTCATGGCATTGTATTGCATTTCTCATTCTTTTATAGATCGCGATCGTGATTACATTGGCTTCGGGTCACTACCATTACAGTATCATCGAAAATCAGTGAAGCGCGGCTTTGAATTCACATTGATGGTCGTCGGTGAATCGGGCTTGGGTAAATCGACACTCATTAACAGTCTCTTTTTGACCGATCTCTACAAGAATCGTCAAGTACCACCTGTCGCTGAGCGACTCGAAAAGACAACAAGAATTGAGAAAAAGACGCTGGATATTGAGGAAAAGAGTGTTCGATTGCGTTTAAATGTTATCGATACGCCAGGCTTTGGTGATGCAGTTAATTGCGATGAGAGTTGGCGTGTGGTTGTCGATTACATCGATGAGCAATTTCGTCAATATTTCATGGATGAGAGTGGCTTAAATCGCAAAAATATTCAAGATAATCGTGTACATTGCTGTCTATATGCTGTGCCTCCATGGGGACACAGGTTAGTTAGTTAGTTTGTTAACTAGTTTGTCGATTATCGTATCTTGTGTTTATTATTCTTTTATTTTTGTGTGTGAGCTTATTGAGGAGATTTGTGAAAGCTTATTGACTATTATCATGAGATCTGCATATGATCACGCGAAAATTAATTTACTGTTGACTTGTGTGAAGTTTGTTGGACATTTTTGTGATAAAATGATACGTCAAAATATTTTCAAGCACTTACCTTGAATCATCTTGAATTATTTGAGTTTGTTGTATGATTTTGATCATTTTTGATTGAATTTGATGCTTATTTAACTAATTTATCACAAATTTATAAGTTTTAAGCACAGTAAATCTGATTAAGGGCGTTTCCACAGATCGAAAATTTCAAAAAAATCGACTTTAAATGAAAAATTCTCTTATTAGAGCTATCTAGACGATCAAAATACTTATTTTTGTGATGTAAAACGTTGAGTTCTATCTATTTGTCTTTTAATCTTGTTTATAAGTGCATTCATTTGTGAATAATTTCGATTTTTGCGAGCGTTACTTGGTAAGAAAAAGTTGAATTTAATTTTTTGCAAAGTAACGCTAATAATTTCCTAATTAATGCGTTTGGAAGGAAGATAATAAGACAAATGAGTAGAATTCATTGTTTTACTCATGAATAACTAGTCATTGCATCGTCTAGATATCTTAATTTAGAGAAAATTGATTTTTGACAAAAATTTTTGAAGAAACACATCTGTGGAAGTTCCCTTAAACTAATAAAAGATTCAAAAACGCGTTTTTTAAAAAAGAACTGAAACTCATTGTATACTGAGATGAATTTAAACAATTTTCAAATTTTTAATAACCGTTAAAATTTTTTCATCTAAGTAATCATAAAGTTTTTCACACAAAAAATCCAAATTTTCAATTAATGCCAAAATACAGCAACATCATCTCCTCAAGTCAACTCCACAAAAGTCCACTATTTTCAATTGCTCATTATTAATGATATCTCATCTCTTATTTTCTCTTATCTCTTTCCATGTACGTTTATTTTAATAAATTCATGAGTAGTTTACGTCAAATGGATATAGATGTGATGCGTCGCTTACACAAAAAAGTTAATATTGTAATCGTGATAACAAAAGCTGACACATTGACAACGAGTGAAGTGAAGAGGTTAAAGGCAAACATAATACGTGATGTTGAGGCAAATGGAATTCAACTATACAAATTTCCCGAATGCGATTCCGATGAAGATGATGACTTTAAGAGACAAGATGAGGAATTGAAGCAAAGCGTACCATTTGCTGTAATTGGTTCAAATTCAATATTTGAAGTTGGTGGTAAGAAGATACGAGGACGACAATATCCATGGGGTATTGTTGATGTTGAGAATCCAAATCATAGTGATTTTATAAAATTACGTACGATGTTGATTGCAACACATATGCAAGACTTGTGTGACACAACACAGGATGTACATTATGAAAATTTCCGAGCTCAATGTATTTCACAAATTCAACATAACGCCAAATCAGGAAAAGTACGAAGTGATTCAATTAAGACACCAACCGGTGAGATTGTCATTCCAGTTGTTACTGAAACCGATAAGTTATTATTACAAAAGGAGGAAGAGATTCGACGAATGCAGGAAATGCTTGCACAAATGCAGGAAAAATTAAAACAACAGACAATTGATGTTTAAAATGTAAGCCCGTACAGTATAATATGATAAATGAAAATGTTTTAAGGCAATAATCCAAAAACACACTTCCATAGGAGATGACACTTGGAAGTTCATCAATTAAAAAATTTATGGGATTGAAAATTAATTTATTAAAAAAAAAGTTAAGAAGAAAAAAAATTCAAAATTTTATTTTGCGCTTAAAAAGTCAATTCTAATTTATTTTCAACTTCTGGATGATAAGTCGTTCTAAAAATTTCATTGGTAACTAAATTAAATCTTTGCAAAATGACACAAAATTTTTATAATTATGTGATTAATTCAAAACAACAAATTGTGACTTTAAACGCCAATCTAAAGAGACTTAAACTAATTTATTGCAAAAAATTCATAAATAAAATCGAGTTTTAGGAATTTTGTGTCATTTTGCAAAGAAATAAAAACTGCTGAAACTATTTTGAACCTAGCTGCAGTTCATATCTAATTTATTATCAAATGACTTTTCATTAAAAATAATAGAGTTCAGAACTAGTCAAAATTGATGAATTTTTAGTTAAAATAATCATTTGATGGTTACCAGAGCTAGCATGTCTAATGGCTCTCGTACTAAAAAAATTCAGAATGTAAGCAAATTTTTTCTATCAGAGCGATTTGTTGATGCAAAGTTGGAGCTATGATTGTTCTTTTGTGTATTTTGAGTTATTATGGTTTATCAAATTGGTAGCTATCCATAGCAAATATAAGGAGGACGATTTTCATAACTGTTTGAAAGCGAGAAAATTTTGTGCAAATCGATTATTTACTATTTAAAATATGCCTCAAAATAATTATAGCACCAACGTCTCCAACAAATTACAATAAAATTGGTATATTCCCATTTAAAGAATTATTTAAGAAAATATCAATTGTTATGTAGGACCCTTCACAGCAATAAAACCAACCACCATTTTTTGAAGAAGAACAAAACTAAGAAAAAACATAAATTGATTGCTTTATAATAATTTGGAATTGAAGAATTGCCAAAAAAATTCAAAGTTCATCGACCAACGAAAAGATTTTTTATTAAAATAATTTTCAATGCACAGTGGAATGGAAATGATATAGAAGATGGCTAGTTTAGTTTGAGGGGTTTAAAAGCTAAAGTTTGATTGCACTCAGGAAAATTCTGACATAATCATAAAAAGCTTGTAGACTTTTTGGCAGACTCAAGAGTTAAACTTAAAAATTGCAAAATATAATTTTTGGCAGCTTCTTTAATTTAGACCGCAAAAACTTCCTAGACAACATCATTCCTCATAAAAAAATTCCAATAAAGCTCAAAAAATTCCATTAAAACTCCACAAATGCCAAAAGTCATCGTGGCTTATTAATTCTTCTGTTATAAACCATTTAAAAGTTAGTGTTCACTGGCATTGACATAAACTTGTCATCAAGCAATCAAACATAATTTTCCACTCAATTGACAAAGAAAAACTCATTTCAATCTTTTCTTTTTTTTTGAGAGTTTGTTGATGAAAATTTTTTCAGTCAATAAATTTATTTTTTCTCTCAAAGCTTTATGCCTTACTTGTCTCATTTGATTCACAGATCTACTTATTTCCCACGCAGTTCAAAAACATGAAAGAATTCAATGAAAATGAACTCAGTTGAATCGAATCATTTTGCTCTCTGGAAATGTTTTGGATTTAAAGAAAATAAAATATGAAAAAAAAAAAAATAAAATTAATGGAAATTGATAATCTCTCAATACATAAAAAGTTGAATTGAAAAGAAAAAAAAATATTGAATTAAGTAGAAAATGAAAAATGAATTTTGATAAGCATTTATCGCAATCTTCCTATGTCTTTCTCTTTCTCCCATCTCGTACTACTTATAATGGATTTTATTAAGAAATTAATCTAAATATTAACGAAAAACAGTATAGAAGAGAAAGGAAAAATGTTTCTATTGAGATATAAAAATATAGAATATTTAGGACATTCATAACTTGCATATTAAGATCGTTTTTACACACACACACACTTTTACAGTTTTTAAATGATTATTTATTGGATGTTCTTGTGGGGGGTTTTGTCAGAATTTCAATGAAAATTGTTTTATAATAATGATGTATCTCGGAGCACAATGAGTATGTGATATGCTAGAAATGTTCAATTGACTTAGAAGCCCATATATAAAAGGAGTATAGAAAGAATTTACTTAACATCCATTAAGAGCTAATGGTTGTTTACCTATCAAATTATCCATACTGTAATGCAGATTTTTTATTTAAAATTATTCAAAAATTATCTAATCCCAATTTTTACGATTTTAGAAGTTCTAACGTCAGAATTACGAAAAATGCGCTTTATTACCTTGACTCAAAAAATTTCTTACTCATGAGAATTTTTTGTGAGTTTCGTATCATAAATTTTAAAATGATTGTAAAATCGAAATACTTGCATAAATCATGTGTAGAGACAGATAATTTTCGCATTTAAGAAATAGTTGCGAAATTTCGGCTTTTTGTGGTAATAGACGCGAAAATTCCAAAAAATAGATGCGAGATTTATCTGTCTCTAATCATGTGTTTTAGATCCTTCTTTAATGAAATCAAGACATTATACTATGATCCTAATAAATCGCATGATATGCTCCATGCCCTATTATACTCTTGACCACATTCATTAAAATATTTTCTCTCATCTCAAAAAATCTCTGACAAAAGTTTCCCACAATGCAATCCCAATTAATACTACTTACATTACGATAAATAACAATCCAGACACTTCAACTACAATAAGCTAAAAAAACGAATACCACAGGCAACTACATACATAAAAATGCATAAATTCATGATTAGTATAAATTCAAATTAATTTTATGTAATTTATTGAATCGATTTATTAATTTATTGTAATATTATTGAAAATATTAATAATAAAAAAATTGAACAACAAGAAGAAAATGATAAAAGAAATCGTTTAACATAAAAAAATAAAATTGCGTTCATGATGCTTCCTATTGTGACACATCAACATTACACATATTTTTCAGATCTTTTTTTTTCAGACTGCTACTTATAAATAGCATTGCTCGTAGTGTGTGAATAATAATATGCAATCTCATGATGTTGCTGCTACTCTTTTAGGTGCGTTTCCTCACGTGGATTGAAAGATGGGTGATGGAAGTCACACTTTGTACAACGGGTTTTATGGTTTGTGAAAGTTTTTCAAATAATTATTTAGTTTTTAGGTGACTTTAATGATTTGAAGGATGAGGAACCAATATTGATATATTCAGGTAATGTGCTATTCATTTACACAAAAAGGATTTTTTGGATCCTCAAAACTCTTTTTGTTTAAAAAATTTTGTTTTGATTGACATGTTATGAAATCCCAGTCACCCACCCTTCCCCTGAAAAAGCGAACATGCAAAGTTCACTTAGTACGTTACATAAAAAATGACCTCCCCCCCTTGATACATTTTTTTGTACGAGACAAATTCTTTTTGTATGAGCTGTTACAGAATCCTAGACCCTCTTCTCTCCTAAAAAATGAAGGTATTAAGTGATCGACCTCAATCTCGATCGAGAAATTACCTGATTTGATACTTCAAACCCCCAAAAAATGCGTCATCTAAATTTCCACCCATCAATTTAAAACTTCAATACTCAACAACCTTTCTGTCCGCAACATTTCTCACACCGTCACTCGAACAATAGTCAAGATGGCAATTAAAAAGGAATTAAAATCGTGGTCAATTGATTTTGTTGTCACACTCAATTTCTTTCCTTCTTAACACTTCTTTTTTTTTGCTAACATGTTGCACGTATATCTACGCTTGTCTCGAATGATCTTTTGCATTCTTTCTATGTTACAGCAGCAGCACCCAGTTTTGTTTTATTTTATTTTTATTCACATAATTTTGTGTTTCGCATTATTGAATTTATGCTCATATCATGTGAGTTTGTGCTCACAAAACATAACAGAGTGAATAAGGAAAAGAGATGAAGAAGTAGCAGAAGGAGAAGGAAAGAGAGATACAAAACAATGATGTTCAGTTAATGCCTTTTTTATTAGCAGACATTATCGATGTGTGGCAATATCGCATATACACATATGTGTACACATATATAGGCAAGTCAATTGAGAATGTCGCCCCAAAGAGATGGAAAATGACTATTTGTATGCCATCAAATTGATTTGCATGTCATTTTATACATACGAGAAAAGAGACTTGCATTATTCCCCATATTGATGCTGCTACTTCTTGACTTGATATTATTGGGAATATTGTCGACTTTCAAGTTTCATTACATTCATTTGACATTCTCGAATGATGCTAGCATATCGAAAATATTTTCATGTCTTCAACATGAGCAGAAAAAATCTCATAATCACTTAATTAAAGTTTTTTTTGTGCTGCTGCCTTCTCTCCTTCGATTGCTGTACAGCGTTTCATCTTCTTTTCATTTCACACTTTTGCAAGAAATGCAAAAATAAATAAATAAATAAATAAATTTTTTAATGCAGTGTGAAAAGAGTGAGCAGTAAAAATAATCAATTTCGTATTGTTTCTTCTGTTTTAGCGCTTTATTGCATAACTAATGTGATTATTATATTCATTTTGTTTGACTGATTGATTGTGTTTTGATCGAGGATGAAACTTGAACTTGACTTTTGCCACTTTTTTAATGCGAAATCAGATGATATTAATGTGGAACTAAAGGTCTTGATATGGTGATTTTGAGAAAAACTTTTTGAAGCGGAAAAATTCTTTTGTCACGTACAAATTTGAATTTTCAAAAACCGTTAAATTTTTAAAATTAATTAATCAAATTTTAGATGCATTTTTACCACCAAAAGTTCAAGTAATTTCCCAACTTGCATTATTTCATTAAACAATCTAGTAATGCTGTAGAATAAAGAAGAAGTAAAAAATTGCGGAATCTCTAAGTTGCTAAAGAAATTAAAATAAAGAAAACAAAAATTCTTCATCTATAAACACAACAAATAAAATATAATCAACGAGTAATACGGAACACTCTTTGCATATAATTCAATAATATAATAAATTTAGTTGCGGCGCCCATCACGATCTTGTTCATTTTGCGCGCCTTTTATATGGTATGGTTCACCTGTATACAATGGCATGGAAAATATTCTGTTTCTCATTCACTGCTGATATCAGAAGCTCATCTTCATTTATATTTATATATTTTTTATAATATTTACATTTTCAGCTTCTATTCTTGCTTGTTGATGCTTCTTTGAGGAATGAAGAAGTGGCCTTTGTCTTCCTTAGAAACATTTCTGCCTCATTATTCTGAATGACTCTATACGTAAATTGTTTTCATTATGTTAATCGATTAGGTTGTAATTGGTATTGTTGGATATTTGCAAGTTGTTATGTTGATAATGATGATTAGAATTACTATGAGGAGCTATTGAGTTAAGACTTGATACTTGTCGTAAGCATGCAACTTTGTAGATTTCCACAGAAATAATTCACCCGGGGATTACTCAAAAACATTATATCTAAATTCAGATCAATCTAATTCGCTGTAAACCACGTCATTCGATTACAAATTCAATTTAATCTCATAAATTTAATTCAATCTGTTTCGAAAATTCCCCATAATTATCGATGCAAAAAAAATGGCACGACTGAATATTGACTCATTTCGAGTTTAATTTCAACAATTTTCAGTAAATAAATTTCAGATGAAAATGACAATTGAGTTGCAAGTTTATTTGATTATCATCGCTGAATGGATTTGATTCCCTTGGGAAAAATTTTTGTCAACAGCTTAAAGCAGTGGATTCTTACTAGGCTTTCTCGAAATCCCGGTCCCGGGTTTTTCGGGACCAAAATCAAAACATTAAAACTGTTGTATTGTGAACGATTTCAGTTTTTTGAAAAAAATTTTAAATTTAATTTGTTTAGCATTAAGATTATAATCATTTAAACACAAAAAAATTGAAAATCTTTCATTAATGCTCAAGATATTTAAGTTTTAATTTTGGTCCCGGTCCCGGAAATTTTCCAAAACCGGGATTTCGAGAAAGCTTAATTCTTACTTTTGTGTTCTTAAAAAGGTCGTTCAGGGGCATGGTTAGGAAATTTTTTGAGAAAGGGGGTGGGGGGAGGGTTCACTTTTTTTTGGCGTTTTTTTATTCCGATCTGAAAATAATGAATAATTGTGTAAACCTCCCAAAATCTAAGGTAAGTTTGACTCCCAAAATTTCCCTGGCTATACCCCTGGCATCGTTCTGAAATCAAACCCATCAAAATTATACATTTCTGGTGGGAATTGGATAAGAATCGCAATTAATTGTCCATTTTTTAAGTAATGTGTTGTAAATATAATACCAAAGTACCTACATAGTCTTGAATCATATTGTAAAACCTGACAAATCTATTATACGGGCGACACTTATTTTTCATTCAAATTCCAATAAAAAATCGAGGAGAAAAAAAATCAGTAGCGAATGTTAAAAAATAAATATTTCACGATTCCCTCTGAACTCTACATTAAATTTTATAGAACTTTAACTTAATCGTGCTGATACAAAATGAGTTGTTCATACGGAAGAGATAATCGTCTGTTCATATCTATAATAATAATTCTCAATAAAAAAATATTTACTAAGATTCTATTCATATTGAGACATGATCATCATTTTATTTGTACTTGACAAACGTCTATCGATTTGATGATCATTTGAGGTATGTTAGTTGGATAAATTAAATATAATAAATGAAGCTGAATTCGATTGCTGACGATGCATATATGAATGTTCTTAATCTTCCTTTCAAATTAGTCATTATAATCATATTTATTCTGATTTTCATTGTTTCATTTTTGCTATTACGATAATGATCATTCTCATGAACCAAAATATGTGCCACATATTGTGAGATGACTATGAGTTGGAAGATAGTATAAAGGACTAGTGTATAAGGCGCATTTATATGAAATTTTGATTAGATGCAAAAAAAATTTAATTGATTTTATTTTTGTGCATTGACTAATATTCATAAATTGCAGATGAAGTTCACATCAGGACCATATCTCTTCAAACTTCTTCAACAATACCTTAATAAGACATATAACCATTTAAAAGTGATCACATGGATTTACAAATCAGGCAAAATGATAAGACATTTAAGAGCCATCAAAACATTCAAGAAGATGCCATTAAAATTGACATCAAAACAGTACAGCACTCAAGTACTTTTTCAAGGCTGCATCAGCAAAAAAATACATGTCTATACAGAAAAAAATTATATTGCAATACTTGAAAAATATCATTTAATCTTATGATGTTAATTATAAGCAAATATGAATTTCATATTTAATATTATGACAGTTTCATGAAAACAAAGCACAGCACAGCGAGAAACAATCAGGCATAAATCACCAATAATGTCCGTGCAAAAAAAAACAGTCCGCCCTTACATCATCATCATTATTATTACAGGCAATAGATGCACTATCTTCATCAATTTTTGCGAAATTCAATGTGTCATTTATCATTTGGACCAACTAGTCTGAGTAAACGAATTTTCAGTTACGACTTCTAAAATTTAAATTTGAAAACGAAAGTTTTTGTAAAAAAATTTCAAATTTTTTACTGCCGCTAAATTAATAAACAAAATTTTAAAATTCATTACTTTTTTGGTTTTTAAAGTATCAAACACTATTGAAACTATAGAATATTCATTATTTCTAATTGTATAAAGATTAAATGAAGCAAAATAATTAAGAATTTTCACAATAAATTGCTTGATTTTGATTTTCAGTACTAAAATTTTTCCATACAAATTTTTTCAATTTGAAATTTTTCATTAATTAAATACTTTTGCCTACGAATAAAGATTGAATAAGGTTAAGAATTTTATAATAAGGCTTTTAATTAAGTCATACATCAGCAAAAGTCAGTGAATTAGCTAAAATTAGAATTTTCCTTATTTGTCATAACGGTTTTTATGTTCACAAATAAAGAGTACTAAATGTTCTAAAATTCAAAAATAAGGAAAAATACGTTGATTCAGACTAGTTGGCATTTGGATTGTGTGCGATATACGATGTGATTGTCAAAGATATTGAGAGGTGATTGGAGTGCTTAAATTAATTATTGGATGCTTGAGGTGATGCAATGGATGAATACTTTACAATATTAGATACTGAATTATATTCATATGTTCAGGAATTGAAGTAAGTAACAATTTAATAAATTCTTGAGTTCGAATCTCAACATTATTTTTTTTTTACATTTTGCTACCCAAAATGAAAAATAATCAAGTGAAAATTTTGCCTTAGTCCTTAAAACTTAATTTTATTGATCAAACTATTCATCGACACCAATCCCAACATCCAAATCCTACTCATAACAAAAAAATTCACTAAAACAATTCCAACAACATTTTTCGAAGTCAATCAATTTACAAAATGATTTAAAAACTTAGTCACATAATGAAGTGACCTTAAAGCACTAGAAAAAAAAAGATTAAATGCGAGAGGTTGGAACGTGTTTTATGTATTAAGCTCCACGCGATAGAGATGATGAGATTTGGGGCTTTGAGATTGAAGTAAAATAAAATATTCATTGACGATATAATGATATTATCGTTATTAGATTATTATTATTCATTATTATTTATTTTTTTATTGTTATTGTAAATGGTTGATGTGGTTTGATGATGATGATTGTGAAATAAGAAGAAGATGCTCGATGGGATTTTTACAAAAGCTGAAAGGCAAAAAAGATGACATCTACAACATTGTATGACTTTTTTTCTCAGACATGTACCTGATTTGGATGCATGTTCGTGTGTTGAAAATATGTTGTGATGGATGTGATTTTGTATGACCGATGGGAGGTTATTAGGTTGGGAAATTTTTTGGAATTTTGACACAGTATTGTGTCTTTAATCATCTTTCAATCAAAATTTTAGTGACATTGCTCTGATTTCTTGATAATTTGCGATATGCAGGGTGGACATCTAACTTTTGTTTGGTTGAAAATGGCCATTTTGAGCGTTACAAATTTTACGAACG
Source organism: Chironomus striatipennis (assembly GCA_026123125.1). NCBI lineage: Eukaryota > Metazoa > Arthropoda > Insecta > Diptera > Chironomidae > Chironomus > Chironomus striatipennis. The sequence continues at coordinate 40,040,191 of CM047393.1, read as the reverse complement.
ACCCAAAATCACTTAAACATTTTTGCAGAAGAATATTTGTGACTTTTCTAGATCTATTTCTTAAAAAATAGCAACCAGGCATAAAAAAATTTTAAATTTAGCGACTTCGTATTCAAACTCAGTTTAATAATTTTAGCACAAATTAATAAATTTTCCCGCTCTTTTTCACCAACTTCCAGCACATTCCCACCTCATTCCACTTTCTACCTCTCCAACATCAACATAATCCACAAACCAAGTGATGATCTCGCATCATTATGTCGCAATCATGATAGAAAATATGAGGCATACAAAAAGACTAGTTGAGCTGAGCAAGAGAATTGCATGAAAAATGCAATTGAGAGATGGCAATCAAAACGTTCTTGTGTGCAGTGTCGACAATGCCCCACGACCTCAAAAAAGCAGCATAAAGAACTGACTGGAACAAAAAAAAAACAGCATTGAACAAATGAGGAGAACGAGGAATTATTACCATTAGCTCAAAAACAATTGTACATTGATGCGGCATCTCTCATTGTTGTTGCTTATCTTTAATTAATCAGAAAAATTATTATGCTTCATTCGGAGACACGACACATAAAAGAGGCACAAGAAGAAGTATAAACTAGTAATGAAGCGGATCACGCTTCATGTGCATATTCACACCGTTCCAAAACTCTCTATCGGGTCAGCAAAGCTTCGCTTTGCATAAGATTGAAGATTAAGTGCATATGATTGATGATTAAGTCTCGATCGGGTCAGCAAAGCTTCGCTTTGCATAAGATTGATGATTAAGTCTCGATCGGGTCAGCAAAGCTTCGCTTTGCATAAGTTTGATGATTAAGTCTCGATCGGGTCAGCAAAGCTTCGCTTTGCATAAGATTGATGATTAAGTCTCGATCGGGTCAGCAAAGCTTCCCTTTGCATTAGTTTGAAGATTAGGATTCGATCGGGTCAGCAAAGCTTCGCTTTGCATAAGACTGAAGATTAAGACTCCATAATAGCAAAGCTTCGCTTTGCATAAGATTGAAGATTAAGTCTCGATCGGGTCAGCAAAGCTTCGCTTTGCATAAGATTGATGATTAAGTCTCGATCGGGTCAGCAAAGCTTCGCTTTGCATAAGATTGATGATTAAGTCTCGATCGGGTCAGCAAAGCTTCCCTTTGCATCAGTTTGAAGATTAGGATTCGATCGGGTCAGCAAAGCTTCGCTTTGCATAAGACTGAAGATTAAGACTCCATCGGGTCAGCAAAGCTTCGCTTTGCATAAGATTGATGATTAAGTCTCGATCGGGTCAGCAAAGCTTCGCTTTGCATTAGTTTGAAGATTAGGATTCGATCGGGTCAGCAAAGCTTCGCTTTGCATAAGACTGAAGATTAAGACTCCATCGGGTCAGCAAAGCTTCGCTTTGCATAAGATTGATGATTAAGTCTCGATCGGGTCAGCAAAGCTTTGCTTTGCATAAGATTGAAGATTAAGTCTCGATCGGGTCAGCAAAGCTTCGCTTTGCATAAGATTGATGATTAAGTCTCGATCGGGTCAGCAAAGCTTCGCTTTGCATAAGTTTGAAGATTAGGATTCGATCGGGTCAGCAAAGCTTCGCTTTGCATAAGTTTGAAGATTAGGATTCCATCGGGTCAGCAAAGCTTCGCTTTGCATAAGATTGAAAATTAAGTTTCCTAAAAAAACCGAAAATTTTCATATTTGGACTTAATTTTGAAGCACTAATTGATGTTTTTGGATATGACAATGTATGTACGTGTTTTAGGTCTAATAATAAGCTACAATAATCAGAAGTTTTTAGGCTTTTTAAATCCGAACTATAGGCACAGGAGGGCAAAATGTCCAAAAAATGCCGATTTTTTGAACTTTTTCGACTTTTTGACCAACTAAACTTGGTTTAAAAATATTTTTGGTATTTTTCCATAAAAGTTCTCGCATTAATTGATCAAAAACAGAAAAGTTTACAAAAATCCATCCATACAGTGAGCCACACGATTTTTTTGAAAATTTTATATTGTAGGGGGTGTACTGATGACTAAAAAAGTTTTTTTTGTATTTTTTGTCAACAAAACTTCATATTTTATTGATTCTGATCAAAAAAGTTCAATTCCCAATTTTTGTGAAATTTTTTAAATGTATTTTGCAATAATCGGCTAAAATATGCTTAAAAAACACACTATTTCGTTAATTTCTCGGAATAGTCTGCATGGATCGGCACCAAAAGATTCACAGCACTTTTGAGTGATAATGCGCACATTTTGAGACATTTTTGACAAAAAATTATTTTTTCGTAGTTGAGTTATGCGACGAACCAACGTGCTTGTAAGCATACACCACCACTATTTGGGGTCGTGTCCGGAGGCATCAAAACCTTTTTCAATGCGGTTTTTTGTATTTTGTAGATAATTTTGAGGCCAAACTTTTCACACCGAACTGTTTATGAAAATTTTGAGTTTTGGCGCCAAAAAACTAAAAAAACGATTTTTCAAGTGTATCGAAATCAATATATTCACAACGTGAAACGGTGTGAATATGAAAAAATCTTATTTAACTTGCCTTTTAATGACTTAAATGGTACATTAAGTGTTTATAATTGATTTTTTTCCAACTATCCCTACATCTTACACGATCTTACTTCGGGGTCTGCATGAGATGAGCACTTGCCTCTTGCAAAATGTTTGAACACGAAAAAAATCAATTAAAAGGCATTTTTTTTGCAATAACAAATTATGGAACAAAGTGGATTGAAAGTTGATTTTTGTCAACTCTTACTCAATTTATAGGAGCAGGTAAAATCTTGAAAAAAAAAGTATGTAAAAATTTAATCGATTTTTTTCTTTGGTCATAAATGTCACCAATTTATTGAGACACATGTTGTGTCTCCGTTGAACAATTATGAATTAAATTTCTCACATTTTCATACACAAAAAGCAATTTTGTTGTATATTAAATGTAAATATTTAAAAGCCATAAATTTAGCACCATCAATGCAACATTATAGATTTTAATCAATATTCAATAACACCAAGATATACGTGTCATTTTATATCATCTGAATATAATAAATGAGTCATCGTGGCATAAATAAGTGAGTCATCGTGGCTTGGTAGAGCAATAGCTTAGTACTTCGGTATTGAATATTGCAATGCCGATGCAGCGGTCATGGTTTCGAGTCTCGGCAGGTGAAATAAAAACACTTGATGACTAAGGTTTTCATTCTGTGCAGAACGTATCAGAAATCGGAACACTAGCATTAAGTATCTCACTTGTTGTTTCGCGAATCTCATATTACCGAAAAACGTGACTCACAGCCTTCCTTTGTAGGCTACAGACAATAACAGCTAAAATGTCATCAAAGGAGTGGTTCGGATCCCACTATAAGCTGTAGGTCCGTGAGTACAGTGGTGTAGCGAACCCTTACTCGTTTAAATCATCAGCTGAGCATCACATTTTGCGAAACTATGGATCTTATAGATCTGCAAAGTTATGATGATGATGATGATGAATATAATAAAATAAAAAATTAAAAATCTCGCCAAAAGAGAGAAAGAAAAGAAAAGAAAAATAATCAGCGGCAATATTAAGTAACTCATATTGATGACGATGGAATGATAATAAAATATATTGTTGATCATTAAATTAAATTATATACATCAAGTATGTGCCATCAAGTTGATATAAACAAATAAGGTTGGTGAGGTTTTTAGGGGAATTGGGGTTGAGGATGCAGATATTTATTGAAATTTAAATATGCTATTCATCTAAGAATGAAAATGTTGAACAAAAAATATGGAAGTTAAATAAAAAAATAAATAAACCGTACGCATAATCAATTAAATTGTTTTAGGATTCGAACCTGTAATTTAAAATCAAATTTTTTTTATCAATTTTTACTTCACAAAATAATTTTTTCTTAGTTTAGACAAATTAACTTTATAACACTCCATAATCCCAAAAATTCTCAAATCATCTCAAAAAAATTGCCATCCAGTGAAAACCCTATACATTACATCAATTCAGTGATGAATTTATAGTTCGAATATATTAATTTTATTCACAGAATGATTAAGCACATGTGTACTTTTGTCTTCATAGTATGAATGATTGAATGGACGTGTAATGAGACTTGTGAAAATTAAATGTCAACATATTGAAAATAAAGGTTATTTAAAAAGTGAAAAAATGTATAATTTATAGTTAAATTAAATAAAGTAAGTTGAAGTGGATGAATTGATCGGTTGGTTCATCTTTTGTTTTTGCAATTAATCATTCAATGCTGAAGAAATAAGGTCATGTCGAGCAGAGTTGCAGTAGTAATAAAAACAAAAATTATTGATTGCCAACAGCAAAATTTTGATTTTTTTTATTGTTAATGGGGATGTGCTTATTTAATTTTTTGAAAGGAATTGACAAGTTTTAATTCTTGAATTTTAAATAAACCTGATTTAACCACAATAATTATTAATTTTGTTAAGTTAGGTAATACATTCAAATCACAAATTAGAGTTCAAAAATTAATTGAAATAGTCGCCTTGAAATTGGTCGCCAAATAAAACCTAGTTAATATTAGCTTCCATAGAGGTCGTTCACTTAGTATGTTTGCTTTTTAGTTAGGAAGAAAAGTCTAGAATTTTGTAGCAGATCATACAAAAAACGTGACAAGGGAGGAGAGGGGGGGGGGGGGTTGGGTACTAAAAAGTCATTTTTTGCGTAACATACTAAGTGAACGGCCCCATAGTGTGACTAAATATTTTGGTTGATTCAGTTTTTGAAAATCTAACGTGACAAATGCGTTGTGTTATCATAACTACTGATTTTAAACCAAAAATTTTAATTATAATTCTGAGTTTCAATAACACAAGCATGTATCAAGACAAAATCAATGTCATCATTATTTTGCTTAATACTCAATTTCATCTCATCATCGATCGAGTCCTTAAACAGACAAAGAGTCATAAAAGTTGATATTAAATTTTAATATGTGAAAAAAAAATCGTCTTTTGATTGGATTCAGTTGGTGATAAAAGATCGACATAAAGCGTCTGGATTTTGATTGATATGAGGCATTACTAAAATAACTGGTTCCAAATGATTTTTATTTGTCGGTATCAAATTCGACTAATAAATTTTGCAATTATGAGAGAAATTTGAATCCAATTAAGAAGGTAAAGGTGGGGGTTTGTACGATGGTAATCTATTGAAATTTTTGGGTGACTTAATGACTTCAGTGCTCAATTGAAAAATTCTAAATTTCTATACACATCATTGACAAATTAACCCCCAAATTGCTTTAAAATCTGATACTTAAGTATGATATCCATAGACGCCACTTCAAGCTGATTATCCTTAACGAAATCACCGTCCCAAATAACTTCCACTTTCTCATATACTTCATGCTCACTGCCACACGATGTCATAACGAGAATTGTCGTAAATCATCACATGATTTTTGCTTAATTTTATTTCATAAAAAAAATAATGAAAGCATTAAAACAATCCTCGAAGTGAATAAATTATTATGGAATATTTTTTTTTTGTGCTGCAATGTGCATCAACCAGCGTCGAACTACTTATAAATTATCGCACAAAAGACGGAGCCATTTATTGAAAATTTATGTGAAATTAATATACTTTTTAGTATCTTAAAAATTATTGCACAGTCACGGCGGTCCATTATTATCCTCGACTCGACTATATGATGCAAAACAGCAACAAAAAAAAATTCTTATAGAGTTAATATAAATTTATTTTCATTCAACAATGAAACTTAATTTTTTTTTTTGAGACCCATAAATGAGCACCAATTTGGGATCTTAAACAGCTCCAATTTCATATCTGCATAAAAATTAATTTTTTGCTTGCTCCAGCACATTTTTTATTCAGTGCAAAATTTTTTTTGTAGGTTGTTGTTGTGAATGATTGAGTTACTGTTTGTGGTTTGTCAGTTTTGCGATTTTGAATTCTTATAGGATTTGAACGTTATGTCCTCACAGAGCAAGTGTTTAAATTTATTTCCTTCTTATCAATTTCAGTATTTCGAATCTTTGAAAATTAAATTTAATCCACATTTATCGACTACATTCGGGCCTATTCGGGCATAATTCATTCACTAGAACCGTAAATTCTCTGATTTCGTCGTAAAATCTTAAATTACATTTTTAAAAATTTTTTCTGCGCTTCAATCATCCTTCATAGACTCCCAAAACTTGCATCAAAAGTACCTCAATAAGCGTTAAGCATCTATTGTGTATTATGAGCGTAAATTGATTTAATTTTCATTTTCTCTTTTTGTCTCTTCCTTGAGGGTGCAACATATCCCACCGAAAAAAAATGTATAACTTTACACTCAGGCTGAATGTATCTTTAGTTTTCATCATAAAACAATCATTAGCGTAAATATAGCCTTGCATGCATCCTTTTATCGCCACTTTCACATATTATGAAAATAAAAAGCAATAAAAAGTGTATGAAAAAAAAATAATGAGAATAAAAGTCGATCGGAAATTCATTAAATTCACTAACAAGGCATATGATGCTAATTTACAATAAGAAGCTTATGATATATAGAGCATAAGTTGGCGAGCTCCTTGCATTATCAGTAACGTATTATTACAATCAATATAATTGTAATTTATTTACGTACGAAAAGGTACTGAAGAGTACTGAAATGAGCGAGATTTGTGTTGATGAAATGTCCATAAATTTTTACTGCTTTATTACTAAGTGGATCTTGGATGTGGATGTTGTAAGTTAGGAGCTAAATTGATTTAGTGGATGGTTGTTTAAGCAGCTTGTTAAATTTTAAATTGTATTAATTGAAATTGAGCTTTAGACAACAAAAGCATGGATAAAAGTTATGAAATTGTTGACTTTAATTAAGACTTGAATTAAGCATTCTTAAACAGTGATAAAATTAGTTAAAAGTGAGGGTTCGAATCCTTTAAAGTTTCAATTTATTCTATCATCATTTTCAATTTACATTACTTTTTGGTAGAGCATGAAGCGAAATGAATTTCGCTCCGGTTTGCTAAAACCCGATTGATTTTTGCATGAAATCTTATACTTCATAAGTGAAAGTAGAAAATTTTCATTCAAATTTTGAATCGGTTTTAAGCGAATCGGAGCAAAATTCATCTCACTTCGACCTCTGCTTTTTGATGCATAATTCCTTTATCTCTTGCGAACCATACACTCCCAACCTTAATCATCCATAAACTGCGCTCAATTTCATCACTCAATCAATCATTCAAATCCAATTTCTTGTCTCATTATTTTTTTCACCATTTCTCATTTCCCAATTAAGCATCTGCTGCTCCTGTTGAAATGATTCCACCATTCAAATCATCAATAATACAAAAAAAATTTACTCGAAATTTTCCATCTACATTAAGCATCAGTACCATGCAGCAAATTGACTAGAACAATAATCAACAGAAACTAAAAAGAGAAGGAATAAAATTGCAGTGCAAAAAAAGAGAGAAGTTTCATGTGAACTTCAATTTGTAAGACTTACGTCTATAATTAATTTTAATTATGAAAAGTACACATTAAGGTGATAAGAATGAAGCATTGAGCATTAAGTCTAATAAGAAATTTTACTCTTTTTTGTCTCGGGTCATCAGCATTTATTGATTGACTTGTAATGAAGAATGAAAGAGCGAGAATGATGTAAGATGAGGAGGGCAAGTAAGAAAAGGTTTTTGACGTATTGTGGCAGAGATGGAGATATGAGAGAATTAGAAATAAGATTTTAAATTTGCAAAATAATAAGTACAGATGTGATTGTGTAATAAGTTGGTAATAAGTGACATGAAAATCCGTAGACTATTAGAATCGCAAGGGTTCGAATCCTAAGAATTAAAAATTTATATAATGTTCATCAAATCATAACTTGTTTTATTTTTTTTATCAATAAAAAATAAATATGATATTTCTTCTTTTTTTTTGCTTTTTAGTTCATTAATCAGCACTTTCTACAATAAATCTTATTCAATCAATCCCAAACTGCACCACTCAAACTCAACCAGTAAACACCTCACATCATTTACCAAGTCTCATTCCCTTCTTATTATTACTTACTTCGTCATACAATGCTATAATTAAATTGAACGACGTATGTGCAATGCCTCACACCTAACAGATAACCATAACCGACTCTCATTTATTTTTGTGGATATGCTTTTTTTTGTGTGTGTATATACATATTATATTATATTCTTTTCCATAATGCAATTAAAAAAATGAAAAAGTTAAAAGAAAATGTGCCGATGAATGGATTTGTTCTACCAACAGCACATAACTCTTGTTCTTCTACCTCACACCAAGTGTATTGACTTCTCGTGAGCTCAATGAAATTTTATTATTATTATTGATGAATGTAATGTGCTTTTTGTAATGTGATCTTCTTAGATAATTTTTTTTGGATGAGATATTTAGCTGTGGTTATTATGTGGTGGTCGGAATTGCATTTTTGAGGGCTTTAAGGTGCATTTTTGGTAATTGTCAAAATTTTTAAGCTACATAATTTAAGAACACTTTAAGAATTAAACTTGCATTAAAAAATTCATTAACAATTTTTTTTACATCAGCAATTAATCCCAATCTGTAACTAAATACTCAACATTACCAACATTAAATGACTGCCGCTTGCTAGAAGCGATCGCATTTCACAGTTCATGTTCATGTCTCAGCTTAACTGAAAGGTACAACACACATGCTGATAAGAACATTTAAGCACAAAAAAAGAGTAAGCAAATGTGAGAAATGCTAGTTCACTTAGTAGCACTTAAACTTAACCTCATGTGAATTATGGTTCGAGGCTAAAATGAGCTGAACATTTTTCATCCATCAGTAGCTAATAGTGGACATCATAAACTACAAAATGAGTTCGTTTTTTTTTCAACATTTTCGCTTACATTTTTGCAACTTCTTAAAGTCTAAAATTTCTCTCGACTGCTGGCATTCACACGACGACGACGACGTCGGAGAAGTTGAAATGGAGATGTGCAGTCATGAAAATTTTCCTTTAATGTGGCATGAGTAATAAAGAAAAGAGCTCATGATGCGCCTCATTCCAAAGACATTATTGCCGACTCTGAAAAAAAAAAATACGCCAGGAATGTATTGTGAATTGGACATGCATCAAATGTTATTTATGAAGATCTCTCTTCAACATTCTTTCTGTTTAGCTTAGTTTTTGTTGGATAGATAAGGTAGAAGTTTAGTGACGGATTGTCATTGGTGGATAAATTTAAAAGGTTTAGAAAATTTTGTATGACAATCAAATTCGAGCATTTGGAACTTAAACCTTAAGTTTTCCAAATGAAAGTCTTGAAAATTTTTTGGAGTACTATGAAAAAGAAGAACCAACCTCCATACCGTACAAATTCGTAATACTTTGTGAATAAAAACTTTTGAACTTCTTCCCCGACCGCTGGAAAATTTTTAACAATCAAAAATCTAAAATGCGCCTCAAAAACAACTACCAAAAATCCACAAAACTTTCAACTCACTTCATTTTCCTATCTTCATCTCACTTTTCAAAATTATTTCAAGTATGTGCCGTATGAATGAATATATTCATAATCTTGAATATGTGCCCATAAATGACTTTAACATTATGTACATTCATGTATGAAAATGTTAAATCTGCACATGAATGATTTTTTGTTACAGATTATTTTCTCATCGTTTGTGCTGGATCATCCACCACACATAATCATCCGCCTTTTCTATTACTAAGATTCTATCTTCTTCTTTATTTCGGTATTGTAAGTCACTCAATAATTCATAATTGGCTTTTCTTCCTCTTTCTTTGGATAGATTTTGTTGGAGAATATTTTTATTTTGTGGAGTTGTTGGGGAATCAGAAATTCTTGGAGATTTTTAGCGCATTTTTGAAAACTTGTTTTCAAAAAGGAAGCTCAATCATGCACTTTGATCGTTCGTTCGTTCGTTCGTTCGGGTCCCAATTATCTTTTGATTTAGACTTCGTAGCAAGCTCAGAATTGTTTTAATAGCTTCGTTATATCGAGTTATTGAGAGCAAATGCAAATTACAGTCTTAAAGTTGAATTTAAACACCTTAATTAATTAACTTTTAATTTCACAAAGAAAAATAAACAACACATGACTGCAACTTCAGGTGGTAGAAATTTCAAATTTTTTTTATCGTTGACTTTTGAAATTTTTTTGACCGTTATTTTGATTTATATTTTTGTTCCGTTTTGAATAATATTGGTTTGTTCATGATTAAAGCACACATTTCATGCAAAGTGAATAACAGAAAAATGAAATTGAAGGATTTTTGATAGCTTTTATACAGTTTTGGTAAAAATTATAATTTTTTGATAAGAATTTTACAAGTATGATTTTTTTTGTTCAGAAAATTGATATACTTTCTTTTCGTTGCTCGATTACTAATCGCTGCGTCAAAAATGCGCTGAAGTCCCTCGATATAAAACACGAGGACTTTTGTATTTTTTTTTTTTTTTTTTTGATGTGACTGTGGGATGGAAAGTAGATTATATTTTGAAATTTAAAGAAATTTGAATAAAATTAAAGCTAATTTTTGGGCATTTTAGTTTAAAATAGTGCTAAAAAAACATTTAAGTTTTTAAGCAATTTTAAGTTCGAATCCAAATTCAAAAACAATTAAAATTTGAAAATCTTGTTCAGAAAATTCTTGAGTTCGAATCTCAAATTCGCACTTTTTACGAATTAAAAATTTCTTTCCTAAAAGCTCAAAATTCTCTTTAATTTTTTGATTATTTCTTTTATGGTTCGAATCCAGGGATCAAATTGATCAAAAATGAATAAAAATGATCAAAAATGATAAAAAAAGATCAAAAATGATCAAAAAAGATCAAAAATGATCAAAAAAGATCAAAAATGATCAGTTCCACACCCTTGGTTCGAATCCAAATTTATTTTTTAAATAAACACGTTATAATCCAAGATAAAATTCTAAATAATCAACAAAATACAATAAATTAATGAATTATAGATCTAAATAGTTAATTGATCCACACAGCGAGGTGGATATTATAGATTGATCTATGAAGTGTATGAAACATATTTTTTTTCCGTGTGAATTCCAATCAAATTAGTGTGAACATTTTCTTCCTCTCTTTTCATTCCTAAATTCTTTCATTCTTCTGCCCAATTCTTGTTCTCATTCTCTCCATGAATTGATTTCAGTTTAGTTTGATTTGTTGTTGACTTCATTATTTAATTTCTTTTTCCATTATTGTGTGTGAATGATGATTCTGTTGTAATGATTTTGATGATAGAATAATGAGTGAAATAATGAATGGAATCGATGTATATGGGAAATTATGTTCTTAAATAGAAATTCTTGGTAATAATGAAAGTGAATGGATGTGAAGAAAAAATTTTTGTTCTAAATTAGTGACTTTGATAGACATTTTTAATTTGATTCGGGTGGATATTGGAAATGGAATTCTTTAATGAGGAATATTGGTGATTCAGTTGATGGGAATGTTGATGGTTGAAACTGTATTTGTAGAATTTAATAAGTCTACATTTTGAGATTAGTACTTAGGCTTATATTAGTTTGATTAGTGAGATGTATCTGAACTTAAGTTTCATTTCCAAGTTTGATTCCTAAAGTCAAAAGTGTCAAAGCATGATGCGAATGCTATCCTTTGATGACTTCAAAATTGCTATCCCTTCATTAAAAATCATAAATCATGCTAATATCGAACACTAAAGTCAATATATTCCACGACATCAATCTACCTCAAAATTCTCTATTAGAATTCAAACCACAACACATTCTTCAAAAAGTCAATATTCTTCTTCCCGATGATATCTCAAAAAACTCCAAAAAAGTCAGCCTTCAAGTCCAAAAAGAAGAGATTCTCAGAACCCATTTCCCATACTCACATCACACCTTCGTATTGAAAATTGCTCGCATTTCAATCAGTCTAAAATTCCACTTCACATAAAATTTTATTTTTTATTGATCACTCATCTCCACAATCTCATCAAATTCATCACCCAAAAAAAGAAATCAAAGCAAAAGTGGTCATTTTTGAGTGATGATCCAACAATGGATATAAAAGAGAGGAAAACTTAATTTTTTATTTGCTACGAATTCTTTTATAATCCATATTAAAAGTGGAGATCGTTGTGTGATCATTTCAAATGCCTATTCAAATTGTCAAATTTATGATTGATCAAGTTATCTCAAAATTTTTTTGGAAGAATCGATTTAATTTTTTTATGATTATTGAATTGGAGCTAAAGAAGGCAATTCAATCATGAGATGAGACAAGAGAGACTTTTTAAAGCAACACATCTTTTTTATTGGATGGGGTTAAGGTCTACAAAAATGTGATATAAAATCGATTATATGTGTGATCTCATGAGAATTTATTTAAAATGTGCAGTTATAGTTGATGATATAAATGCATTTATATGGCGTTCCTCGGTTTGAACAGTTGTTTTGTTCCAAAATTTTATTATGAGGTTCATTTAGTACGTTACGCAAAAAAACGACTTTTTAGACTCCCTCCAACTTTTATTAAATTTTTTGTGTTAAATTTTTTGTGTTAAATTTTTTTTTCTTCCCTTGACCTGCTACAAAATCCTAGACCCCCCTCCTCCTAAAAAGGGAACGTACTGATTGAACCTATTCAAATCAAATTTATTCAAATCGAAACGTATGAAAATGATGGTTAAAATAAAAATTTGAATTTTTGTATGAAAAATTTTTAGTTATTCAAGTCGAAACATTTCAAATCGAATTTGTTTAAAATCGAGGACCCCCTGTACATAATTTTTGTTTAATGATTTTTAAAATTCTGTTAGATTTTTTGCTTGATCTTTGAATAGAAGAAAATTTAAAAAAAAATGTTCAAAGTCCTCGTGTTGTTAATCGAGGGACTTAAGCGCATTTTTGTCGTAGCGATCAGAAATCGATTAAATAGAAATTGCTTTAAATTACAAAATCCCTTAACTCTTCTTTTATCATCAAAAAATCCTGCAAGAAAATACAATTTTTATAAAAAAAAAACTGTATAATAATAACAGAATCCATTAAATTCCGTCTTTCTAGCATGCTCTATGCATGAAAAGTCTGTTTTCTTGATGATAAATACAAAACCTTACAAAAAGAAAGAAAAAAATTTCGACCAAAAATAACGGTCAAAAATTTTTTAAATTCCAACGGTCAAAAAAAATTCAAATTTTTATCGAGGGGTTTTCAACGATTTTTTTCCTTATATAATGTTAAATCGTTGATTACAGGAATTGTAGATCGTTTAACGATTTTTTAATAAGCGATGCCGGAATAACTCGATAGTAGAAAGATAATTCATTATAACAGAACTCTTAACTATGTCTGGTTTCTGAGATCTCAGAGCTCATACAGCCAGCCAGCCAGCCAGCCGAACAAAGTGAAACTATAAGCGTCATTTTTTGCAAAAATGCGCTAAAAATGTAAAACTTTAATTCTTAAAATCTTATACTTTATTCATTTGATGATTTCTAAAATTTCAAAATTTAATTGCATAATGCATCAATGCTTAAATTTAATCAAATTATACCACCTCAATGGATACAATTTAAAAAAACACGACTTACGTAGAAAGCCACGAACTTCCACGCCACCTTCCCAAATTTTTTTTTTCCATAGACAGATTACAGAATATATGCTTAAAACAAATTATGATGTATACAATTTAGCTTATATTTTTTAGCTTAAATTAGTAGAGAAAAATCTATGAAAAAGTGTACATGCAACTCGTCGTGAAATGATTTCAATGTGGATGAAATTGTACTTTTAAGGGAAGTCTTGGATATGGTAGATGTTGGTGGGGGCTGTGGATGAGATGTGCGGAACGAAACGAAGTGGAACAAGCATCATGCGAAGCATGATGCGCAGTGGAACGGAGTGGAGTGGAGCACATCTCATCCACAGCCCCCACCAACATCTACCATATCCAAGACTTCCCTTAAAAGTACAATTTCATACACATTGAAATTAAAAAAAAAAATAAAAAATCTAAAAATAAAAGTTATTAAATTTGCTGAAAAAACTTTAATATATATTTATTAAAATTATTCGAGGTCGCGCGATAGCGCGACCGAGAAAAATTTTTGGGGGGTCGAAAAAATCAGTTTTTTGGCTTTTTGACCCCTTTAGTGGCTTTTAAATTGAAAAATTCCTGTAGATTATGAATCTACTCGTCGAGACGCACATTTTGGTACCAAAAACTTCTCATAAAAGTGGTGGGAACATAGTGAACTCGAAAATGGGCATTTTGAGTGAAACCAATAACTTACACGCGATGCGTGGAAGTTAAAAACTTTAGGGAAAAGATAAAAATTTTGGTAAAAAACGACTAATTATGTTGTATATCGGTGGTTAGAGACCATTAGGACCAAAAAAAATTTTTCATAACTTCATCCTGCCATGCGTACCCAAAAAAACGAAAAATGGACCTTGTGGACACAGGTATGGACGAAATTGGCTGAAACTTGGCCTATACATTTTAGACATAAATACCCCGAAATGGTTTTTGAATTAGCCAATTTGAGCTTAATACAAGCGACAACGGTGCCAAAAATGGTCAATTTTGAGCGTTTTTTGGCCCTACTTTGACTGTTCAAAGGTCTATAAAGTTGTGCACATATCAAAAACTTAGCTCTTTTCCCGTTGGGCGCTTGTGTTGCCTGATCATATGGCAAAAGAATCAGTTCCTGAAAGTCTAATGGTGAAGCTGTGACCCTGATAACAAAATTTGATGACCGAAAAAATCAGTTTTTTGGCTTTTTGACCCCTTTTAGTGGCTTTTAAATTGAAAAATTCCTGTAGATTATGAATCTACTCGTCGAGACGCACATTTTGGTACCAAAAACTTCTCATAAAAGTGGTGGGAACATAGTGAACTCGAAAATGGGCATTTTGAGTGAAACCAATAACTTACACGCGATGCGTGGAAGTTAAAAACTTTAGGGAAAAGATAAAAATTTTTGGTAAAAAACGACTAATTATGTTGTATATCGGTGGTTAGAGACCATTAGACCAAAAAAATTTTTCATAACTTCATCCTGCCATGCGTACCCAAAAAACGAAAATGGACCTTGTGGACACAGGTATGGACGAAATTGGCTGAAACTTGGCCTATACATTTTAGACATAAATACCCCGAAATGGTTTTTGAATTAGCCAATTTGAGCTTAATACAAGCGACAACGGTGCCAAAAATGGTCAATTTTGAGCGTTTTTTGGCCCTACTTTGACTGTTCAAAGGTCTATAAAGTTGTGCACATATCAAAAACTTAGCTCTTTTCCCGTTGGGCGCTTGTGTTGCCTGATCATATGGCAAAAGAATCAGTTCCTGAAAGTCTAATGGTGAAGCTGTGACCCTGATAACAAAATTTGATGACCGAAAAAATCAGTTTTTTGGCTTTTTGACCCCTTTAGTGGCTTTTAAATTGAAAAATTCCTGTAGATTATGAATCTACTCGTCGAGACGCACATTTTGGTACCAAAAACTTCTCATAAAAGTGGTGGGAACATAGTGAACTCCGAAAAATGGGCATTTTGAGTGAAACCAATAACTTACACGCGATGCGTGGAAGTTAAAAACTTTAGGGAAAAGATAAAAATTTTTGGTAAAAAACGACTAATTATGTTGTATATCGGTGGTTAGAGACCATTAGGACCAAAAAAATTTTTCATAACTTCATCCTGCCATGCGTACCCAAAAACGAAAAATGGACCTTGTGGACACAGGTATGGACGAAATTGGCTGAAACTTGGCCTCATACATTTTAGACATAAATACCCCGAAATGGTTTTTGAATTAGCCAATTTGAGCTTAATACAAGCGACAACGGTGCCAAAAATGGTCAATTTTGAGCGTTTTTTGGCCCTACTTTGACTGTTCAAAGGTCTATAAAGTTGTGCACATATCAAAAACTTAGCTCTTTTCCCGTTGGGCGCTTGTGTTGCCTGATCATATGGCAAAAGAATCAGTTCCTGAAAGTCTAATGGTGAAGCTGTGACCCTGATAACAAAATTTGATGACCGAAAAAATCAGTTTTTTGGCTTTTTGACCCCTTTAGTGGCTTTTAAATTGAAAAATTCCTGTAGATTATGAATCTACTCGTCGAGACGCACATTTTGGTACCAAAAACTTCTCATAAAAGTGGTGGGAACATAGTGAACTCGAAAATGGGCATTTTGAGTGAAACCAATAACTTACACGCGATGCGTGGAAGTTAAAAACTTTAGGAAAAAGATAAAAATTTTGGTAAAAAACGACTAATTATGTTGTATATCGGTGGTTAGAGACCATTAGGACCAAAAAAAATTTTTCATAACTTCATCCTGCCATGCGTACCCAAAAAAACGAAAAATGGACCTTGTGGACACAGGTATGGACGAAATTGGCTGAAACTTGGCCTATACATTTTAGACATAAATACCCCGAAATGGTTTTTGAATTAGCCAATTTGAGCTTAATACAAGCGACAACGGTGCCAAAAATGGTCAATTTTGAGCGTTTTTTGGCCCTACTTTGACTGTTCAAAGGTCTATAAAGTTGTGCACATATCAAAAACTTAGCTCTTTTCCCGTTGGGCGCTTGTGTTGCCTGATCATATGGCAAAAGAATCAGTTCCTGAAAGTCTAATGGTGAAGCTGTGACCCTGATAACAAAATTTGATGACCGAAAAAATCAGTTTTTTGGCTTTTTGACCCCTTTAGTGGCTTTTAAATTGAAAAATTCCTGTAGATTATGAATCTACTCGTCGAGACGCACATTTTGGTACCAAAAACTTCTCATAAAAGTGGTGGGAACATAGTGAACTCGAAAATGGGCATTTTGAGTGAAACCAATAACTTACACGCGATGCGTGGAAGTTAACAAAGTACTTCTTCCATTGATTTCTATTTATTTCTTCCACTTCACATGTCGTCCAAATTATGATCTTGATGAATAAATCAACTCAACTCTCAAAATTAGTGTCATTTCCTATCGACATTTCCATGCCACAGAAAAAATTAAGAGCTCAAAATTACAATTCCTAACCCATTATTTCATTAGTGAAATAAAAATGAAGAAGACGAAATTAAATTTAATTTGACTTCATTTTAGCTGCTTCATTAACTGAGAAGAACAAAAAAAACTGATTGTGCGTTCTTATTCAGATTGATACCCATCAAAATATTGTGTATCAATTTTTCTTGGACATTTCTGTTCTTTATATTTTTTATTGAAGGGGGCTATTAAAGCATTTTAAACTAATGAAGAGAGTCAAACAATAAATGTTTAATCGTGATTCAACACACATAATGTGGATCAGTGGAGATGCGCATATAAAATATTTATTATTGTTATTTCGTTTCTCGCTTTTTTTTTACATTTTTGCTCCGTTAATTGGGCATACATGTAAGAAGAAGATCTTCTTTTTGTCTTTTTCTTTCATTTGGTGCTAGTTAAGAGCATTTTATGCATTTTATGGGTTTATTGATTAAAATTGGTTTGGTGTCTGGGTGGCTGACTTGAATGGAGGAGGAAATGTCGACTATTCAATAAATGATTCAAATGGGTTAAAGAATTTATGATTTTTTGATGATCATTGTAATGGAATGGATTTGTACTAAATTGACTTGAAATAAAATTCTGGTTATTCATGATGAATAATTTTTGACAAAATTTGGGGATTTGGAATTTTGAATTTAGTATAATAGATTTTGTTAAGAAAATAAAATTTTGAGTCTTTTTTCTAACGCGGTTTAATTTTGAAAGGGTTTTAATTTTGAAAGGGAAAAAACAAAATTTTTTAGTCTCCCCCCCCCCTTTCTGTCACAAAATTTTCATTAAAAAATCCCATTACACAAAACTGTCACACAGTCTCAAACCCCCTCCCCTCCCTAAAAATCAAACGTTATAAGTGAACCTCTAACCATATTAAATGCGTTCTAAACTCATCTATATTTACAGCAATTCAATCTCACAAATACTACCAGGAATTGAAAAAAGGGAAGCATAAAAAATGTTTTCTTTATTCAATTTTTACTTCTTTCAATAGATTTTTAATTTAAAGCATTTACAGTATTAATATTTGATTATGGGAATGAAAAATTTATCGCAATAAAAGCTGAGGCTTTTTATAGAGTTGTAAGTTGTTAGCTTGTAAAATTGAGCCCTATTAAGAAAAAGAAAAGAAGAGAAAAAAAAATAATAATAAAGAAAAAGAAGTGAATGCCATTGCGCATGGTAAAGAGTCGGCAATCCATTGTTGAATGCATAAATTATCTCTTGAATATAAAGAATGCTAAATTGTTTGGAATTCATTATTTACTCGACTAATTCGCAGCCGATATACACAATATATGTGTTATAAGTAGAAGTGCACAAGTGCTCATAATTCCATCTACTTTAGCTATTTATTCATTTATCTCCTTCTTCAATTCACTAATGAGATTATAATTCCTTTTGAACGTTTAATCGAATGTCGATTTGTCATAAATGCAAATTGATATTTTTTCTATTTAGCGGGATTTTCTCAAACTGGGAGATTTTTAACGGGGAGATTGTTAGAAATTCGAAGACTTACTACATAATTATTTAATTTGAGATTAGTTTTTTTGTGGATTTGAGTACTCCACCAAAAATATCCAGAATTGGGTACCATGGATAATATATTACCTAGAAAAGATTGGAAAATAAGAGAAAAAGAGAACTAGAATACGACCTAGAATTCTGCATCTTAACTTACGAACTTATGTAAAAAAATTTCAAAATTCCATACAAAATTTGTTAATTAAGAACCTGACGTTTTGCAGGGTCGACTTGGGAAAAGCTGTCAGAATTTTTTAAGGGGTCCTAAAATAAATTGAAGGGAAAGAGGGGGGGTCAGTTCCAAAAATGCATTTTCTATTGGAAATTAAAAAATACCTCTTAGAACCCCCTACCAGTGGCGTAGTCAGAATTTTTGAAGGGGGCTTGTCAGAAATTTTTTTTCAAAAATTACAGTTTTTTTCATATTTTCGTCAACAATTACATATACTGATACATTGACACTTTTATATGTGGTACCGAAGGACATGAACAAAATATTGCAATGGTTCTATCACTCCTAGTTATTTACATCTGTTCACTAATACAATTTTTTTTAAAAAATTAAAAAAATTTAAAATTTTTAAAAAATTTTTGAATTAAATAAAATTTCGACCTCAAAGGGGGGGGGGGGTAAGGACCCCCTGGCTACACCTCTGCACCCTACTCAATACGTTTTTTTATAAAAAAATTTTCTTTTGTCTGACTTCGTACAAAATCTTAAACCCCCTTCCCCCCTAAAAAGGGTACGTACTTAGTGAATTACACCATAAAACCCAATATGTCATCTAAATCTAGTCATAAATAGTCAGACTAATAAAATAATTAATACAACAGCCATCAAGTAAAACGACCTACTCCATCTGACTTACACCACTTATCATACCAATTCTATCTTGTTAGTCAATATAACAATAATAATTTTCCAAGATACGATAAATGATTTGCATCTACATTTGTATGAAAGCTCTCTTTCGCCTGTTTTGAAAGACTCTTTTTCTTTCATTTCTTCTTCTTCAACATCATTTTTTTATAAATCGTGTCATTAGTTGAGGATTAATAATTGTAATATCAGCATGAATTGAATTCAACTTCGTCGAGGAAGATAAAAGAGATAGTCAGGTTGTAGTGAAAAAATAGAGGAGAAAGAGAGAAAGATGTAAAGGAGAAACTAAATCCAAATTAATTACTTCGTCAATGTACGCTTGAACAAGTTTAAATTGCATATATTATTAGCTTTCTGGAGAAGAGGCAAAAAAATGAGAGTTGTGGCAATAATAATAGTGACAAGCATGTTTGTACAGAAAAATATCATTTTATGAGAAATTGAAATTGAAGATGAAATCGGAAGAGAGAAAAGAAATGGGTATAAAGGTCAATTTACATTTAATGGAATTTTTCAATTTATTTTTTTTTATTTGTGTAGTAAGAATGAGTAAAAATGTCAATTTCTCAGGTTTTTCAGGTAGGGAATTTATAATTTTTTATTGAATTGAAATCAGAGTTTTTTCGGAGCATTTTTAAAACTTTTATTCAAGAGATTTCAACGAAATTTAAGCAACAAACTTTATTGTTGTGGAAATTGAAAATTTCTAAATTTTTTAAAAGTTTTTATATTTAATATCAAGATGCAATAAGTTTTTATCTTCCTAAATATCCTTTGATTGAAATTAAAATTTTTTTGGATTTTATTTTTGAAACTTTTTTTATACAATTTCTAAAAAATTAAACTTCCGGAAGTTTCATGAAAGAATACCTAAATTTTATTAAGCTCTTAAATGCACTGGTCTTCGCGAAAAATATCCAAAATGTTGTTTTTGATATCCTAATGGACAATACATGATGGAAAAATTATTAAAAATTTTTTGTGCTGCGTATTGAGTATTTATAATTTTTTGAAAACTTCCGGAAGTTTTCTAAGTGAATACGCCTTGTTTTTTTGGTACGTACCTAAACACTAATGGAAAAGTTTTTAAAAAAATCTCAAAATTTAAAATCTATTAATTTTTTTATTTTATTTGATTATAAAAAAGTTTTGTGCAATTTTTTGTTTAAATTGAAAACATTTCATGCATTAATTCATATTACTAGTTTAACTGTTCATCAGCAAAGTTTTAAAATATACTAAAAATTATATCATCAAACTTATAAGTAGAAGAAAATTAAAAACGAAGAGTTTTTAAAAATTTTTGAGACATCATTATGAAAGTTCAAACTGAAAAGAATAAAAATATAAAAAGTTGTGCAAAGAAGAAGAGATATGAAGAAAGATTTGTTAAATGTAAGTTTTGTGACCAAACAATGATTGATAAAATCATTCTGTATCACATGCGAAATGTTCATCCAGAGGAATTCAAAAATTCTCCATTCCACTGCGAGATCTGCAATCAAAATTTCCTGACAGCAAGAAGTCTCAGGTCACATATGGGATTAAAGCATAAAAAGATTTTGCCACCGCCATCTGAACACTATGAATGTGACATTGATGGAAAAGTTTTTAGCCTAAAAAATAGGTTATTGCATCACATGAATGTTCATCTACCGAAAGTAAAATGTCAAATTTGTGGTAAAATGCTGAAAGTCTTATCGATAGATGATCACATGAACGAGACTCATGCAACGGTAAATAAGTTCCAGTGTAAAATTTGTCGAAAATCTTTTAAATCAAAAGATCTTCTTGGAAGTCATGTAAAAATTCATGATAAAAAATTTCAATGTAAAATTTGTGAATTGAAAATTGCTTCAAAAACACGACTTAAAAGTCATATGAAGTGGATCCATGAGAATCCGGGGAGTCATGAATGTGAAATTTGTAACCAAAAATTCAATTTCAAACGAAGTTTAGACGTGCATCAAAGAATTCATGACAAATATCGTTCAAAGAAGTTCAAATGTCCAAGATGCGGATATGCAGCTGATTTGAAATGCAGAATTGAAAATCATCAACAAGTTCATGAAAAATCAGACCGAAAAATTGCAGAAATGAAAGATCCACAAAAATGTGAACAATGTCCAGCAGTTTTTAAAGATTTAAGCAGTTTAAAAAGTCATAAACGTGCTGCTCATCCAAAAGTGCTGCTTCAATGTGATTTGTGTGGAAAGTATATTAAAACCAAAAGTACTTTAACTGAACACATTAATATGCATATCCGAAAAAGAGCTAAGCTGTTAAACATGGATCATTAAAGAAAGTGTTTGAGTTCTAGTCTGAATTCTACTTCTTTTAACTTCAATTAAAAATAATTTTTTTAGAAATTATATACAGGGGTTCCTCGATTTAAATGGACATTTTTCGATGCCCAGTAATAGCATCGAAAAGGAATAACATCGAATCGCAAATTCGGAATAAAGTCGAAATTATTTTTATCATTAGACCGTAATAACTTCACTTATATATCCCAAGTGAATTTATTCCGACACGACGATGGAATAAATTCACTTACAAAATATAGGTGAAGTTATTCCTGAGATTTGTAAGAATTTCAAAAATTATTCGTACACGATCCAGGAATAACTTCACTTACATTTTGTAAGTGAATTTATTCCATCGCTGTGTCGGAATAAATTATCTTCATTTTATCTTTCGATATTATTCCGATATTGTGCATAGATAAATTTACAAGTGAAATTAATACAATTTTGTGTAAAACGAATTGTAAGAAATTTTATATTTTTTGACGAAAATATTTTTGAACTTATTTAGATGCCTATATTTTATTTTTATTTAAAATTAATATTTTTTCATCCGAATACTTTCAATTACAACTTAAATCAACAAACAAAATAATATTCAATTTGAATTGAAATTAAAACCGATTAGGTTGATGATAAAATTAAGCAAATGTACTTCGAACAGTAAATCAATGAATAAAAAAAGCATTATTATTATTATTATTTAAAATCTGATATCTTATACATAATTTTTGAAAATTTCTAAATTTTTCATTAAATTGAATATCGAACAACTTAAAAAGATTGTGGATCAAAGGAACGACTGAATTTTCTGCAATTTTTCGAAATATTAAAAAATCATTTCAGGTAGTTTTACAAACTTTTTGTGAGAAGAAAATAAAAAAAAATTGAAAAAAATTCAAATTTTTTCAACTTAAAATAGTTTTCCCAAGCTTTTTGTAGAAGGAAAAATATTAGTAAATATATTCAATTTCCTTAAAATTCCATTAGTATTTATTCTTAAATTTTTTGTAAAAGGAAAAATACTTATAAATCTTACAAAAATTTTACGGATATAAAAAAATCAGTATAATATTCGGGAGAATTTACAAAAAATTCTTCTGAAAATTCAGATGAAAATTCTGCATTCGTGTTAAAATTTTTTTCTGTTTTGACCAAGTTTTGAAAAAAACTTTAATTTTGTTTACAAAATATTTACAGTGAATTGAAAAACTCTTGAGTAATTTATAAGTTAATTTTTTTTTCTAAAGGTTTTTTATGCATTATTATAGAGTTTAAGTACTCTATAATAATGCTTTTTCCTTAGAAAAGATTAATAAATAATAATAATAATATTAATTTTCTGCGGCTTATAAAACTAACTTCCAGTAAAGTTAGGACTATGACATTTTCACAGTAAATACAAGTATATAAGACCTTTAATATACTTTTTATTTCAAGTATAAAAGCTTATTCCTATCAAAACTTATAAGGATTTGAAAAAACTTATTCAAACTGGCACATTTTTTAGAATGCACCAATAATTTAAAAATATTTTCGTCAAAAAATATAAAATTTCTTACAATTCGTTTTACACAAAATTGTATTAATTTCACTTGTAAATTTATCTATGCACAATATCGGAATAATATCGAAAGATAAAATGAAGATAATTTATTCCGACACAGCGATGGAATAAATTCACTTACAAAATGTAAGTGAAGTTATTCCTGGATCGTGTACGAATAATTTTTGAAATTCTTACAAATCTCAGGAATAACTTCACCTATATTTTGTAAGTGAATTTATTCCATCGTCGTGTCGGAATAAATTCACTTGGGATATATAAGTGAAGTTATTACGGTCTAATGATAAAAATAATTTCGACTTTATTCCAAACTTGCGATTTGCTCTCCAAGTGAAGTTATTCCTTTTCGATGCTATTACTGGGCATCCATTTTTCATACGTTTCGTTTTGAATAGAACAATTTCGAAACAAAAGAACTGTTTAAATCGAGGACCTTCTGTAACTTAGAAATCATCATTGCTTTTAATTACTGATGGCATCGATTTAATTCTAGAAAGGTTTGGGATTTTTCCCCAAAAAACCACAGCAAATTGAAGATATTTTCCTAAAAGAGGGGGGTCGAAATCAACAATCCCCCTCCCTGGCCACGGCCCTGATTCGAATCAAAAATGTATGAAAAATTAGCTCTAAAAAATTGATTTTGAAATTTTGTGCCGAAATTTTTTGATTATTCAAATCAAGCCAATTATTTTCAACACTCTGAATTCATTCATGCATGCCTATAATCTCATCCAATTCAACTCAATCACAACATTCAAAACTTTTTTTTGTCATAAAATCATAACTAGTCTATGCCTGCAGTCATTGCTAGTTAATATTTCAAATTATTCACAGCAGAGAGTGACAAAATGAAGCAAAAATAAAGTAGCAGCCATCATTATTAATGAAGTTGTTTTAAAAATGTGTCTATGAACTTATTAACATCACAACTCTCACGAATTTATATTTTTTTCAGCTTTTATGTTGGCATAGACGGTAGCCAATTTAAGTTAATTATTTAAACTTATTTATTTAAACAGGTAGGTAAAAGTTGGTAGACATAATATAATAATTTTGTTTCATTTTAAATTTTTAAATCTGAAAAAAATTCCTGGCTAAACCCCTGAGGACGTAGCTAAAATTTTTTCGAGGGGTTTAATATTTTTTTATGGAAAGCAAAATTTAGGGGGGAGGGGGAGGTTGGTATTTTTTCTCAAAAACTTCTATCAACTTGAAGAATTTCTTCGAAATAAGGGGTTCTTAAAACCCAAAAATTTTCGAGGCGGGGGTGTTGAAATATTTTTGTATGGAAAGCAAAATTTAGTTGGGATTTTTTTTCTATTTCTCTCTAAATTTCACAGAAAAGAAATTTAATAAGCTTTTGATGATTTAACAATTTTAATAAATCATAAAACATTTTATTAGCCCAATTTTGAAAATTTCCTTAAAAATGCGCCTCTATTCAACTCAAAAATCCACAAAAAAATTTTCTTACCAATAAGTCGGCACATTTATGATCACCAAAACACGATGCTATAAAGCAAGCTTATTAAGCCTAAATCATGCAAAAATAGTAAGTAAGTAGTCGAGTAGAAGAAAAGTCAAAAGAGCAACTAGCAAGTGTGTTAGTTGAAACGAGAGGTTGATAATTTTATTGATCTATTATGGCGATACAATAACATTAAAAAACATAAAATAATATTACAGGAGAAATAAAGAAAAAATATTAGAGATTATAGGGACTGAAAAGTCATGAAATTGCGGCATGCTAAACATGTATGAATATAAAAATCATAAAGTCAGCAGTTTATAAAGGAGAAAGAGAAAAAAAAATGGGAAGGAATTCATGTGTGAATAAAAATTCTCAAATAAACATCATTAAAATCTGATCATGTGTACCATGGAATCTTTCATAATGTGCCGACACCATGAACTGTATGAGGCATTAATATGTTTTTTTTTCATTGAGCTATTTCAATTAAATTGTACAGCATGTCGATGTAATTTATTAAATTTCAATTATTTTTCTCCTCCTTTTTCGCATTTTCATCCAGCACAAAATGCTAATTTCTTTAATGAATACTTTTAATTATAATATTTTTGTTATTAATTGATCAATTACGAATTAACGCTGTAATTCTCATTTTCTTGCAATAATGGTCCAGAAACACTCTCACGGTGTATATATGCATGGTGTAGATATGGAAATATGCTATTGAAAAATCATAAAAATTAATGCTATTAAACACAAATGCCTGTAAAAGTCATGCTGCGAATCATAAACTAATATCAAAGATATTTTAATAATAAAATAAGAAAGAAAGAAAAATAAGTAAGAAAGGCATGGGAGCTGAGTGAGTAAAGCGCATTTTCTGATTTAACGTTAATTAATAGAAGTTTTTTCAGGTACCAATTAATTATTTCTGCTTTTAAGGCATTTTTAAATTATTCTAAGAATTTTGCATTAAAAATTTTTTCCGCCTCGAAAAGTTTTTAAATTTTTTTTGCTCACTTTTTTAGTCAAATTCCATTAACTTTTATTCGAATCGCCAGAAAAAAGTGGCAAGCATAAAATACCATTGCATTCATTACCCCAAACAACTTTCCTGCTTCAAAACAAACTGATTAAAATTCAATCTATTTTATTTTGCAATAAAACGCTAAGCAATTTCCAATGAGAAAATCTTTTTTCTTTCACAATATTCTTTTATTAACTTTTACAAATTTGATTCCATTGCAAATTAATCGACAAATCCACATTTAATTAATTAAAATTTTTATAGCCACAATTAAGAATAATAAAACTGCTCAATAAAATTAATAAACTTTTTCATCTTCTTCTTCTTTTTATAGTTCACTATAATCATTTTATATGGTCCATCTTACGGTTTTGATTAGATTGTGGATGATTTTCATGGAAGTGATATGAGATGTAAAGAAAAAAAAATTGTTGCTGTTGGAATAGTTGTAGAATGTTGACTGGGATTTTTAGATTGAGATTCATTCTTGTGTCTGAATTTAAATCATAAAAAATCATGTTGATCTTATTAAGTATCGATGGATAATAAATCTTGGAGTCTTTGTGATTGGAACGGGATTTTAGGAGGATAGAAAAGTTAATCATTGGATTGTCTTTATTTTAGATTAATTGTTGGATTATTTTGACATTTTATTTTATTAGAATGTAATTTGATTGATGTAGGAATGATCTGGGCTGATATTTACACAAATCTTGAGTTCGAAACCCAACAATAGAAAAATTTTCATCGAATAATATTCACTGGAATCAATTAAACCCCTTCCTCCTTGGTATTTGTCATAAAATTGTTCAAAAACCCAAAAATGCGCTAAAATAGCATTCGAACCCAAGAACACTAGTATTTCTTCATAATTTCCCGCAAATTCATGTCATTATTGACAGATCTCATCACACACAAAAAATAAAAAGAAAAATACAAATCTCATTCAATATAAATCTAATTTAATATGTGTTGCTAATATTTAAAAATAAAACTAGATATCAATTCATCTAATCATCATCATAAATTCATCAATTCTTCAACATCTCATTTTCTTTACCTTGTCAATGATCTTCAATCATAAAAAATCTAAATGAGATCAATGGGGATGTGTATTGAAATGAATGCGATTTTTTGTTGTTGCTGATTGTGCTGCTTTTTATATTATTTATATGGAAATAATAATAATAATAAAGAAGTGTAAAAGGGGAATTGAAAAATTATTAATTGGTTTATTCACCATAAATTGTGAGTATGTGTGGGAATCATGAAATATTGTCTAAATATGCCTACTCGGTTCGCTTATTGGCATATGAGCAATGAGAATTACCCAAAATGAAATAGAAAAAAAAAATAAAATAAAGTAACACAATTGTGAAAATTGGTAATAACATAACACAGCGCGATTCCCATGCTCGAAACAAAATTTTTTTCTTCTTGTTGTTCACTTTCAAAGAATTTTTTTTTTCTTTTTCGACAAAAAGTGATTGTTCGTTGAAATGAAAAGTAAATACAATTATTACATGTTTCTATTCTCACTCGTGATATTGTTGCCGTTTCAATATTTTATGTTCAAATCACCGCCGTCTTAATGCCTCCTTTTGAGAAAACTAAGTGAGGAAATAAATAGAATAGAAGTGATTTTTAAATGGGATTATATGGAAATTAGGAGGAGGTTAAGACGCATTTTTGATGGTTTTTTTGAGTTAAGCAAAATTGAAAATTTGATTTTTTTTATAATAATTCTAAATCAAAATTATTTCAAAATTAAAAAAGTAAAAAAGTAAAAAAACAAAAATGGAAAACTCAAAATGCAATCAAAAGCGGTTGTTATATTACTTAATCCAGGATTTGAACCCAGAGTTTATTATGAACTATTCAGGGGCGTAGCCAGGAATTTTTTTTAGAGGGGGTTTTTGCTACTTTTCGACGTTTTTTTTTTTTGGTTCGGATCTGAAAAATTCAATAATATCTAGTATAAACTTCGCGAAAATAGGGGGGGGGGGGGTTTAACACCACCCCCCTGGCTACGCCCCTGGAACTATTGATCTTATACCTGATTTTTTTTTCTTAAAAAACGTAACAAGAGAAAATTTAAATTATTTTTTTAAATTCATTAATTATTTTAAAAAATATATTTCTAAACTAATTCTTAAATTTTTTATTCAAAAGTGATTTATTTTGACTTTTTATGAGCCAGCAATCTTTAAAAAAAAAATACAAAAAATTCTCAACATTAAAATTCAAACCCTAAAATTGATGACCATTCAATCTAAATCACCAGCCACACCGTCGAAATGAAATTCAATCTCCAACAACCACTCCAAGAATTCTTGTTGAGTAAAAATGTTCTCAGATGTGTATTATGATCACTCAGTATGTGACGGAGAATGGAACATCTTTAATAATAATAACAATACAATAATTCATGTGTATTCTATATATTTTACCAACTTATTATAGTTTAAGTATAGTTCGAACTAATCGATTGTTTAAATACAAATTTTAGTTTTTTTATCTTTCTCACTGCTGCTTAAAAAAAGATAAACAGGACTGTGAGAGATGATCAAAGAAAATCTCTATGGTATTTAACAATAGTCAAATAGCGTTAATTTAACTATTTCTCATATACACAACACAAAAAATACGATGTAAAAGAAATCTCATAAGGAGGTGGAATTCTATTCTTATTATCATGTTTGAAATAAATGTTATTTGACCATTCAATAATTCGTTCATTTAAAGCATCTAAAGTGCTCAGCTTTTAGTGAGTTTTTAAATGGAAAATAAGTAAAATAGATTTGTGGAAACATAATTGGTGTTTTTATCTTTGAGAATTTGTACACAAAAAAAAAATCTGTGATCAGCCCAGAGGGGGATATTTTGAGTTCTGTTGGAAGATTTTATGATTAAAATGTAAAATGAACTATAGTTTAGGTTCATATTATGCACATATTGTAGACAAAAGGTTCGATTCCTATTGAACCTTAAATTCCTTTCAAATTCACAATTCTCTCGACATGAATCAAAGCAAAAAAAATGACACAAAAATTCCTCCAAAACCCATCAATTACAATATAACCTCTCAAAAAAATCCCAAATATAAATCAGTAATGATAAATTGACATGATCGCAGCATATCATAACCAAATGTCTTCCCACAGTAATTTAAACATCTGCAAAATATAAAGTAGTAACTGAACAGTCTACTAAATTTCAGTTTAGTGCCATCAAAATAATTTTATTTTCATCCTGAGGCTATCGTAAAGCATTATTAAATTAAAGCAAATGTTCAATTCCCAGCGTAACCTTGTTCATTCGGTGAGTAGAAAGTACCAGAAATAATTGTTTCTAAATGTTTCTGAAACAATCATCAAATCGCAAAAATCATAACAAGCAACGCAATTCACTCTTCATTAAATAAGAAGCATCATTTAGATTTGAAGATTAAAGGAGAATACCTGCTTGTAATAATATACAGATGATGTGAGTCATCTGTAATTTGCCAATGAAACAATTTCAAGATTATAATTGATGAAATTTTGAGAGGTATAGAACCGAGAAGCATTAGAGAGTTGTTGGGGTAGTCTTGAGTTGCTAATGTCCAAAATTACCCTAGTAACCAAAATCGACCTAATGTTTTCCATTCATGTTCCTAAGGAAGGTCAATGTAATACATAAGGACTATTTTGGTTACATGGGTACTAGAAAAAAGTAAACAACCTAAGTGACAAAGTTAGTAGCATGCCCCTCAACTTAGATGCAGGAATATTCTACAGCATGCCACAAATTTAAATTAATTAGTGCATCACTCGGTACAAGCTTCTGCAATCCGTGCAAAAACAGCTACTCATTAAATTTATATTAAATCAAAGCCTAAACATAATTACAGTCATCTCCACTGGGTCACAGATCAGAAAAAAAGAGTTTCTAAATGATAAATAGAAAGAAATCTCTTTACCAATAATCACAATATCTCGTGCGTAACACTTGAAAAGAACAAGAATTTATCCATATTTCAGAAGTTGAAAAAAAGGCATCTCACAAAAGATTCTTCGTTCTTTGTGTGTATAAATTATTTCCAAAAATTAGTAAATATGCTTAATGCGGCTAATTCCTTCTGTTCAAATTAAATGAGAAGTAAGAGAAATACGAGTGAGAAAAAAAAGAAGATCCATAAATAGCGATCGTGTTATTTGTTGATGTATTTTAATAAAAGGAAATTTATTGTTTGAGAAACGAAATCTAAATCCGATCTGAATGCTATAAAGGTATGGAATTGAAAGAGAAATCTAGTTAGGATGAGGTTTGAACTGATTTTGAGTTCTGGGGTTCTTTAAAGGGGAGTATGACGATTGCCCACTGACGATTGCCCACTCATTGTTTGCCCACTGACATTAGCCCACTGATTATTTGCCCACTGGTACTTTTGCCCACTAGTATTTTTGCCCATTCATTATTTCCCCATTGATTACTTGCCCACTGGTACGTTTGCCCACTGGTACATTTGCCCATCACTCATATCCCCACTCATTATTTTCCCACTCGTACGTTTGATCTTTGATATTTTTGCAAAAAAAAAATTACCTATCATAGGTACAGCTTTTTTTGTAAAAAAAGCAGATTTTGAACATTTAACTTTTAGGAAATTTTTGAACTTTTTTCTTAGAAATATCTAGGAAAAATCCGTACAAATAAAGGATATTCCAATTCCAGTATCATTTTACTTAAGTAGCGGAACTTTTAAACTTTTATCACCTCGATGCAATTTTAGATGCAACTTCATCTGAAGTCCTCAAATTTTTGTTAATTTTGAAATGTTGCTTTTTACTTTTCATTTGTATATAAAAATTAATATAGCTCTAGCTTTAAGTATATGAAAGAAAAAAATTAGTTGAAACTAGTAAAGTTATATTTGCACAAATCCATAATCTTGATAAATCTTAATTCATAAATGCAAATATTAAAACTTCAATTTACAGCCATAAAAGTTATATGTTTATTATAATTATGCATTGAATATCGAATAAAACACTTCTCTTTCTATGCCCAAAATGTCTAAAAGTCAATAGACATATTTCTGCTGCAAATCTGCTCAATCAAGACAATACTGAATCTTTTACAATTTGCATGCACCTTAAAGAAGATTGTGTTCACCAAGATATTCATGATACACCATACATCCATCTAAAAGACATTCCAATTTTTCCTATCCTTGTTTGGCCTTTCATGGACATACAAGGATGAAACTTTAGTCAAATTGAGTATTTAAAAGACTAAAAGTATCTCATATATTTTAGATAATTGAAAATACTGGAAAACTTTAATGGAGATAAAAATTTTAAGTTTTAAATTAGCTGTCATAAATGACATTTTCTTAGCATAGATTATAAATTATAATCTTAAAGCTGCAATAATAAGCATTAAAAATTTCATAACCTTCTAAAATTTGAATTAAACCATCTATACCAATTGTCAAAAAAAGTTTGAAGAAAAATAATTCTTTAAAAAATATCAAAGGTCAAACGTACGAATGGGAAAATAATGAGTGGGGATATGAATGATGGGCAAATGTACCAGTGGGCAAACGTACCAGTGGGCAAGTAATCAATGGGGAAAAAATGAATGGGCAAAAATACTAGTGGGCAAAAGTACCAGTGGGCAAATAATCAGTGGGCTAATGTCAGTGGGCAAATAATGAGTGGGCAATCGTCAGTGGGCAATCGGACCAAACCCCTTTAAAGCGCATGTTTATTAGTTCTAAGTAGAATTTAGGTTGTTTTAAGAACCGTCCAAATCGACTTTAACAGTTAAGTGAGGGCCATTAACTTAGTTCATTTAGGGGGGAGGAAGGATGGGTGGCGGTAAATTAGATTTAAGAATTAGATTTTTTTGCAAAAGTATGTGATGAAATACAGTTTAACAACTATTAACAAACTAAAAAATCCAATATGCAGCTAAAAAATCTGTTAAATTGCAGGCATCACCATACACACAACCAGACATAATGCACTTACCGTCCACAACCTTTCTCATTCAAATCATCTAGAAATTAGAGCTAGAAAAGAAGGCGATCAAACAAAGCTAGCTCATAAAGACAAAAAAAAAGAGTTCTCAATAAAAGAAGAGCAATAAATAATCCATCCATGTGTCGATAAATATATTGTTTGAATATTTTCTTTTCTCACTCCGAGTATATATCGTCTCACATATGAGAAGGTGTCTTATGCTATATATCGTCTTATAAACTTTATTTTCCGTTATATAGCATCTTCAGATAATTTTTCACTAGAGATTAACATTTTGATATTGTTCTACGCTTTGTGTCTATATAAATTGGAAATTCATCTACTATTCGAAATATTTTCATTCCTTTTATTATTCATCTTGTGTTTGTTGTTCTGCCATTTCTTAATTTTATTTTATTTTTTTTTTATTTCTAAATGTGAAAGAAGTCTCACCAAAAGAATGAATAAATCAGAATTAGAAAGCCATTGATCGGTGTTATTTCGCACAACTCTATTTAGGTATTGAATTGGATTTTTTTTTTTCGATTTTAGATTTATTTTTGTGTGTGATTTGAATATTGGAATCTTGAGATATGGATTTAAAGTTTATGTGCTGGAATTGTCGGTTTTTGAACAAATTTAACTGTTTTTTAATAGAATTAGACTAAAAGAAGTAAATTTCTGCTTACATCCTAGTTGATCCTTGTATATATCAACCAAATATTCAACCTACAGCTTCAGAAGCTCCACAATCCATCCAAACAGCAATATGCAAATTTAACTCACCTAAATCAATTCCACACTCCATCAACTTCCGTATGAATCAGTTCTTTTTCTCTCACTCCACAAAAGTAGTTACACGATATAATCTGAGTTATGGATAAAAAAGGCAAGAAAGTGTAAAAACTAAATAAATAAAAAATCGGTAATGCTCGCATTAGAGAAGCGACACAAGATTAAAAATTCGCAGAATCGTGCAATTGCTTTGACACTTTTTGGAATCTGTTTAACACAGAAAACACAAAAAAAGGTTTCTAAAGTTACAAGAAGCATAAGCAGTACAAGAAAAGAAGGAAAGGAGAGGAAAGAAAAAAAAATTGAAACATTTTATCGACATGATTATCAATTAAATCGTTTAAAATCACATTCACAATCTCCTGTGTTTGCGTTCTTAACAAGAATGAGACACAACACAAGATGTATGCACATCTAATTTAGATAGGTAGATGTACATTCAACGCATCCTAATCAAATAAGAAGAAGTAGAATAAGAAACAGAAAGAAAAACATTTCACATGCTTTTCGTGCCCTCAACCGATCTTTCTGTATTATAACATTTATTGAAATACTTTTCACACATCCCAGTGTACATACAATGTGCGCGCATAGCGTCAATTCACATGAAATTCCGTGATTCTTTCCTTTTTGGCTTTATTATCGAGGCAACCACAAAATTCACCTTGTTCTAATGACTTGTAGACTTGTTTACTGAATTACATTGAGGAACATTTTTCGAATGATCAGCATAGTTGAAGATTGGAATATTCATGATTATTAAGATAACATGGATGGATGATGGAGTTGGTTTTTGGTAATTTAGGAGTAAAAGCGCATTTGTGAACTTAAAGTAGCAATAAAAGAATCGAGAGTGCAAATTGAATATTGAAAGTTGAAAGAGAGAATTAAAAGTTTAAAGAGAAAAATGAGAGTTTGAAGAGAGAAGTAAAAGGTAAAAAAGCAAAATGAGAGTAAAAAGAGAGAAATGATAGGTGAAAGAGAGAAAAGAGAGTTAAAAGAGAGAAAAGAGAGTTAGAAGAAAGAAATGAGAGTTAAAAGAGAGAATTGATAGGTGAAAGAGAGGAAGGAATGTTAAAAGAGAGAATTGAGAGTAAAAATGAGGAAATGAGAGTTAAAAAAGAGAATTGAGAGTAAAAAGAGAGAAATAAGAGTTAAAAGAGAGAATTGAGAAACAAATCAGCCACAGAATAAAATACCAAAATTTCATTATTCTCATTCAAAAAAATGCAGATCATTATACACCAACAAACAATTCATCGGAAAACAGTGTGGGATAAAATAAAAAATTACCCATAATATGTTTATGAATAACAGAAATAAGGAGACCAAAAAAATTAATAATATTTATTAGCAAGTCCATATTTCACGCGCAATACATAAATTTAAATGGTAGCATTTAATGGTTACAATTACACTTTAATGTTCATGCTTCATGTTTAAGGTTGATTTATGCATAAATTTGCATGTTAATTTTTTTTAATAATAGTAAATGCCAATTGAACGATAATTTGTGAATGTAAACTTTAATTAACTTAAAACTCAATTTGAGACTAATTTGCATAATGTTTTATGTGTATAAAATATTTTTGAGGAACATGATGTGAGTAGCAGTAAAGTTTATGGAAATTAATAAGTCATTTGCAGCTATTTATGGATGGTTAATAAATTTATATTGGCATTTTTCAAGCATCAAACCTAATAAGTGTGAAAATTAATCATTTTTAAGGTGTAAAATACTTTGACAGGACATAATGGGATGATCACTAGTGCAAATGGACATCATATGCTCAATTTTCGACACCTTAATAATTATTTCAAAATTATCATACCTAATTACATTTCCATCTCTTACAAATAGCTTAAACTTAATAATCGGTCATCTGACATTGGAATCTACAAATGACTCAGCAAACTCCTTCTTTTTTTCATTCGCCGCTGACATCATTTTTCAAGTCAAATGTTTTAAAAAAATTATCATTCCAAAAAAGTCAAAATAGTTTCCACCCACTTTAGTACATCATTCGTCATTTAATTAGTCGAGATGTGTTAAAATCATTACAATTCATTAATTATTTTCTCTCGTCTCTTCTCCATTCCTACTGGTTTTCGCATACAAAAAAAAAAAGTTTATAAAATAAGTTTCCAACATCCTCTTTTGCTTCATGTTCGTTTTCTCTCACATTTTATCTTGTAGTTCTCGCGCGAAGAGATATCCATCTACATTATCGAGAACATTTTAAGATATTGATTTAAATGCTCATTTGTGATTTATTTTATTGCATTTTTTATTTTTTATTCTTATTAGCGTGCTTTTCACTGGATGGACATTGGAAATTTTACTTTTAATGCGCTCGTAGCATTGATTAGATTTTTAATCAGAATTTTGATAAAACTTGCAATTTTTAGACTTATTAAGTTTCAAAATCTTAAAAATAAAAATCCATCAAAACACGCTACCCGATCCTCCATCCTAACATTCCTAAACTCTCTCTTACATCCATCTATTCATTCATTCATATAAAATAGATTCCAAATCGTGAAAATTCTATTTTGCCTTGAAGACATAGTGAATTTGTCGGTGCAATGTATCATGTCTGACTTTGGCACTACAAAGTCATTTCCGTGAGTATGCAATTATAGTTTTTCCCACTTCTTTTCTTCACAAATCTCTATTTCTTACTCTATTCAATCCCTTGTGCGATTTATTGATTAGTGAATTCAACTCAACATAGCCACTCTTCATATATATATTCATATTACAATCGCACACACATTTCATATCGTGAGATTTTTTTTTTATATTTTTTTATTTCATTTCACCTTAGATTTTTTATAACAGGGTCAATTGTCTGGGATGTGGATTGATTGAGTTATTGGATGGATTGCTGGTTTGTCTGACAGAATTAATTTTTTTGAAGATGAAATGGGTTACGTTTGGGTTATTTTACTATTCATAAGTTGATATGCAGTAGATGTTTTGTGGTATTTATGATTATGGGATTTGAACTTAGAAATGTAAAGCATTTGCTAATTTACGCTAAATTTACTTATCAATTTATTTTTGTAGGTTGGATTCTTAAAAATCAATAGGATTTGAACCCAAGCTGGTATAAAATATTTTAAAAACTAGAGTTCTGTAGCACAATCCTCATCTCTTGCAAAAAGCGCACCAAAACTTAATTTTCCGACTCACTTCCATCTCATTTACAATTCATTGTATTCTTCATTTTTCATTTCATTTTTCATAACCTCACAAATGAATGAATGAAAAAAAAGAGAGTATGTAAGAAAAAATAATATGATCGATGTGAATTTTATTGCGCGCGCACTTTATAAGCCTCGATGCAATAACAAGCAGTTTATAAATCATTTTACGAATACAATTTTTCAACAATCATCCCAACTATGATACTTAATTTATGATCTGATAAAAAATTAGATTATTAACATTTCACTTTGCATTTATGTCTGAGCAATTATCTATGCTTTATGAATCTACAACGTTATGGCTTTTTATCGATGGTGTGTATTTATTATAAATTTATATGAGAGATATGTACCTTTATAGTAAGTTGAAGATGAATATCATGATTAGGTTACACATATTGCATGGATAAGCGTGAGATAGCAGAAAATGAGGTATAAGTTGGTGAATGGAAGTGGTCAGTGAGGAGTTTGAACGCATTGGATGAATAGGATGTGCTTATTATGCACGATGAGTGTCCATTGAATGATTATGTTGGTTTTGATGATGTTTTTAATTCAATTTTTGAATAAATCAGAGAAAGTTCCTAAAATCTAATTTGTCTGAGATTTGAACCTTCAATTGGTCCCATATCAAAATACATAATTAATTCTGATTAATTATTTTTATTGATCAACTTTTTTATTAATAAAATTTTACATACAATTTATGCCCCTTCCAAATTTCTAATCAGCACGTGCTTATTTTTAACAATATTCAAAATTAAAATCGTCTGACACTGGTAACGGTAATTAAGCTCATAACAAGTACCTACCTTCAACAAGTGTACCTTCAAAAACATAATCAGCCACATGGACATATCGATAAAAAAAGTCAGCATGCCACCTGTAAGCTCATTAAAATCGCCTGAAAACACGTTAAAAAGAGATGAAAAGAAAACGATAAAAATATGCTAACACATAAAATCGTTAATTGAAGCCGAATATCTATCATACGATATTCATATTTATTAATTTAATTTTACTAAGTAAAATATAATAATAATAATAAATAAAAATGTAAAAAAATATAAAATAAAAATGTTTTTATACATCTCACTCTAATGACATGAGTAAACGTTATGAAGGCGCACATTAAAGCACATCTTCTTATTAAGGTAACGTGTTAAAAACATCACATCAAAGAGGTGATCTATGAATGTGGGGATCCATTAGCCAAAATAAAATAACATTAATAAACAAAAAATAAACTATGTTTTTATTTCTTGGTCGTGGCATCGGAGATGAAATGTTGAGCGGTACAAAAAGGCATGTTATTTAAATCTCTTTTTTTTTTATTTTACAAAATCATGTCCATCTTAATAGTTATGTGTATTTATCTACATATTCACTTTTTGCGTGAACAAAATAATTTTTTGTAGTTAATTTGATTACTAGTTGAAGGTACCCTTGGGGTACGGCATGGATTTATGAAGAGGTGATGATGATATTTTGCCAATAATCATATATTAAAAGTTACTTTAGGAAAGTCAATAGAATTCACTTTCATATTATTTGCCCTAAATTATTAAAACAAACCAAGAACTGTCGTTAAATCCTTAATTTTTTACAAAATTCCAAAATTTACTCCCAACTTAATCAAGTCAAGATTCATAAACAAATCATGAAAATTATAAACACTTCCCATCCAATGACCATATTTAACTCATGATCTCCCTTATTCACTCACATCTAGTCTTAATGATGTCACGCTTTCGAGTCCAATCATTGTTGACTTTTTTGTATTAATTATAATTGATTGGAATTTTATTTATATGTAATTTTCGGATCGCTTTGCTCCTTTTTCATTTTTACAGATACTCATTTGCCGCGGCACGAATGAAATAAGAAAAAAAAAAAATATTTCAGTTTTTTTATTCGTTTTTTTCTTCTTTTTATTCTTATTCACATATTGGATGTGATCACTAAGGAATGAGAGATATTTTTTGTCTGTATAAAAATATTCAGAGAAAATAATCTTATTAGAAAGTAATTTTTCATTATTTCACTTCTTTATAATGATAGGATCTTCCCTCTAACTCATTATGATGAGAAATTTTTATATTTTTTTTTTTCCTTCTTATTTTGGTGATTTTTGTCGACCGACAATGGACTAAACTAATTTCATTCGATTTGAATCTTTGGACTTTTAGTTGATACCCTTGTGAAGAAATTGTTGAAAATTTTGTGGTTTTCTATTTTTTTGAAAAACAATCTAGTACTTTATTCAATTCATTCAATTCTAACACCACACTAGCTCAGCACTCAATTCTCATAAATTCAAAATTCACCTAATTTAATGAACTCATGTCAAGGATCAGCTCGTGATCGCCATTATCAACAACAGTGTTAAGGCGCGGACTGAATAATTTTTAAATTTCACAAAAATCTACAAAAAATTGAAATCATCGACTAGATTAGTCAATATTTGGATAGAGTTTGCATAGAATTGTAATTTATTTAAGTGCCGTAATCCAAACTGAAGATTATTGGCTAAAATTAATCAAGATTAAAAGTTTTTGTTTAATCGTTGCTATTAAAAACATGACATTTTGAGAATTTTTAGGAAGTTGACATTAAAAATTTATCAAATTGTCTTCAGAATTGTTTGAAAATTTACTAAATTGTAAAATTCAAAAAGCTGGAAATTCAACACGATTTCAACCTACCATAATTCTTAATCTCAATCTTAAATGAGAAAAGATGATATTGTCTTCATTAAAATTAGACTCAACATTTATTTATTTTTTTGTTGGGCTCTGAGAAAAGACGTAAGAAATACCCGATTTTTATCATATTTATTTTTGTCATGACTTACAAAAGCTCCGATAATTAACCACAATATATCATTCACACCAATTTTAACATTTTTTTTTTTGTTTCTCTCTCATTTTCAGTGTCTTTTGTCGCTCGAAAAAGCGATTAGATGAAGATGCTTACAATTTATTCAGCGATAAAAAAAGTCGATTTGTCTAAATTTAATGTGAAAAAAAAGAAAAATCTGAAGAAACAGAATTAAGCCGCGCGTGTGCGTATGTTGTTAAAGTCGCTTAAATGATATCAGAATTGAGACTTCTTTTTTGTGAGCAAAGGGCAGATTTTTGGGGATTAACGGAAATTTGAGCGATTTGTAGATGATTTGTCTGCTGCCTTTTTGGTAGTTCTACTTTTCTAGGATTCGAACCTAATATTTTAAGAAATTTAAGAATCTATTCCCACCGACCATTAAAAGTTTATGCTAGTTTATTAAATGGTGCCAACATCCAACCATCACAAAATGCTCCATAAATTCTACCATAATCTACTTAAATCAGCTTTGACCACCTTACTTGCATCTCTTCATTTTTGTTAAAACATTATCTTTATGATTCACTTTTATGTGGTCATTTAAAATGAATTTGGATCAATTTCAAGTCAGGAAGAAGTTAAACTTGAAACCTCTATAAATATTATTATAAAGAAAAATACTTAAAAAAGAGAAGCAAATAAAGTAAAGAAAATCACTCCGATTTTTATGATGCCAGAGACTGGTGATCTTTAGCATCACAGGCAGCAGTGCAGCAAGAGACCAAAGAGTAAAAATATATATACAACAAAAATAAATTGAAAAAATGAATTATAGCATTTAAAGCCAAAGCATTTTATTGCTCTTAATGCATATGTGTGGATATATAGCAAGTAATGTTCACAAAAGGTAAAATAATTAAATATTAAAAATGCCTCTCATTTTTTTCTTCCAACTTCTTTCATCCTTCTTCTTGATGTTCATTCGGACGCATTTTGTTATGCGATATAAACATTTCTTGTTCTTCTTATGCTTAATAATAAAAACATAGTAGCATATTGTTGCAGAGAGTCGTCGTGATGTAACAATTTTATACTGTGTCTTTTCATACATTTTAGCAAGATGCTGTGGATTGGAATTTTTGAAAAATTGGAGGGAGTTGGATAGTAATTTTATACTTTTTTTTGAGAAATATGCAAAAATTAGAAGATGGGTTGGAATTGAGGAGGGTCAATGGATTAGATGAGGTCTGACTGTGTATAAATTAGATTTTTTGGAAATTTTTGAGGTTGGGTGTTTTTAATGAGTGATGTGGATCAGAATTTTTAGAAACTTTGATGAACATTTTGATTGATTCATTTATAAGTCTTTCACTTATGATGTACAATTTTTTGGAGGGTGTCTGAGGCTATGTACCCCTTTGTACATTTTTTTTGTATGAAAATTTTGAGACATAGGCAAAAAATACAAATTTTTGATGGTAGTAATAAGTGAATGATGTTTAAGAAGACAAATTTTTTTATAAGTTTGCAGATCAAGCTGTTAAGTATAAATTTTTCAAAGTTTTTTTTTATCAAAAGTGAAGTTAGACATTTTATCTTGTTAGGGTCCCAAAGTTCGGATCTAAATCTTCGCTTAGAAATATTTTGTTCAATTTTTAGGATTCGATCCAAATTTTATTTTAGCAATTATCTAAATTTAAAGTTTTGATTCGATCCTCATTAGACTACAGCATACAATATCCATCTCATCGTGACAAAACTGATCAACTCATTCCAATTTTAACGACGTAATTCACAATTTTAATAGAAAGGAAACATCACATTCCATAAAGAAAAATATGACTTTCAATCCATTAAACTATTTGTGATGAGACAAACATCTATAAATCTTATTGATGAAAGCTACTTAAGTCCATCTTTGATAAATTTCTATTACCGATGACCTTTTCTTCGTTTTCTTACCTTAATTATACATATGTCATGCAAGTATTTTGTGGACATACATTTTTTTTGTCATGATATATGAACGACGATATTTACCACAAAAATTCATTAAAATCATTGCCAGTATGTTCACATTTTTATTTTATTATTTTTATCTTCTTCATTGTAATCTCGCCTCGGCCATCATTCCAATAAAACAATTGGAAATGAGTTTAACATTGTGACCTCTATGAATGGAGGCTTACTCTTTATTTATTTTTATTAGGGTGTGTCTCTTCAGATATTTTTACACTGAAGAGCTATAAAATAAGGTTTCACCTAGATGCAGCAGTTCTCTTTTTTTTCTTACTGCAAAGACCGAGATGAGATGAGATGTGATGTGTACACATTTGACTTTTTATTTTATAAACATTATTATTTTATTTTCGTTGCTGCTTGTTCAATCTGAACTGAGAGAAAAAAAATAAAATGTTAATAAAATTAATAAATTATAATCAATTTTTATAAGTATCGATGGTGTTAGATGGCTTGATGTTACAGGGCAGTATGGTGAGATAATAAAAATTATTGCGGCTGAAGTTTAATGCTTGATTTTGATCGTAAAATTAACAGATAGTAATTAGAAAAAAAATGGTCGAGGTTTATTAGCTAGAGAAATTGCATCATGACCTGATTTTGTGGGGTTATAGAGTTAGTAAACGATAAATAGTTTACTTATGTACATCATGTCCGGGTATACTAATTTTAAGTTGATTGACAGACAGACAAACAAACTAACTCCAAATTCATCAATTCTACAGAAAAAACCCCGTCGATAATCCACTGATGTTCATAAAAATTCACAAAATAAGTTCAAATGTCACAAGCAATTGAACTCAAAAAAGAATTCCAGAAATGCATGACAAATTCTAAAATTTATGCCACATAAAATGTAAATAATCCACCATCATTGCCAATAATCACAAATAATAAAGATCATGTGTGTGTGCAACTTAACAGCTGCAAAGTAAAGTGCAGAGATAAAATATGGAAATTCTTTTAAAATGCAAATAATATGATGTGACCGTAATATGACACGAAGGAATAAGCGTAAAATTCAATATAGATTGCTTACTGATTTCTCTCCTCGCCCAACTGTCATCTATCGTCACCTAGTTTTTTGCGTATGTTTTGGGACTGCGTGTGGATTTTTTGGAATGTGAGTGAATTTATCAATTTTTTGACTGAACGTCTGTGAAATTTAATACAGGAGTTTAATTTAGGTCAAAATTTAGTTAATTTGAGAGTTTTTTGGTTTAAGACCCCACCAAATTTAAAAATACAGAAGAATTTCTAAGGAAATAAAAAAAAAACAAGGAACAAAGCCTAAATTTTTTTGGAAGGGTTTCAAAATTTATTTTCATCCAAAAAAATTTTTAGTGGGGTTTTATCTTCGAATAGTACAACAGATCATGGATCACAGTGCTTTTCTTGCTATAATGCAAGCCCTAATTTTATATTCTATTATATTTATCTTCGAAGAACCCTATCAAAATGAATAAATTACTTTTCAAAAGAGGGATTTGAACCCCCCTTAGATCTGCCCTGGCTACAACCCTACAACAACCTATCACTGCATTTTTAACCCACATCAACTACACAAACTATCGTACCTGCATCACTCTCTACGCTCGCAACAAATAAAAACTAAACTCCAATAATTGTTCAATAAAAAGTTTATTTTTATTCAACATTGTGACAAGTACAACTCAATAAAATCTAAATTTGTCTCGATTATCTATCGATTAGTCGCAAATATTCACAGTTGTGTGGTCTTTGAACTAGTTCTGCACATTGTATTCATTTGAATTGACATTGTGCGTAATCCGACATTTATGAATAGATAGGAGGAAAAACAGAGTGAATGAGAGAGAGAAAAATTGTAAGTGCTGTAAGCTAATTTAACAACAAGCAATGAAATTTAGTTTTAAATAAAATGACATGTGAGTTGGGGATGGGAGTGGAGAAGTGTAGGGATTGGAGCGCT
The DNA here is from genome assembly GCA_026123125.1 of Chironomus striatipennis. Classification (NCBI taxonomy): domain Eukaryota; kingdom Metazoa; phylum Arthropoda; class Insecta; order Diptera; family Chironomidae; genus Chironomus; species Chironomus striatipennis. The sequence continues at coordinate 39,997,548 of CM047393.1, read as the reverse complement.
TTTTGTGGGTTAAGGATTGTGAAATTCGAGTTTTTTGGTCTAATCTTGATTGAATAGTTTACAGTTCCACTAAAACAGATTCTAGTGATAAATGCTAAGTCACTGTTGTAAAAGTCTAATCTATATCTCTTTTATACTAGTTGTTAATATATATTTCTATACTAATATCCTGTTAAAACCATGAAATGTATCAATTTTAATGTAAATACTCAAGTTTGTTGAGAATAGAACCCTACACTGTAGACATTTAATATTATTCCTAACAAAAGCATAAAATTGAATACTAGCTATTGAATACTAGCTATTGATATCCTAAAAATACATTAAAATCTCCATTCTACTTCTAAAAAAATTAGTAAGCTATGACTCTATCTCAAAATTATCATTTAGCAACAAAGTAGATTAATTTTAAGCCTACTCTACATTTCCAGATCAAAATTTAATCCCTGTCACTTCAATCATCCACTTATATCGACCAAAATGCAGTTAATCCCATTTCAACTCATCAAAACGGTTAAAACAGAATGCGAGAGTCTTAAACTTTTTTTTCTAAATTTTATAGATGCTTTAAATGTTTAGCTTTATGGATATTTATCACAGATCTCCACCTTCTACCATAACCGTCGTCATTTTCAATCTTAAAATCACCGTCGCCGATAAAATGTGTAATAGTTAATATAAAATGATGATGATAGAAAAGGAGAGTAGAATATGAATAATATAATATAAAATACTAAGTATTCAGCAAGTAAGTGCACAAAGATAGTAAAATAATGCATTAATGCAACAATATTGTCGATGATGATTGCACATAACGACGCACGAATGTCGAATATAATGTGATGAAGATGATGATGTGAGCTGGCGACTGAAATAAGAGCAAAAATCTATTTCTTTGTGAACCACACACATACGTCTCATCTCATCAACATGGAGATTTTATTGACAGCTTAATGAAATGTAGATGATGGTAGTTCTCATTTTTATTTTTATTGATGCAAGCACGCACGCAATGGATTTTGTGTCTTTCATTAATTTGATTCTGTCAATTAAAATAATTTTATCTGATCAGTTTCTTTTTTTTTCCTCATCATCATCTTCAACTAAGTCTTCAACTTTATGTCATAGATTTTACACTGAAAGAATTTTTTTTCGGTGGATTAAGAATGGCTTTTGTTGCTGTAAACCGAAATATTAAAATGATTTGGTGGCGGTAATTGGATAATAAATAGCTTTGGTTTGAATCAATACAGACCTAGGTTCAAATCCTAAATATCAAGATTAAATTTTGAGTTTCTGGGTTGTGAATGTTGTGATTCTTTTTTGCAGCAATTAAATAAGTAAAAAAAAAATTAATACCTTCTAAATAAGGATCAAAAACCCCAATAGTTTAAATAAATTAAGCATAACGCAAACTCTTCCTCTGCGTGCAACCCCATACTAATTGGAAATAAGCATCACATATCCAATAATCATTCCATATATTCTTATAATAATTTTAATTTTGTTAGTAAATATCATACATTACATTTTGTGCAACAATGTATTGAATCTCGTGTATATGCATCTAATTGAGGATTATTTCAATTTTCATTTCAGGAAATTACAATTTAGTCAGTTGAAATGTCATTTTGTGTTAATATTTTATATTTTTACGTAGGAATTTTAATTTTATTACACGCGACTAACTTAGTTGGCGAATGTGTATCGCCGTCAGCAGTTTTATGATTATTGTTTCAATTTATGATTAAGTTATGTATGTGATGTGGATGTTTATGGATTGTGTTGGGTGTGTAGACGCAGTTTTGTGTTTGAATCTTTTAAAATTGGGTTTTTGTATTGACAATTATTGTTTTTTCATTTATTAAATTTAATTCTATTCAGACACCAAGTCATACTACGAAAACAAGCTCATCTCTTCAAAAATTCAGTCAAGTTCCGCGAAATAATTGATATTCTGTATTAAAAATGATAGAAAAGCGGCAATAATTGAAATGATGTTGAATTGTAAAATTTCACAATGTAAGCCACACACATGGAATGTTGAGGCTCAATAACCTTTCAACTCCTGCACAGCATCATGCAGTCAACCTTCTCATATCCATTCTACCATATATCCATTTGTATATACTTAATTGTCATCAAAATATCGATTTACATTAATAATATCACTATGGCTATAATAAACCTGCCTTTCGTTTAACTTCCTATGAAAAAAAAAATCGAAACAGAGTACTAGTCAATGAGTGTAGAGTCTCACTGCGGTATATCCCCTTATCTACATTACTGAGTTTTACAAATCGGTGCATTAAGCAACTATCCGCATTTATATGTGTACATACATATTTATTTATGAATATAACTCGCATAAGTGTGTTTATCATTAAAAAAATGAGAGACTCTTTTTATATGCGGAATTTCTTAGAAAAAAAATGACTGCCAAGTAATCTAAATTGTGACTGTCTAGCATAAAAATTGATTGCTTTAACAAGAAAGCTATAAAATAAATCAGCTTAATTATCGGATTTTTTTGCACAAATAAATGAGATTATTTCGAATTTAGATCTGTAAAGACTGATTTGTTGGGGTGGGGATTGAAGTGTTTATTAGAAGAAGGGTTATTTATTAATGATGATTACTTTCATGATTTCGGGGTAGTGTCGTAATTTTTCAAACAATATAAAGACCCAAAGAGAATCATTAATAAAACTCCTTTGGAGTCGTTCACTTATGAAAAAAATTGAAGGAGGAGGGTTTAAAAATCCAATATTTTAATAGACGTCATAAGTGAACGAGTCCTTAAGAGAAATCCCAATTCTAATATGGGGTCGTTCACTTAGTACGTACGCATTTTAGGAGGGAAGGGGGTATAGGATTTTGTAACAGATCAAATGAAAGAAAAATTTTTCTTACAAAAAACGTAACAAAGGGGGAGGGGAGCCAAAAAAGTCATTTTTTTTCGTAACTTACTAAGTGAACGGCCCTTATGAGTAATTCGCAAGGTAATTCGTTATTTACATCTACAAAAATCAAATTCCTAAACCACAATTCAACACCTTACAAAATCTTCCTTAAAAAGCGCTCCGAGTCCATCCATCCAACAAAAATTTTCCACATCATTCCCCTTCATCGGCTAAAGACTGAAGCGTGCGTATGTGGCGATTAAACGATCTATTTACAAGTTGTTCATAACAGATTATTATCAACCTGCCACAATCATTAAAAATATATGTTTTTGTACTGTGTATAATGTGCATCGATGCATGCAAATATGTGTGCTATAAGAGAAGTATGAATATGGACTTATGGATGGAGAGATAGAGATGGTGAATGTATATATGTTTATAGTTGAGATTTAAAAAACATCCAGTAAATTCATTTTAATTGAAAAATCATTGCTAAAGTCATCTGAAAGCGACACAAAAAATGTTATATCTATATAATTCTGATTGTGTTTTTTTTCTGACTGCATTTGTGGGGAGATTGTGTAGAAAGTGCGGCCGAGAGTTCAGGCTCGTGCTGTCTGGATGCTGAATTGAATTTGGAGGATAGATGAGGTAGAAAGTGCTGATAAACTGATGGGATGATTTCTGATCTGATGAGGAAGGTAACTTTCTGTAGTAAGATCTTAACTGTGGTTTTCATTCAATATACTCTATAAAAGATTGTTCACTTAGTACGGTGAGGAGGAGGGGGGTCTAAAAAGTCATTTTTTGTATATCGTTCCTCAATTAAAAATTCAATTTCTACCGTTTTTCCATCCATCTTCCATCCACAACTCTATAACTTTAATGCTAAATTGCTTTCTTATTGCCATCTCTCTCATGTGTGTTATGGATTATATTGAACCTGTGAAAAAATTATTATTGTTAATTTTTTATATTTTTTTTTTATTTCAATTTACCACAACCAGTATGCGAACGATAAAGAATAAAGAAGAATTATATGCTACGATAAATACTACAAGTTTTTGCAGCCGAGACTTTATAAACAGTATTGTACCATTTACGTATCGAGTTCTTTGACTCGTATCAAAAAATAATAAATATAGTAAGTCGATTATAGTGTCATTTGTGGAGATTATCTTGCAGATTGTAAAAGAAGTATTTTTTTTTTTTAAAAAAAAAAAAGATAAGAAACATGTAAAAAGCAAATAAATATCAAATATTTTTAAGGATTTGAACCTTTGACTCAACATAATGACCACACTATTTGAAAATACTTTAACAATCGTTAAGATTCGAGTTGGCAATTTTTTAATTAGAATCATAATTTTCAATTTAAGAACAATTCTTCAAAAATTTCGATAAAATCTTTGAATTGAATTTAAATTTTAATAAATTCACAAACCTCTTCGATAAATAGAAACTCACATCATACACAGCAATCAGCAAAAAATATGAGAATCCAATTTAGATAAATTCACTATAGTACCTCTAATCGAACGCACAGCAGATCACAAATACTGTAGAAAAAGGTAAAATGTCTAACAAATTATGCTCTTAACACATTTTACAATTTATGATTTAAAATAACGATTCGAATATGATTATAATAAAATGAGAGGGAATTACAAATGTTTGTAATATTTTATTTGATTTGTTTTTTATTGTAATCTACATTTTATGAGGAAAAATTTGTTTTGATGGAGAAAAAATATTGAGAAATAAGCAGAAGATACGAGATGAATAAAACGCATTTAGAGGAATTTGTATGGTTTTTAGATGGAGATGGTTATAATTCACAAGAGAAAATTTTAGGTAATTCGTATGGTTCGTTGAGTAATTTGTATGGTTTTCAAAAAAATGTTTTTGGTTTTCAATTGAATATTTTTTTGGTTTTACAAAAGTTTGTTAATTTGCTGGATAATTTCCAAAAAATTTTTTAAGGTTTTCATGTAAATTTTCATATACTTCACAAAACCAAATCCACAAAGACAAAATTACTTCTTCTTTTCCCACCACAAATCCCATGCAAAAAATGCATCAACGATACGATAAGTAAAAAAGTTGTGTAGCAACAAATAAAAGCAACTTATAGTTGGTAAATAAATGAGATGATCTTGTGGTATATGGAAATAGACGTTGCTCTCGGTTCACAAGAAAAAAAAAGAAAGAAATATGAATTTATACACTTTGATATTAACCTATTGATCCTTGACCACTCCTGAAATGATGATGAAATTGATACATTGGCACTCGCTCGCATGCAATCACAAATGTCTACTCAAACTGCTCTCTTATATGAGAATTAATCGAAATAGTCGATTAATTTTATTTTATTTTTTCTTTAGAGTATGAGATTAAATATGAGTTGGGAAATGATGAGAAGAACTGAATGTTTTGACGCAGTTTGAAGCTTGTTGTAAGCTGCTTGAATTTCAAGTTATAAGTTTCGCATAAATCTTTAAAAAGTTGACTTTTAATTAGTATTATAGATCCACAAAATTATTTTATTACTAAGATGCTGTGGATATTTGAGTCATTAACCTCCAATTAGCTGACATAGTGGGGATCCATTATCAACTGAACCCAATCAGCTCATATTACACCCTATTGTTATGATAACAGCTTTGTAAATTATCATAAAAAATTTACACGATCTGATTAAGATTTAATTACTTTTTTGGCAAGATTCGAACTAGGAGTTTAGGAAAAAAAAAATATAAAAAAAGTCCCAAATGTTTAAGATTTTTGAAGGCGGCGTAGCCAGAAGTTTTTTCTAGGGGGTCCAAATTTTTTTGTATGGAAGAATAAAATTTTAGGGGGGGATCCAAATGTTTCTTTCTACAAAAATTCTAGCAAAATGAAGAAATTTTTCCTCCAAGGGGGTCCGGACCCTTTGTATCCCCTCCACTACGCGAGTGAGCCAAGCTGCGTCCCACATAAGATAAACCCCTGATTCCATCCATGCAAAATATTTCCACCATTCAATTATCTCCGCGCAAAATTTCTACAAATAAATTATTATCAGTCGTCAAATTGATTAATCAGACGTCTGGACAAATCAAAAATTTTAATTAAAACCGTTTTGGTGATAAAAATGCGCAATAAAAAAAATATTACGATAAACTTGAACTTTATTAATGAACGATGTTGTTCCTCGTCCGATACTTGCTTTTTTTGTCGTCTTCGTCTCTTAATCCTCCTCATCATCATCATGTCGGTTCATGTGTCACAAAGTTTCTTATTATTTTTTTGTGTGTAACTCACAAAGTCTATGTGACCTATGGATATATGAAAGTCTATACGTACTAATTAAATTTAATATCATCATTGTTCCCCCCCAATCAGTGATGGCTATCAATAAAGACTCAATCTTTATGTGAAGTGTAGGAAATAAAATCTTCAATAAAGTTCATTATTTGTAATAAAAATTTAATTTTTTGACATTTTTTTTCACCACACACATGCTCGGAAAAGAAAATTAAATGAACAGGCTTTTATGAGCGCAAAAAAAATAAAAATAAAATTAGAAACGCCATAAGACATCACACATAGTGCGTCTACATTTACATAAAACAATAAAATTATTAATCATAAATTATTCAAATTTGTCATAAAAAAGTCGCTTTGAGAAATCATTTGATACTTTTTAAGAACAAAAAAAATGAGACAGAGGAACAGAAACGGCACTTTATTGGGACATAAAAAATTTGTTTTTAACATTTATGAATTGATCAATTTTAGGGAATTGTAATTTAATTTGGAAAAAAAGTAAACCATTGAATTTCAGTTCAATAAGTTTAGTTTATTTTGAAGATAGGATTCGAACCTTGTCTTAGTTAGAAAATTTTTTACGTTTTATTTATCAACTCAAAAGTTTTTTAAAACAATTTACCACTTCGCTTAGCACACATTCTCTTTTCTTCCTTATTAAATGATCTTAAACTTTTCAATCTATGAATCACAAACTATTCAACCAAAAAATAATAAGCAATCAAATTTCCGACATTCCTCACCAAAACTAACTCAAACCCCCTTCATTTAAATATTCCAAAGTAATAAAATTATTTAAATTCCACGACACACCAAACCATCAAAAAAATTATAGCCCCATAGTCATAATTAATTTAAATTGTAACAAATACCTTAAATTATGTTACGACTCGACTCCTCAACTTCTTATGTCGCTGCCACATCAACATTTAATAATTTTCATCATTTCATCTCTTTTGCTCACCTCATTGTCAGGTGTCTCATCAAAATAAAAAGACGCGCGCCGTGTTACACACAAAGTTAAATGACATCACCGAAAAGAATCACATAAAAAAATATATATATGAAAAGAAAAGGAAAAAAGAAAAGACGGCAAGTGAGAGATTATTTTATTAGTGTGCGATGTTATATTTGATGCCTCTTAAATATCTGTTCAATATGGACGTATGAATAAATAAAAACGCTATAAAAATTCAATATTAATGAAAAATAAAATGAAAAAAAAATAATCGTAAAAATGTCTTTTATATGAAAAACTGAATATTATTTTGATGTTATTGTTGTTGCTTTTGACAATATTTGTGGTATATGATTCGCACTAGATAGAAAACAATGTGATGTATGGGATTGAATTTGAAGATTGAGTTGATGAGGGGAATGAAAAATGTAAGAATTTGGTTAATTTTAGGGGGTTTAGTTTAAGGTTCATTGGTATAAGTCAAAGGGGTCGCAATATTAGAAATTCGCCAACTTGGATTAAAATTTGACTGGCAACAAAAATTTTTGATTTCAAGAAAATTTTGTATGAAAAGTGAGAAAGTGTGCCGTGATGAGAGAAAAATCAAAAATTGTGTAATGATTTTTTGATCCTTTTATCTACAATATTAAGCTTTTAAACGACAATTGGAATAAGCCTGATCACAGAAATAGCTTTATTTCCAAAAAATATCGTTTAAAACCTTTGAAAAATCAAATTTAATTTTGACTCATGGCACACTTTCTAACTTTCCATACAAAATTTTTTTAAAATGAAAAATTTTTGTTGCCAGTCAAATTTTAATCCAAGTTGGCGAATTTTTAACATTGCGACCCCTTTGGTATAAGTATTGCAATAAGGACTTAAAGGATGTTAAGAACGTGTTCGAGCAGGATTAATTGGATGTTATTGGTTTCATTAAGGATATAAGCATTTTATCGTAAAGATATTTAAATAGTACCACAGATTTTTAATCGCAGTGCATTTTGCCATTAGCAAAACCAACAATACATTATATTCTATTTTAAGGGATTTTTTCGAGAGGATAATTTAATTTATGTAGAGGACAATTTAACAATTGAAAGAAAATACCAAAAAATAAAAAAATAAGAATAATAATCTCCGAAAATAAGGAAAGCTATCAAATTTTTCTGTAATGAGATTTGAACTCATGAGCTTTTATGTATCATGTAACCGATCCATATTACAATATCATAATCTTGGATAGTAATTGACAGTTTTTAAATTTAATAAAAATTTTCTTTATAACATAACTACATATAAATTTTGCAATAAGAAGTTCATTGGATTAAGAAGAAAAGTTATCCCATAATTTTTTTAAAAAAAAATTCATATTAAATCCACACTAAATGCTTCGCAGCTATAAAACTCAATCAACTAATCCGGAAATTTACAAAATTTATCTGCAATAAATCCAATATGATCTAATGGTTCCTTTCCATTATCAAAAATTTCATTCAAAAAGACACCGACAACAACACACCTCAAAATCTCCTTCATTCACCAATTCAACATCAGTTCCAAAAAGATTTCAATAGATAGAATATCTTCAGCCACAAACGTATGGACATAAAAGAATCTAATCACATATCATGAGCGCACAGGTCAGGTGAAAATGTGATAAACTGAAAGAAAAAAAAATTCCTCGACATTCCATAAAGTTCTTCTTGTGAACTTCTTTTTCTTCCACGAATTTTTTTTTTTGATGTGTCTTTTTACGGAGGTTCGAGGTTAAACAAAAAGAAAGCGACTAATTATGATTAATCAATGGAATATTATTATTATTTTTTTGTGGACTTCTCGACTTTTATGGAAGATTTTTTGGTTGAATACTGCTATTTTATGATGATAATATAATTTCTTTTAATGGACTTGTAGTGGAACTGGCAAGACAAATCGCAGAGTAATAAATAATAAGAATTCAGTGGTTGATGGTTCAGTGTTTAATTTTCGAAGGAATTTTTGGAATTTAAGAATGTGGAATGTTGGGGGTCTGTTGAAGTCGTTGGTACTGGATGTAGGTACTGATTGGGCATAAATCGGATCTATTTAAGTGCCAAAGTTAAAATTTATGGAGTAAAGTTATAAAATCGCAATTCTCGATGTACAAAATCAACAAATAACCCAAAAAAGTATCCATTACGCTCATAAGCCCAACAAAACTCCAACAAATCATTTCACAGCCCCAATAAAATCCATGTCAGACTGTTTTATATTCCCACATGAAATTCGAGTAATCTACTTCATCATAGATGGAAAATAACTCAATTTTTATTCATTTGTAAACTAAAATGTTCGCAAAATGTCACAAACGACAAACACGAAAAAAGTCTTATTAACTTCCACGCATAGCGTGCAAGTTATTGTATTCACGTAAGTTGCAAAATTTCACTTTTTTTGATTTTGTGAGCAAACGGAAGCACCAATCATGACGTTTTTGGTCTCGTTCGATTGGTAATTTGAATATCTATCACTTAAAGCATGTTTAGTTCCGGTCACTTCCGTTGTGTTGGAACTAGACGCAAAAAACCGTTAAAAATCCATACTTTTGTATGGAAAATTTTTCAGGGAAGCAATTTTTAAGAATTTCTTCTATTTGATTCGATAGATCGTACCAAAAAACAAAATTGTGCTGAATAAAATCTGGACTTTATGTCCATTAAGTGACCTAAAAATGCCAAAAACTGCAAATTTTGCAACAGTTGCGTGGTTTTTGATACAGGCCAGGATTTTAACTGTTGGTAATGATAAGTGGCATAAAATTAAAGTTTAACATAAGAGCTACAAAAAATATAGTAGCAATTTTTCCTGAAAATGCTTCTGTAAAAAGTTATAACATCATAAAGATTGACAAGTGAAAATTTTACGAAAAATCTAATTATTTTCCCCTTATTTGTCTCTTACCATTTTTATCTTTTCAATATATTTGAAATTGCACTTTTGAGAGAAGTCTTGGATAGGGTAGGGGGGTTGTGGACGAGCTGTGCGGAACGAAACGAAGTGGAGCAAGCATCATGCGAAGCTTCAATGAAATTTTTCTTTTGAAATTTCTCAAAAGTGCAATTTCATATACACTAAAATGATACTTTAACATAAAAATTAGAAAACTATAACCAATATAATCAACATAATATTCTTTGTTTCGAAATAAATATAATGAAATGTACCATATATATTAAATTTAGACACGTTTTTAACGTTAATAAAAAAACAGTAATCTATAAAAGAAATATTTTATGCATGTACTCCAAGTTATTGTAAGGTGGCGTGGAAGTTCGTGGCTTTCTATGTAAGTCGTGTTTTTTTTTGGTGATCAAAATGTTTTACATTCATTCAACAGCAGCTTAACAGCAAGTCACATATGAATAAAAATATCTGAAATGTTTCTTAAACCTCGAACAATTTTTTTTTTTTAAAAAAAAGAAGTAAAAAGAGCTAGAAACCTAACAGGAATCAAAATGAGTCATCATGATAAAAGAAACGACATAAACAACAACAACAAAAGTATAAAGCAGAAGAACCTCTTAAACTTAATAGCCAAGATGAAGTGGAGAGAAAAAAGAGATGAAATGGAACTTTAAACGTTTTATGGCATCTGTGAGGAGGTTTGCTGTTTTTTTTTTTTGTTAAAGATCGCGCGCAAAAAGAATTAAGGAAAGAGCGATATGATGATACACACAGCACTGTGGAGTCAGAAGGTCCATAAATCAAATGATAATCCAAAATCGCTTAGGCGACTTGATTCAATTATTGTCTTTTAATTATGGCATATATAGAATGAAAACATTGGTGATGGTGAAAGCATTAGGCTAGAGGATGTTAAGTCTGGTAAAAAGAAATTGAATAGTGCTGAAAATAAATCAATATTTCTATTTTCAAAGCAAAAAGTATCAAAAATTATAAATTTTAGTCAATTTAGGTATTCAATATAAACACTGATAAATTTCTTTGCAGTTATTTCAATAGGATTTGAACCCGATAAACTTCAGAAATTTTTGTGTTCTTCCAATTTTCTTTCAGTAAATTATAATAGTCTTTTGGATAAACATCATTTTTAAATTACTCCCCAACAAAAACCAACAATAAAGATTCAACATTGATGATTTCAAAAAACCCAATGAAAAAAAAAAAAATCCGGAAAGCTAGAGCAATTCTAAATTTACAGGTTTGGCGCTTCTTTGTGATGAGAGAAAATTATCTCAGTTGAATGTCATCGCTGAACTTTTGACAACAATGTAAATGCCTTTTAATCTTCGATATTCTCAGGTCAACCTCAATAAAAATTTATAAGACTTCCACATATGTTAAACTTTAAGACTTCAAAATGTTTAAATGCTTATATCGATGGATCTATGTGAAAATGGAATGGGAATGAAGAGGAGTAAATATCGCAGTTCAATCTAAGGAATTGAATTTTGTTGGTAAGCAAAAACGTATTTAGAATGAAGGTTTAAATTTTATTTTGACACCCCACAACCTTAAAAAAAAAATAAAAATTTAAAATTTTTAAAAAATATTCTAAATTAAGAATTTTTATTTTTTTCTAAACTAACAAAATAATTAAGTATAACTAAAAATTCTTACATAAAAAATAATCCACACCACCAACCTCAAACAACGGTTCACAAACTATTCAATCGCTTTTCTCCCGCAAGATCACAGCACATAAATTCACCAAGAATGTACAAACATTGCACAGATAAGAGCCACAATCCCAATACAAAAACGATTGTTCTATACTCACCGTAATTACATTTTGAGTAGAGAATAATATGGGAAGCATAAAAAAATGGGTGTGCTGGTCAGAATAAACAATATTTGGAGCAAGATTCATTAACTTTTGCTTACTTCTTTCAAGATCTAAAGTGGGTATGTTAATGATAAGGCGTGTATTAAAAAATTTTGAAGTCATTTATTTAATTGAAAAAAATAAAAATTGGAGTAAGAGATTGTTGGGAATAGCTGGGATGTATAAGAACTTTTAATAAGCATATTTGTCGAGCATTTGCAAATGACAGGCTGCAGAAGTTAATCAGTGGGTTTGAGTTTGCTCTATTTTTTAGTGAAATTTGAAATTTTTGACAGAAGAATTGAATTTTAATTTATGACTTTTGAAATACACTTGAAATAAGTTTGAAGAGGCGTATCTATATTTGGATGGAAAGGCGAATTGTTTACTTTGGATGACTTTAATGGAGCATAGGTTTGAACTTCAAAACTGAAATTTGAACGCTTCTTAAGCTATTCTATAACTATTACAGATTTTGAAAATATTGGCTAGGAATTGAACTTCCCTTTCCTCACTTCAATTAAACAATCAACATTTGAAACTAAAAATGCCAACAAACACAAACAATTCCACAATTTCTCAATCTTACATTCAAATTTTTCAACTTAATTTATTAAACATTCTTCTATTCTTCCTAAGAATCGATATAAAAATTCCAAAGTAGTTACTTTATCAATTGTGGGAAAGAAATTTCACAAGAATTAAAAGCAGAAGAGAAAGATAAAGAATTTGCGGAGGAAGAAATTGTAAAATTCTTCTTGATTTTGCTTTTGTTCCTCCTCACATGAGAAATGCTGAATGAGGAGAAAAAAATTACAATTTTAAAAAATTGTTGAAGTGTATAATGTATGTCTTGTAGATCTAAACAATCATTAATTCATTTAATATTGTCGAGTTTATAGAGGAGATATCAGTTTTTTGGGGACAGTTTGAGGGTTTTCTGGTGGCAGTTTGGGGTGTATTATAAAAAATGTATAAGCATCAAACAAGAGTTAAAATGATTCTGAAGTTTATAGTTGGGGTGGGTAGTGGTCGCCAAATTTTTTTTGGTATGCTGGTTTCTTGAAAAACCTTTTTTAGCTCACAAAAGTCTTCAAATAAATGACATTTACTAGTTTTGCAAAAATGTACAAATTATATTAAAAATGCGCTTTATACATCACCTACCCATGTCTTTCGTACTCGTTTATTTTACATCTAGTTGGAAACGATGCTGATCAATTGAGCATGTGTCTTAGGTGCAACATTTACAAATACTTCCATCGAAAACGAATGTAATCAAGTTAGATTTCTTATGCTGCCTGATGCTTGATGCTGCTTGTCCTCCTCCTAACTTACCCACAATATTATCATCTGTATATGTGTGTCCATACTCGTTTGTCTCATTTCAAATAAAAGAAAAAGAAATGGAATGAAAGAGAGAAACTGAATAAGAAACAGAGAGGTCATAGTGATAGGTCATATTAATGTGTACACAATATTCTTTCTCTCGGTTTTCATCTACAATCGTTTGCCACTAAACTCCATTCCAATTTCAGGTTGGGTGTTTTATGGACATGGAAATAAAATTACACATATTTCTTATTTTTCCTGATCTTCAACTGAATGGCTTTTTTTTAATGTTGAATATAAAAAAAAATTGTGGAAACGAGTATTAGAGCTGATCTTGGTAGAAGAGTAAAAACGACTTGACATACACGGGGCATGACTGAAAATTCCATTATCCTGAAAAAAATATGTGGCCTTCACCTGTGCATGCTCAATGCTTACATGTTATTTCAGTATTTTTTTTCCTCAATCATACAAGATTATTATTACATGAGTAGGTATTGTACAAATGTACAGTACATTAAATGGGCATTGGAAGCAATAATTGAAAATGTCATCTCATCCAATGCCATAATACTAATTATACAATGATATTTATTTCTATTTAATTCTTTTATCGGCTTTATTGAGTGCGTTTTGATGGTTTAGGAAGTGAAGTTTTAAAGAATTTGGCGGCAAGGTAAGTGGTCACTTTAGCTTAATTTGTTTAATCCTTAGAGTTTAGATGTGAAGGAAATATCCTGATGGCATGATTAATTATTATTCTAAAAAATATTATTTACTGACTTGAAATGGATGTAATGTTAATATTTAAAGTTTTGATTGAATATAAATCGATCAAGTAAGAAAATCCTGGATAAGTTGTGTATAAAGCGCATTTTTTTAAAAATTTCAATGTTTTATGCTTTAGTATTTTAATTTTTTAATCACATCATAATAAGAAACTGATATCTAACAGAACCATTGAATATTATAAGGATTAACTCAAATAAAAATCAATCAAATCGAATATCTGATTAATAGCTCATAATCCCATAAAACTAACTAAATCCATAAACCAACATCTCAACCTTGCATCAATCGGATGCGTTATGGTAAATCACGTTTATGACAAACATTTTTATGCTTGTAAATCTTTTATCATCGTCTTTTTTTCACTATTAATGGCAATCATCTTCTATTCGTTAATTCATTAATTTTTGCCTCTTCTTCATCATCAACTCTCTTCTCTTCCTTACTTCATCATCACTTTACATTGCCGCACATCTCATCTGTTCACTTCAAATGTCCATCTTGTTAAGCTATAAGCAGATCTGCTTATAACAGCAGCTAAGCTAGGCAAAAGTGAGGAAAAGAGAAACTGTTGAAATTCATGCTTTTTATTGAAAAATTATTTAAATATTGGATATTGCGGCGTTGTTATTGTGTGTATTTCGATATATAATTTTATATTTTAAGGAGATGAATTTGTTATGCAGAATATGATTTTTTTTTTGTATGAGACGTTGGTAGACATTTTGACTAGACAAACTTTAAAATGGTTAATTTGGAATATTTTGAAGGAATTTTGTTGTCTAAGGTATTTTTAATTAAATGTGCTGACTTTATATTTTAGTTTGGTTACTATCTTTTAGAGTTATTTGGAACTTTTAATACTCATTTTGTCATTTGAAATAATTACATGAAAAAACGATTTTAAATAAAATACATGTTGTACGAGGAGGTTATTAGGTTCAAATCCTATTAAGATTATATAACTCTATATAGTTATTTGTTCTTTGTTTTTTATATTTTATTTTTACAAATTTTTTATTTTTTATTATTTTTTATTTTTGCTTTTGACTCCTTTGTAAATTTGAAACAACTCGATTAGAGCTTCACTTTATTAATTTTTGTTCTAAATTTTAAACTTCACAAGCAAAAGCAGAAACCATTTTGGACGCAAAATTCAATTCCAAAATTCATCCACAAGCGTTCCTAACATTTTAAACAAATTCCTTACCAAATCCATTGACGAGAATTAAAAAATCAAAAACGCGTTAAAAGACAAATCACATTCGAAACAAAAAAATGGAAAACGATAAGTTTTAATCGACTTTTTTCTTCATCTGTATATTTATATCCACAGATATATTCAGTCCGAGTGCCCAGAAAAGAAATGAACAAAATAAAAAAAACTGATGAAGACGACGAATTCATATTGGATCACTTAACGAACATGTTCTTTACTTTTAATCTCCTCTTTCGCTGACTATTAACTTTATTTTCTTTTCTCGCTTTATTATTATTATTATATGAATATACTTTTATTCATCCATAACGACGATTAATGGCATCTAATTAATTTATATTATAATATGATTAAGAGCAACATTTTTGTAATCAGTATGGAAATTAAGACTCGATGGAATTATGGAATTCTCTAATTTAAGACTTTTGTTTTCTCGATGTTCAAATTAAACTGAAATGATATCATGAGAATAGATGTCACAACAACAACTAATGCTGATTCTAAAGAGACGAAGATTATAAGAACTTGTCGTGAGATTACGATGACGCAATTCATGCAAATTCTTTGCGAAAAAAAAGTTTGTCGATTTTTTTTCAAGTCGTGAAAATGAAATTGATGATGATATAAGGATGGAATGAGTTGAGAATAGAAGATTTAAGAGTTGTGAGATTTAGACTAGGTGATGTAATCAGATAGGGATTTTTTTTTTGGTGCTCATCAATTTTGAGATTTATGACTAGTCAGTGCTTTGGGGATTTGATTGCTTTTTCACTTAGGGCTCGTTCTAAATGACGTACGGATGGACATTTTAAAAAAATAAAATTCTAAGAAATTCTATTGTTTGTCCCCCCCCCCCATCTCTTATTTTAACTCCAGATCATCTGTGGTCCATAACTAATAAGAAATCCCAATCTTCCCAATCTTGATAAGATAATTATTAATTGATTGAATTATAATTAATCTCCATAGTAAAAGATTTTAAAAAAATTAAATAAGTGAGATTCGACCCTTATCTTTCCCCAAAAATGGATCCTAATCCCTTTTTATTGTCTATCACCAGGTGTGTAGCCAGGAGGGTTCGAGCCCCCGCGGGAAAATTTTGAGCAATGCTTTTGCTGCGGTTTCAAATTTTCTGACGGCGGCTTGAACCCTCCTGGCTACGCCCATGCGTAACACATAAAAATACAATTCAAAGAATTCACATTAGAATAATTTCACAATCTACAATCCACAAAAATCCTAAATCCAAACGTGTTCAAACACTAATTGCCTATATGCTGATTAATTTCAATTTCAATGCTGATCTCAAGAATTATGACGTATCTAATTGACCACTTGGATTTTAAAATTCTTTATTGTTATTATAGCCATCTATTTCATCCGGCCATGTGCCTCTTAAGATATTTGTGAATCAGATTCGCCACACTCAAACTGTCTCGCTTATCAATAGTTTATTTCGCAATTAAGATAAGTCTCATCTCACTTTATGATGCCCATAGTGAAACATGCTGTATGAGTTCTGTTTTCTGTTTCTTTTTCATTTTTCACGCCACACACAAATAATAATTTAGTTTAAAACTCATTTTTGTTATTATCCATTTCTTTTGTGTGTGACTTATTGAATGACATTTTCATAAACATTTTTATACTTTTTGAAATGTAAGAGAAATGACCATAAAAATGATGACAGAAAAATGCCATTGATTTACTATCTTCTAACCCCTTTTCATACCTTTCTTTTCTCTATTTTTCCACATTGCTGCCTTTTATTATTTCTTATTTTTTTTTCTTTCTCATCTTTTAACTTATGACCGCAAAAATTCTTTCAATTCTAAGTTACGTACGTAGATATTAATATTTTTTATGCATATTATAATTCCATTCCCATTACCGTTACCAATTTTATTGGCGCGTCTTCTTCCATCCAAACTGTATGGTCGCGAACAAAAAAAAATAAATAAATGAAAGTTTGAGATGCTCGATTTTGTTGGTTTTGTTGGTGTTGAAGTGCATGTTTAAGCGATAAGGAATTGGGGTAAGGGGCTAATAAAAATGGTAGTTGACGGGGGGTTAAAAGAGTTCCTGGTAAAGAAAACTTACTAAAATTATAAATTGAATGAACTTGGAATCGAACCAGGGGCGTAGCCAGGAATTTTAGGGGGGGGGGGGGTTGCTACTTTCTGACGTTTTTTTTTTTTTTTTTTTTGGTTCGGATCTGAAAAATTCAATAATCTAGTATAAACTTCGCGAAAATAGGGGGGTTTTGACTCCCAACCCCCCCCCTGGCTACGCCCCTGAATCGAACCACTAACTTTTCAGAATTTCTTTCTTAAATCTCCAAAAATAGGAAACATTTAATTCGTTCCTAATTATTCACTGATAATACCACACAAATTCCCAACTGACCATCCGACAAACCATATTCAACACCAACACTTCATTTTAAATTCCACAGCACCTCAAAAAATATAAATATAATAAAATAGTATAAATTCTTTCCCATCCATTTGCCTATATATTGCCAATATGCCCATTAACTAGTTTGCGCAACAATAACGCATGAAATTACAGCATGGAAAAATGGACATTAAAAATAGTAGATATAAAATATTATTCAATTATGATGCCTGCCTATTTACTACATATATTTATATGAACAAGACTTACATGTTCTTACTTTAAATTGCAAAAAGGTAAAGATGAGAGAAGAAGGAAAAAAATTGTGTGTACGGAATGGAAAAAAGGAGGAAAAGAAGAAATAAGGAGGAAGGTGCATTGGAGAATTTATTAAAATTATATTTGCTTTAACTTTTGGCATTGTTGTTTGCTTATTTTGAATAGCATGAATTTTTTTATGGAATTTGAGTTTATGTTGCCGTTTTGTCAAGTTTCATAATCATATGATTGCTAGCATTTATGGAAATGTTTATTAGGTAACATAAAGTTAAGGGTTCGAATCCCAAACATTCAAAATTTTTAAAAAGGATTTTTCAAGTTTTCATTATCGCCCTTTTTTTGACTTCCAGTATTGCGTTTACTTCCATAATCCATCTCCATCTCCTTACTTTACCGGCGGCACTGATCTTCTCTTTTCTCTTTTACCTCATCTGTATTTCAAGCAAATATAAAATTTATGCACTTGTAATAATCAAAATGTATATTCAAATTAATTAATAATTGGATCTGTATTGTTTGCAATTTGCGGAGCTTCTGAATGTTACTTTTATGATTGCCCATTGTTTCAATCTTTCTTATGCCTCGTTTCATCTTTTACATCTGTGACTTTATTTGCCTCAGAGAGAAGGAAAAGAAATAAAAATAAGAGTTCAAACGCAGTTGACCGACAGATCTTATTTTGCTTGTTTTGGAGTGCATGTTATTTTGTTGAAGAATGGATTGTTTTGTTTTGAAAAACGTAATTTTAAAAATATTGAAACCTAAAAAAAATTAAATTAAAATTTAACAAAAAAAACTTAAGAAAGACGTTTGCTTCAAAAATTTTAGCATTCTAAAGGATTCGAACCTTTTACATTTAAATATTATCAACAATTTATTTCTCACGATCTTAATGTACTTGACCACTAAGCTACTGAATCATCTTAACACTGCAAAGGTCTAGCAACAAACAACTCATATCAACAATCGGAAGAAGCATCAACCAAAAAAATGTATTCACATGACATATCATGGCTGTTAGGAAATAAAATATTCATTGTGAAATTTTTATTTCAAATAGAAGATGATGATGATGGACGAAGAAAAAAAAATTAATTAAAATATGAATGAAAGGGGAATTAGCATTGCGAATGAAGAGTCTACAAAATGTTTTGTAGTTTTATATTTCAGGCTATTTTGTGATGAAAATTTGAAGCTATAATATTCATATGGAATGGTTTTGGGGATGGGAACTATTTTGATTCCTTTGAAGACTATTTTTGATGATTTTGATACTTGTCATAGTATTTTATTTTATGTACAGAATTAACACTAAACATCATCAAATAAATTAATAACAACACTCATAATAGCATTACAGAATCTTTAAATCAATTTTTAAAAACTATTTCAGCAATTTCCACTCCTTGATGTCATAAAAATAAATATAAATTTTTTTGATAAATCTTTCCGCGGCGTCGTTACCAGCAGAATAAAATGTACAAATTTTTATTCTCAACATTTATTTTTTTCAAGAGCAAATGAAAACTAAATAAATTTACAATTTATGATAATTCTCAATAATTCTTTGTTTAGAATTTTTCTCTCAGCTCAACAAGACAGAAGAAAGAAGAGGAACGATGAACTAAAAAAATCGCTGCTAATGTCAAATCAATGTATTACCACAAAATGATACGAATAACCATAAAAATGATATTTATTGCTCACACCGCAAAGAAACCACCCGAAAAATATACAAAAATCGATTTTTCTTTGTTGTTAACAATTCGATTAATATTTTTTCTTCTGTTATGGGCCTTTTTGGACAGATTTTAATATCTTATAAATTTTGTTGTTTTGAAAGGTGTTGTGGATTTTTTGGGTTCAGTTTGGGGACTTTAGTTAAATTAGAATTTAGGCATATGTCAGTTTATAGTTATCCAAGAGGATATTTAAATTTGAAAAAAAAAAAAAATAAAATAAAATATCGAAGGTTCAAATCCTAGTGAATCTATTTAAATACCAGTAAATTTGGTTTGTGCAAACAGTTTTCGTTTTTTTTTTTGAAAAATTTTTTAAATTTATTTTTCAAAACTTCAGAAAATCCATCAAATCCCTAAAATGCGTTTTATTCACCAAAAATCATATCTACTCGTCAAATTAGTTTTCTGTGGAACATAAGAAAAAGAAGAAGCTACGAAGAAAAAATTTGTTTATTTAAATTTGTTAAAAGTAATTAATTTAAAACAGTTTAATTTATTTCTGTTTAGCCAAAGAGGCACATCACATACTCGACAAAAAAAAAAGAGAAAAAGCTTCGATTTTAAATTGCTACCCATTAAAAATGAATCGAAGTAATTTAAATCGAATTTTAATCCACACTATATAATGACGCGTCGAATGTGAATGGCTATCATATATTGTCGAATATGTGTTTTTTTATTCTACCTTTAATGCTTAATATGTACGTATGGATAAATTTTTTTTGCATCAGCAACAAGAGAGACAGAAAAGAAAATTGACGATCGATATCATACGGACATTGCATATTATAGCTCCAAATGTGCCTTGTGTGTTTACAATAAATGACTTTTCGCGCTCACGGTAATGGCGATAAAATGCATTTTTTAAACTGGCACTCTCTTCGTCTTTCCTCTGGTCAGGTAACAAATGCCTTTTTTTATATGCATATTATACATTTTTTTGGAGGGAATCTCATTAAATAACCCATCATTGGCACCATCACGTTACTATAATAATTTTTTTGATGTGATTTTTATGTTAAATGTGTTGTTGTCAATAATTTGTCGAGCTGTTGCAATAACACTTAACTTAAAAGTGCCTAAAATTCAATTTTATTCATAAAGTTTTAGTTTTGAGTGTTATTGGGTCACCTTATGGACTAAAAATGTTCATGCCAATTCTTGAAGGCAGATGGCTTAAAATTTAATTTTTTAGTGGTATGCTGAGAAGTTGAATGTTGAATTTTATCTTATATTCTTGGAAGCTAATTGTGATAGGCAAAGACTCCTTTTTCTTTGTAAATATTTATGACTTTGTCACTTCGATGAATATTAAGAATTTTGTAGGGTAGCTAAACGATTCAGCATTGAAAGCTGATGATAAGAATTAATAGCAAAGTCTGGAAGAGATCGATTGAAAGTTTAAATCAGTGGTACCTAACCGGTGTCCCGCGGCACATTAGTGTGTCAATTTTTTTTTTTTTGAAAAGTACCACGACCCGTGTTCCGCCTGCAGTTTTGGCTATTGACTTACTCACAAGGTGTGCCGCGACAAAAAAAAAGTTGACCACCACTGGTATAAGTAACCAGAAAAATTGTTTTCCATTAAGACCTGTCGATTGCCCCGATCAGTCCCAAATCATAGCAACTGCAAATTTTCCATAAAAAACTGCGTTCAAGTCCCATAAAAAAATCTCAAAATTGACATTATCATCTCCGTTGCCTCCACAAAATTCCACACATTGTTATAATAACAAGTTTAAATAATATCCGCAAATAACATACTTTATTTTAAATCACATCAAATTTAAAAGTCACACATTCTATCACGAATTTGAAGCTCTTCTTCTCATCATAAATGACTCGATGTCGTTGATGATGATGACGAGAAGTAGATGGGGAGAGAAGAGGAAAAAAAAATGAATAAATATTTTGCCATAAAAATCATACAGCAGTGAGCTGAACTCGTAAAATAATCTCTTCCTTACAGCTTTACAATCGTTTGCGGTGTGCAGACCTCACACGTGGAAATTAGATGACTTTCCTACAAAGAGTTTTTCATGTTTCTTTATTTTTATTTTTTTAAATCTCTTTCATTTTTATTTCTAGCAATCAAAAATCAAGTCAATATTAAACTAATTTTATTGTTATGATCATCTTTTCTTTCTTCTTTTTTTGTTTTATATTTCAGACGATTTTTTTTTCTTTCTTTCTTTGTTCGTTTTTAGAATGAAGAATAAATTGTCACTGAATATTATTTTTATTTCCCTTGTTAGCATCACCGACATATGATACTAAGTGATTTTTCAAGATCGAAACTGAGTGAGCTTTTGAGTTCGATATTAATTCTTTCAAAAATGAGTTAATGCAGGCTAGTTTGAGTTTTTGGGGTTAGTGACGCATTTAGTTTAAAATTAACATCATGTCTATTGAATTAGATTGATTTGGGGTAGTTCACTTAATATGCTCACTTTTCAGGGAGCAGGGGTCTAGAATTTTGTTACAGATTGAAGAAATGAAAATTTTTTCAAACAAAATGCGTAACGAGGGAGAAGAGGGGGTCTGGAAATTCATTTTTTTTGTGTAACGTCCTAAATGACCTTCCTCTTTATAATTCTAGAATTACAAAATTGAATTCAAGGTTAAAACCGCTTGGCTTATTCCATTTTGAATTTTAGTTTGTAAATTTTATGCTCAATTTTTGTGTTTCACAAATTTCAATATCACAGTTTAAAAAACTCCTTCAAATAAAAACTTGTAAAATTTTTCTTTGAAATGATAACCTAACCCAAACTGACCCAAAGCATCCTCACCATCCAAACCACATCTAAACGAGTAATGTAACATAAATACCCAAAAAAACAAGACAAGACGAGAAAGACTTTTGTGTGTTATAAATTGCCATAATTGTCAAGTTAAATTGGTTCATTATCAGATAGATAATCAATGATCCATTCAATCTCAATATGTTGGTCTTGTATACAAAATACTGGACGAAATAAAAAGCATTGGGAAAGAATGGGAATGCTACATTAACATAAATAAATTTTAAAAATAAATAAACAAGCGAAATATAAGAGTCAGATTTTGACAGGTAAAACAATTCAATATATCTCGGAACTAATTGAACATTGAAAGGGAGAAGAAATCGTTGTTGGAGGTTTTTCGAGTTGTAATTCAATATGAGAAATACAACAAATAATCATCATCGTATGCTCTTCAATTTTATTTCTTCGCCAGTATCCATTCATACTATCTATAGTTTTTTTAGAGGGAGAGTATAGTTGTCTTAAATTGACTGTATTTTTAAAGGAACTGAGAGTTGAAATAAGAACAAAAAAATTTAAAAATAAATAACGGAAATTTTGGTTTCAAATTCAAAACCACGTGCTTTCCATTTAAAAAAGTTTTTTGCAAATTATTTCAAATCTGCTAATTTATTTTCTATAATTTCACTATTTTTCGAATGCAGAAGGTTGCAAAGATCAACTAAAACATTAACCAGGTTCAGGGGAGGGCCTCTTGGGTCCAGATCCCTTTCGAAGAATAATTTCTTCATTTTATTAAGGTTTTTTAGTAAAAAAGCATTAAAGTATTAAAATTTGTAACATTTTTTAAACATTCCTAACATAACTTCAGTCATGCTTGAAGAATCATCTCGCTAGTAAATCGATAAACTGTGCAAATATTATATTTTCATCTCTTTTCAATAATTCTTAAAATTCCTCTGCACAGAGTTGGAATCGGCCTGCTCGGCGGCGGCCGATTTTGGCGGCGGCCGCCGAAAAAAAAAGTGGCGGCGGCCGCCAAGCGGCGGCGGCCGCCGCTGGCGGCGGCCGTTTTTGGCGGCGGCCGCCAAAATCGGCGGCCGTTTTGGCCGCCGGGCGGCGGGCGGCCAGTTTTTTTCAATTATTTTTTTTCTTTCTTTAATCAATTTTTTTTAAACAAAAATGAAGGAGAATGTGAAATATAATAAAAAATTTTATGAAAATTATAAAAGATTAAAAACTTTGATGAAAAATTTCATATAAATTTCGACAAAAATCATTTTTTACTCTTTTTTAATAAATTTTTAGTAAAAAATCGCTTTTCTGAGGAGTTTTTCATCCCAACTAAGAAAATAACGTGAAAAATCGCTTTTCCGATGGGTTTTTCATCCCAAATAAGAAAATCAACGTGAAAAACGGCTTTTCTGAGGGGTTTTTCATCTCAACTAAGAAAATCAACGCGAAAAATCGCTTTTCCGAGGGGTTTTTCATACCAACTAAGAAAATCAACGCGAAAAATCGCTTTTCCGAGGGGTTTTTCATACCAACTAAGAAAATCAACGTGAAAAATCGCTTTTCCGAGGGGTTTTTCATACCAACTAAGAAAATCAACGCGAAAAATCGCTTTTCCGAGGGGTTTTTCATACCAACTAAGAAAATCAACGTGAAAAATCGCTTTTCTGAGGGGTTTTTCATCTCAACTAAGAAAATCAATGCGAAAAATCGTTTTTCTGAATGGTTTTTCATCCCAACTAAGAAAATAACGTGAAAAATCGCTTTTCCGAGGGGTTTTTCATCCCAAATAAGAAAATCAACGTGAAAAATCGCTTTTCCGAGGGGTTTTTCATCTCAACTAAGAAAATCAACGTGAAAAATCGCTTTTCTGAGGGGTATTTCATACCAACTAAGAAAATCAACGTGAAAAATCGCTTTTCCGAGGGGTTTTTCATACCAACTAAGAAAATCAACGCGAAAAATCGCTTTTCCGAGGGGTTTTTCATCCCAACTAAGAAAATAACGTGAAAAATCGCTTTTCCGATGGGTTTTTCATCCCAAATAAGAAAATCAACGTGAAAAACGGCTTTTCTGAGGGGTTTTTCATCTCAACTAAGAAAATCAACGCGAAAAATCGCTTTTCCGAGGGGTTTTTCATACCAACTAAGAAAATCAACGCGAAAAATCGCTTTTCCGATGGGTTTTTCATCCCAAATAAGAAAATCAACGTGAAAAACGGCTTTTCTGAGGGGTTTTTCATCTCAACTAAGAAAATCAACGCGAAAAATCGCTTTTCCGAGGGGTTTTTCATACCAACTAAGAAAATCAACGCGAAAAATCGCTTTTCCGAGGGGTTTTTCATACCAACTAAGAAAATCAACGTGAAAAATCGCTTTTCCGAGGGGTTTTTCATACCAACTAAGAAAATCAACGTGAAAAATCGCTTTTCTGAGGGGTTTTTCATCTCAACTAAGAAAATCAATGCGAAAAATCGTTTTTCTGAATGGTTTTTCATCCCAACTAAGAAAATAACGTGAAAAATCGCTTTTCCGAGGGGTTTTTCATCCCAAATAAGAAAATCAACGTGAAAAATCGCTTTTCCGAGGGGTTTTTCATCTCAACTAAGAAAATCAACGTGAAAAATCGCTTTTCTGAGGGGTATTTCATACCAACTAAGAAAATCAACGTGAAAAATCGCTTTTCTGAGGGGTATTTCATACCAACTAAGAAAATCAACGTGAAAAATCGCTTTTCTGAGGGGTTTTTCATACCAACTAAGAAAATCAACGTGAAAAATCGCTTTTCTGAGGGGTTTTTCATCCCAACTAAGAAAATCAACGTGAAAAATCGCTTTTCTGAGGGGTATTTCATACCAACTAAGAAAATCAACGTGAAAAATCGCTTTTCTGAGGGGTTTTTCATCCCAACTAAGAAAATCAACGTGAAAAATCGCTTTTCCGAGGGGTTTTTCATCTCAACTAAGAAAATCAACGTGAAAAATCGCTTTTCTGAGGGGTATTTCATACCAACTAAGAAAATCAACGTGAAAAATCGCTTTTCTGAGGGGTTTTTCATCCCAACTAAGAAAATCAACGTGAAAAATCGCTTTTCTGAGGGGTTTTTCATACCAACTAAGAAAATCAACGTGAAAAATCACTTTTCTGGGGGTTTTTCATCCCAAATTTTCAAGTTTTTCAATTTTCTGCAATTTTCATTCATTTTTGTCATTTTCTCATAATTTTGACCAAAAAAATATATATTTTTTTTTAATTTTCCATCAAATTTTTCATTTTTTTTAATTTTTTACAATTTTTTTAAAAATTTTCACTATTTTCCTTCATTTTCTTTTAAAACAAGTATAAATAATTAAAGAAAAGGAAAATAATAATGAAAAAAATCCACCGCCCGCCGCCCGGCGGCCAAAACGGCGGCCGTTTATGGCGGCCGCCGCCAGTGGCGGCCGCCGCCGGTGGGGGCCGCCGCCACAAAAAAAATTGCCGGCGGCCGCCACTCAGCGGCCGCCGTTTTGGCGGCCTTGGCGGCGGCCGCCCGGCGGCTTGCCAACACTGCTCTGCATTTCGACACAACAACAGGTATCTGACTGCTTAATGTTCAGCATTTTTGTGACCTCTCTCGATCTTTTTTCGCGCGGGTCTTGAATTACTTTGTAATTTATTTATTTTTACTTGTTGCAAAAATAAACAGGGAAACAAATTTTTGAACTTCCAAAAAAGGCTAATAAATGTTTGTTATAAGGAATGAATATCTCATTGCCAGTGCTGAATTTCAAGGAGAAAATATGGAAAAGAATCGGGAATTAATTAAAATCTGTCGATGTAATTTGTGTCGAATTTATAGAAACGAAGGCAATAATTTATGAAAAAATGTTTGAGAATCTGCATTCTTCCAACCTTAATCGATTCCACATTGATTAGATTTTTGCTAATCATGTCGAACAAACCGTTCATTTATAACTCCCAATTATCTTCTAAAATCTCATCTTGTTATCATAAATGATCAAACTATATCGATTTCTAAAAATTTCCATATCGAGACACAAATCTACGATCATTTAAAAGACATTTGATATTATGCAATGAACTAAATGTTAAAGAATGTGATATTTTGTTGTCAACAAGAAGAACCGAAATTATCGATTGAAAATTGAGAAGATAAAAGTGGATTTTTAACGTAGAAATGAAACAAAAAGAGAATTTAATAGTCACCAAATATGGATGGACTTAAGCACATTTTACCGCAAGTGAGAATTATGGGCGATTTTATTTGATCAGATTTTAAATAATCTTTCTATTTTTTGTAGATTCTTAAGAACTGGTGATGGAGATTTGTGAGGATTTTGTGATAGCTGTGCGGGATGTTGACATTTTGTTGGGATTTGTATAGACTTTCATTATAGTTTAAGTTAGGCTGCAAACAATAAAAATAAAATTCAAGTGTTAGTCAAAATTGCATAGTAATGAAAAGCTATAAATGTCCAAGGTTCAAATCCTGCCTCTTATCATAAATAAATTGTCTTAATTTATTATATCTTACTATTTTTTTTTAATAAATTTCAAACCTAATTCATGAAGTAACAAATCCAATATGGAAGCAGCCACCAAAATACCAAAATTATTTTTTTACGAGCATTTAACTGCTAATTGATTCCGAAACTAGAAACTCAGTTTATCTATTATAATTATTTAATCTTTAATATTTACTTCGCCGATTACAACCAAAAAAAGTCAAATCTTGAATATGTTTTGCTTATTCATAAAGTTATCGAACTTTTAAGGAATAGATTTTATTACTCATAAAATTTTTTTATTAATCTCAATTAAATTGATGTATCACTTTCCATATTTAGTGATTTTATGTTTTATCTTGATTTTATCTTGAAAATTCATGAGTGATTTTTGTCAGATTTTTAGGGAGACTTGATTATGGTTTATGCCTTAAAAAGTGGATACTTAGAGTTATTGACTATTTTTATGATTTAATGTTGCAGCATGTAGAGATAGGAAATTTGTGGTCATTTTTTGTTTACATTTTCGTATGTTTGACAAATTTAAAAATTGTAAAGGTAAAATGAACCGATTTGTAATTAAATCTTGACTTTTGGGGTCTCTCTCAGTCATTAATTGACGTTATTCATATAACTTGTATAACAACTCACATATTTTAAATCTCATCCAAATTATACTCATTAACGAGCTCCTCTTCTTTCCTTAAATATTCTAAACTAATACTTTATCGTGTAGCAATCAATCTAATTGACACTTTGATAAAATATTCAAATTCTCACGGCATATTTCCAAGGGTATTGTTATATTAATTTCCAAAACTTATAAAAATTCATATACAAAATAAAAAAATTATAAAGACACAATCAAAACAGACAAAAGAGATCTCCAAAAGGCATCCAAACAATGAATTTTTTAACATATAAAAATAAAAATATCGAACAGAAGAAAAATTAATGCACATAACATTTTTTTCATCTTTAAACTAAATTTGTCATCGATTGACTATGGCGTGAGCTGAGAGCACATAAAAAACCCATCGGATTAAAATAAAAATCCATTTATTCTACGGGATAGAAAGAGAAACAGAGTATCTATAAAAATTGCTCTAATGAAAACGAATAGTCGAAATAACACTTTAGTCCATTTATAATTTGATTTTTGAGACCTTCTTTTATCATTATAAGGAAAAATTTAACATATATTGCAAGTAGAGTTACTGTTGAATAATTTTGAGGTAGACTGAGCGCTTTTTAAGAAATTTAATGATTTTATAAGAAATCTTGAGTTACATTTAGAAAAAAATTTTAAAAAAATTAATTTGTTTATTTTTGTTAGAAATTATATACTTCACAAGAGTTTGTTTCCATAAACAATTTTGAGGTTAAAATTAAATTTTTCCAAATTTAATTTACTTCAGCTTGTGTAACGTAATTTTAAACATACTTAATACCTATTTGTCATTTAAACACTGTCAACATGACAAGACTAAAGCAAAAAATCAACATAACCTTCCGAAAAATCAGTTTCAAAAAGAAGCGAGAAATAAATGTAAAAAATTTAAATTTCAAATTAGTCGATCGGCGAGTGAGTGAAACAAGAAATCAAATACCGAAAAAAAAATTCAATCAATAATCGATATTGTTCTAATATTAAAATATCTAAAATATGTGTGATTCATAATATAAACACAGGTCGTCGTCGTCGCTTGTTGATGCTCATCGCTTCAACCAATTTATACAATAAAATGTGGATTTTCTCGAAAAAAAATGGTCCATCAATTCAGCTTTAGTTAAATGGATGATCGTTCAGACTCACCACGTTCACCGAAACTGAATACGATTTTTTTTTTCGTTTACAATTTTTTTTTTAGATTAATTGATTGAATTTATCTCTTTTTGTTCACGTATAGAGACCTAACCTACATAATTTTCTCTCCCTCCCGAATAATATGATTCACATGCCGAGTTGCCTCCGCAGGACATTTAGTAAATATTTCAAAATCCATTTTATTCACCTTAGTTTGGATTTATATCGATTGAATTTTCTTTCTGTACTTTTGGTTCTTTTTTATTTGCTTATATTGTTAACAATTTTATGAGCAAAACTGTATTTATTCAAGTTAACAATTAAGTTTTTTTTAAAAAAAAAATCAAATTCTATTTTGTGTAAAAAAAAAGTTAAAGGACAGCAATAAAAACTTTATATAATTTATTGAGATTTGAACTCATGACTTTTCAAGAAAAATTTTCACATTCTCTTTAAAAATATTTTTGACAATTAATTTGTTGGTATTGTGCACATCACTTCAATATTTTAGTGATTTATTTTTTCTAATTTTTTTGCCACGTGTCCAATAAATCAATAAAAAAGTAACTTCAATCTACATTAGAAAATTTAAATTTATTTTAAAAAAAAAAGTTCACCATGATCCCTTCACATCTCAACAAAAACATCTCATGACGATACAAATCAGGTGAAATACATTCACGAAAGGGATATAGAGATGAAAATAACAATAATCTGATGCTGTGATGTGCCTTTCAAAAACGATCAATTAAATAAATGTTTCATAAGTCATCAAACATAAATCTAACAAATTAACAGCATTTTGATTGATGATTGTTTTCTCTCTTAAACGCAAATGATTTGTAATGGTCCATATTGATCATCTCAACAAGTCACACTCAAAAAACTCAGCGCGGGCACACATGTTCGTATGTTGGGTTAACAAATTGAATTGAATAAATATGTATGAAACTTAAATCATATTTCTTTTTGTTCCATCTATCGCTCTTGCTGTCTGTCTAGTTCTTTTTTTGTGGTCTCTTCTTGTTCTTCTTTTTTTTTGACTTACCTCACATTCTTATTTGATGGTGTAAAGTTGAAAAAAAAAACATGATTTATTATCGAGGATGTATGACGTGATCTTGTTATGGATTTTAAGGAACTGGTGATAAATTTTTGGAAAAAAGAGATAAATTTGAAGTTGAAAAGAGATAAGAAAAAACACATTAAAAAGAATCAAGACGGCTTTTGAAATTCGAGAACCTCAATAATCACATTAGGATTTGAACCTTTGACTTTAAGAAATTTTTCAAAATTTTGAAAATTTTAATTTTTGTTTTTTGAGTCATGCAACTTTTTAACTTAAAGTTTAGAATTCTGATTTCAATCGTGTTGATCTCTAAAACTTAAATTTAGTTAGTTTCTAATTTGAAATAATTTTTACGAAAAATCCTTTTTGCCAACATGTATTGACAATCAAACTCAATTATTTTCAACCTTTACAACTCCACTTATTAATCATTCAGCATTATCAGACATTATGAACCGAAAATATATCACAATTTAAATTTTATTAATTAAATCCCCGCTGTTCACCCTTCAACAACTCAAACACCATTTTTCAATCCACATTTCTTTATGCTCAGCAATTTTTCATCAGCTTTCCAAAAAATAATTTTTTGCTTTTTTTTATAGAAGTAAATATTTCATAAATTCCAGATTTCATGACCGGTAAAAGTTTATCAATTAGCAATTAACCAGAAGTTTAACCTTAATCAAATGTAATCATCATTAAGATTATGAAGAAAAAAAATTATTGCGAGAATAATGGAAGCGTTCATCTGTTTCCACTCTTAAAGTTGAACGCTTTTATGGCAAGTCAAGCCAATATATCACAGTGGGATATTCTATCTAAGCATTACACAACAAAAAAAAGCAAGATAAATTCTTTGATCTTTTTTTAATTGCCATCACGTTTATGATATTTCATCTGATTTTTTTTCTCCTCATTCTTTAACATCCGATCCCAATTAAAACGGTATCAAACAGTGGCAGTCGTGATTTAAAACAAATCATCCAAAATGAAAAATATGAGAAGATATTGTAGTGGGTGGGTAGATGAAGCGCATTTGATATTTTGAAACTTGTGATTTATTTTATTTTTTAAATAAATTGTAGCATTAAATCTTTGTTGGGATACATAAACTTTTAATTTGTGATTTAAGAATTCGTAGCAAAATTTGCAATTTTAAATAATTTTTTTTTCAATTTCTGCAGAGTTTGAAAATTGTCAATAATAATAAAAGTTAAAGTTATCAAAAAGTTTACGGTTCAAATCCTTGAAAAATTCTTTAGTTCTTTGTTCATTAATTCATTTTGGTTTTTTTTTTGCATTTTGAATTAGATAATTTAGTATATTAAATTTTACGTACAAAATCAATTTTTTTTATATAATATCAAATAAAACAAGCTAAAAAGACATAAAATAAGAAGCGATTAATATTAAATAAAGCTTAAAATTCACTTATTTTGTGGTTAGAAATAATTAATCAAATACTTGAGATCTCTTCTGTGTTCTTACTGCTTTATTCTTGTCCTATTCTTGGGATGAGTACTTAACAGAATCAGATATTATTTGGGTCTCTTATTGGAATTACTGGAAAGATTGAATTGAAGTTTGATTTGAAAGGAATTCTTAGTTTTGTTATTTTGCTCTTAAAATGTCCAAAAATGACTTTCGATTGAATTGAACTCAAGGAAAGAATCAAAAACTCAAGTTAACTTGAATTGAAAACATTAAAATTCCCATCCCTTGCAAATGAATCAAATATATTTTTTTAAAGACATTCCAGGTCGTGATTCAAGTGTTTTCAATTCTGTTCATCTTCATTCTCTCCCCCATCAGTTCTCTTTATTTTTGTTCCTTTCCAATTCATTCATTGAAATCTTTTGTTTATATAAACGTGATGTTGACGCGAGCTACAGTGAGGAATCATTTTTTTCTGTCCATTTCCCATTCTAGCGCGTGGTAATGGATGATGTTGATGATAGAACACTAAATTCCATTTTTTTAGTTTAAGAAGAATTCATTACAATAAGAATTAATTTTTCTTCATCTTCTTATTCCACTCTTTATCCACTTAGCTTAAATAGTGTGTAAGCGATGATGAAGTGTCTCACAACAGAAATAATCCATTATAGTTGAAATGATAACATTTTGACATGTTGTTTGTGTTGTTAACAGAATAAAGGAAAATAAAAAGAATTTTTTCAAATGAATTCTTATTGCGCGAGGCCCTTGCGATGATTTTTTTTAAAGAGCGGGAAGAGAGCACGAATAGAGTAAAATTTATGATTAAAAAAATTGATGTTAAAAAGAAAAAAAAAATATTAACAGAAAATTTGAATGTTAAAAATATTGATTCTTCAAATAATTGAGATTTGAACTCACGACGCCAATAGTTTTTCTTTGAACTTCAATATTTCTTTTAAATTTATTCAAAAAAGGATAAATTAAAAACCCTATTGAAGAATGAAAAATTTTACGGTCCTAAATAAAATAATCAGAATTTTCAGAAATATTATCAAAATTCCCAACCGAAAGCAAATTAATCTCCAATCCAGAATTATCCCGAAAAAAAATTATGTAATCCGTTTTAAAATATTCCATAAATCCATTCATAACTTTTAATAGCTTCTGTAAAAAAATCAAATTATTCATTCCCGGAGTCTATTTGATCACCAGGAGTTGACAGATTCCAAAGACAATCTTCCCTCTAAATAAACAATTAAAAATTAAAAAACCATTAATTTTAAAACTTTATTGGGACTTCAATTCAGTCAGCATCTGTTGGGATTTTTTCAAATCTTTTAACTCAATTGCGCCTTACCTGCATGTAATTAATTGCTCGAACACTTCCTGGTTGTGGATTTTTCGGGAGATTCATTATTTATTCAAAGTCTGGATGATCTTGCGGATTTCATTGCATTCCCAGACAGTTGAGTAAAAGACAAAAAATTGAGGTTCATTGGATGTGACATAATGAAAATGTCGTCATTTGAACTTTGTGATTTGGATGGTAATTAGTTAATTGCTACTGGTAGAGACAAAAATTAATGATAAATTGCTTAAAATCAAATATGTTTTAGGAGCTACCTCATCATAACCTGACTCATCAAAATCATCCCAAAATACCCGCAAGGAACGAATATAAATCACATTATCCTAATTTGTATGTAAGCTCATGCTCAATGTTCCTCTTCAACTTCTTCGGTTGCCCTCACTTAAGGTGTTTTATGAATGAAATTAAAAGCCAAACATGACGATTTTGTTTCTTCTCTCTTTTCTCCTTTTTTTTCGTGGCAATTTTTTTTTTTGTTAAGATGATGAATTACTTCTGTATAACATGTAAGTAGAAACAACAGTTCCGATTTTATTTTTTTGTGTGATGAACATTGAAATAAAAGAGGAAAATAAGATTCATGAAATGCCTACATCTCGCACCTTATTGTAAAGATATTTTATTTTCAAATGATTTAACGTGACAGGCACCAGTGTTAAAAATAATCATGTTATGAAGTGCCTTTTGTAGTGATTAATAATTTTTGTTTTGTGAAAGAATAATTTTTTTCATCCACTGAGCAGCGCGCGAGAGATGAAGATTCATTCCGTTGTGTCGTATTTTTTTTGTGTGTGAATAGATTGATGCTGTTTGTGTATCTCTTTAATCACATTTTTCTTTCTCTCCCTTTGCCTTGTTGTCTTCTTAGCTGCTTGATATTTTTTTGACAGCACAACGAGTGCCATAAGTACGAGATGAGTCGAGGGGGATGAGGCTTTGATGGTTGAAATTGTTTTAACGAAATTTGAGGAAAAATTTCTTCATTTTTCAAGGGTTTTCCGAGACAAAACCATTTCATACCCCCTCTAAAAATGTTTCTTCCATATAAAAAGAAAAAATCTGACCACGACACTGAATTTTTATTTTAATTTAGAACATTTTATACCCCCTCCAAAAATTTTCCATACAGAAAAAAATTCTGACCAGGACACTGTTTTTTTAAAAAAATATATATATATGCATAATTTTGAAAATTTGAATTAATTTGTTATGAGATTTAGCAAATAAAGTAAATATGAGTTAATCCAATAAAATTACTTAGTCTAAATTCAATTATGTATTCTACTTTTTACCAACTGAATTTGTGTAATAAATTGAGCATAATAGCACAGAGAAACTTTTAGTGATTTTTGTAAACAAAACATGAGTTCAAATCTCAACCAGATAAAAACTTTGGTTTTTTATTAATTAAGTATTTTTTGCAAAAATTTCTAAAAATTCCCAGTTTCCACTCCTTTCATTCCTCACAATATGTTAAACCACCAGAGCATATCTTGAGTATTAATTCAATTAAAAAAGTATATATAATATACATTTTTTTATGGAGAATCTCTCGAAATAGATATTGCATCAGTTTCCGTATAATCGCCTCAACCATCAAGTGCATTATTGTTGAGATTCTTCAATATTTAACTACTTGCATGAGAGAGTGCTGTGACAACTGGAGATCGACTCGACTAATATCCACTTGTTCACGTTGAAAATGTATGAAAAAATATCCAAATTTTTGAAATTATAAAATTGTAATTTTATTGATGATATTTGGATTGTCGTGATATAAATCGATGATAATCGAATACGGGATTTTATCTCTGGGATAAAATAATGAAAAATATAAGCGAAATGAATATAAAAATGAATAAAATATAATTTTTTCTCACAATTGTCGACCTATCGCGCTCAGTGAAAAACAGAAAATAAATTGGATTTCGACTAACGGTCAAATTGTGATTTTGAATTTGGTCGAATCCAGATAAATCGGGAAAAATCAATAAAATGTAAAATATAAAAAAATAATCGCAATAAATGTGGACGGAATCCAAATCGTCCCCCCTATCATATGGTCAGATGATACGACTACTTCCTGTCACTTGTATTTGCAGTTATCTTGAATAATACCGAACGTGCACTTGAAGACACGACAGCTTGACGACAAGCAATGACAGTTGGTGCTGGAATATCCAAATCTAACTGATCATCCATTGCTGGCATCTGGAGGTCGATGCATGGCGGTGTCTCTTGATGTGAATTGACGTGACTTACAGCAATTGTTGCTATGTCATATGGCTCCGCACATTCATGACTAACTTTTGGCTTTGAATTAAGCTCAAGAGTTGCCAATGCCTTTGTGTCATTACAATCAGTCTCCTTTATAATGAAATCGTACATATGTTCCTCATTTAATTGTCTCCGTACGATGTCATGACCTGTTGTCAATGGAATTTGTTGATAAGCAATGCCTGATTGCTTCATCCTTACCACCATCACTTTTGCACTGAACTCATTGGCCCCAAATGTGACGAAGACTCTTTCAAGTCCTTTGATGTGTCGATTATCAAGTGGCTTTACTTTTGTGACTGGCTTTTCGATTGGAATGCGAAAATATGTTGACTTAACACCAATGGCAAATGATCTTGAATGAGCAATCGCATTTTTTGCTGTTTCTGTTCTGTTGTAGATGATGAATGCATAGTATGGACTAATGCCTGTCCAGAATGGAACCATTATTGTGGTGATTTGTCCGAAAGCTCTAAAGGCTTGCCACAATTCCATTAAACCAGCTTCTGGTGGAATATTTGCCACATGAACTATTTTGTCCTGTTCTGGATTGAGAAATTTTTCTTTTTCATCTTCTGACAATATTCCTATCGGAGTTTCACTTGACTGCATCTTACAGGGCTTAATTGATGTCTTTTGGGCTGCTTTAATGTCTGAGATTGAATCTTTCACTGATTTTTGTGACAAGAAACAAATATCAGAAATTTTCTCAAATTCACGCGTTGGTTTGTTTACAATTTTTTGAACTTTGACGAAGTTCAAAATATTCAAAATGTGAGTGACCGTTGACTTTTGATATTTTTCTGTTTCAGCTTCAGGATTTTCCAGGCTGAAATCTAATTTGGCTATGCGAGATACAGCACGTCTTTCCAATATTTCACCATCGCTGAAACGAATATCCACTACACGAGCTTTCTTATCCTTGCCTTTGTATATTTTGTGAACAACGCCACGTTTCCATTGAGATGGCAGCTTTGATGGATCAACATATATGACGTAATCATTTTCTTTTAGCTGGATCTTCTTCTTTCCAGTTGAACGATGTCTGGCGATTTGTGGAAGCACTTCCTGGGTCCACCGTTTCATATATGCTTGAACCACTGCTTTAGCGCAACGAACATATTTTTTGCTGACCAAATCGTCGATTGTGATATCGTGACTGCTCATGAAAGGATAATTGCTGTATCCAGTCATTAATAGGTTTGGTGTCAACGGTTCTAAATCATCGGTCGTAATTGGAACGTCTGTTAATGGCCGATCATTCATGTTGCTTTCGATTTGTGCAAGTGCTGACTCTAAAGCTAATCGTGGAATCGGAAACATTTCTACTGAGGCTACGAGGGCACGTTTTACATCCTTAATGAGCCTTTCCCAAACACCACCGAAATGAGGAGCATAAGCAGGTTGAAAATGCCACTTTGCACGTTTTTCTAGCATCTTATGTTGAAACAATTCGCTGTCCATTAAATTCGAAGCACCGACAAAGTTTGTTCCGTTGTCACTGAAAAAGTGACCAACAGGACCTCGTCTAGCCCATAGTTTTTCAATAGCTGTGATGACATTATCTGTTGACATTTCATCCAGAACTTCCAAAAACACTGCCCTAGTAATTAGACACGTGAATATAATTGCCCAAACTGTCTTCTTATGCTTTGATCGTCCAACGTAAGTCTCAAATGGACCAAAACAGTCCACACCAGTATAGAAAAATGGTTTCTTTGTTGGATCTAGTCTGCAGTCAGGAAGTTCACCCATTTCAGGCATTATTGGCTTTGTACGTTTCTCGATACAATAAAGACATCTTGCTCTAGCTCTCCTAACGGCTCTTTTAGTGTTTATGATCCAGAACTTAGTTCTTGTCAATCCAATAATGGCATTATCACCAACATGCTTGTTCTGTATGTGATAATGATTCACAATCGCATCTGTAGTTTCATGCAGATTTGGAAGAATTGCTGGAAATCTAGTACAGTATGGCAATCTTTCAGAGAGTCTAGTTCTCGCACGAATAATTCCTTTTGGACACATAAATGCGGCTAAGTTGTGGAGTTTGCCATTGACGGAAATT
This sequence comes from Chironomus striatipennis, assembly GCA_026123125.1. Taxonomy (NCBI): domain Eukaryota; kingdom Metazoa; phylum Arthropoda; class Insecta; order Diptera; family Chironomidae; genus Chironomus; species Chironomus striatipennis. Next base: position 39,960,487 of record CM047393.1, on the reverse strand, counting down.
TTCTGTTGCTTGGCGAGCTTTTTGTATTCGTCATACATTGTTGCTTTCTGGATCTCTCTGACTATGTATTCTTCAGCTTCATCCAACAATTCATTCGAATGTAGCTCATTTGGATTGTATGACTTCATGTCATTTGACTTCCATAATCTTGCAATTTTGATGAACGTGGCGACGACGTTTCTGTAAGTCTCCCAATGTGATCTGACTGTTGATGATACATTTGCCAAAATTCCTGCTTGCCAAGGATTGATCTCTTTTAATGGCTTAAGAATCATGACTTGTTCATAATTCTTACTCATTGGAACTTCATCGGTGATATACCGACTGAAGTCTTGTGGCATCTCTGGCCATTCTGTGTCGGGCTTATACAAAAAATCTGGACCATTGTGCCATGGGTGATTTGGATCACTATAATCAATGTCCAGCCATTTTGTTGCTAAGTCTGCAACATTTACGTCTGTTGGCACATATCTCCATGACTTAATTGATGTCAATTCTTGAATCTCTGCGACTCTCGGTGCTACATATTGCTTATGACGGATATGTTTAGCGTAAAGCCATCTTAGTACGGTAATTGAATCAGACCATGCCGTGTAGCTCCTGATGTTAATGCCTTTCAGCCATTCCTTAACTGACATGAGCATTCTTGCTCCAATAACTGCTGCGTTCAATTCCAATTTGGGAATTGTCATATGCTTGATTGGTGCGACTCTAGCTTTCCCTGCAACAAGCTTCACATATACTTGAAGCTGACATTCCACTCGTATGTACACGCAGCATGCATAAGCATCTTGTGAGGCATCAACAAATAAATGAAGTGAAATTTCACAATCAGTGAGATTAACTGGTGCAAATCTTCTTGGAATTGATAGTTTTGATATGCTGTCAAAACATTTGATCCATCGTTGCCATAAACTGTAAATCTCATCTGGAATTCTCTCCTTCCAATCGATGCCATGTCTGCACATTTCTTGTAGAACTAATCGACCATGAACGTGAAAATGTGAAATAAGTCCTAAAGGATCGTAAACTCTCATAACCAAACTAATCATTTCTTTGCGTGTGGGATGATAATTGTCCGCCTGACATTTTTTGAGCAATTTGTCGTCATTCAACTTGAACATGAACGCATCTTTCTTGGGATCATAAAACATTCCTAAGACCTTTGTAATGAGTGGCTCTTCCTTATCTGCTGTGAGTTTTATCATGCATTCACTCACTCTGTCTTTTGGTAATGATTGAAGCAATTCAATTGAGTTGGATTGAAACTGAGTGAGTTCCCAACTTATCTCATCGAACATTGATATGAGATCCAGTGAGACTTTCTTCATCTCTTCCAGTGAGTCACGACTATCGAGGACATCATCCATATACATTTGATGTAATGCTGCGGAAGCTGCTTCAGGATATTTTGCCATTGAGTTTTCAGCATGTCTTATTCTTACGGCATTTGCTAGTGCTGGTGAACATTTTGGACCAAATATGACTCGAGTTTGTCTATAAATATCAGGTTCCCGAGTACTATCACAATCACGCCATAATGCTAGCTGTGCAAATTGATCCTTAAATGATAGCAAAACTTGATTGAACATTTTCTTGACATCGGCCAATATTGCAATTGCCCCTTTCCTTAATGAACATAAAGCTTGCGGTAATGGAACTAAATTATCGGGTCCTTTGAGGAGCTGTGAGTTCAGTGATATTTTCTGACACTCAGCAGCTGTATCATTAACCCATCGTGGCTTTGGCGGAACTTTGTTCTTATTGAACACAATAAATCCTGGCACGTAATTGACTAGTGGATTATTTGAAATCTCTTCCTTCGTGACTTTGACTAGCTGGCCACTTGCTATCTCATCATTGAATTGTTTGATGATGTGCTGTTCTAATCCAAGACGTTTAAGACGACTCTCTGCTGACTTCAGTCGATTCAATGCCATCATGTAATTGTTTGGCATTTTAATGTCGTCTTTATTCCAAAGCAATCCAACTTCATACCTTTTTTCTTCAGGAATGAATCGCAATGTCCGCTCGATTATTTCTGATCCCTTCTTGTCCTCAATGCTCATACAATTAACGCGCTTGTCCTTAATGGCAAGACTGTCTTGACTAAAATAGTATTTGATGAGCTCGATGATTCGATCGACGCTTTCATCATTACTAATTTTATCATGAACACACGTATAACCAAATACTCTTGGCTCTTTAATTGCTTCGAAGTTGAGGGCCTTATAAGATCCACTTACAGTCCATCCAAGCTCAGATAGCTCTGCTATCGGTCCATCGCCAACTGGATCTTTAATTGATTGTTGACAAGCCATAAAGCGATTGTGTGACAATCCCAAAAGAATTTGTGGTCTTTGTAGATCGTAGGAAGGAATTGGAACGTTCTTCAAGTACGGAAATGCCTCACTTAATGCTTTCGCATTTTGACTTTGTGGTGGAAGGTCCAAATTAGGCACAGCTGTAATATTGCGCAAAACTATTTGCTTTTTGCGACCGTGTGGAATAAAAATGACATCATGACGTCGTGCATCTGATTCTGTTCTAATAATATCAGATGTCCACTTCATAGACAGCTCGTAAGACTTACTGGGCCAACCTGCTCTCTCTAATAGCGACATTTCGGACAATGAGATACTTGATCCTGTATCGTACATGACGGTGATTGGCAAACGTTCACCATTTGATGCAATGACATCACCAGGAACCATTTTGAATCTCGTTTCCTGCCGTTGTGAATCTGTTGTCAATACTCGATGCATATTGAAATACAATAACTCCTTCACTTGATCGTCTGAATGTCCATGCAAAATTGGATGACGTTTCTGGATCTGGCAATTCATAACAGGGCATTTCATACCCTCATTTGGACAGTTCTCTGTCTTATGCCTTTTTGCTTTAAGACAGTTCTCACATACTTTGAGCTTCTTGACAAGCTCAATCCTTTCAGGAACTGATGCTCTACATAACTGAGGACATTTCCAAAATGGATGTTCCTCTTTACAGCTGAAGCATTTCACAGTTCTCTTCTTCTTGGTTCCTTTCTTGGAACGGGATGACTTGTTTGCATCACTTGATGTTTCGGCACTACTTTGTCCCCCCGTAACAGCAGTTGCAAATACATGCTCAGAACCTCCTTTGACTTGGGTTGTAACGCGTTGCTGGATCTGTCTCAATTGATCTTCCAAATATGCAATAATTGCGTCCACACCAGGAAAAAATCCGTTATTGTGCGCCCAAGATCTCCATTGATTGATTTGATCATCATGTAACTTGCTCTCAATGATCAAAATGGTACTTTCTGCTGTTAATTCAAATCCTTGATTGTACTGGCGACATAAGAGGGCATATTGTTTAACTGAAGCAAATAAATTGAGTATGGCTTCACGATTGCATGCTTTGTTAATGCGTGGAGAACGTTGAATGAGTTGCAAATGATGACGAACTGCATTGCCTTTGACACCGTAAAAATTGTCCAACTTCCTCAATATTGAAGTAGGATGTGCGAATGGTTCCATAATCTCTGGCCCATACATGCGGTGTGCGTCTCCAATAATCAATCTCCTTAATCTCTCCATATCTTCAATTGCTCTGAAGTGACCACGAGAACTTGAGCCAACAAATACAGTCTTGAATGTTGCCCATTCTGTAACATCGCCATCAAAGGGTTTTGGATCCGTGACATGAGACCGAATGAATGCTAATTGTTCTGGAGTTTTCTCAAGTGCCTTTGCTTCTTGAGTAATATAATCTGGATAAGCACTTGCGGCATCCGCTATCATTGTCGCATATTCTTGCTGATGAGCACTTTCATCCAGAAAATCTGATGAATTATGTCTTGTAGAATCAAAGGCAGTACCATGCACAAAACTTCTAGCTCGTCGTAATCTAGCTCGTTCCAGTACAGAATCAATACGTGGATGATGAGGATTTACACTGGATGTTGAGGCACGTGGAATTTCTTGGTTATGCATATTTTGTTGCTGTAATTGACGTTGTAGCTGCGCAATGCGTTCATTTGCTTCCCGCAATTGACTTTCTTTCTCTTCCAGTTCCTCCAAACATTTCTCAAGTTCCTCCACGACTTTATCATTCACTGTATCTGACTTATTGATCAAATCCTGTATGCGTTTTTCCTCAGCTTCCCATTGAGCCTTTAAAACAGCATTATTGGTGATGCAATCATGACAATACCAAAACTTCAAATGCTTAATCATGTCTTGATGCAATTTAGCACAGGAAATATGAGCTTTGATGGTACATGGCTTGGTGACGTTGCAACATGATATCATATCATCCAGAATCTCTTTACACTTAAAAACACATTGAGAATGATGAGTTTCTGTTAAATCGTCCTTACTATAAAAACATGAAGGCTTAATTTCAGCCATGACGACACAAACTTTCTCCTTTTCGCGCGATCTATTGCACAACTTCCAGTGAATAGGTTAAGCAATATTGGAAATCAACACTTGCTCCTATCGGATGTGCTTTATCGATTTTCTGCAATGATAGTTTGCCAGAAATCAATGTAATGCACAGAATTAGATAAAATGATGTGACAACTGGAGATCGACTCGACTAATATCCACTTGTTCACGTTGAAAATGTATGAAAAAATATCCAAATTTTTGAAATTATAAAATTGTAATTTTATTGATGATATTTGGATTGTCGTGATATAAATCGATGATAATCGAATACGGGATTTTATCTCTGGGATAAAATAATGAAAAATATAAGCGAAATGAATATAAAAATGAATAAAATATAATTTTTTCTCACAATTGTCGACCTATCGCGCTCAGTGAAAAACAGAAAATAAATTGGATTTCGACTAACGGTCAAATTGTGATTTTGAATTTGGTCGAATCCAGATAAATCGGGAAAAATCAATAAAATGTAAAATATAAAAAAATAATCGCAATAAATGTGGACGGAATCCAAAGAGTGCGGTTACTTTTGTAAACATGTCTGTAAATGATTTTTTTTTCCTCTTAATAGTACTTTACCTGCCCGATAATCTTCATTTTTATCCAGCCACAAATATTAAGCTGTATTTAATTTTTTTCTTATTGCTCTTATGAGCATCTCAAGGCTAGATAATGTTAACGGATTTTTAATTTTAATTTTTTTTCTCTCTCACTCACTCACTCACACATTTCTTTGACTACGTCTATAGACTTTATTTTATCGCAAACATCTCCCTCCCGCAATTCGTGAAGATTTAATAATTATTTTTTTATATCTTTTACAGATTTCGCACGGTTCATGAACTTTTCGTTTTCATTTCTTTTTCCTCTCTATCTATTTTTTCATATTGCTCATACCTGTAACGATGTCTATACCATCTATACACATACTGTGTACTCGCGCGCTATATGCGAAAGATATTTTCAAGTCCATTTCACTTTAAATTACAATTAATCGCACGACGGCAATGCATGATGATGATGATGTGTATACATATTGTCTATGAAGTTTTTGGGGCGCATGCTTTTGCAAAGTGAATTTTTTGATGATGACTGATTGGCTTGAACGGTGATAGGATGTTTGCCTGGTTTATTTTCAGGATTGGTGATGTTGTGGAATGTATGGATGAATGGATGTGGTGATAAGTTGAGGTATAAGGTGATATATGTGCTAGTTTGAGTATTATTGTATGTTAAGAGTGCCTATTCGTTTAGATTAGCTTTAGCAACACATGCTTAAAGACGAAAATTATCACTTTTAATAATTTGGAGATATATTTGCTGAAAATATTTCCATTAGGATTCAAACTTCAACAGAATTACCTATGGAACTAGTAGAGCACCTATTCAAAAGAACAACAATTCCAAGGTTCGAATCTTTTCGTACAACCTAAATTTTGGAAGATGAACCAGAATAAACCTTTAAGTGCTCAAAATTGCACATTTCCTGAATTATAATTAAGCAAAAGCTGTATTAAGTTATGCAAAATCTCGACCTGCACAGCAAACCATATTCATAAAGAACCACAACAAAACCCTCCAATGTCGATTAGAAAATTGAAAATCTCATGAATGCGTTTTGTTAATTTCAATGCTCATCAATTTTGACAATATTTATCCAAACTCATTCATTAAATCACAAAAGCATGCTTGTTTGCATGATGATGACGCCTTGCGGATACTTTCATGATACAAACTTTTTTTTTCCTCATGACCCCGCTAATCAATTAATAATTCTTTTTAAACAGTCTTCAAACCACTCAATCGTATTTTTTTAGATGATTTTATTTCTTCTTCTCTCGACTGCTTTTTTTTATTGTCTCATCATCATTGAATCCCACGACGTCCATCAAATCATATAATAATATAGAAAAGATCTGTACTAAGCACGACATATTATTGCTATTATGAATAAAAAAAAAATGAAACAAGAAACAAGAGAAAAATAGAAGAGTCACTAAGTATCTTCGATGATGACGCTTAATGACCTTAATTTCTTGATGGTGCTTTTTGTTTTCAATTTAACGAATATTATTTCTGAAGATTGTGATATAAATTTATTATTTTAAGTTTTTTTTTGTTTTGTGTGATGAGCACTCATTTCAGTTTGTGTGTCTTTCTGACTTTAATGTCCATTTTCGGAACACTATAACATCTTATTGTGGTCGACCTTTTAATGTAATAATGTCTATTTTTCTTTTCGTTTAGTATGACTTTACTGACTAAATGATGAGCGAGCGAGCCCATCGAAATTGAAAACAAATTAGTTTTAATAATTCACGCAACATTTAATAAAAAATGTTTCGTCGTTAATCAAAATAAAAAAGATAGGAAAAGGAGAAAAAGTGCAAGTTTAAAAGTCACCGATAGAAAATGACTAAGGCGCATTTTTGCATATTTTAATGTTTGACTCAATTTTCTATTAATTGCAAATATTTAAAATTTTAATTTTTCACCCAAACTGAAACGTCAACACCAAAAAAATTTCCATAAATCATCAATTTAAGCAAAAATAGAAAATTTCGATGCTGATATGCTAAGCAGATACGTTTGATCTCTCGCAGCATGTAAGTTGAGGAAAAGCAGACCTTCACCATGATGTCTGTGATGATATTTTAAAAATTAATCTATATTAACGCGCATGAACTCTATGGAAAGTATTTTTGGACATTGATCGTAGGTTGAATGGTTAAACGAATTTTTTCTTTTCTTTGTTGATCTTCTTCTTGCTGTTCATCTCACAATCACATTTCTAGCTCACATTGGGCGCTTGACGTGCACAATTAATTTGCTTTTATTTTATGGATTTTTGGGGTATGTCATCGATTCTTGTTGGATGAATTTAAAGTTTATAAAGTGATGCAATATAAAAGATTGAATATTTCACGAATTCATTTGACTTAAACTGAGATTTTATACCACTTTGAATTTTTTGAAGCTTAAACATTTAAATAACATTCTGTAAAATGTTTAAAATGAGAAATAAGAAATAAATGTTAGACTCTGTTATTTAAAAAAATTGATTTGGTTCGAATCCTATTAAATGAAAAGTTTTTGTTCACGGTAAGTCATTTATTTTCTTAAAAAAATATCAAATATTTTTTTAAAATATTTAGGTAAGTTCAAAAATTCCAATTCAATTTTTTTTTCTTTGTTAGCAAATTGTCACAAAAAAAAAGTTCTTAATGATTACTTATTGTTGTCCAATTTAAACTGTCAAGCTTAGCAAATAAATCCTCAAAAAAAAAAAATATATTTAAGAATAACTTTTAACATGTGTACGGTTGGTGCTACAGGTTGGATTATATGATTAATATTAATTCCTGCTCCTCATTTTAGGCGTGTAAATCAAAAGGATTAGGCATGTGTTAATTATCAGGATTAAGCAGTAAGCATGTTAATTAGATTACATAGCATGCAATCGAAATGGTAAAAGACAGTTGATTTGGGGAGTTGACATTTGACTTTTTGCGGTCTTTTTGGATACTAATGGAATTTGATGAAATGTGGTTTAAAGGTTGAATTTTCGAATATTATTAGTTTAATGGGTAAATTTTCGATGATTTTTTAAAGGTAAAACAGATTTTAAAAAGATTTTTGTCAAAATAAATCCAAGATTTCATATTGACATGATAAAAATAATTTTAAGGTTCTTTAATTCATTGGTTCGATTCCTATAAAATGATAATAGAAAGTATTGTTTTCCCTCTTTTAATGATTTTTTTTCTTTTTTTAAAATAAATTTCTTAAATAATTTTAACATTTATTTCCCAATTTAATTTTTTTTTTCTTGACACCAGCCTTAATTTAGTTTCATTAAGATTAGATTAACCAAAAAAGTTGTGACCGTCAAAAAATCTCCACCTTAAATAAATGATTTGTTAGTGTCGAAAAAAAAAAACAAAAAACAATGAAATTTCATCTCTTCCATCAACAGCAGACAGTTTGACTAATAGAAACTTTAAAAAGAAACCAACAACCAATTTAAATGACTGATGGACTGTTGATGAAATTAAAATATATAAATTTGTATCCAGACGAGATACTTTACCGTACTGACCGTACATATATGGAATAGTATAATTCCATAACACACCAATAATGTGCACTGTAGATGGAGAAGGCGATGGTGAGGTTGACTACACACATACTCGCTTATGATTAATTTCTCCCGTCTCATCGTCTCATGTTTGTTTGTTTTCAGCTTCAAAGTCGTCTCTTTTCACTCAATGACATACAATTTGTAGAAATATCTCAGAAGATTCATTTCTGGAATTTTTTTATTATTTATATTATTTATATTTTATTTCCACCTCTCCACTTTTCATTCCATCTCAAGACTCAATATCAAATGTAGCTTAAATGACTTTTACATGTAGATCTGACACTGTCTTTCCTTTCCATTTCATATCTCTTCTTTTTGTGAAAAGAACATTTATGTAAAAAATTGAAATGACAAAAAATATTGGAAAAGTCATTAAGAATGAAGCATATATCACCAATTGAAGCCGCCAAGTGGAACACAAAAGCATTTATCATTAGACGAGTTCTTTATTTTAGCTGGATTATTGTGGAAAATTGGGATGTTGATGGTGGGTTGTCTGTTTAATTTTTGGAAAAAAAAATCAGTGAAGCTGAAAGTCAAAGCTTAAATTTGCATTGAAATTTGAATAAATTGAGATTCGAACTCACAAGTCAAAAGTTTTTCTAAATAATTTTTGTACTATCTAAAATTCACCTTTTGAAAGCACTGCAATTATAAATCATAAACCGACTAAAAAAATCATTAAATATTTCATTTAAGAATTCAAAACCACAACCTGTCAATGTTATTACAGTAAAAATGCGCTTATATTCAATCAAGCATTACTACTTCTTCCAAACGTTTCACTTAAACACTTTTGTCTCGCTCATCTCTAATTCCACAAATAATTCTCGTATTATTTTTTTTTCGGGGTGATGAACGCTAATTTAACTAATCTATATGATGAATGATGAACGATAATGTTGTTCAATTTAGAATGTTAAAGTCAATAGATTTTAATTAATTTTTTGTACGTTTCTTTCTCATTTTGTCTGATTAATTTTTATTGAGATTTGCTGCGATCTGAAACAATGAGTTTTCAAAGTTCTGAATTATTATTGGACGTTGATCTTCTTCTACTTTGCTGTGGTAATGATGATTGTTGGTGATGGATAACGTGGGTTATGGTTGTGAATGATTGAGTTCACGATATGAATTTTTGAAGTGATTTTCTGTTTGTCAAAATACTATGCATGGAATTAGTGAAGTTAATCAAATTTCAGGTTTATTTTTCTTTAAAATTATTAATTTTTTCAACATAAAAATGAAGTCATAGCTAAAATAGCTTGTTATGTGAATTTTTATTAACCTTAAAAAATTTGGAGCTTGAATTGATAAAAATCAGATAAAAGAGATGAGTTCGAATCTTATTAATTAAAAATTGAAAATTTTATTTGGTCATGAAACCTTGAATGATTTTTTTTTTTTAATTTTTAATAATTTTTTTATGCTTACAACATTAATTTGAAAAATTTTGAAAATAACATAAATTTTGGATGTGTTTACAAAAAAAAATTAATTAACTTATTTCTAATTTACTAGTTTTTTTTTTAAAAAAAAGAAAATCTAACTCTAGTCATCATTTTCATTCTCTTACCTGGTGATCTTTCATCAAACCCAACACATTACTGAAAATATTTCGCAGATTGTCCATAAAAATTTATATAGATTTTTCTCTCCCTACTATTTGTTTTTGATTTCTTCATTTTGGGTGGTCTTTCTGTCTTTATTGTTGCTTGCTACTAAGACACTTAAGGAATCTATTTCGACCTTTTTTGTAAGTCATTTTATTGGATGATGTCAAGGGAATGTTTATGATGAGAAGTTTGAATTTGGAATAAGTAGTGTAAAAATAACTTGGATCTACTGTCAAATAAAATTTCATATTTTTGTAGAATGAGAAATGAATTTAAGAAGTATATAAGAAAAAATGCAAAATGCTAGGGTTCAAATCCCAAATTTAAAAATAACTATTTTTAATTCAATGAATCAGTCATCGATTAAAGTGTCTCTTTATTTTTCAATTTTTATCTTTTGATATATTTTTCTATGTCTTTTTATTTTTTAGCGCATTTTTGAAAACTTGTTTTCAAAAAGGAAGCTCAATCATGCACTTTGATCGGTCGTTCGGTCGTTCGGTCGTTCGGTCGTTCGGGTCCCAATTATCTCTTGATCTAGACTTCGTAGCAAGCTCGGAATTGTTTTAATAGCTTCATTGAATGTTTTTATTCCCGCCGTTTATATTGAAAAGTCAAAAAACACTCATTAAATAGCTTAATTCATCGATTTTATATTTCAAAAAAATATGTAAACAATGCAGGGCAAAGCTATGCTGATGATAAGTTTGAATTTTTTCTAACCGTTAAAAAATTTAAAATTTTTTTGACCGTTATTTCGGATTAAATTTTTTTCTTTTAAACACCTTAATATTAATTAACTTTTAATTTTTTCATACAATACAAATATAAGTGCGTTTAGAAATTTGAAAAATAATGGATGTGTTTAGAAATTTAAATTTTTCGCTAACGGAAAATTTTGAATTTCAAAAAACCGTTAAATCGTAAAGCTATTTTTTGCATTGAACATTATAAAAATCAATTTTAAAGGAGTTTTGATCATTAATTTTAAACTTTTTATTGAAATGAATTATGACTAAAGAAACAGCAATAGAGTTTTAAAACTCGATATTCTTTTCTATTTAATAAATTGCTATTCGCTGCGTCAAAAATGCGCTGAAGTCCCTCGATATAAACGAGGACTTTTGTAATTTTTGTTAGATTTTATCTTACAGTTTTTAAAACTTCCAATTTTTAACAAGCCAACAAAATAATATCAAGCATCAACCAACTCAACATAAAATTCATTAAACTCAAACCCCATCAAATCATCATCATCATTTTTTATAAGCCAATATCTCTTATTCAGCATAACTAATATTTATACGGAACAGCATTTATGTACATTACCGTCTGATGCCATTGTTTCATTTATTTAATTTTTTTTGTCGTCTTCTTCTTCTCATTGCCGTTGTGTCTTTTTGTACATATTATTTCTTATAGAGCATAAAGCAATTAAGTAATAGGACATTATGGTATTCAAGTAACTTCTGTATACAGTCATTTCAGACTCTATTGAGTCAATCGAATCGACAACAAACAGCCATAATAATAATAATGATAATATTGTGTCGTATGGATTTCATGTCGTTTTCATTAAAACAAAATAACTTCTTTTTTAAATTCATCGGTCTTTTTTTACTGAGGTTGAATCTTAATAATGGGATATAAGAGGTTTTAGCGCGATTTTCGAGAAGCTTTGGAAGTTTTCTTTCGGGTTTAAATTTTTTTCGGCAAATCTTAGGTTAGTTTTAAATAAAACTTTTCTTTGGGTATTTGGCTAATTTTTTGTAAATAAAAATTGTTTGAAAATTGACCCAAGTTCAAATCCTTAATATTTTAAATCAATAATCCACCAAAATCACGCTACAATAAACTCATTTCCAATAATTTCTCCCTTATTTATTCATTTTGCACAATAACGGGCATGATAAACAGACAAAACAATAAATGTTTAAGTTTTTATGGCACTAAATCGACCCATCTCTTGATGTTTCTTTTTATTCGTCAATAAAAGCTCTGCTTGCGATGTATGAATAATTTTAATTTTTCTTTTTTTAACAAAATGATTTTTTCCTCTTTACTTCTTCTTCATCATCATCATCATCTCTCCTTCTAAGCCCATACACCATAATAATGTCCATCAAAAATCGTCGTTGTCGTTTATTGTGAGAGAGCACCTTCATCAATAATCTACTTCAACCGTGTCATGTGGATCGATTAAGTAGGTATAATATTGCTTTTTACGTTCACCGAAATGATTTATATCTCATGCTTTATTTGTTCTGGTTTATTAAGCTCATCTCTCATATTGATCGTGTATTTGAATGATGATTTAGTGTCTACAAATAAATATCCTGGTCATTTGGAATATATATATGATGTGTGCTTTGGTGATGTAAATGAGATTGTGGAGTGAGGTCAGTAAAATGCAAAAAATAAAAAATATTTTCTTTCTGGCGGAATTGATTTGGTTTAGAATTGAAAATCAATATTTAATTTTGTAGGATTTGAACTTGTAATCTCATTGAAAAAAATTAATAAAGGAAAAAAAAAACAATTTCAGGTACTTCACACGGAAAAACATTTTTATTAAATTTTGAGATTCGAACTCATACTCTTAACTCAAATTTTATGAGCCATTAAAACTTTCTAACAATTTCTTAAAAACTTTTTGGCAAAATCATTTACTAAATCCATAAATTAATATCTATTAACAATTTTTTTTTTTCAGCAAACAAAATCTAGACAAACCCTAAGTCCAACTCATTTCCATTACAATAACTTTAAAAAAATAAATCAAAATATTTTCATTACCATCTGACCAGTTCACAATTCACCGTAAATTTCTTCATTGTTATGTCAAAGCAATCAAAACAACATTTTTTGTGTGTGCCATCACACAACATGATGATCAACATTGATGATGATGATGACTCTTTGGGTTTGGTCTGGTCTCGATTAAAACGACACAACGTGAACTCTGTTCATAAAGGTATGTTAGCATTCGATAGGGTCATTAAGTGATGATATTTTTCATCTTGAATGGAATGCGACGAATATTAAATGAAACGACTAAATCTATGATTAGCTTCTTTTTATTTTTTATTTATTTTTATTATTTGGCAAGAAATCAAAAATTTCATCAGGCCACTTTAGCATAACAATACGTTGTAAATGAGCGTCATTTCTCACATCTGAACGATTCTTCTGCTAAAGAAGGAAAAAAATGTCGATTTTTATATTTGAAAAAAATATTTATTAAAATGTAGCAAAATGTATTTCGCTTATTTCTATCATCAAAAAATATTAATTCTGCCCACTCATTTTGGTACGCGCTCGCTATAGGGGATCTAATATATGTGGACATATGGGAGGAACAAGTTGGAAAAAATAGAGAAAGTTGATCATTAAAGCGCTTAAGTACTTTTAATTGGGAATCTGGTTAGGATTGTTTAGAGCAAAATCTTACTCATATCAACTTACTCATATAAAACGTTATGTAATAAATTGATAGCAAAATAATTTGAAAGAAAAAAAAGAAAACGGACGCGTTTTAAACAGTTTCTGTACTGTATATTATTTAATGAGATTCGAACTCATGCGTTGCTATCTTTTTTAACATCATATCAATTTCAATGATTTTTGTGTAATAAATAATTCACAATTGCACAATTCTAATTTCAAACACAAACCAAAAGAAGACAGACACCCAAAGCATCCCCAATCTAACAATATTCCACAATCAACAAAGAAGAATGCGCTGAAAGAAGCTAAAAGAAAATAAGAACTTATGTGAGGACATAAATCCCAAAAAATTACTCATTTTGTTGATTTGTTGATGATCATTTTTAACGGCCCATTAAAATTAAAAACTATTAATTCACATCATAGTCGTATCGATTCATTTGAATTAAGCATATATCCAGTTGCCCATATAGGCAATACTGTTTTAAGTAAGAAGAAATTGATTCACAATATTAATGTCTATTTTAATAGAAGTTTTATTAATTTATTTAACAATGTCCGCGATCATAGAAGACACACCGAGAGAGAAAAGGAAAGAGAAGTGGATGTTGGATGTTGAAGACGGAGAAGAAAGGCCAAATGTTTAATTTACGATATCAAATAAAATTCACAATACGATACTAATCTATTAAAGATTATTTATATTATCAACTCTAAAACTCACTATGACATCGTTTAGATCTATTTTTTATGAATGTCTAAGAATTTTTTTTTTTTTGTTTTGTTGTTTTTGGTTCCATACCAAAATGAAATATATGGACGACAGTCGAATTTTTTTTATGAAAAATTACCAATTCGACCTCATAAAAGATGTTAAAAATGAAGCGATTTTTATATTTTCTTGTGAATATAAAAAAAAAATTGTGAATGAATGCAAGTATGAAAAGGCGGATTAAACAGTTCATAAAAAATCCTAATTGATTTTGAGTTTTTGTTTGTAAAAGTTGAGAATGGAAATCAATTTGGAAAATAAAATATTTTGTGCTATTTATCATGACTTTATTATGAATTTTTTTGGAGATTTAATTTTATTTTCTTTGTTAATGAAATGTTTGAATTATTGGCATATGAATGTTGAATTTCTTAAAGTGGATTTAAGATGTCGTTTACGCATGTTTTGTGGTACTTTCTAAGAGGATTTATGTACAGACTTACTTTTTTCTAGGAAGATAAGTTTTGATACTCCTGGCTATTGTGTTCATTAAGTTTTTAAATTTTTCCACTATTTTTAGTTTATTAAAAGAGCTTTAAGGAATTGAACCTAAAACATCATATGTCCATCTTCGAAAACTATGTTGAAGACGAAACTTTGATGAAAATATAAATGAAATATAGGTGAAATTTCCAGGTGACTTACCCCTGAAACTATCCCCAACAAAAACCAATAAATTTTGAACAAGATCACTGACAATAATATGAGACTTTTTAAACTTTTTCTCGATCCCACCTATCACGATTTATTAAAATTTTTGAATTACATTCCCATATCTGCACACAAGTTAGCGGGATCTCATTATAAATCAGCAATGTGCCATAGACACACGATTCATTTCCAATTCTAGTATAAAATCGCACATAAAATAAAATAAAAAAATAAAAATATCAATTCAGAACAGAAAAATAATGTGAATGTGATAAATAACAATTTTTCTACATTTGATCATTGTCAATTTCTCAAATGCTCATCGCAAATAAATTATGAGGCGATCAAGAACCAGTTTTAGTCACATGAATTGTGTTCAATTTTTTATTTTTTATTTTTATTTTATTATATTTTTATTTATTTTCAATTTTTTTGCGCGCGAGCGATTCACAAGCGATGTATATCGGATATGAAATGAGCTAGCAAGTTGGAGAGAAAGATGAGAATTGTTGGTATGCGATGGGAAAAAAGAAAGAAGAAAAGTAAGAAAAATAGAACACAATTGCACTTTACTTCAATACTTTTTCCGTGATTTACCATTTTATCTGTTCAACTGCTCACTTTTTTCAGGGTTTCGCACTAAAATTAAAAAAAAAAAATTAAAAACAATTCCTGTCAGAAGGAGAAATGCTCCTTAAAAAGCTTGATAGAAATGGGATTCGAACCCATAAATATATGATGAATAATGCATATTTTAATTCTGAACAATTTTTTTCTTGCAATTGGTTAAACAAAATCATAATTTCAATCCCAATCAACCTCACAAATATCCAAACCTGAATCATATCCATGTAATATAATCAAATTGAGTTCAATTGAAGAAAAAAAAAATGGTAATGTACATCGAAGATATGTTTCTTCTTTTTTTTTCAAGCAGAAGTGAGACGACTTTCGCTTTAACATTCTCATGAACTCTCGCCAATCCAATGTGTGCAGTTCAAGCCAATATATTCATACATTTGCATACATGATACTCAATTTTTCTTCTTAAAGTATTTAAAACATATATAATAGAATCAAATATAAGATGACAATTAATAATCTCATGACACAGTTGTGGAGAAATGATTTCGGAGGTGACTTTATAATTGAGGAAATTGTGTGACTTTATTTTACGTTCTTCCTCTATTTTTTTTTTTTTTAAGTTTTGTTTTCTTTTAGTTTACTTTAAAGATATAATATTCATATTGTGTACAATATCCAGTGGATGTTGAGTGCGGAGAATCAAAAATTATTTCTGTGGCACTAAAAAAGAAGATGATTTCACCTCAATTGAGGCAGTAAGTAAAAAAAAATATGAAAAATTCATTCATCCAATCTTTCAACATTTTTAAAACTTTGTGAGATTCGAACTCGCTTATTAATGTTTTTTTTTATTAATTTTACAATTCCAATAAATTAAAATTTTGAATTTATTTTGCTAAATCTGTTATTTAAATTATCATCCAATTGATTCTAAACTTAATCTTTCATCAATTAACAAATAATTAAATCACATTAAAGTAGACAAAATGCACCAAAACTCAATACCTCCTCGGAAAATCCGTTTCATAAAAATCACAAGAAAAATTAAACCAAAAAAGCAATAAAAAAAAAAGTAAGAAGAAAGAAGAGCTAAAGTAAAGAAAGAAAAAAATCCAAAAGTCTTCTTTATTTAAATGAAAACAAATGAGATGACATTCATTAAACGATTTACATCCCGATTTATATAAATTGTCCAATTTTTTGGGTCTCGAATACACACAATGAATACTACAAGAGATACAGAAATACTTTAGTTGAGCTCAGGCAAATAGAGAACAAAGGAACATGAAAATAATATAAACAACAATTTGATGTGATTTCAAGTGGTCATAACCGCAGGGCTTTAAGATTTTTTTTTTTTTTGTTTTTCTGAAAACGTTTTTTTAAACATCTCACTTATAATCTTTTTTTTTGTGGATGGTGACGATTTAATAGAAGCCACGCTGATGCATACAGTAATTCTCCAATACAATTTTAAAATTGATCACATTAATAATACTTGACATTCTGTCCTTAATCTACAATATTTTTGTTCATTAATAACTGCCCGTGAGTGGCTTATTATAAGTGATGATATTTTTGGGGTTATTTTTAAAGTTTTTAGGAAATGCAGTTGGTGGATTGTTGGGCTGCAGGGGCGTCTGATTAAGTTTTTTAGATATTAATTTCTTTAATTTTTTCTTCAATTTTAACAAATTTTTCTATTCTTTAATTTTATTTAATTCACATGAAAATGATTTTAATTAATTAGTAATTTAAAATAAATTTATTTATTTAATATTAAATATTCTATTGGGGGCTGTTCACTTATGACGTCCAACAAAATCTTTCGACCCCTTAGAGTTTGTTTATAAATTAATTTCAAGAGGCGGGGGGATTGAGGTTGAGAATTTCTTAGAATTTTATGGTTCTTTTTTGAAAAAATGATCGTTAATTTTGGATGTCATTTATGGGGTCGTTCATAGGTATTTTGAGTGATTAAAATATTAAGTTTTGGTATGGAAAAAATAATATGAATCATTTTTTGCCGATAACTAATCATCGAATAATTGAAGAATTGCAAATATGATCCTGAAGTTCGAGTTCAAATCTCACAATTTGTTATAAAAATATCTCTGTTAGCTCAAAATTTTTTTTCTACTGATTTTTATTTTTGTACTTTTGTCACACAAGTGAATATAAGTTAACTGTCAATAGACTTTAGTGAACCTAAATTAAAACCCTTTAATTCTAAACATTTCATTTCATTTCATTCATTTTGAATTTAGCAACGTAAATTTAGTCCATCATAACCACATTGTTGATCTTCATACCTCTCATTATAATTAACATCACACAATAAATATTTCGATTTCTCGCATTTTCTTCTTCTTTTATATTTTGTGAATTTTAATTTTTCATCTCAATAAACAACATTCATCTGAATAACAATGAAATAATTATCATTTCGTGAAATAGACACATATATGTATACATAAATGAAAGACTGAACTAAAGACG
This sequence comes from Chironomus striatipennis, assembly GCA_026123125.1. Classification (NCBI taxonomy): domain Eukaryota; kingdom Metazoa; phylum Arthropoda; class Insecta; order Diptera; family Chironomidae; genus Chironomus; species Chironomus striatipennis. The sequence continues at coordinate 39,942,337 of CM047393.1, read as the reverse complement.
GATTTACTTTACAATAGTACTATCGAGAATATCATCGAATGGCTCCGAACAGTGATGTAAAAAAAAATAAGCTCTTCTTTAGCGCGAAGCTTAAAAGTCTCTTTCTTTTTTTTTGTGGGTAAATTATGGCATTTCATAAATATTATTCTAATTCATATTCAGACAATTATAATGGGCTGAAGATGATTGTTTGTTTAAATAGTTCTTTTATCATCATCCACACTCTATTTGTGGAGATTTTCAGCATTTTTTTACTTTAGAAAAATTCTCTAGAAAAAAATTCACAGCATTTTATGGTCGTGGATGAAAGAAATAAGAAGAAGAAATGCAATCAATTATGTTTGTTAAATGGATATAAATTATAAATGCGTGAATGTGAGGGAATAAGAAATTCATATTAAAATCGCCACGATATTTCTTATTTTTTTTTTTAAAATTTTATGACTCTTTGGAAGAGAAACAGAAGAAAAAAATTCTTAAAATTCTAATCGCATTGTTTAAATCGCACCTTTATGGTTTAGAAGGAAAGAAAGAGTTTGAGGTTAAGTTGGTAGTTTGGAAATACACGGTGTGTGGATTGAACTTCTGAAGGTTTAAGTTAAATTTCATGGTTTTAATATTAAAAGAGAAGTAATTATATACGAAAATTGCCTAAATTCATGCATCGACAAAAAACTTAAAATTTTGAAATGAGAACTTTGTAAAGTTTCAAAGGTTCAAATCCTATCAGTGCAAAATCAAATCACATATCAATAATCTATAATTTTTTTTTAAACTAAATATATTTTCCATTTTTTTGTCAATCCATGTAAACTGTCACTATGTGGAAGAAGACATTACCACTGCTACCAAAAAATAACATATTTCCAGCATTTTAAATGATTTCACTCGAAATTAAACAAACTTAGATGAACAAAAACTATAAAATAAAACAGAAGAGAAAAGGTAATAAATGTTTGGTATTCATTGCCATAAACCCATAATAAAAAAAAACATCCCTAAAAGAATGAGCCTTTTATAGCACATTAAAAATCCCGAGGAATTGAAAAAAAATCTTGATAACTTTTTTTTTGTTATGCAACTGAAAAACCAGCACACAGATCTCTTTCCTGGGTATGACCAATAAATTTCAACAAAAAAAACTAAAACACAATAAAAACTCGATACAGAAATTAAATTTCTACAATTTCCTCATAACACCGGGCTGCTGTGAACAGAATAAAAATTTAGAACAAAAGGATGCATGAAAATAAAAATAAAAGAATGAGAAAGGAAAAGAAAATTTGTTGATAATCATCAATGTGAAATGATGACAAAACATCGAGCAAACATGATCACGTCACACAAAAGTAGGATATTTAAGGAGGTTGAGAATTTATTACTGATGACTTTTTTCGAATGTCCGTAGCATATTTCCAGCATATTAATTTGTCTTTATATGTTGAATAATAAGAGGAGACGTGATAACTAGACAGGGTTGGGATATATATGATTTAAGTTAGGAATGATTTGGATTTTTTTGGTAAGTAAGGAGTTCAAGTCCCAAGGGGCCGTTAACTTATTGCGTAACGCTAAAATTCAGGTTTTTTAACCCTCTCCCCACCCCCTCCGTAACATTTTTAACAAAAGAATCTAATGTGAGAACAATAGACCTTAACAAGTTCTCGTCTCGGATCTCCCTCCCCCTCAGAGCGTTACGTAATAAATGAACGGCCCCCAGCTAAAGTTTAAAAATTTTAAATTTTTTAAGAATTCCTCAAACCGTATGCCGTGAATGATTTTGGTCATGACTAACTTCTTGATTGTGTTGTGGGACAAAAAGATCTAAAACAATGTAATCCCCACCCTAATCCAAGATCTTATTGAATTTATTTCAGTATCAAATCCAACAACACAGATCCCAACTCTGCCTCAAACCAGGATACATTTTCAGCTTCCATGGAAGCTTCAACATGGAAATCTGATAAACATTAATCACCAATTCCATTCAACTAATATTTTATCGTCTAAAACATCTTTATACATAATAAGTTATTTATTTATTATTTTTTTACCTACTCGTTTCTACTCAGAGTCCTCAACTGAACACACAAGCGACAGATACTATTTTGATAATGTCAACTTTATTTTATACGCATCTGGCCTTCCTAATTAGCCACATTGTTGTATCTACATTTTTGAATATATCGAACGAATCCCAATATCCAATAATATAGCATACAAAAAAAAATATGTTTTGATATTAAACGAGGAACCGAGAAAAAAAGTCAAACAAAGTGATTCTTTTTTTCTGGCGAAATACAAAAAGCAATAAAAGATTAACCACCATAAAATAATGTGTCGTGTCCAACCATGCGCCTTTTTGACCGAAAAAAAAAAATACAAAACAAATGCGAAACAGAGAGATGAGGTAAGAAAAGTCAGGCAGCAGATTACAATGTGGTGTGTATATTGTACCTCATGAGGAGAGAAGAAATTAATTTTCTACGCTCTTTTTTATTTTTTTGTATGAAAAAAATCCTCTGTTTTGCGCAAAAAAAGAAGGTGCGCAATGAAAAAGAAGAAAGACACACAAAAGATGCTGCCAATTTTTTTCTTTATTTTACTTTTTTTTTGTGTTTTTCCTTTTCGATCTTCTTAAATATTTTGTTGTGTTTTTTTTTTCTGGGGGTATTGATGATAAAAATCACAAAAATCGAAAACAAAAGCACATTTTTAAGAGTTTTAAATTGCTGTTTGTTCAATGCTCTTGAAAATATTTTCGGTTCTTATAGCAAGTCAAGAGGGCAATTTCTTGTGAGAAAAATGTGTTGACATGGATGATCTTCTTTTGTATGGTCAATAAAAGGGAAACAAATGATATTTTGATAGAAATTTACACAAATCCAATTGAAGTTGGTGATGGATGGATGCGGAAAATCAATTTTGGAGGGAACTGCATATGGAGTTGGTTAGTAACACATTTTGAATTGAGGTGATGCATGATTGGTGATCATTTTTGTTGATTGTGAGGCTTTTTTGTCTTTAAACATTAGTTTGGGTACTTTTTGTCCGTTTTATTAAAATTAATGCAAAAATTGGGTAAAATTTATATTTTGGCCGCCATTTTGAAAAATTTAAATTCCAATTTATTAGCATTATTCGCTAGATCTTAAAAATATTTCACTCTAAATTTATAGTTGCCATCTTTTTATATGTCTTAGATAAAGTTCATTATTATTGACCAAATAAATTTCTTAAAACATTCAAAAAACTTTTTGAAGTGAGACAAAAAATTTAGCTTAGGTTAAATTATATTCCAGTAAAAAAATCTACTCCATTCCTATTAAATTTTTTAAAAAACTGTTTAATCTTCTGTTCACAATTAGTTAAAAGGCTGAAAATTATTAGTTAACTTAAAAAAAATCGCTCCATTCATCATCATCACATGACTTTCTTACTTACTATTTTCATAAGTAAAGATTCGCGTGATATTGAATTTTTATCGCGAATATAAATAAGCAACAAAAGATCTTTAACAAAGGAGAAGCACGAAAAAAAATTGTTGAAAGTTTAAAAAATTAAATTTCTAGAGTGAAATTCCATAATGGGTTAATTACAACGTATCGATGCATAAATAATTTATTGATACATTAAATATGATACTTTCTCGAATAAAGTAAGAAAACAAAAAAAAAATATGAATATTGCAGTGATGAAACAATTCGTTGTGATGATGCATATATGGACCTAAATGAAGATGCCTCGATTTCTTTATCGCGCCACGAAAATCTCATTGAGGTGAAATAAGAAAAATTTTTCGTTTATTGTTCCTTGGAATTCATAAAAAGATGAAATAAATTATCGTTTAAAATTGGTATCAAGTGAAGGGAAATGTCGATTGGTAGATTCTTTAAAAGTCGATCGAATATTTTCATTATTGGGTTAATAAAATCATGTGAAATAAATTATGATTGAAGGACTAGAGTTGTTATTGCATAATAATTGGTAAGTGGTGATGTTAAGATGTGAAAATAATATTTCTTGGAAAATTTGCAGGTAGTAAAGCAGCGATTTTTAATATAATTTAGATATTTAATTTGCTCTAATTTATAAACTTTTCTTAGGAAAAATGTCTTTTAATTAGCATTGAGGGTTGATCGTGAATGATGTTCAATTTAAAATCAAAGAGGGTTAAAAATGTATAAGAATTCCATAAAAAGGCAAAATTTTGTAGCAAAAAATCTGAGATTCCAAGATAATCAAAGGACAGAATTTGTGATCGACCCCAAAATAATTGAATTAATTACGTCAATGTAATTTCTCGTAGCAAATTTTTCAATTTGCTAGTTTATCGTCTAATGCAAACTAATGATTAATAAAGTAGTATTTACCAGGAATTGAACATATATATTCCTGCATTAGCCACAAGATTTGCCAACTCTGTGACCTTAAAACTTAGTTGCATTTTACATTTCTTCGAACTGACAATTTCACTTATAAATGACTCCAATTTATTTTCAGCTGCATCATCATACATTGTAACTCCAAAATCGGAAGCAAGTATTGAATCTTAAGAATTGAATTTCCTATCAATAAATTATTGTCAGCTTACATCAATTCCTTGTCGTTATTACAATACTACAATAAGATTATTCAATTAACTTAAGTGACTTATTGAAATAGATTGACAACAAATTAGGTTGAAGTATCAGTCAGCAAGGGTGGATCAATGTTGCCATAAATGAAAAGAATGCAGATGAATTTTAATCCTTTTTCCTTTTCAGGAAATTTTAATATTTGATCCAAAAATAATATCCACTTAAATACTCAAATTTATCACCCATCCTCCTCGACATCTAAATAAAATGTCATGAATTGCAACTTCTCAAGTATCCAGTCTTCCGAAGTTGCATCTTGAGACTTGAACACAAAAAAAAAACGTCATAATTAAACTAATTAAAAATTCTCCACTCTTTGCAATTAATAAGCACTACATCAACTCATATCAGACATATACTTAATATCATCTTAAACATTCTCCAATTACCTCGCCAAAAAAAGAGGCAATAACTTAAAATATTTCACTTGACAAGAAGTCTCATTTCTTTTCTTCATTAAATCAGTTGACATACAATGGAGCATTCATCACGTGTCATATAGTCATCTATTCAGTACATCATCATGATCGCTTCAAATTATTATTATATTTTTTTTTCTTAGTGACCTAAATGATGAACTTTCCCACAATGAAGAGCGAAAATTAACTTGAGGCCTTCACTCAGCATATCAATAGCCATTTAACAGCGCCTCTTTGATCACAATTGAGAAGTGAAAAGAGAGCCTCTTTTTTGTGTATGAACATGAAGAATGTGATCTCGTATCATGAGAAACCGATCATCCATATCATCCATTTCGACGTGAATTGTTCGGTTCATCATTAACTTTAACACAATATTTCTTCAATGAAGATGGTCCATTGTATGATGTCAGTTGAAGAATATCCAAAAAAAAAAATTGTCTACGAAACAATTAAACATAAATCATTCAAGGTTTCATTTTCGTCCACACATAGCAACAACAACAAATAATTTTGTTTTTTCAAACGTGTATGAAAAAAAATATAAAAAAATAGGTGTCAAAAATTTATCTCATCTCGACATCATCATGTGTGAGCTCGCACACAATATTCATGTGTACGACCACTGGACTCGATAACAAAGGGAATGAGAAAAGTTACAGAAAAAAAATCATTTTTTGTGTTCACATTTTTTTACGGGTCGCAGTTGTAAGAATAATAAAGGTTTGTAGTAGGGACTCCACAGGTATGCAATTTTTACATGAGATGGGAGTTTATTGATGATTGAATGGAATTTTTTGGATTTTTTTCGCGGCCATCGATCATGGTAATTTTGTGTGAATATTTTTAATTTTTGGAAGCGAGAAATTTATTGATTTTGATGATTAAAAATTAATAAAGTTCACGTAACAAAATAATGGTCATTTTTTAAAAAAAAGAGCAATAAAATTCTCAAAAATTCTAATAATTTAACGGCTCCTGAAGTATTGATTGACTTACACTGGGTCCTCGATTTGAACAGACTCGAGACCGAAAATTTCCTTTACAAAAATTCAAATTTTCATTTTTAACGGTCATTTTTCAAAAGTTTCGATTTAAATAATTCAGAAAAATTTTAGATTAAGACAACTGTTCAAATCATGGTACTCAGAAATTGAATAAAAATTTATTACTGAATATAAATAAATTTAAGCTATATTCTGACCTTAGAACCCCTAATCCAAAAAAATATCAGTACAACAAAGAATAAGTTTGTTTATGACGGTACCAGAAAAAAAAATTATTACATACACATAAATTCCACTCGAGAAATAAAAAGAAGCAAAACTCAAAACACAATGAAAAGTGTCAAAATGTGAGAAAATACGATTTCAATCCATTATCGTTTGAGATTGTTTAAATTTATACAATCTTAATTTTTTTTTATTTCATTCTTCACAGTTTAATTTTATTTAAACTCGATATTCAATAATAACATTAGCTCGAGTCGGAGAATATCATCACACGATTAGCTCTAATGTAGTTCTATTGTTGTACATCACATCACTAAATTGATGAGTTTTCATTTTTAATTAGCAACAAAATCAGATACATTTTTTACATCATCGTCTGGCATGGTGCATGATCGAGTCGATTCTATTTTTTTTATGACGCTGAAAAATTCCACAAGTTTTATTTTATTTTGATTCTAATATTGAGTATAGTAGCTTGCATTAGACAAAAGATTTCAATGCATGGATAGGGATGATGTTGATGAATTTGATGTTTTATTGAGATTTTTTGGTAATTTTTTTTTTGGGCTTTCAATTAATTAATTTTGCTGAATTGGTGCTGTCATTATGGCTAAGATTATGCAAATTATTAAATAAAAAATTTAATTTTTACAAAAATAAAAAATAAAGAAGTTTTTTTGTGATTTTTTAATAGTTTCAAGGAACTGAACCTTCCAATTTTTAAAAAAATTCTAGCTTAAAAAAATAAATAAATTTCTTTAAAATTAACTTTTTTGCAATAAAAAAAAATATTTTTTAAAAATTTTAATAAAAAAAATAAAAATAATAAAAAAAATAAAAAAAAATATTTTTTTAATTTTTTTTTACTTTTTTTTACAACAAAAAATGAGGATAATTGCCCAAAATGTAAATATCATTTTACATTTTTAAAGGGATTCGAACCTTTTACTTTATGAATTATCTTAATTCACCGTAAATCATAAATTTCAATTCTTAGTTACAAATAGCTAAATATTATATTTAAATCTCCAACATACTCATAGCATCTAAGAAATTTCTTCCAGCCAACCTCTAACATCTTCACTATAATAGTCCATAAAATTCAAAATAGGTATCAAATTTCATTGCATGCGTAAATTTCAATGCTTAAATTTTAAGACCATCCTGAAGTTTTCATTAGAATCACATAAAATTGTTCTCAGAAGCAAGTAATGTCCAATAAGCATCACATCAGTAACAGATCAATTTTAGATGAAATCTGCAAGAATTGAATACGCATGCGATAAACTCATCTGTAAAATTATTTTAAAGCTTTTCTAACTTTTATCTTAAATATTATTAATGAGATTATAAAACAAAGAAAAAAAATTATAATTCAAATTTTTTTCATGTTTAACATTTTTTTCTTTTCTTTTTTTATTGATATTTAAATTTCATCACATAAAGTGTTTTTTTTTCTGCCACAAAAGAAAGAAAAAATTCCATAAAATTCATAGTAGCACCATGCAATAAAAGCTACTGCATACTTTTTTTTAGCATATTCGATAAAAGAAATTAATTTATTTTGATTTCGATTTTCTTTGATTTGATTCTTTATTGAAAAACTAATTAAGTGTGATTTCTGTTTTGTTGTTTATAGCTCATGTGGACTCATTTAGTTTTAACAAGTTGCTATCATCGGCAGAAATTTTTTTCGCTGTTCTTTTGATCTTTTTCTTAATTTATTTAAAATCGAGTGGGGATTGTTGAAAGGTTAGGCCACCTAAAATTTTAATTTTTGTAGTTTGAAATTTTATTGCAATTTTTTCTAAATTTTGAATGATTTTTTTATTCAATTCTGAATTTTTGAAAATATTTTCAACATGAATCAATGCTTGCGGATGCTGTCAAACTGAAATATAGAATTTTGCATAAATTTCAAAAAAAAATATGTTTATAATCAAGCTTTACTTTAAGACCAGCAAATATCCCTAACTCCCAAACAAACCCCTTAAAATGACTAAAATTGTTTTCTCACACACAAAAAAATAAAATAAAATAAAAAAACTGAGAAGAAATTTTTTTATTACCGACAAATGACATTATCGTGTGTGCATAATAAATGGAAGAATAAAAACCTTTTGCATATTCATTTTGTGATAAAAAATTCTATGGTTTTATAGATTTGATAATTTTCATATTTGGCTATTAATAGTCAAAATTATGACTACTGTTAGGACACGCCATCATATTGATGTTTAGACACTTCTTATGATAGTTTTTTATATTATGGTGCTGTGGATTAATTTTTTATGACATAAAAATTGGGATTTGATTAAAATGTGATAAGTTTTATGCTTTATAAATAGTGACTGAAATGTTGGAGGTTTTTGAGAGACACACACGAACTCAGGACTGATATTCGATTGCTTGAATGACTTTTGACTTAAATTATTGAAATTCATAATCTAAAGTCAATTTAAATTGATTTTTATCAAAGATTTCAAAATTCACAATTCCACACGATTAAAATACCTACATACTAATTAAAAATCTTAGATACACTAAACACTAAGCACTCGACTATCGATGGAATTTTAATCAGGAAGATTTCGATACCATTTTGTTTTGGCGGAATTATGGCTTTTAAATCTCAATGATTATTGATTTTTGATTGCCGTAAAATTCAATCAAAATGAGTAGATACTCAAAAAATATGAATATGCATAGATATGTCTTGCAAATAAGAGCTTGTGAAGATAAGCACTACAACTGATTATAAATATTTGACTAAGCACATCTTGAAAACATTGAGATTGTCATAGTGGGTCCTTGGAATGTGATACTTAAAAAATTGAATTAAAATTTTGTTTGATTTTTGATAGTTTTGATTTTGGGGATAATTTTGGATTAATCCAGGCAGAGGCGTAACCAGGTGGGCAAAGGAGTTTGAACTCTCTCTCTCTCTAAAAAATAATGTCATTTACCAAAATTTTGGAAAAACTTTCTGCGTTATAATAACTAATATAAAACTCCTTAAAGTTTTAGTAAAAGAGTGAATAGTTAACAGTCAAATTATTTTTTAGGCCCCCTCAGGAGGGGGTCCAAAATTTTTTTGCATGGAAGAAAAAATTTCAGGGAGGTTTCGAATGCTTTTTTCTATAAAAACTCTTACAATCTGAAAGAAATTTTTTCTCGAAATGGTGAAGAAGTGTCGGGACCATTTGGACCCTTCCCTAGCTAAGCCTTTGGATTAATCAATATAAATATTCGAAATTTTAGAAAAAATTTCAAATAAATTCTAATCTCAGAAAAAATCTAAAATCTCATCCTCAAATTTCGCCTATAATTCTCACAAAATCTATCTTAATCTTAATCTGCAAAAGTATAAAGTTGCATCAAAGACTTAAAGACATCCAATTGCTAAAAATGGCCACTGTTAAAGCTTTATCAACTAATCTTCACCTCATATAAGCAGATAATAATAAAAAATTTGACATAATCTACAAAAATATGTCCACAGTCGATCGACAGATGAGTCACTTTCTTGACCGTATAAAATTCATCTTTATTACACAATGAAATTGTTTTTTATTACACATCCATTATTTTGTGTTCGAATTAACGGTGAATTAATTTTTTGTGTGTGTTTCTCTTCCTAATTCTTTCCGTACTTTCAAGAAAAAAATCAAGAAAATTGTTTGTTGGACGAGAGACTTCAATACTCACATGTTATTATCGTAAAGATTAATAATAATGTTAAAAAAATTTTTACCGACAAAACTGCTTCATCTCAATCGACATGATTGTCGTCTTTTGTTTTTGTCGATGGAACTTGGATGGAGCATACATGAAAAATAAAAAATGTATGACAATGATGAAATAATTGAACATAAATTATCCCATTTGCGACCTCATTGTCAAATGTATGATCTACAAAAGTATACACAGCCAAAGAAGTCTCAAAATCTTCAAAACGACAAAAAAAAAAGACAACACAAGAGTGAGTCGATTACAAGAAGATCAAGTCCAAAAGCACGAGTGAAACACCCGCTTCATTATGATTCGTTGAGTCAAAATATATTCCCACTCTCGTTTTAGGTACATAAGCAAGTCAGCAATAGAAATTATGATTGTGTTATTGTCCGCTACAATACATGAGTAAATGGCTTTGAACAATGTTGAGCACAAGGCATTGAAACATTCAATCATACATATATGTATTCGTGTAAAGGCGATGAGAACGAACACAAGAAACGAAGGAAGAAGTTGAAATGAAAAGAAGAAAGAAAAAAAAAAATAAAGTCAGCACAGAGAGACACAAAAAAAAGTATCCGTAAACAGTAAACAGGTTAATTCGAATATATTGTGTATTGATGTTGTGATCTACTCAACCGTTCAGTTGTGATTCAATACTCTCAGCGAGCTAAACGTTTTTACCTTAAGCTCCTGCGCGATACTCGCGATCGTTTCAAGAAAAAAATAACTTTATTTTTTTATATTTTTTTTTCTGTGGAAAGAGAAGAAAAAATATTTTTATATCGAGTTGAAAAAAAAGAGAAGAAAAAATTTTTGACGGAGAAATAATTCAAATTAAATTTGGATTGATATAAATTTTTGTTTTGTGACTGATAAAAAAATTGAACTGGAATTTTAAAATTGAGCAAAAATTAAAAGCTATTGTGAATTAAGAAAAAAATTAAAATTAATTAAATTTTCAATCTGAAACAATATTTTGCAAATAGTTCAGTATAAATTTATGGTTTGAAAAATAAAATAAATAAAACTGATAAAAACTCAAAATTTAAGTAAAAAATTAATAAAAAGAGAATTTACAATTAAAAAATAAACGATACAAAAATTGTAATTAATTAAATAGACAAATCTGGACAAATTTAATTGCAGTAAAAACAAGCAATATAAAAAATTGATAAACTGATAAAAATCAATCATTTTAAAATAATTTGAAAATTATCAACTATAAAGGATACTAAAGTGCATGAAAGTATAAACCTAAAAAGTGATTTAAAATCAAAATTAATTTTAAAAAATTTTTAATGATTTAAAAAAATTGATTAATCTAAAAACCAATTTTGATAAAGAAACTAAATTAAAACACCAGATAAGGAACCTTACACATTCAAAAAGGAAACTACAACAATAATTTGAGAAAATTAATCAAAAAGTGAACAATAAGTCAATCAAAATCTCAGCAATCTTATCAAAAAAAAAGTTCAACAAAACTTTTTGTGAAATTTCAAAATCATCAAATCAGCAAAAATTTTCAAAAATTCAATCAAAAAAAAATTATTAGTTCCAACATTTTTTTAAAAAATTCCCATCATTGAAAAAACAAAAGACCTTTTTCATTAAAACCAAATATCATTTAGGTATATATAAAAAAAATATTTAAAATCAGAAACTTAAAAAAAAACTTAATCCCCATATCGATAAGAAGCCAACATCACCATCAACTTAACTCTTAAGAATCGTGTGTGATATTCAATTTACACGATAAAAAAAATCATTTCTGTCCAACACTAAACGACGACGGTGTCAGAGTGTCATAACACTAAAAAAATCGTGTCAATTTTCATAATTTTATCATTTTGAAGTCGCATAAAAATCAGATTTAGGAAGAAACTGAGAAGAGATTGTAGATAAAAAATAAATTTGTCGTGTGTATGTGAACAAGGCAAACAAAAAAAAATAAAAACAACTTGAAGGCGATAGTATTGATGCGTAGTATTGCAAACTGATACGAAGCTGACAGCCTGTGAGTAAAAAAAAAAATAATAAGAAGAAGTCAAAGCTGATAGTTCGAAATATCATCCAAAAATGGAAATTTGATTTGATTTTTGTATAAATTTTGTGGTAAGGAACAGCCTCAAAAACGACTTAACAAATTGGATAAATATACATTAGCACATAACTAAACGAATGGATAAGATGATGATGATGACGATGATGATCAAATATTTGGAATAAAAATGAATTATTGATTATCACGAGACATCGTTGGATCTGTTTGAATCTTTTTTCCATCCCAAATGTGATTTAATGATGAGATTATTTATGAGTTTTAATCATTGGCGGAGATTGGACTGTATAAGACCATTAGTTTAACTGTGTATTGTGACATTTTTTTCTAAAAGCTTAAAGACATCATCATCATTTAGTTCTAGTAAATCGGACATCCCGCGTGTGTGATTCAGATACAATAAAGTGAGAATCTAAATATTTCACGTGAATCAGATCAATATAAAGAAATTCCAAATAACTCACTTAGTGACTCATAACTTAATTTGTGTATTGTGACTTACTGAAAAAAACAACAGAATTAAAAAATAAGAAGAAGAAGACAAAACTTAACAAATTGTGTGTGGATCATTGATAATCTTTGAATGGAACCAGAAAAAAAAATATTTATTGTGTGAAGAGAATTAAGTGACACAAAAGTTCGAGAAATAGGGAAACTTACGTCATAATTTAAAAATTGTCGACTTTTTGGCTGAATTTTTTTTTTTATTGTCGGACATTCCTCAGCAATAAAACAGCTTAGCGGCATCTAGGTAGGTGATCTAATAATTCTAGTTGATCACAATTTATGTGAAATGGCAACTCCTTATATTTCTTTTTTTCGCGAAACAAGCGCAGTTATTGAGATGTCTGAGAAGGTCTTAATGTGACGGTTTCGATATGAATAAATTATTTACAAATTGGGAATATATAAAAAAAACATGAAAATGATATTAATCGTGATAAAAATGAGCGAATTATGAGCTGAAATATTTCGAATTTTTAATGATTAATAAACAAGGTTGGGGATTAGAGCTCAACTTCTAATGGGATTGTAGACTAGATGAAAGATAATCCGATGCATCTTATTTTGTTTGGTGTTCAATAAAATTTATGATTGGGACACGAAGTATTATCTATTGGGTGTGATATAGATAAAAAATATGTGTTGAAATTTTCATAAAAGAGAGACTTTTTTTGATAAAAAATATATTTGAAGAATTTTTTTGAGTTAAATTTGGCGCATTTTGTTTTTTGTTAATTTTTAACAAAGCTTTTGAGTAATTTTCAAAATTATAAAAATTTTCTAAATATTTTTAAAAATTTTCTAAATATTTTTAAAAATTTTCTAAATATTTTTAAAAATTTTTTAAATTCCACGTTTTTAAAATTTTGCAATATTTTTTTTCATTGAATTATTGTCTCATGATTTCGCACATTATTAACTAAAAACAACTTGTAGATTCTTTTTTTTAAAAAAACCAGTTGTCGTAGGTGAAAAATGGAAAACATTATAATTTAGTAGTTTTATTTATTGATTCCATAAACAATACTTATATGCAATTAAATTCTTGAACTTGCGTGATTAAAGTTCAAATTTTAATTATATTCAGAAAATCTGGTTAAAACTGCATTTGATATAGGGATTAAAGTTTAATTGATAATCAAATTTAATATTTTATTGAAGCATCGATGTTAAAACTCAAACACAATTAAAAATTTAATTAGATGTTTTTTAATTAAATGAATATAAAGTTTTCAATTCTAAAATACGTGGAAAAATATAATTTTTAATTTCTAATTATTTTTTTAATTTAATTTTTAAAAAATTTATTAATAATTTTAAATTTTTTTAAATTTATCTTTTTTCAATTTTTTGAATTTTTAAGCTTTAATTGATAAAATTTTTTAAATTTTTTATATTTCAAATTTTCTCATGTTTAATGAATTTTTATTATTTTTTTTTTCAATTTTAAAATTTTAACATTTTTCATTAATAAAGAATTAAATTCAAAAACTTTAGTTTTAGGCTAAATTTCTTCATACATATATGAAATTTTTCTTATTCATATTTACGATTCTTAACAATCAAAAAATCAAACTAAATATTTTTTAAAAAAAATTAAAAAAAGCCTATATAAGTTAGAAGAAAGTATAAATTTTCAAATGAACAATTTCAAAAACAAAATGTCTAGCAGCTAACGGCACCTTTATGTCTGCATCTCATTTTTCATGAATTATTTTCAACTTTATTAATAGCTTCTTTTTCTTACAAAATTTTAATATTTTTTCCCAATATGAATTATATATCAAAAATTTTCAATTTAAATAACTTCTCACCAAACTTTCATTCTTTATCGACTGTCTTTTCTGAATTTCAAAATATCCTGTCTGGGAGGCTCACTTGCTTAATTTTTATTTCAGTCAATAAAATTACAAAATATCCTTATTCACTGCCATATTCGGTAATAAACTTGCGTACATAAATAAATGTTAATACGCAGAATTTTAAGTGAAATAATTGACAAACTTTATTTTTAGAAGTTTTCTGTCATTTTGTTGGCTTTCGAATTTATTTCAAGTTTTAATCAAGATTGTCGGGTTATAACAGTTACAACTCAATTTATAGTCACTGAATTAAAATATTTTTAGGGTTTTTGGAGTCATAAATTATTGTAGATTTAAATTCATACTAGTGAGGAATCTACTCGCATGAATTAGGTCTTAAAGTCACTAGAGGACTTGATTTTGATGACAAATTGTGATTCTCTGACATTTTGTTGTTATTTTGAGAAATTCCTTACTCATCTCCTCATTAATTGTAATAATTTGTGTTTATGCCTAATTCTCAGTTCAATAAGCTTCATTCGGAATTTCCTGACCTATTCTCAGTCAAATTAAATCCAAATCTCAGTCAAAATTCCAAAACTCTTGAAATGTCACAAATAATCACCAAAAAACTTCACAAACATCAAATTCAAACCGCTTCAAAAGCAATTAACACTAATAACAACTTACAACACCAATTAAACGATGAACATTCAAATTATCTTTCATATAAGCCTCAAAAAAGAGCTTAATGCTATAATCCATAATAAATTAATTGTTTCACTTCAAACAAAAAATTAATTTAATCCCCTTGAAGATCTTCAATCTGCTGTGTTATTCGGCGTGCTTCAAATACTCATAATCAAGTTCATCCACAAAAAAAACAAAATTTGTATAATCTTTATAGTCTAGCCTAGTCACTAGTGACTGACTAACAAAAATTGCGCATGTTGAATTTACAAGTAGCAGATCCAGTAGTACAAACAATCGAAATAAATTAAATGAACATTAAAATAAAAAAAAAATCTCCTGGAAAGCGCCACACATCTCATTCTCAGTCTGTCCGTAGTTATACATATTTATATTCATAGAGAGACACAAACAACAATAATAATAATTTTTCTCTCTCCTTATTGCTACTTGAATTCTATTCTACTTTACGTGAATGATGACTATGGCAAGTCATTAAAGTCAATGCGGTATACATATGTGGCGGGATGCTTTTGAAAAAGCATTTCAATCGGCGGTCTGAAATTTATGAAAATGTGGATCTCAAAATGATCTCAATGATAAATGACGTTGTGATTAATTTTTGTGTGCGAACAATTCATAAATTGCACATAACTTGGGTGTAGAGGAGGAAGAAAAGTTATGGGCACAAAAAAAAATTTGTATATAAAGGGATTGGTTGGAGAGTTAATGGGATTTGTGGTTGAAGGCGCTTTATTGTTGGAGATGTTATTAAGATTTGGTTTTGAGGTTTAGGGATGGTTGTTTGGGGGTTTGTATTGGAGTTATGAATTTGTCTTTAATGCAAAGACAAGTTTTTGGGGTTTAAAGGTTCTGATGAGTTTAAATTGACATATCTGTCACCCTATTGAGATTATTTGGACATGTTTAGCCAAAAATCTGATATAAAGAATTTTGTCGACACCGGAAAAAAATTTTTTAAAAAATTGTTTAAAAATTTGGCTCCACGACCTTTTTTTAATGAAGATTCTGAAAAAATGGGCAAAAAGTGTCATTTTTTGAAAAAAATCGTGCGACACATTTAATAGTCTTAAGCTTATCTGATACTATTGTAGATTATTGAAAGAGTCAGGATTGGGAGTCTTATGCACATCAGATTTTGATTCCCTAGATCAAAACTATTTCAAAACCAAAATTTTAGTCAAATGAACACCCATAATGGCCCCCTAGTCCAACATCCACCTCCTAAAATCCAGTCACATTCATAAAACAAAAAACTTAACATTTTCTATCGCGTACAAAAAAAAATATATCATTTCTCAAAAAATTGCATTACATTTGAAGCTTAAAAAAGATGCATATCTTACCTTACGGGTGCCAATTCACAATTCCTTTTCTCTCTCGGCACATTTTAATTACCTTTTCAGACATCAAATTAGCCGCGAAACAAATTTTTAATTTATGTACCCTGCGCTGGTTTGAAAAAGAAAGATATATGAAAAATTGAAGTCAGAATGCATGTACGTAACATGTGTGTAGATGTGTAAATGTACCAAATAACAATTGCATTTACTGTCAATTCATTTCATAATTTGAATCACTTTTTAATAATTCTCTCGTCTTGCTCGTTTTCAGAGTCCAGCCATACAACGAAGCATACACACCGATAAAAAAAAACAGACGCAACGTTGAGTAACAAGAAGAAAATTGGCAGAAGCACAAGGAAACAAACGACGATAATAAAAAAATGAACCAGCAGTGTAAAGTGTGTGGGGAGCCTGCTGCGGGTTTTCATTTTGGCGCATTTACCTGTGAAGGATGCAAAGTAAGTGTTTTTTATATCAGCAACAAACTATAATTTAAGTGCTATTTAATATCGTCCGATATTTATTGGGAAATTTTTTTCATTTGCTTATTCCTTTGTGTCGATGCTCAGTGAATTAAAATGACTACAAAAAAATAAATAAAAAGACACCCAAAAAAGCATCTCGGCGGTTATTTAAATTTTTTATATGTGATGCCTTTAATTCAACCGGTCACACACAAAGAGGAGACATTTTTTATGATGGTCATTTGTGCAGGCTGTGAATCTTTGAGCTTCTTCTTCTTTTTCGATATTTTTTTATTAACATTATTTAGACTTTATTAGCACATACTGGATGAGCTTGATGCTTAGTTAGAGGATGTTTGTCAAAGTGATTCTGAGAAATATTCAAGATATATTCAGATTTTGATTTTATAGATGTATAAGACACTAAGTAGTATTTATTTAAACTATCTTTGTTTTAGAGCTTAATGCGTGAGTTTGGATAGTACTTATGAGATTTTTAACAAATTTGTCAAATTTCTAAGACAAAACTAACTTTACAATTAAGTAACAGAAAAGTTCAGACCCCTTTTCACCTGGAAGTTCATTATCAAGGCCCTATCTCCACCAGTTAATTCTTATAATTCACACAACCTAAAAAGTGACGAAACTAAGTAAAATCACCATCAAACATCAAGTCAAATCTCAAAAATGCGCCTTAAACCTCACAAGTAAAAAATGCCATTTTACAACCACCCAAAAAAATGCATAACGACCACTCTGATAATTTGTTTCTGAACATGAGCATTCAGACCGAAAATTGAATTTTTAAAGCCCTCATAAAGATTGCCTCATAAATACGATTAAAAAATTCACATTCTTATCAACTGCATAATTCCTTCATACTTAAGCCATTCTACATAATATTTATAATGCCTCCTCCCGTCTATACTCATCTTAACAATCTCTTAATGGGCTCATTGCATAGCTGGAAACTTTCATAATTAATAAATAATAACCAGTAATGCACCCCGACCGTGTACATAAGCGACTTTTCAAAGCTATATCATCTGATTTTATTGCACCTAAATACGAATTATTTTGATCATATAGATCAGTTGCAAATGCTCACACGAGCACACACGGTAGATATTAGCAATATTAATAAATTTCTCTCCTTTATAAATATCGATGTTAATCCGTGATTTAAAAAATGGCAATTAAATATTATAAATTTTTTTATTCTTCTCCTTTTTGCGTGCCATTTCATGATGATAGCGTGGATTTACATGAAAATTGGTCATTGTGATGATGATGACCAGGTTGGTCTGTGTTTATACACTAAAGGTTATGTAGATTGAAGGATTATGAAATATTGTCTTGGGTCGCGATTATTATGTAAATTTCGTCCTTCTGATTTGTTAAAGTCAATATTTTTGCGTTAATTAGTTCCACAATCAGCTTTGCGGTTTAGTAATTTAGGTTATGTTGATCTTATTTACTTGAATTTTGTGTGATCTACATTGCTTAAGTGATATACGGTCAGGGTGATGTAAAAACGTTCAATCTCAAAATGCGCTATATCCATCCATAAATACACACCACAACTCACAGTAAGACAAATAAGACACCCATAAAGTATGAAAAAGTTTTTCTCGCCATCTCGTTTTTCATATTTTTATTATCTTCCTGATCAAAAAGACTCATACGTGTTGCCATAATGGAAAATTATAGTGTGGATTGTAGCTTAAATTAAATTCGCTTAATTATTTCTTTTTATGTCATAATTTTATTGTGAATAAAATAATTAACATTTAGCGAGCTTGGATGAAATAATGAAGTAGGATAATAAATTATTGTATAAGCAATTCAGGCTCATCAATTTCTTTAAAGATGGCAATTGATGACAATTCGTTCCGTTACTTTTAACGTAATATATTTGTATACCGCTTATTCTTTTAAATTGAGCTCAAGAATGACCAATCCTTTTGAGATATTCCATCAATTATCGATTATGTGTTAATGAGGATTACAAATAATAATTTTTCAATCGCCTTTTGTCGACCATCCTCAATTGCCCTTCTTGAATGCCGTTTGCTAGCTTAACTATTGTTATTATTATTAATTAGAATTGTTGTCCATCAACCATGTCGGTGTATTAAAGAATGCGTAGATGAAAAATACATTAGGAGTTGTTATCTAATTGGTGTGAATATGGGAAATAATTGGATAGATTTTTGAGGTTATACTGTCGTGGAGACTAGGTTTGGTTGATATTTTGGAATATTAATAATAATTTTACCAAAACTGAGCAACTCCAAACAAATTGGGCCAAAGATGATCATTTAAACTTAAACTGAGCTACTTTTGAGCAAGTTTAAGCTATTTTTGAAAACTGAGCAACTCTGAGCAAAACTGAGCAACTAAGAATAAAACTGAGCAACTAAGAACAAAACTGAGCAACTGTCAGTAAATTTGAGCAACTAAAGTAAATAAATTTACAAATCAAGCTGAAATCAACAATCCCATGACTAATTAAGCCTTTACCATCAACAATAAAAGAGAAAACAGATCATAAGCTACCTAACATCCCCAAAATCTCCAACACTCCATGAATGATTCCCAATAAAGCGACTAAACAATAGCCATGACAAACAAACACCGTAAATCATATAATCGAATTCTGACTCATCTTATTCTTTCTCTTTACAGTCCTTTTTTGGTCGCTCATACAACAATCTATCATCAATATCGGAATGTAAAAACAATAGCGAGTGCGTAATCAACAAAAAGAACCGAACGGCATGTAAAGCATGTAGACTTAAAAAGTGTCTTATGGTTGGAATGTCAAAGAATGGATCTCGTTATGGACGCCGATCAAATTGGTTTAAAATTCATTGTTTATTACAAGAACAGCAGCAACAGCGTGAACAGCAACAGCAACAACATCAACAGAACGGTCATCCACCACAACCATACGATCTCAATTTCCTTAATCTTATGGATGATTACAGTAAAAATAATCACAATCGTGCCTCACTCTCGTCATCGTCACCATCAATCAGTTCACCCGATAGTCATAATTCAGATAGTAGTGTAGAAATTGGCGATAAGAAGAAGATCCACAATTCGATACACAAAATTCCACCAAAAATTCCCGCAATTAATCCATCACCGCTACCATCACAATTAGCATCATTTTTCCAATTGATGCCACCTCTCGGGCCTTTACCGTTACATCATTTGGTTGGATCACCCTTTACGAAATTGATGCCACCTCCACCACTCGCATCATCAGCACATAACTTCCTTCCACCTTCACTTTTTTCAACACCGTTTCACGATTCACTTCATCATTTGTATGCACAGCAGCAGAGCTTCTTATCGTCTGCAAATCTACCATCGCCTCTCGCTAATTTACCAAATAATAACAATAATAGTAGTAGTAACAACAACAACAATAACAAAGATAGCATCAACAATAATTTACTGCACAGTAATGGCAAGAGTGCAGATTTCTATCAAAAATATTATTTCAACAAACTTAATGGAAAGTTTCCAATGAATAATCACGATGATGATAATGAGAATGACGATGTGACACCATCAAATTCACCGACACTTAAGGTTGATGTTAATTCACCGTCATCGCCGCACTCGACAGCATCCTCAAATTCTCCAATCATTTGCGATGACATCCAGAATAATCCGATTGATTTGAGCATGAAAAATGAGGATCTGCTTAATAACAATACAAATTAGTTAATTTACTCACTTACAAAATATTTTTTTCTGTTGAAAAAAAAACAGTGTCAAGTTAAAATGTCACATATGGAAAGTGACTAAAGCGCATTTTTGTCAGGGATGAGTTTATAGTTTGCTGTGTTTGATAGTATTTTGTAATTTAGGTGTAAATTTAGTTAAATTATTGAATGATATGAATTAAAATTATGATTCTTGGATTCTTGCACCTCGAAAGGTAAATTTTGAGGTTAGGTTGATATTTTTGAAAAATTTTCACTGAAAATTTCTTTAAAAAAGTGGCAAGGAAGTGTTGCATCAAAATTCATTACAAGATCAGTTGTGAGTGGCAAATTATTAATGATTTACCAAGGAATTTCGAGGTTATGTCAAAATCAGGAATCCAAAAAACTCATACTTTAGATCATATCAGACAAATCATAAACATATTCTCATCATTTCCGTCAAAAGTACGCTAGAAATAACTAAGACCCCGTGGATTTCAATGTGCCTAATATGCCATTCCTAAACGTTTCTTGCTATTGCTGCCGTTGCTGTCGATTGATTATTTTTTCAAAAAAATAAAATAAACCACACATTTAGCGGCATCGTGTTAATCATTAATGAGTTGTGCCTACAATATTTTCTTCATATTTTTTCGGATAAATATGAAAGACAAAAGACATGTTAAGTAGACACAGCTATAATGTACAACAGGTTTTTGTCTCAATGTTCAACTAATCGCAGCACGAATTGAATAGCAAAAAGCTATTGGCAAAAAATTAAATTAGTAGTGCACGCGTGCGCGGGATCCTAACACAAAAAAAAAAAAAATAAAGAGATATAATTTGTACAACTTTAGTGTAATAATAATGAAACTTAATGGCATTACGCAAGTATTTAATATTATACTGACTGTGGACGATGGACAAAGACAACACACATAATGCATGGTCTTTGTATCCTCAACACATACAAAATCGGTTTTATGACAAATATTTTCGATTTTTGTGAATTATTACCCCGAATAAATGATTAGATTTAGTTGATAGATTGAATTACTAAATATGGCCAGTAGTTTGCAATCAAAAACGTTCCGTAGAGTAATTTTGTCAAATGACAAAAAAAAAACTCGATTTTATTTTTTATTTTATATAAAATTTTTTTGTTTTATATTCCACCATAAAATAAATCTATTGCAATTATGTATTCTTTTGTTATTTAATCTTCTGAAAATATTCGTTTGAGAAATAAAGTTGACATAATAAATTTGCCGGATCAACGATGGCATTTTTTGTCATTATTGAGCTCATTTTACAAAACGATTTGTTTGACTTTTTATGTCGACAAAAAGCAGAATCTTGAAGGAGAGGATGGTGGAATTGTAACTTGAGATTCCATTTTTGGGAAGAATGAATGAGCGGTTCATTAGTTTTGAATGAATTAGGCGCCATCTTATGCTCTAATGTGGTTATTTTCATTAAAATTGAAATGACATGGACATGATTTAAGAATCTAAGATTCCATAAATCTTAAAATTGACTAGGATTCAACATAACCTCAAAAAAATAATTTCGTCCTAAAAAATTCATCCGCAGAGCATTAAACGTACTAAAAATGTCCCCAAAATGGCTAGTTTTTAAGCTCTCATATAAAAAATTCCTCATCATCTGAGGTCATCAACTTTAATCTCTTCGAGAATTTACATAAGAAACTCAACCGCCATACTTTTCATCCACACAACCACAAAAATAAAGTAAAATAAAAATCAAATCTCCATTCTGTCAAAAGCCGATCCTTCAACGACGACAATTTTTTTTGTGACACAAAATTGAAAATAAGTCGATAAATTAATTTTATTTAATGTCAAATGTTAATCAAATCATATAATTTCTGTTAATTAAAAGAAGTCAAAAAAAGCTTTCACTAAATTGAAGCTCAATGTGTGACTAGATACTTTAATATCAATATTCATAAAGTTTTTAGTGTTATTTAAATAATTAGATTATCAAAATCTTACATTTTACTGATGTATACATAAAAATAAGTTAGATAGAATTTGCATTAGTTAGACATTATAAATATTAGCTAATAGATCTGCATAAAAAATTATTTAAATTAGTTAAGATTCAATTTGTAAGCTCAAAATCGTTTAGCGAAAATAGTTTCCTGAATAAACTTTTAGTTTGAAAAAAAAAGAAAAAAAAATGGCAATAAATTATTTTAATTTCTTTCAGCTCTTCCTCTTGTAATCTCGACTCATCTTGTCCATTTCCGACCGACTCTTGTTCAATATTTTAATTCAATATGTTCACAGCTACTGATTAAAGCGTGTCGATCATTGTCACGTCGTCATCCGATTAGCCTCAATAAATAAATAAAATTGGCTAGGAGAAAAAAAGGCATTAACACTGCTCGCTAATTACTGATCATTTGGTGATGGCTTCATACAAAATAATCATGATAATAATGACATAATTTAGTCAGTCACCATATGAGAAATTTTACCAAGTGAAACCTGATTTATTCCTGGAGATAGATCATTAGCATTTTATGCATTGAACACACGACGAACCGACGACGACGATTATGATGATGATGCACAGGTACAATAAATGCACGCTAATTTTGCTTCATCGAATCAGCAGTAGTGCATCGAGCTTCAAGGCTCCCGCTTCGACACATGTGGATAAATGTTTATTGTACATCTCATAAATCATATCAATATTTGTTCACTTCTAATGCGAGGATTAAATTAAATTGAAGCTTTTTTTGCTGTGTTTTAAACTCGGGTAGATCCATAATTGGAAGTGTGCTTTGGTGACTTACTGCTTTCGAATTTATGGAATTTTTTTTATGATGGTTTTGGTTTATTTTGATGGAATTTGAAGTTTCAGATGTAATTTTGAAGAGTTTATTGACTTTGCTGAGGTAGTATAGCGTTGAATGAGGTAGAATTTGTTATTTACCAACTTTATAATCAAGGATTAAGATGAATAAACTTGAAAGTATCAGAAAATATGAAATTTCAATCAAAAGGGGCTTTAACTTTATTGCATCAATTTTTGATGCGAAAATTTTTAAAATTTTTGTTTCCGTTAAATTTTAAATCATTCAAATTTCAAGTTAAAGGTCCATAATTGAATATCAAAGCTTGTATGTCAAACAAATTAGGCTCCAAAATAACCTTAAACCTAAATAAAACCTCAAATTATATCCTATAAGCTCTCGTAACTCAATAAAAGTAAACAATAAATCAACATTCCATCCAGCATCTAATTGTAACCGCGTAATATAGATGAAATGCATCATCATCTTCATGAATAGGACAATGTCGCAAATGCTATTTTTCCATCCATTAATACAAGTGCCACACATCACAAGCACGCATACTTGATTATCTAATTAACAACGTTAAGTGTTAATCCATTAATAAACTCGACAATATGGATAACAATCTTCAGCAACCCTTGACTGCATTGAACTCAACTCGAGTCATATTGCACATGCGATACAGCTCGAGATATTCGCAGTGAATTGCTTTTTATTACAAAGTTAATTAGAAATATTTATTTTGTATGCATCTTAATGGATATTCTCACATTTGCCATATACGTTTTGTTGACAGATATCAAATGAGATTCCAGATTTGCTCCAGCATCATCATCATTTGCGACGAATATCTGAAAACAAAATTTTTTTATTTCTTTCCTCTTCTTCTTGATATTTTTTTTTCCTTCTCGTATTGACTGCGATCGTACACAAAACATTGATGATGAAGTCACGCCCATTTTTGAGGCGTTAGCTTTTTGCTGGATGTTAACACTGGAACGAGTTTTTTGTGGATGTATTTAATTGAGGATTGAAATTTTTTGTAACTTGATACGATCATGAAAAAAATGCTTATTTAATTAACATTTTTTTTTATTACAAATCTGATGTGCGCAATTCATGTTCGACAGACTTATCGAAAGTCTAGGGGTATTCAATTATGAAAGTTCGGAAATTGAAAATTCAAAAAAAAATACGTTACGCTATTTCTTGAATTTAATAACTTTTTTTAGTTTTATCGTTCATTTGACTTTATTGTAGTCCTTAATTATGGACTGAATCATTTTATTTAAAAAATTCTTCATAAAAATGTTTTAATTTGAATTTAACTTTTTTCGAATTTTCGAACAAGGGGTATTTAACTTCGAATTTTGCATGACAGACAGACAAAAGTGTAATTTTTGCACTTTTATTTGGAAACTGTAACGGACACAATGTTTGAATTGCACACATCAGTTACAAATGTATAAGCCACAGATTTATAACAATTTTAATTACAGCAATTATTGTTCTTTCTATAATTTTTATAATGACTGACTGATCTGTTATGCTTAAGTATTAAGTTTTATTATTGATCTATTGAAAAATTATTGCACAAAGTCAGTATTTAAGTTATGTGAAATTTACTTTATTATTGTAATATTTTTTGTATCTGATGTGTGCAATTCAAACATTGTGTCCGTTACAGTTTCCAAATAAAAGTGCAAAAATTACACTTTTGTCTGTCTGTCATGCAAAATTCGAAGTTAAATACCCCTTGTTCGAAAATTCGAAAAAAGTTAAATTCAAATTAAAACATTTTTATGAAGAATTTTTTAAATAAAATGATTCAGTCCATAATTAAGGACTACAATAAAGTCAAATGAACGATAAAACTAAAAAAAGTTATTAAATTCAAGAAATAGCGTAACGTATTTTTTTTTGAATTTTCAATTTCCGAACTTTCATAATTGAATACCCCTAGACTTTCGATAAGTCTGTCGAACATGAATTGCGCACATCAGTTTTGTATGATCAGTTTACTCGGATGAATTTGATGAAGAGTTTAGTACGTTCGCTTTTAAGTGGGGGAAAAGGAGTCTAGAATTTTGTAACAGGTCAAACGTTTTTTTTATATATAAAAAGCGTTACGAGGGAAAGAGAGGGGTCTAAAATGTAAATGTAATGTTGGTTACTTAGTTTTATTTTTCGTAGTAAGTGAATGGCCTCTTAGAAAATGGTAGAGACGAGGGGAACCAACATGATGGAAAATTATCAGAGCTCGAAGTGAGATGAATTTTGCTCCGGTTCATTTAAAACCGATTAAAAATTTGTATGAAAATTTTTCTTCTTTCACTTGTGAAGTATAAGATTTCATTCAAAAATTAATCGGTTTTTAACGAACCGGAGCAAAATTAATTTCGCTTCGAGCTCTGAAAATTATCAAAAATTTCTGCCAAAAATGTTTTAGACTACATCTAGGATCAAATTTTAGACGTTGTCTTCAAGATTTTGCAGTTTTCTCGGGTAGAAATCCGTTTATAAGTTAAGTATAATATTGTAGAATCAAAAGCATTTTAGGTTAGAATTACCATTCTGAGAATTGAAAGAATGAAGATTGAGAATTATTAGACTCAGTTCTAGAAATGTTAAGCAATAAGAGTCCTGGTTGAGTTTTAATTTATTTGATGAATCTTTAAAAGATTAAAAGGTATTTTATTAGATTTTTGAAAATTTGAGGTTAATATTTTGGAAGATTTTAGTTATAGTTTTACAAATTAATTTTTTCTGTAGAATATTCGTAATAAACGTATTAAAATCATAATGTAAAGTTCCTTAACAGTAGAATAGAGAAATAAAAATCAGTCAAAAGATAACAAAGAATGTTTATATTAAAATTTGGAAATTATGAAAATTTATATGAAAATTTGCTTTTTTGTTCAAAAATTAAATTCATAGATTTTTTTAGTTTAAAAAGTTCCCTTTAAGATGAAAAGATAAGTAAAATAATAAAATCAAAAAATATTTTGTTAATCATGAAATTGTAGACAAAAATATTTAACAACTTTAACCTTAAAAACAAACAGCCAAAGATTTTTAACTTAAGCAACATAAAATATATGTCCACAGCAAGGATTCAAAAATTACATAAATCAGCACAAAGCATGTAAATCCAAGGAATTATTTCGTTGTCTTTTTTACCACGTTCTTAACTTTAATCATAAGTTCTCGTTTGGATGTAAACTTTCTTTAAAACGACATCACCAGCAATATTCAAAGTATCAACAATTTTTGTAGCATTGTCATCGCATTGGAACATATATGTAGCAAATTCCTGATCATTAAGATGAATGTGATAGCAATCAAAATCACATTCAATGACCAAATGAAATTCTTTTCCAGGACTTAAATCTCTGCTCGAAATGTCCGTTCTTTGCTCCTTTAGCCATTTTCCATTTTTCCATGTATTGCGGCAGATGATGTGCTTGCCACCTCCAAATCTTGGATTAATGTGTAATGGGATTGCTGGAATTGAAAATTCGATAAACAACAATTTGAATTTTATGCCGAAGAACCGTTAGTTCAAAATTTGAAACTTCTTGGTTTAAATTTTGAACTTGACAAAAAATTCAAAATTTTTTTGATAGTTTTGTTTTAAGATGCTGATCAATTCTAGCTAAAGCATCAATTTAAGGCTATTTATGCCTACTAAATACAAATCTATGTCCAAAAATCAATGAATTAATTATACTCACTTGGATGAGGCCAAAAGTAAGGCGATTGCTGTAAATTAAAAGCAATTGAATGTGGTAACATCTTAACTCGCCCGATAATATGGATGGATTTGTTTCTAGTAAAGCCACCAGGAATATTAGCAATATAAGGAACTAGAAATTTTACATCATCACCCAACGTATCATCATAACTCAAAATATCTTGTATTGGCACTTCGGGATATTTGTCACGATACAATTGATCAATTGCCACTTCCTTTACATCTCCTTTAATTTCGATTCCATTAATCTTCCTGTAAGGTACACGATGAGCATAAGATCCAAAATGTCTATTGTTAATTGACAGCATAAATTCTGATTCCGTAATGAGGATTTCTATTGAGAATTTATGTCCTCTAAACAGGTCGTAGTGAGATGAAAATTGACTGCATGTCTCTTCCATTCCCCATGATCCTTAAAATATTAAGTCATATTTACTGGATGTCAACTGGATCTGGTCAACTACTTACCATTTATTTTGGAATTTCTAACAATATAGTTTTGAGGCAAACGTGGATTCAAATGTAGAGCAATGTCCTGCTTATGTCCAGCACTCACTAAATTGATGGAAAATCTTTCACATGTCTTCAGAATTACTCCAGTAACCACAAAACAAACGCCCGGAACAGCTTCTTTAAAGTTAAATGAGCAAACAACTTCCGATTTTTGACTCAAATCTGGACTTTTTGGCTTTAATAATCCATAATTTGAATCGCTAGCTATTTCGCAGGAACTAATTGATTCTATTGACATGTTAGACATGATTATTTCTCGAAAATTGAGGAAAGTTGAAGAAAAACTTTGTGACCTATACAGATGTACTGATAGTCTATAAAAACTGATCAAACTACTACTAACAAAAGCCGCAATTACTGACATTCAAGTGCCAATACGATAATATTAATAAAATTGTGTAAATGAAGAATTCTTTTGTTTATATTTTGTCAGAGTTGCTCAACTTAAGGATTATGATTGGAAAATTATAGCAAAAAAATATATGCATGAGAATGTACTTGATATCTTCTTAGCAGAAAATTTTTAGTCAAGAAACATTCAACTTGACTTGACTTAATTTTTTGTTTTATTTATTTTGAAAAAAAGATTTTTACTTGTGATCTGAATCTGATCTGCAAAGTCGCTTACTTATGGCGTCCATTAAAAATTTAGATTTTTAAACCCCCTCCAGTTCTTTATCACAAAACCTATTGCTAAAAAAACAAGTTAAAAAATGAAAAGAAAAATGCCATTAGTCATCACAAAATTAACTTTTTTTTAAATGTGATGTATTTATCTTACAAAAGGAATACAGGGGGTCCTCGATTTGAACAATTGTTTTGTTCTTAAATTTTTGTATTCAAATCGAATTTATTCGAATCGAAACAATTCAAATCGACTTGAAGTTTAATGTAAAGCTTCTGAGAGAGAGCATATTTCTCTCAGTATCGATATTGTCTTGAAAATAGCAGCATAGCTGCTGAAATATATTGACTTTTTGTTAATTTAAGTATAGAAAGTAAAGTGTTTTTATTCGATATTCAACTCTTAACAACGTAAAAAAAAAAAATTCAAATCGAGTCTGTTCAAACCGAGAACCCCCCGTAATTTAAAACTTCCAATTTTAGAAAAAAACCCAAATTGATTATTAGGTATTGCTTCTTATTAAAAAACACTGATTAAAAAAATTTGTAGTTTTTAAAAGAATTTCACCATAAAAATATGAACTGTGAACCCTTCTGGTATTAAGCTTGTGTTTTGGTGATTACTCATAATATATATAAAGCAGTCTGAAAAATCATTTTGCATCAGTGAATCTTTAAATTTTCAAGTGTTCAAATCAGATTTAATTCGGATTTACTTACTCAAAGACACTAAATTTGTGAATCAGTATGATTGGAACAAAAGGAATAAATCTTAATTTTTTTAAGAATTTTAATTTTATCGTCTCACGATTATCGAATTTCAACATCAATATTTGGAAAAATCTTATATTATTGATACTTGTAGTTCAAGTTATTGAAGCAGATGCATTGTATTTAAACACGAGTACTGAAGTTTTAAATCCTTCAAATAATTTATTGCCACGTTTAGTTCGGTCTGTTTCGGGAAATGATAATTTCCGAGATAAGTCGATAAATTTATGTGCTGACGCAATTAGAAGAGGAAGGATTGATGATGCTGTGTCTTATTTTAATTCATTAGCCGATGACAGTGTATTATCCGATATAATAAAAAGAAGTTACAGTTACAGTTGCGCTGAAAAAGTTATAAATTTTGTTCGGAACTTACCGTATATTTATCAACTTTCCATTGGATATTCAGCCGTGCATGAAAGAATAAGAAGCCATGGTCATATAAATACTTTTCAATATGTAATGCTTGCTTTAAAAGTTAAGGAAGTAATGGATATGGATAACTATTATAAAGTATCTCAATCATACAAAGATAAAATGGAATTAATAAAAAATAGCCTTCCTGGCCAAGTGAGAGCATTAGTTTGGAGCAATAGAAAAAAATGTACCATTAGAAATGTGAATTATAACAGTGAATATTTATACGTAGCTGCTAGGTCATTGGATTATGATATACATACCTGGATTCCTGGAGTTACGAATGATGATACAGAATTTTGGGAAATTGTCAATTTAAATAATTCCGGATACTTCGTATTAAGGAACCTAGATAAAAATAGATATTTAACCACATCAAATGATAAAAATGACAGTGAAAGACGTTATGTGAAGTCAGTAAGTGGTGGAAAAAATGATGAATTGAAGTGGAAATTGATTCCAGAAGGAAACTATTTTTTATTACAAGATGCTTTTTTCGATGATTATTTATATGCGAGTTCAAGTAGACGAAATAATGACAATGATTCCAATAGGAGAAAAGTATTTGCGTGGATGCCAGTTCGCTTACCCAATTCAATAATTGAAGAGAGAAAGTGGTATATTAATTGTTAACATCATGATGCATCAATAGAATAAAATAAATAAGTCGTTTAAATTTTTATACCAGAGATTGATCTTATTTAAAATTTGCAAAACACAAAATCTTCAAACAAAAACCAAAAAAAAAAAAACATTCTATTGTTGAAAACTGTCAAACAGATTGTGACCCCCCAACCCTTAAAAATGAACGTCATAATTGAACAACCCCTACTCTGAATCCCTATAAATTAAAGAATTATGTCTTTATTCATCACCAAATTAATTTTTTTAAACGTGATGTTTCTAACGAATATATTATATAAATAAATATAAAAGTAATATTACACAGCTTCCAATCTAGTTTAAATTTTAGTTGATTAAGTATTACTTCCAATTTGCATTTGAATAATAAAAATCACTGATAAAAACAAAGTTGGAGTTTCCAAAATAAATTTCACCATTTATTGAGCTTGATAAAAATATGAACTGCGAATTGACCTGCGTTGGTATTACGTTTATGCTTGGTGATTATAAAAAAAGTAATAAATGCAAAAAAATAAAATAAATTCCTCTCATAGTATAAATATAGCAGTCTGAAATATTGTTTGCAGCAGTAATTCTTTAAAATTTCAAGAGTTCAAATCAAATTTAATTCGGATTTTATATTCAAGTTCCTAAAATATTGAGTATAATTAGCATCTACAAAATTTGTATTTCAGTATGGTTGGAACAAAAGAAGTAAATCTTCAATTTGTCAATATTTGGAAGAATCTTTTATTATTGGTTCTTGTAGTACAAGTAATAGAAGGATATAATAATTATGAGTCACCAGACGAAGTAACTACTTTAATTGCTTCTGCTATACGAAACGGAAATATTATTAAAGCAGTTTCGCATTTCCAACTTTTAAATGATGGCAGTATGTTACCCGAAATTATCAATAAATCTTACACAAGCAAATCGAATATCGAGAATATTTTGAAATTTTTACGAGGTTTGGTGTTTATTGAGCATCAATCTGTTGGATACTCTGACTTATTTACAAAAATGACTTCGAAAAATCACCTTAATAGCCATGAACTGATGATTCTTGCTTTTAATGTTAAGGAAATTATGGAATTGCCAAACTTTTATAAAGCATCTCAAGAATCTAGAAACAAATTCGAATTCATAAAAACATTTTTGCCAAGTAATGTGAAAAATTTTGTTTGGAGCAACAGAGAACGTTGTACGATTAAAAATGTAGATTTTGGTGAATACTTGTATGTGGCTGATGGTAATCATAATTATGAGTTATATACCTGGATTCCTACTGATTATGATACATATTGGAAATATTTTCAAATTAATAAATTAGATGATGCAGGATATTTCTCATTTAAACACGTTGAAAAAAATAGATATTTAGCTATTTCGGATGATTTTGATAATAACGAGAAAGAAAGACGTTATGTCAAGTCAGTAAGTGGAGGATCTAAAAGTGATATGAAATGGAGATTGATTCCAGAACGTGGCTATTTTATAATAAAAGATTATAACTATGATGGCTTTTTCTACGCTAGTGCTATCAAAAAGGATAGAAGTAGACGATATGTTTATACATGGACAACTGGGAACTTTAAAGAAATGTATTGGGAAATTAATTGTTAAAAATTTTATACACGGGGTCCTCGATTTGTACAGGGGCAAATCCGTAAAATTATGAAACTGGCAAAAATCGACTTGCAATATTTCTCTACTTGTTTCCGTTCAAAAAATTAAAAACCGTTAAATTTGTATGTTTACAAACGAATTAAGTTATTTTCATAAGTGTTAACTTATCCAGTTGTATTCTACAATTTACGATGATTAATCGTTAGAATTCTCAAAATGATAAAGTCCTTATTTAACAACACATTTTAAGAAACAAATTTGAAAAATTTTTGTAAACAAAAAAAACTTGATTTTTTTCTTCAAATTTTTCAAAATTTTCATTGCCGTTTATCCTTTTGCAGGATCGATTAACGCTATTTTTATTAAATTTCTCCTTATTAACTGTATTTAATCGCTTAACAATAGGATTTAGTGAAAGTAAAGCTCATTATCGATGTGAAACAGTGTTTTTTTAATTGTCTAGATTGCTAGTTAAGCGAAATTTTGCAATTTTAAAAAAATATTTTTTCGTTCGCAGGATCGATTAACGCCATAAAAATCAAAATATCTCATTAATTAGAAAATTAGAGCATTGCAGAAGTATTAAAATCTGTACAAATCATAAAATTGGACATGATTCATTCTTAAAACATTATGAAAACAGCAAGAGTTAAGAGAATTTTGATAAAAACAAAATTTTTAGGTTAATGCAAGCTGCGGATTTGCCCACAGATATTTTATTTTAAAACTTTTCTATTCAAATCGAAACGTATGAAAATGACCGTTAAAAATGAAAATTTGAATTTTTGTGTGGGGAATTTTTTTTTTAATTATTCAACTCGAATCTTAATAAAAAAATAATTCAAATATCTAAAATTGACCAATTATTGAGAATAATTTTAAGCAAGTTTAATATTTCAGTCAAGTCACATGCAACTTGACTAAATTCTTATAGCAACTTGACTTATAAAATTTTTATAGCAACTTTCAAAAATTTGAATTTCAGAAAAACCGTTAAACAAAAATCTGAGGCAACTTTATTTCGATTCCATTCGATTTAATCCTATAAGATTATCAATTAATTTTTTTTAAAAAAAATATGATGTAAGGCTGCATTAAAATACATGAAGACTTTTAACTGGCACTAAAATTAAATGCTAGGGATTATAAAAGAGGTACGTGTAAAATATTATATATCATGGTATTGTGCTTCTAGCTACTCAAATTTCCTCTTCCTTCCTCGTCTCACCCTCCGTCATTCCTCAAAATTATTAAGAAATTCACCAACATGCTTTAAATTCTCTTCTAGCTGCTCTTCCGTCTCGCCTCGAACTTCATTAACAATTTCCTTCTTATATGAACTTTTGGCTTCGTCCAATGCCATTTGAAATATCTCATACTCAACATTATTTTGGATCTTCTTTGCATTATAACCGCGCTCTTCAAGACGTTTAAATAGCTTGTCTGTGTTGCATCGTACCACATAAATTTGATTGAACCAACGTTCAGGAAAGAATTCCGATGAATGATATTCAGCAACATTATTTCCTTCGTTCATTAATGGCTCTAAGTAATCGAGTAGCTATAATTAAACAAGATAAGAGATGTAATTAAGGCTGTTATCAATTTGTTCTTACAAATATTTATGTCTACATACTTTATCTTCATCCAATATGGGACAATGTAAATCTTCATCGTAGCCATCGAAAAAGTTATTATCTTGAACAATTTTGCTAATTTCTAAGAATCTCATTCCATAATACTCGGATATTTGTTTGGCAAAGTGAGTTTTTCCAGCACCTGTGGACGGTATCATATATTGATGTTAATTTACTGCTGGATCTTATGATTTTTGATGTACTTAGATGCTAATGTACTTACCTGGTGTTCCAGTAACTAATATATTTGGTTTTGACATCTTAACGAGTTATAAATCCCTATAAATTAATTTATCACGAGATTTCAATTAAACCTTTGTTTTGATGAATTCAGACAAAGTTGGAAATCTGACTAAAATATGTTTTTTTGAGTTTTACTTGTTTTTATGCTGCTGGATGTAAGTTTAGTCATTGAATGGTATTCTTAATGGCTTTTAAGAACTAGATAAGCCAATTTGCTACCTTTATTACCCAATTTCACTTGATTTAAATCAGATTTCCAGATTTTAAACCAGATTTCTCTGGATTAGAAATTGTTATTACGTAAAAATCGGTTATGCTGATTTGAATTTATTTTTAACCGTTAATTTTGTGTACTTTTTAATGGACATTTTGTGGTTTGTGTTTTATGACAATTAGCAAGACTGATGAAAATATTTATTCAGCTGACAATAAAGTCTTTGAAGTAGCTGTATTTTGAGAAAAAATGGTAAAAATCGCTTTTTAATGAAATTATTTAAATTTCACCAAAAATTCAAATTTATTTTGACCGTTAAGAAATTCAAATTATTTTTGACCGTTAGTGAATTAAATTAAATTTTTGAATTAAGAATGAACCAGATTATTGCAAACTTTAATGCCTGTTTAACAATTAGTACATTCGTTCTCAAGACATACAAAAAAGAAGAAGGAATTAACAGCAATTTGTTTGTTCTGCATTTAACATGTGTTATAATCTTAAATCTCAGTTTTAATGTCAATAAATTCATGAAAGTACTTTCAACTTGACCCATCTAGACCCTCTCTTTAGAGATAGTAAAATCAACATTTTAATGTTTAATTCGTCTCGACATGGAGAGAATTTACTTTAAATTTAATGAGTATGTCAAAAAATTTAAAATTTATAGTGGCTATCTATTAATGACTTTAAATTTTTAGCGCATTTTTGAAAACTTGTTTTCAAAAAGGAAGCTCAATCATGCACTTTGATCGGTCGTTCGGTCGTTCGGTCGTTCGGTCGTTCGGTCGTTCGGGTCCCAATTATCTCTTGATCTAGACTTCGTAGCAAGCTCGGAATTGTTTTAATAGCTTCATTGAATGTTTTTATTCCCGCCGTTTATATTGAAAAGTCAAAAAACACTCATTAAATAGCTTAATTCATCGATTTTATATTTCAAAAAAAAATATGTAAACAATGCAGGGCAAAGCTATGCTGATGATAAGTTTGAATTTTTTCTAACCGTTAAAAAATTTGAAATTTTTTTGACCGTTATTTCGGATTAAATTTTTTTCTTTTATACACCTTAATTAATTAACATTTAATTTTTTCATACAAATAAGTGCGTTTAGAAATTTGAAAAATAATGGATGTGTTCAGAAATTTGAATTTTTTGCTAACGGAAAATTTTGAATTTCAAAAAACCGTTAAATCGTAAAGCTATTTTTTGCATTGAACATTATAAAAATCAATTTTAAAGGAATTTTGATTTTTAGTTTTAAACTTATTATTGAAATGAATTATGACTAAAGAAACAGCAATAGAGTTTTAAAACTCGACATTCTTTTCTATTTAATCAATTGCTAATCGCTGCGTCAAAAATGCGCTGAAGTCCCTCGATATAAACGAGGACTTTTGTAATTTTTTTTTAAATCTGATAATTTTCCATGTGACCCGCATATACATAGTTTCGATAGATTCATCACAGTTGTAAAGTCAAGGTCAATTTAGTATTTAGTCAGATAAATGATGAGCAATAATATTGAGGTATAAAAATTGTTGACGCGTGCTTTTCTGTTCATCAACACCACAACCACAATGAATAATCTCAACTTTGGTAATTCCGACGAAACTTGATATTCAAGTATTAATTTATGGATATGCAGTTGCCACAATCTTGTGTAGAGTCAAATTTGTATAAAATCAGGAAATTCAATTTTCAATCAAAATTGCATTTCTTTATTAATTTACAGCAATTAAATGTGGCAGAGAAAGTGACAAGATATACAGTCTGTTCCTGACCTGCATCATTACTCATCAATTAGTGACTTAGTTATCTAGTCGTGACGTTATGTATGAAAATTACGATAAAATTTTGAAATCATTTTTATGAATGATGAAATTGTAAATTTTTGATTCTAGGAACAACATCACATGACAATGATAACAGAACTTTAATTGTTGATGATAAGAAACTAAAATAAAGACTAATTAGACATAACATTTGAATGTGCTAATTAAGGTAAGTAAGAATAGCCGCTGATTAGGTGACCACCAGTAAGATGTCTAAATTTGGATTTTTGGTGTTTAATTTTGTCTAATTGAATCCATTAAGTTTTTCGTGATTTTTGTAGTTTCAAGATCTTTTCGAACATGAGGATTTGTTCTGTTCTGATTCATAATTATAGTTGAATTAATTTTTTCCAACATATATAGGACATCAGTACTTTATTTTTGCCATTTTGGGTATTCGAAAATTATTTGTTTAAATTTTTTTTATGAAATTTTTGATTTCAAATTTTAACTTAATTTAAATTAATTAAGCAGTTTAATGGAATGAGTCTAGTTTATTGGTTCAAAATAAATTATTTACAATCATTTCAGAATGTTGAAATGTCTTTAATAACTCAAAATCAATCAATTTCGAATTTTTGAACACAAATTTTTTTACTAAACGCACTCGAAAAATATTTTTTTGAAAAATTTAATTTTTTAAAAACGTTCTAAAAGTTCACTAAAAATGTAAACAAACTTTTTTCGATATTAAAAATTCGAACTTTCGAAAAATTTAAATACCATATATCGAAAAATAAGATACCAATGTCCTAAATTGGAACTAAACTTTCTTTATCAGTCATCAAAACCCAAGATTAATTGATGACTTTTTTGTAGTAAACAAAAATAATCGGGAAATATTGCTTTTGTTCCAAAAACTATAAAAAAGTAACATGCAACCAAAACCCCAGATTACGACAAGGATTTTATCTCCCGTAAAACCCAAAAACACATCAAAAAGATTCCTTATAAAAATTTCCCAGATTGATAAACTTTGGTCAACAACAAGTCAAATGCTTTTATAGCAACATCCAGAACTTACTCACAGCTTCACCAAATTTACGCAACACACTTCAAAAACTCGTCAGATTAAAAATTCCTCACCTCTCGAAAAACTTTCTGATACGTTTCTTAGTCGAATAGATTAGATTAGATGAAGTAACTAGCAATTATTGAGTTTACTTTGATGAAATTAAAATAATTATAAAAATTATAAATTTTTTGTATCCAGAATTAATCACGTTTTGCGTCTGACACTTGACATCACACAACTAACTTAAGGTATAAATATTTATCATATTTTACCTAAAAAACATCCAACTTTCCATTGTTTTAATGTTTCAATGTTGCATGTTGCATCAGCTGTTCCATAAAAATCCCCAATGTTTTAATGTTTTTATTTTCATGAGCGATAATTGCTTCTTTCTCTCTCTCAGCACTCAAGCATGCTTTAAAATTTTTTTGTATCGTCTCGTTCGAGTAGTCTGACATGAAATCTCATTGTAGCCGGACGTAAACTTTTTTTAGTCGTTTAACATTCAGTCATCACATTAGTGTTTATCGCGCGGCATATTCGTCTCGCAGACAATTGAAATATATATTAAAAAAGTGTTTGTGTGAATATATTTCTTTTTATATGAATATATATGTTATGAATATTTAAAAACAACAGCAATAAACCTGTTTTTTTTCTGTTGCTGTTTTAGTTCATCTTGTCATTTTACACAGAGAGACTTTAATTAAATTACGCAAAAAACTTGGAATTTTTTTTTATTCTGGATTGATTAAAAGTGGAATTTGAACAGATTTGAATCTGAAAAGTTAGTGAAAAAAATTTACAAAGTAATAAAAATATAGCCTGAAGTGATTTTTTGTTATGTGAATCAGATTTTGAAAGAAAGACGAAGTTGTCATAATTACAGTCAAAGCAAAAGATATTAGCAATTTCCGTCATCAATAGTAAATTATTTTGTGTCATATAAATGTATGTTTTAATGGACTTAATAGTGAAAAAGAAATTATTGTGAAAGTCATGGACTTTTTAAGCGCATTTTTGGATTATTGCGATCAGTGAATTAATCTTGGATTATTATTTTTTTTGTTGCGGTTCTGGATTATTTTGTGCTGGATTTGTTTTTATACTTTGAGGAATAAAATATTTATTCTGGTGATGTTTATGTTTTTTGCGGTTGAACTATGCGATAAAAATATTTTTTGTGATAAATGTTTGTTTTTAATGAAATTGTATCAGAAAAAAATATTTAAGAATTCAACAATTGACTTTGAAACTAGTTTGTTGCTTTTAAATTTTTTATCAAAAATTTTTCAATTTTTTTTAAGGAACAAAATTTTTAAAAGTTCATGAAATAAAATTTTGCTTTTTATGAAAATTCAATTGGAAGTTAAATTTCAATATATTTTGAAGAATTTTTTGGGGAATTTTTAAATTTACCTAGGTAGTTTTGTTAATATTTCAAATTAAAATTTGAGAAAAATTTCCCATATAAAAAAATTTAAACGTCTTAAAATCTTTTGAAATTAGAAATTTTTAAAAATTTTGAAATTAAAAATTTCACAATGGTCTGAAATCGAAAAAATTGTTCAAAAATTAAAAAAAGTCATGTCTTTTAAACTTCATCTTTTGAATGCAGCTTTATAAAACATAAACTGACGCATCTTCTGTGAAAATATCAAGCTTCTAATCGTTGTCTAACTCTGTCAATCATTATCCAAAGTCACGAAAAATTTGTTTACAAAAACACCATGAAAAAGTTTTCGTAAATTTTTATACTTTCTGATGTTTGTTCTATGTTCTAATTGCTGTCAATAGCTTAATTAATGCACAAATTTTATATTAAAGCTTACCAAACATTAGCCAAATGCTTTATCATTAGGGAAATTGCAATTAAAGTTTTGAAAATTTCCAAAACTTTAAATGCCCATAAGTTAAAAAGTCCTCCAAAGTCCTTCACGAGACTAGCATAAATCGAAAGATTGAGTCTTTATTTAACTTTTAATCATACTCTGGCAATGCGCAAATATGCGCAAATCGAGATATTTGCACTTTAATTTCACTTGTTTTTCCAAATTTTTTCATACAAATTTGTTTGTGCATAAAATTTTTTGAGAAACAATATAAAATTTTTAATGAAAAATCATATTTATCCTTAATGTCATAAGCTCATATTTTCAGAGATGGATGATTAAGACATGAAAAAGCTATTGACACTTTCAAAATTAAGAAAATCAACTAAAACTTTGCGACCTCTAAAGTTTACACCAAAACATAATTTTTGAACATTTTTTTTCGATTTCAGACCATTGTGAATTTTTAAAAATTTTAATCTAAGTTAAAAATTTTGAAATTAAAAATTTTTAAAAATTTTAATTTAAATTTTTTTTAAAAAAAATTAAATAGGTAATAAAAAATTTTAATTTAAAAATTTTTGAAAATAATTAATTTCAAAATGTTTAAAAATTTCCAATTTCAAAAAATGTTAAGACGTTTAAATTTTTTTATTTAAGAAAATTTTCTCAAATTTTAATTCAAAATTTTTTTTTGAAAAATTTAGAGTTCACTTTAAAATTTTTGTTATTAAAAAATTAAAGAAAAAATTATTTATGAAAAGTATGAAAATATTTAAATTTTTTTTTTAAAAAAATAAAATTAAAATTTAAAAAAAAAAATAAAAAATTTTAAAACTGAAAAATTTTTAACATAAAGATTGATTTCGAAATTTTTTTGAAATTTTTTTCCATTTTTTCATTTTCTAAATTAAAAATATTCGAATTTTAAATTTTTACTAAAAATTCCTAAACTTTTTAAAATTTATTGCCTTTTATTGAACTTCAAAATTAAATTGAATTCACAAAAGCTTTAAAATTTTGATAAGATAAATTTTTAAATTTTAATAAACATTTTAAAATAACATCAGATGGAAAACACAACAAATCAAACCAATTTTAAATTTCTCAGTAACCTTCGTTTTTTTCTTCGGTTGTAATCAAATTTGTGTTGGGGTTTTTCGGTGTACAATAAATTCATAATATAACTTGTTAGAGCTTAATAAAACCAGTTATTAAAACTGATAACTTTAAGAAAAATATTTTATGATTCGAATTTATATTCTTAACTTTAAAAGTCTTATTTAAATGTTATTTTAAGTGAAAAGTTTACAAAAATCAATTAGAATTAAAATTTTGATTTTCAATTCAAAAAAAAGTGATCAAAGTATGCAATTAAAAACATTTAAAAAGTCAGCACAAAGAAAATTAAAAACATTTCAATAAATTTCCATCCAGTCAGCAAAAGTGATTTCAATAACATCCAAAAAATGCGCTAAAGAAAGTCATTAAAATAAAATATTATTTTAAAATCGCAATATTTTTCCAGATAGCTGAGTCATCAGTAGTAAAAAAAAAATATAGTAAAAGAAGGAAGGAAAATATTAATCCAATAGTGTAGTGAAGACAAAATTGCACTCATCCTCAATATCACGTAAAGTGTAAAGAAAATTAATGATTTTGAGAGTAGTTCCAGTTCTGTTCTGTAATTGATTTCCTACATCATAAAAATTACCGCAAAAATACAAGTGAAAAAAAAGAATTGTTGCAAAGTGCTTCAGAGATTTATTTCTTTTGGGAAAAAAAAGTTACATTGTGAATCGAAAAGATCCAGTAAATGGAAAAAAGTAATTAAATTACTAACAAGTGACAGAGAGAAAATAAAACTTTTATTTTTGTTTCGTGCTTCATCGCTCAATCACAAAAGACAATTGGATTTTATTCGTACTCGTGCTGCCCCACATTATCGCCCCGAAATACATCCAGCAAAAGTTTTTTCATCACTTATTATTCACAAGGTGAGTTATTCTCAATTACAATGCTATCTTTGTTACTTTTCTTCTATTTATACGATTCTCAACCCGAGTGGCATATGCGTGTGATGTGGAAGTCATTTTGTAGTATTGCTGGGTTGTCGTATGGCAACTAACAGGCAGTCATATGAAATTCTTGTAAAATTTTATTGAAATTTGCCAGGTTTGGCGAACAACTCTCTGGCCGTTAAATTTTGAAAAATTTAAAAAAAATTTTGAATTTACTAACACTATCAAACAATTTTTCAAAATAAAAAATGTTAAATATCAACATAATTTGATCAATTTCTATGTCAAGAGCATGATTAAATGTTTAATTAATCTTAAATCATCATGATTTGCGGTTTTAATTAAGATCCAGTGAATAAATTTGTTGCAGAATGAAAATTTTTCTAAAATTAATTTTTGTTGAGTGTGTTCAGAAATTTAAATTTTGTACTTTAACGATAAAATAAGGTACCTTTTTGTTTCTGAACACAAAAAATAAGAACCGTTCGCCATACCTGGGAAATTTGTAAAAGTCACAAGACTCGTGAAACAGTCGTGTTAAGTCATTAATCCGTACCTTATTTCATGTTTTCTATATTTTAAAAGAAAAAGTTGTATCAGATTTTACAACAGTTGCGCGACACAAAGGCAACAGTTGCGTGACATAAATGCCACATTCTGTACTACATTTGCATCTAAACAATTTGAACTTCATTTTTTTTTTTCAAAGACAAAGTTGCTCGAAATTAATGCAACAGTTGCACGACATTAATACAACAGTTGCACAACATTGATGCAACATGAAATTAGCAACTTCAATTACTCATAATGTGCCGCTCGGGTTCGAATCCAATTTATTCAATTAACATCAATTTAGCAATAAATTTTGATGACGATTGTGATGATGATAAAATCGCATAATATATCTTAATATAAACGACGATCTCATTTCATCTAAAGCATGAAATTATTTGATAATTTCAATGCTATTCAAAGGCATCGAATTGCTTTATAATTTTGTTAAAATTAAGTTAGCAATATTCAAAACATGACCTGCAAAAAGCATTTTTAATTGTAATTCAATATCCGTGTGCAAATCACGGTTTTCAAGTATCTTATGCGCACACATTGTGCAATCTTTGTTACTATCATAAAAACACCGTGTGAAATGTATATCAATGCTACTAAGCAATAAGGAAAATAATTCAGTAGTAAGTCGTATGCGACTAACGATTTTTGATGAATTTATTAAAAATAAAGCAGTAGGGAGCAATTTTTCGGTCAATTCCATTCAACAGTTAATAACACTCAGGCCTAGAATCAAATTGTCTAATAAAAAAGTATATTGCCAGTCTCTAGACGAATTTAAACCTGCACGCAATTTTCTCATCAAGAGAAATTTATTATTTTTGGCAAAAAACAACCAAAACCGAATCAATTTATTATCCGGAGAAGGCCAGCATCAATTGTCTGTCTATTAAAAGAATTATCTCCCTAAATGCTTCTCTTATAGCTGCTTAATTTTCAATGATGAAAGTATGGCAAGAAATCACATCAATTATTCGCGTAAAAAGCATTTCATTTTCCTCATTGTACATAATTTTTCTCTGTCTGTGCTTTTTGAAAAAAAAAAGTTAAAATTTCCAACTGTTAAAATTGCTCTAATTGCGAAACTCTTTC
The DNA here is from genome assembly GCA_026123125.1 of Chironomus striatipennis. Lineage (NCBI taxonomy): Eukaryota > Metazoa > Arthropoda > Insecta > Diptera > Chironomidae > Chironomus > Chironomus striatipennis. The sequence continues at coordinate 39,900,084 of CM047393.1, read as the reverse complement.
CGGCATAAATTTTCAACTATTCCATATACAGTGTGTGTACACAACCAAAGCTACAACAATATTTTGAGTTAACTGATATGTTGCTGGGTTTTTGCGCGTTTTCAACGGAAAAGTTTGTATACACAGACAGTGATTGCAAAAAGCAGCTTGTTTTCATTATGAAAAAAGTTTTTTTTTAAAAAAACAAGTAATTGAAATTTAATTTTGGAAACTGTTTCTTTAATTTTCCTTAAATGACTTGCGGACTTAACAATGTTATCTGATTTTTGCAACATAGTTGGTCATCTGAAAGCAATAAAATAATTTAACGGATTTTAGAAATTCAAATTGGACATCCGCAAAATAAAATTTAACTGATTTAAAAAATTCAAATTTAGCATCCGCCATTTTGAATTTTTCTTTCGCTTTAAATTTTATTTTACTAATTTTCCACCGTTAATCCTCATTTAAAACCATAAAAAGTGCATTATGAACAATAAAAATATGGCAAAACTCATTTGCAGAACATTTTAACTTTTATTGACCTCTAAAATGTGAATTATGATCGAAATATTCTTTCCATTCATTTACTCAGTCAACCAAAACACATTTGTTTCGCAAGAAATGAGCCAAAAAGTGCAATGAAAATCCAAAAGAATTGCTAAAATGTTACACAAAAAACTACTCGCTTTCATGGCAACCTAAAAAAAAATTCATTTTGCAACATATCGTCAGCGCTTCTTCTTCTTATTACTACATACTTTGCTTTTAATTTTATTTCTCTTTCTTCTTTTTTCTTGTGCTTCTGTTCGTGGCACAACAAACGACAACGTAACCTTGTTGATGAGTCACTTTTATAGCATTTTCAACTCAACCAAGGTTTATGGACGATTGTTATTTTCTTTTCATTTTCTCTCTGCTATTTTTTTTCTGTGTGATTTAAGCGATTTTTTACGCAAAAATAAGCTCATTTTAAGACCCCATGTAACCAAATGGAATATCAATGTATTCCATAAGAACCTTCCATGTATAATACCTATGTATTATACATGTATCGTCCTAAGGAACATATTGTCGCATGGCAATGGAACAAAATAGGGAAGATCGCGTTTTCCATTGATGTATTACATCAATGTAATACATATGTACTACTAATGTAATACTTTGATGGAATACTTATGGAACATAAAAAATGAAAAAAAAATCACATGTTCTTTTGTTCTATTTCTATTGTATTTTTTATGTAATTCATTATTAATGTATTAGTGTTCATATATTTAACAAACACTAATACTTAATAAAATATTCAAAAGCAGCTTAATTTTGCTAAGTTGCACACTGATGAAATCAAAAGACTTCATCACATATATTGAAAACATAATTAAATGTTTAAAGTCTCATACAAATTTGAATTCCACATATAAAAGTGATTTCTGCATACTCTTGTGAAGTATATAATTAAGATTTTTGAGACTTGAACTTAAGCGCGTTGAAGTACATTCCTTCAATGGAAAATTTTTGGTACTTTCATGTAAAACAATTTTTTGTATGAAAAATTTGATAGTACATTCAATCTTCCATTGAAGGAAAAGGAAAACAAATGGAACATTTTGGTTACAAGTCGACTTGTGTACTTCTTTCTATGTTACTTCTTTTTTTCAACGTAATTAAATTTTTATGTTGTAGCTTACTTGCTTCTTTTATTTTATATTCCATGCAATTGTTTGTCGTTCTTTTTTTTGTGTGTGTTATGCTTTGATATAAATTTCATTCTACTTAAATTAATGAGAGCATGTTTTTTGCGGAATAGGAGTAAATTGCTAGTGATATGTGTTTGGAGGGGGTCATGGTAATCTAAGTTTTATCCATTTGGTGTATGAAAGCAAGAATCTAGCATATTTCTACCTAAATAATCAATACCAGAGGTTCAAGACTCACAGAAAGCCATTTTCTTCTTACTTCTAATGACGAAAAAGTACATCATAACTGGCTCTGAGGACTTTCAAGAAATTGACGAAGGCAGACGAGAAAACCAGTTGAAATATTGGAGATTTAAAAAACCAGTTATGGCGAATGATCTCATTTGTTTGGGTCCAAAGATATATAATCAGCTACCTAAAGAAATTAGAGATATAACGAGATACAATATATATAAAAAGAAGCTTAAAACTTACCTGTTAGATAACAAATTAATTTTTCTTAATGGCAATCTCAATGTAAACAAACTTTTTAATCAGCAAAATCCCTAAGATGCGAACTTTGTTGATGCGAAAATTTAAAATTAACTGTAACGGACTTTTGCATTACAATATTTATTTGATGTTTGTTATATTTTTAAATACTTAAACATGTAAAATTTTAGTTATTTATTCCTTGTTTTTGCGTGTACGCATAAATTTTCTTCATTATCACTTTATTAATTTCTTTTGAAAGCTTAAATTGCAGAATTGACTTAAACAGTTTAAAACTTCACTTTAATTTGTTTTTATCAAACTAAATTGTATAATTATATGTTTTAATATTTCTACCCGAAAGGGAAAATAAATTTAATCAATCAATCAATCAATTTTACTTTATATATCAACTCCACCTTCAATCTGCCTTAGTATATACCCAAGAAACCTAACCCAGCATAGAAAGTGTAATCAATTCTACAAATAGTTACTCAACCGTACATTTATCGACTTGCCTTTTCATCGCTGGAATAATTACTTAACCGGTCATATTTCCGGCTGTGCAATTTTACAGCTTATTGTTTTTCCGGCTGCACGTATGAACGACTTCTTCATTCTTATGTGCTGAATAGCAAACCATACCAAAGACCTATAAATTCAAAGTTAAAAAAAAGTTTTACAATTAAGTCTATTTCTATTAGATCCAACTGCGTTCACAAACCCTCCAAAAAAATATACATTTTGTCATGTACTATATCACCATCTTTATACAACGAGGGAGTAAGCATGAAAAATATAATTTTAATTTTTTTTATGTAGGGCTTGATGACTGTTTTTTTTTGTGAAACATAAATAAAATGGTCTAGTATGCTGAATGATATGAAACAATGAATGAATGTATAGCATAGCGAAAAAAAATGTTCGCATAACAAGAAGTCTAAAATAGCATCGCGAGCTATTCTAATTAATGCTTCCCTGTTTTCAAATTTATTTATTGTGCCTTGCGGGCTACGACATATACCCCCTCCCTCCCCTCACCAGCAATGCCTTCATCTGTAAATAAATGAAAACATATTGTTTTAGCACTGCCGCTTGCCATAATAATTTTCATTCTCTTTCTCTCGCTCGGCATTTTTTTTTTGTCGAGGTTTTTGACTTTAATATAATTTTTCGCTTCGTATTTTGCGGTTGATTCATTATTGTCTTATTTTTGTGCTTGTTGTTTTTTCGGTGGAAAATTGCGTAAAAAATCTTTTATTTTATCTTCTTTGTCTTTCCTTTTTTCTTGCTTAAGTCTGAAATCTTTTTAAGAAGAAATATCTTTTTGCGGCTTTAGTTTTTAATTGCGAAAAAAATTGGTAAAATTAGTCACAAGAAATGAGCTGAATTTACCGCTAAGAAGAGAAATGTAATTAAATTCAAATTTTGCTTCCAGATAGACTTTTTTTTCTGTTCATTTGAAATTTCTGCGGAAATGCCACATTGCATTAAATCAAGGTTTTTGTGATAACAGAAGTAATTTTCTTCATTGTTTTGGATGGATTTTGGGGCGTATGTTTTTTGGGATAAATTTGTGGGAAATTTAATGAATTGTCTAATTAAATGGAAAGATTTACATCTTGATTGTTTTATTTGCGACTGGGCTTGACGCTTAAAGACTACAATTAAGTTGTAAAATTAGAAAAGAATTTGCAATTTGGATGATTATTGTTGGAGAGATTTATTTGATGGGCATTTATTTCCTGGTTAGGATTGAGGTGACTTTTAATAATTTTTGGTTCCGTTAGTGTTGGATCTAGAGATTCTTGACTTTATGACTGACTCTTTGAGTTTGATTTTATTTGAAACAATAGATACAAAAAAAAACTTAAAATTTAAATTTATTTGAATTTTCGTGTCCAAGTTATAGTACGATTCCCACTAAAAATCTAAATCTTCAATTAAAACTATCGATTTGAAGATTTAATCATAAATTTTGATACCAAGCGCCAGTGACGTATCCAGAAATTTTGAAGGGGGGATAAAAATTTAATTTTTTGTATGAAAAATATAGGGGGGGAGAATTTTCGTTTTTTCAAACGAAATATCATTCTAGCAAATTAAAAAAATTTTCTGGTGAGGGGTTAAAATTCACCCATTCACCCCCCAGGCTACGTCACTGCCAAGCACATCATAAACCAACAAATTGTCACAATAATTTCCAAAACAATTGAATTGCCTGAAAACACTATTCAAACTTCATACAATCCCCAAGTCATATCAAAAACACAATTTGCCCTGAATCAACAAAACATTTAGCATTTCGAAAACACAAAAAATCAGAATTCTCCACAGAATTTAACTCTCAAAAACACACAAAAGACTAGTTCTTCTTATTATTATGATACTTTTTATTATCCATATCTGCCGCAAACATTATGATTATCATAACATCAAAATACTCGCACAAAAAAGTTGTGAATATTCATATTTATAAAAGATCATCTCCATTCATCCTTTTCATTCATAAAAAAAAAGAGTTTCACATATGAATGCCAAAAACAAAAAAAATATACTTTTTTATCACTGCTATTCATTCAACGACATCAGGAAAAATAGCAGTAATAATAATAATTTTTAAGGCAGTCAGACAGTCATCACATTCTCGAGAAAGAAAAAAAAACAGAGAGTGGATGTGAAAAGAGCAAGTGAGATGTGGATGAGCTGATATCAACTTATGATGCTATTGTTACTCAATTCCATTGTTGTATGCTGAGTGACAATTTGTTCAATATGAGGCCGACTCACATTCACAATGCCGTTCACAGCATGGATATCTGCTACATATAATACTGCTGGAGCTTTTTTTTCCATACATAAAAAAGACAATCACGACATAAATGAGATGAGGTATTTTACAATCCTTGTCTTCGCATTCATTCAATTTCATTACATTGTTGTCATCATGAGAGTCTTCTTCATATTTTTTTTGTCAGGGGGAGCAAAATTTATGAATGGAGAAGGCTGAATTGTGAGTTGAGCTATTGATATGGATGGGAATGAGGCAAAAAAGGTCTCAAAAATTAATGGATCATGTTGATAATAAATAACTTTGTTAGTGAACTCAAAAACAACTTTTAAGCCATAATCAATAGAAGGAGCACACACAAAAAATTATTCATCACATTTGATGCTACAAACCGTATTTGTCAACATAAAAATCCTCTTTTTGAAGCTTAAATTGAGCATACACAAAATCAGATCATATCCGATTAAATTTTTTTACCTTAATCCATGACATCCTTTTTGCTTCTACAGTACATTCTCGTCATTGTTCATCAGCATCAACAAACATTTTATTATGAGTAACAGTAAGCAATGAACCTGCAGTCTGTGTATAAAAAAATGAGAGCTGTAATACATAAACATATACAAGAAGATTAAAATGAATAAAAAAAAGAAACCCTTCAGTCATAAAATAATAAGTTTGCTATTGTTCCTTGTCACTGAGAGCTTCGCTGTTGGTTTTCCTTTCTGTTACTCCTTTTATATTATTTTGCATCTTAATCCTCTTTTGTATGCTATTCTCAAAATGATATTATGTCATTCGTTAACCGCACGAAAAATTCTTTTTCACTTCCTTTATGTCTCGTGCGCGGTAGCAATGAGCTTTTGTTTTGTTCTTGTGTAATGTCGCAGAAGATGCTCTCTTTTTTGACATGTTTATGTGCCTTTAGCAAAGGGGTTTTAGTGGAAAAAGTGAGGTTAGGTTTGAGTATTTTGTCGCTTACATGAGAAGCTTTAGTGGGATTTACTTACTGTTGAATGTGTTTTGCTTTTGCCACTTTGTCAATGAGTTTTTCAATGCAACAGATTCATTTATCACAGTTAAATGCGATTTATGAGTTAAAAACTTTTTGAGCTGTAGAGAAAAAAATACGGAAATAATTTAAATTTTAAAAATCCGTTAAATCAAGTTGAAATTTCATTAAAGCATTTCTACAGAATCATAACTCATTGCCAAATATTTTCCTCCTTCACAATGCGATGGAATTTCTTTATTAGTAAACTCACAGTAAAGTCGACATTCGGGGTTGGAAATTCACAATCTCAGCAGCGTCATGGTTTACTTATTTTATTCTGTGTATTTCATATTGTGTCTCATGCTTCGTTTTTCTGGCAAATTTTCAGTTTTATGCTAAATGAATTTTCTCAGTTTATGAGCATATATTTTGGAAGGAACATGACATGGCATATGGTATACTACGTATAAAGAGTAAGATGCATAGTGGGTTAGATTGTAAAAAGTGATTTATGATAACCAAACAAAGTGCTTCTAATTTATTCAAAAAATTTATCTTGCCATTTATGCATGAACAACATCTGTCCATTGAACCATGCAATGGAATTTTCTGACATCATATAGAGCCTCATGACATCGAGACATCGATAAATATTTCATTCATTTGACATTTGATGGCACTCGAAGCGAATATTATGCTCTAGATAAAAGTGCAATAAATGGCACTGCCAAGAAAGACAATCAAATTATCTCTCATTCACTCATTCACCCATAAATTACGTTCTGATGATTGCATTATTGATATAAAATAATAAAAAATATATATGCTCAGTTCCTCTTTCCTTATTCATTGAAATGCTAAATACATTGAAAAGTTTTTTTCTTCTCTGAATTTATTTTTTGTATGTGGTTATGAATGTGAACTGATATGAATGTATTTTCCATTTATGTTCAGGAAGCTCTGTACAAAAGGTAGGGGTTACAAATGAAAAAAGTGTTTATAGTGAAATGATGATCACAAGTATCGACATTTCAAACAAAAATTTGCATTAGCGTACTTATTTGAGCATACTTTACTATACTTCATTTAGTATACTTTCGTATACTTCAATAAGTATACTTTTGTATACTTCAATAAGTATACTTTTGTATACTTCAACAAGTATACTTTTGTATACTTCAATAAGTATACTTTTGTATAGTTCGTTTAGTAAACTATAGCTTACTACAGATAGTTTACAGTAGTATACTGTAATAGACATAAAAAGTATACTTTAATATCTTAAAAATTCTGAAACATTCTTAGTGATATCACATCAAATCTACACGTTGAGTTTCACAGTACAAAAATAATCATATTTTATTTATATGCAGAAACAGCATGAACAGCAAGTAGCAGTAGAGCAAATCATTCTCAGAATGGTTAAATAAAAACTCCGGAGAAAGCAAAAAAAAAAAATTCATTCATGCACAAAAGTTGAGGCAAAAAAAATGGAATTGACAGAATTATTAAAAGCTCTTTTTTTTGTTGTCTCTGAATTTTCCTTTTTTTGTTGCTCTGTTCAATATAAAAGAATTGAATATATTGAAAATAATGAATATAAAATATTGAGTAGAATTTGTGGATGCTTTTGTTCTGCACCGCAAATACATTCATGAAAGAAAATAAAAGTTTTTTTTTATTTACACCACAAATGACATCAACCACATACACATATCATATACCAGATACGTTTGGGTATTCAGTGTATACACATTGTTGAGAATTATAGCCTAGGAAGATTCTGGTTTCTCGGCATTCTTTCCTTTCTGCTGATGCTGTGCTTTTTATTATTAACAAGTATATAGTTAAGAACTAGAGAATGTATTGAGAAATCTAGAATTGCAAGTGCGAGAGGAAGTGATTGGCGACAGGAAAAATAGATTTGATCAATATAAATTGTGTGTTTAAGATTTTATTAAACAGGATGAAAGCAATTTTTGCTTCCTTTGTCGTGCGTTTGTGATACTTTGAAATTTTAATGCTAATAAGTTAAGTTAATGAGGTCTTTTGAGTGGTAGCTGAAGGGTCTTTTAATTCTGATCCTTTTATGCTAAGAACCAGTGGCGTAGTCAGGGGGGATCCGAAGGAAGAAGGGAGTCGGACTCTTTTTCCGGAATGATGACAATTTTTTTTCATTTTGCTAGGGTTTTTAAGGAAAAAAGCATTTGAACCCTTTTAAGTTTTTTTCTTCCATACAAAAAAAATTTGGACCCCCTACGAAAAAAATTTTTGGCTACGCCCCTGCTAAAAACCATTTAGAATTAGACTATATTCCTGTTTTTTGATTGATTAATTGATGCTATAACATTTAAGTTAGTTTAGACATTAAAATGAATGAATCTAATTCTGCATCTATATTAATCAAACTTACCGTACCAAAAATTTTTCAAGACTAAAATGCATCCACAAGGCAGATAGCAAGCATACAAATCAACATTACTCACAAATCCAAAGCATATTCACAACTCTTAATTCAATTCCCTTTTTAGAGCACAAATCTTATCTCTCACAGCTCCAAAATCCCGCAAAAAAGCTATCTCTACATATAAAAGACACACTCATCTAATAAATTCAGAATCTATGAATCATGAAGCTCTAATTCACACTAATTAAATTTATTCTAGTTGCAATCCAAGCGAAAAGTTTCACTTTTTATCAGTCTCGCAATCACAAATTTAAATGAACTTCATACACGATTGGCAATTTCTATTTCTACACAACATTAGTTCATAAAGCTATAGTTGTGATAAAAAAAGTTCTAAATGAATTAAAGGCATAAGGCATAGCAAGCAAAATCAGCATCAGACAGAGATGAAAGTTTTGCATGAGGAAAAAAACTAATTGGATTTGATAAAAAAAAACTTTTTTTGTTTGCTTATCAAAAGTCTTTTTTCTCTCCATTAATTATTTCGTACATTTTTTTGCACACCACCAAATTGTATGAGCAGCTATGATGATTTATCTTTTTTATGCTTTCAGACTCACTCTCGTTTTTTATCCATTCATTCGTTGAGATTAAAATTTTTTTTTCGTTTTATTTTATTTTATCTGCTCTCTGTTTTTTGTACTGCGTACATACATTGCACAATATAATTTAATAAGTTCAACAACAATATTCTGCCTGAGAAAATAAATATATGAGCTATAATAATAAGTGGAGTAAGTTGATAAGAATTTTAAGGGTGAATTTGAGCGCATTATTTGAGGGAAAATTAATTTAAAATTTTAACGGTTTTTTAAAATTCAAATCAAGCATAAAAAAAATTTTGTCGTCTAAAAATGTTTTTCCTTAAAAAATCGATTTTAATCAATGATTTATTCACTTTTAAATACATAAATTTAAACATAATAATTCTTCTTTTTATTTATTGATTTAATGTTCGAAGTACATTTGATTATTTTTAACACCAACCTTATCGGTTTTAATTTAAATACAATTTGAATATTATTTTGTTTGTTGATTTTGATTGTAATTGAAAGTATTTGGATGAAAAATTTTTAAAAAAACATCCTAATTTTTTTTAACTTATATACTAATAACTAATAAGACTACAACTAATAAGACTAAAACTAGTAAGACTATTGACTAATGAGACTATCGAGATTGCTCTAAATTTGAAGATAAAATTGGCAAAATATCACCAAAAAACATTTCAATTCATATAACCAATCCATGTTAAAGTTATGATGAAGTAAAGCTCACAATTGTCCACAGTAACCTCAAAAACACATTTCCTTTAAAAAATTGCACTAAAGAGTGTATCTACCATCCATGTCAGGTGCATGATGCTCTTTTTTATATGAACACGACAGCTGAATTTAAAAAAATATATTCTTCATTCAGACAAATTTTTTTCGCTTATTTCTCTTTTATTGTACGTCGATATGACTTACCGTGCATGTATGTTGAAAAATAATAAAAAATAACAATTTGCTTTTATGTGAATGAAATTGGAAATCGAAAAAATATAAAGAGTGAGTTGAAAATGGATTTTTTTCATGAAAAGATTTTCATTCTCTGTTGAATGTTGAGGAGAGGAAAAAATAGCAAAAAGCTAATTTCTTTAATAAATAACAAAAAATAATATTTTTCGTTATCATGATTTTGCCATCAAATATAATAGCAATCGAAGCCGTTCAGTAGATAAATTAATAGCTAGACACTGAAAAGTTTTTTTTATTAAAAATAAAATTAAAATTGGATAAAAGCTGTATTTACCGACAAAACAACAGCAGAATTGCTTTCAACTTCTATTTTTGAATTAAAAATGGGATTTTTTTGTTTGAATTATATCTGATTAATATTTTATACATTTCATTTATTTGGAATAACTGTAAACATATATTTTTTTATTTTACTTCTTTCCTTACTTACCATTCTTTCCAATCCAATCCAATCTTTTTATCAATTTGATTTATAAATCATTCATACACAATTTTTGTTTACATTAAGTGATAATAAAAAAGGGGAGAAATTGAATAGAAATGAGAATGTTTATGAATGGATTTAATAAAAAAAGATAAACAAGATTTCAAATTAAATTTTAATGTTTATGGCTGTAATTGAGAAACATAGTAAACAAGCGTTAGATTTCTTGGTAGTCGATCAGGTAGCTACAAACAATTTGTTACTGTATTGTAATAAGATATACGTTTTTTGCATGCATATTCATCCATACAAATTGGACTCTAATATTCATTTATTTATTTATTTATTTATTCATTCGTAATAAGCATCGATTTAAACTTAATAATAGCACTGATTCACATAACGATGCAATGACCTTTAAGATTGCATGAAAGTCTTTGGCATTGGCAAGTCTCCTCATGTTACTGATTTAATGACACTGTTTTAGTCAAGTTGAGTCAAGCTAGTCGGATGCCTGCAGAGATAAAATTGCAATTGAGTCAATGATGATTATTTAAGTTTGTCTGGGGTTAATGGTCCGTAATGGTCATTGGATGTGGAACTGGGATGATTTCTAGCTATTGGAATTTTATTATATTTAAGGGGCGATTAATGAATGTTTTATTTATTTTGGTTTATTTTTTAATTTAGGTAAGTCCCTACGTCCCTAGGTTTAGAAACCACTATAAACTGTAGGTCTACTGAGTGCTGTACAATAAATTCTATCCTAACATGAATTGCAATGCTTCCAGCTCAAAAGGCTGGGCCATTACACCCGATTTAATTTTTGAATTAATGTCCCCCTCCCCGAACCCTCGTGCATGCATAATTATAATTAATAATTATCAATTAAAAATACGACCATTTAAAAGTCCAGAATCTCTTATACACAATATAATACACCAAAAGTCACTCAAATGATTTCATTCTATTTAAAGTCATGATAAATACATTTCTCTCCACACTCTGCGCACTACAATTTCCATACTCACAATATTACATCAGATTTTTTTAATACAGAATCCAAGAAGTCACAAACAACAAAGAGAACTTCATGACTAAGTAATGATAATCACTGAAAACTCAAACTCTTTTTATTTTATTCTCACATTTAAATCCAAATACTTTGAGGTTTTTTCGGTGGAAATTTCCAAACAATTTCAATCAAGATCCGTTAATACTCTTATTTTTCGTCAATTTTTCATTCATTCAAAAAAAATCGTAAAATCTATTTGAAAAAATCTTAAAAAGATTCAAATTTAATTCAGTTTTAATATGAATGGGAAAAAAAGATAAGAAGAAAAGAGGCACCAAATCTCTAAACAAGCAGCTCTTTCACATAGAAAAAAGAAACTCTTAAAAGAGCATAATAAGGTAAAGAAAGAAAACACTTGATTAACTCGATTCATCACGGTCCCCATATAGCGATAATGCATTTAGCATCTAAATTGCTATGCATTAGATGTTGAATTCGATGAATGTATGTATCATAAACCCATCCCAGCATTATACCACTAATGAATACTAATCCTATGTTATGATGTGTCATCGGCAATAATTTTAAAGATTCTAACTGTTTTCTTCTTCCATTCTATTTGAGACTTTTTTTTTGTAGATTGAAGAAAAAAATTCAGCATGAGAAATTGAAAATTTTTCTTTCTTGTGTCATAATTGAATAGTTTGGATACATGCAGCATGAGAAATTGGAGGTTAATTAAAATTGAATTTAGTTGGAGTTGGTGAGAATAAATTGTTTGCTGACTGATTCGATTTAGTTTCGGTTATGACCTTTGCTGTATGTCATGTATTAAGGTGTTGAGTGCCGGAGTGAGAATCTCAAATTTGAACATTAGCTTGCATGACGGCGGCATTAAATCTTCTTAATGATGCACTTAGCCATGTGTACTTATGAAATGTAAACTTGTCAAACTGAGTACAGGGGGTCCTCGATTTGAACAAATTAGATTTGAACAGATTTGATTTGAATAACTAAAAATTTCCGATACAAAAATTCAAATTTTAATTTTTAATTGTCATTTTTCGTACGTTTCTATTTGAATAGAAAAATTTCGAAACAAAACTGAGGACCCCCTGTATTGAGTTGTTGATGCTATAAAGCCTCAAAAATTAAGAACAACCAAACATGGTGTCATAACTGAGCACATTAGCAAATAATTTCACTTAAAATTAGGAATCCTCTTCAAAAAGTGCAACTAGTCACGTATCCAATATTAACTAACCCATTTGACTTTCGTCATCACATCCAGATCCAAAATGATCTGCAAAAAATTATGCAAAGTCATTCATTAGTAAATATTTAAATTTTTCCCCCGTCATCTTCCAGCCATTAAGAATCCACAAGTTTTTAAATTGTCGTAAAATATTAATTAATTCAGTTAAAAATTAAAAATACGAGACATTTTGGCGGTCAGTTTCTGATAAATTAGGTAAGAGTTTCATCCAAAATCTGGGAATTTCCATAACACACAAAAAAAATTTTCAACACATGCAAAAAAACCAGCAATCATCATCTGGCGTTTAAATTCTTTCTTTTTTTTACATTTTCACTCATCGACCAGTTACCTACGTGTTTATCGTAATTTCCATTACGTGTGGTGTACACATGTGAATATTCTACACCTATATTGCCGTACCTTCTTCTCTCATATCGGAATATTTAGAAAAAAAGTATTAAATTCTTTATGATTGTAATAATGCCAATGTGTCAGTATGTCTGTGTTTGGAATGAAAAAATGAAAACAAAACACATTTTTGTGGTTGGCAATTAACCACACGCTCAATGTAAATTAAAGCATATACAAAAAAACGTTTGAGCACCAAGACGTATTTATTGTGACGTACACATCTAGTTAGGAAAAAACGTCTGAAATATGCAAACAATAACAGTTTTTTTATTTATTATTTTTTTCTTTATGTGTAGACGTGAGAGACTCTCAGATAACTGGATTGTATGCGAAGTATTGCATGTGTGACGGATTCACACAATTTTTTTTTTGTTTCAATACAATTTTAAATAAATAAAAATAATAATCATATTGCTGTAGTGTGAACTCTTTAAATGAGCACTGCTGATTCAATTCATCTCTCATTTTCTCGCGAATCACTGATTTATTATTTATATAATCTTTAATGTGGAATTACGAATAATCGTAATTAATGATATAAAAATATCATTTTAATGAAGTTATTGTTTTGTATGGATTTAGCCTGGGGACATATTTCTGTAGAATTGGCACGTATATAAATAAAAACACAAAAATTGATTCTGAGAATTCTTTAGATGAAAAATATAGTCAGAACGAGTTCTGAAAATTGAGAATGTTTTGAAGGGGTTGTACATTTGTTTGGCATTCTGGAAATTGAATTTTGTTGAAATCTTTAATGAGAGATTTGATTTAAAAAACAAAACATTGCAAACAAATTCATAAAAATAATAACTTATTTAATTTAATTTAAGTATATTTGTTCCTGGCGTGGGGACTTCGATTTGAGTAACAAAAGTGCCCTCTTACAAAAATTCAAATCTTCTTTTTAACGGTCATTTTCCATATGTTTCAATTTAAGAAGATTTTTTCCAGAACCATTTACTTAAATTGATGCCCCCAATACTAAGTTTGACATGTTATAAAATGTATGGACATAACCAATGAATACTCCCTACATTATATATGCGAATAAAAATAGATAATTTATGAATTGACTTTGTCATATATTTTGTTAAGAATTTTAAATTCTTGCATACTTATTTTGGTCCTAAATGAATTCTGTGATGATGTACAAGAAGTCTTACAAAATAAAATAAATTCAGAACTGAGATTTTGCCTGATTAATATTCTTGTTTACTTTCCAAATTTATTTACACACTCGATGTCGACATGAGTTTTTGAATATTACCACAGTAACTGGAAATACCTAAAGATTCCCATATGAGTCAAATAATTTTTTGGTGTGTTGAGGTTTTGGATTTTCAGTGTGTGTCTTTCTATTGCGTAAAAGAAGAAAGAAATTTATTAGATTTTGCCATCATAAGTTTGACATTTAATAAAATGGAAGTTTTGCTAATAAAAAAAAATGCAAAACAACAAAATCAATTCAGCATGAAAAACGCCTCATTAGCTATTTATAAACAGCCACACAACTCACTTACTATCTCTGTTTACAGACTATTTATGTGCGCAAAATATTATCACTATTCAGACTCATTTGGAATTTTTTTCTAGTGTTATGTGATCTCACAGTAAAGTGCCACGAAGATTAAAGTATAATGAGATTTACAAACAAAAAAAAAATCCCCTTTTGTGGCTACTCATAAACCTCTTGATTTGATATATTAAACTGATGACAAGAGCAATTGATTTTTTTCAATGTACATGCAAATTGAAGTAAATTGGAAATTTTGTTGTGTTGCACTCTGATCTTTCATCGCGCATCGGGTGTTGGAGAGATGATGATAATTTATGAATCTTATTTTTATACATCGCAATTTTTAATTGTGAATGCTGATAAGAATAGAAAATTTTTGTTTATATTTTGAGGGTTTTATGAAATTTTTAAGGAATTTGTAAATGAAATGCATTTTCATTGACATGAAAAATAAAAAAAAAATTTTTGGTTGCATTAATTTTTATTAATGCAAGTTGATGACCTTATAGCAGCAATAATATATGAAAAAGAGACCAGATGACCGCAAAAAATTGCAAACATATTTTTTCATTATCACTGAGCTAAACAACAACAAACTTACTGATAGTCATGGCATTTACGTCCACACAGTCTTATTTTATTTTTTCTTGGAATAATACACTGATAACCCTGTGATTGTTTTGAATTAATTGTTTTTGTTGTACTCATAAAATGTAATTCAATCATCTTAATAATTAAGCACAATCAAAATCCCATAATCCTGATAAGAACTCTGAAATTTGCGTTATAATTAGAGCAATAATTAAATTCGCACAATGCTAAACTTTCTAATCTTCTTGAGTCTTCTTAAGATGCAAAATGTCAATTCTTCTTCATACTCGATACAGACTAATTAATTATTCATATCTGACTAATAAAATATTAATTTCTGAGCTCAGAGATTTTCATTCAAATGTCTCAATTGCAATTTGAATAATTGAAATAATATTATGCCTCAAGAATTGAAATCAATTAAATTTCATTTTCATATTCATGATGTGTATTAAAATTAGACACTAGATTGAGTTTATCTTGACATGTTTTAATTCTATAACAGATGGATGTAGCAGATTTTTGGGTGCCAAATTTTATTGAAATATATTTTGCGGAATTTTTGACATTTAATGTATTGCATTTTGCTTGATACTGCATCTTTCAGCACGAAAACGTAGTCCAATGTCTAACAAAAAGTGTGAACTGCCATGACTAGCTGGAGGCACTGCGATCCCTATCGAAGACGGGTCCTATTGTACCATTTTAGGGTGTTAAACTTTGCTATTTTTTTTTTTTTTTTTTGATTGACCTGATACAAAATCTTAGACCCCTTCACCCAAAAGAGCAAACATATTAAGTGAACGGTCCCAATTCTAACCGATCAGGATGCAAAATGATACTTTTATTAAATATTAATAACATTAGAATCAAAAGAGCTTCCCATCCCACACTTGAGTCATCTTAATTTTCCACACAATAAAATTATATCTTCTAATCGAATCTAAGTCTACAACAAGTGCCTCAAACAACAAGAAAATATAAATCTTTTCATCCACAAAACATCTTAATCTTCATGAACAGAAACAAGAAAGCTTGATGGATTAAATAATTTTTTTTTTTGATCTACAAAATATTAATACAATAATTTAAATTCAAAATTGAATAAATTAAAATCAAAATTGATTATGAAAATTAAATTTACCGCAAATATAATAAGACCTGACAAGAGTCAGACATCAGAAAATGAGAAAACAATCTTGAGGTATTAACTGTAATTATTTTTGTTGTTGCTTGCCTTAAATGGACGGAAAGAGTAATTAAATTAACTTATATAAAAAAAGAAAAGAAGAAATTGTTGAAAATAGCACAAGTTTGTAAAATTATTTTGGCAAACTAATAAGAAGTAAAAAGTATCTCAAAACATAATGAAGTCAGGCCTATAATACAATTTAAAAGGTTACCAACAAGAGCAAGTCTAGTCTGTTCTACTAAATTAATTATTTTGACGCAATTTACATCACATCGGAACCGGCTTTGTTTAGCCGAAATAATTTCACATTTATGCAAATGACTTTTGAGCTGGTCTGCTTTTGTTATAAAGCTGGTACAGTTATAGATTCTTTTTATTAAAGTTACTGACAAGACCAATGGTCAGCATGAAAATTAAGCTTTTAATGAGAACATGTTGTTTTGTGATTATGCTAATGAGCTATGAATTTTGAGAAGGTTGATAGCTTTTAGTGAAGAATTAATTCATCATTTGAGTTCTTGGAAATGAAATCGAGATGTCTGGGTGATGATTTGCTTTATTATTAATTATTGTGAAATTCGATATGTATGTTGTGTACTTGAAATTGCATCCAAATTGAATTAAATGTGTAGGTTCTTTTGATACATTTATACTTTTGTAAACCACACATACTTAATGGAAATCGTCGAAAATCCTCAAGACTATTTAATACACTCCCAAAACACAAAACCTCCATAAACTCTGACCTTAATCGTCAATATCATTAAAATTAGATTACCCGAAAAATAATTAAATTTTCAAGTTTAAATTTCCTCTTCCAATCCACAACATCAATCTCTCGCCACACACAAAATGAAGCAAAAATCCATCCATTCTCCCAACCCAGTCACGAAAAATCATCGCAAAATAAATATAATTTATTTTTATGGATCATGACTGTAAAATTACCTGCTCTCTGTGCCTTTTCCAATTCATTAACCCAAAAATGTGCCTTCAATGCCTTTAATTTTCATCAATCAATCATGAGGATGTAAAAGAATGGCAAAAATCTTCAACATCTTCATTACGTACTCTTTTGCCTTTTGCGATACCCTTAATACTCTTTTATGTGGCGCGGCAGAAAATGAAGGCTTTTTTCTGCTCGCTTTCGTTCCAAGACATGAAATAAAATATGTATAAAAAAAAATCATCATTTCAATACATATAAATTTTGTGGATACCACCCCAGTCGTTCGGAAAGTCATGGGGAAATGAAAGTATTCTCAATTCACAATTTGATCTCATAAATTATTCTAATAGATCCCAAAACATTTCGCATTTTTAAGTGAGAGTGAAGAAGAGAAATGAAAGGAAGAAGATTTATTTACATTTTACTCGGGGGTGCTTTTTTGTGTGCCTCAGTTTTCGGTACATTCTATTTACATCTTGTTGTTTTTCACTCGCAAAAAACTCATCCCTCCTCATTTAATTCCCAATATTCTTTCTGTTGTTTGATTTTTTATTGTATTTTTTTTCTCTTCGATTCTAATAGAATAACATTGTCGCTGCCTTTTTTGGGATTTTTTTGCTGTTCTTCTTGTTTGCACGAGCTGTCTCTGTCTCTTTGATTTAAAACCCAATATCAAATTTCTTTCAATGTCTTTACTTTGTTGTGTTTCCATTACACCTGACATTTTATTTACTTTCTTTTATTTCGTCGTTTATTTGTCTGTTTAGCTTGTTTGAGTTAGGGTATTGCGGAAAGGGGATTGACGGAGGATGCATTTTGTCTTGGGTGTTCTAAATGCAGGAAATGGGAGTCTGAATGTGGTTTAATTAAATTTTGAACTGTAATATAGCAATAAAAATGATCTATGTGGTCGTTCACAAATGACGTTCAAGGAGGGGGAAGGGAGGGAATGGAGGTTAAAAAACAAGAATTTCTTGCAATTCTATTGTCCTTTTTATTTAATTCGGACGTCATTTGTGAACGATGCTATTTTTTAGTGCAAGTCACATACAGAATACTTGAAATTCTAGTTACCCAAATACTGAGTACCTATAGTGTCCAAATACTCAAAAAACCAGGGTTGCAAGGCAGGCAGCCTGCGCAGGCGAAAACTGCACAAATTCTCGATAATTTGTACGGTTTTGATAGAAAAACCGTACAAATTATCGAGAATTTGTGCAGTTTTCGCCTGCGCAGGCTGCCTGCCTTGCAACCCTGCAAAAAACATACCCTAACCTTCCAAAAACTTCACACTACGACGCCTTAGTAGATTAAAATCATCAAAACTAATAAAATGTTTATTTTCCTCCATATCCATGCGCCATTCAATCAACATCCCAATATTCCACTCTACACTTGTTCGTTATATGTAATGTTCCAATTTTCTAAGAGGCTTTTATAGTCTCAACATCTCTATTATTGTATTACATGATGGAGGCCTACTCGTTCCATTGAAAATGCTTCTTTTCTTCTATTTTCTTTCATTTCTTTCATTCTGTTTTTATCTTTTAATGGAACTGAAAGCGAAATCTGATGTGAATGATATCGGATTGTATGATAAATATGTCTGAGTCTCAGGAAGATCAAATATCCAATGATATTATAACTTTTTATGTTGCTGTTCTTTATCTGTAGCAACAGTAAGCAGTAATGTAAGAAAAATTGTTTATGTAAACAGAGCTTGTTTATTTACGCAATTTTATTTCCCACTGATGTTGCTCCTTCTGCAAAAAAAATGAAAAAGATTTGAGACTTCTGTTTTATGTTTACTGCTTTATTCTTTTTTTTCCTCTTTTTGAGAATATGTACATACGCGTACAACATAAAAGAGATGAAATCTTGGAAATATGACATAATGAGTTCAAGAAAAAAAATTTTTTAGAGTGTCTTTAATGAGATTTTAATTTCTATGAGTCTACAAAGATGATGATACTTTTTCGATAGCATATTAAGAGATCATCTATTCACATCTTCTTTATTTTGGCAGATGCTCTTCAAATGTTTCATAATTTGAAAGGAAATTTGAACTTAAAGAGGCTCTTAAGTAATAGAAAAAGCCATTAAAATTATATGGGTGTTTGATTTTCTGTAGCATTTTTGGTGTGATTTACTTTGAGTAAAATTGCCACACAAGTTAAATATTGGTTTTGTCTTGTTGCTGCAAATGAATAAAATCGTTTGTTTTAATGCTAGAATGTGTAATTTTAAGCTTCAATTGTGTAGGCAAAGTGGCAATTTAATGGGTATTTGAGGTACAATTGTTGTTGATGTAACCGAGAAGGTCTTTTACTTTTGTAGAGTCTCATTAAGTGCCCATTAGACACTTTGTATTACCAATTATATCTATTTTTTGATTGAAAATCATCTCAGCAGCAATATTGGGAATCTATTGCTAATATCTTCACCTTTGATCAGAAATTATAATTAAGCCCCTCAAAAAAGTATCAAATTTCACCACAATCTCAAGAATATTCAACCCAGGATGCAAAATTCTCCTTAATTACCAAATAAACGTATCTCCTTCATCAAATTTACAATAAATATCAAATTTCACATTCAACACTTTAAGATTCTCACAAACCCATCGAAAATTTACCAATCTACTTAACTCCTTACTCCAATTCATCCCACCAGCGGAATATGACGTTTACAATATAAATTGTACACATTCTTGTTCCATGCCACAAGCAATCATGACTGCAGAAACTTTCATTAACAAAATAAGCATCAACATACTCCCCAATGTCATTAAGAGTAAAAACTAGTGCATGAACACGATAATCTAAAATTTTACAGTTAGGAAAATGAGATGGAGAAGGGCATGAAAATGCTCCTTATATAAATGCAGTAACATTTATCCTTGTGGTTATGCAAGGATGAACATTAACAGAAAATTTACATCAATGTTGGCTAATATCTGTTGTTATATGGTAATCTGATTTAACTGTCACTATAATTGATGATCATTTAATGTCATCATCATTCGATAAACTTATATGCAGTATATCCAATGTATTTGGGGTATTGTGCTTAGAAATATTTAGATTGTAATAAATTAACAAATTCAAAATGTTGTTATGTGGTTAAGCCATGCAATATTTTCATAAAATCGATGTTGTTGTGGGAAATTTGAGAATGGACAGAAGGTTGAGCAATTTCGATGGTAATGTGCGGTTAACTGTGAATATTCTGGGATTAAAATCATTTTAAAATAATTTTGCAAAGTTTTTATTTGGATAGTCTATAAAAATATCCTGACAGTAAACATTTATGAGCTATAACCCGCAAACCATTCCCATTCAATAGTCGTTATCATAAAAACACAGTTGACTCATCCATAATTATGATCTCAACTTGTGATTACAGTCACTAGTCACTATGTCTTCAACACATTCCGAACAATATGAACAGAGATTAAATTTTGCAAAATCCAACAGCTAAGCATGTGTATAATGTGTTTAATAATGTAGAGAATGAGAAAATTATGCAAATTTTATGCTCTATGCTGACATGCATATTTTCATAAAAAGATAAAAACTATCCAACACACACACACATACTCTGATATGTTCTACATTTTAATCCTCTTTTTTATGCCTGTCACGAGGATAGACTCAATCCCATTCTCACCGGAATGAGGTAATCTTTTTCTTATTTGCGGCTTCCTGCTTTTGATATGAGCAAAAAAAATATTATGTTTTTTGTGTTGCATAAAAAAGATTTTCTTATTAAATTTCCGGACCCTTTTTATTTTAATGTTCTTGTACGGTAAGGTTTACATGCTTCAATATAAAACTATTGAATTTCACTAGTGTGAATTTGAGTTGAGTTTTAAGGACGTTAATGGAATGAGAGGAGCTATTCATGAACTACGTCTTGAGTTTTAAGTGAAAAGCAAGTTGAATAATCCAGGTCTGAGCTAGTCTTTTTTATCTTAGAATACTCAGCACTAAAGGTACTTTTCTGTTGCATCATACAATTTTCTTTAGTTTGTACTTAAAAAAATTACTCGTAGAATTAAATATTTCTAATTATATTGAAATTTGATAGTTTTGGACAAAATCCTCAACCATTATAATCCTCAATAGCCATCACTTACAAATATCCCCAAATCCTACTTCCACATCACAAAATATCCACTCCAATTCCACAATAATGCACACAATATAAAGAAAAAGAAAATAGAGATATTTCTCCATCGATTTACAATGAAAATAGTTTCACTAGCATGTTACAACAAAAATCCTTAAATTGAGGATTACCACAACACCTTGCCACCGGCACTCAAAATGAATTTTCTTTATGTTGAAATTTCAAGAACAACCAACCATTGTGAAATTCAATAAAGTTTATAAAAAAATAAAAGAAGTGGGATTAAGCCAGGGGTACGATAATCTTATAGAAAGTACGAGAATTTTAGTAAATTAGCTCTATTTTGGCCTTTCATACCTTTCTCTTCATGCCCTCAAAACATTTTCTTCTTTCTTTTTTTTTATCCTTAATTGAAAAAGGATACTTATACATTTCGTTCATTGATTGAGGGTTTTCAGGGCAATTGATATTTTTTTTAATCTCTTAAAAGTATCTTATGTTACGTACTCACATAATGTCCTGCTGATATTGCTTATATAACTAACAGTTTAATGAGTATGATGGTAGGAAATGTGAAAAGTTTTATTTTTTTGGAATTGATAGGGTGACAGCTGTAAAAATAATTTTAACATGAAATTCATTGACCACAAAAAAGGAAGAAGAAAATAAAATTAATTTTTTTGGACTTAATTTCCGAAAATTACTTTATTGGTTTCCAGCACAACATTAAAAGTAAATAACATAATTTCCTTATGAATTATGAAATTTTGGAAACAGTGGTGCTTGAACTTTTGTGGTTTTATGTTTTGGGAAGTTGATTGAAAATTTGGTTGCAGATGTTGATTTATTGAGAATGGCTTGAGGTCATCATTGCTGGGGTTGTGAAGGATTTGATCAGTTTGAAGTATGTCAAAATGTTTGACAGTCTTAGATCTTTTAGAATCGATGATTGATCACTTAAATATCCTTTTATTTAAACCTTTTTAGTGCCGCGGCACACTTAGTGAGTAAGTTATGACCAAAACTGCACGCGTAACACGGTTCTTGGTACTTTTCAAAAAAATTCGGCACTAGTGCACCATGGCACACTTGTTGGTCATTACTGGTCTAAATATATGTGAGTATATTTGACAAGCTACTGACTGTTCTAGAGAAACATTGTAAAATAATCTCTAAATACATTTTGATTCCTGAGAAAATGACTTAATTCCACATTATAAATCATCAACTATAATGCAATGCTACAACTTCTCGGAATCCTTTCAAAAATCTCTTTCTTCAAAATTAATTAAACCTACCCCAATGGTCAGTCACTCTTAAGATTTCAACATCGAAAAATTAATAATATCAAGTTTGAAGCCGCAATAATGCACACTTAAAAATATAATTTTCTTAATAATAAATTCATGAATCTCATAATGACATGAATACTCACTGAACTGCTTCATATTTCTCGGGTTTTTAATTTCAAGTTTCAATAATTTCATGAAAATGATATAATACATTGAAAAATAAAACAAAAGGGAATAAAAAGTAAAAAATGAGAAAAGCGTGAAAGACATTCGATCAGGGTGGGCTATCGTCAAATTTCAAGGTGAACAAAAAAAAAATTGTAATGAAAGAAAAGAAGTTAAAATAAGGCATGTGCAACATGGAAAGAAGAGAATGAAACCTCAAAGTTGAAATTAAATCTAATTTGTATCCAAACACATTCATATCCATGCTCTATAATCAAAAAAATCGTTGAAGGTGTTCCTTTCTCGATGATGACGATGAAGTTACAGTCATTGCATGCATGTATGTATGTATGTACTATCATTGCAGAGACATGCCATGAAATTTCAATTTCTTTTCGTTCTTTGTAGCCATGAAATTGTATTACATGAAATAATTCTACTGGCTCCACAATGTGCTTTGTTAAATACTTCAAATACTCAAAGATGCCATTATGAAGTCTCTCAAGTGCCTTTAAATTCTGTAGATATTTAATAATAATAAAGAAATTGTTATAAAGTTGTTGAAACATATGTGATTGAGATGAAATGGGAATGAGATAGGAAAGAGCAATAAATTATTGAGCCGTCATCGGGTTCTCTTTCTATTCCTCCTTTTCTCGTTCCTTGGCAGGTAGAAAATGTTTGTTACTATGCGGCACCCAGCATGACCATCTCTTTAAAGATTTTTTTTTATATTTTTCTTTTCTTCTTTTTACGAAATTAAGACCTTTAATGCAACAATCCTCAATTTTTTAATTATATAATGTTGTTATTTAATTTTTTTTTCAGTGTATATCCCTTTTTTTTCTCATCTCATCATTTTCTGGTTGTTTCTTATTTTTTTTATTGGATTTCTTTTTTTTTTTTTTTTTCTTATGAGTAACTTGTGAAATGTGAAGAATAATGAAGGACGAAAATGTCTTAATCTAAAGAATTGGGAGAGATATCTTTTTGTTTTCGCTTCCTTTTTTTTAAGTTTTTTGAAGCGTGATTTTTTGGGGATGATTTTTGAGGAGCGAGCAGTTTGCAGTTTGGGATGTTTGGATGAAAAAAAATGCAGATGGCGGAATGGTTTAGCAATTCGGTACCTAGCTATTCAATTATCGACATAGTGATCATGGGTTCATGGCTCGACAGGGGAATTTTCACTGTTGTTTTTCGGATAATGTGTACTGGAAAGGAAACTCACCGCCTTCCTTTACAAGCTACAGACAGAAATGTCAAAAATTACCGATTGAACGTCATTTGTGAACGAATCATTTTTAAGTCCTTCAGTATGTATGAGCCTTAAAAGTTTTATTGTAGCATCTTCAATTGTTTGAAATAAAAAGGCAAATTATATTGTATTTCTATCCAAATTCAGCAATTTCACACGAAAAATGCACTCTATGTCTTCCATACCTCACATCTTTTCAAACTCTCTCTCCTTATTCCTTCTTTCCACTCGAGAGTATCCTTAAACGAAAACAAATTATCGAAGAATGAGAAAAAAATTATTATATCCATTTGAAATGCAACCAAGCCTATTTTTCGGGGTTCTGCCTCAAAAAAACTAGTTTCATTCCTTCATGTTTTGTAATTTATTAGCTTTTTATTCTCGTTTCTATCTTTTATTTTTTGTTGTGTCTTCACTCTCTAGAAGCCCTCATAGGGCTATAAAAAATTATCGTTTAGACATTTTTTATCCCTCTCTTAAAAGAAAACGAGAACGTACATGAGAGAAACATAATTCAGAAGTTTCTTCAAGTTGAGATTTATATATTGGACACAAGTGGCTATTTATGAGAATGAAGAAATGAAAATGAAATTTATGTGTGGATAGAAATTGGGAACAAAGAGTTGTTGCATGTTTTTTTTGATTATCTTTGTTTTGAATTCTCGAGTGTTTTTTGTATTTTTGTTATTAGTCTAATTAAAGTGAGGCTTCAAAAGGGATCAACATTTGAGAATTTTTTTTTTTTTTTTTGGGATTTCATTAAAATTGAAAATTGCCTTTGAAATTTATGTTTGAATGCTTTGTGGAATTTGAATTGGAATATTTTAGTTTTAGGAATGATATTGACTAAGAATTCTGGTTTTGGGGTGAGTTGGGATAAAGATTGAGTGTTTTTGTGTGAATTCATCAAAATTTTGAGGTTATGTGTATATTTTAGCTATAAGTGACCTATACCAATTTCATCCAATTCCTCAAATATCTCTCAAACCCAAGAAACATTCGCTAAAATTCTACAAAAACATTTTATGTCTTCCACAAGCATCTGAATCCATCCATTCCATTACATTGCCAAGATTAGAAACATTTCATCCCTAAAATCACACAACAAACCACAAATCGTAATTAATTGATTCTTATGAAACAAAAAACAACATAGACAAAACAAATCATTTAAGCTGCACAACAAATCACTTTAACGGGAAGTTTCCGTCCATGTTTTTCGTTATCTTTGCAAACTTTTCCAATAATTCTTTCTATTTTTCACGTCCAAGGCAATATCTTTAAGCAATTTTCTAGCAGCAAAGCTGTGATGGCAAAAAAAGCGATTGAAGCCCATAAAAAGGAAAATGTATTGCGTTAATGATACCAACATGTTGATTTCAACTGTGAATGTACCATCAATTATGTCAATAATTCACAATTTATCACAGATATACATTTATTTTGAGGCATTATGGATCAGAACAGATAAAAATGTGGATTTATAAATGGATTTTTAAAATTCGTGAGAGACATAAAATTTAATTTTATTGGCATAAATAAATGAAATGGATGTGATTGTGGGTGAAAAATTTGTTAGGTTGAATTTTTAGTAAGGAACAAGCAATTTTTCATGACTTTATTGCCATTGTGGCTTACAAGTTTTCGTGAGGTTTTGAAATATTGAAAATCTCAACATTCTGTGCAAGTTTCTTCCATTTTTTTATTGCATCATTTCTCATTCTGGCATGCCACAAAAACCTTCAACCCCACAATACTACAGCTACATATCATCCAATAATCCTATCATCCACACAGAAAAGTAGGACAACTGCAGAATAAGAAAATTCATATTTTTAGACGATAAAATTTACGAGATTAAAGTCACAACAATGTAATCCAGGCAAGGCAATAATATAAGTAAGTAAGCATCTCTCTGCGTTGGTGCGATAAATTATGTTCCAAGAGACATAAACTCCGATTGATTTATGATCCCTTTATTTACCCGTCTTACAAATCACAGCATCTCGTTTTTTTGCGTTTATTTATTCATTGTATGCAGTCTCAATGTTTCTTTTTTTGCATACAATTTATCTTGATTTATATCTGAGAAAAAAAATAAGAGAATATGTATCTGAAGGAGACATTGATCGACATTTTAAAACCATTAGCTTGATGAATGTAAAGTACTCATCATGAGATATGATGTGCAAATAATGCTTATTGAATTATGAGATTGAAGAATTAGGAGGGTGTTGAGATGTGGAATATTTTATTTTGGGGGTATGGACTGTCGATTATGAAATGTGGAATTGGGATTGAAAATCAGTAAAAAATGAAGATTTCAACTTTTAAAGGTATAGCTATCCTTTAAAGGTGTAGCATAGTGTGAATAATAAATCAAAAAACCTACCTTTTAGACTAAACTTCAATGACTTTTTGACTATATTAATTTAAATGCATAATTTTTTGACACATTATCCAAAAATGACCCCTACAAAATATCTCAAATATGAGCTTACAAAAAAAGCAAATTGATCACGAATCTCTCCCAAGCCAACCTTAAAATCATCAATTACGACAAAAAAGAAATTAAATCGATTAACTTCTTTTGATCATTACCATCCATACATCCAAAAAAACGCCATTAATTGATGAAATTCAAGTCATACAGTACATTAACCTAATTTTCTTCTTCTCAAACAGACTCTCCCTTAAGGGACTGGATACATAATCAAAATCACAATCACCATGTTTCATGTCATGTTGTGTGTCAAGCACAACACAAAGTCCGCAATTTTATTCGCTTCAGATGGGTCCATAAATTTCAATTACATTGACGTGGGAGAGAGAGAGAGAGAGAGAGAGAGAGAGAGAGAGAGAGAGAGAGAGAGAGAGAGAGACAAAAAGAATAGAAAATTGGGATCAAACAATAAAAATTTTTATTCATGACTTTGTGTCTCATTTTTTGCTAGAGAAAGAGAGACTCAAGACATTAAATGAAAAGAAAAACTTTATTTTCATTATTGCACGTCAAATTGCTTCATTGAATGAACAATGTTGAATCAATATTTTCTTTTTTCTTTCGCTTTTTTCTTTTATTTATCCACTTACAGTGTTGCTGATATTGTGAATTTAAGAGAATTTCTTTGTTTATTTCGAGAAAATGTTTTAAATTCAATTTGGAGTTTTGTTTCATTTATTTGATCTGATGCCGCATTTTGTGGAGTGTAGGTTGAATAGACTGAGAAAATTGACTGATTTTAGAGCATTTTTGGGGGTTCTTTTGTTAAACGTTTAAGAAAATAGCTGATTAGTTAATATTAGGAGATAGACGGGGGCGTAGACAGAAATTATTTCTAGGGGTTCAAATTTTTTTTGTAGAAAAAAATTTAGGGGGGGGTCTAAACGCTTTTTTCCTCAAACTTAAGCAAAATGAAGTAAATTTTTCATCAAAAAGGAGTCCGAGTCCCTTGGACCCTTCCCTGCCCTGGCGATAGAACATCCATATAAGCTTCTCATCCCCATCAAATCTACAAAATTTTCCAACTTCTTTAAAAATCAAAAAACTTTAAAATTCTCAACTCGAATTCCACATAAAAAATTCACAACGATCTCAATCTGTCCATTATGTTTCATTAGGAAATACGTTAAATCAATTTTCATGTTTTTTGTCTCGACAGAAACAGCAACAAAAAAAAATCCTAAGGAAAAACTTTTTTCGATTCAATTTCAACAGCAGACGATGCATGATGAATATTGGCATTTAAGTAAGAAAATCAAATTTGACACATTCGTCTCGGCTATTCCATTCTTTTAATCTCCAAGTTTTTGTAGCTATTTCCTCTCCGACCCTCGTCAATTTGTATAGATAAATTCCTATCCATTTGAAAGAAAAATCGGAAAAACATTTTAACGCAACATTGTTTTAATGATGGTTGACATTTGTGAGATTTGATTAGGGTGGAAAAATATTTTTGCTCTGTTGGAAGTAAAATGACAATCTTTTGATGATAGGGATTGAAAATGAATTTTTTTGTTTGAGTATTTAAGAACCGAGAAATGTTTATTGCGAGGGAGTGATTTCTTGTACAGTATGAATGTAATGATGCAGAAGATATAGTCAGAGATGTAGTAAGGGAGATGCTGACTATTAATAAAACCTCCACATTAAGTTACACCCCTGCACATCCAAAAATAATTTATGTACTGGAATCTCTCGTCAGTGGGTAAAGCATGCAGGAATTTACGTTCCTTTTGTGTGTGGGATGAATTTGATGCAATTTATTTAAAGTAATTTCAGAAAAGGAAAATGAATTACGTCTGCGATAAGAGAGAGACATAAACGTTTGAATGCAGATGAATTTTTTCTGGCTTGATGTAAAAGAGTTACACAAATTTTTTCGAGGGGGAAATGCTCATTAACAACAGCTATTGATATGGTTTATTTCATAATTTTTCATTAATTTTTATTTTGTTTGTGTGTATTTAAAGGAAATGAAACATTTTGAGTTAATGGCTTTCGTGATTTGAGATTAGGGATTTATAAACATTTGAGATCATTACTCATTATTCTATGGGTGAAGCGTGCCTGGAAAGTTTTATTAGGATTATTGTAAAAAATAATTTTATTGGGGTCTAAATTTAGATTTTGATGGAAACTAAATTCATAAAGACTGGCAATTATTATTCAGAGTTGTGCTGATATTAGTGTCGTAGCCAAGAATTTTGTGGGGAGGGGGGTAAAAATTTAATTTTATGTATAAAAAATTTAAGGGGGGAAGAAAAATTACCCATTCACTCCTCCTGGCTACGCCACTGGTTAATATATTTTTTGAAAAGTTTTTTTTAAGATTTGAACCTTAATTTGTAAAAAAATATGTAGGAAACTCAAAACCTTTGGAAGGATCTAATTTTAAAACTGACGGAAGATCATATGTAAAGCCTAATTCTGCACTTTACAGACTAAGCTTGAAGATTCCTTACAAAATAAATATCAATTAAATTATTTTGACTATGCCAAAAATGTCTATCAGCTCTGATTATATTTACCATTTCCATCAATAAATAATCCAATCATTAATCCCTCACACCATCCACAGTCAAATTAATAATTTTCGCATATTAAATCGCTTAATGTCAAAAACAAGGAAATTATCATGATTACACAAATCCATAAAATTCTTCAAATCCATAAAATTAACAGCAAAAAAACATAAATTTAAATACAGAATAAGAAATTCACTTCAATTACCACACCTTTAATGAGAAATTTTTTGTTCTGCTCTTGTTCTTCATCTCACTCAAAACAGCTCAAAACTTAAACCACAATTCTTTCATTCTCATTATTTCTTCTTGCAAATTAGTTCCATCACAGCAGTTGCTTACATTAAAACCAAAATCATCTTCTGTAATTTTCATTTTCTTATAAATTGATTTTCATCTCTTTTTTTCTGCTATTCTTCATTTCTGTTAAAGTGAGCAGCTACAAGGCAACAATTCAACAGAAATGAACTCGATAACAGAGAATTAAAGGCCAAAAAAAAAAATAAAACAGAAAGAATTGAGAAAAATAATTTTACAAAAAGAATCAATGGAGTGTCTATAGAGAAATTACTTAATGTATAGGAATAAGTGACTATGGACGATTTACTAAAGTGTCTATCAGTGGATAGTCGACAAGGAAGAGACTGAAAATGATCGTCATTTGAAATGAATTTGTTCTTAAATGCTCTGTCTTTATCCATTGTTGAATAAATGGATGAGAAATGTGTTGGTGTAGATTGAAAGATTTTTAGAGCATTTAATAGAATGGGGGCTTATGGATTATCAAGATACTTAAATAGAAATTCGTCAAATACCTAGAGCTAAGAGGATTGTGCTGAAGCTTTGATTGTGAGAGATTTTAAGAACTGCTTTTAATGGGAAAAAATTGGAACAGCTTAAAGAGTTTAAATTCTAATCGATTTGTGAGAAAACTTTATTGATTTTCTATAAAACATTCCTTCCGCATTCTTCTTATCTATCTCTCTATTTGTAAGGAATATTCAGGGGGAATTGAATTTAAATGATGTGTACTGCGACTAGCTTAAAAGGAGCATAAGTTGAAATTACAATATTTAACTAAAAGATTGAAGTAAAAGAAAAAGCGTTGTGGTTGATTGACAATGACAACATGGGTTCAAATCCCAGCATAAGTTGATTTATTGGAGTATTGTTATCATTCCATCAATTTTTTAAATCAAATTCAATTTTTTTTTTCACTTTTTCATCAAAATGGTCAAAAATTTTAAAAATATTTAATTTTATCAAATTTTTTTACTTCCAAAAAATATTTTCAATTTAAAATCAATCCTGTCCACTAACGTCAAAATTTGAGATATTCCTTCCAAACCATCCAAAAATTGATTCTCATTGACAAATATTTTTTACCCCGCCTCCCTGCCTCATTTTCTCTCACATTCTGATTTCCATTCATTGTTATTATTTTTCTTCATAAACTCTAACAACGAGGAGAAAAATGCCTCGAAGGGAATCACTTACAATCAATATTGAGAAGATTATCGTTTGATAAAGTTATTGACAGCGTCAAATTCCTCTCATTTCTAGCACTCCATCCTTCCTGCAAAAAATTTAAATTAAACATAATTTTGAGGATTTTTTCTCTTATTTTTTCTCATTTCTCGCTGTGAAGTCATTAATGAACTCGCTTCTTATTTTTTATGTCATCAGCATTTTCTTTTGACAAAAATTAATACATACGAATTCAGTGAATTACTTCAAAAGTAATCGACGATGATGACTTTTTTTTGGTTGGTTAAGTCAGATGAAAAATTAGAAATTCAGCGAAAAAAAATTAAGAAAATGTTTGTACGCTTCGAGGAAAATGTGAAAGACTTGAGTTGTTGCTAAAGTAAAATTCATTGAAATTTGAAATTTGATATTCATAAAGGAACCAAAATAGAACACAAAAGATGCGCTTGTGTAACCAATTTTCATACATATTTCTTGTTGATGATGAAGACGTTGCTGATTGAAATGAAAAAAGCATTAATCTCATGTTTGATGTTTAATTCTAAGAAATTCAACAACGAACCAGTAATACACAATTTCATAGCTTAGTGCTCACTTCATCGAAAATTGAGTAAGCATAAAAATTACATTTGAATAGACAGATGTGCTGAGTAGAAAGCATAACAGATATAAAGAATAAATTGAAATGTTCTGATCATGATAGCACCATTAGTTCTTAATGCTCCTTCTCCCCTCCTTCTCACTGCTGAGTAAAAAATTTCATAATTTTTTTAAAAATTTTTATTTAACATGGACTTCCATCGACGATAAGGTGAGGCAGCTATTTAAAGCCATTAATCAATGATCATAAAAAATTACAGCAGCAGAAGAATAAGCAACTTTGGTGCCAGCTGATGCATAAAGAATACTCTCGATGCAT
The DNA here is from genome assembly GCA_026123125.1 of Chironomus striatipennis. NCBI lineage: Eukaryota > Metazoa > Arthropoda > Insecta > Diptera > Chironomidae > Chironomus > Chironomus striatipennis. The sequence goes on along the minus strand of CM047393.1, from coordinate 39,868,528 downwards.
AAAATTATGAAAAAAGTTTTTGGATCAAAAAAATTGTTGGATCGCGTCTTTATTGGTTGCTTTCTAAGAACGTACTTACAATGGCTGCTGTGGGAATTTAGTCAGATTTTTGTTGAATTTTGTGTCTTGATTTGCTGAAATTTTTGGTAAAAGTTGAACAAAAATCATTAATATAGCATTTCATACATGCTGAAAAGAATTTATCAGGTGTCCAGCAAATATTCTGACTAAATTCCCTCAAGGGTCATCACTGCATCTCCCTTTCTGCATTTCTGACTTCCTCAAAATGCATAATTTGCTTTATGCTACGTTATGCCTCAAGAACTTTCCAAACATTCTCATTAATTATCAAAAAAGTATGAAAATGAAAATATTAAGTTGGCGTACGCTGTTCTTACTGTAATCATATGAAATGAAGCATAATTGATGATGCCTGCAGTGAATTTTTATTCTGTTTTCTTATCTTGAACTATTTTTTACTGCTACTTCAGATTCCCTTATTTCATGGATCTTTTTAGAGCATTTTAATGTATATTTTATGAATAAATGGATGAGATTTTTTTGTCTTAATTATACTGCACTGCTGCTGGCTTATGTAATTATTGATGATGCTGCATGCTGCGTATGAAAAATTTCTCATTATTCTTCTAATTCCTATTTTTGATAGATTTAAAAAAAATTAATTAAACATTTCCATTCATAAAAAATATTCTAAATTACAACACTCAGGAAAAAAAATCTAAAATTCCAATTTTAGATTTTAAAATACTGAAATCTAACAGAAAATTTTATAATCTAATATAAAAATGTTAAAATAAAATATTTTCTATTGAATTTAAAAATAAAATTTTAAAAATTTAAAATTGCGATTTTAGAAATCTAAAATCCGAAGTTTTAGATTTACATTTTAAAATTTAATATTTGATTTTAAAATAAAATTTTAGATCTCAAAATTTTCTGCATTCTACCCTAGCAGCAATTTGGAACGAATCTGGGCGGAATTTTTTTTCCTGACAAATTCGTTTGTTTTTCCGGTCATAAAATGGAAGAATTTTACGAGAAAAATTTCCTGGGGTTTTCTTTCAAAATCTGTCATAAAATTTTTTTTGAAAAAAATTTTCTGGCCGGAAAATGAAAGAATTTGTGAAGAATTTTTCTTTCGTTTTTCTTCCATTTTTCCTCGCAGATTCTTTCATTTTCTGATATCACAAAAAAAAGTTGAAACAGAATTTGAAGGAATTTTAGAGGAAATTTTCTGGCAGATTTTCTCTTGATTTTTTGCACATTTTTTGGCATTGAAGAATTTTAAGAATTTGGAATGTAATTATAATTGTTTCTGTTAAAATATTGGAGTTTTCAAAAATTGTTTTTCCATTTTGCAAATTAAAATTTTTGTTCCGTTAAATGAAAAAATTTTAATTTTTGACTTCGTAATACAACTTTTTAAAGTTTTTTATTATGAAAATCATTACCAGAATATAAATTATGCTCTCTAGTCAAGATTATGCTAAAATCCATACTTAACTTTTAGCTAATAAATTAAAGTTACTTTACCGTTATGTGTTCGTTAAACATAAATTTGTTTAAAAAAAGAAAACTGTTTTATAGAAAAATAAATACATAGAAATTCATTGAATTCATGGAAAAACCACAAAAAAGAATAAAAAATAGCTTAAAACTATTTTCAAATTTAAATTCTAATTAAACATTTTAAAATTCTCCTATTGAAAAATAATTATGATTGAAATGATTTAAATTCATTTGATTAAAGATTCTTTTACAAATTACTCATATTACTAATAAATCATTTTAGTATTTTACCAAGATATAAAATCGTTAAATTGAAATAATATTAAATTAAAAAAAAAATAATAAAAAAATTAAGTTCCCTTGAAAGAATCATGCAGGATTTATGGAAGAATTTATTTGGTCCCCCTGAACCCCTTGGACCCTCCTGAAGCAACCCCACTGGAATAAAGCGTTATAAGTGTTAAAACAATCATAAAAATTATGGCAAAAGAAATTAGCAACTTAAATATGTCCTTTTGCCAAACATAATTTATATAATTTCAGATAGCGGTAGCTCAGCGGTTAAGTTCGGGACTTTGGTTTCAGCGGTCATGGGTTCGAGTTGGCAGAATTTCAACAGAAAATTTCCTTACAAAATCTTCCAAAAAAAAAATAATAATAATAAAAAAAGAAAATAAAGTGGAGAGAAAGTGAGAGAAAAAGAGGAGGAAGAAAAAAAAAAGATTTTTTTTTAAATACTTTGAGAAAAATTCCCGCAAGATTCTTTCATAATTCCTGCAAGATTCGTTCATAATCCTCTCATATTCTTTCATTTTCTGTCAGATTAGTACAGAAAAAATGAAAGAATTTGTGAGGAAAAATTCCGGCCGGAAAATGGCCAGAAAAAACGCATTTTCCGGGCACTTCCGTGCAGTTAAGGAATTTTCCGGCCACTTTTCCTCACAAATTCTTTGTGATTCGTGAGAAAAAAAATCTGGCCGGAAAATTTCCTCACAGATTCTTTAAGATTCGTTCTAAATTGCTGCTAGGGTAAGAGAAAAATTTTAGAATTTAAAATAAAACTTTTTGATTTTTGAAAACAAAACTTCGCAGAAATGACTCAAGCAAAACAATAATTCGCAGAAATCACTGCATTAAGTATAGAAAAAGTTTCCATATAAATTTAAGATATTTATAAAAATATCTTCAATAAGTTTTAGTGGTGATGTTGCTTTCTTTCATCATGTAACTAATACTTTCAGATTTTCTTAATCATTTCTTCTTAAAATTAACTATTCAATAAGAAAATTTAAAATTAAATTTAAGAATTCTAAAATATTTCCTTTAGATTCTAAAATTTTTATTTTTGTTTTAAGAATTTAAAATAAATATTTTAGATTTTAAAATAAAAATTTTTGAATTTTTCAAAGTTAAAATTTAAAATAAAATTTTAGATTTTAAAATTTTCTTTTAGAAAATTTAAAAGTTTCACTTTTAAAAATCTAAAATTTTCCTTGGGGTTCTATATCTAACATTTTCTGTTAGATTTTTCCATACAAATCTAAAATTGAATTTTAGTTTTTTTTCCTGAGTGAAGAAGTAAAAGACCGACTAGCAAGTGCATCATAATCATAACAGATGATGATTACCACAAGCGATCATGTTATGCTGCATTTTTTTATACAGAAGTCAAACAATCGATTTTGTTTGTTCAAAAAAGAATCGAAAAGGGAAATGCTTCATGCTCTTTTGAGACTGAAAATGTAAATAACACAAATTTCATGCGATGTGATGCATCACATATAGTTTTAGTTAAAACTTCTTACGCCTGCTTCATTTCATTTTCGTTCTATTCATTTCTCGTTCTGTTAGTTTTTTGTACAAAAAGTGAACATTATCTGTAAATAAAGAGAAGATACGTACACATTTTTAAGGCATGGACGCTACAGCACACTATGTATATTAGGTTATTTATGTAGATTCATTGAATATTTTCACCAGTTGTGCATTGAAAAATCATTTTTTTTTGTGATTTCAGGCCTCTTTTTATTCAAATTCCTGATTTATATTTGACAATTCAAAGAATAAATATTTCTGAACCCATAACTCAATTCCTTACTAAAATTATAAGAAGATTAAGAAGAATTTTTGTCTTTAAGTGTCATCACTTCAAAGGCTCAGACTCTTAATTCTAATTCCGGTCACTGACATGTACTTAATGCCAACAATCTTTGAAAGAATATTCAAACATTCACATCCACATTATAAAAAGTACCATATCAAGTTGAAGATACATACATAACTAAAGAGAATGTAGAAGAGTAAAAAAAGTTCATCGATGCATTAAATAAAATTCTATAAGAATGAATTTCTTATGCTCTGCATATTGAAGAGATACATTCAAGTATTTTGTAATATAATACGGTACCATTCATTCAATTCATTTCTGTACACTAAATAATAATAAGAAGGAGCAAATAATACGAAAAAAATACTATTCATGATGAGATTATATCATGGAATGAATGCATGCATACTCAACACACAGAAATAATATCTAAATATATGAATTGAACTAAATTGGAAAATTTGCAATGCATTGCATGAAATTCGTTGGCAGATATGCTTGAAAATTTAAGAAGACAATTGAAGACCATAGTTTGTCTGGGGGGGAGTTTGTGGGTGATGTCTGCTATTGGATGTGATCGATTATGTATGAACTGTCAGTTTATTTGTGTCCTATGCATCGATTTTAATAGAATCTAGTGGTGATCAAAAAATTTTTGGGCTACGGTGCACTTTAGGAGCGACCCATAATCAAAACCGCTCTCAGAATACGGTTTGTGGTAATTTATAAAACTTTTTCGGTACACTAGTGTAGCTTCTAGATTATAGTCTTTGATAAAATTAACAAACAATGACATCATTGAAGAGCAAATCCCAATGCATCTTACAATGTAAAAGGTTCAATCATTCTCACAATTTATCCACAATTCACAACTATTCATCCACAAATAAATAAATGAAACTTCCAATATCCAACAAAACTTAATATATCGAAGAAATTATTCGATTGTAAATTGAATTGATGGAAATGCCACCAATAATGACATTTATGTCTATCTAAGGGTTCAATCAGATCAAGATTGAACTTTGTTGCTAAAGACACAATGAAATTCAATTTATCGAATCCATTGTTGTTAAAGCCACAAACTCTTTTTTATGTCTTAACTAAATCGACCATCTTCAAATGAAATTTCCGAAAAATCATCAAAGAATTATGAAAATAAAAAATTTAATTGACCAAGCAACAACAAAATAAGAAGACTCATTGTTTCAGCTTCAACATGAGATTCCATCAGACTTAAGAGCTTTGCTGACTTTTTCAATTTCTTTTTATTCCATTTAATCCTCATTTTATTTCTATAATCATGCTGATGCATCATGATGATTTCATCAGACAGACTGTGTGAGATATTTTTTTGGGTATGGATGGATGGATGAGTTTTTTAAGGTCTGGAAGAAGCTAATTTTGAGGCATTTTTGACATGAATTTTATTAGAACTTTTATCAAAAATTTTGGTTCCGAATAAAATTTGTAAAATCTCAGCTTACAACTCTGCATTCATGCTCACACAATGTCGAACATTGAAGCTGCAAGGCAGAGAATTTTTCCCACATATATTCAAAAATAAAAACAAACTTTTTCTTTGTCTTTCGTTACGAAATCATAAAACATTGAATTTTTGTTGTTGTTTTCAATTTTAATTTCATTAATTCAACAAAACTCAATTATTGACGCTTATGGAATGGAAAAATGTTTCGATTTTTTGTTTATTCAATAAAAAGAAGAACAAAAAAAAATTTTTACATCGAAAACAACACGAGAATGGGAAAAGTTTTCGAAATTAATTAGTGAAAAAAATATCTGTTGTTTCTGTTCATAAAAGGGAAAATGGATGAAAAAATTCGAGAGGGGTGGTGATTGGAGCTATTATTCAATCATAATTAGCAAGTTTTTCAGTCTGTTGTTGATTTAATGAACAAGCAGAAATAAAAAGAAGGAAAGAAAATGGAGAGACGAATGTTTCAATTAATGAGGCTCATTAGGGGTTAAATAAACTTTTTTTTGTTACGTTACGAAATAAGAACAATTAAAGTAGAGGCAGAAACTTCTTTTTAAACTTTTTTAAAGGAACGAAGAAGACAAGGAAATAATTTTCAGTTTGAATTAAGTAAGAAATACAATAAAATTTTATAGGTGTCTAAAGCGCATTTTCTTAACTAGAATTTTAAAAAGCTGTAAAAAAAATTTGAAAAAAAATCATTTTATTCTGTGCAATTAGTTACTACCTACCATAAAGTTTCAGACTTATGCACAGACATTACACCAGCATAAGTCACTCTTTCCTATAAAAAAATCCTTTAAAAAAGGTTCATTGATAAATTTTTTCCTCCCAAAAAACCTTTCAAGATTTTCTCCATCAAAGCATTTATTTACAAAACTAGAATCTTAACTCGTTAAAAATAATTAAATGCAAAGAACATAAATGATTTACATTTTATGCTAGGGTGATGCATGTTTACAGGAATCTCTCTGTTTACAATCTGTATTTAGGTCATCTCAGGTCATTTTCCTGAAGATTTTACACAGATTATATGCATTTTACAAACACCGGAAAGCATACTGCGGTGCATACATACAGTAAACAATGAAAAGAATTAACGATCTAGATTTAATTTTGTATTCACTGTTTATGGTAATTTTTTTGCTTTTTATTTTTTAAAAAATAGTTTTGTAATTTTCCATCATGATTTTCTGACAGAGATAATCAAACTATGCTGAACACAATTTGTTAAACTAATTGCCATTTATTTGTCATGCAAACAATCATGCGAAATTATATGCCAATCAAATGTAATACATCAAGTTTGTGTAACTCATCTCAGCTCATTTATTTTAATTACAAAATAGAGTGTAAGAGGGGACGAAAATAGAAATGATTATCTGGGACTGAAATGATACCCAAATGAAAGAGAAAACGTTGATTGAATTGATAAAAAAAAGGATTTATTTTGGCTTTATTAATTTAGTTTCAGAAAATAATTTTTTATTGAGTTTTTGGAAGGCAAAAATTAAGTTTGAAAATGAATGTTAATTGAATTTTATTCATTTATAGGTCGTTCACTTATGATATCCGACTTTTAGGAAGGGGGGGTCTGAGGCTGTGCGAGAGTTTTAAGCAACGAATTTTTTTCGACTGAAATTTTGGGACATATGAGGAGAGGGGTCTAAAAATCCAAGTTTTTGATGGACGTCACATGTGACCAGTCCCTTACTGTTGATACAAATTTTGCTCTATTTTAGGATTTTTAAGTTGAAAAATCCTTCGTCCTCCGGCTACAGCTTTAGTAAATCTTTTCTTAGATCCAATCCAATTTTTCGCTAAATTCATTTTCAAAAATAAACTTTTCGGAACAAAAACAATCGAAACTTTCATTTGCCCCAAAAAAATAAGATGAACAAAGATTAATTGACCATGCTTCATACCCAAACTCATTACCAAACAAAGCAATATAAAATCAATAAAAATAAAATTCTCATGAGAGAGTTGAAAGCATTAAAAATCATTTAAAACAACCTTTTACCCTTCAAACCGCACATCTTTTCTTTTCAGTCCTAAAAACAATTCAATCCATTAAAAATTGAGAGAAAAAAAAGAGTTTTATAGTGAAACAATAAAAGCATGCGGCAGATACTAAAAAAAATCCATTTACCATTTACAGTTTTTATAAAGCATCAGTCACCAGCTCTTTCAGTATTCCGTCTTTGTTGTGTCTTCAGCATCATAAAACTTGCCTTTTGTCTTCACTCAATGGATTCGTCGTTTAGAATAAGAATATATTTAATATCTATGTACATGTGCTAGGTGTGACCTTCTTCCATACGAATCTTGAATGTTAATGAAAGTAAAGTTTTTATTAGGGTTAAGAATAATTTTTGCAGAAAATTGCTGACTTGAAGTTGTGGTTTGATTTCATGTCACACCTTATTTGTTTGCTTGATTCTCTACATATGGCAATAAATGTTGTGCTGTTCCTTTTTTGAAGAAGAATTTTAAATTTTCTACGCTTTTGCATGTAATCACGGGTTTGTGGAATTATTTGCAATCAATTCATCGCATGTCTTGTTGAACGTCGAATCTTGTATTATATGTTGTAGAATCAAGGCAACAAAATGACTTTTTTGTGAGAATTGTTGGATATAAGATGCAAATTTTGACATTTAGTCGGAAGTCGTATTTAGTTTTGATGCAATATTTACCATACTTGAGTCTTGAATATATCAAGTGTTAATGCAGACACGTGTGCTTCAAAATCTTCAAAACAATTTCCTAAAACAGTAATTTATAAGAAATCTTCACAAACCATATAAATTACAGCAATTGCCACTCCTTAAACCGTCTTATTAACACATGCCGTACCACTTGAATATCCATTTCGTAAACAAGCATTGTTAAATGATTTCTGTTTAGAATTAGCAAAAAACTGGTCAGACAAGATTACAAAGTATTGTTTTTCAATAAAAAAAGATCGTCTAACTTGACACATTTCACACAAAAGCACGTAGACTCAGCATTCTAAAGCAGTGATGCTCAACTTATGTACATACCATGAAAAAATTCGAGAAATTCCATGAACCGTACGGCGTCTATATTTTGGTCACAATTAAAATCTTAGATGTGCCGTGATCCAAAAAGGTTGACCACCACTATTCTGAAGTTCAAATCTGCTTTTAAAATTCATAAACAAGATTTTATTATTCGCAAAGTCATCATCATACCGCAAATTTTATACAATATTAGATTAATGCTGGGATGAAGTTATTAATCGTGTTATTTTTTGTTTCTATCTCATTTCAGATTAAGGAAACTTTCTGTCCGGTTGAATTAATGTAGTAAAATTTTCTGGCTTTTTTGGTGAGTATTAATGGAAATTTTTTTATATCGTCGATAAGTGTGACGTCAGAGCAATGTGAGGTATTAAAAATTAAGGATGGAATAGTGAAATTTTTTAAATTAAAGAATTGGATACAAGAGCACACGTTTGAATCCTTTAAAAAGATTTTCTTGGTTAGTTTAGATTTGATGAAAAATTTGAATTCGTCCAGCTTTAGTCCAAATATCATCACAATGCTCATGACACCACACTTAGACCCACAAAAAAAACAAATAATTCAGAATCACATAGCAATTTTATTGACTTGTTGAACACATTCAAGTACCATAACGGTAAAATCGTTCAAAACCAAAAGAGATCATCCAAAATTCATAATATTTAGAATATAAAATGAAAATCCGTACACAAGAGAGTTCATAAGTTAAAAATGACACGATAAACAAATACAAAAATAAAACAGAAGTCACATGAAGCGAAAATTCTCACAGGAAACGAGAAAAGATAATTTTTCTCAGTAAAGCTAGTCAAAGCAACAAGCCAGGAAGGAACAGAAATTAAATTTAAAATTCAACAACAGCAAAAGAATAATTCGTTTTTGAAAATTATCTCGAGACATAATCATTGTCTTTTGCAATTTTTTTTTTTCTTTTTCATCTTCCTCTTATTGCTTTGCTTTCTTCTTTCATGTCTTGAGCGGTGTCACTGTCAGATGACTCGAAGGGATTTTTTCTCTATGCTTTCAACTTTGTGTACTTTTTTTTGGAAGAAGAAGAAGAAGAAAGGATAAAAGCATAAAAGCAGTGCTTCTTTTTCATTTTAACTTTATGTCAAAGCTTCAAGAGAAGAAAAAAAAGTTCAAAGTAAATGTAGCAATAGCATTAATAGAATGATATGGAAGTCTTCTTTCTAATATGTAAAGACACAAGAACATAAAGAACTTAACGTTATGAAATTTTAATTCTTTATGAAAGGTAAAGAGCATGCGACGGGACGTTGTTTAATATTAACTTAACAATCTCATTTATTCCGATGATGTTTTATGGCATGGTGGGGTATGGGCTGTTTTTGTCTAGCTGTCTACTTACGTTATTCTATTTCGCTGTATATTCAAACCGAATATTCATTGGACTAGAAAATTAAGGGACCAAAAATGCATATGATATTGCTATCAAGCTGTGTTGAGAATTCTCAAAAATGCTTGATAGCGTATTTTAGTTAAATACTGAGTCATCTGTTATATTAAATGAATTTCATCATATTTTGTAGCAGTCACTAAACTGCGCTATCTAAATGATAAAATATAGTGAAGTTCAAAATTTGTCCCACGTCATAGCAATTTACTCAGTGCCACTTACTCATGAACTTCAATATTAAATGAAATTAAAGTATTGTTGAGAAGAAAGCATATTCTGAAGCAGATATTAGGGACATGTACACATGATTAATTAAGTTAGATTGTCAATGGTGAGTCGAGGATTCAGTTTTTCAAATACCTTTTTTCAGAAAGTTGTTGGCCCCTCTAAAAATAACAAACCCATTTACATTAATGCAAAATTAAAAGCCTTACTTAATTTTAGACCTTACACCCTTTTGGACCCCCATACAATTCCGTACCCACCTCTTCACTAAGCTTTCTTTCTTCCTTCTGTTTTACGTCAAATTCAATTTTCCAGTTGAAATCGGTTTAGTAATTTAATTTCGTAGCTTTTACTTTTTTTTAAAAAAAAAGGCGTATAGACATGGTGAAGCTTATAACAGCAATACGACATAAGCCTCCTTCCATCCTACCTTTTTTCCACATCCTTGTCTTATTTCATTTTGAGCTCCTTTTTACAGCAATATAAAGTAATAGCTTTAAGCCGTTGGGTCGTCGTGCACTGAATTTTCATTTTCATTCTTTCTTTTTTTTATGAAAATGCTAGATCGGAACCTTATTTTAAAAGTAGATTTACAGTTTGTTATCGTCTCATGCCTACCATTTTTATAACTTCCATTTTCAGTCAGCTTAATGTTCCTTTTATTATCATTATGAGCTTTAACCTTCGTTATCATGATTTAATCCACTTTCACGTGATTCTCTTGGGGATTATCATCCGATTTACTTCTTGTCTTCACAACTTTTTTTTTTTTTGTTTCCTTCTTTAACGCTCTTGGTATCAAAAAAGAAGATTTTCTTGGAAGTACAGGCCGTTTGATTTTTGAGGAGCTAGCCAGCAACGACGACGACTTGATTGATTCAATTTAATAAAAAGTTTAATTAATTTGAGGAAATTAATTATGTTTGATTAATGAGATGAGATTGACGACAGTAAAATTATTCAGAGAAGTAAAATTTGTATTATGAACAGATAGAATTGATTGTTCGACAGTATGTCTTTGGGGAAGAATATTTGAGATTATGTAGGGAGTTAATTTGATGAATAATTTTTTCAATGTCATGGTATTAAGATTAAGGGGTAGTTCGTAAAATTCGTAACGGTTAGGGAGGAGAAGGGGTCTGAGATTTTGTTACGTTAGCATATCAAATTGTTCATTATCCAATCAAAAGGAGGGTCAAAAATGATCATTTTTAGCAAATTTTTAGAGTTACGAATTTTGCGAACGACTTCTAAGATCATGGATCATCAGGAAAAAATAGAAAGAAATTCCATTAAATTGGAATTCCATTAAACCTAGAAAAATTAGACATCATTTATAAACAATCCCAAAAATTCTTCAAATTAAAGAAAAATTCGGAAATTTTAAAACAAAACTAAAAAATTTAAAAAAATCATAAAGTTAAAACTAATCCTCACTTCATTTATTCACCCTTCAAACGACTTTCTCCCTCATTTACATGATCATTCACCGTATAAATGGATCATAAAAGCAAAAGAATTTTATTTTATCTTCAAATTATTAATGAAGAAAGAAAGAAGCAACATTTGTCATTACAAACTATAAAAAGTTATTTTTTATGTTTCTTTCACTTCTTCCTGACTCTGTAATTAAGACATACTAACAGCATTCTCATGCTGTAATTCACGTACATATTTCAAAAAATTCATCAATGGGAAATAAAAAAAGAAATAAGTTTCATTATTCATTAACATAAAGAAAAGGCGAAACTCATACCGTGAAGATTCCCAAACTCATTATTCGAGAGAGTACGAGAGACATTTATAAGCTTGTTACCGGTCATAACATTTCCTGTCTGCCTTCTGCAATTTCTTTTATGACCATTCTTATCTAATTATTATTAATTAAAATGTGGAGCAAATTTTCATTTCTGTCAGGTTTTATGACCACAAAGATGCAATAAAAATGTTCTACATTTAATAAATTATTGATGCAACCGCTGCTGTTTCTACTGCTTTCATTCTTCATAATTAAATGGTCATGAGGTTTTCTTTCTTTCTTTTATCGTGACGTTGAAATCAACTGATGCGAGAAGGGAATGGAATGAAAGAAATTATCTTAATGCTTTCTTTAGAATTTATGCTGCTTAGTTCTTTTGAGAATAGAAAGTGAAGTCAACCTTCAACCTCTATCTTCATCTAGATACTCCAGAAATGTGGAATTTCGAGGCTTTTGATGTAAATTGCTTTAGTTGGGATGACTTTCAAGAAAATCGCAGGACTTCTAAGTACTCATCCATTTAACATTTGTTCTGCTATCTTGACTACTCACATTAAGTCAACTTCAATTAATTTTCAGTCATTTTATGTAATATTTCTGACAGCTCTATCAGACACTGACTTGCTGATGCAGAAACTGTATTAATTGACTTTCATTGAATTATTGTCAGCGTTCATGAGGAAAAATGTGTATCGAAATGTGTTGACCATATGTAGTGTTATAGATTGGCTGGTACTCAAAATTTTATTGTTTTACACGGTCAAGCATGACTGATTGGTTTATTGTTTTGGAATTAACGTTGTCCTTAAGATTAATTGGTTTGAATTTGGGGGTCGAAAGTGAGATTGAGGTTTGAATTTGGTAGGCTTTCAAGTCCAAAAGAAATTTCAGTTCCGGACAACACACAGCTAATTGGTTCTTATATACCAGTGGTGGCCAACCTTTTCACAACAAAATCTCATAAATTCCAACGAATTCATGCTCAACACTTACCTTACTCAAAATTAACTTAGTTATACTCAAGAAATTTCTCAGTCATACATGAATTCACCTTGATTTATTTTTTTAGTTTATTAAAATATCTTTACAGAGAATAAATAAGAAACTGTTCTCCGTCATACATGAAGAAGCATGTTGATGAAATATATGCTGGTAGATACAATTCAGCTTGTAGTTTTTAAATCTGAAAGGAATTTGAGTATAAAATTGGAATTGAAAAGGTATCCCACGTAGCCAAAATCGACGTATGAAAAAAATCGACGTAAATGGACGATTTTAGGGATAGTACATTACACGTCGATTTTACGTCGATCTGTCTTGAGCCATCATATACTTCACAAGAGTAAGCAGAAATCACGCATATAAGTCCCGGCGAAATTTCTTATACAATGTGAATAATTAATGTAATTAATTACATGTGTAATTCCACGTGCGTGAAGTGATGGCTTCAATTTTGTAAATTCAAAGTCCTTAATAATGTTTATTAATGGATTTTGAGTTTAAAAATTTATTATTGAAAAAAAATATTATCCAAAATACAATCCAAAAATAACGTTCGAAAAAATTTTAAACTGTAACGGTCAAAAAATTTTTGAAAAAAAATCGACGTGAAATCGACGTAAAATCGACGTGAAATCTTCCATTTCCATATTAGCATAATGTCCCATGTACGTTACATGGAATGTACATATGGAAGATACATGGAAGATTTTAATGTAATACATGAAATCTTCCATTGATCGACGTTTGGTTACGTGGGATGGAATGGATGGAAAAAGTTCTATGAGCTTGAATTTTTTAATTTTATTTAAATGAAGAGTATAGACAGAGTTTGTGCAGTTTAGGTACCTAACTTCCACAAATTAATTTTTCTTCTGACTCAACATTCAAGTGATAAAAATATCAAAAAAAATCAAGCATGTAAAAAGTAAACTTACTGAGCTGAACATAAAACCATAAATTTCAAAAAAATTACAAAAGTCCTCGTTTATATCGAGGGACTTCAGCGCATTTTTGACGCAGCGATTAGCAATTGATTAAATAGAAAATACTGTCGAGTTTTAAAACTCTATTGTTGTTTCTTTAATCATAATGCATTTCAATAATAGGTTTAAAACTAAAAATCAAAACTCCTTTAAAATTGATTTTTATAATGTTCAATGCAAATAATAGCTTTACGATTTACCGGTGTTTTGAAATTCAAAATTTTCCATCAGCGAAAAATTTAAATTTCTGAACACATCCATTATTTTTCAAATTTCTAAACGCACTTATATTTGTTTTGTATGAAAAAATTAAATGTTAATTAATTAAGATGTTTAAACACAAATTTAAGGACTTTTAAATACATTTGCCGCCAATAACTCGATGAAACGAAGCTAATAAAACTCATGGAATCGCCTTAGAATAAAATTCTGAGAAAAAAATCAATCCGAAATAACGGTCAAAAAAATTTCAAATTTTTTAACGGTTAGAAAAAATTCAAACTTATCATCAGCATAGCTTTGCCCTGCATTGTTTACATATTTTTTTTTAAATATAAAATCGATGAATTAAGCTATTTAATGAGTGTTTTTTGACTTTTCAATACAAACGGCGGGAATAAAAACATTCAATAAAGCTATTAAAACAATTTCGAGCTTGCTACGAAGTCTAGATCAAGAGATAATTGGGACCCGAACGACCGAACGACCGAACGACCGAACGACCGAACGACCGATCAAAGTGCATGATTGAGCTTCCTTTTTGAAAACAAGTTTTCAAAAATGCGCTAAAAACTAGTATCTAAGCTACGACAGACACACATGACGCCAAATCCTATTATCATCAAGTAACATTTACATTTCAATAATTAAATATTTTCCATCACATCAATAATTTTCAACAAAATTCTCCTGTTAATTACCAGCATATGCTGTTTATCAGTTCTCACAACATATTCAATAATTGCTTAACAGAAATTTCCGCCTTTCTGGTTTCCTTCTGTATGCCTTGCCTGTGTGCAATAAAAATACACGAATAACAATTAAAATTAAATCAATTCTCTCAAGAGTGTAAATACACAGTGTTGAAGGCGTCCCATAAATATTAATTAGTCTTGATTTATGCTCAAATCTCTAACTTCCATTTTCCCCCTTTTTTCTTATTTCAATTGTAAATCTTTTCTGTTTCCATTCTCTTCTATTTGTTTTTGGAAAATTGAAAAAAATTTATTGTAAATTAATGAAATTTGTTTTATTTACTTTAACGATTTGCTTCTTTTTTCTCTCTTTTTTGTGTGTTCAGCGAGTGTTTGAAGGGAAAAAAAGTTTTGTGTGAAAATGAAAATTTTAATTAAATTTTTGGAAGTATGTATATGGAGCTTGGTTCTTTTGAAATCCCTCCGTCTACAAATCGTAAATTGTGTCTTAGGATTAGTTTGAGAATTTTTTAATTAAAGTGGATTAAATATGTTGGCGCATTTTTAAGGGAGGCTTGAGAATCGAGTAGATTGTTGGATGTAGGCGTGATGAGAGGCGTAGTCAGGGAGAGGTTTGGGAAAAAAATTTCATTTTTCAATTGTTTTTTGAGAAAAAATACCCCCTAATTTTTTTCCATACAAAAAAATTTCAACCTCCCCCCTCGAAAAATTTCTAGCTACGCCCCTGGGTTTGATTGATAAAAATTATGGTTCTATTGAAAATTTATTTGTAAGTGTGAATTGCCTCTCTAGAGATGATATAAGAAGCTGAAGACAAACTAAAAGCACTTCTGCATCACTTTCAAAAATCAAAGTATAGAACAAAAATGTAGCAAAACAAAAAAGGGAAGTGCAGACGAAAAGAACTTATTACACTAATGTAAGTAAATTAAAACGAATTAAAACCAAAAGAAAGCAAAAAAAGAGAAATTCCTTGCCCATCCAAACGTGAACGTTTTCTTTTTTGGAAAAATAATTTTAATTCTGTTTTTCGGGTACTGACAAAAAAGGGAAACTTTTTCTCTTTTGTGTCTCACCAGAATTTTTTAGAGTGGATAATAAAAAACGAGGGTAGAAATAAAAAAGAGATTTTAATGTTAATGATGATGATGATGAGCACAAAAAAAGGTTTTTATTCTATGCAAAGATTTTAATCAAGGTTATTTAAAGAGCAAAAGTTTCTTTATCATTAGCAAAATGATTATTTAAAAGTGAAGGTTAATGGTGCTTTAAATAGATTCAGCGCTCTCTTAAAATTTGAATTATTGGATTTATTTCTTTTTTTTTTGTGTGAATTTAATTGAGTTTTTACAAGTTAGAGGCTGTATTGTATTTTCAACTCAATTCTAGTTTGATGTTCTTTGAATTATTGCATGCAATCCAATTTTAAAGTTGCTGTATCACGGTTCAAAGAATCACGTTTATATGGAGTGAGATCTCATGTATTCTGCAAATTTAATAATTAACAGCTTGAAATTTTCAGTATGCCTCAAAGCTAGAAGGTCTTTGTATTGTCTTATGGGAGGTTTCAAAATGATGTCCATCAATAAATTTATAAACCTAGGCTCAAAATAATTTAATTCAAAATTTTTGACCATTTTTCATCCCATTGCAGTCTTTATAACCTTAACAAATTTTACAAAAAAAAAAAAAAAAATAAAATTCTCAAAAATTTGGCATCTGCTACAAAATAAATTTTCTTACAACTCAAACAACTTTTAACCCAAAACTAACCTCAAAACACAAAACATTATTTAAGAACCATCCCTACTTAAATTATGAATCTTTTACCATCGCAGCAAGCACGAATATTGTCCATCTTCTTACTCTTCAAAGAATAAGTTTATCCAATATCGAGAATGAATCTATTCATCATACACCAAATTAGAACAACCGGTGAATGTAAACTTTCATGGATCAATAAATTCATTCTTTCGTAATTTTCAAGCCAAGTCATAATTTCAATAATGAACAAAAAAAACTTGTTATTAAGGTTAAGCATTAATTGATTCGTAAGCAGAAATTTACAAAGAATTTTTCACAAGAAAATTGCCAAAAAAAACACTTTAATGTGCGTGGTAAATTCGAGACTCAATTCATGCTTAAAATGAACAGTAAGTTGAATTTTTATTTCTGAGAAAAAATTATTTTGTTCTCAGCATTTTGTAGTCATAAAAAGTGTAAGGTTTCTAGCATGTTTGGTCACGTTTTGAGTGCTTTTCAAGATCATTGATTTTAGCTGCTGCTAATTTGTTTGGAAAGCATTTTGATGGTCTACTTACATCCATCAAGATTTTGCTAAGAATATGAGAAATTTTTTGGGCTCAAAGAACACTGCGGAGAGGCTCTCTGTATGATTTTAATTGCTTTTGTTCAGTGAATCGTTAATTGATTCTACATTTTACTCTCATATGATTCGACCTTTTAATCTCCTTTACAGAGCTCAATTTCACACATTAATCTCGATGAGCTCAACTTTTTAACCGTCAAAGTCAGTAAACCTTCTTTTTATTTATGTACAACATCTGTACTTAACTTTTAAGATTCTTAAAGTCTTCAGAAGGAAATTACAGAAAGCATCAATTACAAAGAGGAAATCAGATTGAGTCTTAAGAGTTTTAAGAAAAATTTTTAATTAATTTTGGATAAAAATAATCTCCTTAAAAATGAGCAAAATTTAATTTTTTTCTGCCTTCTAAGTACGCGAAAAAAATTATGTTTCAAATTTAATTAATTTTGACTCTTCTTTGTTGTTGGTTTTTCGGTTGAATTACTTAACAAGTTTGAAGAGTGATGAAAGGAATTGATGGTTGTGATGATGGATGTATGAGATTGAGTAATTTAAGTCGTGTTTGGATGGTTTTAGATCTGTTATATTTTGGAGGAAGCCAATTTAAATATATATAAAGTTATCATGAATTTGATTCTTTTGTATGGACAATTCTATCAGGGATTGTTAATAAAATTTGTAACGAAAAATTGGTCATTTTTGAACCCCCCCCCCCTCCACTCCGGTCGTAACAAATTTTGTATGGAGTTTTAAAAAAATTTGTATATAGCGTAACAAAATCTTGACCCCTTTCCCCTCCCTAAAGGTTGAGAATTTTAAGAACAACCCTGATAGGGGTTACATTGATATTTTTAAGCACTCATAGAATACATACAACTTCTAAAAATTCATCTTAAATTGCAAAATATTCATTAAAATTCATAACAAACATCAAAAATATTTTGAGCATGTCCAGTTGAAGTAAAAATAAAATTCATAGATCAATTCTGTTTACGTCCCCAAGCGTAAATCTCCTCTGCAGCAGTAGTAGCAACAAATAAATGAAATCTATAAAAATCTAAATCTCGAAATATGAAAAGAAAATGAAAAAAGTCACAATAAATAAAATAGAAGAGATCTCATGCTGAATATTTCAGTCTTTGATAGAATTTAATATTTTTTTATATTTCTTTATTGCAGTCATAACCTTTTAATAAATTATTAAGCTGAAATATTTCATAAATTTTTATTTTTTCTTTTCTATTGAAAAATTCATTTCACGAATTTGGTGCAGAGAATTTGTATGGCAAAAACCAAGCAATACAGATGATGGTGATGCGAAGTTCGTGTTGTAAATGTCACAGGCATAAATTTTATTTCTTCTTCTTTGTTGAATATTGCTTGTAATGCTGTTATTTGTTTCTTTTTATGTCGTTCATTCATGTCTTCCTCTTTTTGCGATTATTTTGTCTGAATATTTATGAGATTATGAAAATTTTTAAGAGCTGTCAGAGAATGAAAGATGAAGGAGTTGTGGGGATGTTCATGAATGATGGCTCTACTCGATTTTTTTTTATTTGAATTATATTAGTATGAAAATTCTTAAAAATTGTCAAAATTTGACTTAAACGTACCTTTTATTCCTAATTCTTGTCATCAACATCTGAGTCTACTGATCAAAAAGTTTCGATTGAAATTCTGATCTGAAAATTTTCTATTTTACATAACTTAGAGACAAATCCACTAGAAATTGTAAAATCTAGCAAAAAAACCTTCCCAAACAAATTCCATCTTCAAAATTATAGTCAACGACTAACATTTCACTCGAACAATAAATTTTATTCCCAACAAATCGAAAGTAAAGATTATTCTCAAGATTTGAAATTGCCAGCCTTAGTTTGAATTTATTCCATAATTTTATATTATTATGGATTGAGCTATAATATGAAAAATATGATAAATTCTAAGAAGCTGTTATGCTCCATGCAATCGTAATAAAAATTTATGGCAGTGAAATTTTATGAAGATGCTTTTAATACTTTTGAATTGGTATATAAATTGATCTAGAATGATATTCTATTTGTTACTGTAAGTTGGTATGGATATGGAGCGTTTTATTGCCGAAAAATTTGGGATCTGAATATATTTTAGGGGTTCTTTACTTATTACGTAACGCTCTGAGGGGGGACAGGATCCGAGTTTGTTACGGTCGATTTTTCTCACACGTGATTCTTATGCTAAAAACGTTACGGAGGGAGGGGGGTTAAAAACTGAATTTTAGAGTTGCGTAATAAGTAAACGGCTCCTTATTTAATGTTTGGGGGATTTATTTGGTGAATTTTGATGGAAGTTGACTTTTACTTCCAATGAGGTTTGTATGGATGGTCCAATTCTTTATAATGTGATTTGTCAAATTGACAATATTTAACGAAAAATTTAATTTTCAATAACCCTTAATAAATTCCTATAACCTCCTATAAGTTAGCATTTTGCAAGCTAAAACACATACAAATCCATAAATCAACAGCCAACAGCTCATAGAAAACCAATTTCCTCCAACAACTTCTCCACTCCAATAACTCCATTCAAGAATCTCAAATAAACTCCAGAATCCAACTTAATAACAATTAGTGCATAAATTATTCACAATGCATTCATTCCATAAAACTCAACCATCCAGTCACTAATGGATGAAAATTAAATTCCTTTAAATTCCCAGAATCAATATTATTTCATCCATCAATCCTTCACTTTACATTGTTCTCTTCAATATATGTAATGAACGGACGATGAACAGCATGAAGTTGGAAAGAAATCTTCAAACAGCTGAGTAAAGCACGTAGCATGAGTAAGGCAAAAAAAAAAACAAAAGTCAGAAGATGTAAAGAGAAGGAAAAGAAATTGAAATTCTCAGCCTTAAATTTTTTTCTTTTTTCTTTTATTTGTTATTTTTTTGCATTGTTTCCCACGGCAGCATTAAATGTAGCAAATTTTCTTCTTCGCTTTCCGTAGTAATACTTTACTTTACAACGACATAATATACCGGTTCATTGTTCTGTAATGTTCTGTTCTGCTATCGCCGTCATCGACTTTATTGTTTCTTGGTATGGAAATTGGATTTATGGGGGTTGTAGTGACTGACTGAGTTGTTGACTAATTGGATTATGAAAAATGATATTCTTGCAATTCCTTGTATATAAATTTAAATTTGATATTTAAAGAAAAATGCGCTTTAATCTTCTCCAGCTTGTGACTTTCAAACTTATTCTCAACTTGTTATTCGCTGTTTTTTCTCGGTTGAGTCTTGAAATATTAAAACATACAAAAAACATCACTTGTAAGCTGTTAAATTATTTACCTTTTGTTTTCCTGCTCCATGTCTTGCAACATTTCATTCTCATTCTCATTCTCATTCAGCATGCTCAGACGTGTACGTTCTTGTTGGTATGGCAAACAATCGCTGGAGCGGGGGTGCTGAAGAAAGACGTACATGTCGAGTGAGAAAAATGAAAAATAAATGCAAGACACAGGAGTGACATGAAAGTAAGTACAGTAAATTATCAGAAGACATTGATGCCGGCTACATGATACACATCCACCGGATCTTTGCCTGCCTTTTATGTGTCGTCGAGCATGAATGTGAATGAGTCCATATGAGAGTGAATATCCGCAGAAAAAAACTTGTTTCTTGATTATGTTTATTTTTCATCTCAAAAGAGATAAAAAAGTCAACAAAGGTATGAAAAATGAATGAAACTTGACTCTTGACTTCGTTTTTTCCCTACTGCTGCAACATTGTGAATTAAAAAATATATATTTTTTTAAATTGCAACAATACCAAAATTTATACAATATAAAATGCAATTCTCATAAAATATCAACCCACTACGTGACTTTGCAACGAGCAATGCTAAAGTTCTCTTCCGCTTCATATTTTAAAGTTATTTTCTTCTCTTCTTTGCCGGTGTTTTTTATTTGTACTCGAGATTCTGGATAACTTTGTTGATTCAGTAGGAAGAGTTAATTGCACAGTTATTTTTGAAGTTTGAGGTTGTTGAATTGGTGGATTGGAGTTGATGATTAGTAAATATTCAAGTTAGTGCCAATGAATAGTTAAAATCAATTTAATACAAAGGTTGAGTTCTGGTGAATAGCCGGAATTTTTTCTAGGGTAGGTCCAAAAATTTTTTGTATTGGAGAAATTTCAGGGGGTTTTGTAAGTTTCTTGCCTCAAAAAACTCCAACAAAATATAAAAATTTCAACTCAAAGGATCAAAGGGAGTTCAGACCCCTTGGACTTGTGGGGGGTTCTTACCTTTGCTATGCCAATGGTTGAACTATTATGTTACCGATAAAAATTCGAAATTATGGTGTTGGCTCGAGAGAACCTAAATTGATTTTTTAAGATTCATTCAAGAAGAGATGTTAAGTATACAACTGTTTACTCAGTAATTTTATCCTTGTGTTCGGTACCTCTGCAAATCAAAATTCCTTAAGTGATATCCAAATCTATAACATTAAAAAACTATTGAGATCTATCCGAGCTTGCAAAATATGCAAAAAACAATTCAACTTTTTTTGGCATTCAAGAATTGCATTCATGATTATTATTATTTTTTATTTTATGCCTGTTGGAATCTCTCATTCTCATTATATAAAATTTCTTTTTTGCTTAAAAAAAGTCATGAGTGCGAATCGCTCACACAGAAAAGCAACATCGAGTATACGCCTTAATAGCTTGAACATAAAAAGAACGTGAAGAAGAAGAAGAAAAATAAAAAATGTAATAATATACAAAAAATCGCAGGAAGCACGTTCAACTTCTTTTGGATAGAACCTAGTGAAAAAATATATATAAGAGAAGAGAACTGATGATGATGATGGTGATGAACATAAAACAATTTTTTTTTCTTAGAAGTCTTTAGAAACTATTCTTATGTACATAGGCTAAAGTATGACGTACATACAAATGTGAAGATTTTTTACACGCTTTTTTTTGGCTAAGTAAAATGAAATGCTCAAGGTTATTAAAATTTATTCAGAGACTAAATTGTACGTGAGATTTACTGAATAAGCAAAAATATTTTTTAGCAAATTTTTTTCGCATTTTTTGTGCTTAAAATTCATGAAGAGAGAAAATGAAAAGAACCTTTTTGTTCGATTTAATTTATAGGTTTTGTGGATGGTGTTTCTTAAATAAATGAGCAATTTGAGTCGTGAGTGACTTGAATGATTTTGATTTTCTTAAATTAATGGTTTCAAGGATTTTGTAAAAAATTGAGATATTTTTAAAAATAGCATAAAATATCTTAAAAAAATCAATTTCTAAAAATTTTGTAATTAGAAGGAACCCCCCCTTTAAAGTTTTGAAAAATTTTGTGTGGGGAGTAAAAAAA
Source organism: Chironomus striatipennis (assembly GCA_026123125.1). Taxonomy (NCBI): domain Eukaryota; kingdom Metazoa; phylum Arthropoda; class Insecta; order Diptera; family Chironomidae; genus Chironomus; species Chironomus striatipennis. The sequence continues at coordinate 39,846,318 of CM047393.1, read as the reverse complement.
TCCTTGACCCCTCCATCCTCCCTAAGCATTATAAATTTTAGGAACTATTATACTAATTTTTAAATTCACTGCAAACCTCTCTCAAAAAATATTTACCGCCTCCACAACTCATCTTCTCGACTTGCAAATTTGCGGACAACAATAAGCCCGCAAATAGCATTCAAGAGAAATTTTTTACTTTTTTCGCATTTTTTATTCCTTTCATCGCTATTTGTCATTATTAAAATAACATTTCATGAAGAAAAATCAGCTAATAATTTCACATATTCTTTCGCAGAAGTAAAAGTCATGATTCATAATTTTACATAAATAAAAAGTTATTTATTATGAACACGCAATGAAAATTACTTTTTATAAATGGACTCATTTTTAAAGCAAGTAGTGTTGAGAGTCTCTTAAAAAGAATGAACTGTTTGTGGATAAATTTCAATATTTTAATGTCATGATGTATTTTGAATAGGTTTTCCATTAGCTGAGTTTACAGAATTAGAGATTTTTTCCATTACGATTTTAACCTGTGAAAATTCGTAGTTAACATTCCGACAATATATTCGAGATTCCCTCTAGTATGCTCTTTAGATTTTACACGTTTCAACAAATTCATTATTTCTGCATTCATTTAAAAACCTTCTGAATGTTTAAAAAACCCTCGAATCCACCTTACACATCAGTAATCTTTCAAAATACCTCACCAAAAAAATAACGAATCATCATCCACGAAATTCACTTTTAAAACACTCCGTAAACGAAAACCACCGAGAAAAAAATCATTTTTTAAAGCCATCAATAAATCAATTTTCAAGCTGCTAAAAACAGTTTCCACAAATTGCAAATAATAAAGCTGCCACCATCAATCTCATCTCGTAAATTATCATAATTTCTTCTTTCTCTTCCATTCCGTTGTTTTGCTATAGGGGCAAATCTATGAATGAAATTTTTGATGTTGTAATGTAAATTCATAAAATTTGTTAAAATGACGCATTATGAACAACTTTTAGAAGTTGTTCCTACTAAAGTCATCAAAATACTATAATTTTCACATTTAATATGTTTTGTAAGTTGCTTTGTTAAAAAATTATTTCAATTTTAAAGTGTTTCTGAGTCAATTTTATAAAAAGTCAAAAAAAAATTTAATCCAAATTTTCGTGAAAATACAGCTTTTTAAATAATAGGAATCATTAAAATATATTTTCGCCTACTAACACTTTCAAATAACGCTTAAAATGTTAATTAAAAATGCTTAGTCATTGAGAAATTAAGCAAAAATAGCGTTTCTGAGTCAACTTTTTAGCCGATTATTGCAAAACACATAGCATATTTTCAACTTAAAAATGCAATTTTTTTAACTTTTAACTTCTTTTTGTTATCTAATATCATTGAAAACATAAAGAAAAGCAAGAAAATGATGCTCTAAACTGAGTAATCTTTGAGAAAAAATAGTTTTAAAAGTTTTTAGGAAAATTTTTCAGTTCCCTTCATTCATAGATTTGCCCATAGACTGTTATTTTCAAATTAGCAAAAATTCAAAATTCATGACGAGAAATGACTTTGCGAGAAGAAGTAAAATAATAAAAAGATTTTTTCGTGGTTGTGGGTTGTTTCTAATATTATGTTGCAAAACGTTACCAAAATAATAGTATGAATTAAGAATTTTTTGTATTTATTTATATCAATTAATTGGCAATGTACTCAAAATTTAAAGTTAAAAGATTGAAATAGACATTTAAGGTTAACAAATCTGCAACACGAATCAATAAAAAAATATAAAAATTTTAACAAAATGAGCAAATAATAACACTTAAAACTTAAATAGTTTTTTAAAAACCTAATTAGTTTTAATTTATATTGAAAGCACCTTGAAGATTGGAATTGAAAGTGCAAAAATGCCCTGCAGTAAAAAATTACTCATGGATTTAGAAAATTAGTTTGCAGAAGTCCATTTGGTTAAGTTTCACGATAAGAATTTTTAAGGTTATTTTTTAATGGTTTGAAAAAATAATAGCTAAATTTTTTAATGGTCTTTTCAATAACTCTGGTCACGATAAATTTTAGTACAAATAGTTGAAGTCCTATCATAGAGTCCATCATCTCCTTAAAAGCAATTCATCGGATACTTGCAAATAGTAAAGTGGTGGAAAAAATTATTTAAAAAATAAAAAATTTAAATTTGTAAAAATGAAGTTAAGAATTTCTAAAGAATTGTTTGTGATTTTTACACTTATGTTAACTTGTTTGACTTCAAGTGTAAATACTATACCGTATTCAAGTTCTGAAGTGCCAAGCTCATCTATTGACCCAAGTTCTGAAACACCAGGTTCATCGTCTTCATCGAGTTGGGTTTGCACTATCAATGTATGCGTTCACTTGTGCTCACAAATTTTCGATCCACCTTTTTGGGCTTGGTGTTCTAATAACACTTGCAATTGTCTAAAACTTACTTATGGTGGCTCCAGTTCTGAAGCACCAAGTTCATCTGATGTGTCCAGTTCTGAAGCACCAAGTTCTGAAATTCCAAGTTCATCTGCTGCTCCAAGTTCTGAAGTTCCAGGTTCATCTGAAGCACCAAGTTCTGAAGTACCAAGTTCATCTGTTGCTACAAGTTCTGAAAATCCAAGTAATTTTTAAATCCACCAATATGTGCATGATGTCTAAAAACACTTGCTGTTGTAATCTGATTTGAACCATTCGAGAATTGTGAATGTTAAAGTTTTCTAATAACCTAAAATATTTGAAAATAAAGTTTTAAAAATGTTTTTATTTATTGAATTTTAAAAATTATTGGGCAACTTTCCAATAAATAATTATCACCAATTATTCTTCGACCTAAAAATACACGACCCTCGTCCATTTGATGAATTTTTTTTTTTCATTTTGCTGGTGTGGGTTTCTAGAGGAACTGAAAATTTTTTTCTCAATAAAAATACCCCAGGATTAACTTCAGGGCTTACTCTAGAAACCCAGCGCTTGAAATTTAAATCCTCAAACCACTCAAAATCTACAAAACCACATTTCTTCAAAAAAGCCACTACCAAATTTTCTAAGAAATTTCCTTTCAATTTCCCTATTAAAATCTCAAAAATTCACACAATAAAATCCAGTCTATCGATTCAATCCACGCCCTCGTTGTTAACTTCAATATCTCTCACTCAATGCATTATTTGATAGACAGCCGTTTAGACATGTATTCCATGGTAGCAAGCAAAAAACACAGTCGAACAACAACACAGCACAATCGATGAATGCGAAAAAAAAGAAGAACAATTCTGACTTTTTTTTCTTCTCTCGCATTTGCAAAAGGAAAGAAAGAAACAAAAAAAAATCGAATTTCATGCTTCATCAGCTAACGCACAGGTTGCTTTTTTGTTTTCATGCTTTCCTGGCTGTTTTGTTGCTTGTTGTTGCCAAAACGCACATTAAATTTGTATACATCAAGTGAAGAATAGCAAAAAACAAAATAAAAGTTGATGTAGTGTGTTCTTCTGGCATTTGAGAATATTTTTCAGTTTTTTTTTACAGTGGGCATTGAATGCAAACTTTTCATAGCCTGCGGATCAATTTTGATTTCAATTTTGCCCTTAAGTGATTTATTCAGATGAATGAATCCAGAAATTTTTTACCATGGCAATGTAAATGCGCTTACAGTTAAAAGTTTTAATCTACATATTCATCCATTTATTACAAAACAACAAAACAGGAATATTCGCAAATATAATTCTTTTGTATGTTGGAACTTTACTCGATTCTATTTTGAACAGTCATGGTGCTTTGTTTTGTTTTTTATGGATGAATGGTTTGACCGGAATGAATGTTATCTGTGGGGTTCATTTGTAAGTGATGTGGGGTGATGAATGGGAGTTTTGACATTTTTTCTAATATTTTACTAGCTTTCAATGAAGTAGATTCTAGAATTAATGACTAAAGCCTATCTATGCCATCTTACAGGAATCAGGGATACAACTAGAATTTTTTATAGGAAGTTTTCAAAATATTTCAATCCAAAATCATGTCGTACTATTTCTTGTTCGTACGAAGAACTAAATGAATATAACCTACACACAACCCCCAAAATAATATTTTTCCAAACAAATTAATGCGTCTGTACGCTATCGCCATATCATATGTGTGCCAAAAATTTCTCCATTTTCCTGCCTCCATCGATACACATGCACGAGAGAAATTTGTTATTCATTCATGAGAGGCTTAGAACCTGTTAGAGCTTTAACTTTTGCATTCCATATTTTTGCTGTTATTCATTGTCTGATAAATATTCGTGGGTGTGCTGCGCAGAGATGAACAAAGATTAAAAAATAACACAAAATAAAAATAAAAATTTTTTACCTCATGTAACATAAAAATCACATAAATCATACATTCGTATGAATATAAAGAATTCATTATCGTTAAGCAGATATTTTCTGTTAGATACATGAGTGTGTATGAAGCACCTGAAGGGATTCTCATGACATGTATCATTTCATTTTCTACATTTCTACATCACAATATGATTCATTATCATTTTTATTTTTATTTTCCTTTTCTTTTTATCTACTTTGTATTATTTTATTTTATTCATTCTCATTTTGCTATGATTTTTCTCATGAGTTATTTTGAGGTATGCATAAAATTATGGAAAGGAAGGAATGTTATTGTCATACTTTGGATGTGGATTCATGGATATAAGTTTGTCTTTTGATGTTTTTTACCTGTATTGTTGTAAATTAAACTGTAGAGTGCTTCCTAGTGTAACTATAGTGATTACCTCTAGAGTTCAAAACTATGTCCTACATTCTACGACTTCAACATCTAACAATGAAAATTCCAAGATGAAAACCATTTTTACTTCCATTTTTCTACAAATATTCCTCAAATATAATAGAAATTGCATTTTATATCTCACAGAAAATTCAGTGGAATTCTAATGCTTCCTTACCATTTCCTCATCACATCCCATACCTTACTTGAACTCATTTTATTTCCCTACAAATAAACACAGACACCTACACACACAACCCACAAACAAAAACTTTTTTTTACTAGATGAAAGATTGAAATAAGATCAAAAAAGGAATGACGAAGCTTAATGGCATAAACATCGACATATCTATAGCATATTATAAGCACATATAGTGAAAATGTCGGTTAATATTATATAGGAGGTAAATGGAACCACATCAAAAGTTAGAGACACGAATGAATGTGGATAAGTGCTGTATCATAGTGAGCACAAAAAAAATATACAATGTGTGTGTATGTAAAAAGAAGGGGGATGAAATGGAAATGTTTGTACAAACATTTGGTTTTGTGGGGATGAAACATAATTTAATGATGATGATTATCATGACGGGGTTATATGATGAGTTACATGTAAATGTACGTTTACCGAAAAATTCGTTTAAATGTGAATACAAAAAACTTTGCAATTAAATTTTCACGCAAGAATAATTTTTTCCTCAATTTTTTTTTTTCGCTCATTCTCTGTGGATTATTCATGCATCTGAAAATTCAATTTTGTGTTCACTGAATCCTTTTTTTCATGGGGTCATGCAGATAGAGTGGAGTGCTAAGGGGAAATTAAAAAGTTTTGCTCTCTGTGAAGGGTTCTTCTGTTATAACTGGGTGGTTAAATGGGTCAGTTAAATGGATGATTTAATAGTTTGTAGAGGATGTTGAAGGAAAATTTTTTATGGAAAGTTTTTAAGGCTTCGAGTTGAGGGATTTTGTTGGTGGAAAGAAGTTTGTCAAGTTGCAGAAAATGAGGCTAAGTTATTAAGGATCAAAAGTGTTTCAAAATGTTGTTAAGTAATTTTGATTGAAAAAATACGGGGGTCCTCAATTTCAATAATTGATTTTTTGAGAAAATTTCCTCAAATCGAATTGTAAGAAAAATTTTCAATTCTGAAAAAAAATTGTAAAATGCCCAAATCTTGTTTATTTAAATCGAGGACCCCAAAAATACCTACCTTAAATTTTAATTTAATTCATTATTCTCAACACTCTCCAAAAAAGTTCAAAGTGCTAAAATCATTAAAATATTCACAACCATCAAAAAACTGCGTCAATAAAACACATTTTACTGCCAATATTGCAATTCATGCAAAAGATCGTGAAACTTCAATTAATTTTTCTTCCATAAAACACACGATTTTTAGGTACTCAAAGTATTAACACATAATAATAACAAAGTTTAGCAATTATCTTCTAGAAGTTTCAATTAATCTTAATTCAGGTACACAAACTTGTAAAATCTTTTCATGGGTTTTTTGTGTCTTCATTCCATCATCTTCAGTTGAGTGTGAAAGTTTTATATAATAATTAATAAATCTCAATCAAGTCATAAACATTGAAAAAAATTTTATATTCTGTTATAATCTTAAACTTTCATCATAACTGTCGGCAAAATTGATTATTATATTCCGAGAACTTCAAGACGAAGAATACTCTAAGGCAGTCTTTAAAAAAAGTATGTGAGTAATATGATAAATTTTTACCATCGATGTTTGTGAAGCAATAAATTTTACCTTGAATAAACAAAAAATAATAATAATAGAAGAGAGTGAAAAAAGAGAGAATAAATTGATAGAGATATATCATAACCGTAGAATAAGAAAATATTTATGTCTATTATGGCATCTCAAAAAAAAAAAGTTTACCACATGCTGTCTTTACATGAATATGAAGACTATTTTTTAATATTTTTATATGTGATTTCTTTCACTTCTTTTCTTTTCCTCTTTTCAATCGATAAATAAAAAAAAAGATTTAAAAATAAGCATAATGAGACAAACAATAAGAAGCAAGTTTGTAGTGTAATAAACAAAAGATGAAGACTAAAAGTAGCACTAAACATCTCATTATTCATCATAATAGTAGTAAAAAATGAGATAAACTGTGAGAGGAACAATGAGAGATGTAAGACATGTGAGTTAAAGAGTTGGCTTATTATGGAATGAATAGAGCGAATATTTTGTCGATTATTGGGTCACTAGGTTGCTCATTATGGGATGTTGTGGATGTGGGAGGATTTTTGGTGAATTTCATGGATGTTGATGATTTTTTTGTGTCTTTATGGATATCATATGATTTTTAATAGATTTTTTGAAACCTTATATTTGGAGGGTTCTCGTTTTAAAAAAAATGTATAGAATTTTTTTTTCAAATTATACAAATCGAGGACCCCCTGTATAAAATTTCAATTCTTATTCAATTAATTTGGATAGAAAACGAAAAATATTGTAAAACTTATTAAAAATGGAGAAAAACTCCCAATTTTGTCCCTAGAAACCTGTAATGATCTGCAAAACTATAAAACCTAATAAATCTCAATTTAAACTTACAAATTCAACTCAACAACACTTAAATCAGACATATTACATTCATACAACTCAATTCCATTGCATTTTCTGTGTTTGAAAAATACCGCGAATGAATGTAGCGCTTACAAATTAATTTATGCGATTTAACAACTTTACTTTGCTCACGGCATGTAATGTATATTAAACAATATACAGCAAATAATATAATAGATGAAAATTTGTTGAAGGAGCAAAATGAAAAATTAACAACAATTATTTTCCATTTCCTCTCTTTTATTGAAAGTGAACGAGAACATTTAGTTCGTGTAAGCACATAAAAATTGACAGAATGCAATTTCAATTACTTAACAGCTTCTTTTACAGCTACTAGCTACTGCATCCGTACCAATAAACATGTATGTGTTCAAGAAACAATAAAAAAAATTACTGAATGAATTGCTATTTTATGGAGCAATTAAGATAAAGTGCTTGCTAGAGTTGAGATGAGAACAAAAGGCAAGAAGAGCTTCTTCACTTCATCCCAAATGGCACTTTCAATCTTTTTTTGTTCTTCATGAAATTAATGTTACATGACATGATGGGAAAAGAATTACGTGCTTAAATGAGGAAATTTGTACGAAAAAATAAAATAAAAAAAAAATAATTCTCATTTGTTTTGTAGTTTTCATCATGTCACGTTTAATTTCCATTCATTCCGTCATGTACAGATGCGTTTTAATTAAAGTGATGAAAGATAGGCAAATATTGAAGTTCAATCAGGATGTGAATTACTTTTTCGGAAAAAATTAAATGAAATGTTTTTATGCTGCATTTTTCGATTTTAATTGAGAATTTTGCTGAGTAATTTTTTTATGTCCGTTGTTGGTGCTTAAAAAATTTTCAGACTTGTCAACTGAAAAAATAAAGTTAAATAATTTTCATAATGGGTCATTTACTTATAAAGTTAATCAGAAACATGGATTATTAGAACCCCATCATCCGGATGCATCCAATCTATCACAAAATCTTCATTCAAAAAATTTTTTTGTTTAATACTGTCACAAAACCTCAGATCCACCCCTCCTCTTAAAAATCGGACATCATAAGTGAACAACCCTTTATTTCTTTTCCTATTTTGTTGTTGGAACTTTTTCTTTAATTTTTCCAACTGATGTTGTAAATAATTTTATCTAAAAATAGAGTTTTAATTAGAAAATGTTATTGACAGTTTCAATAGTTGTGAAACTTTAGCTCATGAAGAAGAAAACTTTTTAATTGAGTTGAATTTCAATTAAGATTCCAAATATAGCATAACGTACAAATGTTGATACTTTTTGAATTTCTCAGAATATTTTTGTGTAAAATTCTATTTTTAATTATTTATTAAGTAGAAGTTCTCAAAATAATTGCTCAAATCTCTTGATGTAATTAACTTTGCTTCAATTGTGTGATTTCATGGAACTTGCCATTTTTAAAGGCTTAGGTTGCATAAAATTTTAATAAGAAATTCTAAGGAAAAGCTCAAAGGTTGAAATAAATGTTTAATGTTATTAAAATTGTTTGAATTTTGACAATTTTATAGAGTGGCGTTTACTTAGTACGTTTCCTTTTTAGGGGGGATGGGGTCTAGGATTTTGTAACAGGTCTAGCAAGAGAAAAAAAAATTACACAAAATTTTATATTTTAGTGCTAAAGAATGTTACTGCATTTCCAAACAAACTAAAAAACAAGCAATAATTCAAACAAAAAAAATCCACCACTTAAAAAATGACAAAATAGTCATCCAAACACAAAAATACTCAACCATCAGACATCCTCAAATGCTTTCCATTAAATTCTACAACACTTGACAAAATTCCATTATTTTTTTTCATGCAAAAACTTCCTGAACATAAAAAATATGATCAGTTTCATAGAAAAAAAAAACTTTTCAGTCAAAACCATAAAAAAATATTTTTGAAATCACTTCAATTGCTGCCAACGCGGACACATTTGTCATTTTTTCAATTCAACATTTTTTAGCGAATGAGTAAAATATTTTTTTTTTCTCTGTCTATATCCATTGCACTTTCTCGTCTGTAGTCGTCTGCAGGAAAAAAAGTTTTTCTAGTGTTATCATTTTTCAAAAACATGTTTTATGGCTTTGCGTGGCTCATACTGTAAAAGTGAGAGGAATTCACTTACAACTTGTGAATGAAAGCAATATTGAAAAATTTTCTAAATTTTTTTGAAGCATTTACTTTTGTTGAATGATTTGTGAGCTTTAATTGAGATTTAAAGGGATGTTGGAAGTTAGGATTGAAAGTGATGAAGGGTCGTTTGCAACAATTAGGGAGGGAAGAGAAAGAGGGGTCTAAGCTTTTGCTACTCTGTAGACAATTTTTTTCAAAATCTCATACAAATTTTGTTACGACCGGGGAGGGGAGGGAAATTTTACGAATGACACCTGACTAAATTTAAGAATTTTTAAAATTTTAGTTTTCATACAAGTGTATGTTCATGTACAGAACTCCAATCCACACAAATAATCTCACATCACTCAAGTTCCTCAACCTTATAAAATCGCAACATCAGTTTCCCTCCACATCCATTAAAAAGAACTCTCTCGAGCATAAACTTTAATATTAAAAAAAAATTCCATCCATTGATCAACATTGATATTCAATTTGTGTCTCACTTCCCTCTTCCCCCTTTTTTTATATCCACTCGCCATATGGCGACATCCAAGAGAAGAAACAAAAAAGTTTCAGTAAAAAATATCCAAGCATGTAAAAGAAAGATATGTAAATGGATGAATTCTAATTTTCTGTTTTTTATGCTGCCCTTCTTGAAATGCTTGAAATTCAACAGCGGTGACACGATGTGATTTAACTTTTTTTTTTAGAAGAAAACTCATAAATTTTCTTTAGGAAAAGTTTTTCTTTATGAATTTGAAATTTTTTTTTGCATGTCTTTTGATGAAGCCACATTGATTTTTCTTGTGGCGTTTAGTTCCTTTAATATGAAAATTTAACTTTTAATAAAGTCTAGAACTTCATAATTATTCCATTCCGCTCATGAAACATCCTTAAAACAACAAGAAACTTCATTTTATATTAAAAAATACACAAGCACATTCAATTTTCCCTCAGTCACTCAAAAAACAAAAGTCTAAAATTTCATCTACATAACAACATTTTTCACTTTTCCCACTCCATCCACTTGACAAATTTATTTCCATAATTCGTCAAAAGTTTCCTCTAACGTCTTCATGCATATTCAACAATCTTTACAAGTGGGATTATCAACATTAATGTCCATCATTCAGGCGACAGAATATTATGATTATTTTTACGTTCTCTTGGTAATAAAGGTAGGACTCGCATTCGATGAGTTGTTGTAGAAATAGAACGGAAGGTAGCGTGGAGAAAAATAATTTTTCAATTATGGAAAGCCTTGCTCGTTTAATTTCCCTAATGCTATGATATTATTAACAGTCAGGCGTTGAGAACGTCGAGGGAATTGGTGATGGAAGGAAATTGGGTGGATTGGAATGGAATTGATTGGTATTTTGGGAGTTTTGATGGTTTATTGGACTTTAGAGTGTCTTGATTTGTAATAACTTTGAATTTGAACCAGAAGCTTTGTGTTAATTTTCAAAACTATAAATAATGATCTGTCCAACACTTGCACCTCAGAATCTTTAAGTTATCACCCCCATCTACCCTGTTCCTCACCAACATCGCCATCATCATCCTCATTATTGAAATTAGAAGCAAGAAAAACAAGTCAAAGAAGAAAATTTTCAATTTCCTTTCTCAAGTTGCTTCCATCCTCCTTATATTCAAATACCTTACCAACATCTTGGTTGTGTAAGATTGCGTTAAAAAACAAATTGATGAAAAATGCTAAGTGAATTCTGAATAATTAATTAGAAACGATAAAAATTTATTAAAAATTTCTGCGTTGAATATTTGCATAATTAATAAAATTTACCTTTTGTACTTTTACAGGATTTTTGTGTCTTTTTGGACTGGTAGCTGCTGATGATGAATTATTGATATTTGAATAGAATCAAACAAAAATATTTTTTGGTGCTTTATCGAAAAAGAAAACAAAATTAATTTTTTAAAAAATGACGTCATTACGAGAGCTTACGGTGCTGCTGCTTCTAGCTACAGCTGTACAATCATCAAAAATCCTCAAATGTCCAACAAGTGACAACAAATGCTATTGCATTGAATCGGGCGAGCTTGAAATTCAATGTCCGAAATTTGATCCACGAATTATTGTCAGAATCCAGCCAAACAACTTCCTCAACTTTGATTGTGAGAACAGCACAGATAGTGATTATGATTTGGTACCAGAAGTTGATTTACCAGAGGCACAAATGATTAAGATCTCAAGATGTCCATTGCCACATGGAAAATCACTTTCAGCATTTTTCAAAAAAATTCATATTGACAAGATTTTATGGCTTCAAATATTCAGCGGTGGTGTCAACAGTCGTCGTCCATTAGAAAGTTCACACTTGAGAGGCTTTGAAGACATTACAAGATTCCTCATTAGTGGCAGTGAAAATGAATTCCGTGACTTGCCATCCGACTTATTTTCAAGCATGCAAAAACTTACTTGGATCACAATGAGAGTTGGAAATATCCAATTGCCAGTTGATTTATTTGCACCACTCGCGAATCTCGAGTTTCTTGAATTGGGACATAATAAGATGACAACATTAGAGCCCGGATTGCTGAGAAAAAATAATAAATTACAGCAATTGAATTTATGGGGCAATAATCTTCGAAATCTCAACAAGGACGCATTTAATGGACTTGAAAATCTCAGAGAATTAGATTTAAGCAGTAATGGAATGGAATCTCTTGAACCAGATCTATTTATTTACCTTACGAATCTCACTCACCTTAATTTGGGTGGAAATAATTTTGCGTCATTGCCTGAAGGTCTTTTTGCAAATAACAGAAAATTGACAGTTTTCAGAATGATTGAAAATCGTATCGCCATGGATACTTTACCGGAAGGATTTCTCGCAAATCAAACAATGCTCGGGGAGGTTCTCATTAAGTGCGATTTGAAAAAGATACCCGAGGATATTTTCGAGGAATCAATTAACATTGTTACAATTAGACTTGATGGAAATCAGTTGGAAGTTTTACCGAAATATTTGTTCAAGGATCAAAAGGAATTAAATTCACTTGATTTGAGCAATAATTACTTGTCGGAATTGCCTGAAGTGCTGTTTGAAGGAACACCTGAGTTGAGAAAATTATATTTATCACATAATCGTTTTGAAGATTTGCCAGAGTAAGTGTTGCATATAGAGCATGTAGCTTGTTAGTTCTACATAAAAATATAGTCAGTGTCACTTAAGAATATAATTTAAATAATTCAACCTTTAATTTCTCTTCCACAGACACCTGTTCCAACCATTGCGAAAACTTACAGAACTTCACATCAACAACAATTTCTTAGTTAGTTTGCATGCTAATGCATTCCAAGGTATTCGCTCTGTAAAAGTTCTTAACCTACAAAACAACAGATTGACATTCGAGAATGTTTTCGTCACAATTGATGTCCTTAATGAAACAGATTCATATGTAGTAGCATCAAGATTCCAAGGACTGGAAAATCTCGAAGACTTGAATCTCAGAAATAATTCAATCAAGACTATATTTGAAGACTTTACATTGACAAATTTGAAACGATTGGATTTGAGCTACAATAATATTACAATTTTGGCAAAGACTGACTTGCAATTCAGTTCCAGAAAGGAATTGACGGTTGATTTGAGACACAATAACATTGAAACTATTAACTTCAATAATTATATTTCTAACGAAAATCCCACAAATTTGGTTGTATATTTGGATCATAATCCAATAAATTGTAACTGTCAAATCCTTGATTTTGTCAAATTTATCAAAGCTAAGGACAATGGCATGAAAATGGAAATTGGAGAGTTGAACTGTACAAATCCAGAAAATATGCGTGGACGAATGGTTACAGATATTAAGCCCATGGAATTGACATGTCCATTTGATGATCCATCAAGTAATTTAGAGAAACGATGCCCAGAAGCATGCAGTACTTGCGATGTCCGACTTGAAGATAGAACACTACTGTTGAATTGTCTTGGCAACGTTAGTTTGGCATCACTACCAAATGCTTCAAACAATAGACTTAAAAATGTTGAGTTGAGAATTGAAGGACAAGGCTTGACAGAAGTTCCAAGCAGTTCATCAGTTGGATATAATCAAATTACGAAGCTATTTTTGGGTGACAATGAGATCAGTAGTATTGGTGAATTGCCACCAAAATTAGTGGAATTAGAGCTTCAAAATAATCAAATTCAATACCTGAATGAGACAACAATTATGTCACTTAATTACTCAACGACACTTAAGTCAATGAAGCTTAGTGGAAATCCATGGCGTTGTGACTGTGCAAATCTTCCATTTATTAATTTTGTCCAAAAATCCTACTCGAGAATTCTCGACTACAGCGAAATGAAATGTTCAAATGGTGATTTTGTCAACACTTTAACAGCCAGCGGCTTATGTTCAGAGGATAATACTCTTGTTGTTATAGCATGCATAATCCTAGCTGTATTTAGTATAATTGTCGGTACTTGCGCTGCTCTCTACTATAAATACCAAAAACAAATTAAGATGTGGCTTTATTCACATAATCTTCTTTTGTGGTTTGTTACGGAAGAGGAGTTGGATAAGGACAAGTCATATGATGCATTTGTATCATATGCTCATCAAGATGCAGATTTTGTCACAGATCATTTGGTGCCGCAACTTGAAAAATGTGTTGTACCATATAAGTTGTGCTTCCATGAACGTGATTTCTTGCCAGGATTGGAAATTAGCAGTAAGTATTTGAAACCACAAGATATATTATGTTCCGAGCTGTACAGAACTGAATGGTGACCATATTTCCAAAATTCATGGAATTTAACGTTCACAAATTTTTTTGTAAAATACAAAATGGTTCCAAGAGTGCTGTATAGTTCAAGCATCCTAAGTTAATATAATACTAATATCCATACTCATCAATTCTTCCTTTTTCTTTTCTTAATCTCAATCCACAGCACAAATCTCCAACTCAATTAACGAGTCGAAACGAACAATCGTTGTCATGTCACCACATTATCTCAACTCGAATTGGGGACAATGGGAATTCCGCGTTGCACAATCACAAGCAGCAACTGAGAAGCGTTCTCGTATAATTGTAATTCTATATGGAGACATTGGTGACATAAACAAATTGGAACCAGAGATAAGAGATTATTTGAAATTGAACACTTATGTGAAATGGGGTGATAAATGGTTCTGGGAAAAGTTGCGCTATGCAATGCCACATGTTAAAGGTCAAGGTCCATTAGATAAATCAAAGGGTTTAGTAAAGACAGCAATAAAAAGTTCTGTTGATGATAAATTAGAGCTCATTAAACCCATATCTGTTACACCACCACAATTGACAACACCACCAGCTGAACAGATTGCAAATCCTTTAATTACAAAGCTTAATGCAAAGAATGCTGCAAAAAATCAACAAAATCATAATGGATTTAATGGTAATGGTCACATTAATGGAGCTTATGTCATCAACACAAGTTCACGTCAAAGCGATGTCTGATATAAGAGATTCATTTAGTTGCCTTAAGAATTCAGTTTGAAATAATTTTTTAATAGTTTCTTTAATCTTTGATTTGATTAGGATTTAATTGGACTATGAAATTTTATTTAGATTTTTTTGTCCTTAATGGAATTTGTTAGTTGGTTTGAGAATCCTTTTGGCCATGATATAAAGTTTTTGGAACAGATTAGAGTGAGACTCATTTTTGATCTGAAGAATTTATTTGGGACTTAATTGTGTCGGCCAAAGGGGATGATTAGTCATGTTTCACTGAGTGATGTAATAATGATGGATCAATATCGATCAAAATTGGGAAGATTAAGAGGCTTGTAAATTACAAGTTGTAATCCTATTTTAATTTAAGAATCTTTAAGATTTGAACCCAGGTTGTAGAACCGATTAAATCAATTTGAATTTTTGATCAATTTTGAACTTTAAAAATTCTAAAATTCTAAACATCACTACTTCTCTTTTTCAGCCACAACCCAAACAAAAAAATTTCCATCATTAAGTCTCTCAAAACCACATGACTATCCCATCAACTAACAAAATCAAATAGCAATGAGAAGCAAAAAACAAACAAAAAATCTCACAAAAATTAAAATCTCAAAAATTGTAAAGAATTTTTTTAAATCTAAATGATTCTATGTTGTACCCAAAATTAACCTTGCCTTAAATAATTTAAAATTTAAAATTTTTATGTTGTTTGACTAATTTACTTTTATTTTCTTAAAATTTAACAAATTTTTCTATAATTTATGTTTAGTTAATTAACCTTCTCTATGTCTACTCACAAACACACAAACTCTCTCTTTTTACGTATGAAAATCACAGAATCACATTTACACAATCTTGACTATAAATATTATTAATATTACATTATAAATTATAATATGTAGCTTTAAGAAATGAGGACATAATTAATTAAATGTGTATAAAAATTATTGAATCTCGTAATAAAAATTCTCATTTGAAGTCTTGTAAAGAAAAAAATAAATTAATAATAAAAAAATACGAGGAATAAAATTGAAAAAAATTATGAAAAACTAGCATTTAAGGATGAAAAAAATAGATGAAAATTATAAATTTAAAAATAAAATATTTTTTGAGTTAAACAAATTTATGAAAAAAAAAATTAAGTGAAAATTTCATGACAATTTTTTGAGGGGCTGTCAATAAAAGCTTTGATCCCCAAACTTCTTCCAGCTTCACCCCCACCTTCATAATTATTCTTCAAACAATTCACAATTTTTTCCATCCAATAAAAATCAATTAAAAGTAATAAAATTTTCATTATCATCAAAGCAAAGCATTTAGATGGAATCGTCTCCCATCATTAGCGATGAAACTCATGAAAATATCACTCAAAAGAATTTACTGAAAATTGCCCTGAAAAAATAAAGCTCTAATGAATATGAAAAAAGAAGCAAGAAGGATGTTAAAAAAAAGAAGAAAATAATCTTAAGTACTGAAAATGTCTTTTTTATTTTTCAATTTTTAATTAAAAATTGTGATATATTAACGGATATGTAAAAGAAAATGAGAAAGATGAAAAAAGAGAATTATGAATAAAATGTAATTAGGAAATGAAGATTTTTTTGTGTTTAATTAATTTCATTTTCGTGCCTTTTTAATCTTTTTTTCATCATAGGCAAATTCTTTTTTTTCTCCCCCTTTTTACAGCTTCCTTCGTTGTCGCTTCCAAGAAGACTTCCAAGACGTTGACAAAAAAATATTGTAACAGTTTTTTGGCTTTAATATTGCTTTTTAGCTCTCGCTATTTAAAGGAGAATAAAATTTGGAGATGATTTTATCTTCAACAATATACTGAGTACCTTATTATTGAAAATATGCTTTTGTAGATGCTGTGCTGTCATCAAAAAATGATATAAGTAGCTTTAGCTTTTACCTAATTTTTCAGAATTTTATCTCAACAAATTCTCATTCACATTAGCTGTAAAACACACAACCTTGACACAAAATATTCAACAACAGTGGCGTAGGCAGGGTCCAAGGGGGTCGGTAGTAGAATAGTCAAAAAAATTTTTAAGGGGGATCAATTTTTTTGCATGGAAGAAAAAGGAGGTTTCAAATGTTTTTTCCCTCAAAAATTCTAGCAAAAGGAAGAAATTTTCCCAAAAGAGGGAGTGGAGGGTCAAAACTCAGAGGGGTCGGAACCCTCCATTCAAGGAAAAATTACATCATTTTGTTAGGACTTTTGACGAAAAAAGCATTTCGAGCTCTTCAATTTTTTTCCATACAAAAAAGTTTTTGGACTCCTCCTAGAAAAAATTTCTGCCTACACCCCTGTTCAACAAGCTGAAAATAATAAAAATCTAAAAAAATCACATATCCTAAATTTTGCAACGAAAATAAACTCATCCAACCACAAAATCACATCACATTTTGAGACGAATGAGTGAGCGTGCACATCCATACCAACAACAAACAAGCAAGAGAGTTCATAAAGTTGTACTTAAAATGCGAGTAAATAAAAATAAAATGAAAAAAGGATGAAAAAGAAACCTCAACTCAGTAATTTTAAATTAATTCAATTTATTTAAATTTTATGAAGTGCTGCATAAAAACATTCACAGGGGTGTTAGGTCATGGCTTCGACAGAATTTCTGCAGAAATTCTGCAGAATTTTTTCATAATTTCTGCAGAAATTCTGCAGAACTTTTTCAGAATTTCTGTAGAACTTTTTTCTTGCAGAATTTCTGCAGAACTTTTTCAGAACGATTGTGGTGCATAGGACCGACAGAATACTTACAGATTTTGAAAAAAATTTAGTATATTTACTGATGTTTTTCCTTTTACAAAGAGATTGGAAAAGCAATATCAGTTCAAAAAGTTTTTCACATGTATTTTACATAATATTTTTCCTTTTACAAAAAGTGTGGTAAAACTATTTTAAGTCGAAGAAATTTCAAATTGAAAAATTTTCTGATATCGAGATGTTTTTTAAATATTTTACAGATATTTTTCCTTAAAAAATATTACCTAACGAAAGGTTAGAAAAAATTTAATAGAAATTTCGGCAAAAAATTGAGAGAAAATTCTGCCAAATTCTGCAGAATATTCTGCGGAATTTTCTGCAGAATTCTGCGGAATTATTCTGCGAAATTCTGGAGATTTTTCTGCAGAAAATTCTGCAGAATTCTCCAGAAAATTCTGCCGGTCCTATGCACCACAATCGTTCTGAAAAAGTTTCGCAAGAAAAAAATTCTGCAGAAATTCTGAAAAAGTTCTGCAGAATTTCTACAGAAATTCTGAAAAAGTTCTGCAGAATTTCTGCAGAAATTCTGTCGAAGCCATGGCGTATAACCATTCACAGGCAGTCACAGAAGACTGAAGGAGTAAAATGTGAAAGCAAATGAATGAAAAAATTTAAATGTTAATGAAAATGAATGCAAACTGAAAACTTTCTTCATTAAGAAATAAGAGAAATTAAAATGTGATGCAATCACTTTCAACAACTCAAAGTAAAAAAAATCCACTTCCACCGCCGTTCTGCAACACTTTTTAATTAAGTTTTCTTTCTGGTTCATGTAAAATCTCATTAAGCTACAAGTTTTTCTTCGTCTTTCTTGTGTTTTACTTGTTTTGTATATGTTCAAAAAAAGGAGTGCTGAAAAGCTGTACAGGAAGGAAGGAATTATGAAGAAATGTAGAAAAAAAGTTTCTCGATCAAATAAAAAAAAAAATGACGACGAGATTTTCATGAATCTTAATAAAGAACTTTTTTAGTGACATTTTCAGTTTATTTCATTAAGATGAAAATATTTGGATTTGTGGGAAGTTCAGTAGTAAAATTAAGTTTTTATCTAGTGTTATAAGAGTTAATTATTGGAATTTTACATACAGCGACGAAACCAGAAATGTTCAACCAGGATAAAAATGTTTTTTTTTTTTTTTCCTAAAAATCTTAGCAAAATGAAGGATTTTTTTTCGAAGGTGGGGCAAACAAAAGTCCTAAGAGCTAAGAGCACTAAATACTTCAGAAAAACCTCTTCAGAATATTTTTAATAATTCAGAAATAAACTGAGCATCATATATTTTGGGATTTCACAAGTTATGTATAAAACCCAAAAAAAATCGATGGTGGATTAATTCTTTGAAATAACCCAAAAATCATTGGGAATTTAAAAACCTTTAAAAAAACTAAATGCAATTTGGGATTTCAAATAACTCTGGGTGATTTTGATGACACATGCACTACTTTTTTTTAAAAAAAAAATGAGCCTTAAAATTTCTTTTATGTAATGAAAAATTTCAAATAATTAACAAGCACAATTTCAATCAAAATCAAAATTATTGATTTTTTTTTTTTTTTGAAAATCAAAATTATTTATTCAATAGATATTCATATTAAAAAAAATTTGCAAACTGATCTCGTCTAGTGACATATTTTAATATACATCAAAAAATAATGCAGGTGTAAAGAGAACAATCTGTATTATTTCACTAAAAAATAATAAAGACGTGCTTCTTGACATCAATGTTTTTCGTGTCGCTCGTGACTTTAAAATAGTAAACTTGACAGATTTTTTCACAAAAAAAAAATAATTTTTTAAATATTAGGTCAGCAGATATAGAGGAGATACTTTTTGAGGTATAAAGGCAGACTTGATGGATTATGCTAAATATTGCAAATTTCAGGGCAAATTTTCATGAGAAAAATTATGTTGAGTTTTTAGAAATCATGCAAATCATCTGGTTTGAGAAAAGTTTAAATTTGAATATTTCATTGGACCTTTCTATGAGTCATAAGAGGTGGATAAAGTGGTGATAAAATATGGAAAAAATATTTTTAAGTTTTTAATGAACTCAAATGTAACAAAAATTAAAATAATTATAATTTGAATCTAAATCTCATCGACTAACTTCAAATAAGTCAAAATAAAACAGGAAATGAGCAAACTCTTCTGCTTTTTATACGAATAAAGCATCTTGGTAAAGACGTTGCAAAGGAAATTAATTGCAGTTTTTATTCAATTAAAAATAAGATGATGATGATGATGTTTCAGACAGAATTAGAAGCATTATAAGATGCAATTTGTAGGTGTGCAAATGGTAACGATGATGAGATACTGAATAAGTTCATTAAAATGCAGGAATCTAATTTCTTTAACATTGTTGTCTATAAATATGTATGAAATAAAAAATACACGTTGTTGATGCAAAAATGTTTCACTTCTGAAAGGAGTCATTCACATAGTATGGTACGCAAAGAAACTACTCTACAGACCCCCACTCTTCCCCCGTCGTTACGCTTTTTGTATGAAAAATATTATTTTTGTTTGATCTGATTCAAAATCTTAGACCCTCCCTAAAAAGCGAACGTAATAAGTGAACGGCCCCAAAGGATGCTGAAGATGAGAAGATTCTCATTTCATAAGACAATTTCCATCCATTCTACTCAATTTTATTAGACGAAAGAAACTTATGACGTGAATAACAAAGTGAAGGAAAAGTAAAATGCATTTATATGTAAATTGACTTGAGCATAAAGTTTTACTTCTTATCATCTACTAAGATGTACTGATAGACAATGGATGAAGATTTTTGTAATTTTTCAATCGATCTTTAAGTAAATTTAGTAATAAATCGATTTTTGAGACTACAATCTTTCAATAACTCAAAAATTAAGTCATATTATTGAATACAAAAATTCAAACTTGCAAAAATTTATGCAAATCCTAAAATACTCAAAATTATCTCAATTAACACTAAACAGACAGTTCACCACCATTGAATCTATAAATTTCTCACTCAAACCTCTCAATAGTCCTTTTTGCAGCCATGCTGCTCAATTTTTATTGCTTTCACCTTTCTTTGATTACTTGCTTGCTTCTTGATGTGGAAAATCTTTTTGTGCTCTGTTGAATGAAAATTCATAAGAATAATAATGGAAAGCATTGAAACGGAAGGAAAAAGTTGATGAAATCATAAAGTTGTAAATATTTATGATGAATGCAAGATGTCAATTGGTGATGGAACATTTTTATGACCTTTTTGATTAACTTTTTGAGAATAAGGATGGAAGTAATAATTTGGGGTGATTTAAATGAAAATTTTAGTGTTGTTTAGTTTTTTTGTGTCTTTTTGGTGGTTTGAGAGTTTAATGTCATTTTTAGTTCCTAAAAAGCACAAACCTTTTCAAAATTAAAAGTATCTCATAATTTTTCAATTAAGTTATGTAGATTCATAAAAATGAATCGCATAATTAAGATTTAAAGTTATTCTAAGTCCTTGAAATCCATGAATATTCAATTATTAATCTTCACACCCAAAAAGACTCAATTACGATCGTGCATCATTCAATTACAACTTCTTGCATCAAGTATCAAGGACAATGTCTTTTTGATCTCCAATAATACTGACAGATATTTTAATTGAAATTAATTCAATCTTCCTATAAAGTCTCAATGTTACATCATCATCGGTACACTCTAAAAGTATAGCATTAATTCACGATGCTCTACTTCTTAGAGTATCATTTGTTTCTCACTTTAAATGGAAAACAATGTTACCGAAAAAAAAATTATGCAGAACGTGCTGTAATATAAAGCTTTTTTTGTCGTGAATATTCTGAAAAAAAAAAAATAGTTTCGTTACGAAACTTTCGTAAGATAGAGTTGGAAATTTTTGAAAAGTGTTAGGAATTTTATCCAATTTTGGCAAACCACCTTTTTGGAAAAATTTTATTCAATACTTGGGTTTTTAAAGAAAAATCCTGCTCATTCCCCCTCCTCCCAAAAAAAAAATTATTTCAATAAAAATAATCTGTCTATGCCTTTGGTTCAGACCCCTTTGTATCTACTAGCAACACCCTATGTACTTGGTCGTGTAAGCTAGACAAAAAAACTCGGAATATTTAATTAATCGATGAATGTTAGACACTCCAAAAAATCACAATAAATCCAACTCTGTAAATATGAAATTGCAATAAAAGCCATTCATTTCGGTGATCATAGCTTTGCCTTTTTTTACATCTTCTTTAATTCAAAACCAATTTTGATTGACTTTTTTTTTTGTTTCTTCACCTTTTCACGACTCAATTTTTATGTTGAAATAGGCTTGAATCTTTTTTATTAAAGTATTTCCTGTTTATTCATGGAAAAGATCATCATATGATGTTGAAATTGCTGTTGGCTATTGATGATTCATTGATGATATTTGAAGATTTAAAGTTATGCATTAAGTATGAAATTTTGAATTAGGAACTAATTGCAGCTTTGGGTTTGACTTAGAGTGGATAAAACTATCCAAATTAAAGATAATTCCGCATTTACTTAAAAATGCATCACATACCAAACAAATCATCACTTTCATCATCAACATCACACTTACATACATCCAACAACAAGTCATGAAAAATTCTTTGTAAACAATAAAAAAAATCAATTTTCCACCAAGTCACGACTTTATATCATAATAGTAATAGCCACAACAAAAACGAGTTCATCCTTCCATCAACAAATTCAATAAGTCACCGATTATCTCTCGCTTTGATGTAATAATTTTGAGTAATGAGCTTTCATCGACAATCATTTCAATGAGAAAGATTTTAATGAAGCAACATAAAAAAATTTCAATTTCGATTGTTTTCAGCTGATTTGTGCTGACTATTATCGAAATAAAAAATGTGATGAGATTGAATATTAGTTTTTGGTGGAGGTACGCATTAACAATTTTTCATGTCCGATTTTGGAGGCTTATGATGTGCCATGTCTTTATTTAGAGTTTGTTAGACCCACAGCGGTTCTTTTATTATTTTATTGTTGTTGGAAATAAAATTTCTTTCATTCTTTTTAGTTTCATTTTATTTAAAATATTTTTTGGTGATTATTAGCGGTATTTATGGGCAATTTACAGCTATTGCATGAATGCAATTTTATTCGATTTGGTTTTTTATGAAACGAGAAGTTTGGGAGGTGGTTGGTCAGTTTTGAACTACAGTACTTTACAAAATTGTATGTTGAAAAACTTTAAACTTTAAAAAATTGAATTAAAATTTTCGAATTAGAATCGAATAGTTCTTCATATTAAACCATCAAATGCGCTTCAAAATAATCCAACACAAAAAATTTGAAACGTTTTCATCAATCATTAAGATTCATTTGATTGGCTTAATTAAGTTTAATGAGTGTAAAAGTGAAGAAATTTATGGTTAATGTTAATTTTTTGAATTTTATTATGCATGTTATAAAAATTCATGAAGTTAAAAGGTGAATGAGGTGTTTGCAAATGAGATGAAATTTAAATAAATTCTTATTCGTTTTATTATTTTTAATGGAAGTTTTGTTTAATTTTTAATGGTTGAATAGATTTTTAATTAAAAATGTTATGCATTAATTAGTTATGAGAAATTGAACATTTTTATGGGGCCGTTTATTTAGTACGTTACAAAAAATAAAACGACTTTTTAGAATAAATTCTATTGTTTTCGACCTCAACTCTCTCCTCCCCTCCCCCTGGACGTCATTAGCAAACGGACTCTAAGCACAATTATTTAAATTATTAAACTTTCTTCAGTAAATTATATGACAAATTCTTTAGAAGAAAGTCACGTTGGCGTTATGAAGTGATTCAATCTAAACTTTTTCTTCATTTGTAACTGTAACAATTAAGAACTGTAGAACTAATTATACAAGCTATGTTAAACGTTTTCTTCCACTTTTTATCATAATTAAAAATATCAAGAATTTAGTCTCAAAATATCAATCATGAAACAGTGAAAATTACAAAAAAAGAGAAGAAACTAAATCATCAATTACAATCGGCCAGTGTGTACATCTTCATTCTTTGATTTTTTTCATACAATTTTTTTAAGACATTCCAGCGCTCTTTATTTTCACTCACAGTCCATTAAGCAATTTTGAATGCCCAATCTAAACAAAAACGGATCTTCACATTAATCAGTCATTATTTCAACTTTACCCAATTTTTTTTTCTTCTATCGTTTACATTTTATTCGATATAAATCGATGACAAAAGAGATGTAGTTTGTTAAACAAATTTAATTTTTCAGCTTTAATGTGAGAATTTTAAGGTTTTTTGTGGATGAATTGAATGAAAATAGTTTTGGTGATTATTGTAAGTGAAAGATTTCGAAAGGAATTCTTCACGTCTTTTTAAGTTAATGACTGTCTATGACATACAATGCTGACCAGCGTTTAATCTGTTTGTTGAATTTTATGTTGAACTTTTACTGTGATAATTAAAAATTGATGCACGAGTTTGGGAATTTAATTGAGTAAGAGTAACTTTCTCACTTTCTTTTTGTGAATTTAAGACTTTTTTGATGACATTTTTTTGGAATCAATATAAATAAAATGTTTTAAAATTGACTAAAATGTCCACTAATTTAACTGCTTCAACTTGACCAATTCATTTATTTTTAAGGTATGACACCTTACAATTCAGATGACAAATAAATTTTAGTCATCAAAAAACCACCAAAATAGCTTTATTGATAAAATCAAACTAGCATGCGAGCTAAGTCAATAGAAAATCCCAACAAAATGAATTTTGTCTCTTCTTAGAAGTCTACTTTTATCAATCAAGCATGCAACGACAAAAAATCAATATTTGTAGTCCATTCGAATATGTAAAACAATGTGAAATGAAAATGTCAATAAATTATTGATTTGACCCGGGTTAGACTAATATTTTGCTTAGTAAATTGTCCATGAATTTTTTTGGCAAAGTTATGACAAATTCGGAGGTTTTAAGCTAAAATTCCATCAAATACCAAGTAATCAACACTTGATCCAAACTAAGAATTTAATCAAAGAAAAACTCCAAATCATCAACTCATTCCTACGCCACTCGGGTCCAAAAACCATTACATCATCAACAATCAAGCCAAACAATCACTTATTCTCTCATTTCTTATTTTCACCAGAAAATAAATCACGAAAAATACATGAAATATTCAAAAACTTCCATCTCAAGACACGAATAATCAAAACTCTACATCTTCATCTTATTTAGAAGAGGTTAAGATGCTCAGTCATAAGAAAGAAGAAATTAGAAAGAAAAAGAAAGGAAGGTCGAACATTTAATAATTGATGTTTTGGTAATTGTTATTGACTGCCGATTTGAAAATGCTTTTAAAAATATTTTATTTTGTGGCTTTACGAAAAATAAAAGGTTTTTATTAAATGGATGAAGTGTAGAAGAAGTGCAAAAGGTCAAGCAGATTTCATGCAGCTCTTGTGCTATATTTAATGATGGATTTTCTTTTTTTTTTGCTTCCCTTTCGCTCACATACTTTTGAGGTACATCTTGTAAATAGCTGAATAATTATAAGTTACTGTATTTTGGAGGGTTTTAATTATGAAAAAGTTGACATGATAATTTTAAATTGTCGATATAACTAGACTCAATTTATTTTTAAAAATTCATTAAATGACTTTTCTCGTAGAAATGAAGGCTCGATTCCCATCTTATTTTTGAAATTATTTAGACTAGTGGTGGTCAATTTTTTTGACCCAAAAGAGGTAAGCATTGATCAAAACCGTACTCGGCATATAAAAATAGAAATTACTTAAATCTTCTTACTACCCATTTCCTATTCCAATAAACTATACAGCTTCAAATCTAACCCAAAATGCGTCTCATAACCTCACAATTCCAATAACTATCAAAACCATTTCGTAACTTTTTTTCTTCGATACCCAACTTGATTGATTGATTGATTTGCACGAAGGTCTTCATAATGGAAAAATTGAAAGTAAACAATAATTTTTTATGTATCTTAATTCTCTAGCAGCTACTCGACCATTCTACTTATACTGAAAAAGAACTAGTATCAACGTGGTCACTCGTGACCGACGAAAGCGCATTTTCCCGCGATCAGTAAATAAACAAAGAATTAAAACCCCAAAAGTACAAAGCCAAATACTTAACTATAACCATTCTTTATTTACCGAAAATTTAAAATTAACAGCACAAAAACCCGATAAAAAACATTATGCAACATAGAATCTAAAAAAAAAATAAAAAAAGCAAAAAAAGAATCGGCTATGGTCTAGGATCGAACCCATCACCTTCAAATTAGGAGCCGCTCGCACTAGCACTTAAGCCACTTCTACAACTTTTTACGTATGCAACAAGTGATAATTTAATTATATATATTGATGATTTTTTTTTATATAAGTGTAAGTTTTTATAATTTTCACAAAATTTTCCGGAAAAACTATGAAAAATCCATGAAAATAGAAAACTAAACAACTAAAATATCAAAAAAATAATTATCTACATATGAAAATTGTATGAAAACATTGAAAACTTAACAAAAATCGTCGGAAAAACTCAGAAAAATTGTGAAAATGGAAAATTATGACATGATTCAATATTATATGTCATAAGAAATCAAAAAAGTATCAAAAAAAGCAAAAAAAAAAAAAATTGTCATCGGTGGGACTTGAACCGAGGAAGGCTGAGTTTTTGAAAAAGTCAACATTTTAGTGTATTTTACCACACTAACACATATAAAGAAATGCAATTTTGGCACTTTTTACGCTGGTTCCAGCAGAGGAAGTGACCATTCGTGCTGATTTTTTCGCCAGCTCTAGCCAGACATACTACACACATTTTAAGCCAAAAACCGCATCAAAAAAGCTTAAACCTGAGGAGGAGATAGCTCCACAGACAGACAGACAGACAGACGGACAGACGGACAGACGGACAAAGTGCGGACAATAGCGTCCTTTTCCCAAGAGGAAAATGCGCTAAAAAGTTTGAGGTCATGACAAAAAACAGGAAAAAAATAACAGCATCATTTTGACGACTTCATTAAGTTACTTTCATGGATATTTACACAACTGTTAGGAGAGAATGAATGGACTCTTTATATTAGGCATGGTCAGGGATGATTTATAAATGACGTCCGCAACACTTTGACAAAAATGAAAAGAGTTCATTTTCGTAGAATTTTTTTATTCTTAATGGAACTGAGTTGTCTCGTATTTTAAAACCATTCTTCAAAAATGTGGTCATTAATTATGAACAACTCTGCTGTGCTATAGAGAAAAAGTGTTATGGAACTGACATTTGGAACACTTGAATGTTGATTATTTGAATTCAAATAAAATTCTGTCAATTAAGAAAATTGATATTTTGAGGATTTGACAAAACTAATATTTGAGATCTGTTGCACAAATCAAACAATGGACACCAACTCTTCTCAATATTTTTTAACGTATTTTACAACAAACTTTTCTATCATGTTCATCTTGATCCATTTTTATTAATTAGAAATTTTTACCACGTTCACGACAGTAATGTTCATTAGAAGAAAAACATGCACACAACGCGCAGTAATATTCAACTTGACATGCATGTAAGTATGTAATTGAAAGCTTAAATGACAACAATATGGAGCTCAAGCTGCTGGCATCATACAGTGATTATATACAGAACCAGAAGATATAGCTGCAAGTGCTTTCATGAAAATATGCTCTCGTAGCATATTGAAATGCTTTGTGTAAGAGAAAAGCACAAAAAAGATGTCACGAAATGAACACACATATTGTAAATGAGTAATAAAGTACATTAATGATGTCAATAAAGAATGAAAAAAAAAAATAAATTGATAGTTTTTTTGTGTTATCGATTCCGTGGAATTAAAGAGATAAAAATGCATCTGTAAACGAGTTTTCAATCAGCCAATTAAAATTTTTTCCTTCTTCATTTTCTACTCTTTTTTTATTTTCATTTATCACCTCATTTTTCTAAATGTGTAATTTTTTATAGACATACGGTTGTGCTTTAATTTTTAGAATTAAATTCAGTTTTGACGTGAAGTCTATTAGTGATTCATGTTTACTAAGTACGTTACGCAAAAAATGACTTTTTGAAAATGACCCTACCTCCCCCCTTTCTCGCTTTTTGGATAGTAAAATAATTGTTTAAACTGTTACAAAATCCTAGACCCTCCTCCCAAGCCCTCTTAAAAGCGATTGTACTAAGTGAATGACCTTAAGGCAGTCAGTGCTGTTGATTTGCTAGAATTTTTTAAAAATCAATCCCCATTTTCAATTTTAGACCCCTTAAAATATTAAAAATCATTTAAAAAATCACAAATCCCCCCCCCCTCCACCAAAAAATGCGCTATCTTCCACCTTAACAATTTTTACTTGCTACTCATCCACAATCGATATCATTGATACATATGCGAGTTGAAAGCATTCAATAAACGATTTTCAAGATACACATTTTGGACATGTCATAAAAAAAATATTACATGAGAAGAATTTTTAATTGAGAACTCATTTCTTGCTGCTCAAATTTTTTTCATCTCATTCCTGTGTTTAATTTATTGCGTCTTTTATTGCAGCTGTGATACTTTGAAATTGAATTTTAAATTATGTGTTGAATTGGTTATTTTTTTGTGGATCAAAAACAGGTTTTTGAGGGGAATTGATGATGATTTTAATAATTTTTTTGATGACAAAATTGACAGTGATTCTTGAAAAATCCCACAATATTGGACTTTATTGGGGTTTTATCCTTGCTACTTTTGAAACTTTGGAGCTTAAAGTTTATTATTTTTCAATTACTAAAGTTCTTAGTGCGTGATATTAGAAATTTATTTTTTAACAAAATTCAATATCAATTTAGAAAAAATATCTCTTCTTTCCGCTTCAAAAACTTTCAATCAATATATCTACCCAATAGCCAACATCCTACAAACAATATTAGTTCTTGAACTTTATCTTGTAGATTAAAAATAAATAATAACAATTTTTTTTCCTTCCTACACGTGCTTAATGTTTTTAAATTGAAGAAATTATTTACCATTAGAAACCACATCAACATTGACCTTTTAAGAATCAACCTGCGTGACTTTTCCTTATGGCCAAAAATAGTAAACTTCTAAATAATTTTGTTTATGTTTAAGTTTCTGGCAATAAACTCTCAAGTTCAAACTTAACATGAATTGTATCTATTTCTGATGATGAGAAGACATCCTATGTATACCCTTGGGGTATTGTGTATTTAAATTACGTGATGACTATCATGTCTACATCTATGAATAGCTATGAGAATTTGAATGAGTCAGGCTAAGGATGAATTACTAATCAAGTGAAATCTTTTGATTTCAGGCAACACTTTTTATAGTAAACAATTTTAAGAGATTTTTATAGTAAATTTGACCATGAACTTGTAGAATTTATATATTTTGGCATATAGCATAAATTGACATGAATTTGAACTTAATATTGAAGCCTTTAATCTATTTTAAGTATCTTGTTTGTACGAAAATCAATTTTCAAATTCAAACTGCCTGTTAAGCTTTGTTAATTTGAAAAAAAAAAACACTTAAGCATTTGAGCACTTGACCGGCAATCGAGACTATTGGGTGAATTTCTTTTTTTCAACATTTTTTCCGAATATTGTATATAACAAGCAAAATTCTTGTTGAACTCAAAGTTCTTTCATTTTCATTAAGCTTTGTTAACTTCATACACATCCCAACTCCCGAATTACTCTAATTTAAGTTTACTGCTAAGCAACTTACATTTCTTGCAACGCAAATAATTAAATTAAAAGCACTTTCACATCCAAAACATTATGTTAATATTTTAAACCTTTTTATATAAATTTCAATTTCTCAGCCTTGAACCTTTTGCGCTTTTTAAAACTTTTATCCTCATCATACAATTTTATAATTTCCACCCTTAACCGACATTAAAATAAATTTTTCATATTATTGCATGAAAATATGGTGAAAGGAGAATGCATTAAATAAACGAGGAAATGAAAATCTCAAGAGAGCAAATGTTCGGATCAGAAAACTTTTCATTTGAATCGTCAAAAAAAACGTGCAAATGCATATGGACGTACATGGAAATGTAATATCCATAAAGGCATAACCGTAAATGTTGAAATGAGCTTTTTCGAAAATTGCTCCTTGTCGTAGCATACAAATGGGCAGGAAACAAATGGATGAATAAAAAAATACAAAGTGCGGTAGCTGTAATTAAATACTCAGTCATCATCACATACAACGAAAATTAAAACGTTGAAAATGGTAAACGTGTAGATTTATGATGCTTAACATTGGCCATTAGAAAACCAAAAAAGAGTGCCGAGTTTTGAATTTCAAAGAGGAGACTTTTTTCTGTTGTGGGGATGGAATAAAGGTATCATTATCGTCATGGGAAAGAATGGAACAAATGTGTCTCGCATAGTGAAAATGAGAGCGAGGAAATGTTTGTTCCGGTCATTTTCATTACATCGTCAGAAATTTGAGACAGATTGGTGATGGAAAAGACTGAGGGAAGTGGATAGAGCGATTGTTATGTTGAAGGTACTTTAAAATGGTTTAATGGCGTGATCAACAGGAAAATATAAGGATTGGATGGTGCAGATGCTTTTTAGGGGGTTTATAGTCATCCTACTTTAAAATTGAGAGTTAATGTCCTTTTGTCAAAATAAAATTAGTGGCTAGTGTCAATTATTCTAGATATATCTCAAACTTATTCAATATCATGCAAAACTAGATCAAAAGTTCAAGAAAAGTGACCTGCACCAAAAACACACAAAAACCCTTCCAAAATGTTCCACATTTCCACACCAAAAGACGATCGAATTCAATACACAAAAGGCATTGAATAGCATGACTGTAATTTGATAAATGTCAAACAAACAACAGCAATGCGAGATGATTTTGGTCGCAAAAATGTAAACAACTCACAATCTAATGGACATGTTGGTTTGATTGTCTGCAAAATGTGTATCGAGTGTAATGTCAAACAGCAAATTGCAATTTTCATTATCTGATATGCAAAAATGTTTGTTAATGGACATTTTTCGGACGATGATGATTAGAAATGCACATTATGACTGCATCGATGGACGCAAATGATGTTTTTCTATTGTTTGTGGGTCATCAATTTTTGAGTAATTTGCAAGTAATTTGAAGGAATGCATGAATGAATGATGATGTGAATTTTGAATGAACTGATGGATGTGAAGAGAAAATGGTATGCATTTGGAGGGGTGATAATTAGTGAATTTTAGTAAAAATTTCTCAATTACATCATAGCCTTTCAACTGAAACTTTCGTGAAACTGGAACAATAGATTTTAATTCAATGAAATTTTCATTCAGTTTGAAACTTTTAGAAGCTCTTATAGTGCATAAAAAATTCTCAGAAAATTAATAAAAAGTTTTCAATCAATTTACTAGCTTCATAAAAACCTCAAAAGCATATCATATGCGTAAATACTGCTTGAAATTCTCAGAATAAACAAACACTGCCTTTGCCTCAAAGGATCAATTTCCAATCAGAAAATTCCAATTAAACTCAAATCAAATCATCAAATGCATTCATTGATTGATCAAAGAATTTTTGAGGATTACATTTATAAAGATAATTGATGCATGAGATTAAATCTGATTCGGCTTCAAAGAGCTTCCATAAAATTTATTTCTCATGCCTCCTTGAATATGATTCACATAAAATTTCAATCAACAACTAAATTTGCAAAAGCCATAGAATTAAAATAATTGAATTTTGTTCAGATATGAAATTAAGACAGGATTGAGAATTATAAAAGGTATGTGGACCTAAGAGGTTGAAGGTATAGAACATGAATCAACAAAATATTTTTTTTTGTATGTGCGTACATGAGAATTTTCAATATCAAAGAAATAAACTGACCACCAACGATGCATATCTCGCCTTTCTATCTCATCTCTCTTTTTTTAACATGAATTGTTTCAATTTCTTTTGTTGTTCTGTGGATGTTTTTTATTTATATCAACAGCATACACATAGCCTTTAGTTCAAATGTAAAATGAATATTATCTGCTTTGAATATCGTAACATACAAAATGTAAAATAGAGGTATACAATTTAATGAAAAGATAGATGATATTTCTAATTATAGACATGGAAATTAATTACAATTTTTGGATTTAAATTGAAATGTTTCAAAGTGGAACGAACAATTTTGAATATTTATCGAAATGTAATGAATGGATGAAAGGTAAAATCATATTCACACCAAATTTTCAATTTGGGTGAATATGTTGCTTTTGTATAAAACTGAAAACCACATTTTCTAACTTGCTGCTTCAGGATTACAATTTTATCCCATACTGTCTATGGTGGAAAGTCTGTGCCTGAAAATACCAATCTAACAGTGAAAACCGTATCCCATTTGGTGCTTACAGTCAAGAGAAATCGCAAAATTTCGTATTCTGTTATTTAGTTAGTTAGTTAATCGGAGCGATAACTCGACTCCAACTCAATATTAAGACTTCGGGTTTTTTGCGTCTGGTTGGAAACAGTCTATAGATTTGCTGTATAGTTTTTGGGGTCATGAGATGCTTCCAGTGAGGCACAGTGGACGAAAATGTGCCATTTTTGACCAAAATATGCAAAAATTTTTACATTTTCTTTAATATCTCAGACATAACTTAACCAAATGATTTCAAATTTTCGGTGTTAGATTAAGCATTATTTAAGGTATAATTCACACTATAATGACAAAAAAATTTTCATGCGCAGTGTAACAAAAAAGTTGAAAAACCGAAAAATTTTTCGTCGGCGCCGACGCAGGCTGTACTTTAGTTATAGTGCTAAATGCGCGCTGAACAGACGTAGGGTTTTAAAACGATTAAATATGATGTTATCTAACAGCCAAAGCAAGTGAAGGTGTGAAAATTTTCCCTAACCGTTCCCAGACTTTCGATTCAAAAGATAATGAGGAAATGAAAAGGAAAATGTTCGAGCGAAGCTCGAACACATATAGTTTGAACGCAGTTTAAACTTGGTTGAGCGAAGCTAATGAGGAAATGAAAAGGAAAAATGTTCGAGCGAAGCTCGAACACATATAGTTTGAACGCAGTTCAAACTTGGTTGAGCGAAGCTCATAAATTTTTACATCCTGAACGAAGCGAAGCGAGTGAAGGTGTGAAAATTTTCCCAAAACTTCTTCAGACTTTGGATTCATAAGGTAAAATGTAAAAGTGTTCGATCGAAGCTCGAAGCGAAGCGAGTGAAAAAGTACAAGAAGCAAAGTCCTTCGAAAAGTGTTCGAGCGAAGCTCGAACACATGAAGTTTGAACGTAGTTCAAACTAGGTTGAGCGAAGCTCACAAATTTTTACATCCTGAACGAAGCGAAGCGAGTGAAGGTGTGAAAATTTTCCCAATACTTCCTCAGACTTTGGATTCATGAAGTAAAATGTAAAAGTGTTCGAGCAAAGCTCGAACACATGAAGTTTGAACGTAGTTTAAACTAGGTTGAGCGAAGCTCACAAATTTTTACATCCTGAACGAAGCGAAGCGAGTGAAGGTGTGAAAATTTTCCCAAACTGTTCCCAGACTTTCGATTCATAAGATAATGAAAAAGTGAAAATGAAGAATATTTGCAAAGCTCTAATATAGATAGCTCCTGTAATCTAAAAAAGTCGAACGGAACGAAGCGAAGCGAAGTGGAGTTCGACACTTCTGTAATCTATAAAAGTCGAACGGAACGAAGCGAAGCGAAGTGGAGTTCGACACTCCTGTAATCTATAAAAGTCGAACGGAACGAAGCGAAGCGAAGTGGAGTTCGACACTCCTGTAATCTATAAAAGTCGAACGGAACGAAGCGAAGCGAAGTGGAGTTCGACACTCCTGTAATCTAAAAAAGTCGAACGGAACGAAGCGAAGCGAAGTGGAGTTCGACAGTTCTGTAATCTATAAAAGTCGAACGGTACGAAGCGAAGCGAAGTTGAGTTCACAAATTTTTACATCCTGAACGAAGCGAAGCGAGTGAAAAGTGTAAAAGTGTTCGAGCAAAGCTCGAACACATGAAGTTTGAACGTAGTTCAAACTAGGTTGAGCGGAGCTCACAAATTTTTACATCCTGAACGAAGCGAAGCGAGTGAAGGTGTGAAAATTTTCCCAAAACTTCTTCAGACTTTGGATTCATAAGGTAAAATGTAAAAGTGTTCGATCGAAGCTCGAAGCGAAGCGAGTGAAAAAGTACAAGAAGCAAAGTTCTTCGAAAAGTGTTCGAGCGAAGCTCGAACACATGAAGTTTGAACGTAGTTCAAACTAGGTTGAGCGAAGCTCACAAATTTTTACATCCTGAACGAAGCGAAGCGAGTGAAGGTGTGAAAATTTTCCCAATTCTTCCTCAGACTTTGGATTCATGAAGTAAAATGTAAAAGTGTTCGAGCAAAGCTCGAACACATGAAGTTTGAACGTAGTTCAAACTAGGTTGAGCGAAGCTCACAAATTTTTACATCCTGAACGAAGCGAAGCGAGTGAAGGTGTGAAAATTTTCCCAAACTGTTCCCAGACTTTCGATTCATAAGATAATGAAAAAGTGAAAATGAAGAATATTTGCAAAGCTCTAATATAGATTTTATGTTATTCACTAAAAGTGAATAGAAAGTTTCTTAAATATTTTAGGCAAATTTTTTTATTAGATAAGTTTTTTTGCGATTATAAATAAATCAGTAGGTAAAGTATAATTATTTTTTTCTCTAATTGAAATCAAAAGAAGTTCTACTGGTGGTGTGAATATACCCCATGAAGCGTGATCCGCTTCATTACTAGTTTCTATATGAAATTGAAACGCAAAATTGATTGGCTGATTTTTGTTTATCTATCGTTTAGTTACCTAAGAGCAAACATTTTGATGTGATTTTTTTATTGAATTTTATTAAAACTGAATAAAATTCATAAAATTCTCGTGATTAAATATGAACCCGAGACCTCTTGGACAGTAACTCTGAACATTATTGGAGGTCATTAACTTACGACGTCCATAAAAAACATGAATTTTTAGATCCCCTTCCCTCATAGATCCCAAATTTTGTCCAACAAAAAACACTTTTGTGTCACCTCGTGTATTTCAATTAAAGACCCCCTCTACTCCCTAACTAAAGGTGATAAGTGAAAGACTTCCCACAATCAGCACAGATTTTTTTTAATACGGGGGGTATCTCGACTTGCGTTACTGTCTGGGACCGGAAAAATATTATGCAAATCAAAATTATGCAAATCCAAGACCCCTTTTATATTAAAGATTTAATTTTGATCTACATAAAAATTTGTAAATTAGGATTTTCAGCAAATTTCATAAATTTGGAGCCATTTATTTATTATGTAACGTGGGGTGGGGGGGTTAAGGACTTGAACAATAGAATTTCCGAGAATTCTATTTTTCTTTTTTGAAAAATGACCGTTATTTTGTTATAATAAGTAATAAGTGAACGGTACCTTTAAAGTCCTGGATGAAAATTTCTTCATTCAAAAATAGATTCATTTAATAAAAATCTTTTTGAGTTTAAAAATCTATTTTTTGTAAAACCATGGAGCAACAATGCCTCAAGAAACAATCATTTAAACACTAAACTATTTATATCTGCTCTTAATTCTGTACTTGACACAAATTAAATGTCAATAGGTAATCGATAAAATAAATTTGTTCACTTGACGATTCAATTTGTGTCCTCAAGCTACATATTCTACTAAATTAACGACCTTCTTATTATCAAATCAAAAACCTTCAACGATTTAAATTTAAATTTCAAAAATCTTAAATTCTTCTTTTCTTTCAGCCAGTCGACAAGTAAATAAATTTTCCGCATCCAAATTTAATCCAACAGCGATAAAAATAAAGCGATGAAGAAGAACCGCAGGAAAGGAAAAACTTTTCTAATTAAGTCATTAATTACTCAGCAATAGAGAGCTATGTGTATATTTAGATCTTTGAAGTTCATTAAAAACTTCACTAAAGGGGTGAAAAAATGCACAAAATGCAAAAAAAAGTTGAAAAACATTTCCCATGTTCCTTAACACTTTCTAGCACAAAAGGTGATATCTCTATAAAAAGGCATGTTTATCTTACAAAGGTGGCACGAGCTGTACATAAAAAAAATCTCCCACAATGTTCTTTTCACTTACTTCTATCCACTTCTTTCGCTCTTCTAAAATACAACACAATTTTTTTTATTTTATTGCATCACAGAACAACAGGGGTGGTCTTGATAGAAATTGATGTTAAATAATAAATTGGATACCGGTTTACAAAGATAATTACAACTTTTACAGCAAACTCATCTGCCGACGTCGTACAATGTTTCTTTTTTTTAGATCTCGGACCGGACATTTAAATTTATTTTTAATAAGAATCTTTCACTTTTTTATACCTAATTTTGAGCATGCAAGGTTGAGATTTATATAATTTTAGAGAGTGGTGTGTTTAAGATATTGTATTGAATTTTGAAAAAAATTAGTGACCAATTTTTAAAGCTGCAGATAAATATTTGTTTTTATCTTAAAGTTATAACTAAAGATAATGTCCAATAGTCATTTTGAACGTTATTGACTATTTTAAAATGTCATTCAGAGTAATACAGAAAATATTTAAAAACGATTTTTAATTTTAACATTTTAATAAAAATAAACTTAAGAATTTATAAGAAAAAACTTTTCGAAAATTTAAAATAAAAAAATCATTTAAAAAAGAAAATTTTACGAAATTAAATCCATCACATGAATTAAAAATTACTCAACAGGGGTGTAGCCAGGGAAGAGTCCAAGGGGCTTCGGATCCCCATTCGAGGAAAATTTTCTACATTTTGCTAGGGTTTTTTTTCAAAAAAAAAAGCATTTTGTCCTCTTTTCATTGTAAAAAAATTTTTGGACCCACTTCTCTCCTCTCTCCTCCGTCTCTTATCTATAAACATAACGAATCCCCCTTCTAGTTCATAATCAAAGATTGTTTATGAAGGTAACAAAGATGAAATATTTTTATGGACATGACGGCTTTTAAATGCATCGATTCTACATAAAAGTTAAAAAGTAATAGAAATATTTTTTCTTATATCTTATTCATGCAGACGTTACGGATTTATTAGTTAATTTAAATAATAAAAAAAATTTTGTTGTTGCATTAGCATGAATTAATTTAAAAAGAGTTTAAATATTTGAGGAATTTAATTTATGAGTTGGGATAGGTTTGGTGCTGTCAATTGAGAAAGATGTTGGTTTTTGGGGGGAGGGGTGTGCTTTAATTTTTTTTTTTAAAAAAATACCAGAAAATCTGAATGCGCCTAGTTACATCATCAATACTCACCTCATTCCAAAATTTAACTCAATCAATCTCCATAATTATGATCACAATTCATAAATCATGACCACAACTATTAAAAAACAAGTATAACGGTGGTCACTCGTGACCGACGAAAGCGCATTTTCCGCGATCAGTAAAAACACAAAGAATTAAAACCCCAGAATTACAAAGCCAAATATTTAACTATAACCATTCTTTATTTACCCAAAAATTTAAAATTGACAGAAAAAAATGGAAGAAAAACATTATGCAACATAGAATTAAATAAAAGCAAAAAAGTATTTGGTCACGGACTAGGTTTGAACCCATGACTCTCATGGTAGGAGCCGCACACTCTACCACTTACGCCACTGATGCTCTTTTTATTAAAAATATAGCGTGACATTTTGATTATTTATATTGATGAGATTTCTTTTATAAATGTAAGTTTTTATAATATATACAAAACTTTTCGGAAAAATTATGAAAATCTAGGAAAATGGAAAATTTAACAGCTAAAATATAAAAAAAAAAAAATCGGGAAAATTGTGAAAATGGAAAATTATGACATGATTCAATATTATATGTCATAAGAAATCAAAAAAGTATCAAAAAAAGCAAAAAAAAATTTTTGTCATCGGTGGGATTCGAACCGAGGACAGCTAAGTTTTTGAAAAGTCAACATTTTAGTGCATTCGACCACACTAACACATACAAAGAAATGGCATTTTTGGCACTTTTTACGCTGGTTCCAGCAGAGGAAGTGACCATTCGTGCTGATTTTTGGTTACATGGTAGCCAGACATGTCACACACATTTTAAGCCAAAAACCGCATCAAAAAAGCTTAATCCCTAGGAGGAGATGCGATGACAGACAGACAGACAGACAGACAGACAGACAGACGGACAGACAAAGTGCGGACAATAGCGTCCTTTTCCCAAGGGGAAAATGCGCTAAAAAAAATATTGTTTAAAATTCTTATCAGAGATGGAATAGCCATCAATTTGAAGCATTCAAGCCAACAAATAAAAATTCCAATTTTGATACCAAATGACCATGCCACATGACTTCAAACCGCAAATTGCTGTATAAATTACTACACTTTCCATAATAGACACACATAAAAAAATTTCCCTCATTACTTAAATGAAAATCGTTAACTTGCCTTTATTTGACTGCATTTATGCTTCACGAGCATGAAAAACAACCATTTATAATGAAGATTAAAAGCATAAAAGATAAATAGAGAGAATTTTTTTTAAATCAAAACGTGTTGAATGCTTTTTTTCATTTCTTTAATTTTCATATCTTTTTTGTTGTTGGCTGTCTGACTAAAAAAGTCAGCCGTTCACACCTTTTTGATGTCTTTTCTTTGCATTCAGTTTATGACTCGCTTTGACACTTCATCATTTTCTGTTTCTCTTGCTTTTAAACCATACCGAATCAAATTCCTCAAACGACACAGCATCAGTTTTTCAATGAATATATCTATGCCTATAAAGATGAATCCCTTGGAATGGTTTTGAGATTTATTTATAAATCCACGAATATCATTTTTTTTCTAAATTGCTTGACGATCCAAAAAAAAAATCAAAATCAACCCAAATTAATGAAAATTCAACTCAATAAACGAACTTTTAAAAAACTTCTAAAAAAGTTCACCAAAATAATCTCAAGAGCATCTCAGATTCAGTCAAAAAGACAAAACTCTATAGCTTTTAATCAACATGGAATGTCTTTCAGCAAACTATTTTGAAATTCAAATAATAAGTAAGGAATTTTACAGAACATCATATTTGCACCCTTTCATGTATGTGCCTTTGTGTGAAGTATGCGAAAGCAATAAAATGCTGAATAGATGCCAGGCTTTTAATTATTTATGTTCATCAACATGTGCACATGACGAGAGCTTCTCTTGATTTTTTTAATCACTCATTCTGTGCACGACTTTGATGAGACGACGAAAGAAAATTATTTTCTGATTTTTTATGTATGCATGCTTTCTTCCTTTTATTACTTGACTCGGCATTCCTCATTTCTCATATTTAAATGCAAATGCAATGCCACAAGTTGTCGCTCATTTATATTTTAATGCAGAAAGTTCTGCTGTTTTTTATTCACTCATGAATATTTTTTTTTTATTTTATTCTCTTTTTGTGTTGCATTTTTTTCAATAATTTGAGAGAGTATAAAAAAGTTTTAAGCACGTAATTTGCTTGATATTTCAGTTCTTAGTTTCATTTTGCCTTTGATTTTATGCAATTTTAAGCGATTTTGTAATGACCCCTTACAAAAATTCAGATTAATTTTTTTGCGATCATTTTCCATACATTTCAATTTTTAACCCTTAAATTTTAACTGATTGTTCCTTGCAGCATTTAATCGAAAATGCGCTCTAAAATTCATCACTCAGAATCTTCAAATCCAACTTCCCACTTTGCATTGTCGAAAGGAAGAGAATAAAACTTTTCAATTTATTCATGAATCGAATGGCTTTTTAAATTGCAGAATTTTATATTTAATTATAATATGAAAATATATCCACAGTCAGCAACACAAACAAAAACAGAAATGGATTTATGCTCAAAGGGTTTCATTCCTTTTTTTTGTCGAAAACATTGTTTTTCAGATGCTTTTGGGATTATTATTGCAAACGATTCCACTCAACTGAAGAGCATTCATGAGGTCAACAAATAATGAATGATGTCAAGTAGCTGCACTTTTGGTATGTTTGTTGTCGATTTTCATCTTATAGATGATTTTATTGCAGTTTTATGACTGTTTGCTCAATTTTTTTTATTCGAAAATAATTTCAACATCCATACATCATGACTTAACAAGTCATTTCTTTTAGTGCCACGACAGAACGAGAAAACATCAGAATTTATCATTCTTGCCTTAACCCTATGGAGCCTCACTTCTGCATGTTCATTTATTTTATTTTACAACAACTTTTTCATGTTCATAAATTCATTGTGCCAAATTTTCAACTCTCTGTGCATGTCGACGACGAATAAGCTTAATATTTATTCATTGCTGTTTATGGCTTTTGTTTGGGCAATTCAATGGTAAGAGATGCTCTTTCTCTCTCATATTGTAGGCATACAATGAACGATAATTTGGCAATTTGACTTTACGTCAGTCCATTGTTTGGCCTTTTTCTTGTTCCGTAAATTTTTTTATATTGATGCTGTGTTCTTGGAGATTAAAGTGACTGTTTTGGACAGTTTGACTTTTTGGAGGATATATAGTATGAATGCTGGTACATCTACTGAATTATATGCATTTATGGGTAAAAATTTTAAGATCAATCACAGAAATAAATTCAGGAAGAGATACAAGGAAATTTTAACTTAAAAATATAATAGAACTCAATAAAGTTGCAAATTCTTAAGTTTTCAAATAACACTTAAAATCCACAAACTTCATCATAACCAAACTGCATACCAAACTGCTTTCCATTTCCAACCAAACTAAAATTTCGTCTCAACAATTTTTATATTGGTCTTTATTGTTTGTAGATCATGAAAATAATGATGATGATGATGATATTATTGCCAAAGCTATCTGCTTTTAAAGACCATACATGAGCACACTAAGAATAAGAATTAAATGTTGGCATAAAATGGTTTTTAAATAAACATACATAAAATTAACATGACAATGAAAAGTAAGGAGATAAGATGATGTGGCATGAGGAATGAGAGGCAATTAATTTATTAGGTTTTAACTTGCGAAACTTGTTGATTTTATTATAATTTTTTAGTTCTGATTTTTTGTGTTTTTCGAAAAATTCAATTATTTAAAGTTTCGGCTTCTGAGAAGTCTGTCAACTCTGATTTGAATTAAATATTTGAATTTATATTCAAAATTTTACATGGAGCAATTTTCAAAAAGAGTCAAAAATTAAAATTTCTAAATATTATAGTCAATACTGGGTCAATATAGTTATGCAAAGTTGAATTTATTAAATGAGTATATTGTGCAAAATTCCAATTCAAATTCATCCTTCTATCATGCATACACTCATAGAATCACTCCATACCTATAAAGAGAAATTCTATTATTAAATCTCAGTTCAAGTGTAGAACAAAGACTCTTGGCTTTTCCATAATATTACTCTGTGGTATATAAGTCCTCTTATATTACATTTCAGGAAAAAGCTCTGTTCATCAACCACAAGTTTCATGTAATACAAGCCTACATCTAGTCACAATAAAAAAGAGATATAATGGAGATTAAAAAATTAAATAAAGTTAACTCATGTGAATATATGTTTATAATAACAAAGGTTTAGATTCCATAAATAACATAAATTGGATTTTTCTTGCTTTTCGGAATCAAAAGATTTTTTTTTTTCAATAAAATCCTTTTTTTCCTTCCTCAAAAAGAAATGAATATATTTTGTATTCTCAAATATTTACATCAATGAAAAAATTTTTTTTAATAAGACAATATTTTTTTGGTGACATTTTATTTTTGTGAATATAGCGCATTTTTTCACAAAAATTTGAATTGAATTTCAAAGCAATTTGGACATGAGGCTTTAAATACCTCCCTCAAAAAATTTTAAACTCTCTCAAAATCGCATTAAATTCATTCTCAATTCCTTTAGAATCATGCTTCCAAAAAAGGAAATAAGAAAAAATCAAAATTGGAAAAGAAAAGGAAAACTTTTCTTTATGATATTTCTTAGGGTAATTCTTTATTCTTCTTCCTTACTTCCACTATACAAATATCAATGTATGCAGAAAGGAATGAATGGTGCCTTTTTCCATTAAATGAAAATATGATGAGGCTTTCCCTTGTATGCATGCATTTGAATATCTTGTGTATTGGTTTTATGTTCTCTGCGGTTATTTTGGGTTATTTTTTTCAAGGGATGGAAACTTTTGGCAATGAAAATATTTTTCGACCGAAACTCCTGTTTTGTATCCACGTGAAGCTAAATAATCAATTTTTAAAGATGGAGTTACATTCAAAATTTTTACAATTTTTTGATCTAAATTCAAATTGAAATCCTTCAAAAATTACAATTGAATTCATAATTTTCTCTACCTTGCCCACAACTTTCCTATCTCACTCTACATTTCCCTTCCTCCATCCTCAGTTTCCTTCTCATATTTGAGCATTCAAGAAAAGAAAATGTTTTTCTCATTCAATGACTATAAAAATCCAAATTTTCCTTTTTTATTTTCTTTTCTTTTTTGATCCCATCATTTGTAATCAAATATTATACACTCGATGTTCAGTGTGCCTTTACCATTCCATTTATCACATTCGATTGGATATGAGAAAGGTGTGTAAAAAAGAATGAGGTAGAGTTGAGCTAAAGAAATTTAGAAAAAATTTGTAGAGTTTGGTTAGTGAAAATAGGTTTGTGGAAATGTCATTAAAAAATTGGCTCTAGCTAGATGGCTCTTTCGTATCCGATTGAATTAAAATTAAAAATATTTTTGACAGTTAAATTTGGCTTTAATCATCAATTTTTCCCTCAGATAGTTTTTGTTATGTATAAGCCCATTTCTTTTTCTGCAAACCAAAACTCATAATCTAATTTTAATTAGTCATCTAAACTAAAACCTCACAAGCATTTCTACTAAATCCACGCTAAATAAAGAAGATTCAAGAAACAATTCAAAAGAACCTCAATTTTTATTTACGAATCCCATACTCTACACTTACATGAATCTTTATTATGAAAGATGTAAGGAAATGAAAGTTATTGAAGAGGATAAAACGGAACGAAAAAAAAGGAAGCAAAGAAATTTTTTATTATTCACAAAAACAACAGAATTTCATGAGGCACTCGAAAACTCATCAATGTTCTGGGATCATAAAAAACTAGGTTTATATATGAGCTGAAAATAGAGCGGGGTCTATAAAGAGTTTCATTACGTCTCCGCAACCATTTTATCCTTTAATATGAATTGAAGCATGTCTATTGTTATATGGAAAATAAGAAGCCATTGCATAACAAGCAAATATCAAGAATTATCGATTTTGATAAACGGCTTAAAATTTGTATCAATTTTCCTTACATGAATACCAAAAATGTTA
Organism: Chironomus striatipennis; assembly: GCA_026123125.1. Classification (NCBI taxonomy): domain Eukaryota; kingdom Metazoa; phylum Arthropoda; class Insecta; order Diptera; family Chironomidae; genus Chironomus; species Chironomus striatipennis. Next base: position 39,803,244 of record CM047393.1, on the reverse strand, counting down.
TACACATGCTGAATTTCCTCGTTACGGTATGTTGTAATAGAATCTCGGATTTAAAATCTTGTATAGTTTGTAGCAACAAACACGTGTATGAAAATGTGATCCACAAAGCCTTTTTATGGCTTGAGAGGATTTTTGAATTTATTTGTTTACCCCTTAAAGAAAAACTTTTTGGTTTTCAAATGAAAACTTTGCCTCAAGTCAGTCAAATAGGAAAATTTTCATAAAACTTAATGGATGATGGAATCGTAAGGTTGTGATATGTAAGAGTCAAGACTTTGCCTATAAGTGACATTTGGGTATGAAAAATTTATTGGAAATTTAATGTTGTGAATTTTACTTATTATGTTTGTTGTATTTAGATGGCAAGAAGTAGAGTTGGAATTCAGGTAATTGAGTTTAAGCATAGTTTTAGCTAGAACAAATTTCAAATTGCAAAAATTCATAGAAATTAAATTAATTTAAATATAAATTAAATAATGAAAAGTTTTGTGTTCAAATCCTATCAAAATTTTATTATTCAAAACTTTATTAGACATAGAGCCGTCTACCTTAGTACTTTTAAAGAACACCCTAATTTTGAACCCCTATGTTAAAACCAGGATGTAGCACTGATCAAATTGGTCAAAAACGATTTGACAAAAAACGAATAAAAATTGTTTAAAAATAAAAGGAAATCGAAATTGGTCAGTTTTTTTAACCGTGGTCTAAATATGAATGAGCTATGAAAACCTCCCTGAATGAGAGAAAAAGACTATAGTAACCCTAAATCAATTGAAAAGTTTTTGATGGAAATTTTGGTTTTTTGATAAATATTTTTAAATATCTTTGAGAAGGATAAAGACGGCTGTTCTGAGATGGTTTAAACTTTTCAATTTATGCTAAATTATGTTGATGTTACGTAAACTAAGCAAGAAAATTTGAATAACGAAGAGTAAAATTTCAAGCAAGTTAAAAAATTTAACCCTCATTTTCCTTCATAGAATTTCCACAAAATAATCAATCAACTGAAACTTCTCAATTCCTCAAAATTACCCCCAAGCCTTGATCAAAAATTCCTCACCTCAACAACTCTTCTTGTTACTTAATATTTGATATTTTCTACAAAACAAATCCCCCAAAATTTTTATCCTTTCATAATATTTACCAAACTTGAGTTTACTCAAGGAATTTACACCAAAAAATATTTTTTTTATTTACTTAAGATTTATTTTTGCTACGCTAACAATAAAAAATGTGCCGAAAAATTTTCAATAATTTTATTTTTCTCGTTGATTTTACGTGAGGATTTTCGTGATGGAATTTATTTTCCAGCAAATAAAAAATAAAAAAAAAAAAGTTAGGAAGAAAAACACTTTTGTGAATGTGAATAATGTAAAAAGTTTTTTTACACACCTCTAAACCCGTATCAGCCCTCACATAACAAACACACAGAACATGAAAGAGTTATACACCTTGAGCTTAAAAGCTTTAAAAAGAAAATATTCCCATTCGGGTAGATATATATCAGCATATGATGATGTATGTATGTGCATACACAATATAGATTGCGTGTGAATGAGATATTTCGCAAAATGTATTGTGCTTTGTATATTTTATGTTTTTAGCTTAAATTTTTGAGGATGTCAATGTTGTGGGCATTTTGTCGATTTGAGGATGGTCTTAGTTATCCGTTTTTGGGGTAGAATGTGCTAAAAAAAGATTTTGAGCTTATATATACTCTTGGGTTAAATATTCATTAGCGTATGTAGTTTTAAGATACTCTACAATCAAAATTATGCTTGAGATGCTAAAATATCTTTAAAATGGTACCAGAAATTACTAAATACAGGAGGCCTCAATTTAAATAGACTTGATTCGAATATAAATATTTCCCATATAAAAATTAAAATTTTTATTTTAACGGTCATTTTTCATACATTTCAATTTAAATAGAAAAATCTCGGAACTCGGAACAAATCAATTGATTGAACAAATCGAGGAACCTGTGCGTACAGATATATAGGTCTTACCCCTTAACTTACAAAAATCAAAAACAATTTCCATTAAATCCCCAATAAAATCAAGACCATCACTTAATCATAATTGCATCCACAACAACCAGCTTACAAAGTTCTTCCATACTTAATTTTAAGTCTGCATGTCGAACAGACTTTCTCTCTCTCCATTTGGGATTTTCTTGCATCCATAATATATGATGATTTCCCACATGAGATCAGATGAGATGGAAATTCAAAAAAGGAATTTTAAAAAAAGTAAAATTGTTCAGAAAAAGAAGTAGAAATCCTCATGAGGGAAAGTGGAAAAGGAAAAAGTTTATCTTTTTTCTACTTTGTTGAATGATTTAAGAAAAAAATTTCTTTTGCCAACAAAACATGTATCATTGATGTAAAATATTCATCAAACATGTGAATGAACTAAGTACATTTTATTTAAATATTTGATGGAAGTGAGTGTATGGAATGTTGAATGCATATTGAAATAGAGAAAGTTTTTAGAATACTTTTGTTTGGAGAAGTTTTTGCAAATATGTCTGATTTAATAGAGTTTGGGATGAATGATTTTCAACAATGTCTAACTTGGACTATAGATTTGGATGTTATTTGAATTTATAATTTTCAAATATGAATCAAGGAAAAAATTTTGATTTCATTCTAAGGGGCCGTCCTTTTATTACGTAAAAAAATAACGGTCGTTTTCCAAAAAAGAACAATGGGATTCTCAGAAATTCTATTGTTTTTTCTCCGACCCCCTCCCCCCTGCATAACGTAATAAGTGAACAGTCCATAAATTAAACGAAATTGAATATTTAAAGTCGATGATTAAATCTTGGCAGGGATATATCGAGAAGGTTACGGGCATCACCCCCCGTCCCTAAAAGTTTTGAGCCACAGCAATAGCACGGTTAAAAACTCTCAGGAGGTACTCGGACCCTTCTAGTCAACTTCTAGCTTTGCCACATTACATATTTATTTTTTCGAATTTCAGTAAATCAATTCAAAATCTAACTTAACAATGTTAACCCTTATTGAATTTCAATACTCAATGTATCAAAATATTTTCTTTATATTCCATCATCCTTAAACATAACATTGACTTTTGAGCTTTCTGCTTTACAAAAATCATTCAGCTGAAAACAAAACAAAAGAGCTTTTTGATAACATTTAATCTGTATTATGGTACAAATCATAATACAGCTTACGAAAAAATAAACATATCATTATTAGTTGTTCATGGAAGCAACTATGTTGTTTTAGTCGATGTTATTCTTCTACAAATTACAGTCAACTATGAAAGTCGATGATGATGCTGTTGATGACAGAAAAGGAGATTAAATTTTAATCCTTTTACAGCTGATTTTGCTCGGATTTTATGGAGTTGCATTGTGGAATGGAAGTAGAAGTGGAATTTCAAGTGTATAAAATCATAAGCTCAAATAACTTAATTATTTTTTTCCTAGGGCTTCGATCTGAGAAGTTTTGATTTGAGTAACTGAAATGTCCCCAACGAGAACGTAATCAGGATTTTTCACTTAATCCATCAATTCATCGCTCACACAACCCTCACAAAGCAATCCTCATAAAGGAACTTCACATTAAATTATCCTTTGTTAAAATTTTCCATGCTTATCGTATCGCATAACAAATGACAATAAGCTTCTCGTCTCGACTCATGAAAATAAAAAGAAGAACAAAATCCACACAAAATCATGCTTTATCACAATTTAATCACATTTTAAGCACACAATGTGAAATCTTTTATCGATAAACAGTCAACGTTGTTGTAACAACTTTTGATTATGCAAATTAGAAGAAGATGTCTTGCTTCGTGCCTTCCCTTTTGTGTTATTATGATTTCTTTCGGGTGGATTAAAATTAAATTGCTTGAGTTATCTAAACTAATTTAATTTGCAAGGATTTTTTTTTTGTTCTGTTTTGATAGGAACAAGACGAAGGCTTTTGAATTAATTCTTGCGTAAATTGAAATTTTATGTAAAGTATATGAAAACTACGGCTGTGTGTGATGATGAGGCATCGGAAAATATGTAAATATGAGGAGAATCAGCGTCAGCTTTTGGTACGTGGAATAATTTTGTTGTGTTAGAAAAAAAACTGTAATTTTAATATAATAGAGTGAAGATTCAAGTAGATTATCTTGTTAATAATACCTTTAAAAATCCAGCTTATGAAATACTTGAAATAGTTGCTAAACTAAAGTTATACAAAAGTTGAAACTTGTGATTCTGCCTGTAAAATATTTTTAAAATAAATGAAATTTTCATTATAAAAAAAATCTAAAAAAATTCAATCATACACAAATTCATAGAAACTCCTTGAAATTTAAAAAAAAATCCTAAAGCTTATAGTTCAATTCAAAATAACATTAAAATACAAATAAATCATCAGACTTGAATTCTTTAGTTCCGATATTTCTTGAGATTCCTACAGACAGCAATCATCCAGTTTATCATCTTCTTTTTATAGACTATCCTTCGATAATGCACAAGAATGGTAGAAGCAATTGATGCATGAATGATTTGTTGATATGGACTACATCTTGAGGAGATTTTTATCTGAAAATTTAAAGTTGCAAGAATTTATTTCTGTATAAACGGACTTTTTTCATGATTTTGTAGAATTGTCTAGATGATTATTTTTACCACAAATTTTCAAAGATTTTTGTATTTTGGCTCTTAACTTGTTCATCTTTTAAAAGTTTTCCTACTCATTTTTTTACGTATCATCCAAAAACGACGTCAAAAATTCTCATTTGTTTCTTGACCTTTCTACCCAACCATCCCTTCAAACGTCATTTGCGAACGACTTCTTAAAAATTTCAACCTAAAATTTTTTCTTCCAAAAATATTTTAAATCCCAAACTAAATATTCACAACCCAACCAACTTCAAACATTTTTAAACCATTTCAGACATTATCCATAGAGAAATGATAAATTCCATTTCCATTTTTTTCCTTTTATTCAGTCAGACAATTTCTTCTCTACTTCATCACAATAGCAACTGACTGAATCGAAGTTATTTCAAGTCATTTGAAAAACTGAAAGGTCATTTCGATTACAATGCATCACTGAAAATTCAAAGCTCATTAAATTTATTCTTCAATTTTTTTGAAGCAATGATTGAGTTTCAGTTGAGCTCTTTATGAATTTATTCAGTCATTGCATTGACAAAACGTTATCATTTCGATGTTCAATAGAATGACAATGGAATAATAATATTGTACTTTGGCAAATAAAATGATTTCTGTGATTTTGTAGAAAGGGACGTTCTCTTAGCAATGTAAAAATTTTTGTTTTCTTTAGGGCTTAGTTTCTAGTACATCTTAGGTACCAAAAGTAATTTTTGACCTAAGTTCTTTCAAAATATTGTTCCACGACCTTTTTTGGCGGGATTCTCAAAATTGGGCTAAAATGTTGCTAAAATATCATTTTGAAAATAAAATTTTTTCCAAAATGAATTGAAAATCACAACCGAATAAACCACCCAAACTTAAAAATCTGATTTATCCAAAAAGTCCATTATCTTCCTGTTCAGTAGTGCATTTTAACATAAGAAAAAAAAAATATATTTCATAAAGTTTTCCCATATTTTTGATGATGCAAACAAAATTGAATTTCTTCCTTAATACTTTCATAAATTTCATAAGGATTAAAATCCCAGAGGAATATTATAGAAAAATATGACATGAAATGAATTTATTTTTATATAAAAGCATCTTGGAAATGCCAATAAAATATATTTTTGTCAAAAGAAAGCTTTTATAAAGTGCATTATAAGCTTCTTATGTCAACTTTCTAAAGAAAGACTTTTTGATTTTGATTGGATGAAAAATGTGCACTTGTTATTATGAGGACATTAAGATTGGAAGCATTTTTGAATTGACACAGAACTTGCACAGAACTAGACTGATATTTGAAATCGAAAAATATGAAAAAATATTAAAATGATTTTTAAAAAATTAAAAATTGCAGGAAAGGGTAAAAAACATGAAAATTCAAATTCAAATCTACCAGAATTACACCACAACCTGCTCTAACCTAAATATAAAAATTAATCCTCAATCAATTCAAAAACTAGTCCAACAGAATGTCTTATCATGCTGACAATCAAATTTTCCAAAGGATTCAAAAACTCTTTATTTTTTCTCAATCATAACATACTGAAGCCATAAAGCCAATAAAATCAGAGCAAATGGAGCATAGAATGAATGAGCATAAGAAGCTCATGATAAAACAATGATGACATTAGATGAGGATATAAACATTCAATGAATTGCAAAAATTTCTTTGAAAACATCATGCATTTAACTTGTTGTGCTCATCTACTATCCATTAACTTTCTTATTTATTCTATTCATTCTTTTCACCATAAATTTGCAAATAAATGATTTGAAAAGAATTGCTTTGTGTAGATTGCATAATTTTTATGGGCCTGTGTGAAGTACGGCGGTCCAACTTTGAGTTTTGAGCTGAAACTTGGCATGTTTAAAGACACTTTTGCGACACTTTTCGACAACTATTTAGTTTTTTACGACACCCCTTAGATTTCGAGATATCGATGGGTCAATTTTGAAAAAGCCCGCCGTACTTCACGTTTTCTGGCGGTCTTTTTCTAAAACACATCTTTATTAGACATGTTATGTATTATTTAATAGTAAGTATTTTTGCGACACTTTTCGACACGAAAACCGTTTTTGGATCCGACTATCTGTTGCTGAGTTATGGCTTGTCAAAGATTCGCATACTTGAGATATTACCCAAAAAACCCAACTTTCGCTATTTCTAAATATATACTACAAAATTTATATCAAAACACATCGCCTTTTCGTGAGTAATTCAAATCTGCAAAGATCTTTTCAATCCGACAAGTTGTCGTTGAGTTATGGCCATTTAAGTGACCAGCCTGGTACTCAAGGTTCATTTTAGAAGAATTTTTTAACAACACTTTCCGAAAAAAATTATTTTAACTCTTAATAAAACTTTTCTATTGTAATTTTGTCTGACTAATCCAAATCTGCAAAGATCTTTTCAATTCGACAAATTGTCGCATAGTTATAGCCATTTAAGTACCAGGTTCTAAAAATTGTAGTATTACAAAAAGTGAAAATTTCGAATATCTGATATTTTTTAAGAATTTTTGTTAATGATGAATTCTTATTTACTTGTACCTAAATTTTTATTGCTCAAATTTAAAGTCATTATTATTTTAATTTCAATTTTTAAAATTATAACTTTTAAAAATTTGGAAAAAACCGAAACTGAGATTGTTTATTTTCTACCTGCTTCTAAATTTTTTTTATTTTAAAAATTCTAACTAAATGACAAAGTTTTAAGTTAAGTAGAGAATAAACTAAAAAATTATATTATTTTGGAATTTAAAAAATTTAATTTCGGAAAGGATAAAACTTGGTAAAATGTAATCAACCATAAGAAAAAGAAAACAAATTTAATCCCAAAATTAAAGAAGCAGGTAGAAAATAAACAATCTCAGTTTCGGTTTTTTCAAAATTTTAAAAGTTATAATTTTAAAAATTGAAATTAAAATAATAATGATTTTAAATTGAGCAATAAAAATTTAGGTGCAAGTAAATAAGAATTCATCGTTAACAAAAGTTCTTAAAAATATCAGATATTCGGAAATTTTCACTTTTTGTAATACTACAATTTTGTGAACCTGGTGCCACTTAAATGGCCATAACTATGCGACAACTTGTCGGATTGAAAAGATCTTTGCAGATTTGGATTTACTAGACAAAATTACAATAGAAAAGTCTTATTTAGAGTTCAAATAAAATTTTGTCGCAAAGTGTCGTTAAAAAAACTTCTAATGAACCTTGTGTACCTGGCTGGTCACTTAAATGGCCATAACTATGCGACAATTTGTCGAATTGAAAAGATCTTTGCAGATTTGGATTAGTCAGACAAAATTACAATAGAAAAGTTTTATTAAGAGTTAAAATAATTTTTTTTCGGAAAGTGTTGTTAAAAATTCTTCTAAATGAACCTTGAGTACCAGGCTGGTCACTTAAATGGCCATAACTCAACGACAACTTGTCGGATTGAAAAGATCTTTGCAGATTTGAATTACTCACGAAAAGGCGATGTGTTTTGATATAAATTTTGTAGTATATATTTAGAAATAGCGAAAGTTGGGTTTTTTGGGTAATATCTCAAGTATGCGAATCTTTGACAAGCCATAACTCAGCAACAGATAGTCGGATCCAAAAACGATTTTCGTGTCGAAAAGTGTCGCAAAAAATACTATTAAAATAATACATAACATGTCTAATAAAGATGTGTTTTAGAAAAAAGACCGCCAGAAAACGTGAAGTACGGCGGGCTTTTCCCCAAAAATTGACCCATCGATATCTCGAAATCTAAGGGGTGTCGTAAAAAACTAAATAGTTGTCGAAAAGTGTCGCAAAAGTGTCTTTAAACATGCCAAGTTTCAGCTCAAAACTCAAAGTTGGACCGCCGTACTTCTCACAGGCTTTTTATGGATAAATAGGAAGTTTGTTGGATTGAATTGGTTTTGAAGGGTATTAAGATTATCCTTGAGGTCAAGCACCCTACCGATATTTTTATGACATACTCAACGTGACATACTTTATATTATAACACAGTGATGACCAACCGGTGTGTCATGGTATAAAAATTTATCTTAAATGAATTTCAGAGTCCAGAACAACCGATCAAATTGATTTTTGATTATTTTTGATCACTTTTAATCAATTTGAATAAATTCTATGAACCATATGGCATGTGCAGTATTGATCACAACTTAAACTTAAAGTTGTGACACATACCAAAAAAGGTTGGACATCACTATTATAAAATATTATGAAAATAATCCAAATTTGTAAGCGTTTAAAGACATTGCCAACAAAAACCTTAATCAATACTTTTCGGACCATCTTAAAGTCAAATTTCTATCATTACATACCAAAACTTCAATTTCTATTCAAATCAAATGAATATTTCGGTCAGTTTCCTCAATATTGAATATTCCATCCATAAATTTGATCAAAAAAGAAACCAACAAAAGCGATAGGAACATAAAAGGACTCCATATCCATACAGCAACAGCCAGCCAACGAAAAGAAGAAAGACGGAAGCATACGAAAGAATGAAGGCAAAATGAACATGAAATGAGATGTTTATTCAAATTGTACTGCGATATAATATGAAAAATTCATGAACAAATAGCAAAAAGGAGGAAAAAAAAAGGCAAAAGAGAAAAAATTTTCTTGAATGCAATCACAGCAAAATTTATTCATAACTTGTGGAATGATAAAAAAAAAATAGAAAATGAGGGAGGAATGAAAGCCTTAAAGCCCACAATTCAAATTGTTTAACCATATCAAAATATATACATAATGTGGATGTACTGTACGAGGAAAAGGAAACAGAAACAATCTGAGCATGTGAGAAACAAAATTTCACAGTCACATTTATCAAATTTTATGCTCTTAATCTTATAACATTTATCTTATTATGCAAATCGCATTATGCAGATTGTTATTGTTATGTTTTGTGGATTACAATGTTAATGGATTTTAAGGGATGATATAATAAGAAAGTTCAGCGAATGAATTAATGCTTGGCTTGCTTATGTTTTAATTCTATGTATTTTATTGCTTATTTAAGCTCTAATCTGGATTAATTATAATTACAAGTCTGAGGCTACTTTAATGTGATATTCATGTCTGAATTGGCTGTAATTAAAGTTTTGGTGATAAATTTCTTTTTTGTTACATTAATGCCCATTTTATTTGCCTTATAAAGCCTTAAACTTAATGAACTTCCTAATAAACTATTTTCCTTTAACTAAAAGACTTTCGTATCAACCGCAGACTTATACCTCCCAATTTTCAAATTCCAAAATCAATTAAAATTCCATAACCATCCAGTTCCAATTCCAAAAATAAGACTAAAGAATAATCTGTTCAGTAACGTGTTCGTCCATCCATAAAACCTATTAAATGATACAAAAGCGCAGAAACTGAGCAAGGAAGATATTCAATGAGCTGGAAAATAAATCTGATTGAGCAGTTCAGAAAATATGCTGTGATTTTTTGAAGCGAAACTAAGAAGTAGAAATAATTGTCATCATTGAAGTGACAAAGAAGGTTTTTTGAATTCTTTTTCATAATTTTTTGGTTTTGGAGGATTTTATGGCGGAATAAATTAATTTTTGCTGGAAATATTGAAAAGGGAGAAAATTTTAAAGATGTTATCTTAAATCTTATTTTGTAAAAGGAACCGAACATGAACTTTTCAATTTTTTATTGAGTGCATTTTGAAACTTTTTCAAGATTCTTAGCTCAAAGAAAAATCTTAGATTCTTAGATGAAAATTGATGATTTTAAGAATATAATTAATATTTAGCATGCCTAAAAATTAAAAGGGCATAGAAATAAAACGTTACAAATTCAAAAATTTAAAAAAATAATATCTTCAAGACCACTTTTTTATTTTCTAACTTATAAGTCCCCCATCTTCCCATCCAAATACCAACTCACAAAAATTTAAGAAAGTACCAAAGTTGGACAATAACGAAGAAGATATGCAAACCGTAATGAAACATTTATTTTGTTATCACTTTCTGTATTACATTAAGAACGACAATGAAAATTACAAATGGGACTTGAGAATATTATCTACACCGATGATAACTGCTGATGAGAATTTCATTCTTTTTTGTTCCCTTGGATATACATTTTTATATGTATATGATAAAACAGTGTCAGTGGCTTTATAGCTTTATGAGCCCTCCATTATTTGATACTTTTATTCAACTTTTTAATGGCTAAAATGTTTCTTGTGTTTGAATGAGAAATTTAGATGGGGTGTGTTGGATGATATGGCAAATTATGACAGTGCCAGTTGATACACAAAAATTTTAATCAAAAATTATTTAAATTCTTCAATTTCAAAATTCATTAAAAAAATTTTCAAACTCAACTTCCAGCTTAAAGCTATTAAAAAAATTCTCAAAAATTTTCCATTTGCCATTATTTTCATTTACAAAAAAATATCTCAAAGGCACCCCACTCTCGACATGTAAACGAGAATCACATCAGACAATGAGCTTCATTTAAAAATACTTTTCATTCTTATTCCTTACTTACTCTTGCCATTGTTTTCCATGCTACCGCCATTACATGATGAGAATTGCGGCAATTTTGCATTACTTTAATTTTTCATACTAAAATGAAAATGAAGCCTCAGACAGAAGCATGAGACAGAAGCAGCAGTAGAAAAATGAGATGAGACACATCTTGTGAAATTTTATAAAATGCTAATTAAATTTACTTTTCGTTCCATGCCGTGCTGCTCACTCAATGGCCATTGGCTTAGTGTACTTGTTTCGAGGTTGTGTGGATGGATGAATTGGTTGATATTGTTAGCAAGTGTTGTAGCGAAACTTTTAATATCGAAACTTCTTTAACTTCCTAAAATATCCTTAAAAAATTAAGATATCCTCCTGAAATTTGCGATTTATACAGGATAAATAAAAATTTGGAAGAGAAATAATTAAGAAGAAAATTTTAGAACATTTTTAAAATTTCACCAAAAAATTTTAAAAAAGTGTCCAAAATTTATTAAATCTAAATCTGAATCTGACCATCCCTGAAAATACTTCCACATCCCCAAAACTAACACCCATCTAGTTCCCCTGTCTCAAAAACCATTTACATAGTAGAAGTCTTTTTTTTATATGTTCATGTCCTATCTTAACAGTGACTGTCGCAGCTAAACAAAACGATGATGATTATGATGACGATGATGGAGAGGCAACGAAGGAACATTTTCTTTACATTTTTTGGAATGAGTCGAGCATTTAAAATGCAAATTAAACGCGAGCAATCATTTTACTTTTAAATTTTCTCGTTTTTTTCCTTTCTCGTCCACAACATGCACAGTCATTTTTACGTAACATTACAGCTACAATAAAGCTCAAAGGAAAAATGCTAATTTGAATGTAAATAACTATTTTTATGGCTCAAGAACGAGAATTTTTATTTTCATATCGCGAGGAGAAGCAAAACCATTGTTTTCATATAAATTTTATGAAAAATGAAAAGGATGAGATGAATATATTTAGTCGAGTGGGGTACGAAAAACGAAATATGAATTATGATTAGCATTATCGTATGGCAGAATGCTTTTAATGGAAGAAATTCCTTCTTTATAGTCGATCTTGCTACATTATTTTTATTCCTTTTTTAAGAAAAGAAAGAGAAACTTGTGATGAAAAATATTTTGAAATTAAAAAAAGGAGAAAAATGTTTGTGAGGTTAGTCGATGTAACTATGGTGAGAGCGACTTTTTGAAAGTTATTTCCTTAGAAACCATAGCAAAATGAAAAATTTTTTTTCGAAAAGGGGTTCAGACCCCCTCCTGACTACGCGCCTGTTACTGGTTCTAACACAACCTTTTTGAAGATTTAGGGGTGTGCAATAATTTCATATAAAAGTAAATTGTATGCGAGTCAATTTTGGGATAAATTAAGCTTAAAAAAAATCCGAAAATTTGAATGTTCAAAAAAAATGTCAAACCAAAAGACACAACAAGATTAAGTCCACACAGCATCCACTAACCCAGCATTTATTCATATTATAAAAATTACAAAAATAATATCTTCTTTTTCTCAGTGTAGACGAGCTAAAATTTAAATAATTTTTATTATAATTTTTAATGCACGATTTCAATCATTCGCTCTTTTGTGTCCTCCTCCTCCTCTTTCATAGCTTTGTATTTCTGGAGTAAAATTTGAATAAAAAATTACATTTCTGTTGAATTCGTGTTTTTCAAAGAGACTGAGCATAATGAATTACAATAAGTGAAATTTTGTGACGCAAATTGTGACTCAACCTAACACAACATAGATTAATGAAATGTTTTGTTGTAAAAGTTTGTAGGATGTAGGGTAGGGGAATAAAATTTGTTTTATTCGAAATGCTTTAAATTAATTAAAATTAAAGTTGCAAATCTAGATACTATGACAACATACCTATTTATCATTTATCATAATTTTAATTGAAGTAACCACCCATGATAATCACAAATAACCTCAAAATTTAATTCAACTTAAAATCTCACCGCATGCTTTTTCATAATAAATTTTTCTTATTCACTTAAACAGTCAACATTTTTCCACAAAAAAACATCTCCAACAAATTGAATTGAAACCAAAGCAGAGCAAAAAAAATTATGAAAATTGTGGCACATCAAGAAAATATTTTTCCTGTTTTAATAAATTTCTTCTTGCCGGTCGCGTAATTTTTAGTGGAATTTTATTTCCTTTTCATCTCTGATTCTATTTTCTGTGTCTGTAGTAAAAAAAAACTTTTTAACTGTAATGAAAAATTGAAAGCGTTTTTCATGAAAATGAATGCACAAAAAAATTTCCTTCCCTTTTCATTTCATTCACAATGTACAAATTTTTTTTATCATTACGGTTCCTATTGTTAAGCTTTTCATTTAGAAAATTTCATTCAGTGCCATTATCACCTATAAAGAAAAGAGTCAGAGTGCGACAAAATGCTTTCGTTCATTAACGTTATGATTATGGTGATGAGATGGCGTAATGAAAAATTGTGGTGGAAAAAAATGTTATGCAGAAGGGATGGTGCTGCAGATTGAAGCTTTAAGATGAGAAAAGTGGAATAAATATATATAAATGGTGGACTGTTTTTAAGTTAACAGTTCCAAAGGTCACAAGTTTTTCATTGTGTTTTGAATCTACAGCTATACTAAATTTTTAAGGATCAAAAAAATTTTTGATTTGAAAAAAATTTTATGAGGGTCCAAAAAATTTTTTCCTCTAAAAACCCTTACAAAATTAAGAAGTTTTTACTAAATGATAGTCCAAACTCCATTGACTTTCATTCCCAGCTACGCCCCTGCTTTTATTAAAGTAGAAAAAGTCATCATTTTATCTTAAAGATATGTATCAAAAAAAAATGTTTAAGTAGGTATGTCCGTCCACAGTTGTATACTATTTTACTACCATACATAAACTCATCACTTAATCTTAAATTGAATTAAATAAAGCAAGAAAATAGAAGTGCAAAAACCTCATCAGAATCTAATAAATCTTCCTTGCCTTTCACTCACCGCAAAAGAAAAAGAACAATTTTTTTTTTTTGTAATGAAGTGTCAGAAATTCATCAAGTATTTCACCTTCTCCCCATATATCTTGAGTGTCGAAAAGAACGAGAACAATTTCCTTAAACAAATAAAAAAGGTATTTTGGGGAGGAGGAGGAAAAAAAATCATAAACATTTGAACGCCTGGCTGTTTGTACACATTGCTGCTGCTCCTTTTCCCTTCAAATTTTTTTTGTGGCATCAGCTTTGTGTTAATGAACAAAAAAAAATCGTGCAAGTGCGAAAAGAACCCACGCGTTAAATAATTTTTGCCTCACTCCTTTAATGTTTACTTTTAATTATCATGCAGTGGATCATGGTAGATGGAAGGTTTAATGGGGGTTGAATGAAAGTCAGCCATGTGTTTTTATGATATTTTATGATGTACATAAACGGTCAGGTATGTTTGTGAATTGGGTGAAAAAGGTGACTTAAAGTCTTTTAGAAGCGGAGCTGATAAAAATAGGTCAAGGACCATCCATAAAGTTCTTTTGAAATTTTCTCTAAATTCATTCAAATCTAGGATGATACTACAAATAAAATAATAAAATAAAATTCTTATCCCATCAAAATCCAACAAAATCAAAATCAGCAACATATTTTTCATTTTAAATCACAACTTCCTTCAAGCAACATCGTCATCCCCATTTTCATCCTGATTATTCCTTCTTTACTTTTAATTTTAATTTGCTTTAAGCCACACAGCATAATACAGCACACAACAAAAATATATTAAATTTAATATAAACACAATTACATATAAAGCAATGGAGGAAGAAAAAAAACACGAGGAAATGGAAATAAAAATAAGCAGAGCAGTGTCAGGAATGTAAACATTTTCATGAATGATTAATTGTAATTTTTTGTTCTTTCTTTTTTTCTCGTTTCAATTTTTTTGCTTTCTTTTAAAGGAACTCGAAAATTTGTTGAGAGAATAAGGCAGAAACAAAGCATGAGGAAGTTTGAGAAATTTTATGGAATTTTTGGAAATTAAGCGTATTTAACTTTTCGATGATGGTTAAATTTATGGTTTTAATGTTCATAAAAAAAGATTTTTGAATTGCAAAAATACAAAATTTTTGATACTAAAAATCGTGAATTCATTAAATATCAATTTTTTAATTAAAAAAAATAACTTCAATTTGTCAGTTTTGAATACAATTTTCATGACAAAATGCCAACCTAAAACTCCACATTAATCCATAAAAAAGTTCTTTTAGTCATGAAAGCATGAAACTGAAAATGAATGAAGAGCGAATTTTTTTTACTTTTTTTAAGAACATTCTTTGTGTTAATGGTGAAAAGCAAGCAAATTAACGTGCATTAAATTCTTCTCGTCGGTTTGTTGATGAATATAAAGCACAATATATTTTTTCGTTTTCATTATTTTTTATGAAGCAATGGAATTTTTTATTCTTTTGTATATAAACAATTTATTTTATGGACAAAAAGTGAGAATTTTTTCTGTGCTTTTCTTTTGTGGAATTTTAATGTGATTGCTTTTCTGGATATTATGTAAGTTTTACGCGGATTAAAATATTATTTAATGTTAAAAAATTTTCTAAAAAATTTATTTTTTTAATTGAAATTTTTTGGATTGTATTGAATTGAAAATCTATAAAAAAATTCTTAAATAACTTATTACGTAACGCTCTTGGATGTGAGTGGGGTGTTTTGTTAAAAACATTATACTGGAGGGGGAAGGGGTAAAAATCTTTAATTTTAGCGTTACATAACAAGTGAATCCCAAATATAAGATTTCAAAAATCTTTATAAAATAAATTTAAATTCCACAATATCAAATTTATTGCTCGTATTACCTACACAAAATAAGTTAAAATCCAATAAATCTTGATTGATTTCCTTCCCAAGAAATCCTTTATTGATACAAATTGGAACAAATTCTTTAAACTTTTTCCAGCTAATTTTTCATCAACATTCAAAAAGTCTCAAAATAGAAGTCAAGTAAGTAAAATTTATTGATCAAATGAATAAGAAATCAATCACTTGAATGTATACAAATTGATGATTCCTGTCAAATGCTGTAAACACAAAAAATCTTATTTGCTTAACTTTCACAAAAGTTTTTCTCAAACTTGCTCTTTTCCTTTCCCTTTTTCCAATTCATACTATTGAATTTATTTTGTTCCTTTGCCTGTTTGTTATTTGCCTGTTTTTGTTCACTTACTGCTTTTTAACACAAACATCATTTTTCTTCATCAGTAAGTACTTAAACCTAAAACTCCTTCAACTTTTTCTTTCTTTTTCTTAAGTATATATAACATATTTCCTATGGCAGTTACAGGGTAACGAAAATAAAAAGAAAGTAAGATGAAAAATTGCCAATGTCGTGAGGACGTAGGTGGAAAGAGGCAAAAACATAAAAAAGAGGCACATAAGAATTGTTTGTTGGAAAGTTTGAGGTTATGAAACGCATTTGGTCTATTTTAAAAATTAACACGACTCCTAGAATAAGAGCATTTTTTCCTTAGTCTGAATTCCTTTGAAAAAAAAATTTCTAAGGCGCTCAAAATATTTGACTAAATGGATTTTGTAGGTGCAAGGGGCGGAGTCCAAGGGGTCCGAACCACCAATTCGAGAAAAATTTTTTTTCTTCATTTTACTAAGGTTTTTGAGGAAAAATGCATTTGGTCCCATAAAATTTAACCTTTTTTGCAAAAAATATTTCTGTTCTCCTGGAAAAAATTTCTGTCTATGCCCCTGGTAAGAGTAGTTAAATTTTTTTCAGAATCGTTTTAATTTTGATTGACCTGTTACAAAATTCTATACCCCTTCCCCCTAAAAAGCGATTGGTAATAGGCCTGATCACCCATTGCTTAAATATAACCTGACCATAAATTAAGTTCACATAAAAATTTCAAAAAATATCAAAACCCAATCCAGCCAGACACTTCGCTACTCTAATAAATCTCACATTATCTTCCACAAAAGAAAACAAATCGAACAGCATATTTTAAGCGTATACAGTTTTACTTACAGCACCTTACACCTCAGTAATAAAAAAGCCATCTCCATACAAACAACTTTAGAAATGAAAAATGATTGTGAATAAAGTCGGCAAATAAACATTGAAAAAAAAGAATCTGGTGCCAAAAAAGTGAAGGAAAGGAAATTTTGAGGAAAATAGGAAATGTCATTAATACAAATTACTTCCAAATTAAGGTGGAGAAAAAATATTTATCGTGTAACAATAACAACGGTTTTGGGTTGTGGAAATGAAATTGTTTTCATGTTTTGCTAAATATTTGTGTCCTTTTTCTGTGTATTTATTTAATCGAGGATGTTACATTGTGTGAAATGCAATAGAGAAATGGAAAAAGGGGAAAAACAGGAAATTGGAAAAAGATGGAAATTGGAAGATGTTTTCTGTTACAATGTGTATGACTGTATCCCCTTTTTAAAAATGATACAAAAGCATATGTCATAAATCATTGAAATGAATCGGCGTTTCATTTGTTATCCGGTTGTTACCCTTTTATTTTTGACTGGAAGGGTAGAAAATATTTAGGTTGCTGATAAGGAGACTTTGAGTTCTTTAAAAAAAAGTTTTAGAGCAATTCTTAGAAAAATAAAATAAGTTACGTTCATGAATGACTGAAGTATAAAATTTACGGTTATTCTTCAAAAAAAATTTATGGATTCGTTCTCTCATGATGTCCAATTTTTAGGGGAAGGGGGTCTGAGGCTGTGTGGCAGATTTAAACAATATTTTTTTGTATGAAGACTTTGAGGCAGAAGGGGTGTCTAAAAATCCAAGATTTAATGGACGTCATAAGTGAAACGCCGTTGTTCTTCTGTCATTTTTTATTTCATAAAAGTAAATAAAATCATTTCTAACTTAAATTTGTTGAAGTTGTTAAAAAAATTCAAAATTTATAACTAGTGCACATAGTGTGCTACTTTTTAAAAAATTTCAAATTTTGTCAATTTCTCAAAATTTTTTGTTCTTTTGTCTTTCCTTATTTTTTTAACAATTGTGTAAGGTGTTGAACCGTTTTATTCGACATCATATACACAACTTAATTGCATAAAAGGGTCATAAAGGCAATTCTTAAATTACATAATCCAAAACACATAATTAAATATGAAATGAAAATGTCCGAAATTCCGCCAGTCATTAATTTAATTAATTATCGACATTGATGTGTATTTTCTCTCAATAACAAAGAGAAATTTAATAACCAAAGAAATTCCTTATTCTTTCTTGTTCTTCATCATTTCTAGCATCTTATTGTAGAAAAAAGAAATTAATGAACATATGAACACCTTGCGGCATTTTAATTGATTTTATGGATGAATTTAAATTAGGGTAAAAAATCTATTTTCCCGGAAAAAATTGCACTTGCAAACTTTGATGGCAAAAATCTCTATAACCAACCAATTTCAGCTTCTCAAATTGAACTGAAGTTGTAAAGCAACATAGAAAGTACCTGTTTCAATTATTTGGTATTAATATTATGTAATGGAAGCTCCTTAAAATCTGATTTAATGTTGAATTTTATTTATCCGGACAAAATTCTATTTTTCCGGACAAAAAATTTTATTTTTCCGGACAGTTTTGAAAAGTTAGCATTGAAAAATTTTCATTGAAAAAATGTCAACAAATAATATTTTTGCTTTAAAAAATGCTGAATTTAAAGTTTAATGAGGATGAATGGACATATATTTATGATGTTAAACCTGGCCTTGTCATGAAACATAACTTTATTCTATTCAAACTCAATAAATTTTAATTCCTTTAAATTTTTTGATAATTAGGACAAACCTTCCTTCGTAAATTATCAAGCCTCAACAGTCTGTAGTCTCACGACATTTCTAATTTTGTTTCAGAACAAAACCAAAGCAGTTTCCGAATTCTGTACAGTAATTTTGGAACAAAATTATGATATTAAAAAAATAGAAATAAATAAAATTAAAAACGATTTTAGCTGAGCTGGGATATTGAATCAAGACATTAAATGTATGCCAGTATGGAGACACATCAAACCACATAAAAGATATCAAGAAAACCAAAAAAATTAAGGATTCAAAACGAAATTTTATTTATTTAAAAATTGGTTGAAACAATAAAAAGAGACATGAGAATAGAAACAGCATAGTTTGAAATGTGTTCCTTGATCTTCTAAACTCGATTCTAAAAAGTTGATTTCTTGATTTGCAAGCAATTTAATTGTCTTTTTGGAAAACTGGAGGACGATGATTACAAATCTTGCTCAGTTTGAAGTTTTTAGACATTTTCAGTGATTTATTTCTTAAAAGGGCTCGATTTAGTTCGAATTTCATGAAGTTTTTAGGAGTTATTTGTTGAGAAAAATGTAAATAAAGCATAAAAATTTCAATGACAATTTAGATTAAAATCGTCCGGAAAAATAGAATTTTGAAACATTTTGTCCGGAAAAATAGAGTTAAATTTTCAACTCAGTAAAATTGGAATATCCAGTTAACTGCTGACTTACTGCGACCAAACTAAATTGAATTTAAAACAAGGAGTCTTGAGCTATGATTTAAGCTTAATAAGTTAAATCAGTTCTCTTCCTTAATAAGAAATTTTTCACTCAGAAGATTTGGTAAATTTTGTATGGAAATCGATTTATTGGAATTTCGGCTCTTATGGCAGTTCCATCCTTGACAAAAGTATTTTGAAGTTGTGCTTTTAAACATAAATAACACAATTCAGGTTCAAATTTATTTTCAAAAAGCAAGACTTTCATAAAAATTAATTTTTTTGTTTTTAGAAAACTGTCCGGAAAAATAAATCGTCCGGAAAAATAGATTTTTTACCCTAATTTAGTATTTTAAAAGTTTTTTTTTTATTATCTTTAAAAGCTTTTGCCATAAAATTTTCAATCAACATTTAGTGCCATTTTATAGCTCTGGAATGTATGTAGTTTCAATCATGTTTCGTAGATACACATAATAAACATAAAACTTTATTCATCTATTCTGTGTCTATATTCATTGCTTCATCATCTCATTTCTTTTTCGTGTCTGTTTAATGAAAATAAAAAAAAAATGCAGAGAAATTGGAAATGAAAATGGTTTGGAATGAGATTTGATGTTGGAGATGATTAGACGCATTTTCGGTTGAATATTTAGCAGAACCCAAAAAATTCAAAATACAGAAAAGTTTTAAAATTTTATTTAAAATTAAACAAAATTTTATCAAGATTCAATTCATCAAACCCAAAACTTTGTCATGCAACTAAACACAACCCAACAGTCAAACTGAAAGTTTCCCCATTCAAACCTCAGCGCAGACGACAAAAACTTCTCTTCCAAGTGAGAGTGGAAAACTATCGAAATCTATTACATTCGTATTTATACTGCAATAACAATGAACATGAAACTTCCATTATCGTTTTTTGATAAAATAAAAAGTTTTTCTCGTTTATTTTATGGCAACATGGATAAATAAGTACATACATTGAATTATTGTATTATTACAGTAATGTATATGCTGTATTTTAGTTGAATATCGATCATCTTTATAAGCTGCAAATCACTGGAAAATTTTGCTACTATTTGCGATGGGTGGGTCTCGTGGGATGATTTGTGCTGTAAGTAGAGATTTATGTTAAGGTATGAGATTATATGTTCAATGCGGAATAAATATATTGAATCTAAAATAAAATTTAGAGCTTAATATTTTTTTATTTTTATGTGAAGTTCGTGTAAAATTGTTTATAAAATAAGTTAGAGATGATTCAATTTAAAATCACTGCAATAACAGTTTTTTAAGAGCTGTTTTAATGCTGAATTTTAATATTCTCACCGATTACCCAAAATCAGCGGAACTGGTCAATAAAATTCAAATCCGACCATCCTCCAATACCCCACAATTTCAATCTTAGTTCCTCCTCATTTTTCAATAAAGAATCTTCACTTTTCATCCTCGGAAAAAATTTTCAATCCTCAAGAAGCAATTTTTCATAAATTTATTTTCTCATTTTCCACTTGACTGACGACTTTTCCTCCCCATTTACTTGAAAATAGTTTCTCATTATTCTTTCTCGAAATTTATTTTTTTCTTATTTTATTTTCTGGTCATTTTTTAATAAACTGCAGTTGTTCTAGAAGAAACAGAAAAAATGAGCACTTCCACTCTAGCCACTTTATAAAAAATTTTGTATTCTACTTACTCAGCAAGTCCAATCCTCATAAAAATGCACTTAATATTTTACTTTAGATAAAGCATGCATTTGTGTTCTTCGTTGGCATTACTTTGGAAGACTTACTGCTTAATTCGAATTTATCATGAGAGTGGGATGACTTCTTGTGATGTTCTTTATGACTTGATTTTGTGAAGTTTTTAGTTGCTTTATTTCTGAAAATGTAACTAATTTAACTTGTTCGTATAATTTGTAATGCTAAATATGACCATTTTATACCCCTTACTGCCTCCTACCTCATCCTTAACTATTACGAACGACCAAGGCGCGTAGCCAGAAATTTTTTCTAGGGGGTTCAAAAATTTTTTGCATTGAATAAAAATTTTTAAGGGCAGGGGGTCCAAATGCTTTTTTTCTCAAAATTCTTTGTAAAATGAAGATATTTTTCCTTGAAGGGGGGTATTGAAATTTTTTTTGTATGGAACGAAAAATTTAGGGGGATTTTGGCATTTTTTCTCAAAAATCCCTAGCAAATTGAAGAAATTTTCCAAAAAGAGAGGGTTAAAACCCCCAAATCCCCCCCCCCCTGGCTACACCCCTGTCTATACCTACTTGGACCTTCCCATGACTATGCCCCTGCGAATGACCCTTTTAGTTGCCGATGCAAATATTTTCCAATTTCTTGAAATTTCTACAACATTCAGAACGGAAGCTAAGGAAATAATTCAAAAGGAAACGAGGTTAAGTTGCAACAAAATCAGCAACTACAAAATTTCATCTCAATAATTCAATAAATTGCACTCTAATAATTGGAAAATTCCAAGACAGAATCGATTGAATAAGGAAATGGAAATAAAATGCGGAAGATGTCCTCGTGAATAAAATATGAAATCTCTTCATTCAGAATCACAAAATCCAATCTCAAGCAATGCATTTCATACTTTTTTGCCATTATTTTAATTGCACATATACACACACACATTTTTCATCTCATTTGAGCATGAAGAAGAAGCATTTAAATTTTTGAAGCACATGCCTGCACATGTTACCACTTTACAATATGATATGTATGAAATAATCAATTCTATATTCTATGAATTGTACGGTATTATGATGATGCATGTGTTAGACATCGTCTTATACTTACAGCATAAGGAATGGTCGATTTTATTTAATGCATCGATGAATTTCTATTCTTCAGCAATTCTCATTCTCATTCCAATCACTTTACACATGATAATGATGCGCTTCTTATGTTACTTGCTGCTTTTATATTCTATTCTTTTGAATGCAGCTTCAAGTGCTTGTAAATTGTTGGCAATAAGTACATGTCAGTGACCGGAATTAAGCTAAAGGGTTTGGTAGAGAATTTATTTTGTTGCTTAATTTTTTGGATAATGAGATGGCAGTTTGTCTTGTATGGAGATGTGTATGGAGGATGATATGTAGAAAGTGCCAAATTTTTTGGAAGTAAAATTTAAATCTTTTTTTTTAAAAGATGCAGAATAATTTAAGAAAAATTTGAGAAAAATCTATTTTTTTAATTCTACCAAAAAAATCGTTCAAATAATAATTTTGAACTTTGAGATACTAAGCCTCATCTAATCATAAAACGCATTTTTTACTTACTATGTTTACAAATATACTTCATGTTTTGTGTACAAAAAAACCAACAGAACGAGAAATGAATAGAACGAAAATGAAATGAAGCAGGCTTAAGAAGTCTTAACTAAAACTATATGTGATGCATCACATCGCATGAAATTTGTGTTATTTACATTTTCAGTCTCAAAAGAGCATGAAGCATTTCCTTTTCGATTCTTTTTTGAACAAACAAAATTGATTGTTTGACTTCTCTATAAAAAATGCAGCATAACATGATCGCTTGTGGTAATCATCATCTGTTATGATTATGATGCACTTGCTAGTCGGTCTTTTACTTCTTGTAATTTAGAATTTATTTTTTATGAATGGAAATGTTTAATTAATTTTTTTTAAATCTATCAAAAAAGGAATTAGAAGAATAATGAGAAATTTTTCATACGCAGCATGCAGCATCATCAATAATTACATAAGCCAGCAGCAGTGCAGTATAATTAAGACAAAAAAATCTCATCCATTTATTCATAAAATACACATTAAAATGCTCTAAATAGATCCATGAAATAAGGGAATCTGAAGTAGCAGTAAAAAATAGTTCAAGATAAGAAAACAGAACTGCAGGCATCATCAATTATGCTTCATTTCATATGATTATAGTAAGAACAGCGTACGCCAGTTCAATATTTTCATTTTCATACTTTTTTGATAATTAATGAGAATGTTTGGAAAGTTCTTGAGGCATAGCATAGCATAAAGCAAATTATGCATTTTGAGGAAGCCAGAAATGCAGAATGGGAGATGTAGTGGTGACCCTTGAGGCAGTTTTGGTTGATTTCTCGGAATATTGGAATATTTTCTAATTTTGGATCCAAAAAATCATGCTAGATCAAAAATAATCTTTGTTGGAATTAAAATGGAACTAAAACTCTACAAGGGAGCACAAAAAACACTCAGAACCAAAAGACCATAATAAAGACGCGATCGAATAATTTTCAATCCAAAAACTTTTTTATTTTTCATAATTTTATGCATCGAGAGCATTCTTTATGCATCAGCTGGCACCAAAACTTGAATAAAAAATTCGCTCATTTCTTTGCAGCTTCACTTTTCATATGATCATTGATTAATGGCATTTTATGGCTCACCTTATCATCGTTACGATACTTCCACATTCAACAAGCACATTCCGTCTCGATCTCGGCACATCTTGCGTTCATTATTTCCCATTATTTATACTGCTTTTCCGTCTCTCCGTACTTCAATAAAAACAACAAAATTGTTAGACTTTGCAAAAAAAAGTATCTAACGTTTATAATTGATGACTTTCTCAATCGAATGATTATCATCTGCTCGATACTTGAATGTGTGTGCATGTATGTTGCGCTGGCTAAATGATAAAGAAAACTGAACTGGTATTTAACACTTCACCATCTGCCGCACGTACAAAATGATTGTAATTATTCTTTTATACTCGTTGCTACTTCTTGCTGTGATATCAGCAAGATTCGTGGATGTTTCTAGCAAAAATGAGAAAATTTCAAGTTTGGAGATTGGTTGGTGTGCTGTTGGAGATGTGAAGCATTTGTAAATGAATTTTGAAGCTAATTTAGGAGAATTGAAATTTTTGGAGTTTGTAAATTGTTAATAGAGTCGTTCGTAAAATTCGCAACGCTAAAATGTCACCCCCTCCCCTCACCCCTCACTTGGCGTAAAGTTTTGTATGGTTTAAATTTTGTATGGAATTTTGAAAATTCTTATGTGGTGCTTAACAAAATCTTAGACCCTTCCCTCCTGCCTGAAAATTAAGAGTTTTACGAACCATCCCTAATTACATTTTTGGTTACTCTTGATTTAAGTTTATCCATCAAGCAGCACTCAACAAGCCATAATAAGCACCTAACTCTTCAATCATTCACAAAAAATCTGCACTGCATAAAAAATAAATGGAATCAAATGATGAAGTGAATGTGGGTCCAATATCAGCAACAGTAGCTGAAGCTATGTTAAGTGATGATTTATATTTTATGATTAAGTATTCCTTTCACTTTCCATTTTTTTTTCATTATTAATGAGAGATAATTTTTTAGTACTCTTCTAATAATAGATCAGATGACGAACGCGATAGCAGTTATTAGTGTAATAGCTGATTATACTGTAGAATGAGAGCATACTGTCTCGAAGAAACTCGATTCAATTTTAAATTCTAAAGACAAACAAGTACTGCTGCTTCAAGATTGTAATTTAATGATAAGAATGTCAATAATTCATTGGAATGAAGAAGAAGTTTATCTTGCTGTTAACAAGACTTATTCTTGGCGTGCGGTTGAAGAGTCTTAATGAGATATGAATGGTTGTAATTTTAATTCCGATAATGTTCATTTGATATGGATACTTACAGTAATGAGAGTTGGGTATGTTGGGATCTGGATTTTATCAGAATTGTAAAATCAAAGAGTTTGATCAATTTTTCTCAGACTTAAGTGGGAGAATGCACAAGAATACAGCTGTAAGTATGTAGATGTTAAATTTGAATAAAAACTTGATGAGAATTTTTTAACTTTTAAAAATAGATTTGTTAGTCATTAAGATAATTTGTAAACGCTAAATGAGACCTCATAGTTGCAATTTACTATTAAATTGAATCTAAAGTGCAACCATTGAAGTTCAAACCCCCACCGCACATATCTGCGAAAAAAAATCAAACTGACCAACAAACAATCATGAAAATTAAAAATTGTTAATTTAAGAGCTATAAATTGATCCATAAAGTCAAATAACACATACCACAGCCTATATATCCTTCACTCCCATCAACTCCTATCTGATCTTTATCAACGTTCAAATTTGTTAAGACCCTCATTCATATTCAAATCAGAAACGGCAAAGATTCACATTTTTTATCTCAAATCGATCCATCAATCTTCATCTCACCATTATTGTCGCATTTTTCACTTAAAGCCAACATCATTATTTATTTGCTAAATATCTCATTACTTACTTATATGATAGCTTATACACATAAATATGGAATGCGTGTGGAAATCTCTTCTTATTATTTTTTATCTCCTCTCATCTTGACGTGCAGAAACAAATCAGAGAAAAGACGACGATGTGAAAAAAAAATCAACAATCTATCCCCATTCAGCATTCAACTTCTCAGTTACTTTTGAAGACGAAATGGAAAGATTTATTTTTCATCATTATCCAAAATAATAACAACACTCAGAAATATGTAGAGAGGAACAGCATACAAGAGAATGGATGGATATAAGAAGCATGTAAGAATGAAAGATATTTTGATTGTCAAGTGATGCGACATGAATATCATCAATATTCTTTGCATAAAGTGCTTATCTTTATTCCCTCGATGTCTCTTCACTTTCCTACTTCCATTCTTTTTTTTTATTTTCTATTTTTTTCTTGGCTTGTAGGATTGGATCTGTTGTGGATGAAATATAGAAAGAAACTGCTGTTCTTGTGGATTATAATGAGCAAATTTTTATAAATCACAATGTTTTTGTGAAAAGGAGTCAGGAATAAAATGTTATTTGGGAAATTTTGAACGTCAAAAATTAAAACCCTTATCCCCCCCTCCACCCCTTCTCTGATTTCATCAAACTTTTAGTTGGATTTTGAATGATTTTAGGAGGCATTTAGCATTGACCCCTGCTCCATTTCTTAAGCATTTCCTAATTTAAAACTTGAATATAAAAAAATGCGCTCAAATCAACCAAAACTTCACAACTTCAATACTAATTTTGCATCAATTCCTCCCAACTCATAACAAAACTCATTCAATGTCAATAGCATTTGAGTTTAAAGAATAAAAAAAATATTCCATTTCGCGAATAAGATGAGTTCTTTATGCTCAACATTTTTCCTTTGTGCTTGTATGAAGAGATCAATTTAAATGTAAAAAAAATATGAAAAGTATCAATGAAGATCAATTGTTATGAGATACAGATTTAATGAAAATAAGCGATGAAAGCTGATGAATAGATATGGGATGTTTTGTCAGATGGAAAGTGGATCATTAACTTTGTTAGATGGATTATGAAGACATCAAGGAGTTTCTATTGTTGATTTGTAATTTATCTGAAATTAAAGATCAGAAGAGTATCGAGGTCAACATATTTTGATGACATTTGTGAATTTTCTGGGTTGAATATTCGACTGGAGTTAAAAATACCAAGTCAGCAATCTTGACTGCCTCCTTCATCATCAGAAACTTACAACAAATGCAGAAACTAATTACTCTAATAACTACACCATAAATATCCATGAAATTAAAGAATAATCCATTCATCGCCATTATCTTCATGCAATTTATCATGTCCAATTTATTCTCCACCCAGCAACAACCACAATGCAACGTGCACAAGACACTTTAATTCAATTCAGCAAATTTTATTGCACTTGAAAGAAAATTCCGCTCCTTACCACATTTACAAGTGTGTAAGGCAAAAAAGAAGAGGAACTAATGGATGTAAGAAATTTCTGATGAATTTGAATAATGCTGCAGCTGCCCTCATGTATACGAGCATACACTTGCTATAACTGCAATAAAAAAACCATGAACAATGTAATGCTGTAAGATGGCATGACTGAGAAAAACATTTTAATTACAAAAGTTGCTTAATTTATAGCTTTTAGTTTCTTTTACGACTTGTTCCTTATGACTTTTGAACTTTTTAATCTTAATGACCTGTAAGTGCGGGTGGATCCTCTCATTTCCTTACATTATGTAGGAAGATTTGCAAGTGTAGAGAGTAAAAGTTCTTCATTTAATACTTTATGAAATATAAAGTTTTTAAATGAATTTAAAGTGCATCACATCTATGTAGGATGTAAAATTGAAACTGAAATTAAAATTGTTGAGAGAAAATTTAAATGAAATTTGTTTGATGATGATGATTTAGATTAATTTGGTTTCTGAATCCTTAAAATTTTGATAAAATTATTGAAAGGGGGAGGGGTGAATATTTGATTTTTTGTATGAAAAATTTGGAGACTATAGAATTTCATTTTTTTCACGAAAAACCCTAGCAAATTGTAGAATTTTGCGGGTGAGGGTGGTTGAAAATTAACTCTTTCACCCCCTCCCCCTGGCTACGCCACTGGAGAGAGAAGAATATTCCCCATTTTTGAATCGTATGTACCTTATGAACCATCATTTCTACTTAAAATCACCAAAAACTACATGTCACGTGTACAAATAACATAAAATCCATACTCACTTATAGGTTATTCCTCCCTAACTATAATGTAAGACAAAAAAGAATACTTTTTTCAATTTTGCTCTCCAGCAAAAATTTCTTCTTTTGTCACTGCTTCGTGACAAGAATTTTGTTACCATCCAAATGAGTACAAGCAAAAATTTTGTTTTAAATTGTTAAACACCATAAAAAGTGTCAACGTTAAGCATAAAATTTGCATAATTTTGTAACACCCCATTACTAAAACTAGACAATTATCTGCTTGCATTGTGATTGCACAGCATAAAGTTACGTGTTTAGGACATTGAAGTGCCATCATTAGTAAGAAAATTACATGCAGAAATTGTGGCTATATCATCATGATGTGTCATGTAGTTATTTATTAAATGCCTGATTCTGTACTTAACCACATGTGTCGAAAAGAAAAAATTTACAATCGGTCCATGTGGATTGAATGATAAAGCTTAATGTTAATGGTAACAATGTAATGCAAAATTACATGTACAAAGCTTAATCGAGAATGCTTACAAATAGAAATGTCTACCTACTGCTGCTACAACCACCATCAGACGTAGAATTCAATATTTCCATTACCATCCCGATTCATCCCAACCAAAATGACAATGATTCATATTCTATGTGTTGTACATTTTATGTGACCAACATCATGTGTATAGCACATTATATTTCCTATGTGATTTTTTTTTTGTACGCTCATCGTCGGTTACCGAATGGATTTTATGTTGACACACGCACATTCCGATTCCTCTTGCTATAACTTTTAATGTCTGTTGTTCATTTTTGATGAAATTACAAATTTTTTATGTTAACATGAATGTTTGTATACCTAAAGTTTATGATGAAGTATAGGCACTTCTTATGATATGAAATTTAATGTTGGTCAGATATTAATTATGAATTCTTTACAGCAATAAATTGAAGCCAATGTAGCTTATCTATTAATAAATTAAAATGTTTGGGGGTCGTTCACTTATGACGTCCATCAAAAACTTGGATTTTTAGACCCCCTACCCCTCTGTCACAAAACCTTCCAACAAATTATTTTTCTAATACTGACCCACAGGGCTCAGTAGCATTGGACCTACGGAATTATTCCGCGGAAAAATTCCGCGGAATATTTCCACTGCGGAATTTTATTCCGCGGAATTTTTCCGCAGAAGTTTTTTTTTTAATTTTTATTTTTTAAGAAATATTCCGCGGAATTTTTCCGCGGAATAATTCCGCATTTAATTTTCAATATAATTCCGCGGAAATCTTCCGCGGAATTTTTCCACATAGTTTTTAAAACTTTAATTGAATTATTATATTTTGAAAATATACAGAATTATTCTTCATATACGGGTTTTATCATCGAATAACACCAATTCTTATAAATAGGTAGTTATTATAGAGCTGTCAACTCAGACCATAGAGTGTTGCAAATTTTGATCAAATCTCTAATTTTAACCAATGAGTTTTTGCAGTGTTTACAGCTCGATGAGATCTTGAATTATTACTGATGATTTGATGAAGATAAAATTAGAAGTAGAATTATTTCTTGAAAGAAAATTAACATTTTCCAAGATCTCAATTTATTTGACATACAATTTTTCAAATTTTCTGAAGACCAACATCGTTGACCAATTAAATATTAATAATTATGAATGTTCATTCAATAATATTCAAAATGGAGGTATTAATTTACAGCACATGATTTAAGAATTGTTTTAAAAAAAATATGTGCTACTTATTAAAGTTTTGAAAATTTCATAGGTTGCAAAAATTTTCCAAGTAATATTTTGTATATTTAGACGTAAGATATAGCTCTACACTATTCTTACTACTAAAATTTCCGGAAATTTTCTAAATGAATACGCCTTGCTAAAAGTTTAAAGTTGTTACGAGGTCTATGGCAAAAAGGATGTTTGCTTTGGTAGAATATACTAACATCTGGATGATTTTATGAAGATACTTGATTAGGTAAATTGAGGAGAGCATCAGATCGTTAGACTGACTAGTGTCTTTGAAATGTTACCTCCCAGTGATTTAGAGTTGAAAAGCAGATATTTAGAGCAGATATATATAGCAGACAGATTTTTTTCATCTGCATACAGATAGATTCTGTATATCTACATGCAGGTGAAAAAAAAAAATTGTCACCATACAGATAATATCTGCAAACAGAAAATGGCTTTTTATTGATTGAGGTCAGATTTCAACTTTGGCTGTAGGTTTATTGTATCTTCAGTTCAAAAGGCTAGACCCTTTCTCCAGATTTATATTTAAAAATTTAAGTCTTGCGCTTGATAACTTATTACTACTGAAGATTACTGAAATATTATAGGTATTTGAAGTTTTTAATAAATATCGAAAATATAATAATTCAATTAAAGTTTTAAAAACTATGTGGAAAAATTCCGCGGAAGATTTCCGCGGAATTATATTGAAAATTAAATGCGGAATTATTCCGCGGAAAAATTCCGCGGAATATTTCTTAAAAAATAAAAATTAAAAAAAAAACTTCTGCGGAAAAATTCCGCGGAATAAAATTCCGCAGCGGAAATTTTCCGCGGAATTTTTCCGCGGAATAATTCCGTAGGTCCAATGCTACGCACCCGACCCACAGATTCAGACCCTTTCATCTCTAAAAATTTGGCGTCATTAGTGAATAAACTCTTATGGAATTTTAGAAGTGATTTAAGTGGATAAGGAATTGAGTCGTTCACTTATGATGCCCGAATTTTTGGGGGGAGGGGGTCTGATAGGCGCTGTGTGACAGTTTTGAAAAATAGAATTTTTGAATGAAGATTCTGTGACAGAGGAGGGCAGGGGTGTCGCCAGGGAAGAAGGGGGGTTTTGGGGTCAAAACCACCCCTATGTTCGCGAAGTTTATATTAGATATTATTGAATTTTTTAGATCCGAACCAAAAAAAAAACGTCGAAAAGGAGCAAACCCCCTATTAAAAAAATTCCTGGCTACGTCCCTGGAGGAGGGAGAGAGGTCTAAAAATCCAACCTTTTGATGGACGTCATAAGTGAACGGCCCCTAAACTGATGGTGAAAATATTTTTAAGTATTCTATAAAGTCATCTGTAAACAATTGGTCCAAAACCCTTCAAAATTTCAAAAATTGGAACCTCCGAAACAACCATGGATTTTCTTGAAATTTTTTTGCGCATTTTATGAGCCATTATGTTGAATTCATTATCTCCATACAAGCATCAAATTTTGACACAATAAAAAAGCATGAAGCAGTCAAAAAATAATCCCCAATGTTTTAAAAGTGAATGCATCCGAGTGAGAGAAAAATGCCCACATGTAAATATAAACAAAAACATCAGACATTGTTTTAAAACATTAAGTAAAACATTGCAGCATCAAAATTAAAGAGATTCTCTCAAAAAAATTTGTAACATTGTTAAATTGATCCAAAACCAGCAGCACATAATTTTTGTTAGAATAACATAAAAATTTTCTCTAAATGCCATTTCCTTAAGCAATATATTAACTTTTTTATCGCCGTTCTCTATGTACATGAGAACGATTTTCAATGGCTGAAATCTAGAAGAAGAAAAAAAATAAATTTTATAGCAACAATACAATCATTCAATCATTTCTCCTTCTTTCAAAGACTTTAGTGCAAATTTATATTTTATTGCTTCATAGCACCATCTGTCCGACATACATCTCTCTTTTGCACGTTCTTGTTCGATTATAAACTTTTTTTTTGCTTTTCTTTTTTACTTCCCATTTTTTTCTAGTAAAACGGAAATAAAATTTAACGATAACGCGTATGGAAATTAAAATAAAATTTTATGACATTGCTGATTTTTTGTGTGATTACTTTATTGAATTGTGCGATTAAGGTGATTGCAATTATAGATTTTATAGAAATTTTTTTTTACGGGATGTTGACTTTTCGGATGGGAAGTATTTTGTCATTTTGATTTGACAATTTTTTGTTAGTTGATGGTGTCGTGAAGATTTTGTTTGTTTTCTCAACTGTTTTCGATTAGTTCTATTTTTGTGTGTGTAGGATTTATAGTTTTAATCTCACAGCAAGATGTTGTTCGTCAAAATTTAATTTTTGTTTTTATCTCAGTTAATCTTCACTTGAAGTGTTTGAGATAATTTTGAAATTAAAATTTTTGTGACATGATTCAAAAAAAAAATTGATATATATTTTTTTAAAAAAATATATAATGAATCTGTTCGGTTTGCGAAGCGGAATAAGAGGGTTTGGACTCTCACTTTGAGTAAAAATTTCTTCATTTTGCAAGGGTTTTTTGGGATAAAATAATTCGAAACCACCCTTAAAAATTTTCCTTCATTTAGAAATTGTTGGACATTCCAAAAAAAATTGACTTTTCCCCTGAATTCAATTTTTAATGACAAACTACTTATTCATAATTTTCAAAAATTATGAATAAAATCAATTAGGTACAAAAATGAATTCCCACAATGATTTTAATTGGTCACTTTCAATGACTGAAAGTTTAATGCACTTACAATCGGCTCTAAGCCTTATAGATTTCTAAGTAGTTGCAATAATTTAAATCCAAGTTAATTAAACACAAAGAGGTGTTCAATGATATAGTACCTAACGAAAGATTGGCCTAACTATAAACATTATTAAGCCAACCCTATTAAATATCCATTTATTACCGATACATCACATACCTACAAATATAAAGTCCAAAAGAAAATGATTAAGTCAATTTATGTACTTTATCCAATAAAACCCAAAAGTTACCACAATGATTTAGGCATTGAACACACCAGTAACATAAAATATGAGTAATGATCAGATATGTCTCATCACAAAAAGACATTAAACTTAAATATTATGAACAATCTTGGGAAGGAAATGACAACAAAAAAAAAGTCTGTAATTCAAGTGAAAGAAGAAAACGAAATGAAATTTATCATAAAGCAGTGCCAGTGCGTTGTGTGGAAGCACATGTTTCTAATAGACAATTCATTAATTTATGACCTTAATATTCTCTCTTTTATACTTGATTTGAAAATAAATGCCATTAAAGATATTCTTTTGTTTCCGTATTTTCACTGCCGTCACTTTATGCTCGATAAATGCGCCAACAGCTATACAAAAAAAAAATCTGGCTACAACATAATTATACTTAATTATTTCACATCAATATGATGAGCTTAAGACGTTCGATATTGTTGTTGCTCTTTCAACTACTGCACATTACACTTCTCATGTTTGGCTTGTTGTTTCATTAGAGATAATATCCAGTGCCATAAATCATTCGATGTAAAAACAAAATATAGTTTTCTATGTTGCTGTATCTGAAGAGAAATGTACAAGGGGTCCTTGATTTAAACAGATTCAATTTGAATAATCAAAATTTTCAAATCAAAAAATTCAAATTTTCGTTCTGAACGCTAATTTTTCATACGTTTCGGATTCAATAAATTCAAATTTTGAACAGAAAAATTTCGGAACAAAATGGTTTTTTTAAATCTAGGACCCCGTAGCATGTTTTTTTCGGAAAAAGATATAGATATCAGGAATTTGACGGAAAGTTTGATGCGTTGTGGGGGTGTTTAAGCATGATTTAAAAGCATTGTGGCTGTTCACTATCTAAAAAAGTAAAAAAATTACTAAAAATTTCAAAGGGTGGTCATCACCGCATAAGGACCTTATTTGTACAAAATTAAGTTTTTTAGTTAATAAAAGTGGTTTTTAAGCACTTTGTCATCGCTAACTATTTAATCTAAAAAATTCAAAACTTTCTCGGATTTTGAGCAACACAGGCTTTTTTACGATAGTATTACCCTCTTAAAAATTTCCGGCAATCCAAAAAAATGAAAGTGCGCTCCATACCCTATCCAATCGTTCCAATTACTTGAATAAATTCATCCAACTTCTGTAATAATGTTCAATAGAAGCAGCAGACTGAAAGATACAAGAATTGATGGAATGAAATCTGTTCATTCACTATTTTTTTTCGGCATGTTTTCTTCTGTGAACAGCACCAGGAAGAGAATCAAAAGAAATAAATCTAGTGAAGATAACTGACACATTTTGTTTTTAAATGTTTCTTTCCTTTTTTCTAAGATATTATTAGTAAAGTGATTAAGTGCATGCATTTAATGCTATTGAGGAGATGATTGTCGATTTTTTTTTTCTTTACATTTTTTTACATCATGTAATGCTGCCTGCCGATAAAGTAAAGTGAGGGGAAGAGGCTGAACTAAAATTGTTGTTTCATTATGATTTATGTCGATGAAAATCTCACATTTTTTTGTGTGTGACTGAATGTAAGTTTGGAATTAATGCTGAGTAGCTTGGAGGTTTGTGATTGAGATTTCTATTTTGATGGGCTTTAAACTTACGACTGCTAACTAATTGTCAAATTTGTGGATACCAAATAAACCTCCATTTAAAATCCTTATCAAAATATTGATGTCCATATCAATCCACAATAAATTCCAATCCCGTGACGCAAAAAAGTCATTTGAAAAATGACCAAAAGCTATAATTCAATTAGCTCCAAAAATAAAAAAAATCTGACGATGATAAAAAGCATACATCAACATAAACTGTCAGCATGATAAAATGGGCAAAATTCAATAAATTTACTCACATTTTATGTGGTTCGTGATAACATTATCATGACACTTTCATGTGATTCACATTTTTTGCTGCTCTCTCGCTCGCTGTTGATTTATTACCATCGATTTACCCCCGGTGAAAATTTATTTATGAAAATTAACCTTTTATCGCTTGCTGTTCTTTTTTTATTATGCTTCGTGTTTTGCACTTTGGAATTCATCCTTTTCCATCATGTTGAAATTCTCATGCAGTTTTTTTTATGCTGGTGGTATGTTGCTGAATGTTATGGATGAAAATTTTGGATTTTAGTAAAAAGTTCTGTTTTAAGTTGAAAATTCATAAAAGAGTTGGAAATTTTAAAAAAAAATAGTTTCATAGCTGTTCATCCTTAATGTAACTTTAAACCCACCAAAAATTTTCAAATGTCTGATTTTTTGACAATTTTTATTTTTTTTGTTTTAATCAAAAAAATCTGCTAAAAGAAGGACATGTTATTACTAAAATCAATTCCCTTACAGAATTTATTTACTTAATCTATATGCTCATCTACACATCCTACCCAGATCATATTGTTGTTTTGTTCCTTTATATCACATAAAAATGTAGATTGAAATTGAGCAAAAAGTGAATAAAAATTAATTTTATTTGCAATTCCATTAAAATACAATACAACACTGAACAGAGCACGTTCTGTTGTACTGTATACGATATTGATGGTATTTATGTGCTTTGAATATTTCAGACAACAAAAAATTATTTTTCATTTAAATAATCCTTTATTAATTTATTCACATGCATATAAATATTAATGTTGCAAGTTGCAACATGAGTTTTTTGGGGGTAAATTTTTGTGGATGGGTTGAAGATATGGTTTGAATAATTAGCTTCTTAGTAAACTAAAAGGATTTAAGTAATAACATGGCAATTCCATCATGAAAACAACAAATGATAAAATCAAACTAAAAATCCACAAATTAAAGCCATAAGATAAATCATTTAAAGAAAATCGACTCAATTGCTTTGTTTTTCGATCCTGAAATGTTTGTAAGCGCATAATGTGTTCCTGTATATCAAATGCTTCAATCATAATTCCATTTGACAGAAGAATTTGAAGTGTTTCATCTGCCAAATGGTAAAGGAAATTATGCTTTCTAAAGTAATAGCTGGACAGCGTTGAATAAAGGATTTCTTCCAAGAAGTTATTTTTCGTTTGAGTGTAAAATTGTGCAGATTCAAGGACGTTGCGAAAACTACAAAATGCCACCTTAGCAGAACTGTCATCGACATTCTTGATCAACGAGTTTTCGAAATCTTCAAAGTTAAGGAAT
The DNA here is from genome assembly GCA_026123125.1 of Chironomus striatipennis. NCBI lineage: Eukaryota > Metazoa > Arthropoda > Insecta > Diptera > Chironomidae > Chironomus > Chironomus striatipennis. The sequence goes on along the minus strand of CM047393.1, from coordinate 39,767,215 downwards.
TTTGCGTTTGTGCTGAAAATCAAAAAGAAATGTTATGATTTGGGAAAGGAGGGTTCATATCACGAGTAGCACTTGTCGATTAATCAAGAGGAACAACCATCTTATAGGGACGTGACATTGACTTTGAGGCAAATTATTATTATTATTATTCTAGGTACAGCGAAAAATTCACCGTAGAATCAACTTTTTACCGTCGTGAAGTGGTTTTCCCCTCGACAAGAGCATAGCCAGGAGAATGCTCAATGGGGCTTGAGTTTAAATTAAAATTTGTACAAAAAAATTTTCTTAAGGAAATTTTTGGAAAATTTCGGAAAAATTTTCTGCAGTCTCGCTTCACTCGACCGTTAGGATTAAAAATGTTCGTTATTTTATGAAATCATTAAAAGAATAAGTAATTTACCCCCCTAAAAAATTCTGGCTACGCCCCCTGCCTCTCAATCAGAACTTACAGTTCCTCTTTCGATAAAAGCTCTTTGAACGAATAAAAGGTTATGTCCACAGCCTCTATCGAATAATTCTTCTCATAAAGTTCATGAAATGTTCTCGGTAATGACTTCCTAATATCAGCAGCAATCAGCTCAAATAGAACACCTTGATATGCTGTTCGTATCACCAAACAGAATAAAATGAATGTCACAAGAATTATTCGTGAGAAATTTCCAAATGGCAGTTGAGTTTGTGACATTCCAAAGAAAATAGCTACAATATTTTGTGTTGGCGACGACACACGATCTCCATAAAATAAATTTTGAACATTTGTTTGGAATTTGTTGATTATGAAAATTGATAAAAATGTACATCCAAAAGTAACAGTCAAGAACATCCAAGTCAAAGAATCAAAAGGAAAAAGAAGCTTTTCGTATGAGTCGTAAGGCTCACCTGGAGTAAGTAGACACGAAACTTTTTCCTCCCTAAATGGTGTCAGAAAATGTAGCTCCTCACCAATAGCAGAATTCAGGATTATTGCCAATTGAAGAAATGCATTATGTTCCATAATAATTCCATCTTTTGGCAAGTCTTCTGTTCTTGATCCTCCGAAATTTCCGATAAGAAATAATTGATAATTATATGTAAAATTTCCAACATGTGCCATAGCCTTAAATAAGTCTACAATAGGTCCAACAGGTTGTAGTGTAAATTTATCAACTATTGTCATCATATATTTTACTCCTAGGTATATTGTTAGCATACAGCCATGAAAATTTTTGAATTTTTCTTCAATTTTTAAATTTTTATTCCATTTTAAAGAGTTTTTATCAAAAGAATTAATTTTGAGAATCTGTCTGCTGCATTTTTCCTCACTGTACCATTCGAATGTGTATAAGTTGATTGAAGTATTTTCACTGACCAAAAAATACTGAAAAAGTGAGATTCGACCTCTGTTGCTATCCAAATAAGATGGGCTTAAAAGTTTTTCTTTAACTAAACTTTCGCAAATCATTAGGAAACTGATGTGATGTGGAAATTCACTGTCCAAAGTTGAGTTTTTAGTCAGTTGATTTAAAGCAGTTTCATTTGAAATAAAAATGACTGCTGATTTATTGATTTTATGATCCCAAAGTTCAGGATTAATAAAATGAATTTCCTCAGCATATCGTCCATCACTTTTCATCACAACATTGTTAAGGATGTCAACAGAATTTTGAGTTAAGTTGCCATAAGTCAAAACATCAAATCGAATTTGATTTTTAATGTAAAGTTCCTGAATCAAGTCATTTATAACTCCGGAAATGATATCTACTTCAAATGATTTTGAATTGATTAAGAATTTAAGTAAAGCGAGGATAAAAACTAAAAATTTCATATTTCAGCTGCTTTTGTGAGTGTAAATTCCATACTAAATAAAAATAATATTTATTGTGATTGAAAATGTGATATACACAGGATACAAGCAAACAAGTCCTTACTAATCATTTAAATCAGAAAAAAGCACTTAACCTGAACATCGAGTTCAACTTTGTTGGAATATTCTTGTTCGATATTATATCTACAGTTTTCAATCATTTTTTTGAGGTTTATTTCATTTATATGTCGATATACTGTCCGGAAAAATTAACATAGTGCTTTTATATTGCATATTTATTACATAAATATTGTACCGTTCCTCAATCCAACGTTGCCCAGAGGCACAATTATGACTTAATCTCGTACATTAAGCAGTCGAAGAATACTTTCCTTCTGTTAATGCACAAATTGAAAATGGCTGGATTCGAACCAACGTCCATCAAAACCATACCAAATTTGATTCAAGCACTTTACCGATTATTCTACTGGTGAAGTACTTAGGTATCGTTCATTTATTACGTAACAAAATAACGGTCATATTTCAAAAAAGAACAATGGAATTCTCAGAAATTCTATTGTTCTCCTCTCGACCCCCCCCCCCCTGCGTTACGTAATAAGTGAACGAGCCCTTAACTCCTTTCAGAAATCACTTCAAAAGTAACATATGTAGAGTTTTGAGAATTTCAGATTAAATTAAAATTTATCCCTCACCACAGTTCTTGAAACCTCATTCTGTTACCATTAAGTCATTACCTTTATGTTGCATTAAAAAAAAAATAAAAAAAATATCTCACAAATAAAAACATTTCCATTAAATTGCTGAAAGCTTGATGAGTTTCCGCAAAAACAACAACCCATTCCAATGAAAATTAAGCAGTAACGAGACACATAACTTTTTTTATTCATTTCAGTTTTACCAATTGTAGAGAGAAAGAGAAAAAAATAAAAAAGTTTTCAATACTTAAAAGTAATTAATTGCAATGAGAATTTTTTGTTCAATTTCAGTACTGTAAAAATGGCACTTGTTTTTGGCTCCACTTCAACTAATGAAAACAATAAAAATTGGAATGAGTGAGCTTATAGATGAGGTAGTTTTAAGGTGGATCGATGGGAAAGGGGATAATTTTTTGTACTTTGAATATTTTAGGGTTATGAGCGTCCAATAGAAGCCTCATATCTAGTATGTAAATTTTTTGCAATTTTCAACACCCCTTGATTCCAGCCCTTTTAAACTTTCAAAAAACTTTCCCAAAAGCAATTCTCAAACCTCAAAAACCACGCTCAACAAAACTTTCATGCAAGGAAATGAAGATGAAAAGGATGAGTGAGATCACAATTAAAAACATTCACACAGAATGAGAATGGATATGAAAAAAATTTGTTTGTTATTGTACAAAATGAGTTGACGCTATTTCCGTACGGTGGAGCATCAAAACCGATAAACAAGTCTGACCCATTTTGCTTGCTGATTGGAGTAATTAAAAAACTTTTTTGGATGAGACTTGAACTGTTTCCATTGTTGTTACTCAACAAATGAATAAAGGAATTAAATGTAGAGGAATGGAAGAATTGTCGAGGATGCACATTAAGGAGACCAGAATTAATTGGGCGCCGCTTAAAAAATTTGTCAAAATAAATTTTTATGATGCTGTGAAAGTTGTTACAATTTTTTCTTCACAGATTTATTTTTTATTGAACCTAGTGACTACAGATTGTCAGCAGGAATGTCCATTCTGATAAATTATCACAGTATGTTGTAGATAAGTCTTGCCATAATGCACTATCAAGCTGACCACTCACAACATTTTTTTCTTTAACTAACCGTAACCGAAATTCTAGCCAAACATTAGTTCGTGACCATTTAAAGGAACAAACTTGTTTTTACCTTCATATCCTTCCATTTAATGAACAAACCTTCGTTTCTCCTTTTTTTTGTGCCTTACTTAAGTGCCTGCAAACTTTTATGTGCCTCTTTTTGTCTAAAAATCACGTACGAGTATTCCTAAATAATCAAGATCTGTGCAAGTCTGTTCGAAAAACTTAGACTTCACATACACACAATCACGAAGGTCCTTTCTTTAAATAAAATAATTGACCTCATTATGCTGCCTGTTGTGTATTCAATAAAGTGCGAAATTCACACAAAAAAGGGATCTGCAGTGAAATGTAACAAATAAATTTTCATATTCACACCGTTTCACGTTGTGAATATATTGATTTCGATACACTTGAAAAATCGTTTTTTTAGTTTTTTGGCGCCAAAACTCAAAATTTTCATAAACTGTTCGGTGTGAAAAGTTCGGCCTCAAAATTATCTACAAAATACAAAAAACCGCATTGAAAATGGTTTTGATACCTCGGTGCACGACGCAAAATAGTGGTGGTGTGACTTTACCAGCAAGTTTGTTAATCGCACAACTCAATTACAAAAAAATAATTTTTTGTCAAAAATGTCTTAAAATGTGCGCATTATCACTCAAATGTGCTGCTAACATTTTGGTGCTGATTCATGTAGATAGATCTGAGAAACTAACGAAATAGTGTCTTTTTTGAGCATATTTTAGCCGATTATTGCAAAATACATTTAAAAAATTTCACACAAATTAAAAATTGAACTTTTTTGATCAGAATCAATAAAATAAGAAGTTTTGTTCGGAAAAAATACAAAAAAACTTTTTTAGTCACCAGTACACTCCCTACAATATAAAATTTTCAAAAAAATCGTATGGCTCACTGTATGGATGGATTTTTGTAAACTTTTTAGCGCATTTTCCCCTTGGGAAAAGGACGCTATTGTCCGCACTTTGTCCGTCTGTCTGTCTGTCTGTCTGTCTGTCTGTCTGTCTGTCTGTCTGTCCGTCTGTCTGTCATCGCATCTCCTCCTCAGGGTTAAGCTTTTTTGATGCGGTTTTTGGCTTAAAATGTGTGTCGTATATCTGGCTAGAGCTGGCGAAAAAATCAGCACGAATGGTCACTTCCTCTGCTGGAACCAGCGTAAAAAGTGCCAAAATGCCATTTCTTTGTATGTGTTAGTGTGGTCAAATGCACTAAAATGTTGACTTTTCAAAAACTCAGCCTACCTCGGTTCAAATCCCACCGATGACAATTTTTTTTTTTTTTGCTTTTTTTGATACTTTTTTGATTTCTTATGACATGTAATATTGAATCATGTCATAATTTTTCATTTTCACAATTTTCCCGAGTTTTTCCGACGATTTTTGTTAAAATTTTCAATATTTTCATACAATTTTTATAGATAATTACTTTTTTATATTTTTTTTGATATTTTAGTTGTTTAGTTTTCTATTTTCATGAATTTTTCATAGTTTTTCCGGAAAATTTTGTGAAAATTATAAAAACTTATATTTATATAAAAATACTCATTAATATTTACACGCTTTTTATATAATTAAATTGTCACATGGACAATACATAAAAATGAGCAGCAGTGGAGCAAGTGGTAGAGCGCTCGACTATTACCGTGGAGGTCATAGGTTCGATCCTAGCCTCCGGCAAGTTATTTTTTGCTTTTTTTGATTTCTTATGACATTTATTATTTATTTATGTCATAATTTTTCATTTTCACGAATTTTCCAAGTTTTTCTGAGCGTTTTTTTAAAATTTTATAATATTTTCATAGGGTAAAAAATATTGAAATTTGTACAATATTGAAATTTGTATGAACAAAATCACAAAAAAATTTTTGTACAATTTTCGAACATGAAAAAATTGGCTAAGAAGACATTTTGGTCCACATATTAAGGTCTTATGACTTTGCTCGGAGATTGAAGTTTACGATTAACTAAACTTTTGTCCATACAAATCACTGCTTATACGAAAAAAATCCACTTCATTCCAAATATTGAAATTTGTATACAACAAATATTGAAATTTGTACAAAATTTCAATAGTAGGCGGTGAAGAATTTCAATTGTTTTTGTGTAAACAAATTAATAAAATTTAATTTAAAGGACTAATAAGCAGCTCAAGATGATGCAGAACCTACTCAAATAAAAATTCTTCAATAAATTTAATTTTTCCCAAGTTTTGGTTGCAAAAATCGAGATAATGTGGTATACAAATTTCAATATTTGTTTGTACAAATTTCAATATTTTTTGTACAAATTTCAATATTTAAATGTCAAGACGTTTTTTAGTGCTTTATGCTGCAAAAATAGCTGTTTTCAAGACTGATTAATAAAATATGGAAACCAAATAAAGTCCTAGGAAAAATTTGGTAAATCAACATTGCTTCCAATGAAAGTTACAGGCCATTGAAAAAAATTTGTTCGTTTTGTACAAATTTCAATATTTTTTACCCTATATTTTTCTGAAAAAAATATTTTTTTTTATTTTAAAAAAATTTCCATCAATATAAATAATTAAATTGTCACATCAACATTTTATGAAAAAGGGCATCAGTGGCGTAAGTGGTACAGTACGCGACTCCTGTCATGAGAGTCATGAGTTCAAACCTAGCCCGTGACTAAAATACTTTTTTGCTTTTTTTAAAATTCTATATTGTATAATGTTTTTCATTCATTTTTTTTAGTCAATTTTAAATTTTTGGGTAAATAAAGAATGATTATAGTTAAGTATTTGGTTTTGTACTTTTGGGGTTTTAATTCTTTGTGCATTTACTGATCGCGGAAAATGCGCTTTCGTCGGTCACGAGTGACCACGTTGATACTAGTTTGTATTTGATCAATAAGTTTAAGAACTTTTATGGAAAAATAACAAAAATATTTTTAAGTTAATTTTAGTTGGTCAAAAAGTCGAAAAAGTTCAAAAAATCGGCATTTTTGGGATGTTTCGCCCTCCTGTACTTACAGTTCAGTCTTAAAAATTCCAGAAAGTTGTGATTATTGTAGCTTATAAATAGACCTAAAAGACGTACACACATTGTCATATCCAAAAACATCAATTAGTGCTTCAAAATTGAGTCCAAATGTGAAAATTTTCTATTTTCTTAGGAACTTTTGTTTTCAATCTTATGCAAAGCGAAGCTTTGCTGACCCGATTGAGACTTAATCTTCAATCTTATGCAAAGCGAAGCTTTGCTGACCCGATGAAGACTTAATCTTCAATCTTATGCAAAGCGAAGCTTTGCTGACCCGATGAAGACTTAATCTTCAATCTTATGCAAAGCGAAGCTTTGCTGACCCGATTGAGCCTTAATCTTCAATCTTATGCAAAGCGAAGCTTTGCTGACCCGATTGAGCCTTAATCTTCAATTTTATGCAAAGCGAAGCTTTACTGAGATGAGCCTTAATCTTCAAACTTATGCAAAGCGAAGCTTTGCTGGCCCGATTGAGCCTAATCTTCAATCTTATGCAAAGCGAAGCTTTGCTGACCCGATGAAGACTTAATCTTCAATCTTATGCAAAGCGAAGCTTTACTGACCCGAATGAAGACTTAATCTTCAATCTTATGCAAAGCGAAGCTTTGCTGACCCGATTGAGCACTAATCTTCAATATTATGCAAAGCGAAGCTTTGCTGACCCGATTGAGCCTTAATCTTCAATTTTATGCAAAGCGAAGCTTTGCTGACCCGATTGAGCCTTAATCTTCAAACTTATGCAAAGCGAAGCTTTGCTGACCCGATTGAGTTCTAATCTTCAATCTTATGCAAAGCGAAGCTTTGCTGACCCGATGGAGTCTTAATCTTCAATCTTATGCAAAGCGAAGCTTTGCTGACCTGATCAGGACTTAATCTTCAAACTTATGGAAAGCGAAGCTTTGCTGACCCGATGGAGAGTTTTGGAACGGTGTGAATATGCACATGAAGCGTGATCCGCTTCATTACTAGTTTATATTCAGTTCCAAAAACGTGCTTGGGATTTCACACTCTCAATTTACCATAGCATATTCTAACAATTGAAATATTGTTGATTGTGGTTTTAAAATGTGTGTGTGAGTGTGTAGAATTTTTTCGTATGCAATATCGATAACAATAATTTTTTTCTCTAGCTAGAACTTTTTTTATTGGAATTTAAAAAATAAATTTTTTGTTTGTGCTGCAAAAATTGAATCAAATAAAAAATTGACTACGAAAATATGATATGTGGGAAATTTTTGATGAGCAGTATTGATTCCAAATTTATATTTCATGGTTAGTGTGGGTTGATGCGGAAAATTTGAACTAAAAAATTTATTGGTTTATTTCAGATTAATTTTTTTTGCTATTGCAAAATTTGTGTCAAACTTAAGGGGTTGTCATTTAGTATGTTACGCAAAAAACAACTTTTTAGATCTCCTTTGTCACATTTTTTGAATGAAAAAAAATTTGTGATCTGTCAGGGGTCATTCACCAGGGTGCGGAACTGATCAAATTGATAAAAAATGATCAAAAATGATCAAAAATGATCAAAAATGATCAAAAATGATCAAAAATGATCAAAAATGATCAAAAATGATCAAAAATGATCAAAAAAGATCAAAAAAGATCAAAAATAATCAAAAATGATCATAAATGAATTTGATCAGTTCCGCACCCTTAGTCGTTCACTTATGGTGTTCGATTTTTAGGGAGGGAAGGGGGTTTGAAGTTGTGTGACAGTTTTATAAAAAAATAGAATTTTTCGGAATGAAGCTTTTGTGAAAGAGAGGAGAGGGGGTCCAAAAATCAATGTTTTTGATGAACGTCATAAGTGAACGACCCCTTACAAAACCCTAGACCCCCTCCCCCCTAAAAAGCGAACGTTTATTAAATTAACTCTAATTTTTAGAGCATGCTTTAATTCATCATGTAAAAAATCAACAAGCATCCCAGACACTTCATCTTTTACGTCTGCAAATTAAGAATCTACCAAAATGCTGCAAATATCAAGAAATGATGAATAAACATGAGACAAGTGAACAGAAAATAAGGTATAATATTTAATATCCTTTTATGTTCCCCCCTTTTTTACTTGCACAGTTTCTTACATTTCGTACGCACGATGGCATACAAAACGACTAATTAAAGGACGAGGCATAAATAAACGAAATGTTATGTTTATTCAATTTTCGTCTTGCATCCTAAATAAATAAATTTTCTCCTTATTATTCTTCTGTTGCCTGTTTTGTAAGGTACTTGCACTATACACATCTTAGAGATGCCGTAAATTTCTATTTGACTTCCTTCTTTACTCTCCTACTTAACTTAAATTCTCTTCTGTTCTCTTTTCTCATTCATATTTTTGTTTGTGTGTAATTTCGTTTTTATTTATTTTGTGTGTTTTCGTTCCTTTTTAGTTGGAAAAAAAATATTTTTCTTGTGTCACAGACTTGTTGAGGAAGTTTTTAATTCTCATAAGTTGTAATAAATTAGAAATTGAACATTTTAATTAGTTGAGAATTGAGAAAAAATTAAACAGATTTTTGAAAGATTTTTTTTTTTTTTGTTTCTTTTTGAAAAGAATTAGAAAAAGAAATGAATCTTAAGAATTTTGAGGAAATTATTTTATCAATTTTTCCAAAGAGGTCATAATGTTGGAAATTTCCTAAATTCGATCAATATTTTACTCAATATTTTACTGGTATCAAAAAAAATTTTTTTTTTTTTTTTTTAAAAAAAATTATCTGTAAAGTAAGAATTTTGATCAAAATTGTCGAATTTTTAAAATTGAGACCCTTTCGTATTTTCCATTATAAGGGATCTTCGATTTGAACAGACTTGATTGAATTGCTTTTGAATTGTCAAAAATTTCCAGTACAAAATTTCAAATTTTCATTTTTAACTGTCATTTTTCATACGTTTCGATTTGAACTCAACTGCATCATATAATGATTCTATCACGGAAGTCTAATAGAGTAACATTTCCATATTCCCTTTCTTTGTAAAAATGCAATCAATACATTGACAATTAGAAGCCATCAACTTCCTCAACTGAAACACAATCACATGCCTGATATGCTAGAAATAATAGAAAGGAAAAATGAATGGGAAGTGTTGAATTTTTTGCTGTAGGAAGGAAAACTGATGATTATGATGAAAATTGCTGCTTTAAGCATTTTTTTCCTGCACTTTTAGAAGTACAAAGGAAATTTTTCATTAACTTTTTTCTGTACAGAATTCTATAGAAATGTGATACGAGTCGACAGAAAGAAAAATTATATGATATAGGCTTAATTCTGCAGAGTACAGAATAAGTCCTTCACAAGCTGTAATTTCCGAACAATCAGTTACAACATTTATCCATTCACAGATTAACTAGTCCAGAAAAAAATACAAAAAGTCAGCATATATTTGACTAAATATCAGAAACTGAAAAAAAGTAATCGAGAGGAGAAAAACGTGAAGCAATTAGTAATGTAATGGAAATTGGACCATTTAGTCACGTTCAGCATACAAATTTTATTTGCAGGTAGTTTACATTAACTTTAATTTTGTTCTGTCTGTTTGTTTGTCTGTGGAATTATCGGTGATGTTTTGGAATGGATTAAGTTAGGACGGGACTGAATGAATATTGAGAATTGTTTCTAATTACAAGAATATTTTTAATTTAAAAGACTGTGATTGGAATTTAAGGATTATAGTGCATGGATTTAAATCATAGAAACAAGTTCATGTCATTACCCGAAAGGCATAGATTACATCTCATAATCGAGATGAAATCCGGCACCAAACTGGAGTAAGGCTAGCACTAAGCTTGCATAGAATTAGAGCCGTAGTGGTGCTGGCTTCACTCCGGCTTGGTGCTAGATTTCGTCTCGATTATCCAACTTGTGACTTTCGAGTAACTGTTGAAAACTCTAACATCCATGAACTCTACAGACACAATAAATACAAACAGGAAACTACAACAAAATCAGCATTGAACATGAAAATTATTACACTCTGCAGTATAAAAGAAAGTGCAATAAATGTAACATTTTCCCACACACATGGCAAGCAAAAAATATTTAAATTTTATAGCCATGACCAAACGACACACTATCATGTATAGAACAAATTTACATAGTCATAAAATATTGTAGGTAAGTAGCAGAAAGGGATTCATCACATTCCATGAGAATTTTTTTTCTCATTCCTGAAGGCGTCAATGTTGTTGTTAAATATGCTAATGAACTTCCATAAAGTAATATTTTTGTCAGCATTTATGAGTTTTAGTGATGTAAATTTTCTTTGCTGATATGGAAGTAACTTTGCGTATCAACTTGAATTCATTAAGAAATTCTCAACTTTCTTATCCAAATAAACATTTTTCACAGCAATTTGATTACGTCAGCTGTAATTTAACACACAGCTAAAGGTGCTTCCTATTTCCACACCCACAATGTCAATCAACATCACAAATGATGATTAACATACGTCACAAATTATGTCACAGCATAAAACCAAAAGTAGAGATTTTCAAATGTCTCATCAGTGTCTTTAAATTCTTAACTACATGGGCTGGGATGATGTTTTTGTTGATGCTGATTTTGTACGCATAAATATATACACATTATCTCAAATTACGTAGCACGTCTCATATATCATTCAGTAGATGAAACATTCTTACAGTGAAGTAAAAGATTATTTTCGTGTCTCGACGAGGATGAAAAAAAGGCGTGCGACACGTGAAATTCTGTTGAATATTTTATTGCTTTTATTTCGGAAGTGATTTGATTTAATTGAGGAGATGGAATTTGTCATGTTGTTGTTTTTGGAAGCAAATTTATATTGGGTTCAGGAAAGTATTAAAAATTTCAATTCTTTGACAAAATTTCCATAATAATCCAGGTAACCAAAATTCCTTCATACATCATTTCCTTTAAGAAAATTTACTAACCAAAAAATTTTCTCCATTAAAATCCTGACATTCATGCAACATTCTCATTCTTTACATTATTTCCAGCAGCAAAAGAACAAGTTGATAAAAATAGAAACATTTTCATGTCATGTCATTTGCCGTTCATTGTGTCTGTTATTCATCATCATGTACCATGAAAATGTAAGACAAAAAAAGAAGTAAATTAATGACGAAATTTATTAAGCATAAGTATAAATGGAAAAGAAAATAGAATTGAGATGCGACAGAAGATTAAAGTTTTATCACGCACAATTCTCATCGTCATTTTTCTTTCCCTTTTTTTCTTACCTTTTCACTCACTTTTTTTTGTCATCCTGTAAGCAGTTATGGAAGTAATAGCATAAGCATCTTTATTTGTTTGGATAAAGATGTATTTCCGGCTTCTGATGCCGCATTTTTGTCATGTTGTGAGTGTTGGGTATGATTTGGATGCTGAATAAGTTGTGTTTGGGTGTCTGTCTGATTGAGGGCTGTTGATATGGTGTATGGCAAGGTTTGATGTCCTATTGCAGTGATCTTCAACCAGTGTATCACGGTTACAAAATTTTGAGATTTCCCACGAGCCATATGTCGGATTTGATCTGACTAACGTCTTGAATGTGCCATGACACAAAAAAGGATGTCCACCACTGCCTTATTGAATTAAATACTTTATAAACTTATGAAAATTCTTCACTTTTTTTGAATTTTTGACTATATAATAATTTTTATGAAAAATGCGCTTTATGCACTTTCTTACTTCATCAACCTTAAAAAATCTACTCAATATAGGAAAGTAGAATAAGGCAAGAAATTATGATGAACCGATATAAACAGATTCTTATTTCTCATTCACATAATAATCAACTAGATATGAGATGTGGAAGAGACATGTACATGAAAATGAATAAAACGATAGACAGCACATGGTTTGTGTCACACGTTCATGTCACTTGTTAGATAATTCAATTTAAGTATTCCACATGACATTTTTTTCTTTTTTTAAATGTAAAAAAGAGAGCAACGCTGAAGTTGAAGAAAAGTCTTTCTTCTTTCCTGTCATTTTCATCCAATATATTGTACATTCATATAACTGTTATGTTCATTGATGTCAATGAGAAATGGAATCAAATTTCATGCTGTGCTGTTCTGTAAATGATTTTTATTTTTATTCCTTGTATAATCTATTTTATGCTGACTCACAGCAAGATTAAAAGGAGAAGAAAAGTATGAATCTGATTCAATCAAATAAAAATTGGATGAAATTTCTTATCTCGACAAGAAAAAGGAAGCATTGGAAAGCTTCACGTGCTATGTATTTTGTAAAATCATTGACAAAGGTTTTCTTGATAAATTAATTAGCTCTCACGTGTAGTGTTCTTTATGATATGTGGATGACGTAAAGGGAGTTATATAAGTACTTTTCACTTACATTTAAAAAGTAGATTCTTTAAGATACTGAAGATTCTGGAGATTGAAGATTCTCTTTATTGATTAAATTCTTAATAAAATTTCCTATTCATGAACCTTTATCTGAGTCATATCTGTGAAACTTTATAATAAAACAGACATATTATGTCCCGCAAGCTCTAATAATTTAATAAGTCAAAGGAAGTCAAATTTCAATAGGAATCGAACTCACTATCTTATAAAAAAATGATTATACTTGTCCCTATCCCTACAGTTCAGTTCCATATCAGTTGACCATTAAGAATTTTCACTTGAGCTTACATTTTGCAGTATTCATAGTTAAACTTCACAAACTTCTGTTCCCTACAGCACCACAACTCAACTCTTCCTTCATCGACTGATTTTCCAATAAGAAAACCTTTAAAGAAAAAATTTCAACCAACATCAGCGTGACACGGAAGTCAACTTCCTATAAGATTCCAATCCAATTCTGATAAGAAAAATAATGAGCAATTCTTACACTAAATTGCTTCCTTCCTTTCTTATTAGAGCACCGCAAACTATTCACGTCAATAATTAGATTCGATAAATTTTACACTTTATCAAGCATGTCGACAATCATTGTCTTGTTATGAGCTAATTAATGTTAGTTACAACTTATTGATAACGATAGTTTATTCAGCCATTTCCACTAAAAATGAGACAAAATCAATGACTTGAGACTGAACTATATACAGTCTCGTATGTTTCCAGTAGATCTTAATCAGTTAGTTTGACATCTAAACAAACTATTTGTGACAATAGTTTTGACAACTTCCACTATAAAGACAACAATATCGATAAGAGAATGTATAAAAGTGTCGCATTTAGCAATTGATAATTTAGTGTTGTAAGTGCCGTTGATAGTGAGTTTTAAGAATAACAACAGAATCATAATTTCAGTAGTGAAATGAAGCATCTTTTGTGTAAATTACATAACAAAAAAAAATTAAACTTTTTAAAATTGATCAAACTTTCAATTGATTTGCAGTTGCTGCCCTCGTTTTGGGCTGCGTTCTCGCTCATGTCAGTGCAAGTGGTGAATTTGAATTTCATGATTCTGAAGGAAATTGTTGGCGCTGTACACCTGGAAATTCTTGCGAAAGATGTAGCACACCAATTAATAGACGACCATCACCACCAATTAATATAAGACCTTCACCACCAATAACTTTACCTTCTGTATTGCCCGTATGGCCTAATCAATGTGTAAGACCTGACTGTCAAAATTTGAGAACATTACAAGTTCCATTATCAACCCTATTCCCATCAACAACTTTAAGGTAAGATCATTAATATTTAAATGCATGAATTTTTTTTAACTAAATTCATATTTGTAGAAATTACTTCCAATGTGTTAATAGTACAACTCAGGCTGATACCTGGGTTGCTGAAGAACGTAATTGCCCATGTGATACACTCTTCAGTTATGAAATTCAAGCATGCGTTTTTCCATTTAATCCTAATTGGATTCCACACTGCGCAAATTTTGTAGATTCTGAAACAGAAAAATGTCGTAAGTAATTCGTTTAATGTTTGGAAATTTCTGTTAGTTTTAAACTAAATTTTTTTTAAACTTATTTTATAAATTTACAGCCGGAGTCCCAACACGTAAGTATTTCTTTAATCATTATTATTTAATAATGACCAAATTAATTGAAATTTAACTAAAAATTTAATAGCTGAAGAACCTACAACCACCACAGAAGCCGCAACTCGAGATCCATGCACATGCATGCCATGGTGGCCTTGCTGGTAAGTTAATAACTCCCAAATCCTTATAACCTTGAAATTAACATCAATTTTTCATCATTATTCTAAGGTGCAACCCATGCTGGAATATGCCATGCCACAGTTGCAGTGGATGCATGATGGGCTAAATGAAAAAAATGGAAACAAACAATTGAGAATCTTCACATAAAAAAAACAATAAAAATCATCACAAATGGAATCAAGTGAATAACTTAATGACCAAAAATACCAAGAGCTACCTCAAAAGCTGATATAAACTAGTCGTTTGATTACATAACAAAAGTGATCATCGAATTTCTCAGAATTAAAAAAGTTCAAGTTGTTGTTTATGTATTAATTATGTTAAGGGTTGTAATTTAATGAATCTTTTGCAAAAAAAAAGAAATTTTTAAGGTGATGGGAACTGGGAATTTTTTATATTGAAAAAAAATTATAATTTTTGGTGATGGGAAAAATTTAAAATTTAGAATGAATGCTGTTTTTAAATAAACAAAAACAAAATCAGGGATTATTATAACAAAATTTGTGCCTTAATAAAATTTTAAATGAATGAAGATCCCATTTCAGATATCTCACCAAAAACACTAGAATCAATTTGAGCCAATCATCTACCACAAACTCAATACCATTTCAATCATCAAACAACATATTCACTTTTTAATTAACAATTTTGCGAATATTAGCTTACTGACTTATTGACACAATATATGTATGTTGAATTTATTGATAAATTTAATCAACCACTGCCGCAATTGTGTATTGCATCGTGTACTGCGCTATTGTGTCAATAATTATTTATGCAATAATTATTTAATCAAAATTATTTAATGTGAATAATTCCAAAATAATTCAATTTCAATACTTACCGAAAGTCTAGGGATATACAAAAATTAGAAGTTCAAAAAATTAATATTTTTGAGCATTTATCAACTATTCTGTTTATATAAAAGAATTTAATTACGGGTCGTTCATCAATGACATCTGAAATTATCGGTCATTTTTTGTACTTATTTCTAAGTAATTCTCGAATTGATAAGCTTAACCTAGATATACAATTTATTTTAACAATTTTTATTTTTCTCTTAAAACGTGCAATAAGGGGCTTAAAACTTTATTAAAGTTTAAGTACTTACAAGAAAATTTTAAAATCTTAAATTGAATATTTTAATAAAAACTGTGGGAGTAAGCTGAAGTGACTCAGTGGTAGAATGGTTTAGTAGGTCGGCACCTAATCATTTTAATATCGACAATTTTTTCAACTGTTGATTTTCGGATCATATGTACTGGAAATGAAGCACATAGCCGTCTTTTATAGGTTACAGGTAGAAATTTCATCAAAGGAGTGGAGTGGTTCTGATCCCACTATGAACTGTAAATCTTTTGAGTGCTATGATCTGTCTAATCTTCATTTTTTGATTACTTCAAATTATTCGATTTCATCTCCGAAAAAATCCTTATGTCAAAGCGATTTAGATGATAAATCTTTGAACTTTTCAATCAGCTCTGGACTCAATTCATGATTTTTTGTGGGCTCTGAGATAAAAAAAGCTCCCATTGGATAAACTTTTGCATACTTTATCTTTCTGAAAGTCAATCTTCTCATCATGACATCAAAATTTAAATTTTTTCTGCAATATTTAATGTCCAAAATCACTTCTACAATAAAAACAAATCCACAAATTCCACAAAATGCTAAAAAAATGTTAAAGCCAAACAAAAGATCATCAATATCCAAAACTTTTGGCTCATTCTCTAGATCACTCATTTTTTCGTTATAAAGCTTCATATAAACACTAATTAAATAATTCATGGCTCCAGTTTCAATCATCCTATTTATAGTGTCAAGCAACATCCGAAAGGAAAATGCACTATGATACATGCCAAATGATTGATGATAAACAATAAGATCCTGATCAAGTTTATTCCACATAATTTTTTGTTTAGAATAATATTTAATTTCTCGCATCGTCCTATCATCGATTGGCAGTGCGATTTTTGATGTTAAATTACTTCCCCTAGTGTAAATGAGATCTGTCAAATGATCCTCATTAATAAAATCAACTTGTGGCCTAATAAGAAAAAATAATTATTACATATAATAATCTTCCACAACAAATTAGAGTTTTTCATTCTTTGAGTATAATCAAAAATCGTTTTAGAGAACATTTTCTGGAAAAATATTTTATGCCGAATAATTTAAATAGATTATTGTATGAAACAAAAAAAAACTATTTCTGTAAACTAGTCAACATAAAATTTTTAACACAAACGTTAAGTTTTATATTATCCAGGGTGTGGAACTGATCAAATTGATCAAAAATGATCAAAAAAAATTATCAAAAATGATCAAAAATGACCAAAAAAGATCAAAAATGATCAAAAATCAATTTGATCAGTTCCACACCCTTGATATAAATAAGTAAGCTTTAAAAAAAAACAAATAAATTGAAAAAAAGGAAATATTATTAAGAAGATTCATGATTTGATGAATTTCGTTTTACAAATTTTTCTAATTTTAATAAAAAAAAAATATGAAATAAAATTTTTCGAATTTTGTATGCAAAAAAAATAACCATTTCGATTTGGATAAGATTTTTCCGATCCCCAACAGCAGGGTCGTAGTCAGGAGGGAGAGGATTTGGGGTTTTTGGGAACCTCTAAATTTTTTTTGCTTACAAAAAAATTTCAATCCCCCCTCCCCTCCAAAAATATCTGACTACGCTCCTGCCGAATTGTTTTGCAATTGCGTAACATACTAAGTGAACGGCTTTTTAATTAGTGACTTTTATGATAATAATTAAATTCTTACCATTTTTCCTCATCAATATTGTGTAGAAGATGATAAACTACATCGTCAGCACTATTTGGATAAGGCGAAATCATAGTGTAACCCATATCATTTAAATCCTGTCGTGTCTTTGGTGGATCTTTGCGTGGATCACTTGTCATAAATTCGAAAAATTTACTCTGAAAACATGTCCGAAAAATCAAGCAAAAGACAATAAAAAGTGTCAAAATAAAGCGTGAAAAATTTTCAATTGGCAATTTTGTCTGTGATATTCCAAAAAATATACTGGTAACATTCCAAATTGGAGTTTCAATTTGCTTGCCGTAGACAATGTCTTGAGCAGATTTGGAGAGTCGATTGATAATTAAAATTATCACGATAGTAAGCTTAAAGGTCACCAAAAGGAGTATCCATGTAATCGTATCAAAAGGAAGCAAAAGCTTTTCATATGGAGTATAAACTTCACCAAGTGTACTATAGATTGAAATTTTTTCATTATAAAAAACGTTGCATAATCTATACTGAATTAAACGATCTGCAATATGGGCATACATAGTAATTCCAACATTTGGTTTTTCATATGTATCAGAAAGTACAAAAGGTCTCATTTCATCGCTTTGAACTTGACCAAGCCACTTCTTTTCTGAATTTTGATATAATCCTTTTTGAAAACGTGGAGTAAAATTGTATTTATTTGCTGCTGTTTCAAATATTATAGGAGTAATTCCAATGATATAGTTTTCTTTGTCCCTCCAAATGACAGCACCCCAATAATCAGTGCTTCGTAAGAATAGAGGGAACATAGGAAGGTGCATGGTCAGATTGCATTCATTAAAATTCATGAACTTTTCAAAACTTTGAAGTTCTTGCGTCCATTTTTGAGTGTCCTTGTTGAATGTATTAATTCTCCTTAACTCAGCTAGATCACAAAAATTTTCAGTGAACCATTCGACAGTCGTTAAAGTCAAAAAATTTTCCTCATCGATTATAAAAAATGCATGGAAAAAAATGTGGTCTGTAAAATAGTTTGTTTCAGGAAACTCTATTGCTGCAGTATTCAGAAGTTCATTAAATGACGTTCTTGTCAAATAGATTAAAAAAATTGCAGGATGATTTCCATATCGATAAAATTTAAGTCGGTTTTTGTACTTGACAAAAAAAGAAACGTTTTCTATGAAAAAAAATGTTGGTTTTCTAAATATTATCAGTTCAGAATCTGCATCCAGAGGCTCAGGATAAATTAAATTAAATCTGTAGGCAAAAAGTCCATGATTTTGTATTGAAAAGTAATCTATAACTTCTAAATGCTTTTTGTCAATTGGAGGAAATACAAAAACATCAAGTGGAAGATTTTTCTGAACCACAAACTTATTAACAATGTCCAATAAAGCACTTGAAATTGATATTGCTTCACTAATAAGATTCTCTGATTCCAACAAATTATTGCAATAAACAGAATTAACAATCAGAAAAATACAAAAAAGCTTTAACTTTGAAGTCATTTCAATCCAAAATCTGCTTAATAACTGATTTATATTTTCGATTCTGTTTCTAAGTTCTGAAACAGTGCTTGTGGCTAAATCAAGGTCAGATTTATTTTTAAAAGATTTGTGTTTAGATAAACGAAGCAATTTAGTAAAAGACATCTAAGGTTCATCTTTTGGGGTTTGTTTAAATGACGTTAATCAAAATTTATAAAACTTTTCAAAAATAGATAAAGGTACAGCATTTTTGAGCTGTAAGTACTTTGATTCAATTAGATTTGAATTAGATTTTCCATTGTCCTACATCTCCTGATTAAAGTGAAATCCAAACTATTTGGAAACTCTTTGAAAAGACTCGAGTCCGTTTAAAGACCTGATGTCTGCAAAAAATCTAGCTCAAGGAGCTTGTAATGAAATCAATTAGATTTTAGTATATCTTTAGATACATTGTATGACTTCAAAAACTACACCCTACACACGAACCGAGCTAACCATCTAGAATAGTGAAATAGAAAAGTATGAACTGAATTTTGGCTTGGCTTGTTAATCAACCCATCATCATCATCATCGTAACTTTGCAGATCTATAAGATCCATAGTTTCGCAAAATGCGATGCTCAGCTGATGATTTTAACGAGTAAGGGTTCGCTACACCACTGTACTCAATTTTAAACTCAAGTTAATCAACCCATACCTCTTTGATATAGAAGGCCAACGCTTTACCTAAAAGTTGAATATCATTTAAGAATGATTTCTGACCTGTCGTGTCCTGTGAAACCTTGAAATTAGAAATAAGAAACTTGACTACAAATTCAACAAAGAAACCTAATCTATTGGCACCAACAAGTCAAGTCATTAAACAAATTTCGAGAATTGTTGACCCCTTCTTACAAAAAACTAAACAAATCAAAATGTGTATGCTGCCTAAATTTTACTTCTCATTTGATAAAAATCGAGACCTCGAAAATTCATGTAAAAAACTTTATTATTATTTGTAATTTGACACCAGTTTAGATTTGATCTAACTTAGCTCTAATGTTGGGGGTCTATAAAAATCATTGTAAATATTTTAACTTTAGTATTAAAATCTTGTTGATGTTAAAAATAGAATACAAGTAGCACGTGGAAGCTAGCTTCAATACTGTAAAATAGTTTGCAGGAGTTTATTGGATTTTTGAATTGTTTGTGGTTTTATTTATATTGAAAGCTTTTGTAGAATTTGTCGTGCTGTTAATTAGTGACTATAAATTAATTGCGGTTTGCATGTTTATAATTACTGGATAATTACTATAATTTGTAGACTAAAATTGTGATTTTAATAATTTCAATCAAATAGTTTAATTAACTAAGCATAAATATCCATAAATAAGTATCAGTACAATACACATCTAAGCAAATATTTTGATTCTTAAAGTTTCACAAACAAGGAACAAAAAATCATCTCAAGCACAAATAGGAACAAGGCCAAAAAGACTAACTTTTTACTCCTTTGAATAGTAAAATTACTGAATGTAGTGGTTTCATACTTTTCGAAACTTTTCTTTAAGCCATCTGAGGAATAGTTTTACTTTGGGGCTCATTCAGTAGTGATATCCATCGAGAAAATATTTTTTAAAACTTTTCATTCATTTCATTTGGTTTATTCAGACTAACAAACTTTCATCCTTAGAGGCGTATCCAGAAACATTTTTATTCCAAAAACTTTTTTAAGTAGAAGAAAAAATTTTAGGGGGTCCAAAAACTTCTCCTCAAAAAGCCTTAACAAAATGATGAAGAAGAGGGTCCTTCCCCCCGTCCGTGGCTACACCCCTGTCCATCTTTCTTCATTGGGGTTATGGAAAGAAAATTATTGAAGAGTTAAAATTTTTTTCACAAAAAACCCTGGCAAATTAATTTTTTTTTTTTCAAAAAAGTGGGGCTTTGATCTTGCGTGTATATCACATCACAACTGAACAACCCCATACAACCATCCATTCTGCTTTAAAGGATCGAAGGCACAGAGAATGAGTTATAAGAAAGAGTAAAAAAAAACATTCATCTTGAATGTTAAAAGAGAAAGTTTTATTATGGAAAAATAATTCCATTCCATTGCAATAACTTATGCATTGTTAAAAGTTTATCGGAACACTTGAGCTTTTGATACTTTTTAACAAACACAGACAAAGATATGTACACAAAAAAAGTTATATAAAACTTTTGTAACAGAAATCCATTAGAAATGAATCAAGTTTCTTTCTTTTTTAGGATATCATGTAAGAGATGATGATGACATGAAGGGTTTTTGGATGTATGGATTGACATATTACTGATTTTCTCATATTCTATTTGCTATGAAAATCAATAGTTAAGCTCAGAAATTTATAATTTGGTTCTTTCTTAACTTACTTGAGCTAACAGAACGAACATCAGAACGTGGTCCTAGCTATAGCTTAACGGATGGTTAATGTCTTTAGAATTATTCAAATTTAACAGAATTCTAACTTATTACTGATTTTTTACTACTTTCTACACCTTTGGAGAGGCCGTTCCTAACAAATTTTATTCGATACTAAAATCACATCCTCCCTCCGACCTTCCTGGACGAAAAAAAAAATGAAAATAAATCAGTCTTAGATGAGTAAGGAACATTGCAAGCATCATCATAATTTGTAATACGAAACTTCATCTTCTCATGACATCAAGACAAACAAACTAGGAAAAGGAAAATATTCTTGTGTTTTGAAAAGTTTTAGTAAGTTTGATGTAATGCGGATGATATGCCTTAAAGGGGCAAGGAAGATGATGGAAAGGAATAATTTGTTTTTGTGCTGATTTTTGTGATTTTAAGTAGATTAAGTGCAGGATGAATTGCTGAGTTTAATGGAAAAGTTTTGATTAAAAAGTTATGGATTTTTTGAATATTTGTCGGCCTATTTCACTAAGATGGATAATCCTATCCGAAGATTATCCTTTTTTTCGATCCAAGGATAATCCACAAAATTTTTTTCACGTTTAAAATTTCATGAAAAATTGGAAAAAGTTATTTGTAAAAAAAAATTAACTTAATTTAATTAAGGATTGATGGATTTCACTAAAAAAAGATAATCCATGGATAGGGTAATTTGCCGTTGTATTCCAAATTTTGGAATTGATTTGTAATGATTCTTTACATGCTTAAAATGTTGTAATTAATGATTCCGCTAACATCATCAACATATTTCTTTCCCGTTCATGTAATTCGAAATATTCATTCATAAATCAATGTAAATTAATCCTGGATATAGATTGGGATTTAGCAACAATATTGCATTTATCTATAAGCTTCTTTTTGTAACGAAAGTTTCAACATGCTCTGACTATTATGAATAAAAAATCAATTTTATGCTGCAATTTTTTTCATATAAATCCGCATTTCCATTAAACAAATATAAACAAATTTTTTTCCTTCATCCTCCATCACATCCATCAATTTCGAGTGATGTATTTATGCAAATAAGGATTGAGGTCAAATTATGAATATCATCAGCATTCAAATTCATGTATCGAATATGCAATTAAAAGCATTCACACTGCATTTTAATTAAAATTAATTTAATTTTATTTAATATGATGACATTTTTTGTCATCGACATCAATGTATGTATTTTTGTGCAATAAATGTTTGCAGACTTACCAAAAAAATTTTTTTTGTTATGAATGCGATGGTGAGAAAGATTGCAAGTTGAGGAATATTATGTGGAATTTGTGGTAGTCGGAATTTTTGGAAAATAATTTTAATGAATTTTGGAAAATTTTTCAGAAGGTTTGAATTTTTCAAAACTGGATTAGAGCCCTTCTTAAACCTGGCAATTTTGAGAAGATTTTAAGAATCATTGGTTTCATTTTCCAAATTCTGAAGATTTTTCAGAAAAAGTTCAAAAAATTCAAAAAAAATCAAGCTCAAAAAACCACCCTCAAATGTATGTGCATGATTGTTTCATTTACTCGCAAAATAATTATGATTTATATGCATGATGAGAGCAATTCCTGATACAATTCCGTACACAACTCGTGGAACATTAATGTGACATTATCAAACTTCAATTATTGCAAATTTATTTGCACTATTGTCGAATGTGATTCGAGGGAGAAATTAATTTTAATTCAATATTATTTACTGTTATGTGCCACAAAAAATTGTTTAAATTATCGGATTTAATTAATTAATAAGTTGTAAATGAATTTATTGTAAATTGTTTTATGGTTGGTTGTAATTGAGATTTTTTGTTCGCAACAATTGGCCTTAAATGTGTTCGGGGTGGATTGTTTTAATGAAAAGCAAATAATTGGATGATAAATTCATGAATTTTAAGCAACAAAAGGATGTTAAATGTTGTCAGTCACTACATATTCATTCTAGCTAACAATGAGAAATAATTAAAAATTCAAATTCAAATAAAACAGTGGTTGCCAACCTTTTTTTGTGTCGCGACAAACCTTGTGATTAATTCATGACCAAAACTGCACGCAGAACACGGCTCGTGGTACTTTTTGAAAAAAAAGTCAGCACACTAATGTCCCACAGCACACCGATTGACCATCACTGAAATAAAATATCGCAAAACAAAAAAGCTCATCTACAGTTGAGAAAGAAATCCAATTTCAAGCACAGCATCCAAACCATCATGAAATAAATAAAAACCTCCAACATCCTGTTAAAAAGAAGTCACCAAAAAATGAGAATTTTTCATAATTTGATATAAAGTTGAGGCAAACCGCAGTGGAGAGAAAGAGAGAAAAAATCTCACAACAGATGGACTGCAGTTAAAAATTAAATGTCATTCTGTTGTGAAAAATTTATGACAGACGTTCTGAATGTCAGCAGAAGCGAATGCAAAAAAAAACTTTATTCTTGCATGGAAATAAAAATTAATATTTTCATGTCATGTGTCAGAAATTTGTCAAAATGTGAAACTTTTTATTTTCAATTAAAATTTTATGCAGTAGAAATTCGAAAATACTTTTTAATCTGATTTTTACGTATTACAGCTCAGCTTGAATATTTTATGTTACAGACAGATTCCATTACCTTGCTGGATGTAAACTTTTACGATAAAGTTAAATTACTATTTTTAGGAATTTTTCAGCATTTTATTAAGGTAGTTTTTCTTTATGCACTATTGTCATCAGTTGCAGACAAAAAAATGATATTTGATTTTTCTGAAATTTTTTACCAAAAATCTCTGAATAAAAATCCATCAAAATTTAATCACAAAACTTCCTACACACAGTCAACAAATAAAGCTTATCAAACAACTGAAAAAACTAGTATGAATAGAAGAGTTGTAAGGAAGCGGGTGTTGGACATTTGGCAGAAAGTATTTCCTAGGAATTCCTATTACTTTACGTAGGATTTTATAGGAATACGTAGGAAAATGTCAAGGAAGTACTAGGAATTCCTAAAAATTCCTAGCATTTTTTTTTTAAAAATTTATTATTTTTTTAAAATATTTTAGTTTTTGGAATTTTCTAACAATTTGTAGTAAGTACAAGTATTACTTAGGAAATGGTTGAATTTTCTAAAACCTAGTTTTTAAAGTACTAATTTTTCTTAAATAAAATTATTTATCTTATCAGTAAATGCTAGGAAATTTTAGAATTTCCAAACCCTTCCTAGGTTTTACTAGGATTAACCGTCAGCCTTAGAGCAGTTCGTGACTTCTTTACCAGTCAGTTGAAATGTTTTTATCTCAGCCATCTGAAAGTAATGTATGGTTATTAGAAAAATTCCTAAGGAACTCCTAGGAATTACTAAAAAATTTCCTAGGAAAACTGAGGATATCTTAGGAATACTAAGGAAATCCTAGGAATACTAAGGAATTCCTAGGAATACTAAGGGATTCCTAGGAATACTAAGGAATTCATAGGAATACGAGAATTTTTTTCTCTTATATTTACGTCTGCACTCTTTGAGCATTGATTCAATAATGACAAAAAAAAAATTTTTTTTGCTTGGAAGAAATTTTTTAAGAAGTACTTAGGAATCTCTAATAATTCCTTAGAAATCCTTAGGAATTTCTAGTAGTTCCTTAGGAATCTATAGATGTTTTCAGTAGGAATACTGAGGATTTCCTAGGAATTTCTAGTAATTCTTTAGGATTTCATAGAAGACTTTAATAAATCATTAGATTCTTAAGTAAAACTTAAGGATTCCTAAGGATTTACTAGAAGATTCCTAATGATTTATTAAAGTCTTCTATGAAATCCTAAAGAATTACTAGAAATTCCTAGGAAATCCTCAGTATTTATTCTTTATATTTCTATTGATTCCTAAGGAATTACTAGTAATTCCTTAGGAATCCTAAGGAATTATTAGAGATTCCTAAGTACTCCTTAAAAAATTTTCTTCGAAGCAAAAAAAATTTTTTTTGTCATTATTGGATCAGAACTCAAAGAGTGCAGACGTAAATATAAGAAAAAAAAATTCTTGTATTCCTAGGAATTCCTTAGTATTCCTAGGAATTCCTCAGTTTTCCTAGGAATTCCTTAGTATTCCTAGGATTTCCTTAGTATTCCTAAGATATCCTCAGTTTTCCTAGGAAAGTTTTTAGTAATTCCTAGGAGTTCCTTAGGAATTTTTCTAATAACCATACATTACTTTCAGATGGCTGAGATAAAAACATTTCAACTGACTGGTAAAGAAGTCACGAACTGCTCTAAGGCTGACGGTTAATCCTAGTAAAACCTAGGAAGGGTTTGGAAATTCTAAAATTTCCTAGCATTTACTGATAAGATAAATAATTTTATTTAAGAAAAATTAGTACTTTAAAAACTAGGTTTTAGAAAATTCAACCATTTCCTAAGTAATACTTGTACTTACTCCAAATTGTTAGAAAATTCCAAAAACTAAAATATTTTAAAAAAATAATAAATTTTTTTAAAAAAAAATGCTAGGAATTTTTAGGAATTCCTAGTACTTCCTTGACATTTTCCAACGTATTCCTATAAAATCTTACGTAAAGTAATAGGAATTCCTAGGAAATACTTTCTGCCAAATGTCCAACACCCAGGAAAATTCCTAGAAATTCCTAGGACTTTACGTAAATACTTACGTTAAATTCCTAGGAAATACGTACAATCCTAGGAATTTCTAGGAAATACTTTCTGCCAGATGACCATGAGCCTAAGGAAGCTGGATAGAAAATATGCGAACAATAAATAATGAAGTTATGTGGCAAAAAAAAAATATTTTCTAAGCCATGATGTGGTTGCTTTTTGTGCAATCTATTTGTTTGTGTGTGCTCCTACTTATAATTGAATTTTTTTTTTTGCAGAATCCAGCTGTTGAGCTTATGAAGGCATGAAAAAAGTTTTTCTCTGCTCTGATATTTTTATCACTAAAGGAGGAAGAAAAAGTAGAAATGCTTGAGGTTGGTATGAGTAAGAAGACGTTAGACGACTTTCATTTATGGGTTTAGGGTTATTAGTAAAAAGATTCGTACCCGGCTCTAGTTTATTACACTGAAAATTTAATCATGCATTCCTTCAGGATTAATTCAACTATGACGGTCATCAAAAACTTAGATTTTTTACCTTTTCCCCCCTTTTTGTTAAAGGCTGTCAGCAATCAATGGGAAAATAACCCACTGAGCCAGACAAATTTACAGACCATTTTTTTCATAAAATTTTGCAAGGACCGTAGAGTTATTTTTCCCCCGGACTTAGCCTCAGAAGCTTTAAAAAATTAACTTCAAAATTGATCAGTACCCCACCTGGTTTTGAATTCAGATTCAGATTTAAATTGTGAAATTCATTTTTGTCCCTTACCTTCACTCTTTACAAAAAGAAGAGTCCATTCTTACAAATTTTCTGAATATTCAAAAGTAAATTAAGTTAAACATTTTTGAACAATATTTTGCTAGATATCCCAGACTGCATTCCATTCTATCACAATACTAACGTAGCTGGACAACAGACAATCAAGACTAAACTCGAAAAAAATCATTTCATTCCAAGAAAATTGCTTTTAGAAAAACTTTAATGAAAAGGATTTATGGTATGAATTATGGATGATATGATTATTTTCAATTCATATGAATCTTCAATTTCCCAAGAATTCCTCAGTAAATTTTCATGTAATTAAAATTCTGATATATCTTCAATATGTAAGAAGCTTATCAGATCTACACAAAAAAAAATTATTCCGATTAAAAATTTAATTGAATTTTTTTAGTGCTGCTCCTGATAAGAAAAATAAATTTGCAATAGATACCACAAATGAAACAATTCATTGACAATTTATCCATTTTTACTTCCTTCTACATGCTGTTCAATGTTATAAATTTTTTTCATTTCCTCATATTCTCTCTATTATGCACAAAAGCTTATTTAGACTGTGCCAAAAAAGGGATAAAGAAGAAGAGGTAAAAATTGTAAAATAATGTCAACCACATCGAGTCATGCTATTGTTGCTCTAAATGTGTATACATTACATCTATTCATTCGATAGCTGAACTGTGATAAAAGCGCCAAGTTTGAAAGGTAAATATTGTTTGAGTTTGAAGAATTTAGCGCTTTAAGATTTGTAACGATTTTTAAAATTTTGAATTTTATGAAAAAAATTATACAAAAATTTAAACAAACTTTTATAGACACAAAAATTTAAGACCTTTCATGAAAACCAATCTATAGTCAAGAAATGTTCTCAAACCCATATTGATCCTATTCAGCAACATCATTACCTGTCAAATCATGATAAAAAGCACACAAGTGAGCAATCGAGTTTATTAAATGCTTTATATTGATTCTGTTATTCAATCGCTTTCATTTCCTCAATGTTTAGCTCCTTTTTCCTACATACTCTATATCAACGTGTAGGAAACACTGCAATGGCAGTTTAATCTACTGACAATAACAAATATTTACAGAAAAGCTAGTTTCTTTTTTCATTGCTACTGCTTTTAATAGAACATTTAGATTGTGCTTTTTTTCATCATCATGGATCTATTTTTTTGCTGTTTGTGTTTCGTCTTCTGTTACTCATTGCTAGTGCTTTATCGAAGGAAGAAAAAAAAATTGTTAGCAATACATTTAGATTGGATGCATACAGATAGATACATGCTTATTTTGAATGCAAATGGAAGGAAATTCTTTCACTTTTTTTTGATGCGAATGCAATGAAATCTCAATTTTTTTGTCATTCTTTGAAATCCGGAATTGCTTGATATTTAATACATGGATGAGGTTCAGGGTTGTAAAATGATAAAGCTTGAAACTTGAATTTTATAAGGATGCAGTTTTGATTCTAATGTGAAATTTTGTTGGAAATTTCGTATTTTCCCTAATTTTATATCCCATACCCAGACTACATTAAGTGAACGTCCCTTTGAACAAAATCAAACTGGTTTGGAACTGATCAAATCGATTTTTAATCAATTTTGACCAATCATGATGATTTTCAATAATTTTTTTTCAATTTGATCAGTTTCACACCCCAGAAATAAATTCATTCATTTTTTTTCAACCCTCGTCATTCAAATGCACAAAATAAAAACTATAAGCAACTTGAAAAGATTACGATGAGAAATTCGTTTTTATTATTTTTTATCTCTTTTTCATTCTTCTTAAGTACAAAAAAACGGAAAAGGAGCAACGGAGGAAGAAAGAACGAATAATAGATTGAAATTCATTAAATATTTGCATAGCGATGCTCGCATATGACAAAGCAATATAATAAAAAAAGAGCAATGTAGTTGAGTAGTTTATGCATCTAATTCAAGTTAAGGGATTTTAGTTGGTGGGGAATTTAGAGCGCGTTTTTAGGATTCAAATTTGTATGATCCTGAATTTTAATCAAATGAGAAGTGACTCCTAAAATCAACAAAATTCTAATCTATAATTTATATTGAATTCAAAAATCTTAAAATCAGCAAACTTCATATTAAAGTCAAAACTCCAAAACTTAATCAAACATAACCTAAATTCCAAGTTTGAATTTTTTAAGATGCAATTTGTGAAATGCATACGAGGAGTAGAAGAGATGCTTTTCATCAATGCAAATATGTGCTTTTTCTCAAATAAATATTTGTATTTCAGTAAATCAGATATTGCTCTACACTTTTCTCCTACAGACGAGGAAGAAAGCGACTGTTTATGCTTAATAAAATTGAATTTTTATTCCATCTGCTTAACTAACTTCCTTTTATGTGTGCATATGATCTTATTTAGCGCTCGTAATACACTTATTTTTCTTATGTGAGATGCTTCAGAGACATTTAAACATGCATTTTAAATTAAAAAGAAGTTGGATAGAGGGTTGTTTGGATGTTTTGGGATATTTTTGTAATTTTAACTTAGTTTCAAAATTTTTCTTCTTATTTTCTTTTGCAGACCCCTTCGGCGAGAAAACTCAGGTTTTGTCTCTGATTCTAGCATTTCAAAAAAAAAATAAAAATATAGGCATGGATCAGTGGTGTAACCAAGGGGCAGGGGTTAAATAGCTGAATTTCCACGCCCCTCATGATTTCTTCAATTTGCTAGGATTTTTCGTAAAAACTAAAAATTCATCCCCCCTCCCTCCTAAATTTTTTCGTACAAAAATTTAAACTCCTGGCTACTCCATGTCTATGGATATAATAAATCTTAATAAAAAAATATTGGAAGCATGAAAATTTAAGCAGAATTTTCAATTTTAATGAGGTTTTATTATGATTGGCAAATTTCGTTAAAATAAACAGCAAAAAATTCAACAAATTGATCAATTTGATAAAATGGTCAAAAATCAACTTAATAGGTACAAAATTAACACAAAAACAAAGAATTGGAATAAAATGAAGCCTTCAAATCATTAAGTAAATCATTAAATTTTTACATCTCTAATTTTTTTTTTTTTTTGCTATTTTTTTTAAATACTATCGACCTTTAAAACTCTAAAAAGTCCACTAAAACCTCACAATCTTCCTTAATAAAAAAAGCTCATCATCTTCCTTTCTAATGTTTTTTGCTATCAATTCAACAACCCATATCGAAAATTAAACTGCTAAACTGTCTTTTTATTGCTCCATTGCTGTGCAATAAAGAAGAGGAAAAACTTTTTAATGTGAATGTTTACCAAAGTGTTTACACAACTTTGTATCTATCCAAAACCATTTTTATGTTTGTTTCTCTGTTTTTTTCATTTTCTTTTATCAAAAAAATATTTTTTATGCTATGAAAGCTTTTTTTCTTTCCTCCTTCTTTTATATTTCATCTCATACATGTATGTATGCATGTACACAAAGCTGCGATGACAAAGTTTTGAAATTAAATCTGCAGAACTGGAAGAAAAAAAAGGGAAGAAAGTTTATACTTAACAATAGTTATTGTATGTATATTGAGTATGAAGATAGACAAAAAAGTGGAAAGTTTTTCATGTTTAAGCAATAAAAAAAGTTTATTCACACATCACTTTAAATACTTTATAATCCTTAATAGCTAATTTTGTGAAGATTATGAAATTAAAAAGTTGTTCGAACGTGATCAAATCTTTAACAAGTAGTTGCGAGGAACTTAATTTTTAATTTTTTTTATGTGCTCTTGGAAAAGTTGAATTGAATTTTTATCCTGCGGGTGGGATTGGTCTTGAAAAGTTTCTATAGTTCTGAAAAAGATATGAGCTTAATTTTGGGTGCTTTATTTTTTTCAGTTTTAAAAATTCTTAACTTTAATAATATGGGTCATTTAAAACAGGATTCCAAGGGGCCTGGACCTCCCTTTCTTAGCAGAAATTTCTTAATTTTGCTAAGGTTTTATGAGACAGAAATCATTTTGAACCTGTATTCAAAAATTATTCTTCCATACATTTTTTTTACCGAAATTAGGTCGTAACCAGAAATATTAGTTTTTTATATGAAAAATTTAGAAAGGCCTGAGTTTTTTCTTACTTACGTAAACTCTAGCAAAGAAATTTGTCAGTGAGAGTTGTAAAAATTTACCCTTACACCCCCCTCCTTCCTGACTACGACAACTGAAAAAATTCTCACTACGCACCAAACTCTAATGATTTTAATTTTTTTTTTTTTTTGGATTTTCAACTTCACCTAACCTAATTCCCAAATAACAACACTGAATATCTCAACCACTCATCCATGCCAACCGCAAATAGGATTATTCTCATTTTCCATCAGAGTAATTAAATAAAATTAACACAGCAATAATTTTTCCATCCCCACAACTGCATTTTTCAAATCTCACTGCGTTATCTATTTAAACAAGCCATAAATGAGGCAGCAGTGAATGAAAATTTTTAAACTAATAAAAAATAACAACAGCATAAATAAAAATCGAGCAGAATGAAATAAATTTTGTGGAATGTTTGCCATTAATTACACAGAATTAACATTTAAATTGAATACTACAGTATCCTGTTGGAAAAATATTTTCTCGTGCATAAATCAGATTTAATGCAAACAACAAATTTTAAATGAATGAAAAAAAAAGAGCTGATGATAATGAAAATGATGAAAATTCCACTCAGCTCTTTTGCTTTTAATTTTATTTTTTTTTTTGTGTTGATGCTGGAAAATATTTTTGCATAATTTTCGTTATTTATTGAAATGTCGGGGAAAATACTCTGTGATTTTATTTTATTATGTTGATGAACGAGAAACTATTTAATTAAAGTTTTTTTTGGTGAATTTTTTGGATGCTTTAGTTTTTTATGAGTTTGTTGGTGGAACTTAAATGAAGTGTTGTTTGTAGTTTTGGATGTTGAAATATTTATTTATAGTAATTTCAATAGATTTTTCTTGGGAATTAAAAGTCAATAAAATTTTTCGTCTATTGCATTTGCCAGAGACAGTTTGAGGTCTTTCATAACGCTTTTGGAGGGGGGAGGGTAATCAAAAATTTTGTTGTATGGTCAAAATGAAATTTTTTTGGAGAGTTTGAGTTGCTAAAAAAATCTATAAAAAATATTTTATTCCCTCACAATTGCTGTGAGGTGTGTCATAATATTATGACATTGATGTGGAAAACTTCCATTAACACTTAGTTACTGCAAAAAAGTGACAGAAATGTACGGTCAGTGAAACCATCAATCATTCAACCACACACAGCACTATGAAAAAATATAAAATGTATTTCATTTCGAACTTCATTTTTCTGTGCTTTTATATTATTTTGAGGACTTTCTAATGGAACACGATAGACAGCTTTTTAGTTGATTGTTAGAGGTAAAAAGCTATTTATTATTGAAAATATCTATTTTGTTTTAAACTGTAATGTGCGAACAGTAGAGTTAACCGTTGATTCGGAAATAATTTGAATTTTTTAGAAGTATAATAATTTAAAATTGAAAAATCCGTTATTACGAAAAATCATTTTTATTGAAAAAACTTCGACGAAAACTGATGAAAACACAATTTCCATAATTAATTGTTCGTAATTCCAATGCAACATAGTTTAACCATTTTGATTTTTCAAAAAAAATATTTGTTTACATAAAATTTTTGAGGAAAATATTCAACGGTTAAAAAAAAAATCAAATCATTTCCGAAAATAAGAACCTTTCGAAATTTCAATTCCGAAAATAAGAACTAGTTCGCACATTACAGGTTTTAAATATCCAGAAATATTTTGAAAAAATCAAAATCAAATTCAATGTATGTAGATATTAAGAAATTTTAAACTAAAATTTAAAAGATATGAAAAATTTACATAAAATATCAAAAATTCAATATAAAGCACTTAACTTCAACAGCACTTAAAATATCATTCAAATTTATTCAAAACTTTAAAGAATAAATTAATTTTGTCCATTTCTACTGCTCACATCTTCTTCATGTCCAGGATAAAGTTTTTTCCATTTATATCAATTTGCCAGATGAATTTGCATCAAAATGTGTAAAATTCAAATTCACAGACTGATTTAATTAAAGTCATATACAATGAGAAATTTGATTTTGTGATGATACTAATGAATACTCTTTTCACAATTTCTACTTCCAACATACCATAAAATCACTCCTTACAGGCATCAGAACTAGCAAAAAAAAGAGAGAGATTTAGAAACAGAAATAATTAACAAAATTACTTTAGCAATTAGACTTGACACTAATGCCATCGACTATAACACCATTGCAGATTCTCGTCTCCTACATGAAATGAATGTAAATGCTTCAATTTAACATTTGATCAGATTAAATTTCCATTGCAAAATGTGAATTCCTTTTTTTTCATCCTCTCAATGACATTATTGGCAAATGACATGAAAATGAGAAAATTTCCTCTCCATTTACCATCAAATTTTTCTCTTTCCTGCTGCTGCATTTGAAATCATAGAGCTATGCTATTATCCGTTTGGTTTAAAAAAAAAGTCTCATTATATGCCAACACTATAATCTCAACCCATGACTTTTTTGGTTCATTATGCTCAATGGTTTTGTCGCTAAATAATTCAAGTCATGTTAAAAGTTTGACGAGTCTTTTGGGATTAACTTAGATTAATGCGAATTTGTAAGTTGTTTTTAGATGATTTCAGACAGGTACTTCTGATTTTTTGTAGATGGAGACCGTTCAATCATTACGCAATGCTTTGAGGGAGAGAGGGGTCCAAGAGTTTGTTACGGCCTAAAATTCTTGCATGTGAGTTTTTGTTAAATGTTACGAAGGATGGGGTAAGAACCCTGATGAATTTAAGTGTTATGGAATAAGTGAACGCCATGAAAGTATTTAAACAATTTTCAATTTTTTAAAAAAAGTTTGAAATTTAAAAAAAAAATATTCAAAAAAAATATTTTAACTTCAGTTTTATTTTATTTCAATTCCATAAAATTTTTAAAAATTAGTCATGCTTATCTTTATTATTTTTACTTGATTTCTTGTTCACAGTTTTAAAAATTTCTAAATTTTCTGGAAAATATTGATAATTTCTCAATAAATCAAAAATATTAAAAACTGTTGGTTCAACAGGTTCGTGCAGAAAATCTGACAATACTCTTGCATTATTCTTAAACAAATCCTTCAAAAATCCAGCATATGTCCTGCAATCGTTTATGTACCTTACATTTATTAAAAATAATAAAAATTCTTTTGAACCTTTGAGTATTAATTCTTGAAGTTCTGTGTTATTAAAATAAGATTTATAAAGTTTAAGCATATTTTGAAATGATAATGAATTGTTGTGTACAGTATTGAAACCTTCAATCAGTGAAGCTTGAAGTAAATTGATTTTTGGCACAAGATAACATAAATTAGTATATTTTTGATTCATATAACATTCAACATTTCCTAGCTGTTTTAGGATCTGCTTTTGCTGACTTTCGTTCGTGTGAGATATCAGAAAATTCCATGAATTGTTAAATCTTTCAAATGAAGGAACAAAATTGTCAATAGTTACTGAGTAATGAAGAATATTTAACTCTGAATATGCATCAAAAATCTCTAAATCTGAAAGCAAGTTCTCAATTTTTTTGGACAGAAAATCACGATTAGCTTTATCTTGTAATAGAAATGGGAACTTCATAATCTTAAAAATCCATTTCTTTTGCTCATCTTTGGATAAATTTGATTCAATTAGATGGAATAAAGTTTCAAAAAACTCTAAATCATTATCTCTTAAATTAGCAGAAATTTCATTATTTCTGTTTGGCATGTACCATATAATATCAGAAGTCAATAGCTTTATAAGCTCAGATGAAGTAAGATTTCTTGCTATTGTCAATAAAACTTCTGAGACATTATTACTTTGAAATATTTCATCACTCAAATCATATTCAGGAACGAATTTTCTTGCATATATTGATGAATTTTGTGATTGCTTGATACAGTACATGCTGTAAAGAATGATTCCTTTCTGGTTCTCAAGTGAAGTAAATTTTTGAAATTCATCTTTTTTCAAAATCTTCTTTCCAACATAAAGGATCTCTGTTCGATTGATTGATTTATAGCTAAAAGTATTAAAATGTGCAAAATTAAAGGTTGTAGGATAAACTCCATTACTACTGTCTATTTGAAGCAGATGAGTAAGTAGCAAGTGATTTTTACTAAAAAATTGCATTAAGACTGATATCGGAACTGTCTGAGTAGACAACATGTTGACCATAAAATTTGTATACTTTGTTCGCAGCAGTTCCACAACATGTGGATCAAACTCTCTTGTCTGATTCATCTGAATTGTGTAAAAGTATGACTCAATAAATATTGAAATGCCACTATTTTGAATAGCCCAAAAAAATAATTGAATTCTTAATTCTGCTTCATGTTGATGGAGATCATCTTCAGATCTGAATAAATTTTGAATGATGTACTGTGCTGTAAAGAACTCAATAAATGTCGAGTGAGCAAATGTGAAGCTTCTTTCATTGTTTACATGCAATATCCCCATTTCCGAAATTTGATTAATTTTGATTTTCTTTGGAAACTTTCTCGTCATAATTTTTAATCTTAATGATAAATAACGAATAAATGATTTAATGCTATTATCTGGAAATGATCTTAATGCATAATTTTGATAAATTTCAGGAAGACTTATTTTGCTCATCATAATAGACTCGATCAATTTTCTTTCACCATTAATGTTATTTAACCACATGTGAAGTTTGGTTTCTATAAATTTCTGATAAACTTGATAAAGATTTTCAGTTTTGTAAATTTCTTTATCATTTGATAATCCATATGCAATCATACTTAAAGGTAATGGAGTGTTAAAGTCATTTGTGGACATCGTTGAATTGACAATTCTTTGAACTTTTTCAATATATATTGGAATGATAGCTTCTTGAATATTTTGACTGACAAAAAATCCATGAAGAAATTCAATTATTGAAGCTTTATTTAAAGGAACAAACGTGTAAGGTTCAATTTTAAAAGTTCTTCTTAATTTGTCAGAACTTGAAGGCCTTGTCGATACAAACAGAATATTTGATGTGTTAAAATGTATAATTTCCAAAATTTTTGTAGCTCTGGTCGTGTACATCCAATTTGGAACTATTTGATCGTATCCATCCCATAAAAGAATCATTCTTCCAGACATGAAATATTGTTCAAATATTTTAACCTCAAATAAATTTGAACGATCAACTTCTAGGATTGTTAAAAGAGCCTTCATGACATCATCAACTGTATCAATTTTCATATCGAAATTTCTATTTCGTCCGTAGTTAATGTATGATACCCACCGATCAGGATACAATTGTTTAATTCTCAATGCAATCTGACGAAATGTATCAGTCTTTCCTGTTCCTGCATTTGCTGAAAATATGAAGATCCTGGAGGAATTTATTTTGGATTTCACTCCACTCTCAATCAGTATGTCTTCGAATCCCATTTGAAATGATTTGTGCATGAGTAAAGAGTCTTCCGTATCTCCAGTTAATGGATTGATAATTTTAAAACCTGACACAAAGCATCTCAAGTAGTAATCCATTTGTTTAATATTATTCGTCTCGGAATTAATATGCGAAAAATGTAAATTTTTATAATGCTCATAAAATGCTTTAAATGTATCATTGCCGATTCCAGTTGTGTTTTTGTACACGCAATCAAGTTGGTTTTTATCTCCGTTAAGTTTGGTCATAAATTTGTAGTAAATTTGATAAATGTATTCAGTAAAAACTCTTCTTTCTATATAAAATGCTGATTCGTTCTTAATCATTTTGTGTACAGATATAGTCACTCCATCTAAAACTTGAATAATATCATGGGAATTTAGAAAATTGAATGCATCTGGACTGAATTTGTTTAAAGTTTCAAACTTTATCGATTCATTTTGAAAAGTCACATTTGAGGTTAAAAATTTATTTTTCAATTTTATCGTCAAATTCTTCCACCCAAAAGCAATCAGTTCATTTAGATAGAAAAGATGTGGATTGTTGAAATCCAATGGATTATTTTTTAGCATTTGTGATATATCATCTGAAGTTAGCAAGTCGTAAGCAGTAGAATTTTTGTTAAATAAATCACTAAATTTTATATTCACGTGTTTGTATATGACTGGACCATTTTGAACTCTTATTTGATCATTTCGTGGTAATGCTGAATAATTATAGAATGGCTTATAAAAAATCCTTCGTGTTATAAAAATCCCCAATCCAACTCCCAATAAAGACAATAGCACTACGACAACAGAAATAAATTTGATTTTTTTCATTTTTTTCTTGGTTTTTTCCTGCTCACATTCAGCTTTGGCTTCAATTTTTGGCAATGCTTCCTTCATTTCCTTAAAAATTTGATTCTCATAAATCTCAAATAGCTGATGAAAAGTCGATTTGATTTCAGTCATTTCTTGTGGACTTTTTTGATATTTCATTATTAAATGTGGAACTCGAACGATAAGCTCGGCATGATGAACAGATTCATGATAACCGCTACGTACAATGTCAATTAATGGCTCTGTTCCTGCATTTTTCATGCAAAAAATTAAAATATTTTCAAATTTCTCTTTGGTATTTAAATCATTGCAAAAGTACGGATTTGCTGAGTTTTTGTAAACCAAACTTAATGCATAATGACAAAACTCATGAGCCATTACTCCAAGAGCTTCAAATCTCAAATTTTCATCCAGCAACTTCTTTGCACCAATATAAATTCTTCCAGATAAATAAAAAAGTCCATCCGTAAATTCGTCCATTGTTGGATCAATAACTTCTACAGTGTCTCGATTAAAGTCAAATATTATACAAAAATTCCTCGATGCAGCAACGATCATTAATATTATTTGAATAAATGGATTTGCATTTAAACTTAAAAATGCATCTTGCATTATCTTATACTTTGTTTTAACATCGAATGTATCATGACCAAGACGTGAGTTAGACAGTAACACATGCATGTGATTATAAGGAAGTATCTTGGATTCCTTAAAGTGTATTTCGCGAAGCTTTTTTCGATCGCTTTCCTTCATTTTATTTTTAATTTTACTAAATTTTTCATGTGGACCAAAAAGAATGTTTTTGGAAATTAGTATGCTGTACATGTCAACAAGTCGATGATTTAATGCAAAAGCTAATGCTGATTCATTATCTAGATTATAGAAATGATTCAGTTCTGTATTTTGGGACAAAATATTTAAAATCTTGGATTCATCTTTTGATAAAATTGCTGCATTTAATTCATCGCTAATTTTGATAAACTCTTTGATGTCATTTGGACATTCATTAATATTGAATGAATCTGGATATGTTAAGTTATTTTTGAAAAGGATCAATAATACCTCGAAATGACGCTTCTTCCATGCCAAAGTTTGTGCATTTACATCTCGAAATACGGAACTTAAACCCAATGTTAACATGATTTTCACTATGTGGGCATCTCCTTCGTCTGCAGCTACTAACAGCAAATTATAACCACGAGGGTCAGCAAATTTACTAATATCTATTGATGTATTTTCAGAATTTTTTATAGGAACTTCGGTGTGGATTCCTGGACATAAAAAAATTATGATATTTTGAAGGTTATGAGACATACTGACTACTTACCTAAATGTCCACATTTTAGTGAATTTCCAACGAAATTGGCAAGAAATTCGAAAAGTTTGCTGTCATTTAAATAAATTTCATTCTCATATAACTTTAATATCAGAAAATGTTTTATTTGCTTTGACTTCCAATAAAGAAAAAATAATTTCCTTTCATCCACTGCAAGGAGGATTACCATCGAATTACCCTCAACTTTTTGATTCAACTCTGCTAAATTTTCTGTAGTTGGTTTGTATAAGGCCTCAAATTTTAGGATCAAAACTTTACTTTTGTCTTTAAGTAGTGATGTCATGTGTGGAGATTCAAAGAAATCCATCAAATTTTCAATTTTTTGGAAATTGTCATAATTGTAGCTTTCTGATGTTGATGAGCCAAACAAGAGTGAATCTGGATGCACAACTATTTCATCTAGAGAGTTTGAATTTATGAAGTAAAAATTTAATTCAAAAATAAAAATTCAAAATTAAAAACTTCATTTGCCTAATTACAAAAATTTAATTTCAAAAAATAAACTTTCTTACCTATGCTGTGTCCATTTTCATCATTTCGACTGAAAAGTCTTTCGATAAAACGTCTTTTTGTCAAGAAAAAATTTCTAACACTCATACTGGTGGATATTGGTCATATAAAGAATGTTTCTTTAATTTTAGTTTTACACTATTAGGCTGAGCTAGACAGCATTCAACTTAATTTGGTTGCAAATTGGTCTAAAAATAAAAAATAAGATGATAAAATATGTTTGCAAAAAAATACTTACATCGAAATCATCTCATTGAGTAATTGAGGTTTGTGGTTTGTAGTCATGACACTTTCTGATTACATTTTGTACATATTTTTATTTTAAAATTTTAAATCAAAATTATTTTAAAAATTTCTATGGAGAACATGAAAATCAAAAAATCAGACAAACTGACTCCCAAAGACTCAAAGATAGAATACATACTTCAAATTCCTAACAAAAAGAAAAACAAAAATATCCAGCTTAATTCCACATTTAACAGATACTCTCATTGCAGTCAATGCTTTGTGGCTGGCGGATCAATCAGTTCCCCGATTGATGTGAAGATAATTAGGAAAAATTTCACATTGATTTATTGTTGCAAAATGTTTAATGGATGAGATGAATAAGAGAAAAATTTCGGTCAATGTTGCGTGTATTCATCATTATCATGTTGAGGTTGAGTCTATTGAGTCAATTTGGCTATGAATAGCGATTGATATGTATTATAGAGCTATAATGAGAGATGAATTATGAGTAGGATTTTTATCAATTTAAGTTGCAATGTTGATGAATTAGAAGTGAATATGAGATAAATGTGATTATTAGTGATATTTGAGAATGAGTGACTAAAAGGAAGGCTTGGTTTAGACTAAATTGGCAAATTTTCTATTTTTTGTTTCCAAAATTCTTAAAACAGTTTAAAACTAGTATCAACGTGGTCACTCGTGACCGACGAAAGCGCATTTTCCACGTATAGTAAATACACAAAGAATTAAAACCCCAAAAGTATAAAGTTTAATATTTAATTATAAATATTCTTTATTTACCAGAAATTTAAAATTTACAGAAAAAAATGTGTGTGAAACATGAGGAAAAAAAATTATTTTTAATAAAAAGTTATCATTACGCGACATAAAATTTGAAAAAAAAATAAAAAAGAAAAAAAAAATCGGCTCCGGTCTAGGATTGAACCCATAACCTTCAAATTAGTAGTAGCACGCTCTTCCACTTACGCCACTGCTGCACTTTTTTTAAGAAGCTTAAGTGGCAATTTAATTATTTATATTGATGAGTTTTTTTTATATAAATGCATGTTTTTATAATTTTCACAAAGTTTTCCGGAAAAACTATGAAAAATCCATGAAATAAGACAATTAAACAATTAAAATATCAAAAAAGTATGAAAAAAGTAATTATCTATGAAAATTGTATGAAAATATTGAAAATTTTAACAAAAATCTTCGGAAAAACTCGGGAAAATTGTGGAAATGGAAAATTATGACATAATTCAACATTAAATGTCATTAGAAATCAAAAAAGTATCAAAAAAAGTAAAAAAAAGAACATTGCCATTGGTGGGATTCGAACCGAGGACAGCTAAGGTTTCGAAAAGTCAACATTTTAGTGCAATCGACCACACTAACACATACAAAGAAATGTCATTTTTGGTACTTTTTACGCTGGTTCCAGCAGAGGAAGTGACCATTCGTGCTGATTTTTTCGCCAGCTCTAGCCAGACATACTACACATATTTTAAGCCAAAAACCGCATCAAAAAAGCTTAAACCCTAGGAGGAGATGCGATGACAGACAGACAGACGGACAGACGGACAGACGGACAGACGGACAAAGTGCGGACAATAGCGTCCTTTTCCCAAGAGGAAAATGCGCTAAAAATGAAAAAAAAATCATTTCACACAAAAAATCACTAAGCTTAATTTATTCCATATCAACTTCTAGAAAAATTCATAAAACTTACTTCCAAGTACCAGCAACAAATCTTATGACACAATAAATAATCATAAACATGACAACAACAAAAAAAGGAGGTGGAAAAAACAGGAAAATTGTCGTATGAAAATCTCATAAAGACGAGCAACTTTTTTTCCTATTTAACGCCAAATTCATTGAGAAAGTTTTCCATTTTAAGAAAAATAAGTGGAAAAAACGTAGTTGAAAGAAAAACTTTTTCGTT
This sequence comes from Chironomus striatipennis, assembly GCA_026123125.1. NCBI lineage: Eukaryota > Metazoa > Arthropoda > Insecta > Diptera > Chironomidae > Chironomus > Chironomus striatipennis. Next base: position 39,726,093 of record CM047393.1, on the reverse strand, counting down.
TTGATTCTTTTTTGTTCCTCTCATGTTGTTGCTCTAATCGGCTCTAATCCAACTGTGTGTTAAATTCAATTACTTACATTCATACATAAAGTACAATTTTTAGCTGATTTTTCCTCTGGGAGGGGTGCTGGTTTTGTGATTTCGGATATGTCTGGCTGGTTATGTGATATTATCGATGCTAATCTGAAGGATATTTTTTAAGAATTCAAAGCGTCAAAAAATTTAATTTAAATTTAACTCAAAACTTTTTTAAAGGTTTGAAAGAAAAAATTTTAAGGGGGTTTCTGGAAACCGAATTTTAAACTTTTTTGAAGTAGGGGTTAGGTTGGAAATTTTCTTGAAAAAATATTAAATGCGCCATAAACCCAAAACACCAACAAACTTCCAAACACTATTGTATTCTGGCTGCCATTCCAATTTTTTTCCGTGCACTTCCAAAAGTACAATATAAAAAAAACTTTTTTTCTCCTTTCTCACAATCGAAAAAAATATTTTATTTGATGTTGATGATGATGGCAGAAAGGAGTGAGAAAGTAGGAAGCAAAAGTTTAAGAATAGCTAATAAAAAGGGAAGTGAACAGTCGAATAGGAAATAAAAAGGGGATTTAAAATAGCATACATGGAGCATGCAATCGAAGCAATAAATCTTCTAATAAAATAAAAATTTTCCCTCTTACAATCGAGTGGGCTCGTTAGTTTGCCGTCTGTTTGCTGTTGTTATTATCGAAAATTGTTTATCAATTTTTTTGCTATTGAGCTAAAATTTTTTTGTTTCTTTTTCTTTTTTTCATGAAATATAAAAATATCGAAAGTGCTGCATGAACGGACTTTTATCTTTTGTAACACTTTCTAGTTTTCTAATTTTTCATCGAGAAGGGAAATGAATGTATGAAGAAGGAATTAATTTTCAATTTTATTTTGGTGCTTTATTTATTTATTTTTTTTTTTTTTTGTAAACTTATAATACGCATTTAATGAAGATTATATGAAAAAGAGGCGAGGGGGTCTAAAAATCCAAGTTTTTGATGGACGTCATAAGTGAAGACCCCTTAGTACGATACGCAAAAAATGACTTTTTAGACCCACTCCTCAGGGGCGTAGTCAGGGGGGGGGGGGGTTTGAACCCCAAACTCCAACCCTGAGGAGTGGGTCTAAAAAGTCATTTTTTGTGTATCGTCCTAAGGGGTCTTCACTTATGATGTCCATCAAAAACTTGGATTTTTACCCCCAAACCCCCCCCCCCCCCTCCCACCTATTTTCGCGAGGTTTACACTAGATATTATTGAATTTTTCAGATTCGAACCAAAACACGTTGAAAAGTAGCGAACCTTCCCCCCCTCAAAAAAAATCCTGGCTACGCCCCTGCCCCTCCCCCTTATTTCCCGTCAAATGTGAACGTACTAAGTGAACGACCCCAAAGTTAAAGATGGTCAGTTTTTGAGAGATAATCTGCGAGTTTAGAAAAAAAAACGAATTGAAAATATTCTTGATGTGGGTTCTTGATTCTTGGGAGAGGCTGAAATATTTGAAATTTAAATTTTACTAAACAATTTAAGAATTTTATAAAAAAATTATTGATAAATTATTCATAGTGTAAAAGTTCTAATGAGGTAAATTTCTACATTTTCTACATTCCTACTAACATCATACAACAAATATTTATTCCTAAAACAACTGGCATAAAACGGCATAAAACCATTTTTTTCATCGGCGTCATGCTCCCAATTCAAGTTATCTTCACGTCCTGCTTCACGTTTTTATAGCTGTTGACTGTCGTCTCCTTATTTTTCACATCGATAATAAAATTTTCTATCTTTAATAATATCACATCCATAACTCCATTTATTCTATCTATTTATTCCATATCGTAAAAGAACAAATATCAACAAAGTGGAAAAATCGCAAAAATAAGAAGGAAATGGAAAAGTTCATTGAGGTGTGAAATCTGATAAGAAGCATAAGAGACAGAGTAAATAAACGAACGAATGAAGCGAGCAAATAAGAAAATGACAGTAGTAAGTTTTGGAGATTTTTATGATGTCCATAAACATTTGTTGAGTGAATTTGGATGTAATTCTATATTTGGTAATTGACAATATGGAGTTTAGGATCTCGAGTTTGAGGTATGAGTAAAAGTATTTTTAGAGCAAATTGTAGTTCTTAATATCTCTTAATATGAATCAAGTGTTTAGCTACAGAAGGTCCAAGATCAACCCCCTCTTAATTATCTGAAACCACCAGGCACGGGTTTCTAGGGTAGGGTACACCTCTAGACATGGGCGTAACCAGAAGGGCCAAAATCCCATGCAAAATAATTTTCTTAGGAATATTTCTGAGAAATTTTCGGAAAACTTTCTTTGACCTCGCTTTGCTCGACCACAAAAGTAACCTTTTGGCTACGTCCCTGCCCCTAAGGTATGAGGTATTTTAACTATTCTCCAAATTTGAAAGGTGGAAAAAATATAAAATTTTATGACTGTATGTAAAGTCAACTTCGATATTCTGCAAAAATACCAGAAAGGAAAATATTCCATTCACAAAACTGCATTCTTATCATGTTTAATCAAGCATTCCATTTCATCTTCATTTCACGTACCACAAATTATGTCTCAATACTTGCAATTTATTTAAATAAATTAAGTCATTAATTTTATTCAAAATTGATAACTTGCAAATGAATATTTGAGAAATGAGGATGAATGCTTATGCCTTAATTTGTTAGTTTGTATTTCGTAATCTATTTATATACAAATCATTAGAATATGTGTCATCTACTAAATTGAGAAACTTTATATGAATTAATATTGAGAATTTAGGTATTTTCGTACTGACTACTCTATTTTTGGAAAGGTCAAACTGTCCGAAATTATTTTAGAAAGTCTTCTAGCTCTTTTTTCAGAGAAGGACTTCTCTATTCAAGAATTACACAGAAAACAATAAGTAGCAAAATTTCATAGTTCAATCAATAATTTTGCATGTCAACTGTCCTGATGCATGATCCATATAGCATCTCAATACAGGATATTTAATTAAATTATCCTTTTTCTCTTTTTGAATCTTCATAGGCTAGATGCTACAGTTAATTAAAATTAAATCATGCATGATAATTGTATTATGTGTTAATTGACTACTCACAATGCGGTAATTATGTTTTGTGTGGATATCTGAGTAGAATTAGTTTGTAGATTAATTGTGGTTTGGGCTTTCGAGAGAGAGGAAACTAATTAAGAGCAACTTTTTTTCTACTCTTTCTCTCGTGTGGCTTTACGGAAATGAGATATTAGCAAAAACTTTTTTCATTTGTACATTTTTGTGGGTATTCAAAAATACATTTAATCAAGCTGTGAAAGCTTAAAATGCTGAAGGATTCGTTGGTAAATTACGTCAAAAAATATAATCGATTAGGAGTCGTTCATAAATAAGGTTCATCTATATGGCCAGATGCGGGTTTCTAGGGTATACCACATACCCTTAAGAGTATGGGTTAGGACTAGGTATATCCTAGGGGTAATTTCTAGAGTATATCCTTGAGTTTATTCTAGGGACCCTAAGGATAAACACTAAAGAGTACCTCTAGGATATGAAGTATACCCCTGAGACCCACCCCGAAGGTAGTTCCAAAAAATTCTTGTTTCGAAAAACCCAAGAAAAATTAAAAAAAAAATTGATTTAGACTCCGTTTGAACCTCTCTCTCACAACTCTGCATATCGCACATCCAAAGACCCCTTCCTCGCCATTAGTATCCAAAAAATTCCATATCCAACCCCATCATTTAATCTATTCCTAAAATCTCAAACAATATTCAAAAAACCAAATTAATGGCTGTATCATTAACAGATTTCCTTCTCATTTATCTATTTTTCAGTCATTCTAAAAAGAAACTCTTCCATCCCCATTTACTTCACCCATTTCAACGACATTATTTTCTTGAAACTTAATTAAATCTAGATTATATGCTCAATTTATTTCAAATGACAGAAAAAAAAGAAAAGAAAACAACAATAAAAGAGAAATATTCTCGATTTAATTGTTTTATGATTTTGCCTCAGATTATTTTGATATACACAGATCGACAATGTCAAATGTTTGGGTAAATTCTTAATAGTGGTGATATCAATGTCCTTTACAAATGGGTTTGTGTTTTGAGATTGTGGTTAAGCATGGAATACGACATGAAGTTTGAAATGTTGAATTGTTTTTGATTTTTTTGCTTAAAACGCATTTTTAATCTACGGAACTGAAAGTATGTTTACGTACGTAAAAGTTGGCATAACCAAAAATTATGTAACTAAAAAATCTAACAAATTTCCTTGAAACTTGTTTTAAAAAAATGGAAAATCCTTCCAAAATATAAAATTCACTGCTTCCATCCAACATCCAGCCAGTCACAAAAATACAAAAAACGTCTCACATTCCACCACAAAGCAAACTTCAGGAAAATAATTTTTTTGTTCATTGGACTTTTTATTGAAATTGGAAAAGTTTTTCCGTTTTTTAAATGCGAACATAAAGCTTAATTGTCTCATTCAAACTTTTTCCATAGTTGTCTACTTTTTTTTTCGGACGATAAGAGTAGTAGAAATAAAATAAAACTGAGATATCATGTAGCATTAAATGTGTGTAGTCTCTCTATTGTTACATGCTGTGGATAGTGAATAATAATAATAACTTATCAAATTGCAACAATAGGAGGGTGGACAGGATGTATGATAATATATGTATGAATGTGAACGACCGGAGAATGTGTATGAATGGATTACAATGGACTGAGATGATTTGAAGAATAGAGAGCATTAGGGCTCATTTAAGAAGAAGTTTCAGTAATAAACCTTAATCAGACAACAAAGAATGAAAGAAACGATTAAAAAATTAACGGTGAAAAAAATATTTAGAATAACGGTCAAAAAATATTTAAAAAATTAACGGTCAAAAAATATTTGAAAAACTAACGGTCAAAAAAGATTTGAAAAACTAACGGTCAAAAAATATTTTTTTAAAAAAATAGTTTTCAAAAATTTCGATTAAATATCGGCCAAAAAGCAATAAAATCAATCCATCGATCCACAAAAACAGACAGACATCAATCCACAACCCAAAGTCAAAAAACAATAAACATAACAACTCCTTAGGCACCAAAAACACACGTTTTACTTACTCTTTTATATTTCAAGCTTCTCGTGTTTTCAACCAGACAAAAAGGAAGCTCAAGAAAGCATATATAGCTGTAGGCGCTCTCTAGGGATGAAAAAACGATGATTGCACTTAACGACTTATTGATGAACACAAATAATAAATATAAAATGTTCGAAGGGTGTGAGTGTGAAAATGTGTAAATAATTGAACATGATGAAGATGATTTATGAGCTTATTGATTTGTGGATTATTCTCTTATGCCTTAAAGAGTGTTTGTCTAAACAATTATGCAATAAATTATGGTCTTGAATTACAGAACTGAAACAGTAGAAATGTGCAAAGATTTTTAATTTGCGATAAAATTTTAAAATTTCCTCTGTCAAACTTAAATTTATGTCTATAGCTTACTACTTCGATTTTCAGCATGCAAATAGCATTCAAATATCCTGAAAACTAATCAATAAATAACTTTCATGGTTAAATTGTCACAGCAAATAGTAAAAGTGGTAAGAAACAACCATTAATTCCATAAAGTGGAATGGAAAAATGGACGAAAAGAATTATCAAGCACCGTTCTCGAAGTAGAGAGCGTGAAAACCATTTGTAATTTATTGTCTCCACATATCATCCGCTTTTAGTTCCTTTTTTTATTTCATGCTGCAAAATAGCATCTGTGTGCAATTCACGGACCATGATGTATAAGGAAGTGTGGAAAATAGCAGATTCTGTTTTTTTTATTTGTTTGTTTCACACTATTCTATGTCGATTGAAAATATTAAGTGCTAGATGAAAGTGTAAAAAGAATCTATAACGCATTTCTGGTTTTCTGTTTAATTTGTTGTTAATTAAATTAGTTTTGTTGATGACTTTTCACTGATTTGTAACTGAATTTACAAAATTATAATAAAGAACATATTACCGTCATTAAGAGATCATTCGATAGTCGAAGAATGAACACAAACTCTTAGAACTAAAACTCCAACAAAAAAAGCTTACAATATGGATGAAATTCTCTGAAAAAATGTAATATTTAACTTTATATTTTATTCACCATTCCCAAGTGAAAATTCTTCTGTATAGCATGTGAAGTTGATAAATGAATTTCCAGATTATTGCTGTTGTAGAAGGAAATGTCATTTGTTGTAAATTATTGCCAATTCTTAGTTGTGGAAGATTCCACAAAAATTTAAAACTTAAAATCTCAGGATTTAACTTTAAACCGCAGGATTTAACACTAAATCACATAATTAAAAATAAATCGTCGGATTAAAAACACGATTTAAATTTGATCCAGAAGATTAACTTAATCCATAAGATTTATTCATACCGTATAAATGAGTAAGATGCAATTTAATTAATTCTTAATGAGAAATCGAAGAGCTTCAACGACATCACCTTTATTCTCACGTAATGCTTTCTCGGCTACTGAATGTGCTACTTCCAATTCAAACATAATCTTATCAATGTCACTTTTTTTAATATGAATTTTCTGTAATTCAACTTCTTTGGCGAGTTTTGCTTGGGCTTCACGATTACCTTTTTCTACGAACATTTGAGCAGCCTAAAAGTAAATGATTTCATGTATTAAATAAGGTTTATTAAATGCCGCTGGATCTTTTATTTACATTTGCTATTGTATTGCTCAATTCAGTTTCTTCTTGAAAATCTGTGACTTTCTCTAAATCTGCAGCTCCACTATCATGTTTTCTTTGTCTCTTGTCTTGTATTTCTTGCACATCGTCCGTTCCATTCACTGTTTCTTCTATATTTGCCATTTTATCAATTATTTTATGAATTTTCTAATTTTTTTCACGTTTTTTTAAGTGTAAATGTATTAGTGTAATGTTATGTTGACCCAGCGATTTGAATTTTTCATAACCGTTACACAAATTATTTTAAAATCGATTTTTTGACTAATTAGACTTGTTTTCAAACTACAAAATTTTGCATATTTATGCAACATGATTATCCAATTAACTTTATAACTAAGCAGTATAAAAATTATTAAAGCGTGTTTATAAAAAACAGACTACCGACATTTCAAATATTCCCGTTAAAAACAAAATTCAAAATTTTTTAAAAAAATTCTAGTCGTTAAAATTTTATAATTAGATTTGTTAATATGCCTTCAATCAAACTAGAAACCATTCAGTTTAGCTTATAGACACTTTATTTAGTATTATTAATCATTTTTTATCTATTCAAATGGATTAAAGTGTTATTTTTGATTAAATGAAAATTTTGTAAACAATAACAAACAAAATTTAAATGTATTAGTGAACCAAATTTTTAGCGCATTTTCCTCTTGGGAAAAGGACGCTATTGTCCGCACTTTGTCCGTCCGTCCGTCCGTCCATCCGTCCGTCTGTCTGTCTGTCACCGCATCTCCTCCTCAGGGTTAAGCTTTTTTGATTCGGTTTTTGGCTTAAAATGTGTGTAGTATGTCTGGCTAGAGCTGGCGAAAAAATCAGCACGAATGGTCACTTCCTCTGCTGGAACCAGCGTAAAAAGTACCAAAAATGACATTTCTTTGTATGTGTTAGTGTGGTCGAATGCACTAAAATGTTGACTTTTCAAAAACTCAGCCTTCCTCGGTTCAAATCCCACCGATGATAATTTTTTTTTTCTTGCTTTTTTTGATACTTTTTTGATTTCTTATGACATATAATATTGAATCATGTCATAATTTTCCATTTTCACAATTTTTCCGAGTTTTTCCGACGATTTTTGTTAAAATTTTCAATATTTTCATACAATTTTCATAGATAATTACTTTTTTTATATTTTTTTTGATATTTTAGATGTTTAGTTTTCTATTTTCATGGATTTTTCATAGTTTTTTCCAAGTTTTTTCGGAAAATTTTGTGAAAATTATAAAAACTTACACTTAGGTACATAAAAAATCTCATCAATATATATAATTAAATTGTCACTTGGTGTATACATAAAAGCCGTAGCCGATTCTTTTTTTGCTTGTTTTTATTTTTATTTTTTGAATTTTATGTCGCGTAATGATAACTTTTTATTAAAAATATTTTTTTTCTCATGTTTCACACACATTTTTTTTCTGTAAATTTTAAATTTCTGGTAAATAAAGAATGGTTATAGTTAAATATTTGGCTTTGTACTTTTGGGGTTTTAATTCTTTGTTTATTTACTGATCGCGGAAAATGCGCTTTCGTCGGTCACGAGTGACCACCGTTATACTTGTTTGAAATATATTCTCTAATTTCTCTTTTACTATTAAACTATATAATGTGTAATGCAAAGAGAATCATTTAATAACCATCAAAGTTTAGTTTAAAGCATAAAACTTTAAGCAAAACTCACATTAAAGAGTCAAATTTTGATTATTAAAATTTCTTTTGTTTTGGAATTTCGAAGAATTCGAATCAAATGTCGAAGAAATCGAACTTAATGTCGAAGAAATTCGAAATGAAATGTCGGTAGTCTGATAAAAAACTTTATCTAACTGACAGCATTTCTATTTGAATTTTTCATAAACGTTATAAATGATTATAATTCTATGCAATCGTTAGGTCAATAGTGTATTCAAGATTTCTTACAATTCAAGTCACAAAATAAAATTTTATGTTTTAAAAATCGTTCAGATTTCTGAAAATTTTTCGACGTTCCATGAAGATAATCCATCAATCCATTAGTTCCGTAACATTCATTATATTTTGCATGATGATAATCATGGACTTCAGGACTTAATAAAAGTGGAAAATGAATCCCACAATGCTCAAATATCGTTGATATTTCAATAAATGCTATAAAAATTAAAGCTATTGCCATATTCGATCGTGTAAGATAGATACCAATTCCTGGTGGAACTAAGTCACATAAAATAAATTCAATTGGATGCTGATACTGTCCAACTAGTGCAAAGGGTGCTGTAAATTTATGGTGCATTTTATGGATGTATTTGTAAATGGAACTATGATGCAGTAGTCTGTGGCAGTAGTAAAAAGTAACTTCATAAGCCATCATACAGATTATAATCTTTATCAGTAGTTCTCGAAATGTTGGAATCGTCGTGAAATCAATGAAATCTACATCACTGATCATCACTAATAGCAAGTACGCAACAGTTAAAGATATCGGAGTTACAATGACTTGATTGACTAAAACTATTCCTAGTAACTCGAACCATTCTGATCGACTTAATTCATTTTTTGCATCAGGTTGAATTTTGAACTTTTGAATGAATGGTAAATTCTGAATAATTTGAAATATGCTAACAAATATCCAATGTATAAGGAACAAATAAATTGAAGCTCCAAGAATGAAATAAAGATCTTTATTGTGTGCTGAAAAAGGTACGAATAAATTTTTAAAGAGAAACAACAATTAAGTTCATAAATAAATACCAGAAATATCTAGATAAGATGTAAACAAGTTCCAAACATGAGGCCAGAAGGGTTCACTCTTTGAGATGTACTCGATCAATCTAAAATGTAAAAAATATTCATGAACATCTGAAAAATTACGTCATCAGAGAATTTTTTAAGTTAGAAGCAAAAAGCAAAGGCTTAGAAGATTTATTCCAAAAATATTAGAAGTTAATGATCAAGTACACCTATTGTGTTAAGTCTGCTTGGTGATCATTAACTCACTATGAAAATAACATTAATCTTTTCTGCTTTTAGTTATTTACTCTGATAATCAGTCATTAATAAAGTTTACTAATTAAAATTAGGAATGTTTAGGATTATCATCTTTTCTGAGGTTGAAGCGAAACTGAGTTCACTTTCAAAATCTGATAAATTAAAGTTATTTGTCGGAAACAACTTATAAGATCTTTGAACCTAAATATGACTTTTCAAACAACTTCATGTGGTTTTTATGTGTGGAACGTGCACTTATGATATGCAATCAGGTGTTAAATTTTTTGGAGGAGATGGGGTCGAAAAACCTTAATATTGATCTAATTATCTTCAAAATTTAGATTAAATGATTTATAACTACTGCTAACACCTCAACCTTTCTATTATAATTTATTTCTATCGAATATCTGTAAACTTACTTAGCAGCTCCATAAGCAAAAACTAATATAAAATAAAGCGGACTAATGTAGACAAATTTTAATAAATTTTTCATGTCTATACGATCTCACTATTAATTTATGACTAAAGTCTAATTAGGTTTTATTCTTATCCATGCAGTTTTTTTTCTACAAACTTTATTGCTGACAAAAATCTACGACAGCGTTTAAAATTATTTGTTCGATTAAGAAAGACTAAATATCAACTGCTGGAAGAATTTGTTTTTACCTTCTTACTAAATCATGCACCACTTCGTCTGCTTGAACTTTGATTCTGTCGTGTTTGGATCTATTTTTCTTTTTATACAGCATTAACATCTTCATTTTTTTGTGCCACAGATTGGATACAGAAACATGTTTTAAATTTATTTTGATTTGAAATGTTTTGAAGGCCGCCAAAAATTTTATGGACCATCATTTCTGAAAGTTCATTGAACGATGTTCATTAAGATCCCAGCTTTCAGCTCGCATTCTCAAAATAATTCTACCAACTAAAATAAAAATGAACCTTTCAAGTTCATCATTAACTTCAAAATGTTGTGGATTCTTCATTCACAAAAATGTAAGCATCTTCAAATGTCGAACTTATTGATGCATGTAATTAGCGACATCGTTACTCAACAACTTTTTGGTGCTTTTCAATTTTTTTGGAGGTACTTGAAATGATTTTCCTTCAATTGTCATTTGAATTTCGTTAAAGTCACATCTAAATAATGTACTGGACATTTATTCTTGGACTGTTGGCTATTTTTGCATTTATCGGTGTCAAAATTATCAAAAAGGCAGCTAAGAAATGGATACCGAAGGATCTTGATAAATTTTTTAGATCAATCGACAGACTTTCATCAGAAAAGATTTTAAAAGTCAAGTTCCTTCATAAGGACATGTACTTTGTGCAAGATCCAGAATTGATTCATAAAGTTCTAACATCGGAAGTTTGCATGGAAAAGCCGCGAATGATTTACAAATTTTTTGGACTTAATGATGGACTTTTGTGTTGTGGATGTAAGTGCTACATAAAATGTAGAATGAATTTGGATATTAGTGATACAGTAAAGCTTTTCAGGGCACTGTCACGACACTGTGGTTACGACGTAGTATCACAAAGTTGTGACAGTGTCGTGATAGGGCTTTGATAGTTTGATGGCATAAAAGTGAGGTTAAAGTACACAAATTCAGAAATTTATTGATCTTTGAATGGAATGAGTCCAAAAATTCAAATTTATTATCTAAATTATCTATAAACATCCACCTACCTCAACACTGACCATTCTAACATTTCTATATCTTTTTTTCAGACCAACAATGGCGAAAAGACAGGAAAAATTTCAGCAGTCCATTCAACAATGTCATGGTCAGTTGTTTCGTTCCGATATTTTGTAGAATTGCAGACCGAATGATTGACAAAATTAAAATGAATGATTTCAGTCGAAAGGAAGTAGACATGATACATTTCACAGAGCGCTGTACAATTTCAATGATATTAGCTACGTCATTCAGCATTTTCCCTGAAGATATTGGAAATAGTGACGAAGAAATTAGTCGTGTAGCTGAAGCTGTTAAAATGTGAGTTTTTGAAGAAGATTTTGGAAGTTAGACTTGATTTTTGTTCTTTGCAGCACATCTTTGATGATGTCTGAGAGATTCAAGAAGTTCTTGCTGTTCTTTGACACAATTTTCAAAAGAACTGATCTGTATCGACAACAGAATGAGATTAGAGACTCTCTGTATGATTTGTTTCATAGAATTCAGGCTGAAAAGAAGAAGAATGCTAATAATAATGAGGATGAACAGCCATCGTTCGTACAGAATATATTTTACAATAAATTGATGACTTTTAAGGATGAAATGACTAAAGATCAAATTAAAGACTCGATATTTACCGTCATTGGTGCAGGTTTTGAGACTACAGGTAGCTTAAAAATATTTTTTAGCCGAGTCGTTCAAGAATGCATCCAGGGAACTCTTTTAATAACGTCCTGAACCTCTATTCTCAATATACTGTGAGCCTCGATTTGAGTAGATTTTTCCCAGAACCAAACAATTACTCAAATCAAGGCCCAAAGGACTAAAATTTTCTATTTCAGGAACTGCATCAGCTCACTGCATTCTCTTCCTTGCAATGCATCCAGACATCCAAGAAAAAGTATATCAAGAGATCATGTCAGTATTTCCAACAGATGAAATTGACATCACCTATGATACTTTATCAAAACTAAACTACCTCGAGAATGTAATGAAAGAAAGCCTCCGATTAGGACCAACAGTTCATTCAATAGCACGAGAAGCTATGGACAATTTTGAGTTAACTCCTGAAGAATTCGTCAAGCGCGGATCAATCTTCTGCATCAATATTTACGGCTTACATCACAGAAAAGATTTGTGGGGTGAAGATGCAGAACTTTTTAACCCAGATCGCTTCCTTCCTGAAAACTTTGATGGTAAGCAACAATTCTTCATTCCATTTTCCATTGGCCGACGTAACTGTTTAGGCTACAGATACGCATACACTTCCTTCAAAGTCATGATGGTAAAGCTCCTCAAAAACTTTAGATTCACAACAAACCTCAAACTAAATGAGATCAAGTTCAATCGTCAAATTGCACTCAAATTAAAGGGTAAACATTTGGTCATGATTGAAAACAGACATTAAGTCATTTTTAACATTAAACTGTCAATATTTTTTTCTTTATTCATATTTTCCATCGAAAAAGCTGTATATGTATAATTTCTATAAGTATATATAGCAAAATAAAATTTTATTCTACAATATATTATATGCTTTTTTATTTATTTTAAGCACGGCTTCATGTCTATCAACTCTATTCATTTAGTGAGATTATTTCTTCAAAAAAATATATTTATTTATTAATATAAAAGGAGAGCATTTGAGATGAAAGAGATTATGGATTAATTTTTTTACGGTCGGGTATTGTTTACTAGTTCATTTGGAGGTATGGATTACTAAATCATTACGCATATTTTTGTTTGTTTGACTTGTAATCTATTATTCTTCTTACTACTTGTTTTTGATATTCCATTTTTCATAAACACGCAAATATTGACGATTTTGGACACTAATGTATTTTTTTTGGGATGTTATGCTTGATGAGCACGTGGATGTTAATGAATTAGAAGAACTTATTGAGTTTAAGATTAATATATTGCTACCTTTCTTAGAAGGTCATATTTATTGTGGGTTTTTTTAGCAAAATCTTGCAGACTTAAAAGGATTTATAAAGGATTTATCCATTTTACTTGTATTCAAATAAAATTAAGGATGCTAAACGGTGATGTTTGATTGACTAATTTAACGTTACTTCTCAGAAGTTAAGATATTTAGTATTGCTTCAAATTACTCAATTGCTCAAAGTACTCCAATTACAGACCATTTTAATTTGTTAAACAGCAATAAACTTTAATAAATTACATTAAAATACCAACATTTTTAAAGGTACAGTAAATCAAAAATCTTCATTACTGAATTTAGATTGAATAAATTAGTTTTATCCAAATTGTGTGTGCCGTAGTGCTAAAAAAGTCTGGGTAACGACAGCACTTGACTAAGTAAATCCAAACTGACAATTAAAAACTGAATTTGTAAAATTGATAAAAGATAGTTTCCTTTAAATAACCAGATAACGTTCGCAAATTTAATATATTTCAAACATTTTAAAATCCACAATTTCTTATCACCTCAAATTTCCTAACACAAAAAAGAATAGACTTAAAAAATAGAAAAAAATAAAAACAGATAATTTAGGATAAAAAATTTATATCAAGAGAGTTTTAAGTTAACAATTATGATAGCTACGAACAATTTCTATAAGAAAACATAAAAATATATATATATATAAAAAAATTACAAAAGTCCTCGTGTTTTATATCGAGGGACTTCAGCGCATTTTTGACGCAGCGATTAGCAATTGATTAAATAGAAAAGAATGTCGAGTTTTAAAACTCTATTGCTGTTTCTTTAATCATAATGCATTTCAATAATAAGTTTAAAACTAAAGATCAAAATTCCTTTAAAATTGATTTTTATAATGTTCAATGCAAAAAATAGCTTTACGATTTAACGGTTTTTTGAAATTCAAAATTTTCCATTAGCGAAAAATTTAAATTTCTGAACACATCCATTATTTTTCAAATTTCTAAACGCACTTATATTTGTTTTGTATGAAAAAATTAAATGTTAGTTAATTAATAAGAATAAAACAAAAAAATTTAATCCGAAATAACGGTCAAAAAAATTTCAAATTTTTTAACGGTTAGAAAAAATTCAAACTTATCATCAGCATAGCTTTGCCCTGCATTGTTTACATATTTTTTTTGAAATATAAAATCGATGAATTAAGCTATTTAATGAGTGTTATTTGACTTTTCAATATAAACGGCGGGAATAAAAACATTCAATGAAGCTATTAAAACAATTCCGAGCTTGCTACGAAGTCTAGATCAAGAGATAATTGGGACCCGAACGACCGAACGACCGAACGACCGAACGACCGATCAAAGTGCATGATTGAGCTTCCTTTTTGAAAACAAGTTTTCAAAAATGCGCTAAAAATCCTAATTCAATTCTAATGAGTTAACAAGTTCTAATTTCTCTTTATAAAATATTTTTTTTATGAATAAAAAGCATCTTTGAATTGGAATGTAAAAAATCATTATTTTTTTTGAAAAAAGCAAAAAAAACCTTATTGCAACCTGTTGAAATCCAAAAATATGGAAATTTCCAACAGTTTAATAATTGATAATTGATTTCGTAAATGCAATTTTGATACTCTTGCATAATTTAAAAAGAAAAAAAATGTTTTAAAAAATATATATTATTTACGACTTACGTTGCACAATAACTAGACACAGATTAACAATCATAACTTGGGAATTATTGTCACAAGTTGATAAAAATTTCGTTTTTTTTTGGTTGCTCTTCTTTCCCTCAAAAAATGCTCAGAAAAGAAGACGAAAAAAAAGGCTGTCTCGTGTATGTTTTATAGGAAGATATACCAATTCGTTTTTTGTGACTTTGTTGGTTGATGTATTAATTTGTTGGGTACGATGACAAAAACTTCCAATTTGGAAGACACAAGCTCGACTGCTAGACGACAAAATTTATTGATTCTGGCACGGACATCATTTTTTTTTTTATTTTGTTTCGGGAAAAAAGCCAAAATTCATCCTCAATTGTTCGAGGAAGACGAATGTTAAAACTGTATGTGGACCGAGACGAACAAATGCTGGTACGTAGCCTTTGAAGAAGCCTGAAAAATGTCACATTTAAGTCTAGAATCCTAAATTTCAAATATTGTCCACTTACCCAAAGGACCCAACTTGGCAATATGTCTAACAATATCAAGCACACCACTATATTCACCAGGTTTAGCATTCATTGCTCGTGTCTTAATGACATCTAAAGGTTGAGTCATACATGTAGCAATTCCACCAGCAATAGAACTTGCCGTAAAATGCAAGAACATATTGTCCTTAAAATATCCAGAATTGAGTAATAAGGCCTTAACTTGATCGTAAAATGATAGCTGCCCAATTGTCATGAAAACTGCTCTCGATGTTGCTGTACTTCCGCCAGAGAATAATTTTGTAAAGCCTTCTTGTGAATAAATTCTCCATAATCCATCAATTGCATGCTTATAATTTCTTCGTTGTTCCATTGGAAGTTTAACATCATTTTGCATCCTCACGTTAACTAAATCAGCTGGAGTTCCGACAAAGCCGCCAGCAGCACCAGCACTTCCAGCTAATAAAACTTTTCCAAAGAATCCCAAGTCACTTCCAAACGATTGCTTTCCGGCCTCGTAAATTCCAAATCTTGTCGTTGAATATGTAAGTTGACGTAGTAATGATGCTGATATGCCATTATATAAAGCTGTGATGCCTTGATTCTTAACGATATGTCCAGTCAGTCTTAAAATCGATACCTTTTTCTCTTGTGATGTTTGGAGCTGGACTTTGATTAAATCAAGTGGATGTGTACAGCAAGCTGCGCCGGCCGAAGCTATTATTATTGTCAAAAAAAAGAAGTGATAACGGTAATTAATCTAATCTAAAAGATCAAAAGTTAAGACAGTAAAATGCTCACCTAAACCTCCGAAATACCAATAACTTTGTCGATTTGCCATGATTTGGATATTTTATTAAATTCTGTAATAATGAAATTAAATAAATCAATCAGTTATGATTTTTTAATGTCTATGGAATAAGTGTCATTGCCAATTTGCATAGAATGGAATAATTTTCGACCTTGGATCCTGCTTAATTTTTCTTTTTTTGGAATATTTAATTCTATTAGCACCAAATTGTTAGAACTTTAACACATTACGATAACACGAGGAATGCACTGTACGGGAATGTTATGTATATTGCTAATCAATACACAATTAATGCTCTAATTAAATAAAATTCACAAATCACTTTTAACAATTCATAATTGACACAAAATTCCTTGCACAAATTTCGTTATGATTTTTATCACTTTAATTTTATTTTCTGAGTATGTTAAGGAACTAATTATGGATGACTAATGATTACCTGTTAGTAATTACAACAAATTTAGTTAATTAAACTGTAAAATTAGACACGAAATTATACAAAAAAACATCAACGGTTACTAGATTTTTGAATGAATTTTTTGCAAGGGATAGATGCAAAAAAGTGACGCGAAAGAGCCCTTGAAGCAAAAAAGTTGTTTTTCATAAATACAATTTCACAAATTTAAATTCGCATTTCATCACTTAAAACTTAATTTATTGCAATTAAGAAAGTTTAAATCACATAAAACAGGTAAGAATCTATCATTTGCAATACAAAAATCAAACTGTCATTGAGTATTTAAATGAAAATTTTCAAAAGTTTTGGTTTGTTTACAAATTTTTTCACATTTGAATTGTGTGTCTGTGATAAACGTAATAAATCATTAAAGTGATAATTTGAAGATAAATTAGGTATGAAATAACAAGTGTTTGTGTTAATTCAATTTGCTGCTGTCACACCTTTACGTGATAAGATTACAAATAATGTAGATTACACAATTAATTGACTAGTTTTACGTCAACAACATTTTTACGATACTTTATTTTTATAAATAACTTTTATGCTTATTTGTTGCTATCGACGGTCAATTGATGTTGATTTTCAAGTTATTCGGGATCAATAACATTTGGATTATTTCACAATTTATATCAAAAATTTCAAAGACAAATTTTTTTATTCAACTGGATCTTTTTGAACAACATCCAGTAAGTAGAAATTCACAAAACTCAGACACCGACCTTGAATGTTAAAGATCACGAACGAATTAGTTCTTTGAGTTATTTTTAACGTAATAACACACAGCACGTGTACAAATAATTAGGTACGAAAAAAATAATAATTAATGTGACACAAAACTAAACGGAAATTAATTTGACATTAAAAAAAATTTTTTTTGATACGCGACTCACAACTCAACAGATGGTTTCACAGAAACGAAATGAAAATGAGTTTCCGAAAATATCACACAAAATTTTTATAATGTGGAAAAATTTATATATTCTCAAACAGCATCATGAGTATGTATATATGAGTATTAAAGAATATAGTCAACAAGAATAGGACAAGCGCACAGTGAGAGCTCACAGATGTGTCTTATGCATGCTTTCGCGTAAATCAATCAACTATTATGAAGCTATAAATAGATTTGAAACAAAAAAATTTCATTAACATAATTTCTTTGCCTTAATGTGCCTGTAAGTCATCACGCACTTTAGAGGCTTTCATGTGTGGAATTTACGTTATTGAGTAGTGGCTTTGAAATCACGATTCAATGAATCGCTTTTAAGACGTCTGATTATGTTAAAGGCATTAAAAATTCTTGGTGATTAGACGACATTAAAGGGGGACCATTCACTTATAATGTCAGATTTTTAAGGAAGGAGGGGGTCTGAGGCTGTGTGGCAGTTATTAACAATAGCCCCCTTAACTGCCGTTCACTTATTAAGTAACGCTGAAATTTGGGGTGTTTACTCACCCTCCCTACCTCCATAACATTTTTAACAAAAGAATCAGCTCTGAGAACAATAGACCGTAACAAACTCTCAGACTCCTACCCCTCTCTCCCTCAGAGCATTACGCAATAAGTGAACGGCCCCTAAGCTTGCTAATTAATTTTCTGTCACGTCTTTATGTGCAGTTGTGCTGTATCATGGCATAATTAAGAATTTTTCAATTTCATATATGATAGAAGCTCCTTTATTTTCGAGCAATTTTGTATAGCCACTAATTCCCGAGATCATACAGACGTAAACACTCAATGATGCTCAATCTACGTCATTAACAAGTCCGATAATTGTGTGAGCAAATAGAGACACGACACGTTAAATTCTCTCCTGATTTCATTTATTTTTCTTTCTTTTCTTTCTGCTACAATATTTTTAGATCGCGACAAGATAACGAGCTAATCAAACACCAAGCCTCAAGTGTTTATCGATTATGGCACTGCTAATTTCAGCATGTGGATTTACGGAGCCTCGAAAATTTGTCATTATCAATGAGAATTGCGATGCAGATGGTTCATTTTTAATTTCATCATTAATTGGTCAACGATTACGACAACAGAGTTCAGCTATTGTATTAATATGTTGTCATCAGTCACTTAAATTTTATGAGACATGCGGCAAGAAATTGGGATATAATCTAATTATGAGTCTTAATAAGAAAAGTCTTGTTGTAATTGAGAAGCTGCGTGATGTGCCTTTAATTACCTCACATTCTAATGATGAATTGTTGGATCAACTTTATGCTGAAATTAATAGTCATGTAAATACTTTTAAGAGTAATGGCATTAGAAATGTCAGCGTCATATTCGATGACCTCTCATTTTTCACAAATCTTGGATGCACTGAGAAGGAATTAATTAAAATGAGCATGAAGCTGCACAAATTGACAAAAGAGTGTAATGAACTGTCAGTCATCCTTAAAGTCGGTCTTTCTGATTTACATCAATATTTAACAAATAACATTGAGGATCTCAGTGATGTGTCAATTACAGTCGAGAAACTCAAGTCTGGTGACTTTTGGGATGTGGATGGAAAGCTGAGAATAAAGAAAGTCAAATGTGAGAATGGCATTTACATGACGGAGAGTGAGAGAAATATTTTGTATTATGTTGGAGATCACAATGTTAAAATTATTGCACCTGGCGAGCATGGGCTGAAGATTTAATAAAGAATTTTTTATGTGTGCAAATTAAATAAATTGGAAGATATTTATCACTTTAATAACAAGAATGAATGTTTATTTTTAGATGATTGGTGATGTATGGAATTTAGGGCTTGAATATTGTATTATTTCTAATTTAACCCTCCATACGTCAAGAGAATTTCTTTGAATATTCAGAGATTTGTTTATAAATGACGTCCATCAAAAAATTGTATTTTTAATCCCCTCCTTTATTTATGAAATATTCTTTGTAATTGAATTTATAACCAGCCATAACCAGATGCTTTTTCCCTCAAAATCCTTAGCAAAATGAATAAATTTTTCCTTCTAGGGGGGTCCAGACCCCATTGGACCCTCCCCTGGTTCATCCTTTAGAAGTGAACGAGGATCTAAATATTTAAGAGTACACAATAGTTTCGTTAACATTTGATATGGCACCTGTATAAAAAGAAGGAGGGTTGGATTTTTCCCAAAAACCCTAGCAAATTGAAGAAATTTTCCTATTTTCCTAAGGGGGGGGGATTACAACACTGGTTGTACCTTATAGGGGCGTTACCAGAATTTTTTTGAGGGGGCCCGAGAACATTCCCTTTTTGTCAAATTTATCCGCAAAGCACCTGTCAATTTTTGAAGGAACACTGAAGTGAAAAAAATTTAAGCATTACAAAATGTCCACACAGACCCCCCTTATTTTGTATGGAAGTGTATCCTCATTTATTTGTAACTATTAAATAAATGTATTCATTAATTTTTGAACAAACATTCAGCACCTTGATCTCTACGAGACTAAATAAATGCACAACGTTTACATTTCAAGTATTTCATTCAATCTCACACATGCTGATAGAATAGACGGTTTATGTTTTTCATAGTCCGAAAATAGGTCACGAGAAATTGAATCCGAGAAATGTTCATTCATCATTTAGCAATGCGTGAAACATCGCGAGAAAACATACAGAAGATAATTAAAAGAGAATCTGATGAAGAAGTAGATTTTCACATTCAATTACTAGCTTAAAGTCAGAATTTAATTATGAGCCATTATTTCCACTTGTCACGAGCACATTTAAGCTTTAAGAGATTTTAATTGATACCAAAAATCGTAATTAATTTAAATTCACATCTAAATTATCTGTGGAGCTTATAATTTAGCTATTATCAGTGATTTTAATCTGCACATAGAAAAAGGTACCAATTAATTTCACATCTTCGTATTTCACATTACTTCGACATAAATTAGTTCTTTCAAAACCATTGAAATTTAATTAGGCATATCCAAGTTAAATTTATTGCCATAATGTCAGAACTATTGAAGGCAATGAAAATGTTAAGAAGACAGAAAAAGTTGGAAAATAAATTGGAATTTCTCATGCGTCAAGCTTTACATTCTGAAGGAAGAAATTAGAGCACACGAAAAGACTAGAGGCAGTGTCTTCGAAAAACTTTGTATAATTATCAAATTATTTATTAAATCATTTTTCAGTGTCCTCAAAATCAGTATTTTTGGATCAAAATCTTTTGCAACCTTTTAGTATGGAAATGATTATAACCTTTTTTGGAAACAAAACATGACCGAAATTGTAAAAATTGACATTTAATGATTTTTTTTTTTTTTGAGATTTTCTAGAAGAGAATCCGGCAACAGCAAATTTATTTATTTTTATTAACAACAAGAATCATTGAGAGAAAAAAATTATACGAAAATAGCATTTAATTTACGATATTCTCAAGGCTGATTCCTTGAAATTCACGCATCAGTCCAGATACGCACGTTTTTGAAACAGAGTTGAAGTTGATTGTTAAATTTGGTATGTAACGCATTTTTGGAATTAAAGTAATTCATGTTAAATTACGTAATACGGCTCGTTAGGATCAAGAGTTAAATTTTCAATCTAGGTAAAAAACCAAGGCTCTCGATTAGTTTTCCTTTTGGCCACAACTTGATACTTTCAGGTTCATTCTATTAATTTTCCTTTAATCAGGTAAATCTAGTGGTTTTCGTTCTTATTTCTCTCGTTACCCTTTTTGGTTTTTGAGCTGTTTCTCTGTTGCCCAGAATTCTAATTAGTATAGCTTGATCTTAGTATACCTTAAGCATTTGAAGTGTCTGAACTTTTGAAAAAAGATAAATTTAAAAATGACCGGATTCGAACCCATGACTTTCGGGTGCTTACTCCAAACTTTCATTTCTTTCTTCATTTTCTCAAGTACCTCACCAAATTGATAAGCAAATCGCTTAACTGCTTAAATTCCTTTTAAGAATGGGTAAAAAGGTCGATTATTTTGGTCCTGGGAGCTCTTTTAGTAATATTCAGGAAACCCACACCATTTCTAAATTTTTTGTAGCTTTTTACAGTATTTGGGTTAATGAAATTTGGGTGAAACTTATGTATTCAAAAGTATATGACTTTATTAAATATTGGCACAAAGCTTCAATTGCGACGACAGTAAAAGAACAAACTGATTTTTGAAATAATCCTTCAAAATTTGCTAAAACTCGTTCACGCAAATGCTCAAAAAAAAAAAAAAACAAATTTCACGAAATTCGTAAGAGCTTTCAAATCACAATAAACATTACGTACAAAGTTAATGGGAGGAAATTTGAAAATGAAAATTACAAAGAAATTCGCCTGAAAAAGGAAGTAGCTATATTCGGCAACAAAATCCATCAAATGTGAAGAGCTTCCTAGCATAATTGAATTTTTTTTTTCAACAATCAAATTAAATTTAATGCTATTGAAATTTAGATGGGTAGATTTTGGAAAATTACACGCTCTAAGGAAAACGAAGTAAAGGCATCAATAAAGTCATGTGAAAGAAGTAAATCAATTAGTCCGCATATCAACCTTTTCATCATGGATGGACTTTAATTATGGGTTGTTTGTTAAGATTCAAGGTGAATTGATACTATTTAGCTTAACCTTAAAAAAAAGTTTTTGTTAGTAAATAATTTCAAAATTGAATAATGGCTCTAACCTTTTGCAAATATAAACACAAAAGGAAGGTCGATGATGGTGAGAATGTAAACTTATCGGTGCTTGTTACATAAGGGTATAGAAATAAAGATTTATTCAGTAAAATAAGAAGAAATGTAAAACTTTTTGTGGTATATATGAAGAGTATATTTACTACCCTTTATTTTGAAATTAACCCACAAAGTGAGCATCAAGACTAAAAATCCAACAATTAATTATTGGTCTTTTAGTAATTTCTTGATTACTCACAGCTTACAAGTTTGTTTATCTATAGAATGGACAATCAAAATTTTTTATGAAAAGTTTTTCATAGTTGCATCGAATCAATTTTATATTCAGCAGCACATCGAGTTGTTGCTTTAGTCTTTATATAAAGTGACTAAAGCTTTAGTTAAGATTACTGAATTCACGATTCAAGCAATAAATGTTATATCCTGAAAAATCGATTGGGAGTCGTTAACTTTCTAAAATTTAGGTTTACACTCTCTCCCTTCCCAACAGGGGAGGATGTTTTTGGGAGCTCGTGCTCTCCACTACCGAATTTTTAAACTCAAAATTTTCCAAGTAAGAAGATTTTAATTTTCGCTCGGCCATAAATGTATTTAAAGATTCTTATCTTGCCATAAAAATCATTCCAGAAGATTTGAAAATTTTGAAACTCCCTTTAAAAAATATTAAGAACAATATATCGCAACAAACTTCCGACCACTTACATTTCTTTCTGATTGCATCGAACTTCGAGATTTATAAAAAGTAGAAAGAAAACAAAGTCGGGCAAAGTCAAAGCAACAAAAAGAAATCCAAACAAATTACGTCATTTATTCATAATTAAAAAAAAAATCTTTTTTGCTGTTTTCTTCTCTCTTACTGCATGCATTCATGAAAAAAAAAAGAAGAAGAAAATGGAGAAAAAAATTTGTGTATGGTATCGCGAGCAGCTTTTCACGGCTGTAGAAATTATTTTCAATAACATTTTTAGCACTTCATTTGATATTTATAAAAAAAATGTACACATGCTTAAATTAAGTTATTCCACAAACATCATAATATTTACACAAAAATAATAAAATGAACTGAATTATATTAAATAAACTTACACTTTTTTTCTCCAACAATCGATTATTTAAATTATAAACAATATAATGCTGGATGTGCGTAAGAATATTTTAAAAACCAGACAATACTGGAATAATCATACTATTTTTGTTTTTCTTGACACGTTTGTTGACATTGCTAAGTATACTGTATGCAAACAGAAAGTAAAATTTGTTACTGAGTAAATGTAAAACTCATTAATTCAAGAGCTTTTTCTTCATTCTTATGTAAAGCATTTTTGAAAGATTAATTCTTTTTTAATCAAAAATTCTTCATTTAGATTGATTGCATCAAGTACGTTCAGTTTAAAGGGGGGAGGGGGTCCAGGATTTTGTAAAAGAACAAAAAATTTTCAAACAAAAATCGTAAAAAGAGGGTGGGGTCTTAAAAATCCTTTTTTAGCCTAACGTAATAAGTCGCCAACCCCTAAACTCAACTAAAATGATCCAAATTTAATTATGATAAAAATTATTTTCCAACAGAAAAATGCCAAACTTCATTCCAAAAAAAAAAATCTCATTTCATCAATTTTGAAATTTTTTATTAACTTTCTACGTCGAAAACTGTCAAAAATAGCCTACAAGAAAGTGACTCGTGTGTTTCAATTTTTTTTTTTTTTTCATTAAAAAGAGAAAAGGAATTTGAAATCATCCACGAATTTCACGCAGCAGAGAAAATTCTTCGACCTTGTTCGTGAATAAGATATTGATTGTTTATGTTAAACTTGATAAAAATCTTTTGCGCTTCTTTTTTCGGCATTTTTTTTTTTTTTGTTTAAAATAAGTAATTCTGAAAACATGTGAAAGTTGAATTTTGTAGTCTGATACTTTTTATCTTTAGAGGATTGTTGTAGATGATTTTGTATCTTTCATGCGAAAAGCAATAAAAGCTCAAATTTCATGATCAGAATTTTTTCTAATAAAATGGTAATATTCGTTAAGGAGAAGATGAGGAGTTGTTCATAAATTATGTCTATTATTAATAGATTTTTTACTTGAAATTTCTTAAGGGGTCGTTCACTTATTACGTAATGTTAAAATTCGAGTTTTTACCCCCTCCTTCCATTAATAACGTTTTTAACAAAAAATCACGAGTTAGAACAATAGACCATAATAAACTCTCAGACCCCCTCCCCCCTTAGAGTGTTACGTAATAAGTGAAACGCCCCTAAACTTAAGACCCCCAAAAAAAATAAACTACCTCATATAACATTAAATTTTTTAAAAGTTTATGCTTCTTTCATAAAATTATTGTTATTTGTTGGATATTACTGAAGTTTATAGATGAATATTTACATGACCAGAAGGTATAGCTGTTATTTTTAAAACAAAATTATTATCTTTTTTCATGAATGGAAGGGCTTCAATGAAAATGTCGAAGAAAAGTGTGGGTTTTACTTAGGGACCGTTCATTTAGTACGTTACGCTTTAACGAACTTTTTCAAAAACGAACATTTGAATTCTTGGAATTTCTATTGTTTTATTCTTGTTTACTCCCCCTCCCTCCCCCCCCCCTCCCCGAACGTACTAAGTGAACGGCCCCTTATCAAGCCAACATTTCTTGAATTCTTGAATTTTGTTTCTTAACTTTGACCAACTTTAACACAAAAGCAGAAAAGAATAAATTCAAGGGCGTATATTCATTCCACTCTAATTTTTTAAACTCAGTTCAAAATTTTTTCAAGCAAGGAATTTATTTTTGGAAATTTTAAAGTTTTTTCAAAGGAGTTGAATCGTTATAAAAAGGCAGTTAACGATACAGTATGTAAATAACTGTTCATGAATAATATTTTTCTCAATCAAATGCTCAAAAATAAGTATGATAATCAATTTTTTCAATAAAAAAGAAATCTACAAAATGATGTAAAGCAAATTCTTGAAAAATACAATGAAATTGAAAAAATCGTGAATGGATATTTTTTTAAAAAAAAGTCAATATTCTTTGATTTTTTTCAAGGATTTAGAAAAATTAAATTTAAATTTAACTGAATTTAAAATTTTCATATTTTTTGTTTGAATTTAAAATTTTTTCTATGATTTTATTTTTTAACGAATTTTAAATTTTTAATAAATTATAAATTAGTGGCCGTTCACTTAGTACGTTACGCAGAAAAAACAAATTTTAAGACCCTACCCTTTAGGGTAGGGATATATTTTTTGCATGAAAAAAATTTTATTTTGTTTGATCTATTACAAAATCCAAACCCCCCATAAAAAAACGAACGTACTAAGTGAACGGCACTTAAGCATTCAAAGAAATTTTGACTTTAAATTTAACCTTACCGGTTATGCTCATTCCATCAAAATTTGAATCAATATTATTTGTTTTTAAAAAAAGAGAAGAAAAAATGCAAAAAATTTTACAAAAGAACTCTGAAGCGCAAAAAGTGCTGAAATTGATTAAAATCAAAGATGTACCAAGTCTCAAAAAAACAATTCTTTTGTTTGTGTATTTTTGCTACTCATTCAATTTATTCCATGATGAATAATGGAAATCAAATCTGAATATATTTTTTTAAACTGAAAAATCTTACAGATCAATGAAATTTTCGAAGGGCAAAGATCAAAAACAAAACGTATTCAGTAGTATTATTAAATTGAAATTTTTTTGTTTGAGGCAAAAGGAAGCAATTGAAGGTGACGCTAAAAGTTATTTACAGTTTCGTAAGATCCATAAAGTTTGTTGAACTTCTCGAATTATTTTGTGTGCAAACTTTCTAGACCTGAATAATTTAACTGGAATTAAAGTGAAACATAGTTTGAAACTTTTGGCCAAATAATTATGCTGTATTACAGCAATGTGCATTCACATGACTTCCTGATTGATGTTCATCTTCAAAGTCCTCTTTCCGTTTTTCTTTTGATCAAATCGTAATTTACGAAAATTGTTCATTTCTTTTTTGTGTACACAAATCGATTCTGATGAAAAAAGTTATCCGGTATGATGATTGTGCCTTGATATTGAGTCACAGATGTTATTAAATTGATTTGTGATTACACGTGGATAATCTTGAACACTCAGTAAATATTTTTTTTTCGTGTGTTTTTCATTTTCGTAATTGCTCGAATATTAATCATATTTTTTTAATGTGAAACTCTTGGGCGTTCATCACATAAATTTTCATATCCATCAATAAACTCTAAATATTTAATTTTGTAGATTTGATAGGTTAATAGTGGAAAAAAACAGAATGAATTAGAAAAAATTAATCATAATTCTATTAATAGATTAAAGAAAAGATTTAGATAGTTATGAGTAGGTAGTAGGCATAAGTCCATCAATTACTCAGTGTTTTCAATCAATTAATAACTTTTAATAGCCGATTTTTTAGAAGCTTGCTTCAATTTATTTAATATCATAAGGGGCCGTTCACTTAGTATGTTCCTTAGAAAACTAAAAAAAAAAATAACTTTTTAGACTCCGTCCCTTCTGCGTTGCGTTCTGTATGAAAAAAATAATTTTTGCTTAAAATATTGCAAGAACATAGTCCCACCCACTCCCTTCCTTTTTCTCAATGAAGCGAATATACTTAGTGACAGGACCCTCAAATCTGACCGCATTTAATATGAAACTGCCTTAAAAATACCTTCAATTTATTATAAATATTTTAAGAATTTCAAAATATAATTTTGATTTCTTTCGAAAAATTCTTGTCCCTAAATTTCAGAAATATTTTCATCATTTGCTTTATAATTCAACAATGCTTTAAGGTTGCTCATTTCTGAGTATCAGTTTAAAAATAAAAAGATCCAAAAACACCCAACATATGAAGCTATTTTTGATAGATTACCGGAAAGCCACAGGTCAAAAATCTCAAACAAAACCTTGACAAAAAAAATGTAAATTCAAAACATCATCAAAATTCATTTACCGTTTTCAAGCTAGATTTCATTGAGAACTGAATTTTAAAAAAACACGAGCCAATCGCATTTTCACAGAATTTTATGGACTTTGGGTACATGAAAAATGCGTAATTTTTAGAAAGTTTGAATTTTTGTATTTGATTCAGCTACCCATCGTAAATATCAGGTTTTATTACAAATTCAATTATATTGATGTACTTTACCTTCTAGGAATATCGAAATCATCCTTCTAGGAATATTTCCTTTATCTTATAATTTTTAGTTTTTTTTAGCGCATTTTCCTCTTGGGAAAAGGACGCTATTATCCGCACTTTGTCTGTCTGTCCGTCCGTCTGTCTGTCTGTCTGTCTGTCATCGCATCTCCTCCTAGGGATTAAGCTTTTTTGATGCGGTTTTTGGCTTAAAATGTGTGTAGTATGTCTGGCTAGAGCTGGCGAAAAAATCAGCACGAATGGTCACTTCCTCTGCTGGAACCAGCGTAAAAAGTGCCAAAATGCCATTTCTTTGTATGTGTTAGTGTGGTCGAATGCACTAAAATGTTGACTTTTCAAAAACTCAGCCTTCCTCGGTTCAAATCCCACCGATGACAAAAACTTTTTTTTGCTTTTTTTGATACTTTTTTGATTTCTTATGACATATAATATTGAATCATGTCATAATTTTCCATTTTCACAATTTTCTCGAGTTTTTCCGACGATTTTTGTTAAAATTTTCAATATTTTCATAGATAATTCCTTTTTTATATTTTTTTGATATTTTAGTTGTTTAGTTTTCTATTTTCATGGATTTTTCATAATTTTTCCGGAAAATTTTGTGAAAATTGTAAAATAATTCACTTTTATTAAAAAAAACTCATCAATATAAAAAATCAAATTGTCACATTAATATTTTATAAAAAAGAGCATCAGTGGCGTAAGTGGTAGAGTGCGCAACTCCTATCATGAGAGTCATGGGTTCAAACCTAGCCCGTGACCAAAATACTTTTTTGCTTTTTTTTTTTAATTCTATATTGCATAATGTTTTTCATCCATTTTTTTCTGTCAATTTTAAATTTTTGGGTAAATAAAGAATGGTTATAGTTAAATATTTGACTTTGTACTTTTGGGATTTTAATTCTTTGTGTATTTACTGATCGCGGAAAATGCGCTTTCGTCGGTCACGAGTGACCACCGTTATACTTGTTAACTTTTTATCAATTTTTTTCCTATAATTCCTTAGAAAAGCAACGAAAAAAATCAAAAATAAAATTTATTAAATTATTTCAATTATTTACGAATTCAGCTGCAAGAACCTTTCAAATTATGGACGAGGGGAAAACAACATGGTGAGAAAAAAATAATCAATTTCTCACCGATTTCTCACCGCGGTGAAAAATTTTTCACCATTGGTGAGAAATCGGTGACAATTTTTTCACAATTTCTCACCAAAATTTTCTCACCATGTTGTTTTCCCCTCGATTATGGATGGAGATGGATTGTGAAAATAATTCGTGACAATTGACTGAACATAATTTATTATCTCGTTCATGAAAATTTATTATTTTGTCTGCACACGCCTAACCTTTACACATTTTTCTAAAGAAAAAGATGCATAATATGCTCCAACATTTAACTGGATGATGAAAATTCTTTCAAATCTGATGAAACATTCACCATTTTTTTTCTTTAAATCGCATCATTTTATCAAATCTAATTTGAACCTTAAATTGCTTTCATAAAAATGTTGAGCTATAATCTACACGTGTACATAAAAATACCATGTATTTTTTGTGTTAAAAGTGAATCATTGATTCACAGAACAGTGAGTATATTTAACAATAATTGATGATTCTAATTTAATAAATAAATATGTTTGTCCCCGTTTGTCCTGATATTTTGAATTGATCCGCTCCATGACATCCTAAAATTGATAATCTTATGTATCCATGTAGCGATTATTTTTCAGGTAAAAATAGAATTTTTATGTGGATACTTCTTGAAAATTGTTTTCTATTAGGCATTATTTGGAACACGTGGAAGAGAATTGGATACATAGTATCAATTGCTCAAATATTTTATTACGACTAATTTGTAAGAAATATGATGAATTTGATTATAACAGTGCACAGCACCATGATGAAAAAAATAAATTCTTGAATTAAATGAAAATGGATTTTATCTCGTTTCCATAAGAACTTTTAGAATTCTAAATTTCTAATACCAAAATTAAATATCCTTAAAAAAATTCAAATTATCCTCACCTCATGTGTAACTGTTCTCTGAATTTAAAAATGTTAATTAAGGAAAGAGAATAAATCCACCAGGACTTCTTTAGTAGTTAAAGGCAAACATAGGCTTAAATGTCTCTCGATCGATTCCATATGAAGGTTTTTTGTCTTTAATGGCCAGATTTTTTTTGGGGGGGAAATCCGAGAAATTTCAAGCTTAAACCTACGATCTCAGAAAAAAGAAGCAATTAGCCAACCTGATAACCGTCCAGCTTGGTTGCGGCTCAATGTACACACAAGGGGTACCAGACTGATATATGTATGATGTTAGTATAAGTAGGTTATCAATTCCTAGAAGTCATGTTGCTTGATAGTGTATCATTAAGTGGGAGGTCTCCATGCTGCTTGAAAAATTGAAGGTGTTTTATTTCATTCAATATTTTTTTCTTTTTTTTTTTTTGTTTAAGATGCACATTCGAGCATTATAAGGCATTAAGTATTCTCCGAAAAATACTTTAAAAATATTAGCAAAAAAGTGCATGAAAAATTTAACTTAAATCGATTTACGAAGATAAAGAAAATCATCACAGACACAGCTTACAGCAGTCGATAAGAAATCGAATTGAAATTACGCGAAGCTCATTTTTTTATTCTCTTCTTTTAAACGTGTCTGTAGATAATTTCTTGCTTTGTAAATATTTTGGTTACTAATGGAATTTGAAGAAAAGAAGAAGAAAAAATCCATGCTTTATAGCATTGATGAAAATCGCACAGCTTACTGATCTCATTAGGATAAATAAACTAATAATAATCGTGTAACGCCGTTTACATTGATCTAATTTTATTCATTTGCTATTACAATATTGCTGATGTAAGAGATGTCGTTGAAATATTTATGTGATTGATGACTAAAATAGAAAACTGTAAAAAACCCTTTTTATTCTCGTCTAGTGATCATCATTTCATCTGAAAATGGAATTTCAATGTTAACTTTTTAATTGCAAATTGTTTGGAAACTCAATTAATTGCTTTATTATTCCTT
Organism: Chironomus striatipennis; assembly: GCA_026123125.1. Taxonomy (NCBI): domain Eukaryota; kingdom Metazoa; phylum Arthropoda; class Insecta; order Diptera; family Chironomidae; genus Chironomus; species Chironomus striatipennis. The sequence goes on along the minus strand of CM047393.1, from coordinate 39,695,512 downwards.
AAAAATTTAAAAGTGAAAATTTTTGGAATTTTATTTTCAAAACAAAAATCTTCAAAATTAAGCATATTTATGAGAATATATTTCATAACAAAACATTGCAAAACAAACAAAGAAGTTTTTAAATAAATTTTTGATGTGGAAAAATTCTACTTGTATGAGTATGTACTTACAAATTTTTCAGAATTGTGTCACATAAGAGGATTAAAATCGCAATAAAATTTAAATAAACATTTTTAAAATGAGAATAATTCATCCAATCTAGGAATTTGATTATTGAAATTTCAAGATACGATTCAATAAGTTCGTTTTGTTGAATTCTCAGATTTTTTTTTAATCTTCAAAATTTTAAAGAATCTAATTTCAACGCTTTTGTTGAAGAACGTGCGGTCATTTTGAATTTGAAAATTGTTGACCGATTTTTGCACAACACAAAGTTAGAAATTTTTGTTTATTCAGTAAAATTTAATTTTTCATACTTTAATATTATTCATTTAACATTTTAAATTACTATTGTAATAAAATTAAAGCATGACAAAATCTTTAAAAACAATTGAAAAAGTTTTTTATGTTTAATGCAAAATTAATGTATCATTAGTCTTTATTCTCTGATGTTCTATTAAAAATTAATGAAATTGTCGCAATCAGACTTAAAAGACGAGCAAAATTTCAAGCTTAGTGGGTGTTTAAGCTCTGAAACCTGAATGTCAAAGATAATAATATTTTTTTTAATAAGCATTATTAAACTCAAATATCAAACATTTCTCATTAGGCTTCACTTCCTCACTGGCATTTGTGGAAGAATCCAAAAAGCTCAGAAAAATAAGAAAACTTTAATTCTACAGAAAACTTTTGCCATTAAACAGCAACAGCTCAAAATAATGTCCTACTTTATATTCTGAATATGAAAAATTTGTAAAAGAATTTTTTTTGTGTTAATCCTAAGATAATCGATTGATTCGATGTCAGTCTTCAGTCATATATCAAAAAATGTTCAAAGTCCTCGTGTTGTTAATCGAGGGACTTAAGCGCATTTTTGTAGCAGCGATCAGAAATCGATTAAATAGAAATTGCTTTAAATTACAAAATCCCTTAATTCTTCTTTTATCATCAAAAAACCCTGCAAGAAAATACAATTTTTATAAAAAAAAAAAAAACTATATAATAATAACAGAATCCATTAAATTCCGTCTTTCTAGCATGCTCTATGCATAAAAAGTCTGTTTTCACGATGATAAATACAAAACCTTTCAAAAAGAAAGAAAAAAATTTTGACCAAAAATAACGGTCAAAAAAATTTTAAATTCCAACGGTCAAAAAAAATTCAAATTTTTATCGAGGGGTTTTCAACAATTTTTTTCCTTATTTAATGTTAAATCGTTGATTACAGGAATTGTAGATCATTTAACGATTTTTTAATAAGCGAGGCCGGAATAACTCGATAGTAGAAAGATAATTCATCATAACAGAACTCTTAACTATGTCTGGTTTCTGAGATCTCAGAGCTCATCCAGCCAGCCAGCCAGCCAGCCAGCCAGCCGAACAAAGTGAAACTATAAGCGTCATTTTTTGCAAAAATGCGCTAAAAAGAAAATAATAACATGAAGGATTAATAACATTTTCAAAACAGCATTTATAACCAGCTCCCAGGATTATGACTAGCTTAAATTTGATTTATGATAAATGGAACATGATTACAAAGAAGCTTATTCCACTGAAAGAAATCTGAACCATATAAAAAGACATTAAGATGTATAAAAAACACTTTAGACAATTTTTCATAACTTCTTCGTTCAGCAGTTCTTCTTTGTTGCTTACTTTTTTGTTTTTGATAAACTTTCTTACAAAGAACTCTTTTTTTTTGGCATCAAAATCCTTTTTAATTGCCAAGCAACACAGAATCAACAAGTTGATTTACACAATTGTATTTTTAATTAGTAATTAAGAAATCAGTGTTGTTCACTCAATTTAGAATTTTCGTTTTACCAAAAGTGTCTTTTTTAATCCGTAGAGTTCAAAGTGTTAAGAACAAGTGAAGTTTATCTCCATAAAGTCCCTATTTCTATCTCAGATATGCAGGAATTAAGAATTACCAATTCATTACATATTTGAATTTATGAATCTGTATTATAATCCTGTACAATTATGTTTAGGGGCCGTTCACTTAATACGTTCGCTTTTTAGGGGGGAGCGGGGTCTAAGATTTTGTAACAGATTAAACAAAACAAAATAATTTTTATACAAAAAGCGTAACAAGGGGGGAGGGGGGGTCTGAAAAGTCATTTTTTTGCGTAACGTACTTTGTGAACGGCCCCTTAAAATCCCATTCCTAATATGAGCTTGACCTCACCTTAAACAACACTGTCTTCAATATTTATTCAACCTTTTTGAAGTTGTTGAACTTTGAACGAAATTTTAATTGTCAGTTATTGAATGTAAGAAAAGAATCTGAACAAAAAATCAAAAACGTGGAGTAGCGGAATCATTTCAATGAATTCAATAAGTTGTAAATTTGTGGTAACATTCACCTCAGTTTTTAAAATGATTGTTTATATTTGGGGGTCATTTACTTATTCCGTTTAATTTTTAGAAGGAAGGAGGATCACAGAAATTTTTAAAACTTCATAATTAAAAGTTGGAAATTCCCATACGTTTAAATTTCAATATTTAAATGTCATTTGGGATCATCACCAAAATCAGACAAAAGAATCACAAAAAACTGACAAAAAACACATAAATATGAATCAGAATCTTATTTTATGATGAAGAGCTAAATGTCCACTTAACGGTACCTGAGTGTGCTACAAATGAATTAAATTCATCTGAATACTTTTTAACTCCTCATTCAAATTAAGCAAACAGCTTTTACTTCAAAATTCAAAGTCTATTTTCATGGTTTTGTTTGTTTATTGTAGCAATATCGTAATTGTACACATCCGAAAAGGTATTTTCGAGTATTTGTAACGCCAGAAGTGCTGTTATTGTGTTTTTTTAAAAAAGGAAACACATAACCTTATCAATTTCGTGCATTACTTCTGCTGCAAAAAAAATATCTTGCGGTAAAAATTCTCAGAAAACTTATTTTTAAGCATATAAAAGAGAGCACTCAACTCCTTCGTTTCTTTCTTGCTTCCTAAGAAGAGATAATCTTTTACGTACGCACTCAAAACGTATTATAGCATATCAAGAAAAAAAGTTAAATTTACCCTTCTTTTAATATCAGCTGTAAATTAAGCATGATCAAAATTAGCTTGAAGATGTGCAAAGATAAAAGAAAAGGGATATAATCAACCTTCATTAAGCTAATTCTACCTTTGAAAATAACTTTATTATGATATACAGATCTGTCTATAAATGGTGTCATTATAAAATTTGAATTTTAAGTGTGGTGTATTTTCGAGTGTTTATCCTTAATAAATGATACAAGCTTTTCTATTTATAAGATCTTTTTTTTTCCTCATAATTGGGTTTCAACTTTATTTTTTTGACAAAATTGCCAAAAAGTTCTGAAACACAGCAGGATCAATTTAATTATTACGTTACATAAAAAATTTCTATGCTAACCACTCAACCTTTAATGGAGCAGCCAGATATTTGAGATAAAGGATGAATGAACCATGCAACGGCCTAGCCTTTGGAACTGGAGGCACTGCGATTTTAAATTTTTGTACCCTCTAGACCTACAATTTATAGTGAGATCCGAACCACTTGTAAGCTCTGCACATTGAAAAGACACGAGTTCGTCATTAAGACCTGATGTACTTTGCAATGTACCTAGTTACAATTCATGTGTGCAAGATGATGTAAAGAAATAATCCAAATGCTTATATATGTAAGTATACTAGCAATCTTAGCATACTAGCAACTAAGTATACTAGCAGGAGACACATTAAGTGCCACAGACCTCAAAACTACACCCAACACACGAGCCGTGCTTGGTAACTAGAACGGTGAAATGGAAAAAGAGCTTGTAAAATTTTCTGACTTTTGCCTGGAATTGATCCCAGATCCTGTGGCAACAAAGGAGGACGATGCCGATTTTTTAACGATATTAGAGGGGGGGTTAAAAAATAATTTTTGCCACGAATGAGTATGTCAGAAGAATTGATTAAATGGATCAATTTCGATCAATTTTGATTATATTTCTAAAATTTTTATGCTCAATTAAGCTAGGTCCAGACCTTCACCCATCCAGGCTACACAGCCATGTCTTACTCCCAAGATTACATTTTTTGTGTGATAAAAATTTCTTTTGTCAGAACGCAAAGCGAAAATAAAGGACCGCAATTTACGCACTAAACACAAAAAAATTTTAAAACAATAGCAAAGGAACGTCTGAAATCAAATAAGAGTTAATGTAATTTTTGTCATTGCCCTTTTTCCTCTTTCACTTTCTTCTTTACATCCCCTTAAAATGTAAACTTTTTTGCCAAAACATTTTACTCTCATAGCAAAACTTTCCACGTTAAATACGATAAAAAAGCATTTTATTGAGCAAGTAAGGATTCTCTCTCACGGCTGTAAATTTTCTCTCAATCCATCTCTCTTTGTCTCCCTCATTTTCTTTGCCTCTCAGTTAGAGGAAATGTGTACACACACTTTCGATTTCATTCGTTACTACTCGACTGTTGTGAGAAGTTCTGACCGATGAAAATTTTGCTTTCAATCTCAAGATCACTGCAGTTGTAACAGTCGGACGATTAAGACGTGAGCAAGAGTTAGAAAAATAAACTAAAAATACCGGTTTTTATGTCAAATTGTGGATAAAAAAAAATCTTAATTTAATTTGTGATTCATTGGATTTATTTTCTTTGGAAAAACAAGAAAGAAAAAAAGATTGAAAAGTGTAAAAAATTTATTAAGACAAAAAACAGGAAAATTTATTGATATTTTTACAAACTGTGAAATGAATTAATGTTAATCGTTAGTGACGCAAAAATTAGAAGTAAGAAAAAAGTTCTCAGAAAAGTGTGAAAAATTTTTAATGTAAATAAATAAATTTCTCAGGAAAAAAGTGACAAGGATTTTTTAAAAAGGAATTTGGAGCGACATGAATTTTTTGAAGGTTTGATATTTGTCATACGATAATATTTAGTGACAATAGAAATTCAAAAGCTTGTCATACACTTCAGAATTTATTTTCCATTCCATTTGCATGAGAGTAAAAAAAAATATTTATCTGCATTTTTAACATCTTCAAAACAAATAGGATTTTATTATTTTTTGGAAGGACAAATTTTTTTTTTGGTGACGAAATTATGGATTTAAAATTAATATCTAGGACTCAAAAAAAATTAATAAAAAATTCAAAATGCAGGATCAATAATTTTTATAAAAATTTATTCAATTTAAAATTTTTTTCAATTTAATTTTTTTTTTAAAATTTATTTAAATAGTTAATTTAAAATTTTTATAAAAACCTATAAAAATTTATTCAATGTCTAAAATTTTATAAAAATATTTTCAAAGTTCAAACTTTTATAAAAATTTGTTTGAAGTCCAAAATTTTATAAAGAGAATTTTTCCCTATCCTCAATCTAACATCATTTGGGGTCGTAAAATTCGTAATGCTTAGGGAGGGGTCCAAAATTTTGTTACGCTTCATGCAATTTTCTAAAATTCCATGGAAAATTTGTTACGATCAGGGGAAGATTCAAAAATGGTCAATTTTGGAGTAACGAATTTTACGAACTATCCCTTTATTCAGGAGCTGAGCCAGAAATTTTTTTAAGGAGAGGGGGCGAGAAATTAATTTTTTGTACTCTATTCATTATTTTTCTAAATTTATCAAGTGTTCTGTAAAAGTTACTTTAGCCGTCAAGCGAAGCAAGACCACAGAAAATTTTCCAAAAATTTTCTTAAGAAGCCAGGATTTAGGATTTTATTTTTTACAGGGGCGGCTCGGGCCCCCTTGGCTCCGTCCCTGCCTTTATTGATGAATTTTTTTATCAAAACTTCATTTTTTTCATTTATCATATCAGTAACAAATCGTTAATTGGTCATAAAAAAAATTGTGGAACAATGAAATATTTGAAAAACATCTGCAAAATGGACAGGCCATAAAGTCTCAAAGCAAGCGTAAAACATTTTGTAATATAAATTTATTGAGCGTTGAAATTATTACAGTGCCAAAAAATAGCGAATACGTGATTCTTATTTGCTGAATGCTACAAATTAATTTTTAAGCATCCAATTATTTAAATATCAGATAGTGTGATTCTCTTCAATTATATTTAATGAGGTGAGGAAAATAGAGACTGAAAATTTATGTTCATTCTGTGAGTAATGAAGCAAGCTTTCATTCTTCTTTCTGGCGTGCTGTTAATGTACGTAAAGTGGAATAAAAAAAGTTTATAAATGACAAACAAAGAAGATTTTAGGTTCATATTTTTGTCATCTCTGTAGTAGCTGCAGGAGAAATTTTTCTAGTTTTCTTTGCAGTTCAAGAATGTCAAGATAATTTTTTGTATCCACAATGGGACGTAAAACGCATCACAATGGAATTCTTCTTAGCTGTGTACGTCCAATTTTAGTGTTTATCAGAAAATGCTCCTTTTTCTCAACAAATCTCATAAACATCCTTGTTAGAGGCTATTGGGGATTATTGAGATGAGAATAAATCTTTTTTTCGGGGAAATATGATAATTGAATTTTTTTATCTTCCTTTGAGCCACTCCTAGATAATTTTGAATTATGTGCAATTGATAGCTTATTAGGCAATGATGATCTGTAATAATTTTTTCTTTCATCAACAATAATTTGGTGTGCATGAATAAGTATCAATTGGATATCTTAATGTTTAAATATTTTTTAAAAACTTCAGTAATTCAGGTAAGGATATTTTTTAAAATAATTCAAAATTTCTGAAACAATTTTTCAATTTAAAAAATTAAGGTTTGAGAGCAGCTAGGCCAAGGACCATTCAGTTCAAGTTTAGGTTTGATATTTTTTAATGCAAATTTTCATTATTTTTTTATATACTTTTTTGCATTCATATTGCAAAACCATGCAACCTAGATTCATAATAATAATCGTCTTAAGTGAGGTGCATGTTCCTTTATGATATCAAACTTAAAATGTTCGGGATTTTATGAAAAAGTCCCGGTTTTCTACGAAAAAAATCTGGTCGCCCTACAACTAAGAAAGAGGAATTTAAGGTGACGCAAATACTTGGAGCAATTTTTTAAGACCTAAATAAAGTTCATTGTGCTTGACTTTAACAATTTTGAAAATAAAAATTTTTCAAATTTTCTAAAATAAACACTTTAAGCTTCATTCGTTCGAACTTTGATTTATTTAATTAAATTTATTCTGTGATAATTTTTTTTAACTTATTTTATATTTGATAGTATTTTACAAATATTTTACAAGATCAACAAAAACATTTATTGATGTAAATTATAAAAGCTTATAATTCATTAATGACTAGTCTATCGCATAACAAAATTAAAAGAAACAAGAAACCAATCTAATCTAAGAGGTAAAGCTGATCAAGTTTAGTCTCATGTCGAAAACATGTTCTTTATTCAAATTAAGGATGTTTGAGATCCAACTTGGCTAAAAAAAATATTAAACTTGCATAAGATTTTACTGCATTTCAAGTTTTTTTCACTTTGGGGGCCGTTGATTTAGTATGCTCGTTTTTTAGAAAGAAGGGGGATGTCTAGAATTTTGTAAATGGTCAAATAAAATAATTTTTTTCATGCAGAAAAACAAAGTAAGGGTGGGGGGGAGGTTAGGGGTTCTGAAAAGTCGTTTTTTAGGTAACGTACTAAGTGAACGGTTCCTTGATGAATCGCAGTATTTCTTGTAGTTATTTATTTTTGATGCATCAAAACAGTTTTATTTAAATTTTCTGACTTAACAAAAAAAAATAAATTTTAAATTTTGTTAAATTTTTAACGTAAAGAATTATTTTCAGGTACAAATGTGAGAATTTGTTCATAGTCATATTATTCCATGCCAATTTTTTCTTCTAAATGAAAAAATCCAATTTTCAAATAATTCAAGGAAAACATAATCATTTCCTTTCAAATATAATCATCAGTTGCTCCCACACATTTCAAAAAAAGCATTCATTCCTTACATTTCTTTCACTTCAATTCATTATACTCTTCAATTTTATAAAATGTAAAATTTTCAAAACATTTTTATCAAACTCAAACAATATTAAACAAGAAATTCATGTTTTTTTTTATCAAAAAAGATGAAGTAAACCATTGTTCAAGAGAAAACATCCCTTAAGCAATTGATGCATTGAAAAAATCCATTCATTTACAGTAGCTTCCTTAAAAAGCTTTTTTCACATAAAAAATAAAATTCAACTCAAATATAAATAATGGAAGGCACTCTGCAGTTCTTTGTAAATTTTTGTCCAAATCATTGAAACCTTTTCAATACGAGCATAAAGAAGAATTTAATTATAATGAATTGCGAATAATAAAAAGTCTGTTGTAATCATAATCATAAAGGATTTTGCTGAAATTTCAATAAAAAATGAATCTTAATAACATTCTCAAATGCAATTAATTAGAAACTTTTACTTAAGCAAATTTATTTTGGCTTCTAAAATTTTCAAGGCCATCATCCGAGCAGCACTTTTCTACTCATTGATATTCAATGAGAATTTATTTTTGGGATGTGTAATTAAAGTAAAAGTTTAGACCCAACATTAAATTTCATGAAAAAATATTTATGATTCTTTTGAGTTTAAAGATTTAAATTTAAATAACTTTGAAATTTAGGTATTTTTTGAACAAAATTAAACTTGAAAAAAAAAATAAAATAAAAAATGTTAAGATCTGTTAAGATGTCTGTATTATTAATTTAATTTTGCCCATTAGCTTGTTTTAAGTATTTGAAGTAAAAAATATTACGGCCTCGCCGAAAAAAAATTCTTCGTCAGGAACGCACAGTTTTTATCAATTTACTATGATTTTTTATATGAAAACATTTTCTTTTATTATTTTAGTTTATGTATTTCTTTGAGACGAACATTTCGATACCAAATTTATAGCAATACGATGCTTAATTTTGATGAAAAATCAATTTTAATGAGCGTTCCTGACGAAGAATTTTGAGGAAAAATTAATTTTTATTTTAAAAACTGTCAATATCTCTGCTGTTACTGCAGTAATATTCAAAGTTTTTACGCCAAATTTTGTGTAAGCACTTGCTTAACAAATCGTAATATCAAAATTAATTTTTGGAATTGTTAATGCATGAGAAATTGCAAATTTATGTTCAAAAATCAGTAACGGTCGAAATAAATTTGAATTTTTCAGTTGACTAAAATTTGGAAAAATTGGAAAAAACTCTTGAATTAACCAATAATTCAAGTATTGAAATACATGAAATCAAAATTTAAGTTTAATTCTTTATGATTTGACGCTAAGATCATCAATATCATATAGATTTGAGGTGTATTTCTCGCAACAAAAATTTTGTCATAATTTGAATTTCAAAAAACCGTTACTTTGAATTCCTCAATTTTTCGGCGAGGCCGATTAATTATTCTTTAACAGCAACAACAAAAGATTTTCACGAACATTTAAAATCTTAAAATTTTATATCAAAACATTTCAGCTACAATTATCGTATTTACGTTATTTACAAACGTTTAATATGAATTTGAAGAGCGATAAAGAGGTAATTATACAGAATACATACGAAAATAAATATTAGCTTTAGACTTATAATTAAATGCGAACGGTTTGTTGACACACACACAAACTTTCGGAAATGTTCATTAAACGACTTTACTCGTAATTGAGGAAAAAGCTCTCGAAAATTCTTAAATCGACTTGAATTTTCAAAAGTTTCAATTCAATGAATTTTATTAAATTAAAATGAAAAGATTTTGCTTGAAAAATATTTTTAAGCAGCTCTTGGGAATGCAATTAAAATACAATTAGACTTCAAAGCATGTACTTAAGGAATTACATGGTTCCAAAAAAATTTAATTGAATAAAATTTTACGCCTGCTCGATTATGGTGATGTTCTTGAATGAAAACTGAAAAGTGTTTTTCTGAAAATTAATTTAAGTTTTTCATAATTTACGTACAACAATTATCAATTCTAAATTTCTAGGATCAAAGTTTCAAGTATGTTCTTAACAGGGGCGTAGTCAGAGGGGTGACTCTTATTTCTTAGACTCTTTAGATTTTGAATTTTTTTTTTGGACCAAAAACGCTAGCAAATAGAAGAAATTTCCCAAAGAGAGGGAGGGTTAAAACCCCCAACCCCCTTGATACGCTTTGACTCAGGGAGTGAGAAGATATTTAAGGGCTCGAACTCAGTTCAAAAAAAAAATAAATTAAGGTTTTTCGTGAAAAATTTCTTGATTTTGTAAATTAGGGACCGTTTACTAATGAAGTCCATAAAAAAACTTGGATTTTTAGACCCCCTCCCCACCTCTGTTACAAAATCTTCATACGAAAAATTCAATTGTTTAAAACTATCACTCCCCCCCCCTAAAAATTGGACATCATAAGTGAACGACCCCTTAATTACTTCAGAATATAAGATTTAAAATTGTTGACCCCCTCCTAAAAAATTTTGTGCTGCGCCATTGCCACTAACTACGCTTATAAATCAATTAATTCAAACTTTCCAAGATATTCTCAAGCTTTTGTGAAGAATGTGGGACTTAATACATGAATGATTCTTTAAATAGAACTTTTCAGAATTACTTACTCTAATGCAAACATCTCTCTATTCAGAATCAGTATTTTATTAAAGTTACGGCAAACTTTATAAAGCTTAAAAAAGTATTTTAGACATCATCAACAGAAGTGAGTGTTCATTAGAACATGAATATTTCATTACAATTGTATGTATTTTTACGGCTCGTTCTGTTTCATTTTCATTTTATTTACGAAGAACTTTAGAAACTTTTTTTGTGGAGGATTTATCAAACTTCAATACATCTTTATTATAAATTATTATTTTTTTGTTGCTTTTGAATGAATCTTTAAGGCAATTACTTTAGAACAGTGATGGCAAGTCGGTGTGCTGTGGCACAATAGAATGCCGAATTCTCTTCGAAAAGTTGCTCGAGCCGTGTTCTGCGTTCGGTTTTAGTCATGAAATACTCAAAATATGTGCCGTGACACAAAAAAGGTTGGCCACCACTGCTTATTGAAGAAATAATTTATTTCATAAGCGTCATAATATTTTTGATTCCTAGTAAGAGCTTTAGAAACCTAAAAAGCTTCAAAATTCGATACACAAAAACTCTTTTTATGTTTATATTTAGACTTTTCAAGACAATCTTTTGAGCGTTTTCTAAGAATGTTATTTTTTCACATATAAATCTATAATGTTATTTACAGCTCCAAAATTTTTGATGCTTCACAAAAAGATGATTCTATGACGCACTTCTTCCAGTAAAGTGTGGCACATCAATTTGTTACAAAGATATCGAATATCACACGAGGAGAGTACGTATCGAGGGAATCAAAAGATTCTTTTGAAAAGATCCCTAAAACCAAATGCAATTTTTCCATGTCAAAAAGGGTTAAGCAAAGCATAAATCTTTCTTATTCTACTGCAATATCTGAAATATGGCTCCTCATTTACGAAGAGCGTAGACAACTTATACTTCATTATACTTAATTTTCTTTCATTACTCATTGTTTCAATGATTTTGTCCTAAAACTGACAACAAAGTAAATAAATTTCAGTTGGCTGGAAATTTGTCTAGTTGTCCGAAAATTATGTTTTGGTCATAGGGGCCGTTCACAAAGTATGTTACGCAAAAAAATGACTTTTTAGACCCCCCTCCCTCCTTGTTACGCTTTTTGTATAAAAATTCTTTTGTTTTATTTAATCTGTTACAAAATCTTAGACCCCCCCCTCCCCCCTAAAAAGCGAACGTACTAAGTGAACAGCCCCATATGAACTGTTAGATACAACTATATACATATATTAGAAGCGTACTTTGATTCAGAATTACTCAAAGTAGAATAATTCAAATTCAGAATTTATAACGAAATTTCTGTCATGTCAATTTTTAATTGAAAAAAATGTTCAATTCAGTTTCAAAAATTTTGTATGCTAAAATTTTGATTTTAAATTTTTTTATTCTCCTGATCTCAAACAGTTATTCAATTCGAGAACCCCACCTTAATTAATTTTTGAAAATTAATTAATTTTCATTAAAGATGAACTTGAAACAACTGAAAGGACAAAAAAATCAAAAATATGGTTTAAATTTGTTTAAAGCTACTTAATTTATAAATTGCAAACTTTAATCTTTAAAAAATTAATTTGAAATCCTTGTCTACAGTAAAATTAACAACTTAATAATAGTTAATAATAACAATAACAAAGCATCTTACAAGCTCGAAGAAATTTCTCAAAAAGAAATGCGTTGTTAAATTTTGTTTTTTGAACTATATTTTTCCTTTTGTTGTTTCTTCTTGCGACATTCTTTTTCACATCAGCTTCTATTTTCCAACCTAATAAAAACTCTTATTTACGAAAATAAATTTTAAGAAAATATCACCAAACCAAACCAAAATATCAAAAACCAATTTGTAAAGCTAAATGCACGAGGCTCAACCTACGTGAATTAAAATCTTTGTCAAAGATTCTTTGACATTTCATTCATTTAAACTTTTACACAATGGTCTGAAATCGAAAAAAATGTTCAAAAATACAAAAAAGTCATGTCTTTTAAACCTGATCTTTTGAACGCACAAATATAAATCATTAATTGATGCATCTTCTGTGAAAATATCAAACTTCCAATCGTTGTCTAACTCCGTGAATCATTAATGAAAGTCACGAAAAATTTGTTTACAAAAACATCATGAAAAAGTTTTCATAAATTTTTCCACTTTCTGTTGTTTGACTCACATTCTAATCACTGTCAATAGCTTAATTAGTGCTCAAATTTTATAGTAAAGCTTACAAAACATTAGCCACTTCTTTTATCATTAGGAAAATGGAATTAAAATTTTGAAAATTTCCAAAACTTTAAATGTTCATAAGTTAAAAAAGAGGTTTCAAGGGTCTCTGAAACCTACCAGAATCCAAAGATTGAGTCTTTATTTAGCTTCTAATCATGCTCTTGTAACCTCCTTCTGCCTCCTTTTCCAGAAATTTGCATTTAAATTTCACTTGTTTTTCCAAATTTTTTCCATACAAATTTGTCCGTGCATAAAATTTTTTGAGAAACAATTTAAAATTTTTAATGAAAAATCATGTTTATCCTTAATATTATAAGCTCATATTTTCAGAGATGTATAATATAGACCTGACAAAGATATTAATACTTTCAAAATAAAGAAAATCAACTAAAACTTTGCGACCTCTAAAGTTTACACCAAAATATAATTTTCGAACATTTTTTTCGATTTCAGACCATTGTGCTTTTTTTTGTACCTTTTAATGCTCAACACAATTTTACATTTCTCTTAATGTTTTTTAGATCCTAACAACTTTCATGAATGAATTAATTATAAATTCTAAGTGCATTCTCAGGAAAATTTATGACATTTTTAAATGTTGTTTTGAATTAATTTTTTTTTCTCTAGAAAAATCAATCAATTATAAATTTATTCTATAAAAATTTGTTGATCATAAACATGAATGAAATGTCATTTCGAGAAATTTAATTTGCCCTTGTCAAAAAATCATTCATTCTTCAAAAGAGATCAATAACATTTTTCAATGTTATTTATTAGATAAAATGAGAAGACTTGGTTGTTACCCGATCATGAAGGCTTCATATAAGGAAACGTAACCATGAAAAATTTGCTTCATTTTTCGAAATTTGTGTTACTTAATTTAACTGACAATCAAATTTTTCAGTTGAATTTCGAGGTCCATTTTTGAGAAAGTACCAAAAAAATCTGGTTTTCCTATTGAAAAATGACTAAAAAAGAAAAATTTTATTTAATTTTTGTTGAGCACGTGTTGGAGATGCTTTTAACGAAATTGAGCTTGTTTGTTCTAATACTCAATTATTTAATTAAAACCCCATTCCAATTATTCGACATATTTACAAAAAAATGATAAAATAAATGTGAATTCTAATCTTTTTTATCTGCTTTTATTTGTAATGTGTAAAATTCCTGGGGAAAGAAAGCTCCCGTAATTACGTATTTATTTTCAAAACCTTATCTCTCTTTTCGCACGTTTTCAACATAATTGTTATTTACTAATTATCCTTTAATGAATTCTTTGTTATAAAATTACATGACTTTTTTTCTAACTCTGCTTACCAAACCAACTCAAAATATAAAGAATTCTAAAAAAACATCTTCAATAGAATTTGTTCCTTGCTGAATTTACACCTCAAAGACAAAGAAAGAAAGCTTTTAATCTTGTTTTTGCAACACACAAGGATAATGCGAGTTTTTCATTTTTTTTTTCTTGCCTGATACATTGCCAAGAATAACTCATTACAAAACAGGAGGGAACAAAATAAAATAAAATAAATAAATGAGATAACTTTTTCATCACACAATTCAATTATGTAAACCTCAAACAAACAGATATCGGTAAGATTAAGGCTTATAAGTAAGATTGTGAGTATAGAAATAAGCAAATCTCTTTTGCTAAGCTGAGGGATGGAGTGGCATTGAATGATAAAAAAATCCATGAAAAAAAACCCTTGTAACCAAAATCGACCTAATGTATTCCATTCATGTTCCTAAGGAAGGTCAATGTAATACATATGGAATACTTTGGTTATATGGGAATCAAATCATTCCTTAGAATACTAATACTAAGTGGCGTAGCCAGGAAGGTGAATGAGTAAATTAAAATTTACCCCCCCTCCCTCCCTCTCAAAATTTCTATCTACGCTATTGCCGATACTTATAAAAATACAAAGCACTTTAAGTGGGTTCAAGTGAAGTTAATCAAGTTAAAATTTTTGATTTTAATCCTAACTTTAGAACAATTTTTTTTTAATTTATTAAAATTTTTAGCTGTTGTCATATGCTATTAAAAAGACCGAATTTGATTGTAGGACGTTTTTATTTTATTTTTTCAAGTTTTTAATCCCACTTTATCTCAAAACGTATTTTTCAGAGTTAATTGATTAAAAAAGATTTAAATGAGTTTGAAGTATCAAAAAGGAATAAAAACGAAGGCGGAAAATAAAATTGAATTTTAAAAATTTATTCGATATTTTTGAATTGGTAAGATTTCATCCAAAGAAGAAGAATGCCCCATAGACATAATTATATTTTCAAGAAATGAGTAAGCATAAATTATTGACAGTGCGAATTGAGATTGAAAAAAAAATCAATATAAATGATGTAATTTAAGATGTGCGTATTGGCTTTTGTGAAATCATTGAATTTTGTTGAAATCAATTTTTTTAAAAATTTTTTATTTAAGAACCTAGGTATTTACCTAATTAAAATTGGCTTAAGAAATTTAATTTATATCAAAGAATCATTCACTTATAACGTTCAATTTTTAGGGTCTTTAAGGGTCCATTGACATGAAAAACAAACTGCAAAAAGTACATCATACATCGGCATAAATCATTCAATAAAACACAATCACTTATTTATGATCTCTTTTTTTGCAATACCATTGAGCATTGCTTCATAAAAAAATAAATCACAGTATGTTCATCAATATTACGGACTACAGTATCTATCCTTTTTGATGTTAAATCAAAGTCAAATCAAATCACCTTCAAATTGTTTTTCATATTTAATGAATTACTTTGAAGTTCAAAGAAATACTCTGAAGTGGAGATTAAGTTATGAAAATATTTAAAAATTCTTATTCCGAATTTTTTTGTAAATTAAATTTTCAGCTTTGCAAAATTTGAAAAATGATAAGCTTCCATTTACAATTCTCAACTCTCCAACAAATACCATTTTGAACAATTTTTCTATACAAACTTTTGATTAATTCTTTTGACTATGTCTCAAAAAAAATTTATATTTTTCAATTTGGAACAAGGACATTGTCAAGTGCCAAATATTTCCATTTACGATAAGAATTTATTGCTTTTTGTATTAGAAAGTTTTTTCTTCACGACTAAACTGTTGTATGGTAATGATGCTGTCACTTGAAAAAAATTATGTGAAGTATCAAAATAACTGAATGGAACTACTTGTCATTAAGATTTATATAGATAAATGTCATACTAATAAAAGAAAATGTCCAACAAGAGTTATTGCCAAATCATCAAGATTTTATAGCAAAAAAATGGTTTCTTTATTTTAAGAGCTGATTTTGGTGTCTTGCATGATTCTTATTGTTGCTGGTGTTGCATTTTAAGAAGACTCAACAGAAAACTGTCGAGATTTGATAACTTGAAGAGGAGTAGTGCTCGTATTGCAACAAACAGGAGTTTCGTTAAAAAAAACCGTAGACAATGCAATAAGGCAGTGGTAGCTACACTTTATTGTGCAATGGCACCATAAAATTATAAGTCATTAATAAATCTCCACGTTGCTTAGGTTCGTGGGATTTCACAAAATTTTCAGCACATAGAGTGCCGTGTTACACCGGTTAACCCTCACTGGAATAAGGATACAAACTTAACACTTCTTCTTTTTTATTCGCTGTAAACTGAGTAGGAAAACAACCCTATAGTGTACGAATAAAGATTTACAACCCTTATTAAATTTCATCTGAATTCAACATTTACAAGAAGTAACTTTAAAGTACAGAATGAAAAAATCTTGATTAAAGCTGTGCTTCTCATTTTTCATTCAACCCCCAATATGAATAAAAATGTTGACGCTGTTGGCTGAGAGATCATTGCAATAAAAATCATACATGTCAACCATGTTATGCGTGTTTCATTGAAGTCCGTCCCAAGAGTGGGTGGATGTATGAAAAGTAAACATTTTTGTGGCTGAAAGTTAGAAATTGATGTATTTTTGATGTATTTGTCAACAACGATTTATATTGATAATAATTGGGTGTGATTTATTTATTTATACTGAATTAGATTGTCGTTAAATTTAGGGGTTGTTTGAAAAATTTGGCATGTCAAAAACAGCCATGCAACGATACACCATATGACCATTGAAAGAAAAATTTTGATTTTTCAGAATTGAAATGAATTTTACCAAGTTTTTCAATGAAGATTGTTGCATAACCTTCGATAAATTCTTAATAAAAAATCAATTGTGGAAGAAAACATCAATTGAAGACCAAATTTTGACAGTAATAAAAATTTATGAACTAAAGGAACTCAATCAATATAAATGAATATTGAGTAAATATTTTCTTTATAAATTATTCAGAAATATGTTTACGTAAATTTTTGAAACTTCATCTTGAAATTTTTTGAAGGTTAGCTTGACTCAACTTGCAAAAGAAGTATTCAGAAAAATGTAATATTCAGTCTTAAAATTTGATTTTATTAAGATTTTTAAAAAAAAAAATATTTAGCATAACAAGAAGACAATAACGATTCACTTAATTTCATATCTGCTTCCACTCAATGAAGCATGCTACGCAAAATACAGAATAAACTTTCTACGCCTTTCATCAGCTATCAATTTACCTCATTTGCACATCGCAAACATTCTTCGTTAGCACAATTTTTGCGTTCCTTTATTTTTCATGGCTAGCGATTGTTTAAATTGAACAAAATTAAGTTTTGTATAGGTCTTGTATATATTTTTAAAACACCTACGTCTTGAAGTATTTGTTGAGTGTTGAATATTCATAAGTAACTAAATAAAGCCACCTTTAAAGGGTAAGTGAAGAAGATTCTTATTTTTGTTATGTCCATGTCTTCTTTCATCAACAAGCTTCAATCTTGCTCAACCATAAATGGTCCTCATGGTGATGTTATGGAAATTTATATACAACCATTCATGGAAAAAAAATTGCAGTAACATTGTAAAGTGCTTTATGTATAAAATGGCCAGAAGGAACACGGAAAAGTGGAAAAATAAGAAAATTCTTTTTTATAAAGCTCAGGAAGGTCGTAATTGAATTTTTAAGTAAGATTAAGATGAATTATTTGATTCAAAAAATTAAGAAGACTAAAACTTGTTTAATCTTTTTTATCCTTCAAATAAAATTTAGGAATATGAAGAGTAAGTAAGTTCTATGAACGAAAGTAAATCATCCACTTATTTTTTACTTGAACATCTGATTTAGTTAATTTATCGTGAAACTTTCAACCTAAAATTTCAAACTTATTCCAATTTGCATCAAAATTTTCCATAATTAATCCACCAACAGCATTGCTTCCTAATATTCATTAATGTCGATTAATGTCAATGAAAATTGAGTTAAAATAAAATATCATAAAAGTTTTAATTTCTTCTAGATACTCAAGTGAAAAAAAAAATGTGTTTACTTTTACTCGATGACGCTATTTATTCAGAAATATTTTGTGATACATAAAAAGAAAAGTCTAAAAGTATAGGTATAAGGAATCTTTGGAAACCAAGTCTTCATAGATACAACATCAAAATAAAAATTATTAACTTTCTTCATAAACAAATTTGTTGTCCTCAAATTCACTTACCCAAAAGAGTTTAGACTATCTCGATTTTCGGGATTTATTTGGGTTCATACAAAATATTTGAGGTTTTTGCTGGTGTTTGAAAAAAAGTTTTAAAAATTTTTTTAGTGAATATTAGAGATATCATTATGAACTAGGTACTAAAAATGATTGAAAATTTAAATTGTGGTTCCGTTAAGGGGTTGCTCCAATATAGCCAATAATGCATCTTTCAGCACAAAAATGTAGTCCAATGTCCAACGAAAAGTAAAAAGCTGCCATGACTAGATGGAGGCACTGCGATCCCTATAAGTCATTGTCATTAAGGGGTTGCTCACTAAGTAAATTTGATTTTTAAAGAGGAGGGTGGGTTTACATATTGTTACAAAAAGTGTAGCAAGGGGAAAGAGGTGGGGTCTACAAAGACATTTTAAGCAAAACTTACCAAGACTACTAAGTGAACGGCTCTTAAGGCAAAGGAAAAGTTTTGTTATCAATTCCGATTCTCGAAAATCAATCGGGATCGAGAATTAGAGAAATCCTAAAAGAGTTGTCATTGGTTTACTTGCTGATTGCATTGATAGGCATTGATATTTTATATCTCTGAATTATGGCTGATATCTGAAAGGATTGACATTTTATTTATGTGCCTTAATTAGAAAGATACAAAAAATACGCACATTTTTATTAACATCGATTAATTGAGATGCCAAACGTCGTCATGGTTTCTATTAAGCAGGTCATCAGTTGCTAACTCAATTCTATTGACTCTTGATACTAAGAAGCTTAAGATTATCTTCTGAATGATTTTATTATATGATCAATTGTTCAAATCCAGGTCTAGAAACATCGAACAATTCCAAAATACTCATACAAATTTTGGAATCAATTGGAATATTTGGGATACTTTTGATGGAATACTTTCATACAATAATATTATATATATTCTGTAATTTCTAGGACTATTCTCGAACAAATTTATAGTTTTTAAAGGGCATTAACTTTCAAATTTATTATGCTTGCGTTTGATGCGTTACTTAACTCTTCCTCGAAATTTTCACAACATAATTAAAATTAAAAAACTAAATATTTTATAATTTAGTTGAATATTCATATCATATTGCTTTTAACCATTTAGTAGAACTGCTTGTGTCAAAACATGCTCTATTATAATATTTCACTAAAGCTACACGTGTACCTCCATTATTGCGTTGGATAATAAATAAACAGAGAATTTTATTTTAATATTTAAAGGTTTTGGTAGCATTCGAGTAATTGCTTTCGGTAAGAAATTTTTCATGTTTTTGGGATGTTAACAACTTACAATATGATTTATAATGGGGAGGCTAACAGAGACTCAAACAACAGACTTAATGGCTATTGTTCTTTTTGTCTCACAAAGTTCATTATTTTCCGGATGTCACGAGTGAACGATCTCGAAGTCTTTTGATATAAAATCGTACATTGACGCTAGATAACGCATTCCTAGAAAAAGATTGTTCCAAATTTTTCTCTTTAAAGATGGATTCACAAATTTATGCTTGACTGCTCAAAAATGCTTAAATAATTTCGTAAAACTATGACAAAAAAATATTAAATTAATCTGACATTACAAGGCATTTAGCCACAACACTAATTATCTACATGCTTCACTATTCTATAATGAGGAATTAGATAATAAAGAATTCATGCTGCTACGCATTAACAGAGAGGTTAATGGCTTTAATAATTTTTCGTCCCTTTAACTACTCCACAATTTAGATGGAATTTCTAACATAATAAGTGAGAGCATCTTGATATAAGCTGATTCTCGGTCCAATTAAGGATTAATTCTCATGGAATATGATGAAATTGTTTCCACGAAAAAATTCATTAATTAGGAATTTTTATCGTTTAAAGAATTTTATGGTCTCTAGAGTTTTCATTTAAATGTTCACTAGTTTGCGTGTTAATCTTCTTAGGCGTACTTAAAAACCCACATTAAATTTATCTTTTGTCTAGAATAGAATCTAAAAAGTGTGTGGGAAATGGCCAAAAGGATCTCAAAAGCTAAGAAATTCAATATCCGATGTTGAGTTTGAATTTTTAATGTCGAAAAACTTTTTAAGTTGATTTTGTGTTGCATCATTTTCGATCGGAAAGTTAATATTGATAGAATTCGGTCTGCTTGTTGATCAACTAATAGACGACTTTATGTTTTGGAAGTTTTGGTGGAAGAAGTTATGAATTAGTTTGAGTATGGATCATTCGATATTCTTGAATGTAGACATCATTTAGTGGGAAGCTATAAGTTTTGATCTTTCGGAATCTTACTGTATTTTTCACATTTTTGGAAATTCTCAAGAAATTCTATTGTTTCAATCCTTGACTCTTCCCCCCTCCCCACATTACGTACGTGAATGGTCCTTACAAAGATTTTTGGGATGATAAAATCTAGTTCGTATTTTCTTTAAAATAATTCTAGAAGTACAAAAAATGCGCTCTAGCCATTCAAAACCAACAAAATTTTTAAATTTCAATTGCAAATTCTTTAAAATACCTCATATCATTTCACACCTTTTAGCACACTATCCCACATCACTGCAATAATTTTAAAACGCTTGATGTTTTCAATGTTTATAATTTTAACTCAATTTCCATTCAAATTTCTATTTTTAGATGTCAAAATAAACACACACAAAAATGTATTTTACGGCGATTTCATCACGGCATGAGTACCTTGTTTCATTGACTCAATTGTATAGCTGTCATTTTATGTGGGCCATTAGCATATTTACAAATTGTGCATATGTTTAAAAGTAATAAGTTACAACAGTAAAAAAAATTAAGTCAAGAAAAATGAAAATCTAGAAAAATAATCGAAAAGAACCAAAAAAGTGAAAATAAAAAAAATTAGTTCCTTTATTAAAGATCATGATGGACTATGTGATAAGTTTGAATACAATAGCATCGTCATCATACATAGACGAAGATAGTGCAAGTTTAATAATAACTGATCAAAATAGTAATACATTGAGTCGATTTGACGAGTCATTTAGATTAAATAATTATACATCAATGGATGATGAATTGGGTGTAATGTCTTACGGACCAGATACAGTGAATAATTTATCAACCATGTCAAATCATACAAAGCATGATGCCGGATATCGTGATTCATTATCAATTATCCTGCCCATAACCATATGCTACCTTATTATATTTATTGCTGGAGTTTTAGGCAATGTTATTACATGTATTGTGATTGCTAAAAATAAGACGATGCATACAGCAACGAATTATTATCTCTTCAATTTAGCTGTGTCGGATTTTCTTGTTCTCATGTTCGGTAAGTATCTTATTTATGTTCTCGAATATCTTCTAATCAACCAAATCAATTTCAATGAGCATCATAATTTTGATGCTATGCTGACAGCTCGTTAATAATCATCAATATCAATGAGATTTAAGATGATTTATTTTCTTCGTATTGCGACTCTTCCATGTCGATTTTAAACTTTTATTTGGAGGGGATTTTGGTAGAAGAAGGAAATAATAAATAATCCGGAATAATGTGCTTAATATTGTATTTAAAGTAACGCATGGGAAAATCATTTCTGAGAAAACCTGAGGTGGGAAAAAAATGTTGTATCAACTGTATTAGGGGTGAAGCTAAAAATTTTTTCTTTGGACGAGGGAGGGAGAGGGTTGTATGAAAGGGGGGAGGAGATCCGGACCTCCTTAGACCCTCCTCTAGCCTTCCCTCCCCTGGCTACACTCCTGAACTAAATGGTTTCTTAAAGTTTATTCTCAACTCATAGACATTACTGATCATATCCTTAAGGGGTTTTAAAGTATTAACAATGTCGAGATTTTTTTTTTCTTTTTGCTATATTCGACGATAATAAGATTTTTTTGTGTCACATTTTGTCACAGGAAGAAGAATTATTGTAAGACTTTTAATGTGGTTTTCAAAGATAATCTTGGACTTATGATGAAAGCGTAGTAGCGAAGCATACTGATAAGATACGAATATTTGATAAGCTATTGTGATGCTTTAAGAAATCTTTTCCTAGAAAGATAAATTTTCTGTGAAGTGTTTGTGAATTTTTTGCATCAAAGATTTTTTAAGATGCCGAAGATACCAATATTTTTCCAAACAATTTTTTTCTCCCAAGAATCAATTGTTTGCGTCTTAAAAGCTAATTCAGATAAGAATAGATATAATTCAGATAGGCTGCATATAGGCTTTCCCGAATTCCCGGTCTCGGCTTTTTTCGAGACCCAAAATCAAAATTTAAATTCAAATATCTTTTGTTCAAGTTGAATTATTTTACAAATTTTTTATTTTTTTGATTCCTATTCTCCAGTGTAATGTTTTAAAACCTTAATATTTGAAAATTATTGTAAAATATCTAAGTTACAGGGATTTTATTTTGGTCTCGAGTCTCGAAAATTTGTCGAGACCGAGACTTCGGGAACCCTTAGCTGCATAAGAATTGTTAAAATATTTTTTTACGCCATTTTTAGAAAGTTTTTTGATTGGCAAGTTTCTGTTGGTAATAAATTTTTATTCGCGATGTATCAAAAATTTTTTTACCCTAAATTTGCTCAAAATTTAACAAATTTTGATTTTACGATTTGTTTTTTGGACAGGTCTTAAAAATCGGTAATTTTTGGCATTTTTAGATCACCTAGAATATTTGGCAACACACTAATTTGTCGTGAAATACAGTTTAAAATTCACTTCATTTCTTCATTAAAAACTAAAACCTTAATCTTAAAATTCGTTCAAAAATGACGATTAAGGGGAGCGGAGAGAACAATAGAATTTTTTAGAATTCTATAGTTTTTTTATTAAAAAATTACCTTTAATTTTGAACGTCATTTACGAATGACTTTTCATTAATGCGAAGAAAATCTTAGTTTAATATCTTTATCTTCAAAATGCGTTATAATCCTTTTCTAAAAATACATATACCTGAACTGATCATTTTCTTGCAAAAGAAAAATAAATAACTCGAATCGATAGGGAAAAAATTCTTTGATACTTTAGAAAATCAGGCTGGTACACTTTACTTTTGATGACAAAGTTTTTTGATTTATATCTCAATAGAGGCAAATTTTCTGAATAAATTTATTTTTTTGTATCAGTTATAATGCAAAACACCTTAAAAAGTTTCCAAATGGGCAAATTTTACAAAAAAATGAACATGGTATGGAAGCTGTTCTTCAAAAAATAAAGACATTATGGAGTTATTATTGCAAAAAATGTTGATATTCAAATAAAAACTCATGTGCGATAAAAGCTTTTTAAAAATAAATTTATAAAATATTTATCAACTTCTGCGTATATAAAGCAGCAGGAGGAAAACTTTCTGATGTGTGACATTTCTGTAGGCATCTTCTTTACGTTCTGTAGCTGGATTTAAATTTAACTTAGCCACAAGAATTTTTATGAATATACTGAAATTAATAACAATGAAGATTTCTCTAGACAGCAAGGGACAAATGCGAATAAATTGAATTTTTGAAAGCTTTTTTGCCCTTAACTTTATATTTCTTGTGCTTCGTAAATGATAATTTTAATTAAATAATATTATTTTGAAAGACGACCGAATATTTAATACACAAACTTTTTCCTCAAAAAATATCCTAAAGCAATTTTTTGACTCAACAATCTAAGCTATAATTTCCCGAAGGAAGGTATGTAGCAATTAAATCATTGTTTGCTTTTACTTTAATACGGAAGTTCAGCCGTTTTGTAATCATTTTCTTTTATTCTGTGGTTCCGTTTTTTTGTGAAAATTCCAAGGTTTTTAAATCTAAAGCAATTTATTATAAAACAAATAACTCTAATGTGGGGTTTGGTTACAACAAAAGCATACTTTGGGGCAGGGGCGTAGCCAGAAATTTTTTTGAGGGGGGTTTTTGCTACTTTCGACATTTCAATAATATCTAGTGTAAATTTCCATGCAAAAGAAAAACTTTCACACAAAAAACATAACAAAGGGTGAGGAGCAGTCAGAAAATTCTTTTTTTGAGTAACGTACTAAGTGAATAGCTCCTACTTTAAATACAATCAATTGAAAAGTTTTCAATCTTAATTTCCTCATATTCTATGTAAATAATATTCAATCGATATAAAATCGGAAGCATGTATTATTAATGCTTTTAATTTTATGTATATCAAGTTACCAATAATTTTATTCATACAAAAAAAAATCAAATTTAGAATCTTCTTTATACAAAAACAAGAATGTTGATATCCTTACCATAAAGAAAAAGTTTTTTGTTGTTGTTGTTGTTCGATAAATAATCCCTTCTAATATGACAGAATTTTTTTTCCTTCATTACCAATATAGAAACGAGCACAATTTAAATTAATTTTAATGAGGTTTTTTCTCGGAAAAATTTATCTATATTTATGACATTCAATACCCGAATATTTTGTAAATAATTTTGTTTTGACATAATTTCATATACTTCATTTCACAATATAGGCATGCCACCAGATTTATACAACATCTGGTTCCCAGGGTCTTATCCATTTAGTGAGATTGTTTGCATCCTTCAAGGACTTTTTTCTGAGACATCATGTAATGCCACAATCTTAACAATTACCTCATTTACATGTGAAAGATACATTGCCATCTGCCATCCATTTAGGTAAGTTAATATTGTACTTTATTGTTTTTTTTATTTGCCATCCAATTAAATTAATTTTCTATATTTAAGAGCATATCCTTCGTTAATATTGCTAGGTTGTTCTGGAAATGTTGATTGGATATTTTTTTTTTTTTGGTGTAGGTTTGCTTACATCAATAATTCCAAGAAAATATTTTGGAAATAAATTAAATCATAACAAATTGAAAAAGTTCCAGAGAAAATTCAAAGAAATTTCATTTCGCTCTTTTTTACCTGGAAACATTTTTTGAACTTAGTTCTAGATTCTATAACATAAAATTTATCTATTCCTATTTCAAATTAAATCATAAATTTTAAAATAATATCAAAAAGTCATTACAAAGATAAATGAATACGCTTACATCTGCGAACATTCATCTCGCTCAAAAAAAACTTCTTTTTCTTTTCATTTCCACTCAACAATGAGAAGGATTTATTTTTGTTTCTTTTTTTCCTATTTTTCCTGCCACATACCCGTCATACAACAATTTTCGTCATTCAAGTCCTTTTTATTGTTGCTGAAAAGCGTGTTGAATTTTGCAAGCTTTATTATAGTGTACAAAAAATAAGTTTGTTATGTATAAAAAAAAAATGTTGAATGTATATGAAAAAGGAGTAGAATTGAATGGGATTAGACACATTATTTTCCTTTATAAAGAGTGAGATAGGTTGATTGGGGATCGTTCATAAATTATATTATTGAAAGTGGAGGGGTGGGAGGTCGAAATATCTTACAAAATTTCAAGAATTTCCGTTATTTATTTTGAAAAATGACCGTTAATTTCAGGACCGTCATTGGTGAACAACCCCTTGACAAAAATACTTATTTATACGTAAATTCTCGCAAAGCAGATTGTGCCTAAAATTTTCTTTTGCTTATTTAATTTTCATGAAAAATAGATTGGAAGAGGGAAATAAGATTTGTTGACATGATTACTTCCAAGTATTATTCAAAAATTACATCATAAGATTTTCGCAGACAAAATAAATCGGAATTTTTTTGAGTTATAACTTTTTCCTTATAAAACGTAGCAAAATTCTTTTTAAAATTGTTTTTGAAATCTAGCTTCAAAAGTTTCTGCGATCTTAATTCTTTTAAAAAATTATTTTATTTTATTTCATCTTGGGTCAAACATCTAAATATTTATGACTGTATTAACAAGAAATCCTTGAATGTAGCATCTTTATCATAGCTTTAAAATCATTAATAAAATAACAACCTTAGATAAATCTCCAGTAACATACTTACTTTATTACCCTTACCTTCAACATTAAGGAACTTTTCCTTCTAAGAAAAAAAAATATATATAAACGTATCATTTTCAATTCTATAAAATTAGTTCCTTTATCACGAATTGAGAATAATCTATGAAAGGATTTAATAGAAATTAAAGATGCTGCGCAAAGCATTTTATTTCCACATTTTAACTCATGAAATTTGGGGTTTCAAAATGATTTATTCAACTTGTTAGCAACTCAAGTTTCAATTTGCTACAAATGTTTTTAGAATAAGCAAAGAGCACGTTCTAAAAAAATTTGCCATTTCTGTTGAGCTTTTTGTGACACATCAAGACACAACTTATTATTTATAAGAGAGATTTATGATATCAGAAATATCATGGATGTAATTTTAGATACAAAAAATGAGATAAAAGTTATTGCTAGGGTTTTTTTATCATGATTAGCATTAACGCCTTTTTTATTATCGCAATCATGTGAAAAAATTTGTGCTGCCATTGTCATTGTGCTGACTGATTTTTATTTTACACATGCATATAATTCAATTTGAATTTATATTTTAAATCTATCATACAATCAAACATATCTTTTTAAACTTATTATTTAAATCTATGATTACAATTTATGTAGAATAAGATTTAATAAAAATTATTGTGCAGGGAGTCTTCGATTTGAATTGTTTCAATTTAAATAACCGAAAATTTTCCATGCAAAAATTTAAATTTTAATTTTTAACAGGTCATTTTTTGGATCAAAATATTTAACTGTTAAAAAAGAAGACCCCCTTAAGAAAGAAAAATATTCTATCTGACCTCGAATTTGGAAATATCTGGAAATAACTCGTCGTTAAAAATGTTTTAAAAATAAAATGCAGAATTGAGCAAATATTGTTATTTATTTCTTACATTTTCCGATACACAAATTGTAAAAATCCTTCAAAGCATGTTCAATAACAATACAATGTAGACTTTTCTTTGGGAATCCACGATACACTTAGAATCAAGTAGAAATCTTAAAAATTAATTGAAATGATAAAAATTTAGAATTTCTGACAACCGCTTCAAGGGTGTATCGCACTTCATAACATTATTAAATCATTTTAAATTTATAACTGATAATTGAATCACGAGTTTAGATAGTAATGAGATTAGGTATTCGCGTGGAAAATTTTCTTTTTCCACCCTAATAAATTTATCACTTTTAATGCTTGCTTATATCCAGTAGAAGATTAAGAGTTATGCTTTATGATTTTGACATGCTGTGAACTTTAATAAACACGTTCTTCATATTAGTTAATTTTGTAAGTTTAGATACAATTAGATGCACTTGAATGAGCTGATCAAGGATATTGGAAAGGGATTCACTAAAGACGTTCGCTTTTGAGAGAGGTGGGACATGCTGTAGGATTTTGTAACAAGTCAAATTAATTTTTTTTCTTTTCATACAAAAAGCGAATCGAGAAGAAGAATCAATCAAAAATCTCGCTTTTTGCGTAACATACTAAGTGAATGGACCCAAATGGTTTTTGATCATAAGGATCATTCGTAAATTTCGTAACGCTTATGGAGGGGAAGAGGTCTAAAATTATGTAACGCTCCATATTTAATTTTACAAAGTATTATACAAATTTTGAAATGGCTAGAAGGGGGGCGTTACGAATTTTACAAAATTCGCCATACCTGAATATCTTTAAACATATTCTTCGTAAATTTTATAATTTTTAATTCCTTTGGTATGATTTTAACTGAACTCACTTATAATCATATTATATATTATAATCTTATTACTTGTGTTTTACTTCTCAACTTCAACTCAGAAAAAAAGTTTCCAGCAATTAAAAATTAATTGAATTTTTTGTGCATTATATTAAACAACTCCTACATTTGAATTTCAAGATACTTCATTACTTTTAAACCTAAAGCAAATTCCTTAAATAATCACTGTTAATATGGATACCAAAACTTTTTAATGACAATTTGTTGCTATTTCTTAAAATTAGATTGAAATTAAAAGCAATTGTTTCCATTGAGATATTTTAGGTAGAAATTAAGGATGCTTAATTTCCTGTTAACTTAATATAATTAGAGCAGTAATTAGATACTTTTGGGAATCAATTATATTTTTAAAAAATTAGTATTGAGTACACATCTTTAAATCCATCCCACTGTCAAGAAGACTTTTAGTATTCCGTGTTGCTTAGATCAAAAACGAAAGCTCAACAATCTGAAGGTTATTAGATCTCCTGCAACTCAATGACTAGAAAATCACCTTATGCAATTAATGCTTAAAAGAAACTTGATGTCATAAACTTCAAACCAAAGCATTCCAAACCAAAGCATTCCTCAAAACTGAGACAAACTAAAGTTTTGTTGATGCATAATCAATTTTAAAGTTTAGTGTCTGTGGCTTCTCCACTTTTCTCGGTTTGTCAAGGACTGAAAGTAAATGAAAATTAATGCCTCGAAGAAGTAACAAAATTTATTCTAATTTACTTACTTTCATTAACAATTGTCTTGAAAATTGCGTGAGCTGGCAGCTCTATACAAACCGCAAGAAAGAAAGCTGCTGCATGACTACAAAGGGAAATTAATTTTGCCATAAATTGGATATTGATTCTAAGAATAAGGTTTAATTAAACTTTCAGGAAGCCTTACCTTAACACATAGACTGTTCCAGTAAATGAAAGTAACGTTGAGTTGTTAGTCTCAATAGGAAACTTG
Source organism: Chironomus striatipennis (assembly GCA_026123125.1). Lineage (NCBI taxonomy): Eukaryota > Metazoa > Arthropoda > Insecta > Diptera > Chironomidae > Chironomus > Chironomus striatipennis. The sequence goes on along the minus strand of CM047393.1, from coordinate 39,666,438 downwards.
TTCTTCATTATAATCAAGGATCTGAAAGGAAATTTGATGTTGATAATAAAATTAATACTGGGGATTATTCTTGTATGACGTCAATCAATTTGAGGGGAAATGGGTCGTTCACTTATGATTTATAATTTTTAGGATGGGGGTTTAAGGCTTTGTGACATTCTAAAACAGTTTTTTTTTTGGGATTTTCAAAATTTTTCCATGGAACCTTAGACTTGTTCTAGTTTGCCATGGCACACAATTTGGACAAGACTGGTCTAAAACAAAAGAATTTTTTGTTTCAAGATTTTGTAGAGGAGTTGGGGGAAGAGGGAGAGATGTGGTCTAAAAATCCTAGTTTTGATGGATGCTATAAACCAAAAGGAAAGAATCATTATCAATTCGAAGAAAATTTTCCAAAAAGCAATTGAATCAATAAAAAATGTGTTCAGAACTCAAAACTTTTTGGTACATCGTTGGTCTATTGCATAGTAGAACAACGTACTATTGATATAGGAACAACTTGCTTAAGAATATTTTTAGAAAAGATAACATTATTTAATTGACAGAACGGATATAATACGTCTAAATCTCATTACTTGATGGACGTCATAAATGAACATTTCAATTGTAAACTTAACATACCCAATTGTCAAATGAACCATATAAACCGAAAAGGATAATCTTGCCAATATTCTATACATTCCATAATTGAACATTTTTGGTATCAGCCAGCCGTATCGGAAGAAAATACCAACAAATAAAATACCAATTATTGGCCCATAAATGTGCTTCAAAAGAGCTCCGAGCAATGCAGACCGAATTCCTAGTTCCATATCATATTCATAGAAATAGAATCCAATAAGGCATAAGATGAATGTCAAGAGGTATGAAACGTGCCACAAAACATTTAATAATGCTGATCGATTGTCGATTTTGCCATTTGCTTGTTTATTTTGATAATAAAAATATCCAATTACCAATCCGATTAAATAATTTCCAGTATTTAGATGCGTTGGCGCGTGAAAATCATAAAAATATCTGTCATATTCTGGATTTTCCATCATTTGATTTCTCAAATTTTCGGGTGGCAGTATTAAAATTGATTCAAGTTTATGTACATAAAAATGGATTACAGCGATGATGAATGAGACAATGATAGATCCAAAAAGAATTAAGTTCCTTTTCTTCGAGTATCTGTAAGTAAAAAAAATTACGAGTAAAGGTTCAATTTATTGAATTTTTAATAGAAAATTATTGAATGTCAAGAGTATTTTTAAAAGGTTTTGTTTAGCATCAATTTTTGATTAATTGTGGCAATAAATTCAAGAAAAAATGATTAGCAACTTTTTAAGCTATTATTTTGGTCCCTAAAATTTTCAATCAATTGAGTCATTCATGAGTAAAGGATGACTCATGAAATTCAATTTATTACATGCTCTATTCATCTGAGGGATATAGCCATAGAAAAAGAATTAAGAAATGTGGACAGGATATTAAAGCTTCAATCAACCTAGAATAAATACATTCCAATCCTAGCATATAATAGCAACAAAGCAATTATCCAGCTCCCATGAGAATCTAAAAATAAATTCAATACTTACTTCAAACACATCAGCAGCAAAGCAGTCCCAATAATCCCTAATTGAAAATCAGTTGCTAAGTACCAAGTATGAATCATGCACTTCATATCACCGCCGACATAATTGTTAATCAATAACAAATTAGTCCACATATTCTTTCGACATGACTGCCTCTCATACACTGTAAATTTATCCCAAAACGGTCCGTCATCAAATCTATGCAGCCATGTAGCATGAAGAAGATTCAAAAACAGTAAGACTGGAACAAATCTAATGATTCGATAAGTTATTGCTCTTATGAACAGCGTAACTTTTCTGATGCGATTATTATCAACATATGACAGTAGAGTAATGCTGTTAAGGAATCCACTGATGAAGAAAAATGTTTGAACAAGATTACCGCCATTAACAACAATCATCGACCTCATCAGATGGTAACCCTGTGAATAAAAATGATTTTAGACTTAAAAGTACACAGTAATTGGCAAATGTCAAATGTCAAAGGTTTTAAGATCAATTTGGTTTTTTATGTTTTTTAATAAAAAAAATATTTTCAAGTTAAAAATAAAATTTCTGTGAATGACGTTATTCATGTTATTTTTGATACAATTCCTTATTTCCCACACCTGATTATATAAGTACTTAAGATGTTTGATGTCACGAGCATACATTTAATAAAAATAATGCATAAGAATCATACATAAAAGATGCTTAAGGATTCATAATTAAGTCATGAACCCGAGTAGTACACGTCAGCTAATCGAGAGGAAAAACCACTTTGAGGTATCGTGGTGACTTTGAGGCAGATTTCTCGTCCTGACCAAATATTTGTGAGGTGGTTTTTTCTCTTGATTAACTAACTTGTGCTACTAGGATCAAAGTTTCACGCATATTCAAGCAATTAAACTTACCTTCTCAATAAACACAGGATTTTGTATAGGAACTGCAACTGAAAACCATGTAGAATGTCCATAAATAATCGATATCATTGTCCAAATTCTAATAGCTGAAATTGCCCTTAAATCTCTCATTTCATGCTTTGTCGGTGCTGACAAAACATACCAATTCCGATAAACAGAAAATGACACCATGAATTGATGAACTGTTAATAAGTTGGATAAAAATAAACAAAGTGTTAAAATGCCTGCTTAAAATTCACCAACAATTATGTTAATTTATGCGAATTTTAAATAAAATAAAAACTTGCACAGTGTTGATGCCGGTCTTTTATAATAAACATCTTGTTCCAATTGAATACCGTTAGATTTTTCATATATGATTCTTAACCTTGAGTCGTAGTATGATGAGATGCAAACGATTGAAAGTAGAATAAATAATAAACATGCAAATCCAATGTCAAGATGATCTGTTTAAAAATAATAAAATGAGAAAATATGAGAATACATGTAATAAGTTGTGGCAATATATGCTTTATTTTTTCTAAATAATAAATTTTATTTTTTTTTGGCAAAAATGGAAAGGAGTCGTACGTCAAATTTGTAACACCAAAAACGTCAATTCTTGACCCTCATGATCTTATCAAATTTATATGAGATTTTAAAAACTTTTAATAGGGAACATAACAAAATCTTAGACCTCTTCCCCCTCTCTAAGCGTTTCAAATTGAACGAGCGTCTCCAAAACAAAAGTTTAAAAAAAATCAACCTTTAAAAAAACTTGGAAAATATTTCTTTCCTGTATTTGCAAAAAATTAATGAACTGACATAAAATTAGCTTTACAGAAAATACTTAATAAATTGATCAGTTCAGAGGTGTAGCCAGGATTTTTTTTTCTAAAAGTGTTCATAATTTTTTTAACTTCCACGCATAGTGTATACTTTTTGTTTGGGAAAAAAATTAAGAGGGGTCTAAACTTTTTTTCCTCAAAAAGCCTAGAAAAATGAAGAAATTTCTCCTCGAAGGTGGGTCCGGACCCCATTGGACCCTTTCTTGGCTAAGCCCCTAGATTAGTTCTTCATCTTGAAAAAATAAAGCTCTCATTCATTATTCTTATTAACACCTAGAGTTTATCAAAAGTTAAAACTTCTTTTTGAAAAAAATGTCTAGCTTTGGAATTGATTTATGTATTCAATGCAATAATAGTAGCATTTCCAAAAATACTAACTTATTTCTTAATTATCTTTAGGCTACACATCCTGCATTTTAAATGAATAATCTCTCTACAGATTCTAAGCTATTTTAAGGATGAAATCAAATTAAGAAGAAAAAAAAAACATGTTTTTATCTCGTAGAGCAGAAAAATCGTAGGTCGAAGTTTAAGCGAAAAGAAAAATCAAATCAAATTCATTAAATAAATTTGGTGTATTTATTTTCCACAAAATGTCAAAAATCAACAAAAAATTTTGACAATTTAATGTTCAATATTATTCAATCATCGAATAACATTTTAAGTTCACGCAATTTCCAAAAAAAAGAGCACGAGAATTTCGCATTAATGTTAATTCCTATTTTTTGAACCATTCTCATATTTCATCATAACACAAAAAGTTATTCAAATTGAAAATTTGCCATTCCAAAAAGCATCTCAAAAAGAAATGCTGAATAAATCATGAGCAAATGACTTCATATTATGAAAATGTAAAGTCATTCTGTAAAAAATTTATAAAAATTATTCACATTTGCATTTAACGAATTTCTTATACATTTTACTACGTTCTTACTCAAGGATGAGCTGATTTGCGATATGAAGGTATACAGAATTGTAAAATAGCTTTCTCTTTTTAGCATATGCCGGCATGAGATTGTAAAATGTAAATTTTCACACAAGCTTGCATGTGACTTGATGAAAAGCACATACAAAAAAATGTTTTCATTCTTTGCATTCTTGTGTTTTTAAAAAATTCTTAAAGGCAATGTCTAGAACAGATACAAAAGTGTAAGCTTTTCAGATTAAATCTTTCGGCAATTTTCAAACAAAAATAAAAAATTCCTTTTTCATGTCTGACATCATTTCTAATCTATCCCTAAGGGGCCGTTCACTTATTACGTAACGCGAAAATTCGGGTTTTTTACCCCCCCCCCCTGCGTAACGTTTTTAACAAAAGAATCAGGTGCGAGAACAATAGACCGTAACAAACTCTCGACCCCCCCCCCTCAGAGCGTTACGTAATAAGTGAACGGCCCCTAAAGGATTCTTTAAATTCACCATAAATAACATATGAACATGCTGAAATATGTTCCAAAAACTAAAACTTTTAAATGACTGAATACACCAAATGCGACATATTTTGAATTCATTTAATGACCACAAATAAAGTCATGCGGAATTTTTGAAAATTTCATTTCCCCCAAAACACGTATTTTAGCTTTTAAAACTTTTGCTCGAACAGAAACTTCCTACGTCTTCTTGATATATTGAGTTGAGCCTTATCTTGCTCCTTCGTATACAGCTATTTTGAGTCTTCTTGTTTTCTCAAAGATATTAATTTGATTTACACTATTTTCATGATTCCATTGAAATGTGTCTTTCGTATTTACTCGGAATATTAATAGGAAAATTATTAGAATCATAAAGTTGTTTCTTGTCCCTAACACCTGCTCAGAGGGCCATTAAACTTTGTATTCTTTGAAAGGACGAACATTAAGCTGCATTTGTTTGGAAATTTATGAGATGATAATATAATGAAGGTTTGTTCATGAATAACGGACAATTTTTTGAGAAAAAAAATCTATTCAAATCAAAACGTATGGAAAATGGAACTTAGTTACTCAAATCTAGTCAAAATTTATTTCATAGTGTAGAACTAATAAAAGTATATTTTTGATCAATTCTGGCATTTTTTGTTGGACATTTTTGATCGTTTTGATTATTTCCCCATTCTTTAATTTATTTTTGTAGTCATAATTTATGAACAACCCCTCAAAGCTTGTCCAGACTTTCTATGGTTCATGATATATAAAAAAGTTAATGTATTGTAATTAGACATTAAATTAATTGCGCTATTACAGTGTTTGCTTCCAATAAATATTAACAGAAAGTGAACAAGTTTGTGTCTTTAATTGTTTACAGCTCTTGACTGCTCTAGACCTCCAATTATTTTCTGATGAATATCATAATCGAATGTAGGATAAAAGCTTGTATTTGGTGCAAAATTTCTAAGTACTGGTGGGGCATTGATTTGAATAATTCAGTGGCGTAGCCAGGGGGTGATTGGGTAAGTTTTCACTCAATAAATGTAGCTAAATTTAACTGAAAAACATAATGACCTTCAATTTTTGCTAGCCTTTTGCAAAAATACCTTGGACTTGAGTTTTAATTTCGAAAGACACAAAAATTTAAAAATATCTGTTTGGCAAAGTTCAAGTCCCACATCTCATTTAAAAAGATCTAACTTTACCCTCATTCCAACCTACTAACCATAGAAATGTTAAGCAATTAAAAACAAAAATTTTATTTGCACTACATACCCACATCAAACATTGGTGTCTTGCTCCTACAATATTCTATAGAGCTGTAAGCAGTAAGATTGTGTTCATTCTTTAGTTTGTAATTAATACATTGGTTTATAATTTCATTATATGCAGCTTGGTCTTTATCATAGTTTTCGAAATTTATAAAATCAAATGTAAGCTGAAAAATAAATAAATAAAATTAACATAAAATTAGCCAGAGTGATGACTTGCGTAAGTTACGTTTGTTCCAATATTATCAAAGTCAGGTTCATAATAATATGCAGCTTCAGTGTCTAATCTTTCAATTAATTCCATACATTTATTCAGACATATTCCTCTTGTAAGTCTATCGTGACGAAAATGTTGCTTCTTTCTGCTTGAAAATTCCGCAATATACAAGTATGTCTGAGAGCTTATGTCTGGTTTGATGACACTTTTAACATAGCAATATTTTCCGTCTTTTTGATAAACGTCCATACACTCTTCGTAGTCATCGAACTCATTAAGACGGGGCATTGCAAAATATCTCTTTGCTAAAAAAAATGAAAATGACTTTATAGGTAATTTGAATATTATGTGTAATCTACATAAATTTATGAGCTGTATGCTTAACATTTTTGAATGCTTATTAATTTACAAAATTATTATAAATTTGTGCTAATTATAGGCTAACAACCAAGTGAATGCTTTTCTTTGTTTTTTTGGGGACTATCTATCCACTTGGGTATTAATTTATATTTCTTTCAAATATGCTAATTTTATTAAAAATTATTCTGCCTTTTTAAAGCATCGTTAGGACTGTGCATCTCTGAAATCCGGGTCTACTATAGAATTGATGATGTAGATTTTTGTAACAGCGGAAGAATTGAAATTGTTTTGGAGATTTACAAAAATTTACGTAAATTTGAGTTTAATTAAGTTATTGAGTTTGGTTCTTATAAATTTTGGTGAAAAAACATGTTGTACTTGTGGTGAACGTCTCAGTTTAAAATTATACATCAATAATTATTGTATAAAGGCACATAAGGGGCCACTCGTAAATTTTGTAACGGTTAAAAATTACCATTTACTAACTAATAGTAATAAATAGTAACTAAATTTTTATTCAATTTTGAAAAATTTTGTATAGGCGACGTTTATGATGTCCATAAAAATCTTGGATTTTTAAACCCTTCCTCCCCTCTATCACAAAATCTTTATGCAAAAAAATTTTATTGTTTAAAATTGTCACACAACCTGAGACCCCCCTCCCCATTAAAAATTGGGCATCATAAGTGAACAACCCCTATGGAGCTTAACAAAATCTTAGATCACCTCCTCCTCTCTAAACGTTACAAATCTTATGAAGGATTCCTTATTATTTTTACTTCAATTTTTAATTTCCGAATTTTTTTCTTAAAATCTTTGAACAAAGGTAGGAGGATTTGGTTTATTTTAATTTCCCTCAGAGATACTCGTCTGTCTTTTTTTCTGAATAAATATTACGCAAAGTATGCTTCAATCTGTATAATAACAATGTAGAACATTTTTTTAAATTTTATATTTTTTTTCTTCGAATTTTGTTTAAGTAAACTTTGGTCAAAATTGTTAATGAAATTTTAATTTTATTATCACTTCAACACAGTTTACAACTTCTTAATATTGATTAATTAATTTTTTCACTACTGGATCTGTTAATTTTAATTAATTGCTCACCATTCCACTCATATTTTGAAAATATAAAACCCGACGCACAATTTAGGACAAAAGTCAAGGTAATGTAAGCAAAAATTATCATTTTAATCACTTAAATTACGTAATTTGTCTTATTTTGCGTGTTTATGTCTCGACTACTCACTTTAAACTAACATTTTGTCTTCGAAGAATTAAATAGAAAAATCGTATCAGTGATCTTCCAATATTCAGCTAAATATTCGCTAAGTAATTCAATGAATATTTATGAGGAAAAGGCTTATCAGTGCTATAAAGCCTTCAGTATTGTTGTCAAAGTCAGATGGAAAGGATGCAAATAAAAATTGTTTAAAAATAGCTCAAAAAAAAGTTGAATTTATTGTACCAAATGGAATAGATACTAAAGTACAATTGCTTTAGAATGATTGAAGGCAAGAAATCTCTCTCAGAGCTCATCTGGCATAAACATTCACAATGAATAATGATGGAAGGATATAAAATAAAATGCTGGTAAATTAAAAGAATTTTTTAAAAGAAGAATTTCTAATAAATTATAAAACCAAGAAGAATTTTGTAAAATCAAGTATTTGAACGAAAAAACTGAAAACTGACACATTTTATTGACAAGTTTTTGACTAAAGTTTAATCAAATATATTTTACAAACAAGTCTTTTAAACGTCAATGTTTAAACTTTTTATATCGCAATTCACAGACAATTGATTTACTGTGTTGGAATAGAGGCCAAGTTTAGTTTAAAGTTTTGGTGTTTGATGTGTCGTCGAAATTTTTAAACTTAAGAATTTTTGATTCAAATTTATATATATATTTATATATATTGTTCATTAAGAAGTTAAATCGAAGACTACCTCCATAACAACACTGACTATTTCATTCACCCACATAGTATACTAATTAAACAAAAATCGAGACAACAATAGCAATAAAATTGTTTAATGTAAATATTATTATGTGTTAAGTTCCACTCTGTTGGATTTTGCAGAAACATACAAAAGATATTAGCAGTTGTAAATTTTATTGTTGTTCAAATTTTATTCATCAATCTTGAAGATTTTATGTGACTGTTTATTTGCGTTGACATAATGATATGTTTATAGATACTAATTATATCTGTGAAATATTCAATCAGCAATAAAAAATATATTTAATGTCTTCTCGGTTTTGTGACAATTGATACGAAATTTGAAGATTAAAATAAAAATCAGAAAAAATATTGCAAAAAAGATCTCTTGCAATTTGAAAAGGAAATCCTTCATTGATATTCGAAACATTTTAAGAAAGGTTTCAAATTATTTAAAACAATAATCTCAACTTTCAAAACAACAAAGTTTTTAAATTGTATTTAATATTGAGACCTGTTGAAAGATTAATCGGATAAAAAAAAATTGAACATTGACACAGATGAATTGGAATGATAAAAAAAAATTTTGCAGAAAAAATCTAAAATTCAAATTTTTTATGAAAAAATTGACTAAAAAAATTAATAATCTCTTTGTTTAAAATTTTAAGTTTAGATTATCAGCATTATTTTATTGATCATTGAAAAAATTGAATTGTATTCGTTTTCATTTCATCAGCTTGGAATTGGACTTTGGAGTCAATCATTTCGGGATTATTCGTAAAATTCGTAACGATTCGAAGTCTAAGATTATGTTGACGCTCCAGATAAAATTTTTCAAAATTCCAAACAAAATTTACTACTAACAAGAGAGAGAAAAAGAGTGGTCGAAAATGGTCATTTTTGTCAAGGTGGGGGTTAAGGTTTCGAATCTTTATTCAGGTTGTCAACTGTATAAATATGTCAGTTAATGTTTCAAACAGTCGATATACTAAATCTGATACTCAAAGTTGAATAAAATTCACATTGATTTTTCATTGAGAAATCAAGCTATCAGCTTAAAGAAATATCAAGAGATAATCCAGATTTTATTATGATGTACTTTAGTTAGATATAAACCTGAGTTTATTACCTGTTTACATCTTCATAAGATGGCATTTAAAACCCCACACAATCTGTTGAACATTCATGGGATCTACTTATCTTACTAAATGTGTATCGAAACACATTACTACACAAATACTCTATGACACTCTTAAGATTCTATTCTATATTAAAATGCTTCACTTTATACATAAACTTCTTTTAAGAAGAAATGGGAATTTATTGATTTTTCAAAGATCAACCTTGTTACTGACGTAAAATCCATAAAACACTGAATCAAATGGAATTTCTGTGGAAAGCTTATACAAGACTTCTTTCTTGTTCTTTTTGTTTGTTATGTCTTTCGAATTTTCACAAAGAATAAGGAGCAAATTTTGAGCTAAAAGATTTTCGTTGTCAATTCAGAGCTACACAAAAGATATTTTTAGAAGCCATACTTGGTATTGAATATTATAAATTCTTTGTAAATCTTAATTTAGTTAATGCTCCTTCTTAAATTTAAAATAAGAAATTCTTCTTAAAATACTCTGAGGACATAAGAAAATTTTTGAGAAGGACTTTACTCTGGGTCATCTACATTAGTGTATACATTTTAAAATTACTTCATCGTGTTGTGAATAAATAAAAGTGCTGCATAATTTCGCCTTACTTATGCTTATGAAATTCGAAAAAGAAAAGAAAATTATAAAGTGGATTTTTTCTTGAAAAATGTATCATTTTGGCTTTTAAGTTAACACTTTTCAAGCTCATCCACAAATGTCTGAATACAAACCTTTTATTCTTTTTCATATTTCTTCTTTGTTTTTGATTCCTTTATTTGGAGTAAGAAAATTTTAGAATGTGGCTGTTCACATACGCAAAAAACGACTTTCTTGACCCCTTCCCTCCAAAAAAGCGAACGTACAAAATGAACAGTCCCTAATTCAAATATTTAAGCAAATTTTTGTAGATTTAAATTTTCTAATCCCTAATTTAATATTACTTTATTTTTAGCAACAATAATTGAGCAATATCCAATTGACATTTCAGAAAGTCTTAGACATCAGTCATTTTTTCCAATAAATCATATCTAATCGCAAGTCAAGCCTTATAATGATTAATAGCTGAAAAAATTCTTCTTTTACTTTCAGATCTCATACAATGTCAAAATTGTCAAGAGTAGTGAGATTTATTTTCATCATATGGGTACTCGCTTTTGGATTAGCTCTTCCGCAAGCTCTACAGTTTGGAACCATTTCATTTCGAAACGGAGAAATTGTTTCATGCACGGTAAATATAATGTGTTTTAAAAATTGTACCTTATTTGTGCTTTTTTGTTTGTGGTTATTGCTTGACATAATCAATGGAACGTGAAATTAAAAATGCTGTATCAGCAAAAAAGGGGAATGTGACAATTTCTCAAGCTTACAAAAAATTACATAGCAACATAAATTTGCTAGACAATCCATAACAAAATTGAACAATTCAAATTTCCAGTTCCGACAAATTTCTTACCTTTTGGAATTGCTTTCAAAAGCAAATTTTCAAGGAAAAAAAATTCATAAGAGTCATTCATCCAAAAATAAAATCATAAAATTTTTTTGAGAAAGGTCGACGTGGGGATTTCCTTTAATGCATGTGATATGTAAATGCTGAGTAGAATTACAGAAGAAACAATCTTCAAAGAAAAAAAAAATCTTATGAAGCTAAAAAGGTGAGAATATTTCAATTGATTTATTTTTATATGGCTACAATTCTCAAAATTGTTTTGGTTCAGCTATTATAATGATGCTGTTTTCAATGTTGTTGAATTTCTGAAATTATTAAAATTTTTGCAAATAAAAGTCAGATTTGCAATATTAAAATTTTTCTGGGAATTTATTCTGATCAGAGGCGTAACTAGGGGGTCAAAGGGGTTCCAGAAACACATTCAAAAATAATTTCTATATTTTTTTTAAGGTTTTTCGAGGCAGAAATTTTTTGAACCCTCCTAAAAATTTTCTCTCATAAAAATAATTTGGACCTTCCTAGGGGCCATTCACTTATTACGTAACGCTAAAATTTTGGTTTTTCTACCCCCTCCTCCCTCTGTAACGTTTTTAACAAAAAAAAAAAATCACGTGTGAGAGCAAGAGACCGTAACAAACTATCAGACCCCCTCAGAGCGTAGCATGATAAGTCAACCGCCCTCTAGAAAAAAATTCTGGATACACCGCTTGTTCTGTTGTGTCATTAATACTGAATTTTGTAATAAAATTCAATACAATGCAAATAAACAATAAAAATCATAGCTTTATTTATTAAGTCATAAAACTATCACCGCCGTATTATAATTTGACTCTATTCAGCAATAAAAATATTAACATCTTCTTTAATAGCTTAAACTAAAATTAAATATCAATAAAAGTCTCAAAGTATTAAAATTTTGGCTAACAACATATCAATTTAGCATTTTGGAGCCTCAAAGTTTATGTAAATTTGATGCAAATCAGACATAAAATGATAATATCACACCTCATTATTTGAATGTCATAAAAATGTCGGGATTTGGATTTGATTTCTGAATTTTTTTACGAACAAAAGGTGCTAAAAGTCGTTGATCGATTTTATTCACGTCCTCAAAGCCCAATGGAAAACTTAGTAGCAATGCTACTAATATAACTAGAACTGTGCCAATTAATGTATAATAAAGATAAGATATCTGATAAATACTAGACACTGTGACTTGCTTTTCCTCCACAAAACTTGATATCGTCACTGACGGCGCTGTAAAATTATATTCGCAATGTTCAACTGACATAGGCTTGGTTGTAAATTTCAAATATCCGAGTGCCATTTCAGCTTGAACTTTTAAGACGTAAAACATCATTGTGATGAATCCAACAATACTTCCAATAAGGGTCGCACGCTTATTAATCCATGGCAAGAAAAATCCAATAATATAAACGCCAAATAATGGCCCGAAACAAGCTGTCGGCACACTTAAAGTGAGTTGAAGTATTGTTCCCATATGTTGTACAATGTAGACGAGTGCTATGGCAATACTTCCGAGTATTATAACTGTCCCTCTTGTCACAACTGTGCACATTCTTTCTGACATTTTATCTTTACGGAATGGCTTGAAGAAATCCTCGAGAACTACACAAGCGGATGAATTTAGACCTGTCGAAATGGAACTTAAAGCAGCTGAAAAAATTCCAGCAATAAAGACTCCTGAGAGACCTGGAATATCCTTAAATGTTTGCATGACTAACAACGGCAACATTTGATCTTTGGCTTTTGCTAGTTTTGTTTGCAGTGGATCACACTCACTATAAGTTGCGTACAGCAGCAGTCCATTGTAACAACAAAGTAGTATTATTATAATCATTCCTATAACATAAATCAAGTTGCTTGTACGTGCAGCCTTCACAGACTTCAATGATAAATAACGTTGTATCATATTCTGGTTTAATGCATTATGTGATGTGTACAGAATTGAACCGCCAATAACCAATGTCAAGAATGTGTGACGTATTGTTGGATCTAAACGCAGGCTATGTAATTTCGAGATGTAAGTAAGAAGATACATTTCTATTTGTTTGAAGGAAACAGATTACTTACTCAGGTGCTTCAAATCTGCCACTTTCGATGTTCTTTTCAAATACTTCTGAGATTCCGCCCACGTTTATTGTTCCTTTGATTGCTATGAGAAGTAATGTGCCATACATGATTGTTATTTGTACGACATCTGTCCAGACAACAGCTTTGAGCCCTCCCAAGCATGTGTAGAATATACAAATTGCGACAACAAGTGGCGTTATCTTATGAATGCTAATACCCGTCATTTGATTAAATGCCAATGCAGGGACATAAAGCATCTTTATTTTGTAAACATGAAAAATATTTTAAATATTTTATAAGTTAGTGATAAGGAAATAATCATGAATGAAAATGATACGTACAATTGGCAGCCACAGTACTGTTGATATGATGTACATAATTGAACCAAACAGTCTGACGTTTCTATCAAATCTCAGCTGCAAATACTTTAAATGGAAATTGATGTCAAAACAGATTTTTATTCTTCTTTGTGTTATTGCTGACTGTCTGAGACTTAATGGTTCATGAAATTAAAGTTTTTTTAAATATTTTCTTTTGGTTTTCTCGAGTATTCACCTTTGTCATGTGAGATTACTTCAATGCAAGATAGAAGCTTTTTGATGTATGTTGTTCTGTTATACCTAGGCTCTATACTCACTTATTACTTAATGCTAAAATGTGGGTTCAACCTCACCCTCTCCATTACGTATTCTGACTGCGCAACAAACCTTCGAACCCCCTCTTCCGCAGAGAACATAACGTTTTACGAGATCCCCTCTAGCAGCTTTTAAACTTTTTGTCTTACGACATCCTTAATTTAATTTTCTCTCACTTTAATATTGACATTTCATAAAAAAATCTTAAAAACCACCAATTCTAAAGAATGTTTCAGTTACGCTTATACCAGCCACACTTCCTACTTATATCTATGTGGCCGTTCACTTATTACGTAACGCTCTTCAAGAATTAGTTACAGTCTATTGTTCTGACACTTAATTATTTTATTAAAAACGTTACGAAAGGGGGAGGAGTAGTAAAAACCCCGAATTTCATCGTTACACGTAATAAGTGAACAGCCCTTTTCTTAAGCGCCAAACTAAATTTATCGACAATTCCAATTCATTGCATTTCCAAAATCTAAATTCTCAGAGTCACTTAGTTCACTTAATTAATTATCACCATCCTATGCTCATTCTACACTTCTATGTGCTTCTATGTTTATAAACAATATTAAATGAACCACATCTCAGACAGTTTCCGCGACACATAATTTAACTTTTCACTGATTGTATTATTTTGTGTAAATAAAATATTTTTTAACTCACTTCGTAGACTGATATGATTTGTAGTTTATGGAACATGGGTATCATAATAAAATGAAGTGCTGCTGACGATATAACAATGGCAATGAGAATGTAGATATATTGCGTGCCATAAAGATAAATCTCTGTACTAGCTCCTGAAAATTCAATTTTCTTATTACATTGACTTAAAATTTATTCAATTTCACAGTGTACCTAATAATAAGACACCTGAGACTAATGATGCAATAAGAGACATAGCGACTGGAAATACTTTCATCTTTCGACCTCCCATAAGGAAGTTAAGAGTCTCATGATCAGTCTTTATTGATTTCTTCTTTTTGTAGTCTTTAATTCCGAAATATAGTCCTACTAAGGAACAGCTGCATAGCATAGCAGCAAACACTATTTTATCTAGTAATCCAAATTTTTGTAGTGATTTACTAAGTTCGTTCACATCCATTTTTGCAATTTTTTTTTAATTAATTCACACGAAAATCAACCATCTGCCTTCTTCGAGCAGTTCTCAACAACTGAGATTTATTTTAAAGTATGACTTGATTTTTTTTTCTTTCTTTAAAAAAATACTGGAATGACTCCTTATCATTATTTATGTGAGTTGTTCCTTCATTATCTTACACTTAATATGCTACACAATCTCTCACGTTTTCTCTAATCAAACAAATCTTAATCTTTGAAGTTGGGATTTAATGCCGCAGTTAAACTGTTCAAAAGGAGGTATTTGTTGTGCAATTTTTTGTTTGTAAATGGAATGAAATGTAGGCTCTAGTCTAAATAGTGTTTGAGAAATGAGGTTAAAATGAGGTATTTACTGGGATTTAATCAACAATTTTTTTTTTGTCAAAACAATAAATTTTGTGAAAGTTCAAAAGAGCAATTTTTGATTGCTAAAAGGAGTTAATGACTGACTTTGACGTATGGACATGCTTTAACTAACAAAATGGGTTAAGTGTCGTTCACTTATTACGTAACACTCTGAAGGTAGGAAGGTGGAAGTTATCTGAGGAAGGGAGGGTTTAATAGCTTTTTACCATACCACGACTAATTATTTTATTAAAAACCAATTATGAACTTTACGGAGGAGAGTTGAAACCCTGAATTTCAGCGTAACGTAATAAGTGAATAAGTGTAAACTTTCTGGCTGGAATTCAAGGACGTAACCAAAAATTTTTCGAGATGGGAGGAGTGTTAGGATCTTTTACTTAAAAAACCCTAGAAATTATATTAAAAGAGGGGGTGGGTTCAAGAGACCCCCTAACTTCGGCCCTTATTAGATTATTTGAGAATATCCACATCTCACCCTTCAAAACTTGTTTATTCATCTGAAGATAATACAAACATATTTCCGAGAACAAAGAGAAGAATTTTGCAACTGTTCAAACTTCCACAAAAATTTTGATTTGTTCAAGAATGTTCAATGTTTTCAGCAATTTCACAGACTCTTACATTTGATTTTCGTAAATAATAAGCAATAATCAACAGTAAACAATTTGCAAACAAACAATTCTTAAGACTAGACGGTCAATGACTGATGAGCATCAAATGAATAAATTTAAATGACAGTTTATCAAATTCAACTCAATGCTCTGAATATTTTGACCCAAAAGAAAACATGCGTAGGCTGTGCAAAAGGCTAAGATAACAAAGCATTTCTCTTCTTCTTCCTCCATCTTATCTCTTCCATATTATAAATCCCCTATTAATTCTACAACACTCACAACAATTTCAGAAACTTCACACATTCGGTGACAAATTGATAATCTTGACCTCCGATAATGTTTCTTGACATCTGAGCGATAATCAGTTGTTGTTTACATTGATTGATGTTTTTCATAGCAATCGGAAAAAATTCAAAGTGAATTACTTTCAATTACTTTTTTTATTAATCCACAATGACGTTTAAATAGCTGTAAAGGAATTAAATATCAGACTGATATGAGTAATAAATGTCAAGATAAGTTGGATATGTGAATGAATGAATGTGAAATTTCTCTAGAGGTTGTTCATAAATGACGTCAATTGAAAGTTAAAGTTTTCTTATTTTTGTGCCATTAAAAATAATATTCATTGATGTATTGAATGTCAGTGCTCAATAAGTTGACAGCTAGAAATTACATTTTGCATATTTTATAACATAATTGATGATTATCTTATCTAGCAACTAATCTAATCAAAGATAATCACATAATGTTCTTGACGAAATTACACGATAATTAATTATTATGAATGTCATGACTATAACGAATGGATAAAACCATGTCCAATTGATAATAATTGTGCACATTATTGTGACAACTTAATGTGCACATTCATATTGAATAAATCTCTTTTGATTGCGTAAATTCGTCAAAATTTCAATTGTTATGAGCATAAAGTAATTCATGTAATGTTGTGTGATTATGGCTTAAAAATGGATTTTGTTCGTCATCAAATTTTGGTTTTTTTCTGAAAATGCATTTTTGGATCTGTCATTGACAGATTTTGTAATTATTATCTTTTTACCTGTGCATCACCAGTGGTATGAAAACTTTTCGTAGAAGTAGCCAAATGTCACATCCATCAAATCCATTTGCGTCAGTGCTGGTTATTATATTTTATTCACCAGCGTATCTTAGTTTGTGGTGATTCATAACCGACGCCTCATCGGGTTATCACTGGGTTATTTCATTTAAATTACATATTAAGCAGAGAATTGTTACGATCGACTTAGAGACAATTTTCTTGCAAAAAACGAAAGAAAAGTCGAATGTTTAATTCCTGAAATTGTGTGGTCTTTTTATTTAAGCAGTAAAATTTTAAAAAGGGGGTTGATAATATGAAAATTTAAATCATTAGCAAGACCGTTGAAAGTTTGAATCCATAAATGTCGTTAAATTCAAAATGAAAAATAAATTTAATATAATTTGAGAATGCAACAAAGATAAATCAATTTACGAAACATAAAAGTTTGAGAATCACTGGAAAAAGTTAGTCATAGACAGTATCTCTTTATCCCCTAAACACAATATTATATTAAAGTCACATACTAGTCACGAAATAATCGAACAAAAAGTCACACTTTCTTTCTTTCTTACATGTAAACTATCTATCAAATCATGCTTGAATTGGCAACGACAATAACGACGGACTTGAAATTCAGATCACATTCCTTTAACATCGACTCATATGTTTAAGCTTTTGACAAAATAAAATTAATGATTCGTGCTAAAGCTCTTCAATGTTCTATTTCTGTTTCTATCTTCTTTCCTTTTTGTCTTTTTCATAGGTGAAAAATCAATTTTTCGAGCATTCTTTTGAAGTCAGTAGCTTCTTGTTCTTCATTGTACCAATGACTGTCATTTGTGTGCTGTACATTCTCATCGGACTTAAGTTGCGTAAGAGTAAAATGTTGTATGACAACAAAGGAAAAGGCTGTGATTCTCAAAGATGTATTAAAGGACAGACAAGGGTTGTCCGGATGCTTAGTAAGATACATAATGTCTATAAATTTATTAGTCACTATTAAATCCTTATTTTCCATCCTTTACAGTTGCTGTTGTTGTTTCATTTTTTCTGTGTTTTGCGCCGTTCCATTCCCAAAGGATTATGGCAATTTATGGTAAAGTTATGAAGAAGTCTTCTAGTTTAGATGATACGTTCATGAAAGTTTATGTTGCTTTAACATATATATCCGGAATAACTTACTTCCTGTCAACATGTATAAATCCATTTTTATATAATCTAATGAGCCATAAGTTCAGAAATGCCTCAAAGGTAAGGATTCGTTGAATAATTTAATGATGTAATTTTAATCAGTGTTGTTGGGTGCGCTAGACATTATAATTTACCTGGTGTTTTGGGATATTTATGCATTATAAAGATATTAATATTCACTAACTAAAATGTAAAAGAGGCTGTTCACTTATGACGTCCATCAAAATCTTGGATTTTTAGACCCCCCTTCCCCACTCTGTCACAAAATTTTCATTAAAAAATTCTATTGTTTTAAACTGTCACTCAGCCTCAGACCCTCCTCCCCCTAAAAATTGGATATCATAAATGAACGACCCCCAAGGATTTTTTACGAAAATTCTTTGCTATTATAATTAAAATTTAATAATTTCTTGTGGAGATAGAGTTTTCGCTTGTAAAATTCGTAAAGATTAGTTTAGGTGGGATGATGGGGGTCTAAGATTTTGCTATCCAACCGGGGGGTGTGAAAGGTCAAAAATGATCATTTTAGGCGTTTTGAATTTTACGAATGATCTATGAACCCTGATATTGCAATATTTAAGACATAAAAAGGTAGGGGAAGATAGGGGGGATGCGTGGATTTAGGATTGGAACGATAGAATTTCCGAAAAATACAAATTTTTTGAAATCTGACCGTTATTTTGTTCCGAAAAAAGTTTAAATCTCCTTTTTGACCAAGCGTATTTTCAAGTCCCTTCTCATTTTGAAATTCAAGGTTATTCTTGAACAACCACTTAAATTTTCAATAAATTATATCTAATTAAGTTAAAGACAGGGCGCAATGACATTTCCTACTGAAATTCAAAAAATTCAATCAAATTGATTCTTCATTCAATATCTAAGAAATACTGTCTACATCCCTAGCCACTTAACAATCAACACTAATTTCCAATGAAATATTTTACAAATCATTTCCACTAAATTAAATTCTAATTTTTTTTTAAATTAATTGCGCATAATTCCTGCAAATCACTTAATTTACTCATAATTACCAATTAATTGAAAAAGTTCTTCTTTCTCGATTTCTCAATTCTAGCTAACACTGTTCGTTCATTGCCTCAGTCGAACGCCATCAACACGAAAATCACAGCTGGGAAGTAATTACAGTGCTTTAACATTGAAGTTTGGACCACTTGACCCCACCCGTGTAGCAAATGTGAATCGTGATCATTTCATAATTCCATCAGGAAATAATAGCGGTAGTGAAATTATAGAGATAAAAGAAGTGTCCAGTATTGATGAAATAAGAAATTTCAGAACAGATGGCATCCCGTATTTGATGGAACATCCATATCATGCAGTTGTACGATTTGAACCAATCAATTTCTCATACAGCCAACAAACGACATCGACGACCATCAGTCGAACAGGCAGTCTGAAGAGTCAGCATAATCAAAATGAGAGTCGATTGAATTCATTTGCGAGGAAGCTAAAAAAATGTACACAGAAGGCTTTCATCATCAAATCTTATGGTGATGACGATAAAGTCCCAAATGGCTACAGAATTCCACAAATTTCAGCAATACCATCATTAGAGCCATCAGTTGTTGATAAAAATCCCAGTCTTCGGGAGGTTGATGAAGAATTTATGAATGCCGAATTACATCACGAGCCAAATAATGACGATGGAAATGTCATAAAGCATTCTAACGACAGTAATCCGTCTTGATATGAAACCTCATTTGTTTAATACTCTTCTCACGTCGTCGTCAGTACAAAACAAAAATAAAATAAAATAAAAATCTCTTTTTTTATATCCTTTCTGATTTGTTGTTCCTCTTTTTTATAAGTATGAAATAAAATATTTGAAAAATTTTATTTTTGTGAATGTTGAAAGAAGAATGAACATTTTTTATTTACTGTAGAGATCGCCTTGCAGGTTGAATTTTGGGCTGTGCTGTGTCTGTTAAGGAAGACTAAGGGAATCAAATGTGTAAAGTATGGTAATTTTTCATAGAAGATTTGTCTCTAAAGCTTTATTGTAAGTTTCTACACGTTTATGTATACACTATAGTGTCCTTTTGGTGGAATGTATGGTATGGAAGCAAAAATTGTGAACCGCTGAATATCAATGGGGTGTAAAATAATTTTGTTGGAACATTTTGAAAATTATGTCAAGTATGTTAGGTCACGAGTATTTTGTAAAGAATCCTAATGTAAGATAAACTTAAATTGAGGTTATGTACAGAGACAGTGGCGGAGCCAGAGGGGAGGGGTCAAAAAATTTCTGGCTACACTCCTATACAGGAAGGTCTTCGATTTGTATAACGTAATTTATGTCATAAAAATTTTCAAATTTTAAATGTTTGAAATTTTTAACGGAAATTTTGCATTCAAAAAGTAAATAATTCAAATTGCATAAAATTTTTGCAGATTCCAATCCCACCCCGATCAGTTATGAAAATAGAGGACCCTGGATTGAAAACTCCCTTGAATTCAGAGCTATCTCCAGCCAAGATATATAGATGGGCCAATACAAAGTATACTCGACCACATTCGACCATACGCAACCATACGCTTTTTTTCTGTTTGTAAACAAACAATTAAAAAAAAAAATTTTGAAAAAAAAATCCAAATTAAATTTTTGATTTTTAACTCAAATTTGTTTACTGGGTCTCAATTTTGTGACTAGTAAAGGAACAATATCATGTAAATTATCGTATCTAATGCTTTTTACCCTCGAAAACTATATGAAAAGTCCAAAAAAGTGAAAATTAAAATTTTCCAAATTTCTTTCATGGTATTAGTGTTTACAAAAATTTTAAAAATTTCAAATTTTTATCCGTTAAAAACGGCAACTTTTTTGCATTGGCCCATCTATATATCTTGCCTCCAGCTAAATAATTCCTTGCTATTCTCTAAATTCCAGATGCAAACTCCTCATGAATAGCAACAATAAATGGACGTAATATGTCAATGAATCAATAATCGTCCGTTCATAAAAAAATACACCAGGGAAAAATTTATTCACGTTCAATAAAAAGGTCGTGAATCTCAATTTTTGGTAGATAAGCGACATTCCTTGTACTTTAATTTTGAGGCGTATTTGCGTAAATTTATTTATTCTCTGGTTCACAAAGAATTTATGCTGAAAATATGTGCCGCAGACACATTTATTGCGGAATATGCGCTAACGAGGATATTTATCATAAATGCCACGCTTAAAAAGAATAAAGGCGTTTTGTGTTTTGACGGAAATTTTAATGCTAAATTCATGCCATGCTCTTTCCTTTTCCTTCCTAGAATTCAATTTCCCGTACTAAACTTTTCTAATTTATTATCTCGAATTTTTCTAGAATAATATTTGCAATTAATTTTGAGGCATGTGACAGTAATCCATAGCGAATTTTGGCTTAATTTTTTTTTTCCACGAAGACAGAATTTTTATGCTCAAAATGATGAGATGAAGCCAGGGGAATTTGAAATAATGGAATAAATTGTCTTATTTTAATCAAAAAAGCTGTTTTTGGTTCTAGGAAGATTTTAAGTAA
The DNA here is from genome assembly GCA_026123125.1 of Chironomus striatipennis. Classification (NCBI taxonomy): domain Eukaryota; kingdom Metazoa; phylum Arthropoda; class Insecta; order Diptera; family Chironomidae; genus Chironomus; species Chironomus striatipennis. The sequence goes on along the minus strand of CM047393.1, from coordinate 39,644,728 downwards.
AGAGCAATGACATGATTATTAATATATAATTCAGAAAAATTACAAAAAGATGGATGTTTTTAAAAAATTCATCAACCGTCATTCAATATTTAAATTTTATTTGCATCTTAAATTAGCATATTTTCTCCTAAAAGTTGTTAGACCCTCAATAACAAAATTTTAGTCTGTGTTCAATTTTTAATCAATAAACATCTTATTTATTCTGCTGAAATTTATTCTTTTACAATACATGCATAGTAATTTAGTTCCTTTATTTGATGGCATTAAGATTATTCCATTTGAAGGTTTATTTAAGGCAGTATTTCATATCTAATGTCAATTTTTGTGATGAATCTAAGAAACCTGTATATGGGAGGTAAATTTTCAAAATTAGTCATGTCAAACCATCAATTCTAAAGCAATTCTTCCATAAACATACATTTAAGTCGATTTAAACTTGTCCATATTACTTTATCATCTCTCAATGTCAATATAATTCAACCTACAAATTCAGACCATGTCACAAATCTATAAAGACGAAGAGAATCAGACAATGTACACTGTCGACGTCCTATTTTATTGAATTGACAACAAATGAGCATTTTATCTAATTGGTGGAAGATTTCTCATTACGAAAATTACATCATGTAAAATCATCTATGATTATTTTCGTATTGCTTTTAGCAATGTTTTGTATTTTATGACGACAACAATAAAAACGGCTTTTATTGCTGCTTAATGACTGAACCAATAAACAACAACAAATCGATGTCATAATTCAAGCCTATCAATCGCACTTGAAAGGACGTTTTGAAAAGGAAAGTTTTGGATGTTTCAAAAACCATAGAAAGACTTTTTACGTAATTTTTTTGCTAGCACGTCATCAAAGCTGTTTTTTCCGTTTGTTTTCTTGTTAATTTTTTTGTGTAGTGGCTAGGCATATGACGACAGTAAAATTATAATGTTCTTTGAAAGCTGACCTACCTTTAAGGCATGTTTTTTTACGGGAGTCATAGTGACAAATTTAATCTTTAGAGATTTTACGTGACAGGGGTTAGTTATTGTTATGGACAAATCATGACACAGGAAGGAGACATTTGATGAGAGATACGAGTGGAATCTGGAAGAATGTATATTAACAAAGAGAACTAAGAAGCTTAGAAAAAAAAATAGAATAACATGAATATCGAATCTTACACTTTAATTTTTTTTTTTTTTTTTTTAAATGTTATTTTTATTTTGCTTTTTCATAATAATTACAAATATATAAATTTATAAATACTAATTTTAAGAGTTCAAGCAGCAGCTTATTCATCTTAAATGTTGATTTTTGGTGAAGATTTTATTGCCTTTTTGATGCGTTGACATCGATGGATTTTTTGTGTTGTTTTGTCATAAAATGACGATTTGTGTTTTATTTTTCGCCATAGATATGGCGAATGCTTTCTGCAAGCTCTGCACAATTACATTGACCTAGGGTATATCAATGTAATGTACCTAGCAAAATTTATGTTTCGCGACGACACAAACCGAGCTGCCAGACTAAAAGCAGCGAAAAAGCACCAGATCCGACTAGACTTTCCCTAGGATCGAACCCAGGTCGTTGACATAGGAGGCCGACACTCTAACCACTCGGCCACAGCGGCTTTTTCGCTGCCTCTTACACTTTAATTAATGAAAAAGAAATCTAAGGTCTTTCACTTAGGTGTCGTTCACTTATGACGTCCAATTTTTCTGAGTCTAGGGGGCCTAGATTATTTTTTGAAGGTTTCGTGCAGGGGCGTAGCTAGGGGATGGTCTAAAGGGGACCGGACAAATTTCAACATTTTGTTAGGGTTTTTCGAGGAAAAAGCATTTGGACCCCCCAAAATTTTCTCTTCTATACAAAAAAAAATTAAGGAAAAAATTTCTGGCTATACCCCTGATTTCGTGATCGAGTAGTCAAGGGGATCAAAAAATCCAATTATTCGAAAATCATTATTTTATACCCCCCTTTGTCACAAAATCATCATACAAAAATTTTCCTTTTGTATGAAACAAGAAGTTTCAGACACTCGTCCTCCCTTAAGATGAATAACTCCTTTAAACTTTACGTAATAAAAAGCACTTGGCGTTCAAATTAAAGTTGCTTGATTGATTAAAGACAAATATGCTTTAACCAGTCACAATTTGATGAATTATTTTGAAATTAAATTATATTACCATGAATTTCTTGATAAAGCCTGATAAAGCTTCTTCTTAATTAATTTTATTAATATTCTTATTGTATGGAGTATGAAACAAGCTCGAGGAAAATTTCAATTTATTAAAAATTATTTTCAACAAAATTAGAGAAGACAGAAAAAAATTAATTCATTAAGCTTGCCAATCAATTAATAAAATTTATGTAGTTGACTTGAGTTCCATGTCAGTTAATAGTAGTAACCACAATTAATTATTGTTGCTAACGCCTGTCTGTCATTTACAGACACCTAAATTATTTATGAAGAATTTACCTGAATGAGCTTTGCCTGAAACGATTCCAGTATTTTCTTAGTAATTATAGCCTATCAATGAATGAATCTGAATTAGACAAACGCCTTTGCAAGTTCACATTAATTTTAGGCTATCTAAGAAATTCATAGCTTTTATGAAGTTTATTAAATGTATATAAATTTACCGTTTTCAAAATTTGAATTTATAACGGATTTTTACTTTTTAAAATTTGAATTTATAACGGTTTTTTATTATGTTTTTTTTTATTTTAACAGTTCAAGTTTCTAAAATTTTAAATTTTAACGGTTTCTAAACCACTGATTAAATTTAAATTTTATCGTTTTTTTTTCAAAATTTGAATTTGTAACGGTCCTTTTTGAAAAAAAAAATAGAAGAACTGTGAATCATCATTAATTCTGTAAGTGCTTTAAAATTTTCATTTTCTTTTTAAAAATAAGAATCATGCAAACTTAATTCACATAGAGATAATAAAACATCAAATTTTAATTATGGCTTTCAGCTAGTTCTTCATTTAATGAAGAGTAAGTAGAAAAAAAGAAATCCTGTACTTTATTTCACAAATTTAATTAAATATTTTTTTATTACAAATTAAGGCTCTGCAAGAAATCACCAACTGAATTTTTGTTATTTGCTAACCATTTAATATTATTCTCAATTGTTTCAAGAGCTTGAATTCTTGCATTTTGTCCTGCACCAGCTTCTGGATATGCGTTAAAGAAGTCCTTCATTTCTTGTAATCTTATTGGTTTGGCAAACTTGCTTGTTACTGTTGGAATCATTCTACCCAAATTTCTCTCATTCAATCCAAAACGTTCAACTAAAGTGGGCCAATTTGTTCTTACATAATCCCAGACAAGCATTTCTCCCATACGATTGCCCGAAATCGATGATAATAATGAGAAGTAATCTTGTTTACGGACGTAAGTCTCATTAGCTGATGCAATGTCAATATATTGACTTAAAATGACTTGATCTTGAATTGCTGCTAATCCTGACTGTAATTTTGACTTTTCACTTGCATCTTGTTCATTCTTAAAGATATCAAACATTTTGTTCCAGTATTCATCAGTTCCTTTAGACTTCATGCCATAGTAATAGATGAGAGATCTTAAATCTGGATGTGGACGTTTGTTGACTGGATCATCTTTAAGCCATTCTTCAAATCTGGTTCCAACCTCATTCATGCATTCTTTATGGTCGAATGAGCAGGCAAGGTCGAGGATTGTGATGCGATTTAAACTAGATGAAGAAATTGAAATAAGTTAATTTTTGAATTTGTAACGGATTTTTGAAATTTTAAAACTTAAAACCTTACAAATGCTTTTTTGAAAACAGTACAATTTTGAAACATTTATAGGGTTTCAAATTTTTTTGGTAATTAAAATAATTTTTTTGCTTTGAAACCTTACAAATGTTTTTTCTCTAAAACCATACAATTTCAGAACATTTATAAGGTTTTAGAATCAAAAATTTAAATTAAATCTATAAACTTACTTTTCAAGATGATTTTCAGGATTAACTTCCCAATTGACTTTACTATAAGCATCATCAACAAGGCCAGTAACATATTTCATGAATTCCTTATAAAATTCAGTTCCATACAGGAGATTTCTAATATTCTTCAGCTTAGTCGATGCAACATCCCATGGAATAAACGATGTCTCAACAGCCAAGAATTCAGTCATTTTTAAGGCAGTTGTATAATCGATTTTAAGTCCTTGTGCAAGACTGAAGACATCATTCAACAAATGTGCACGATCGAGAACAGACATTACATTTATGTTGGCTTTTAAGGCTTCTTTCATGCTTTCCCACATTGATTGATCATAATTGACTCTGTAGTAGCCAATTTGATCTTTATTAATCTTGACCCAATCAGCATTGCCAATATCGAGTGTCAATTTATCCATATTATAATAGAACCATTCACGTTTAACTTCATTATCAGCATTAGTAAAGTAAGTAATTGGAATTGACCATTTATAATTAAATTCTGATGCCAATGTCTCCCTTGATTCACTGTCGGGGTCAGTTAAGAATCTTTTTTGTGTTAATTGAACAGTTGTTCCAATTTTCTCAACTGTAACGACTGGAATACCTTTTTGACGAATGAATGTGTTGACGATGCTTGAAATATCCAAATTTGTATACTTCTTTAAGTTTCTCAATAAATCATCAGAATCTGCATTCAAATATTTCATTTCCATTAAATAATCAGAAACTCCTTTTTGGAAATTTTCAGGTTCAACAAAGTCTTCAATCATACGAATAATGGATGCTCCCTTATTGTATGTAATACTATCGAATATTTCTGTAATTTGATCGGGAGTTTCTACGCCTACAACAATTGGATGACTTCCCAAAGTGGCATCAAGATCTAAGACACTGTGCATTGTATCAACTGTAAATTGATCCATCATTTTCCATCCAGGTTCTGCTGCATTTTCACCTTTGAATTCAATATATGATGCAAATCCTTCATTAAGCCATAAATCATTCCACCATTTCATTGTGACTGTAAATTAAATACAAGAATTAATAAATAGACAATTGTAAGTATTGGAAAATTCATACCTAAATTTCCAAACCACATATGAGCAAATTCGTGTGAAATAACTGAGCAGATACGTTGCTTATTGGCTGTTGAGCTTGTTGCGACATCGTAGAGTAAGTTGGTTTCACGATAAGTGATTAAACCCCTAAGAAATATTTGAAAAATAACGGAATAAAAATATTTGAATATTAACGGATTAAAAATATTTGAAAAATAACGGATGAAAAATATTTAAAAATTAACGAATGAAAAAAATTTAAAAATTAAAGGATTAAAATTTTTTGACAATTAATGAATTAAAAATATTTTAAAAAAAAATAACTGATAAAAAATATTTTAAAATTAACGATCGAAAATTATTTGAAGAATAACGGATAAAAAATTTTTAAAAGAAAATTTGTAGGATTAAAAATAAACTACCAGATTTAAACTAAATCCTTAGATTAAAAACTAAATCTTAGGATCAAAAATTATATCCTATGATTAAACATAAATCTGAAGATTAAAAATAAATCCTTAGCTTAAAATTTAAATCTATGCTCTAATCTTAAGAATTCCTTCTAACACAGCAGATCTAACCAATATTAGTACTACTAACCATGTTTCCATCGCACCAGACACGAAATCAGGAATAGCAGCTAAATCCAATTTTGGTAATGGATATGGAATCTTAAAGTAATCAATATAGAATTCAATAATTTTCTTTGATGTATCCAAAGCATATTCAGTCTTGCTGAGTTGTCCAGGTGTTGAGTAGACACTAAGTTCAAAAGGTTCGCCAACTGAAGATCCAACATTCGCTGTGACATTAGTACGAGCAAAATCTGAGACAATAAAGACGGTCAAGTATGTTGACATTGGAACTGACTCTTTGAAGGTGTATTTCTTTAATCCTGGACTATAATCTTCAATTTTCTCAACATCCATGTTGGATAAGGCATGATATCCGTCACCATCTGGACTGATTAAGGCAATCTTATATTTTGCTTTCATTGATGGCTCATCTGTGGTCATTAGACATTAATTATGATGGAAATTCTATAATATTAAGAATGTAACTCACCAAAGCATGGGAAGCTCTGTCTTGCAAATGTAGGCTCGAATTTGGATGTTGCTATGTACCTAAAATCACGTAAAACAATAACAATCAAGTACTTATCATATAAACAAGCTTAAGATTATGTCATAAATAGCTCATAATTCCCAAAGTACAGTCATTAACAATCAATTTTAACTGATAATGTGATTAATTGCTTTTACCTTGATTTGTTTGTCATTTTATCGAAATACGAACTTCCATAAAAGCCAACAATTTTATTATCAAGTGATCCATTAAAGTCCAAATCGATTGTGTAATTGCCTACTGCCAAAGGCGATTCAGGCTCGATGACAAAGTATTCAAATTTCGGATATTCGAATGAACTTTTTACGCTAATTCCTTCAGCACCATTTACAAGATTCTTCATTAAATTGACATTTGTGATGTTAAGGAATTTCGAATGAAGTGCTACATATGGCATTTCCTCTGATAAACTCACGTCAATCTTAACATTTCCGCTAAATGTCTTTTGTTGTAAATCTGGATGAAGTAGTAAATTGTATGTGGACGGTTTAATAGCTCTTGGAAGTCGAAACGTTAAACTCTCAACAATCTTATTCATATTGTACTTATTATTAGCACTTCCACTCTTATTGGCGTTATTTAAACGATTAATTAATGATATTTTTGATATTTCTTCTGGCTGATTTTTTGATAGCTTATCACTCGTTTCTGATAAGCCTTTACCCACTACGACTAATGCACACAGTAACAATAAAGCTAGAATGAATGAATTTTAATGAGTACTTAAATTAATACAATGTAAATTTGTGTGAATTTAATGATTTAAGAATTGCGATGATATTGCAAAACTTGCACAAATTTTTGTAAACAAAAAAAACCGATAAAGTGTAGGAAAAAAAATTCAAATTCAAATTTTCAAAACAGCCGTTAAATCAAGGCGTAGAAAAATTTAAATTTAAACCGTTAAACTTACATAAAATAAAAAGAAATACGACTATTGAAATTAAACTTAAAATTAATATTGACGTTCTTCGTCGTGATATTTCTGCATCATCTAGCTGCTGTTTAACTGAAGACGTACTATAGCTTGTACTTGATGGACGAATAAAGTTATTTTGATTTGGCATTTTTGGAGAATTTATTTTTTTTTCACTATAACTATTAATCTTAGGTATAATCACTGATTTTAATGTCTTTAATATACTTTTTTAATACTCTTTCTTCACGTTTTACATGATTATAGACCTTATTTCATCTATTTTATAAAACTTTTCAAGCATAACCAAAATGTCAACAAAAGATTATTGTCCAAGAACAGATTTAACGAATTGTAAGTATTAGAGCTTATAATAAGGATGAAGAGCATACTAATGATTCTATTTTATTCTATTTAGATGAACCCAATTCATATTTCACCGGATCAATCGTGTCAACATACTCAAAACTCAATCGACTAGTTTATTGCGTAAAATCTGAGGATGTTAAGTACCTGCTGTTAATTGATGACTACAAAAAGTACATGCCAATGAAAAAGAAACCAGGCGTTGGAGTTTTCTTCGTATATTATAGCAATACACGTCAAAGTTATTATCGAGCTTATAATTTGGGTGCCAATCCAGTTGATCCATTAGCTATAAAGGCATACTTCCTTGACACTGGAGAAATTCATTACATGTTTTTTGAAAAGTCCAAATACTTTTATCTACCCGAATCACTTCATTTTCCAACAAAAGGGATATTTTGTAAGATTAAAAATTTCCCAAAAAGATTTGAGTCAGCACTTGACTTCTTCGATCAATGTGAATTCAAAAAGTATAAATTTAACATTCTTGAAAAAGGAAACGCTGAGAATGGATTAGGAAATGAAGAAGAATGTTTAATTGTCGATGTGGAAATTTGCAAGAATAAGATAGACGATGAATCAGATTCAGACGAGGCAGAAGAAGATGTGGACAGTGGTGTCATTAAACTGACAAGATCAGCATTGCTAAAATTTAACAGTACTTATGAGCCACCAATAAAATTAACATACTATGACGAGCCATTAATGTCATCAGATATTCCCGAAAAGGATTTTGTTCTCGAGCCTAATGAGAAAGTTATAGTATATCCAGCTATAGTTGTTGCACCAAATTTATATTATGGACATTGCAGAAGAATTCATGAAGCTAGTCGAAAATCAGAAGATCTCATTAAACTTATGACTGCAATGAACAAATATACAGTAAAGTACGAGAAAATGGACAGAATGGCAATTCTTAATGAAATGGTTGTAATTTGTGAAGAAATTGAGGATAACATTCGATATTATCGCGGAATGGTTTTAGAAATATTTGAAGATATTTGTATGGTAAGTTAATTCATGATAATTTATTCCATATTTAGTCAGCTATTATGCGCATAAAATTCAATCACTGCCGCAATAATTTATGGATCATTTCCAAATATGCACATCTATTCATTCATTCATTCGTTTGCAGATTCTGTACGTGGATTTTGGAAATACTCAGCCATTTCATTACACAAAGCTCTTCAAATTTCCCATCGAATTCTCGCCAATTCCATTCCATACATTTCGTATTCATGCATCCAACATTCAAATAAGCCACGATGAAAGCATAAATCATAAGAATTTAGTCATTGTGGATCTTACAATTAAGCCAATGTGCTTTGGAATCGTTGAGTAAGTTACATCGGAACGAATAATGGAACTAACAATTAATTTTGATTACTTTCAGAAAATCTGATGGATTTGATGTTGTCGTCAAGCTCTTTGATAAGAATGGACATAACATGACAAATGTTATTGAACGAATGTACAGACCACTTCGTAGACCAAAAGTATCAAAGACAATCAAAAATATTCAGTCACGTGAACTAGCTTAATTTAAATTCACACACATTTTAATTTTAATTTTTTTATCAAGTTCATTGTGACCAAGTTTACTGTTCATCGCTATTATGCAAAAAGAGTAAAAACAAGTTTAAAGCAAGTCAATCATCCACATCACCTTTGAAACAAATTTCTCATTTAATTTTCAAGTGCAAAAATGCAGTTAAAGAAGCAATAATAAAAATGGAAAGTGGAATGTGGGATTATGTGTCTCTTGCATAATATTTATATGTATATACCGTTTGCGGTAGAAGTTGTATTGCGTTTTTGCTTCTATCGCAATTTATATAGACTTCTACAAATCAAAACATGTACAACCTCACGATTATGTGATTTTTCAGTACGTATCAAATGAACGAAAAATATAAAAGATTCACGATTTATTTGTGCCGATAAATGGCTTGAGCGTCATTGAAGCGTGCTGAAAAAATTTTAATTTGCATAAATGCGGTTTTAATCATGGACTAAGTAGCATATCGGTGAATGTCATTTTGTTGTCAATATTATTATTATTTTCTGTGCGATATTGTACTAGAGAAAAAAAGGTCAAGTACAGCAGTAAACATAATAGTTTGGTTTTGGAGTTTTTGGAGATCTTAAGCGCTTTTGAATGGTTTGTATGATTTTTTGGAGTTAAAAATACTCTATTAAGGTAAGTCTAAATTTTAATTATTAACCACAAATCAGTGGAAAGTCATCAACATATTTTAAATCCTTAAAAAAGGGAACATAATTGAGGGAATATTTTAACATAACCTCAAAAAAGTTATAACCCCAAAATATTATTTTTTTTATTATATTCCCCAAACTATCTTCCCTCAGTTCCTCCTACATTCAAGTCCAATTAAAGCTATACATTCGACAAAATAAACGCCCAAACACACCTTTGCATATTATGCAAAGTTAGCATATTCTAATAATGAGAACAAAATGATCACTCATCCAAACAAAAGTGAATTTCCACACCTACACACAGAAGAATGATCATTAAACACCATTCATTTATTTATGCTGCTAACAAAATGTCAGTGTTGGGCTGTGAGAAAAAAAATAAAAGAATCTAATGAATTGAATGTAAATCCAGCATGACATTGTCCCATTTTGCTCGATTAATTCCGGCTAATTGTAATCGTTTTACGCGTTATTTTGTGGCTCTTGATCTTGACACAGCATCATCTTAATTTATTTTAGTTAATTAATTGGTCAGATGATGGATTATGATAAAGATTGGACAAAACAATTAGCACTTTAGATAGATCTGCTTTTAATAGAAAGCTGAGTGATTCAAGTCTATTGACACATTTTTTGGTTTAAACCAGAATACATCTGCTAATGACACAAGACTTAAATTTAATGAACATATTTCTTAGGGATTTTCTCAGAGTTTTTATATGAATCACTAATGATTTGATCTGAAATAGACAGTAAGGCAGGAATATTGCTTTCTTTATTTTAATAAAAATTTGGCCGATTCTTAAATATTTTTTGACCGTTAAATGTCGAAATTTTAAATTTTTTAATTTTGTTGCTTAAATTTCCTCTAATAGCGCTTCCGTTCAAATCTCAAATGACCCATTCTATACGAGCTCAAATCTTCTTTGGATAATTTAATGAAAATCTTTTTTTTTCCCGTGTGACAGTGGAAAGTTTATACATACGTACGAAAACCAAAACCGTTATCAAGTCATTGTGATCATTCATGTATTGATAGTTAAAAATCGTACGAATAGAAATTAAGCAGCCAAAAAAATGTTTCTTTTCTGTCTTCTTCTTACACATTGGAAATTTTTGTGTACAAAAATTGATTTTGTGGTAATTTAACTGCGACAGCTGCTTAAAGAATTATCAACGGAACTTTTTTTTTCTCAAGCGCGCAATACTTAAAAAAGTTCATGACTTTCCTAATAGTTTCCTCATAAGTCATGCTTATCTCTTACATCTGTAACGTTAAGTTCTCGCAAAATCAATTATTTTACAATTTATGACTTATGTAAATGTGCTCAGCTCATTTTTCAGTTAGTTAATTTTATGACTAGACAAACAGACTGCAAATGATGTTCATTATGAAGCAATATTTATTGTGTCTTATGACATTTTTCGATATGGAAGCTGTTACCAATTTTTTGGCAGTTTTATGTTACGTATTTTCCATGATTGGTTATCAAATGCTACTAAATTATGGCACGCAATAAATCAAAAGACTTGAATGTTGCGAAAATTTACTCAACATTGTATTTCGCACTGATACTTTTGTTTATAGCACAACCTCCTTATTAAGCAACATTTCATTAAATGGCCCATCAAAATTATTTAATTCTCTGTATCAGTTACTTAAAGCAATTAAGCATTTCTTAGTATGGAACTTAAATTTTGCATTTAAATGGTCCATCGTGACTGCATACTTTTGAGCAGAATAAAAAGTCTTAATTGGGGCAATAGAACGGATTAAACTGTTGAAACTTTTTTACGATCAAAAATATAAGAAAGGAAAATTTCAAGATTTTTTCAACATGCTGATTTAATCAGCTTATAAAACTTAATATTAAGAAGTTTTTAAGCAGAATGGTTGGAATCTTAAATTTTAAAAAGGTACAATTGTAATTATCTGGATCTCTTTTAAACGAGTAAATGAAGTGTATGGATTGATTTCAAGAGAGATAATAAACTTTAATGTTGGTATATATGGTATATCTTTAATATTTATCTTTAAGCATTTAACAATTTAATTAGAAGAAATTTAGAGAGATCTTGACTGAAATTTATCCTTAATTGTTTTGATCAAAATTTTAAATTCTTCAATTTAACTTGGAATTTAAAAAAAAAAATAGAGGAAAAATTAAAGTTACGTATTTTGTCAGTAAAAATTAACTAGGTATCAAAAACCTATGACGTCCATTAAAAACTTGGAATATTAGACCCAGAGGCGGCTCAAAAAATTTAAATTATATATTCTGAAGTGTTCATATTCTGCAAAGTTATGTAATGTTAACTACATTTATGGCCGACCGAAGCGAGGTCATGCAAAATTTTTCATGAAATTGCTTAAAATCTTCCAAAAAATGTGCTTGATCGGAAAATTTTTACTGAATTTGAAATTGAGGAGGGGCTCGAGCACTTAAAAGCCCCCCGGCTTCGCCCCTGATCAAACACCCCTCTCTGTCATAGAATCTTCAAACAAAAATATATTGAATTTAAGACTGCTGTGCAGCATCAAATCCTTCTGCCCTCATTCGTGAAAATTGGACGTTAAGAATAATCCTCGCAAATTAACGAATCTTGTCCAATGCTTTAGCAGATTATAATCTTGAAATAATCCCATACAAAGATTATAATCTTAGATTTTCAAATATTATACTCTGCGAAAGCCTTGTTTTTGTCTGAATCTTGAATAGGAGATAGACCGCTTATTGTCACTAAGGTTGTTCAATTCAATCGTCGTTAATGCGATGTTATCAGGAATATGTTGCTGTTCTCCAAGTCTTGAACTCAAAAATTATCAAATTTACATCACAATATTCAGAATCTGTAGTTTAATTCATTCATCATTAAATCACAAAAGCTCACAAATCGTTCATTAACAAAAGTTCATTCCAATCAAAGAGTTGATTAACAAGCAACATGTCATAGCAGCTATATTGACAGCCACAATAGTTATTGTACATCACACATTTTTCAATTTTCTAAGGATATTCCACACAGTCAGTAGTTCAAGTAATCAGCCGTCACAATAGCAATGAAATCTTTTGTTTCACTCATCATTGAAAGTGAATTCAAGCACTTTTATTTTCAATTCACGATTACTTCCTTACTCGTTGCTCATAAGTCATAATTTTCAATTGCAATTGAAATTTTTCATAATTTCTGCTCATTTTTTCATTAAAATTGATGATAATTTTTTACTTTTTTTACGACATCATATTGCGACTTTTTATGTCTTATGTGTTCACTTGAAATTTCACCGACATTATTTAATGCTAATGCCTTTCATTTCGTGGAAATGATTAATATCCAAAACGCACACATATTTTTGAGTAGATAGACGCATCTTGCATCGATAATTGACTGTGAGACATTCAAAATTCACGAGAAGGAATTCATCGACCCGAAAAAAAAACTGAATTGGATCATCGACAAGAAAAGTTATAGAGACGAAAAGGAAGGAAAGAATGAATGGCAAAACCCGTTTTTTGTGGCTCTTCTTACTACTTCTTTAGTTATGCTCTTCACATTATTATTTTTTTATTTTATTTATTATTGCCCGAAAAAGACGAAGAACTGACCAATTTGTTATTGCCGTGCTGTTTTTTTTCTTTGCCTCACATTTGCAAAAAAAACAACAAAATTTAACGATTTCTTTCCCACACGAGAACCGTCTAACGAAATTTACTGTACGTCTGCACGTTACGATCGTCAAATTTAAACTGAAGTTTTAGCTTTTTTACGCTTTTTTCATTTTCCATCTTTTCGTAACAAAAACAATTTTTTTTTTCATACAAAACGTAAAGCGAGAAAAAACAATCGTAGTAAGTCAAACAATCGACTGTGTGTAAAGTAGCTAGTGTATAGCTTTAGCGGCTATTGCATATGATTTGTAGAGAGAACTTTAAAGTTATTTTTATTTCTCTTTTTTATTTATGCCTCTTGCATTAATGTTTATACTAGTCACATGTTGAGTTATTTTCGGCACGTCTCGCTTACAATTAAACAACTTTTCAATGGTAAAAAAAATTTTGAAGAATTTTTATTAAGATTTCAAGGGAAGGAAAGTCGCGTGGAAATATTAATTACATTTTGGCGGATAAGGTTTTTGTAAACATTTTAGAGAATTTTATGTAATTTTCCCGAATAGCATAAATCGGATAATCGAAACGAAATCCGGCACCAAGCTGAAGTGTGGCCAGCACCGTTCCGGCTTGAATTGTATACCAGCTTGATGCTGGCCTCATTCCGGCTTGGTGTCGGATTTCATTTCGATTATCCGATCTGTGTGTTTCGAGTTTGTAATGATAGCGGTAATGATCTGTAAATTCATTCTCTGGACAGATTGATTTATTTTTGACTAAACTCTTTCGTTCTTGAAGAATTTTCATGGGAATGGAGGCAAAAAAATTTTATACATGGGAAAGAAGGGGATTTTTGGGAGTTTTTCTCAAGACCCCAACCAAAAAAATAATTTTTTGCTGGGAACAAACTTTAGCTAAGAGGTCTGACTTTTTCTAACCTTTGATAGATGCAGTAATGCAGTTCCTTTTGATCAAAGATGATGAATTTTCATTAGGATTCAAACTTAGACTTAACTTAGACACAATTTTAGTTCTTCTATTAATTTTAAGCATATTTGCTCAAATGGCTACATTTTGTAATGGGGGTCGTTCACTTATGACGTTCATAAAAAAACGGATTTTTTAGACCCCCTTCTCCCCAATCACAAAATCTTAATAGCAAAAAATCCTGTTGTCTAAAAGACTGTCACACACCCTCAGACCCCTTAAATTTGTGTGTCATAAGAGAACGACACCATGCTGGATTAACCATCTGCTTACCTAATGATATTTTTAGTAGATACCTTTCCCTTATCAACGCCATTTTGTTTATTTTTTAAAATATTGACCTAAAATTTTTTCTTAATTTTTTTAGCCCTTTTAAATTTTTATTCCAAATATTTTGCAGTTTGAACACTTTCTAGCTGATCATTAAACACATTTAAAATGAATAATGCAATTTCAGAACAAAACATTCAAATTTATATCCAAATTCGCAATCAAATTTCGAAATTTCATTTTTATGTCAAATAAAAACGTTTCCCATCATTTCAAGCTTCCTGTGTTCTCTAGACTATTAAGTTTTCAGGTCGTCATAGCAAAACAGCAACAGACTGAAGTTTATAAAGCAACCACAATAATTATAATGTACAAATGTTGATCAAAAAGTCATAAAATTGCTTCACATATATATAATAATATTGCGTGATGACGTCTCATGCCACACTTTACCCGGCGACTTCCTACCCATATCGCATTACTATCATTCACTTGTTTTGTGGCAACAGTTAAGCACAGGTTTATGGTAAAGATCAATAGCAAAACGATATGCATCTATTCAGATGAATAAAAGTGGAAACAATGAAAAGCGGATGGAAGGAAAGTTATTAAAGACATGTTACCGCATAGTCTGTTGTCAATATTATGTACGGTCATTAATTAGTCAATTGGCATTATGAAATCATTGGCAAGGTGCATAACGTGAATCAATTATGAGCATGTTTTTCTATTTATAGAAAAAAATACCTAGCATCTCTGAACAGCTGTTTTGTCCGTTAGTTTTTTAGTTAAAAGGCCCTCAATTTTTGAAAAAATTCAAAAATTCAAACTTTTTTTACATATAATCCGACCAAGAAAAAATTCTTTTTTGCAAAATTAAGTACTTTTCCTACGCTTTTATTTATTTTAATAATGATTTTTCCATAATTTCAGTCATAAAATTTGATATAAAAACAATTTAAACTAATTAAAACAAGTAGAAAGCATATAAATCTTGATTTGTTTCTTAAAATTTTAACGGACAACTTGTACTAAAATAAGGCGTACTAATGCGTTTTATTTTAGAACAAATTCAAATTTCGCACGTAACGTATTTGTTCAGAGATGCTAGAAAAATACCTTTGGATTTGCTTTATTACTTAATTAATTTATTACTTATGTAGATGTTCATCAACGTCTTCAGTTCTTTCACTTTTGAATGCAGTCAGAGTGAAAATTAACAGAAAAAATTATATGGGAAGAAAAAAAAGCTCAATTTGACCCAGAAAAAAAGCGACAAAACATTTTAATTTGATTTTCTTTCATTTCTTTAATCGTCTCGGGTACAATCGGCATGTGAGAAAATAAGTAGGAAAGAAGACATGAAAATTTGATTTTGCGGTCAAAAAATTGTTTCAATTTCTTTTACTAAGAGTTTATATTGAATAAATTTGTAATGGTCATGTTGATTGTTTTCTAGAGGTGCTGACAAATTGAAGCTTAATTTAAATTGATAGAAATTTGTCATTGATTTTCAGTTGGAATTTGGAATCATGTCAAGCGTGATTATTTGCTCTATCACTTGGAGATTGAAAGTTTAAAGTTTTGATCTCGCAAATTTCAAATTCATATTCTCAAATTTACAGAATTTTAAGCTAATTACTGTCCAAAAATTCTAGCACATACACCTTCAAAATCTAGAGCATTACTAACGACAGTTCAAACATTTTTTCATAAATTATTTCAGATCAGGTCACAGATATTCTGTGTGTTTAATTTCAAATTTCCTTATTAAGTCAGTTGACAAAATATTTTTAAAAGCTTACAAATAGAGCATACAGGTTATGTGGATATTAGAAAAATATTTGCACGAATGAATTGATTGAATTGTTAGCTACACCCGACTACACCCAAAAAATAATAAATAAATTAAAGCTTGTGTGAATAGATTGAATAAAATGAATTAAGTTTTTAATTTAAATCAAATTTAGATGATTAATACTCTTTGAGATTGAAACATCATGAGGGGTCGTTCACTTATGATGCCCAATTTTTAGAGGGAGGGAATCTGCGGCTCTGCGACAGTCTTAATCAAAATAATTTTTGTTTGTCGATATTGTGACAGAGTTGAGGAAGGGGGTCTAAAAATCTATTTTTTAATGGACTTCATAGGTGAATGACCCCCTTTCAATGCACATAAAAGATTTAGGTGGAAACAATCCAGAGACGTAGCCAGGGTAGGGCCCAGGGGGGTCTGGATCCTCCTTCAAAGAAAAATTTCTTTATTTTGCTAGAGATAGGGTTTATGACAAAAAAAAACATTTAGAGCCCCACCCCCCCCCCCTTGCTCATAAAATTTTTCTTTCATACAAATAAAAAATTGGACCCACCCTAGAAAAAATTTCTGGCTACGCCTCTGAAACAATTAATTTCAACTTCTACCGTTTTTTGCTACCCTTTCAAAAAAAATTTCATTCATCGATTCGAGAGATAACATAATTTTTAGATGAACACATTGAGCTCAAAACTATATCAAATTTAATTCTAATCAATTAGCATATTTTTTAAAGAAAAATTAAAGCCACAAAAAAATGCTCCGCAACAAAAACTAAAATTATTGATAACAGCATTTTCCAAAAACTTCACGGCCAAACAAAAGCTAAGCTGATTATCACATTACAAGCAATTAATATTCAAGTCACTATTAAAATTAAGTCTAATTAAGTAATTGAAGAATTGATTTGCATTTTAATTTCTTCACGTCAAACTGTTGAAATGCTTTTTTTGCCTATTTTGTGCTGCATAAAATGAATTGCAGATCATCGCATGTGAATTGCAAGAATAAACTATTCAATTTTTTCTCTCTCTATCGGCCAAAAACGTGTGCAATTGATGTTATGTAATTAAAAATAAGTAAATAAGTCATTTGATGCAAATTTAAATATTTAAATAGAATTCTCGATAAATTTAATTTAAATTGACGAGAATGTGGATGCAAAAGCTTGAATCTGTTAATTGGTTGTAATGATGAATTGATTTACATGTAAAAAATACAGTCGTGTGTGATCGATGCGCATTTGCAATTAATATTTTCAGGTCATGAGAGCTTTAAAGTTATCAAACAAATATGCAAATTTATTTACTTAGAAATAATTTATTGGAATCTTGTGAATAGTTGATATTGAGTATTGATTGCTATTAGAAATGTAAAAAATACTATTGCAAATTAATTTATTTCATTTTTAACAAATAAACTAGCGAGTCTAGGGACTTTATAAATTTTTTAAACTGGATTAAAATTTAACCAAAAATATTTTCATATTGCAAAACCACAAAGACCTAACTGACGTACAGACCACTTCAATAAACATCATTTCAAAATTAACCAATAATTTTTTTTAAAGAAGCTTAAAAAACTCATTAAACACATTTTCATTGCACAAAATTCACTAAAACCAAAATCACCTCAAATAATAAACTAAACATCAATTCCTTGAAATTAAATTAAGTAATAATTCCTACATACAACCAAATTAACTGTGAAAAATTAAAGTTATTCGCATTTCAACACGAAATCAAGCAAATCACTTCAAAAGTTTTTTAAAACAATTTTGTCGATTGATTTCAAGTGGCGATTTCTGAAGGTCATCGAAGGTTTTTTTTGGCTACAATTAGAAATAAATTTAAGACTTAAGATCAAAATATTACATTCACTTATTTATTTTAAAAAAAGTCGTTCTTGACATGTCATTAGTTTATGGTTGCTAATTTATTCCAAAAAAATTAAGAGACATGGTATAGAAAATGAAAGGAGTTATACCAAGACAGATAAAAATGTTTGGAAGAAGAAGTTGTAGATTTTTTACAAATTTTGCAAGAAAATGAATTTTTAATTTTCAGCAGTAAACAGTTACAACTGGACAACTGGATTAGACACACTTTAAGAAAGTATAAATCTGACATTGCACGACAAGCAATGTTTCGGAACGTTAATAGAAATCAGAGTGTCAAACTAAGGAAGATTCCTTGGTGGACGACCGTAGAAAAAAAGTTTGTATAAAAACAGAATATTGAACCGCTTTGTTAACGCCCTACGATTTACTATTCACTGTGGATCAATATTGATCTAATCATCAATACCGAAAAACCATTTTATCTCCTTCAAAAATTCTTATTCACTAAAATTCATTTTCCTAATTAAATAAAAATCATTTCAACTTTGTAACGTAAAAATTACTTAAATCTCCTTAAAAGTGGATCATTTTTATCAGGAAATATAAATTAACATTATTTGCTATTGGAAATTGAAGAAGAAATCAATCTTATTCACCCACTTAAAATCCATTATTTGCCGTGCTTGTTAGCAACATTGTATATTAATATATTAACCATTTTCGACCATTTTCTAAATTTAAGTGTTGAGTTTAGATTGAATATGAATTATTGTGTTAATTCAATTATTTTTACTGATTTTGGATAAAACTTTTTAAGAATGTTTAATTTAAGTTTCTATTGTTACGATTTGATCATTTATGGATTGACATTTTGGATATTTGAAGAAAATTTATTCCTAATCACTAATTTTGTTTTACACAAAAATTTAAATCAAATGCATAATTTAAGTAAACTTATCAAAATTATTTTAGTCTACAAAAACTTTAAGAAATCTGAATAAATCTTTAATTATAATCCACAAGAATAATGAAAGTAATCCGAGATGAGACCGTGCTGCAACACAATCCTCCAATCACCATAAATTACAATTCATCATTACGGAATAGCTGCATGCGAAATGTCATAACATTTCGTGTTTACAAATGATTTATGATTGATAGAAAAAAAAATGCGAAACATGAAAGCTTCTTTCGACAACATTTCAATTACTTTTCAAATTATTACAAAAATTGATTTTTTTTACTACTTACAAGTTTTGATAATTCGATGCATTTTTAATGCACTTTAAATTACTTCTGTTGCAAAAATTCGACTACTGAGTTTAATACAATTTTTTTTTTTTTGGGAGAAAAGTATTCTTTGGACCTAATTTTACAAACTGGTTCACGAAACGTGCCTTCACGGCATTTTAAAACACTTCTGCTACCCGTAAATTGTTAACAAAAAAATTTTACTGCCTTCTTATCGAAGTGTTAATTGACATATACTTAAATATATAAGGGTTGTGCCGAAAAATCGAGGAATTACTTTATAAGACTTCTTATGCGTAGATTTCCTGATCTAGTTAGTATTATTAGAGCAATTGATGCAGTTTTTAATTCATCTTTATTTTTCATCATTTTTTGATCTAATTTTGTCAATGAACTTTAATTAATTCACCTCCAAAATAAAGTTTAAAGATTGTGAAAGATTGCAAATATGCAAAAAATGTTTTACGACTTTGACATTGAAAATAAAAACGGTAAAGCCTATAAACGATACACAGTGTCAAGCTTAAAATATCGTTTATCAACAGCAAGTTTGAAATTAAAGTAAAGTTAATATTTTTGTAGCGATTTTTCACAGTATTTTCCCCGATTCTTTCAAGAAAATTTGTACTGAATCCCAACTTTTTTAAAAAAAATCAGTTGAATCTTAAAATTTTTATTTGTATACCATTTTTTTCCTCAAATTATCGAAGTTTCCCGGTTTTTTTCAAAGAAAATCTGTCTAGCCACGTTTTTATATTATTTGAGAATTTAAGTTTTTATCTGTATTCTCAAATATTTCTGATTAAAGTTTTTTAAGAGTTTAAAAGAGTTTTAGATTCAGATTATGACAATTAAACCAATCTAAACAAAGAGTACAAAACACACAAAAAAATTTAGATATTTACAAGATATTTAACAAAAATTTACAAACTACAATAATGTTAAATAAATTCAGGAGTTATTGGGAATTATGAGCATTTTTGTTTTAAAATAATTGATTTGTAAGAATGTTTATTAATTTTTGTTCTTTCCCTACCTGCCATTTCCATTATTGTCTCTATATACACTCCTGTAGAAGCCAACAATCTTATTATTTAAAGAACCGCTAAAGTCAATTTCCAATTTTGAATTGTTGGTTGGTCCCACGCTGGTTGTAAGAAAAATTTTAAGTTGCTCCAATTTTGCATCATGTTCGTAGCTCTGAGATTAAATAAAATTTGGTTAAAATTCGAAATTTAATTCAATGAAAATTTTTTTTTTTTTACCTCAACAGCGACATTTGAGCCTGCCAATGTAAAGTTTACAGATGATACATTCAGCAAATGAGTGTGAATTGCAAACTCATTAATACTGGATGTAATTGATAAATCAATTATTACATTTCCAGTAAAGTCGCCTGTTTGGAGGTCTGGATGGAGCAGTAGATCATAAAGAATTGGCTTCACATCTTCCCTTAGTCTTAAATTCACCGGTCCCTAGGAAATTAAAAGTTTCATTCATTGATGTTTGTAAAAAAATTTAATGTCGGTCTGATACGAATATTCTGTATACAAAATGACTAAGCATGCATATCTTTTAAAATTTTCAAAATTGACACTAGTCGAGAACACATATGACACCGAAAATGTGGTGAGTGGTGAGTTTCAAACGTCTTTCTTTGATGTTTTGGTGAAAAAGTTCGTTACACAAACATTCAAAATGAGCTTTTAATGAAAGCTTCAAATGACTGAAAAAGCTTTCAAGTTGACAAAGCTGATAAACGTTTAACACTTTTCTGATGGTGAATTTTATGAAAATTTTAGTTGAAATATAATGAATTTACAGACATGAATGGAATTAATGGAAATTTAGGATTAAATTTTTTTATAAACCACCAAACAAAATGTTTTATTTCTTTAATGTTATCAATGCATTTTAATGAACATTTATTTATTTTGATCTCAAATTCACAAATTTTAAGCATTGCGACGTCTACGGCCATGAACATTTGATTTATTGTCAGTATTTTCAGCTGGTGGGTGAAGTGTTGTGGTAGTTACTGATGTTTCTGTTGTGGAGGATATTGTAGTTGTTGTTACAACTGGTTCTGTTTTATCTGAAGGTTTGGGAGCTAATGTTGTTGTGGTGGTTGTAACATGTTCTGTTGTAGTTTCAGCATTATGATGATGCATATCATCAATTTGTCGCTTCAGATCAGCATTTATTGCAGCTAAAATTTATATTATTATCAATATTTTTGACAATTGATTTGAATTATCGCAAACGATATTCAATTGATTTTAATTTTGGATAAAAATTTATTACATCCAATGAAATTAATAACCAAAAAACTCACCTAATGTCCATGTTGATACAATGAATGCAAACACACATACGATCAAGAATGATGAGAGTTTGTTATTTCCAATCCAAGCTTAAAGCAACAAAAATGGTAAAAATCGATAAAATTGCATTTAAACATGAAACTAATCATTTCTTAGTCATTTATTATTACTGTTGTACAATTTAATAATTTATGTTCGTTAACTTGATGAAAGTAAATGTTTTGAAAAAAAATATATTTTATGGCAAATTTCGGAGACAATTAATTAATTAAAGTTAAATTTAATTTTTATTTAGTATCAAACCCCTCCGTAAAGTGAGTTAGAGAAAAATAGACCATGACAACTCTCCTCTGAACGATAATTAATATGTTATCCTCAAAACAACGAGATAAAATTTTAAAAAATTTACCAAATTTTGTCATTTTATCAAAAGTTTCCTTCAAACAAAAGCTTTTAATTTAATACCTTTTGATTCCAGAAATATTTTATAGTTACAGTAACAATATGAACAATAAATTTAGCAATCTAACTGAATTGTGCTGAACTTTTGATAAGTTATCACATGATCAAATCAAATTTCTGCTATAATCTGCAAAACAATCTAATTTAAGGGATAAGAAGAAAGAATAATCAATTTGTTAATGCGTCGAGTGTTTACTATCAATTTTGTGTAATACAATTAATCATACGTATTTTGCGATGTTTGAAATTAGAAAATTTAAAAAATAAATAAAAAGTATTGTTAACAACTATAACCGATCCTCGATTTGAAAAATTTTAATTTACGTAATGAAATTTCTTCCAGAAAAAGGTTGAAAGTTTTATTTTCAACGGAAATTTTGCTTAAAAAATTTATTAAATTAATAATATTTTTCCGATCCCAAACTATTATGCAAATCGAAGACCCCCTGTCCCCGAAATTATAATTAACCAACAAGGTAAATTTAAAACTGATTTTTAATTTAAAAAAACTTAAAAAATTGTCAATTACCTATGTAAAAAAAAAAATCAACGTCAAGATTATAGATTTTAAAAAAGAATTTCAAATTATTATTCAAGGATTACTAAGCAACTTTTTTCAGAAAAATTTCTAACAAAAAAAAAATAGACGTGGCAATAATATTTCATTCTAGCAGCAACTCATAATTATTATCTCTGATTATATTCAGAAATTTATAAATTTCATCTTATCTTTTACCTGCTTTCGTAAAGACAGCTTATTTACATTTGAAAGAAGTTGCACGGTTTGATAATGACATTTCCTGCTTATTTTTATCTTAGCTTAACGTGAAAATTCTCACGAAATTAAGCTGTGTTAAGTTTAAATTGTAAAAAATATTCGAGATATATTTCAATTGATGTAATTACTTCCAACAAATCAAGCAGCTATAAACCTTGAACCCCAATTGATTTTGCAAATTTGTCATAACTTATTTTAAAAGAAAAGAAATTTGTCTTGATTGTGTGTCTTTGCATACACAATTGTCATTGAAAAGACAAAAATTCTACTTGTTTAATACCTTTAGACTTCTTTGCGTATGTGTTTACGGTGCTTTTTACGACCTTATGATAAGATAAAGTTCCAGTGAAAATAAAAATTAAAAAAATTTTTTTTGCCACTTAATTAAAAATGATGACTTTAAAGTTCAGTCAACAACTATTTGCAATTGTTTATTGGCTTAAGATTGCCTACTCATTTGGAAACTTACTTAAGGTACTATCGACACAAGCTCCTAGTCTACTCATTTTGATTTATTTTTATCTTTCCTTTTGTTTAATTTATTAAATTAAAAAAAAAAATATTTTTTATTTTTCAGTCCTTTCGACCCTTTACCGATGAATTTACAATGTCTACTGACTGTAAGTCGTGAAAATGCTCACCACTTTGCCAGCGAGAAAAAAATACATTAAAAATGATATGAATATAATAGCCCCTCATACATGTTTACTATCACAATTACATCCAATTTTGTGTACATATTCTCTAGCTTACCATTTAATACTTTATGTTTTGTTGGCTTTTATCTTATCAATTATTCGTTATCACGGTCATATACTTCGTGTCGATACTTTTTTTTTTCTTCCACACAACACTAGACACCCAATTCATTTAACAAAATTTCCAACCCGATCAAGTGCTTCTTGTCATAATTTATTGCAGAGGAATTTACAAAAGGAAAATTGCTCAATTAATTGATTGGCTATGAGTTGCGATAAGTTTATTACTGCATGTGTATAAAGTTTTGAGTAGGTTGTAAATGATTTTATTTCAGTATTTTTCATCATTATTATAATCATTAAGTTGGGAATATTTTTTCTCAAATGTAAATTTTCAATGTATTCCAAGCTTTTCTAATTTTACATATGCATAGAAAAATAGGGTAAAGAATTAGGTCATTATTGGATTTTCCCACAGTAAATAAAAAATGGGCAGGGGTGTAGACGGAAAGTGAAAGCTTAGCAATGTAAGGGTAGTCAAGTTAAAAATTGAGGAAAATTAATATTAAAGTTAAAATAACCTCAAATAGCTTTTAATATGAATTCTAATTAGCATATTTTGATAATTTACATTATTTTTGACTCAAAAAATTCCTTCACAAATCCTCTACAATTAAAACTTGCATAAATATATGGAATACAAGGGGTCCTCGATTTGAACAGACTTGATTTGAATAACCAAAAATTTCCAATTAAAAAAATCAAATTTGTATTTTTTACGGACATTTTTCATAAGTTTCGATTTTGATAAGTTCGATTTGAATAGAAAAATTTTGCAATAAAGCAACTGTTCAAATCGAAGACCCCTTGTATGTACAGAACCTTGCATTTCAAGCACAAATGTGCATATTTTTCAACATAAAATATTCATTAGAATTTTGAATAATTAATAATACATTGATCGATGACAGAGGATGAATAGGAATGCAATGGAAAGTAATTAACTTAACAGAGAGCATGAATATTTTAGTAGTTTGATTTCCTATATTATCAATCGGTGTCAAATGCTTAATTAATATTTAAGCTCCGATGTTTATGATATTTCAATATTAATTCATGCGTGTACAAACACGAAAGTGTTGTACGTCATTCTATAGTACTTAATGATGATATTCTTGTCATGATTCATTACAAATTTATTAAGAGAACTTACGTACATGACGTGTATTTACTTTTTGGATTGATTTTTTGTTGTTGTAATTTTTTTTTTTTTCTTTACAGAACTTTTTATATGAAAATATTATTTTGAATGTATTACAATTAAGGATTATAAACTATAAATTTTTCAATCTAGAACATTCATAATATAAGCCAAATAATGATGAACTTAAACTTTCGATAAAAAAAAAAAAAATCAAGAATCATAAATGGGTTACTAAAATAAATATAACTTCAAGAATATAACCTCAAAAAATTATAGTCACTATATTTTAAAACTGGAACATTTCAATTGAACTGTGTATTTTTCACTTGACTTATCACAAAACAACTAAGGGTTCCCGAAGTCTCGGTCTCGACAAATTTTCGAGACCGAGACCGAGACCGAGAATTCCCGGGATTTCCCGGGAAGTCTCGACTTTAATTCTACAGTAAATTTTTGAAATTTTTTAAGTGTTTTGCAATTTTTATGGCGTTTTCATGCTTGTTACAAATGTCTGATTTAGAGAAAATTCAAAAAGATAATAAATTTTGGTTTTTTAACACAAAAATTTATGAAAATTATGAAGATAAAATTTTATTTTCCTTCATATAAATCTTAACCCATCTTTCATACATATTTTCAGAATATCAAAAATCAGTTAATTTGTTCACTTCATAAGTAGTAAATGTTAGTAATTTTCTTATAAAGTTTTAAGAATTTAACTTTTGAAAATTTATTTTCGGATGTGCTTTTCTCAAAAAAAAAAGCTTAGATTAATATTTTTTTAGCTTAAACACAGAGATCAAAGTCGACTTTTTCGGCTTAACTTATTTTTGCTTCTATTGACGAAATTAAGCCATTTACAAAGTTTTTTGATATTATAACTGTTCCTTATATTATTAACTAGCATATTGTATCATAATTTCTTAATTTTCATACGTAATCAGCTCAAAATTTTACTTCAGCTGAGAAATAAGCCGATCGGCTTAAAATCAGCTTAGAAAATTTAAAAGTTAAATTTTGAGTTTAACACTTTTCCAATTTTATGAAATAAGACTCAGAATAATAGAAAATGACCCTAAGAATAGTAAAAATATCTAAAATACTTTGTAAATAGCTTAAGTTTATCAAAAAATGCAAAAAACTAGTTAAGCCGAAAACTTCAGCTTCGATCTCTGATAAAAAATTCAAATTTACTTTTTTAAATGTTTTTTGTCATCAAAACTTTAATTTTTTTATTGTATAAATGTCTATTTAGATATACTTAAGTATCTTAAAAAAATTTCCTTTGAGATTTAAAATTTTTCTCCGACGAGAAAATGTAAATTTTTTAGTAAAATAAATTTTTCTTGGTCTCGGGTCTCGGTCTCGGAAAATTCTCGAGAAAAAATTCCCGGGAATTCTCGGTCTCGGTCTCGGCATCGTGAACCCTTAAAAACAACCCACGGCGGAATTTAAAATAATAAATGAATAATAATAATAAAATTTTATGTTTGCAGTTTGAATTAGACACAGCTTCTATTAGCTTTGATTGATTGAATTTTACTTCTTATCACATTTTTTAAACAAATTTTTGCACATGACTTGCAAACATAGTTTTTGAGAACTGGTGGCAGCACTGTAGCAGTTTTAAATTAAATTTCTCACAGGTCTTAATTTTTTTTTATCAATTTTTTTTATAAAATTTGATTTTTTGAAAAATTCTCTTGAAATTCTCTTCTTTGAAAATTCGACACGTGATATCACTGAACTTAACTTAAATCGAATAAATCAATACCTAGCATTTAATAAAAATCTATATTTCAAAATCTTTTTTAATTTAAGTCCTTTAGCATTTAAGCATGTTTTTTTCCATAAACTTTATCAAAAAAAGCACTTAAAACTTACTCAAAAAACTTTTGAAATAATTTGTCATGACAAATTTTCACTTTATGTATCACTAAAATTCACTTTATTCCCGATCTGAATTAAAGACTGGAAGCTTAAGTTCCAGATTAATAACTGAATTAATTTTCTTACAGAACGTTCAATTTAAAGGAACAGATCTCGAAAACAATAGACTGTAATAGACTTTTATGATCCACTTATAATTATCAACTGTTCAGTGATATGAATGGTGAGTAGATACCTTGAACGAAATTCAGAAGTACACATGTAATTAATGAACTTAACTTATAATGTGTCAATCTAAAACTTAAAAAATGTGATATCAGGGCTTTAAAGAATATTTTTTTATAAATGAAGAAGAGATAAAAAGAGTTTGGGGGTCGTATGAAATTTTGTAAGAAAACCTTAGACCCTTTCCTCCTCCTTAAGCGCTACTAATTTTATAAGCGATCACTTGTAAGAATATTTTCACAAATATAGGTGGTCCTCGATTTGAACAGTTGCTTTGTTCACAAATTTTTCTATTCAAATCGAATTTATTCAAATCAAAACGCATGAAAAATGACCGTTAAAAATAAAAATTTGAATTTTTATATGGAAAACTTTTAGATATTGAGGACCCCTGTATAAGAATCTGCAACAAATTTTTATTCGTCTATAAATTTTGATAAATTTGTTTTTTCAATTAACTTTTTTACTACAAAATTCTAGGTATTAAAAAGTTGTCAGCTGATGAAAAAATTCCATCAAATCTCCACTCAAAAGGGCTCACCCCGGGCTCACTTTATGAAGTGATTGATTGTTGTCTAGCCAATTAAAAATCAATTTCGACAACTCATATTAAGATAACAAGTGTTATATGAAGTTACAATTATTATTTATATCAAAATTTTAATCGTACGTTGATATAATTATTTTATATAATTTATTGCTCTGTTGAAAACAATAACAGACATTCCAATGCTTTTAGTTCAATGTTTTTATGTTAATGTTTTGGTGATGTTTCAAAACATCAAATCAATGATTCATGCAAAGCATTCAACATTGTATCGAGAACACTTGTCAACTTCAGTTTAGTTTCAACATTCGTCGGTTACAGACGCGAAAAACATTATTTCTCGTTTAATTTTTATTTTAAAAAAAAGTCCAATCAGCTGATTAACGATAAGGGCATTAATGTGATTAATATATAGAAAGAGAATTGCAGAAACGATAAGCAGACTTTATATAAAAAAAGTTTCGAGTGTAAGCGTCGAAAAAACTCAAATGAAAAATAAATTTAGATATTTAATGGTCAATTAAATTGAATTAGCCTTCGCAAAACGATTTTATAATACATATATTGAGAATTCAGACAGGTAGGTGGACGAAGCAGAATTTCTCAATACTTATAAAGAAAAAAAAAATATTTAAATAATTAAGTAAAACAAACTAAAATGGAAATAAAATGTGAAGTAAAGACAAAATCGATGTGAAATTGAAAATCCAACATAAATATGCAATGCATAAATATTCATGAACAAACTGGCTATAATCAACAAGTGATCAAGTGATTGTCCCATTTCTCTTTCTTTCTTCCTCTTTTCAGCGATATATTATTTTTATATATTGGTGCGTTCTAAAAAAATGAGCCGGTTTGAATAAGTTTTTTCAAATCGTTATAACTTTTGACAGGAATAAGCTTTCGATTTGAAATAAAAAGCATATTAAAGTTTTTATATGCTAGTATTTACTGTGAGAATACCAATGCCCTAACTTAACTGGAAGTTAGTTTTATAAGCCGCGGAAAAAAACTAAAAATTTCAAAATTTTATGTCGAATTTTCAAATCAATTTTTTAAAATATTTTTCCACTACACTAATTAATCTAAACTACTTTTACAATATGGATTTTGCGCACCAATATATCGCATTTATGAGCGCACGTGAAATGGGCACAAAAGTGAGGAGAGAAGAAACAAGTTAATAGATATCAAAGGAGTACATAAGTGCCACAGACTGTCCAGATTGACACATTTCTCCTCATGCAGAGAACATTTTGCAAAAAAAAATGGACAAAATTATACCGTGATTCAAATTATTAAAATTTTGATATATTTAGGATTCGAACCTAAGATTTGGATAAATTCTCCATATTTTTTCAATAGCTTTGATTTCTAAACAATTGATTTTTGCAAAGTGTATAATAAGTGTGATTGCTATTTGGTATCCTGGAACATACACCCCCTATGAAGGGTCATTCACAAATTCTATTCTTTTTATTTGCAAATTAGCCATATTTAAATTTGGGACGTCATTTAAAAAAGACCCCCAAAAAATTACAAACAATTTCTTTAAAACCTAAAGTCAACTCTCTAAAATACTAAAACTTGACTTAAACCTTATAAAATTATCAATCCAACCAAGCGACTATATTTAAGACTGTGAAGAATTATTTGCTTCATTACTTGACTCTTTTGTGTCGATAGTGAAATGTGAACAATGTACCGAAAAAAAGAATACAAAACAGACATTTTCTTTTCTTTATTCACATTTTTTCTTCTTTCCAATATTTGTTGTTTAATCATTAGTGGAATTTTATAATATAAAGCAATAGAAAAAAATGAGACATACACAAAAATGTTGAAAGAGTTAGAAGGTGAATGGAATTTTCATTTCTTCATTTTTTTCTTCATGTATGTGCACAATTTGTATTGTTTATGACTTTCATCTAACATACAATTTCCTTGCAGTTAATAAGTACTTTTTTTGTTTCCATATATATGCATATATGCTATATACTCAGTCATTGGTGAATGAAGAAATGTTTCAGCATTTTTTTTGTTGCTAGCAAATCTTAAACAGTTTCTCAAATTGCTATGTGCCTGAACATTTGAAAAGAAGAATGAGTCAAGAAGTCAATATTTCCACACATATATTTTGCAGAGATGAACAAAACGCATTATTGTTTTATAACTGAATACATTAGTGACGTGCTTGTGTCAAAATAATAGAAATTATCTGTGGATATTCATCTTACTCATTGAGTCTAAAGAAATATTTGGAAATATCATTATCGTTAGTAATTTTAATTTCATGCGGCACAAGCTGTTGATGCAAATTATTCGGTTTTTAGGGTAATGGATTGTGCTCATTGTTCTTTGGTTCTGTGAGTCATTTTAAGAAATTTGTTTGACAATTTGGATAATTATTAAGACTTAAAGTCAGAAGACGTCTTCTGAAGATTTAAAAACCGGTACCTAACAATTTCTATTGTATCACACTCATAGAAAAAAATTAACCAAACTTTTAGTTATTTTGTTGGTAATCGCTTTTAACAAACTTTTAGTTAAGTTTGTATGAAAAAAATTTTTTCCAACAAAATTTTTGGTTAAAAATTTTACCAAAAAAATTGTTGTTTTTACTAGACTATTTGTTATTTATTAACCAAATAATTTCAATGTTTTAATGATTTTAAACTCTTTTTAACTTATCATTAAAGAGTTGCAACTGAAAATTTAGTCCATAAAACAAGAAACGAAGGTTTTAATCGTATTTTTATAAATTTATTTAACAAAATAATTAGTTAAATTTCACCAACATTTTGTTAATATTTTTTTAATTTTGATTTAATTCAAATATTAATGATGATATTGAATTTAAATTATTTTTTTGCAATTTTTTTTTTGCTTTTTCGAGTTTTATTGCATTCTGAATTTATTAATGCTTAATTTTGATATTTTTAAAATAAATTATTTATATTGACTCTGTGTTAATTTAACTTTAATAAAAATTAATGAGAATTGGAACAGCGGAAAATCTTTGGAACACAGAAGTTAAGCAACAGAAATTTCATTTAAAAACTGGATGGGTGACCAAATAACAAATTTTGTGGTCAAAAATAACCAAAAAATTTGTTAAATTTTTTTAAATTTTTAGTTTACTAAAAAATAACAAATTTTTGGTTAAAAATTCGAATTAACCAAAAATTTGGTTAATTTTAACCAAACAGTTTGTAAACGCTATTTTAACAAACATTTGGTTGAAATTTTCATACAAATTACAAAAGTTTAGTAAATTCTTTTCTATGAGTGCATGAAAATGAAGCGAAAATAATGTCTAGCACCCTTAAGTCATCTTTCATTCTAGACTAGAATTTCTAGTTCAAACTCTTTTGTATTTAAATTTAGCTCTTTGAATGATAGATTTAATTTTGAGATACAAATGTGTGGTCCATTTTTAAATATTCCAAATTAAATCTCGAACAGGAAATACCTTCTAATATTAGCCATCTATATTCAATGAATTCATTTGGATATGAGATTTACTTTAATGACTAGCAAAGGGAATTGTTTATAAACTTTGTAACATAAAATAATATTTGTCTTTTATGCATGACCCATATTAAATTTAAGCCAAAATTGAATACTTTATGCTGACAGAACTGCCATTCATAACGATCAGGAAGAAATTGCTAATAAATAATTCACTGACCTTTTAAATTTTAATTGAAACAATTTTGATCCTTTGCCAATGACTTCAAATGAATATTAATTTATGATCCTTCAATAATACTTTACATCCAACAATATCAATGTCGATTCCCATTATAATTTCCTTTGTGAAGCAAATTAAATTTTAGACATGAATCAGAATGTTCAAACATGTTTGCGCGCACCTCAAAAGCAGCATAAAGTGGCTGAAAAAAAAAAAACAAACAAAAAATCATATAAAGTCTGCAGGAGGTTAAAGTTGTTGCGATTTCTAAAATGAAATTCCTTTGTTCCCAGCCAAACTGACTAATTTAGACTTGCACAAATCAGCTAAAAGATAAATTGAAAGCAAATTCCAGAAAGTACAGATTAAAGTGCCATTAGTCTGCTAAAATAGGGAAAGAATGTTTATGTACACTGATCGATGTGTATGACTAATACCCGCGATACACTTACATACATTCTAAAAAAGCATTATTCAAAAAAACAGAAGAAAAGAAATGAAACACACAAAAAAACCTGTTTCTTGTGAATGTGTTATTCGGGCCGATCCTATTTGAGTCATTCTCGTGATATTCTCGAGGAGGCATGATCACAAAGGCAGAAAGAGAGAATGAAAACAGAGCTGAAAATAATAATAAATAAATAAATACAGATGGTTTGCGTTTGTTGGATTGGAAGTTCAAGTGTACAAATACAAACGTTACATTGCGAATTATGAAACAATTTTAAGGAGAGCTATATACTTATAAAAATAAAACTGGTTTTATGGCCGTTTCAAATTACATACACTTTGCGGCTATCTGACATATTTCCGTTATCATATCGGTGTCATTATGACTGCACATAGCTCTTATCAATTTCCTTAAAATTTCATACATTTTTATTTCTTTACAAAAGAAATATGAAACATTTTCATTTTAAAAAAAGTATGACAAAGCAAGCTGAGCAACCTGACTTAATATTTTTTTTCTTATCAGCTTTGTGATGAAACATTGACTGAATGTTTTAATGCTCACCAAGCGTGGGTGATTGTTTTGTTTGTAAACAGAAATAAATGCGATGTTTCTCATGCCTTTTTTATCTTCTTCTTTGCCGCTAACAAAGCATTTTTTCATGTATGGTATTTACTTAATTAAAAAATGATGATGAGAATAAAATTAATAATTTTAATGTTAGAAAAAAAAACTAAGCACATTATATAGTTGGATGTACTTCAAGCAGAAAAACGTGATTTGCATAAAATTGTGTAGCAAAAAAAAAATTGAGATGTGTTTTTTGCGGTGTGTAGCTTCTTACAATTCGGAAATTTTCAAAAAAATTCAACGAACTCTTTTTAGGTTGCAATATTTAAGCATAGACAAATTGAGATTCGAACTCGCTCCTTCTTGGAGCTAGAAAATGTTCTAAATTCGTGTTTAATTCGCATATTATTATTTATGAATTTAATTTGGCAAAAAGCATTGAAGCTTAAAAAAAATCGTTTAAATCTATTGAACTTTTGATTATTTTAAGAAAATGCGCTTACCAACCATCTTTACATTTTCAACTTTCCATTTTTTTGTTTTCCACCAATAGTAGTACCTAACATATTCACAGGAAAAGTAATAAATAATTAAATGTAATGTAATTTTATATTTCCAGTATTCTTTAATAGATTCTTTTTTTCGCAACAATCGCGGATCTTCTTCGTGCATACAATTGATCTACACACCAAGCGAACCGAATCATGGCAGACTCACCAACAGGTCGCAAAAGTAGTATTCCCATATTAAAGCAAACCAACAAAACGAAATCATTTCAATCATACGTGAATCTAAATTTGAACGATGAATCGAATAACGAGCAGCAAAAGAGTCGATCGCCATCAACGTCGCCAACTGAAAATATTCCAAAACTGCCATTGAATAGAGCTCAAATGAAACAGAACCTTCCAAAATTGGAAATTGACAACGATATCGTTATAACGAAATTGTGTGATGAAAATAAACGTTTAAAAGACCATCAGACTCAATTGATATCTAAATATGAAGAAGGTAAGGTTGCATGGTTCTTTTTGCGATATGCTATTGTTGTTTCTTTTTGGGGTCATATAGCATTGACCATGTTGAGCGTGGATTTTATGGAAAGAGAATTTTATTGTTTGATTATTGGCTGTGTTTGGAATTATAGGAAATTATTGACTTTTCTTTGTGGTGCCAATTTTGACAAAAGCCTAAATTAAATTTAAATTATGATTTTAAGTCCTTGGATTAAGTTACAAACATACAATTTGAATTCGGTATTAAATTTTTTTATGGAATTAAGCAAACCTTAAATTGACAAAGTTCCCACAATAAGTTCTTAAGTTTTTGTGATTAAATGAATTGTTAAACTCAAATTTATACTGTTCTGGGTTCAAATCCCAATCATTTCTTGATTTTTTATTACAAAATCGGACAAAATCTTTTTAAAATATTTTTTTTAGCGCATTTTTGAAAACTTGTTTTCAAAAAGGAAGCTCAATCATGCACTTTGATCGGTCGTTCGGTCGTTCGGTCGTTCGGGTCCCAATTATCTCTTGATCTAGACTTCGTAGCAAGCTCGGAATTGATTTAATAGCTTCATTGAATGTTTTTATTCCGGCATCGCTCATTAAAAAGTCGTTAAACGATCATTACAATTCCTGTAATTCAACGATTTTATATTTCAAAAAAAATATGTAAACAATGCAGGACAAAGCTATGCT
The DNA here is from genome assembly GCA_026123125.1 of Chironomus striatipennis. Lineage (NCBI taxonomy): Eukaryota > Metazoa > Arthropoda > Insecta > Diptera > Chironomidae > Chironomus > Chironomus striatipennis. Next base: position 39,610,750 of record CM047393.1, on the reverse strand, counting down.
GATGATAAGTTTGAATTTTTTTGACCGTTGGAAAATTTAAAAATTTTTTGACCGTTATTTCGGATTAAATTTTTTTCTTTTATACACCTTAATTAATTAACATTTAATTTTTTGATACAAAACAAATATAAGTGCGTTTAGAAATTTGAAAAATAATGGATGTGTTCAGAAATTTAAATTTTTCGCTAATGGAAAATTTTGAATTTCAAAAAACCGGTAAATCGTAAAGCTATTATTTGCATTGAACATTATAAAAATCAATTTTAAAGGAATTTTGATCTTTAGTTTTAAACTTATTGTTGAAATGCATTATGATTAAAGAAACAGCAATAGAGTTTTAAAACTCGACATTCTTTTCTATTTAATCGATTTCTGATCGCTGCGACAAAAATGCGCTTAAGTCCCTCGATTAACAACACGAGGACTTTGAACATTTTTTATTACGAAATCTTTTTAAAATATTTTTTTTTTTTACTTTTTCTTCTCTCAAAACCGCGCTCATTCATCAACAATTTTCTATAATTCTTACCAATTTCTTTCCTCATTCCGCATTGCCAAATTAGCATTACGTGAAAATATGGAAATACAAAACAAGAATGATGAGTTACAACGGGAACTGACGCATTTGAGACGAGATAATGCCGAAAAACTGCATTTGCAAAAGACTATTGAAAAGTAAGTGGAAGAAGCAAGCACAACATAAAAAACATACAGGAAATTAATGAATCCATTTATGGAATTTACTTTTTCTTTATTTATGCGAATTTTCCAGTTTGCAGAAGCAACAAATTGACATGGTAGAGAAGAATAAGAAGCTACAAAAGAAATTGGAAGAGATTTTACCTGAAAGCATTAAGGATGAAGGTAATTTAGAGGTTTATGTCTGTAAATTTTTACAACAACAAATTCATTAAAATTCCACAACTTTGCATTTCAAATTCCAGTGTCCTTTGAGTCATCAAGAGATTTAATAAACGGCGGCTCAAGTTTAGATTTAATGAGTGAACTTGAGAAATTTAAATCTTACTTAAACAATGTTGAGTTACAGCTGTATGAGGCAAATGAACACATTTCAGATCTTCTTGAAAAGGTGAGATTGACTTATGATTTACAGTTAGTCTGAAGATCATCGATTAAAAATGATAATCACTTAATTAGAAAATTTTTTTGGGGGATTTAAAAAATTAATTTACAAGTTGAGAAAAATTCCATAAAATTCTTTCGTCTATAAAATGTTGAGTGAGGCGCTACGCTAATTGCTTCTGGTGAGATTATCAGCATTAAAACAGAAGCTTGTGAATTATTCTTAAGTAGTTAAGCAGCAAAAACGAGTTTTACTTCTTTCACTAGGAAATTACGAGTGATGGATGGAATGATGGAAATTGTGATTAAAATGTTTTAAGCTTGTTTAGTATGGGATGAAAAATTATTTTTAAACTTGGATTAAAATTTGGTGGGATTAAAAGTTTAAAGTTATAACTTCCGATTAGTATAGTGGTTCCGATCAGCATTTAAAACTTTATTTATTATTTATGGCATCACAGAATGTTTTGGGACTACGTAAGACTAATTCAAAAATTTCTTTAAAGCATATACACTATCATCACCTAGCCAAAAAGATTAGCAACTTTAAAATTACGAATAACTGACCACACATTACAAAGCAATAAAATATGCTTTGCAAGTGGCTATGAACCTCATAATACCAAAATTACTCATTAAATTTCTAAACATTTACAAATTTCCCATAGAAACAAGAGTTGGAAGCTGAAAATCTAACACTAAAGTCCGAAACTGCTGAACTTAAAAATCTCACAAAATTGATGCAAGCCAATATGTACGAGACATTAAGCACCAGTAAAAGGTAACAAGAAATATTTTTAATGAGAAATTATTATTCCAACAGCAGCAATCATCATCATCATAATAAAATTTATGGACTTTAATTCTTCTTCTCTTTCTCTTCCCCAACACACACACACACACACAAAAAAATCAACAGAATGGAAGAAACTTTCTTGCGCGTTAAATTAGAACGCGATGAACTGATTAAAAGACAAAATCGAGATTCGACTGATGGCAAAACAACAACCGTAACGGAAGAAATTGCCAATCTCAAAACGGAATTGAAGCGACAAAAGGCCCATTATGAGGCACAATTTATAGAATATGTAAGTAATGCATTTTGATGCTGATGATCGACACAATTGTGATGAATATTTCATGATGATTTTCTTTTGATGAGAGAATAATGATTTGGTACATGAAAGTTCATGATCCATATTGATGTAATTAATGCCAAAAATATTTTGGAATAGAGAAGTAGATTTTTGGGTTTATCTCGTGCAATTGAAAGTGTAATTAGAATTTATACATGATTTCCTGGTTTTCTAAACAGAGTTGGTGCCAAAGAACTTGTTAAAAGCTTTACGCACCTAACTCAGGTACAATTTAATACCTGACAGCATTAAACATAGAAAATAGGTCAAAAACAACTCTGTACTCACCAAATATCACATCCAGATGGCCAACTCTGATTTTTCATTCCCCAAAAGTTCACTTTCTCACATGATATTGCAAATTTGCTATGCGTGAGACTCATCAAAGATCTTCAATCTTATTATACTTTGAGACTTATTGTTTATTAGCGGAAAAAGTGCTAAATCTTATTAATTATCATGATTAAGCCTACTGCGAGTATTAATAATTGAAATTCATTGTTGAAACTGTCACGTGTACGGCAAAAAAACATGATTGCCAGAAATCTTCTTAGCAATCAATTTGAAGCAATTCTTGACAACTTACTTCAATCAGATTTTCATGCTTTAATGCGATTAAGTTAAATAAGTTTATTGAACTTTCCGAATTAATTCCCAGCGACAAGTTCTTACTCATTAAAATGAAATTACATCAATGAACCTACATGATTGTCAAATTTTAATTCTCTCTTGCCACACGAGCTAGTGAGAATGTAGATCAAAAGAAAATCTTCATGGTGTTCTATCCAAATTAAATTATAGACATAAATAAAATTTTAATTGGTTACGGATTAAGTTTGTGGATATGACGAATACATGAGCACAATATAAAGATTTTTTGACACTTTTTTACTATCTTTTAATGCTAATCTGGTCTAGTGGATAAAGTGTAACTAAATTGTTATTAAAATTTAATTAAAATGTAGTGGATAATTGAATTAAATGGTTGTTAAATGAAAGACATTTTCTGTCATCGATTTCCTGTGTATTTTTATGAATGGAATGGTTTGATATCCATAGAATGTGAAAGTGTAATGTAGGAACGTCTAGCGGCATCAAAAAGCCAAGTTTATTGCTCTTTATCAATTTTAAAAATTTTATCGTATCAAATATCGATTACAACAAGTTTTTCGATGTTTCGTGCCATTCAGTAAGCTCAAATTTCTTACCATTTAATTCAATCATTCACTCAGCATGTAAATAACTTAACAACCGTAATTAACATTGTTAAAAATCCTTAATCCCACATAATCAATCACACACTTACATCCACACACAAATTAAAAATGCCAATATAAAATGTGGAACTGCAGAAGCAAAATGTAGAAAAGGAAATGGAAGAACGAATACACTCGGAAGTCGAGTCTCTAAAAATTCAAGTACAACTCCTAGAGATTGAATTAGAAACGTCAAGAAATCGAGCTGAGAATGCAGAAGAGGAGCTTCGACAATTTAAGGCAACAATTAGACTTAGTGCTAAAATGGAAATAACAGCTATAGATTGTGAAACTGAGAAACCAAAGATTTTGCCACCGCCGCCGCCGCCGCCACCTCCTCCTCCACCACCACCAATGTTCAATGCTATTCCACCTCAAGTTAATATTAGGTCAAGGTCAAATTCACAGTCTGAACAATCACTTAGTGATGCCATCAGTAATGCTCAAAATACACTACAAAATGCAGGTTCTAGGAAGCATTCGAAGGCATCAACAGGTAGGATTAATTTGTTTCTAGGGTTTGGAGTAAGGTTGTTGAAAGTAAAGGACTGTAGAAGGTATATTTTGGGGATCTTCGGTTTGAATAGTTGTGTACATATACAAAAAAACTATAAAAATAATTTAAGTTCTACAAAAAAAATTGTGGCATTTAAACTGAAAAAACTTTATTGGGAAGAACAATTGCTCATCATACCGCAAATACTCATGACTCGTATCAATTCTAAGCATAAAGAAACAATTTTTTCTCATTTTTATAAAAATTCAAGCTTATTGACAAATCGTTGTCATTTATATAAATTAAACTTTTATTTTTTCACTTCAAATACTATCCACTCTCTCTTATGCAAGGAAGTTAATTGCATGAAATTTATTTGCTTGTCTTGTTGAGTAAAAAATTAATTCTTTTGCACAATTTTGAGGGGGCATAAAAATTGCAATAAAATATAATGACTTGTTACATGCAGTTACGGAGAAAATACAAATGAATGAATTTGAAAGATGTGAATGTAAACGAGTTTTCGAACTGGACATCTGCATATTTAAATTGAATATTTTGACATTTTAATCAAAATTTTGCTTTCTATCTTTTTGTATCTATGATGTGATGATATAAAGCTGTCTAATAGACTTTAAATGAGGGTTTTATGCGGTTTAAAGAGATACAGTTTAGTTTGATTTGTCATCAATGCGTGTGCAGCAGATGACTAGTTTATTTATGGTTGAACAGTTGTTTCTAATGTCCTTCCGCGTCCACTTCTATTGTAAGTGATTTGTCATTTATAAATATTTATTTTAAAGATTATTCAGATTCTAATGAATTCAATTTTTATTCAAATTTAAATACTTGTATGTATGTTTATTAAGACCTTACTGGTCGTTCGATTATATGAAATCAATCAATATCAGGCAATGAACATAAAAATAATTGATAAATTAGATAAAAAGATTGAAAATTACAGAAATCTACAAAAAATACGTTAAATTTTGAATTTCTACAATAACCGTTAAAATTTTAAATTAGAGAATTATAGTCTAATGATGTGGAATCGTTCACAAATGAGGTCCAAAAGAGGAAGGGAAGGATTGAGCCCTAAAAATAGAAGTTATTGGACTAATTTGTAAATGACAATTTCTGTTTCTATGAAAACTTTAAAAGACACAAAATGTTAAGATAAAAAGCTTTGAATAAATTTCGTGTAAAAATATTTGATAATCTCTTCTCGTAACTGCAAAAAGCACAAATTATCGCGACTTTCATTTCCTCTAAAAATTTGTACGTTGTTCACAATCTCATATTGTACGTTGTTCACAATCTCTGTTGAAAGATCATAATACATGCATGTCACAACATAGTGCGAAACTCTTCTTCTATCGTCGCGCGACAGAGTAAATTCGGTGAGCGGAAATCATAAAAAAGAAATGTTTATTGACTGCTGATGACAATCTCTTCTCATACATTGGTGTTGGAGATATTTTAATAACTTTTTAGCATTCCTTTTGTTGATTTGCTAATATTTGGGACTAATAGTGAATAAATTGACGATGATTTATTTTAATATTTTTATAGTCGAGGGGGCTGACTAGTTATTGAATATTTTGACTAAAATTTGATTATTTTCTTGGAATAAGGAAATTTAATGAATTTTACAGAATTTATTCAGTAATCTGAATTGATTAGCCTCATTTAAATTCCATCCTAAAATTATTCACTAAAAATTTTAATCTCAATTTTCTTTTTTCCCATCTCATCTCAAATTTTAGGTCTAGAAGCTGTAATTGCTGATCTAAAAAGCGGTAAGGTGACATTGAGAAGACGACAAAAAGTAACAATTCCAACCTCACCAAAAGACGAATATAGCAACATTTATAATTTACTAGAAAAGAATCAAAAGCAAAACCGAATGAGTCAAAAGATGATTGACAATGAGCTGTCGACAGTTTTTAAGAAATTTAATCTTAATTTTTGAAATTAATATAGAATCAAGGATTTAGGGATGGATGGGGTAATGATTGTGATGAGATTTGTTAGAATGGTGCATTGAACTTGTTTGGGGTTGAAAAATTATGATTCAAATGTGGACTCATGGTTGATATAATTAAATACTAAAATTGTTGACTGTCCTTAAAATATTTTATCCTGAATTTGAACTAAAATTTTTCAAGTACTCGAAAATTAAAAATTGTCACGAAAATCAAACTAAATTTAATAAAAACCTAGCAAGAACTCTAAAAAATGATGACAAATACTTTCTCCATGGCACAAAGTTGTCTTACAACAACACATTCAAATTTCATGACTAACTCATGACAAAATCATGATTCGCACCGACTCATCATAATCAAAATACTATCACATCCCCGATCATATTACATTACTTAAATTATTTTGTATCAAAATTAAAAGTTTATAGATTTTTTAAATAAATTTTTTTAATTTTATTTTACACTTTCTCACCATAAATTTTTTTATTTTATTTTCTACATAAAATTAAAATTTATTCAATATGAAAAATTTCACATGAATTTTTTACATTTGCAAATTTCTGTAAATACATTGATTATCTTCATCTGCAAAATAAATTGACTTTGGTTTACTTGAAAATTCTCATAAATTGTTCATATAAATTGCAAAATATTGATTTATAGGGGATTATTTGTCTTGATTAGAAAGAAATGCATTAGAGCATTAAATTAAGGCACTAAATTTCATGTTATATATTTTGTTCTTCCTCTATCTACTTAATTTTGATTTTAAAATACGAGTTTTGATTTGATAGAATTAATTATTTAGAGCATTAGGATATTGATTGTAAAGTAAGTAGCTCTTCTTCGTTTTGTACAATTTCGACTATAGTTAGTGGAGGATCCTTAAATTTTGAGATGTTTTTTTATCATTCAAGGCACTTGGTCTGGTTTGGATCCTCCATTAGATATTAAATTAATTTTGTTTGATTATTCTCATTGCATAGGGGATAATTCAAATATGACGATCAGTTTTGTCTACTGAGAATTTTTATAAACAATGTTCTGAAATAATTATGAGGCAGACTCAAGATCAGCCGTTAAAAATTCATCAGAATAATGAACGTAATATTTGATCCACATCCCAAATATATCAAGCTTTGTATAATAGCTTTTATCTTTAAAAATATTAATAATATAATATGGGCTTGGCCGTTTTTTCATTAAGTGTCAGAAATCGACTATTTTTGGCATTTTTTATTTTTCCTGGACATTTTGCCAATTATTTCAATAGTGGATCTTATAAAACTCCTGAAAATGCACAGTTTGGTATATAAATTACAACATATCATGCTGTAATTAAGCATAAAAACACAAAAATATCTCGGTATCTGACACTGAAAATTTATAACCCTAATTTGATTTTTCACACAAAAATTCGTAGAACTTCACGAAAACACAATTTAAAGAAACAAATTTTACACTGATATGTTCGTTTTTATGTTATGTATATTATGGTCGAGTAGAAACTACTAAAATACAAGTATAAATAAGTTAAATTAATAATTTTTCCCAAAAATTCTTTGATTTAACCGACAAAATTTGAATTTTTTGTAAACAACAACAAAATATTCAAAAAATTAAAAATGAGATAAAACAATTATTAAGAAGATTTGAAGCTTGAAAATTACACAATAAACGAAGAAAAATTTGATGTTTTAACTAAGCCTCTAGAAACAGTAATTTATATTGTCTAAATTTAGTTTTTTGTAATTTAATTTTTCATCAAAATTTGAATTTCAAAAAACCGTTGGAAAAAATGTAACAAATTTTTCGACCAAGCCCATATGTAAATATAAAGCTCAACATTACAATACATTACACATTCTTTTGTCCTACTCATTTTTTACTACATAATCATGTCAAATTTTGGTATACATACGATAAAAATAATAAAATTAAATTAATTTAAAATTTGCTTTGGATAATTACGATAACAAAATGATTTGGAAGAGATCGTGCACAAAAAATGTTTAAATTATTATTTTTAAGATCACAGTGATGTGAAAGGAAGTAAATTATTGTGTCCAACTATCTTTATGGTGACATTGGAGTTTTTGAATTCCTCGATGGCTTTGGTGGTGGAATTGGTGGCGATTTCTTGCCTAATTTTGCTTCCGTTGCACTTATCACTTCCCTATTTCTAATTTCCAAAACCTCATAATGACTACTGCTGTTGCTATTCTCACTTATTGAAAAGTCAAGATTTGGAATAGCTGGTAATGGTCGATTCTCAAAATAATCATCTGAGCATCCTGATACTCTCATTGCAACTGAGTATTGTGATTCGTCTGGTATCGATAAATGTATATCTGAATCACGATGCTTTAGTGGAAGTGGTGGTGGAACTAAATCCTCTTCAGATGTTTGCGAATCTGTTGTAACTGTTAAAGACATAATTGTTCAATTATTTGCATTTGTTTCAATTAAAAGCTTATCTTACTTATTGAATTTCTGCTATTACTACTTTCACCCGAAACTGAGACTGTATCGATTTTTATAAGTCCATTTCCATTACTACTTGTGGTAATGATACTTTGTGTACGCGACAATCGCTTTTCTTTTTCAGCTTCGGATCTTAACGGCCTCTGTGGTGTCAGCTAAGTAATTGAATCAAAAATTGTCATTGTTAATTTAAATTCAAAAATTATTTCCATAATTCTTGCTTACCTCCTCAGTCAGTTCAAATACTGGTGTGTTTGGATTTGTTATAATTGGTGCTGTTGCTGGTAATGTGAATGCTTCCATTTTCTCCTTTTCAACAGGTGTTTGAGCAATAGGACTTAACATATTTGTTAGAGATGAGACAGCCGCTGTGTAAAATTGACTATTTGGTAAGTTTGTTAAGCTTAACGTTTCTCTATCCATCTGTAAGTTTGTCATAAATTTAGTGTTATTTCAAAATTATCACACAAAATAGAGCACGACATTTAGAGGTTCCAACAAGGGTATCATATTTGTATGGAAGAGGAAATACTTGTGATATCCTAAAATGCATCATCTAATCGGAATACAGAAGTGATTGTGATTTATATTGTATTTATAAAGTGATTGACATGTGTAATCATACAAAAGTTGTGGAGAGAATCAAAGAGATTAGAAAATTGCGATTTATAAATATTTTTGTTGATTTAAGGAAGACAATAAATCTTGACGGATTATCGACAGTTGCATTAATTATTTTATACAGTAATTGAGTGATTCATGCATTCAAACACAAACATTCTTTGGGATTTAATGAATCACTTGTTTTGATTGAAACTTTTCGAAGTATAGCTGTGAATATTTTTTTGTATGATTTCTGCAGTGCTTTGTGTATTTATTCTTAATAAAATTGACATTCGTAACGCTTCTAATTGTTTTTAAAAATATTGAATACATGCTAGCATTAAAGTGTCTAAATTTGGAATCTATAACTCAAGTTGATTTGTATAACTTAATTTGAATAAAAGCTCTGTTAGGTTGTTATGTGAAAGCTTCATTTGAATTATAACAAATTTCTCAAAGCACATCTGTATAACTTTGTTACATATTAACATTAATGATCAGATTAGCATGAAACTTTTGACTCATCACAAAAAATTCAATTAAATTCTCTTATTAAAAAATCTTTTATTTTCCATAAATTATTATTTTGGAACCTCTAAAAATAGCTTCTCAAAATAGAATAGAATCATTTGCATCTACCTTTCGACTATTTCTCCTTTTCTGTGGCGTTTTGTCTTTAGCCTTTTGTATTTTCGGAGATGGACCCAATTGGGAGATGGTTTGTCTGTATTATTTTATTCATTTGACAAATTTTTACATTTTATCGAGGTATTTGCAACAGTTATGTGTTGAATATTACATTTTTATTATTTTTTCATTTTTTTTTCAGAAATCACACGATGTTAAATGAAAAGAAAAGAAAAAGAAATTTTTTGGTATTAGTCAATAAAAAGCGGTTCTTTTATGCCAAAAATAATGTCTTTGTCATCATCATGCAAAATTTTTGGAATTTGTCTATAATCATTTGCTTTATAAAGTGATAGACTTATGATGTGTTAGTGATAATGTATGTATATAATGAGTTACTTATGGTCAATTTGAAGGAAGAAAAAACTTGTTAATTTAATTTAAGATGGAAAAAATATCAAGATAGAGACTAATGAGAGGAAGAGAAGGTGAAATGAGAGAAATAGAAAAACAGAGAATGACAGTTTAATGACGATGAATGATAAGGCTAAAAGGACTTTCCCTATACCTAGTGAATGATTGCGGTGTGTTAAAGATGTTGATCTTATTGAGACTAAATGCTGTTGTGAACTGACGACCCGGATTTCTTGATATTCCGCTACTGCAAAATGAATTATTTATTATTAATACACACTCATTGGTCATTAAACATATTATTAACTTACTCTGACGATCCCATGCTAGTTTCCGATAAACGATTATCATTGCCAAATGGTGGCATTCCTTTCCTCAATATTACAGTGTTATCTTTCTCAAATTTTAAATCTGTCGTCCTCTTTCCATACTTTGATTCTATATGTGTCTGCATTTTAGCAAAACATTCTTCCAATCGCTCGTGTAATGGCAACATAGCAGGTGGCACTTTTGATTTATGTACTGACAATGCGACTTCAAGAATTGGAATTTGTTCTGCCAATAAATTTCTCAGATTCTCAACATATCGCGTGTCTTTTGGATTCATTTTCAGATAGTCATCGGTGAGGAACGCTTCCTCGTACTTTGCTGTTCCGCCTGAAAAATTATAAACAAACTTATTATTGCTAGTTCTGAATCATTGTTTTGATAATTTGTCTTAAATTTTAAATCATTGCAAACTTTATGTCTAAAGTTGCAAGATTTATTTACTCTAATCACATCACAGCAATATCAAATCAATAAAAATAAACAAGAAATTACCATTAACAGCCGCATCCACAATCCCTTGAATTTTCATCGTTAACGGATTGAGTGTCAAACTTCTGTCATTTTGATGTTCAGTGACTAATTCATAAAGTTGTTTATTATTATTTTCTAGCATTTCAATGGCACATTCGATCGGCGAAACCTGTAAATTGGAAACGATTATAATTACTTGAACAACTACGAGAGCGAAAAAAGTCATTAAATTACATTAAATGTCTTGGATGAGATTACAAGGAACCATTTAAGCATTCCAGGCAATGGATCAGAAGTTTTCATGACTGTCCTTTCAAGCCAAAGATTTCCAACATTGTCTGATTCACTTGTTGACATCCAATTCTTTGATGAGTCACGGTATGGACGTGAGAATTTAAATTCATCAACACCATTTGTTTTGTAGTATTTGATGATTGGTGATGGAACTATTCTATTTGGCATATTTTCTTGTGACTTTAGAATGAGTTCGTTGCTGATAGGTTCAACTTTATTGATCTGAATATATTGCTTGTCACTATTAATAATGTCATCGCTAGGCTTTTCTAGCGTTTGCATTAATTCAGCTTTTGGATGTTGATTCAAAATTCTCGAGCAGAATGATGACAATTGTTCATATTCTTTACCACGATAAATGAAACTTTTATTTCTTAAAAGTTCAGGAAATCCAAAACCGTAGAATGTCACACGGAAATATTCTGCTTCATGTCGCATTTCAGATATAATTTTGCTATAAAAACTTGACATTTTAGCATGCAAAGAGCTTAATTGCATGTAATCAAAAACTTCAAATTCATATTGCTGAGCGAGTTCCTTACAAATTTCTAATGCACATTCCCACATCTTTCCATGATCAAAGAACTTAATAATTTCTTTATAAAGTTCCTCTTTCAACAGCCTATGTGTCGCACAATGTGGAAATCTTACACTTCTTAATAAATTTGATAATTGGGTGTCATCCCACTGAAGTAAATTACTATGTAATTTCAGAGTAAATGCAGCTTCTGTATAGTTATCAAATTCCATATGAAGATCACATAACTTGTTCACATAACGGATATACATTTCCTTTCGATTGACTTCTGAATAGAATTTCAATAAACTTACGGTACATGCCATACGATTTTCTTTACTCTCATCATTAATAAGGAATCGATACATTAATAATCGTTCCATAAGATTCGTTGCCATGTGTACGAATGCAACTCCCTCATGCTGTAGTGCGATATGCTTTTTACATAAATCTGTCATTATTTTATCGAATAAATCTTTATATTCATAATCACCGCGACCTCCTTCAACATATATGTCGAGCTTCTCAATCATCTCCTTTTCAAATTCATTGAAATTTCCACGAATGTGTGATTGATTGCGTTTAGTATCACCATAACTTTCTTGAATCAATTTTGATGAGTAATATTCGCATTGCATCATGTCGAAAAAGATTGGAATTGTCTCTTTTCGAAGTTCTGTCTCGCTGATCATTGACATTTCTAGTAATGGTCCAACCATTTGTGGTATAAAGAGCTGTTTATGTTGTCCCAAGTTATACCACATATTACAAATTTCTGTTGCTGTCTCACGACGAATATCGCAATATCGAGTTAATATCATTGACTTCTTATTATTTGTAAATTGATCCAATTGTAATGCTGGTTGTGTCAAAAATGCAATTGAACAATGGAAGAAATTTGACCAGACTTGCTTCTCAAATGGATCCGAAAAGTTTTCACGAATTATTCTCGCAAAATGTCGGAGACTTTCAAGTATGACTGTATTTTGATGCATGATCATGTCGAGCCAATCTGGTGGGAATACGGGCTTTGATACAAGTTCTTTAAATACCAGTAAAATCTCAGTGAGGAAATCCTGAAGATCAAATCGTGTATTGAAGTGATTGACATACATTTTGTAATGATTCTCTGTCATACTCCTGAATATGGCTAGCATAATTGCAACTAAATTACCAACTAATGGGTTATCACGATCCATTGCAATTGATGATTGAATTACTGTACGCAATAAAATTAACATAATATCGCGTATATCATTATCTGTTTCGCCAATATCTTTGGAGAATAACAGTTCTAATATGTTGTTCATTATGTTAACACATTCAGCGACCTAAAAATTGCACATTCAAGAAAATAAAAAAAAATAAGAATTCAATTAGTGTCAATTACAAATATTTTGCATAAAATGCATATTAAAATTAAATGAAATAAAATACATAAATAATGAACAAATAAACACACATCGAATAAGAATTTCCTAAAATAATGTAACTAAAAAAATAAAAATTTGGAACGACAACACGTGACTGTCCTAAACTAAAATTTTTCAATTTTTTTTTCATCTATTCTAAAATGGATTCTAACCAAAAATCGAGTTAGAATTTTCAAAAAACAAAATATCAAAAATAAATCTTGAAACAAAACAAAAATTGGTAAACAAATCACATCAAACGACAAACACACAGAAAACTTGTAAAAAAATAAATAAATTTAAATGAATTTTTTTTTTGTTCCTAAACATTTCTCTCATAACTTTTAATCAATACCCATAATTTTGATTTTTGTCACAGAACAATACCTTCGTTTTTGCAGTTGATTCGCGTGCATGTAGTTGGGACTTTGATTCGCCCAATATTTTTGCAGCTTTCGTAAGATTTTTCTCTTGTTGCCAAATATCAGACATGATGTCCCCCTATCGTATTTATGATGTTTTTTTTTTTATTTTTCAAAAACAAAATTTTCATATTTTGGGTCAATTTTTTTTAAATGCCAGGCACAAGGGAGGTTCATTCATATTAGAATCATATATTTTTGGTTTTGCATTTTCGTTAATTACGCAAAATTGCAGCACACATGATTAGAAAAATATTTATAAAAAAAAATAATGGAATCGGAATTTTAATGAAGGTGGTGTAGTGGTGGAAAGCGAAGGAAAATTTTTGTGGTAATTGCGTATAAAAAAAAGAAAAAATAAAAAACAACAAAATTGTTAATTAAACTAAAATCTAAAATAAGCAAAAAAAGAGATATTAAAATTAATAAAAATAAAATTTGCAATAATTAAAAAAATGTCATAAAAGTAACCACAACCAATTGTTTTGTTAATTAATTATTATATAATCTAATAAACATTTAACAACAATAATGTAGGCTAATGACCTCTAGAACCCTAGAAATAACAAATTGAATGAGTCACATAATAAATTACGTTACTGATAAGAGGAATAAAAGAGCAGAAAATAAAATATTTTAAATCATTCATGATATTGTCAACGCGTTAGCGCATTTTTCAGCTGATTGATATGGAAAACGTACTCGGAATCAGAAAGCTAGTTCTAAAAATTAATGTTTTAAACGACAAATAACTTTATAGACCCTTTAAAATTGATTCTAGAATCCATTTAAAACTTGTTTTTTGTTTGATTGTTTGAAATTCTTTGCTGATCTTTACTTAATGCACATAAATATGGGGTCGTTCACTGAGGACGTTCATTTTTTATGGGGGAAAGGGTCTAGGATTTTAAAACAGATCATGATAAAAATTTTTGGGTTGAGGGGGAGGTGGTTCTAAAAAGTCGTTTTTTGTGTAACGTACTAAGTGAAGGGCCCCATTAAAGCTCAATGACTACCAAATCACACAAAACTGACCATGAAGAATTCTCATCTTTTAAAAGTCTTCATAAATTCATCAAAAATATTACAACAGACAATCAAGGTCAAATGAATAATTTTATTGCAAAGAATCGACTGCATAAAAAAATATTCTACTGAATTATTCATTCACTAAGTCAGCTGAAATATCAAGGAACTTGTCTGAAATTCCAAAGACTACAAAAATTCCATTTTAATTCATAAAAAATGCGCTAAGACGGTCTATTTAAATTTAAAATAATTAATCATTAGTCGGCTAAACAAAAACATAAAAATTTTGTTAAATTAATGTCTAAGGTCAATGTCACATACTCTAAACTACGATCATGTCTCATAAAATTAAGTATTATTTACTAAATGATGCTATAAGAAAAACAAGACTAGACTAGGACTAGAAAAATACTACGGTTACTAAATCAACAAGTGACTAAATTTACTCGATTTAATTTCATATCTCTTTTAAAAAATTAATATAGCTAGCTATTTTCATGCATGGTTAGTCATTCAATATTGCGTCTTTGTTATTTTCATTATCACAAAAATGCTACAAAAAATTAAATTACGTGAGTATATTTATTAGTAATATTTGTATGATTACTTACTCAAGCAAGAGAATTACAACAAGAATGAGACTGAGTTCAAATGACACGTGAAGATGATTGAGGGGAATCAAAAGGTTCTAGTTAATGATTTTGAAACAAAGTAATAAGAACTTTTGAATTGTTAAAGATTATAATTTTATATGTATTTAATTCAATATTGAAGCATGATTTTATTGTATCAAATTTTTATATTTGATGTCAGTAGCAATAGAGATTCATTATCTCTGGATGCATGATAAATTTGTTTATTTATAAGCTTATGTGTACGTATAAAGTTACAATTGATGTAATGAGAGTTGATTCACAAAATTCTGCCCAAAATTCAAAGATGAATCAAATTTTTAATAAAATTAAAAATGATTTTGATTATTTAAAGTAATAAATCACAATTTTTGAAACTTCTGATTCATTTAGGAGATTTGCATATTTAGTTTTAAAACTAGGTTCCTTTGAAATTTGAACTAGGTTTTTATGAATATTTAAAATCTACTTTTAATCAATTAAATTTCTAAAACTAGATTTTGAATTAAAAAATCATTGAAAACGAAATGTGTGCTATACTTTAAACAACTCTTTGTTAACAATTCAAATTAAAAATCATTTTGCGATTAAGTCAAAATCAATAAACTTCAAACCTTTTTAAGGAATGTAGGATGATGAGAAAATAAGTAGGGAATAGTTACAATGAAATAAAGAAAAATGTATGTTCGCACACATAAAATAATTATCATTCAATAAAATCATCAATCATTCATTCATTTAATCAATCACCCAATTACTCAAAAAATAATTACACATGAAAATAGAATTGAGAAAGAAAGAAAGATAGTTGATGAAAGTGAAAAAAAAGAGAAGGCAAAGAAATGAGAAATGTTATCGACAGTGAAAAGTGTATATGAGATGATGAGAGAGTTGAAAGAATGAGAGAAACACATTATTACGGATTCAAAAATGCAAACACAAGACGAGCACGTTAATCATAAAAAAACAGATCGCAAAAAAAATTTCCATTTACATTTTCTTTTAAATGTAAATTCGTAAGTTTTGTTTCTTTTTTTTCGACAAGCCATAAAAAGC
This sequence comes from Chironomus striatipennis, assembly GCA_026123125.1. Classification (NCBI taxonomy): domain Eukaryota; kingdom Metazoa; phylum Arthropoda; class Insecta; order Diptera; family Chironomidae; genus Chironomus; species Chironomus striatipennis. The sequence continues at coordinate 39,594,500 of CM047393.1, read as the reverse complement.
ATTTCGCAACACACAGTTTTGTTTATATAAGGAACATATCCATTTCGGTCAATGCACGTGAGAAAACACATTTTAATATTTCATGCTGGATGCAAGTTTATTTACAAACATTGTGGATGTATAAGCACCGGGAAAAAGATCAATTCATGGACACTTACCTCTTCCTTCGATTCTAATTTGTCTTTTATTTGCGTACAAAATACTGGCAGCAGAATTCCTCGACATAATGGCATACGAAAGATTTTTGATCCTACAATATCCTTAATGCACTTCATTTTGCATTGAGTTAGTCGACCTTGTGGGAGTTTTGTGATGATTTCCACGATGGTATTGCTATTTGTTGTAAAAAATTGTTAGATTTAGGTTAGGAATTGAAATTTGGTCATGGAATTATTTAAATAGACCAAAAACTCACCTCAATTTCAAAGGATCATAAACCTCCAAAAGATCAGACGCAATAATATGTAAGTATTTAAATATGGCACCCTGTGATCTCAACAGTGAATTTCTCATTTGTATTAATTGCACAAATAATCCCAAAAGTTCCTCCAATCTCGTTTCAAAAGAGAATCGACCTTGATCTTGATACAGCCTTGCAAAAAGTATCCTCGATCTTATCATGAACTTCATAATGTATTGTAAATTTTTGATTGTCTTAAAGAGCTTACGCTCATATTCTTCGTCACTATCCTCACTCATATGATCTTCAAAATCACGTGCTGAGTTGAAAGCATCCAAAAAATGCCTCTCAAGAACATTTATAAGCTTATCGTAAGCTAGTGTTGATGAGAAACTCTCATTTATGTAGAGATCTAAGACTGACTGGAAATGCTGATACTTTTTATCGCTTACAATTTCAATCAGCATAATAAGACATTGAAATACGAGATCATCATATCGTAAAGGATCCGAATTTTGAGTTAGAATATCAAAAAGAGCATCAAGTATATCTTGAAGAAATTTGACTATCTCTTCTGGTGAGACTTTTAATAATTGTGTCAATGACAAATCAAGTCTTTCTGGACTTATTGACCATTTCAATAATCCAAGTAAATCCACATCTTGTGTTAACTTTGTACTGCATAAATTGATGTCAATATTAAAACTGTCTTTATTGAGTAACGTAAATCCCGGTGCAGAAGGCTTTGGTGTCGCAAGCAATTCAAAACTTTGTGATGGTAGTGAATAGTAATTGAATTGTGAATTTGAGTCCATTTTCTTATAGTCAATTTTATAAACGACCAATTGATGATTTCCTTGCTGTAATGTTGTTCCATTATCTTGTTGTAATTTAACAAATGACATTGCAAATGGCTTCTCATTTTTGTCTTTTGACTCGTTTGAACTTCGATGTTTAAACAAAAACTTTAAATGACATTTTATAAACTCTTCAATTGGCACATTAATTTTAAATGTTTCATTCCACTTCGGTTTATCATCATGTCTGTAAATTACTGAGCGGTACTCACTCATCATTTGTGACCCGCCCCCTTGACTTATTACATCTCTCACTATATCACCATTTTCATTACAAACTGACACTATCACTTCAATGTTCTTTTCGACTGTCTTACCCGTACTCTTTGTATATTCACCATTTACTAATGTCACGTACAAGTCATTTCGAACGTCGCCCGGAAAAATGACTTCAGGAAATCCCATTTTACGAGCATGGGACATGTTATTAACACTAATCAAATGTGGATATTCTTCTTTAATTTGTTTTAAGTCACCATGAAGCAGCTCAACACTTATCCATATATTTGAGCCATCCTTTCCAATATCTTTGTTGTTGAATAATTTCCTTAATGTCATATCGAGTGATTCTTTTTCACATGGTACAAAAGGCATCGATAACTGAGAATCACTTTTAAAATCTTCAGCTCTTTTGATGATCGGTGTTAGATCATATGCAGCAACACCAAATGGACGTCTCATAAGAAGTTCATTCAAACTTGCTACTGAACTGTTGTGACTTTGTGATGAGTTTCGCTTGCCCAACATGGTTCCAGCTACACTCACCCTTTTATCAACTTCTTTATTATCCATTGAACCAATTCGTATCACATAACATACAAGATAAATTTTATTACGTAGCAGGTCCATTGAACTTAAATCGGTAAAAAGTGCACGCAAATTATTAAAATATGGTGCAACACCTTGTCTATTCCATTTAATGAGATAATTTTCTGTTATTGGTTTAAATTTATCACCATCAAAAAGTGTAAAAAGTAACTCCGTGTCCTCGTTCACTTTGCACACAAAATTATGTACAGATATCAATAAATTATGCGAAAATTTGTTCATGGATTTTGACGTTCGATTTTTGTTTGTTTCAGTCTGTAATGCCAAATGACACAAGAAAAGGAAAAAAAGTAAGTATTGATTTATAAGATTAATTAATGCCATATTTTTTTATGCAATTATTTATGAAAGTAAAACGCTTACCGTAGCACGTCTAATACGGTTTGTGGCCTGAACATGTTGCTCATAAAGTTGGGTTGTTGATGTTTGATTTATATCAAGTATATTACCATTATCATCACGAACGACCATGTCGAGACCTGTGAATAGATTGAGACAAATGTTATTATGTGAGATGATCTATTTTTCTAGTCTTAACTGTTGTCTATTTGGTGCCATAATTTTAAGAAAAGCTGATTGACATATTGAGAGATTTCAAGTCATATCAATAAGGCTGTATGAGATAATTAAGAATTGTGTCTATGAGCACAAAATGGTATAATTTCAAACTCTTAATACCATTCAATTCCACAATCACTTATTACCTTGATACAGTGCCATTTTACAATACCGGCAAAAAACTTTTGTCAGCAAAAAAAAAAATCAAACTCAAGCAATTTTTTTGTGCCAATTTCAAGTTTCTGCTTATCAATCGCAAAAAAAGTGCACTCTTATCATGCGTTCAAACAAGACTAGTGACTATAAAACTAGATTTTTTTTATTATGTTTAACCCGTTCCACAACAAAATATTTTAAATTGATAATGCTCGTCACCCACCCACAAATTCAAATTATATTTAATAGAAAAAGTTTATGTGACCTTACCCAACAGTTTATTTCCTGTGTCAATTTCCGATGTTGCTTTCATTTTGATATCTTTCATTTCGTCGACTGGTAGATTTCCTGATAGCATCTGCGATCGCAATTTAATTAGTTCAAGCATCTTTTCACGAATCGCTCTCAAACTGCCGTTACTCGTCTGTAGAGATTTTTTAAAAATCGAAAGCATTAATCTAGACTTGTCATCGGGGGAACATTAATCCATCAATATTACTCACCAAAAAGTACTTTTTAAAATGCTCGTGCCATTCTTTCAAAATTGTTGTTATTTCGTCGACAATTTCACTGCGTTTAATAACATATTCGCCTCGAACGATCTCAACATCGGTAATAAGATGAACATAATTTTTTGGAAAAATACCTTTTAATAAGCGATTTCTAGGTGTATAAAAGAGAAAAGTTTGAATATTAAAAACGTGAACAATGAAAGTGAAATTAATTTTGGTCGTGGCGCATTTTTTTTTTTTGTAGCTAATAATTTGATAGAATTATTTTTCAATAAGTAGGTCTTAATTAGTCATGATTGCAAAATTCCATTGCAAAATAGAATAGATTAATCATTCAAAACATATTATTTGTTTGACATATGAATGATTAATTTACTCTAGATCACTATTAGTCAGTCCGCTTCCTCAATGGAAGTATTATAAGAAAATGAGCAAACAGACAGACGGAAGAGATTATTAGACGATAGCTACAAGATATGCGCTAAAAATACATATGTAATTGTATTGCAATAAAGAGGTATCAATTGATTATTTTTCACATTGAAAATCGCTTTATTGGTTGGTGTGTAAAAAACTCACTTTTTCTTGAATCCATAATACCAATGAGTACTTTCACGAGTGATTATTAAACTGTCACCGACGTCTAAACACAATCGGTGTGGCTTATCGTTTTGTTGGAAATTATGTTTGGCTGTATTTACAAAAGATTAAAATGAGAGACAATAAAAATTAATTTATTTTATTTAATTAAGCTTGGATGATCAATGATGGGAACTTGATCGCTCTCTTAAAGACTTTAACACTCGTTTACTCTCAAAAAATGTTTTTTTTTTCTTTTTTTGACAATTGACTTCCCGAAAAATTAAAATCGAAACGATTCACACGAATGGTCAACACAAAATGCGTTAAACATTTAGATTTTGGTGGCCTGAACATTGAAAAATATATAAAGCAAATAATACCTTCTATTCGAGAATTATTGTACAAAACAAATGCCAGACCTCAATAATAAATAAAATTCTCTTTTCATTCCCCCAAAAAGCATGAATAAAAAAATTGATTACCCACAATTTTCCCCCACACATATGCACATGTTTAAAGCAATTTCAATTGTCGCAAGTACTGGCATCAATCCATGGAATTTCGCAATACGAAAAAGCATATTTTCCGGCCAGTTCTGGATGAAGAAATTTAGCTTAATTTAATGCAGTGTTTATATAAAAATTTTACATTTCTTCATTTAATTGTTACTTCCCGATGGAATGTCCAAGCGTAATTATACACAAGAATATAAAAGAAGAAAAACGCAAAGTTATGTAAAGTTGTATTAATTACTTTATGGTAATCAAAACGAAAAGGTTTTAAAGCAAATATTTACGGAATGAGAATGGTTGATTTTGCATTTTGACTGGATTGCTTAGGGGCTATTCACTTAGCACAATCACTTAGTACGTTTGCTTTTTAGGAGGGAGTGGGGGGTCTAGGATTTTATAACAGGTCAAATAATAGAAAAAGTTTTCATACAAAAGACGTAACAGGGGGGGGTCTAAGAAGTCATTTTTTGCGTAACGTACTAAGTGAACGGCCCCTTAGCTTACATAAAAAGCTAAGAATTTTTAAGTCTTTATCAAAAAAGGTCAAATTTATCTTTTTCTAAGTTTAGGTATTTAGAAAATTTGTAAATCGAATAAAGCAGGTTCAGCAATTCATAAAGTCAGATTTTGTCCGATAGAGACTATTACAAAATGTTAAAAACAAGTTCAACTAAATCTAACAAAGAATTTTCCCAGGCTGAGGAAATTTCCATAAACTAAACCATTACTCAACTACAATGGATATAAATTAATCTAATTCAATAAATAATATAGCCAGATTAATATAACATTACTGTGCAATTTCCATTTCATCATTTAATCAATCAAAAGAAATAACAAATGCGTTTTAATTCCTCAAATGCTTCAACATTTCGTGAATAATTAATTTTCTAATGGAAATTTGTTTGAATAATAATTAAATTAGCATAATCGGGTAGTTTATTACCATTTTATCGCTTACTTCCTTTTGTATTTTTTTTATATTGCATACCGTTTTGTTGCATTTTGACAATTTCCTTAAAACAAAACCAGCTATTCTTCTAAATATAGAGACGCAAAGAAAAATAAAAAAATGAAATTCTATTTCTTTTTCAACAGACATTCCATAAACAAAAGGAGAACTAAGAAAATCATATATACATATTCTAATACATCAATAAATGAAATGTGGCAAATGTTTACACACTTTTTTGCCCTTTTTGTTGGATTTCCACAATCATTCGTAACATTTGGTTGCAACCGTAGTTAAAATAATAGAAGAAAAATAGAAATATGAATAAAAAAAAGAACTCAGAAGAATAAATATTATTTTATTTAACTAAATCTTATGAAATTTTTATGAGTGACCTAAAAAATATTTCCATTCTATTTTGATAATATGTAGCTTGGCGGCAATAATGAACAGGCAAATCTTTTTTTTTCTCTCAGTCATCTAATTTAGGAAATCTCAGTTATCGTTTGTAAGATTGTTAATACTTTTAATATTATAAGTAGAAATTCCAACGAAAAAAATATTTTGACATAGGAAGTTTAATTAGGCTTTCATTTTGATCGTCATTGACTTTTCTTTAACAAAATTAATTAGTGTGACTGAAGTACCACGGCATGTCATGTCCAAATGTTCTGAAACTTTACCAGAATTAAGTCCATATTATGTTCAATTGCGTCCAGCAAAAATTTAATTTCGTCCTACTTTCTGTGTCTGGATATGGCAAGTCAAAGTTTTGGGTACCTTTGTCGTCGTACTTCAGGATTTAAAACGGCATGATTTCTTAAAACTAACTTTATGTGACATATTAAATATTAAAATTGATCTACTAATAACGTCCAATTGCGTCCCGTAAAAATTTTTTGCAACCGATGTCCCTAACGGAAGTTATGGCTACTTAAAGTTTTGCTTGTGGACCAAAAAATTTTCTACCTAGAAACTGATGATTTTCACAAATTTTTTTGACCAAAAATTAATAAACTAATTATTAATTTGCCTTTGTTATTTAACGCTTAATGTTATTTTCAAAAAAGTTTATTAAAATCGTGATGCTTAAAAAAATAAAAATCATCATTTAGATAAGTGATTTTTCATCGATTTTCACTCTTTATTTCACTTTTCACAAATTTTTCTGACCAAAAATTAATAAACTATTTATTTATTTGCCTTCGTTATTTAACGCTTAATATTATTTTCAAAAAAGTTTATTAAAATCGTGATGCTTAAAAAAATAAAAATCATCATTTAGATAAGTGAATTTTCCAAGATGGTTGCATAATGATCCATAGCTTTAAAGTGACATAAGTCAGTCGTGGATGATCAAATTCAAAAAATGATTCCATATTTATAATCCTTGAGAAAAGTAGATATGTTTAGACATATAACTTGACACTAAAAAAATTATAAAACTTTTTCATATTTAGGTACGACAGCAAAAATAGAACTGCCATAAGTCTGAAACGTCAGCATAATTGTAAATAATTCTTTTATATTTGAGTTCCTGAGAAAAAGAAGATGTGATTTGATATATAACTTGACCAAATCATCAGTTTCTAGGAGGTAGAAAATTTTTCGGTCCACAAGCAAAACTTTGAGTAGCCATAACTTCCGTTAGGGACATCGGTTGCAAAAAATTTTTACGGGACGCAATTGGACGTTATTAGTAGATCAATTTTAATATTTAATATGTCACATAAAGTTAGTTTTAAGAAATCATGCCGTTTTAAATCCTGAAGTACGACGGCAAAGGTACCCAAAACTTTGACTTGCCATATCCAGACACAGGAAGTAGGACGAAATTAAATTTTTGTTGGATGCAATTGGACATAATATGGACTTAATTCTGGCAAAGTTTCAGAACATTTGAACATGATATGCCGTGGTACTTCAGCCACACATTAATTAGAGTATGTAAATGGAGTGAAATTTGTTAAAAAGAAGAAGAAATCGTATGTAGGAAGTGAATGACTTTTCATTATGATCTATGTTGGATGACATCAGAGGCGGTTTTGTTACGAATTTAATTTAAAACAGAAGATGATAAGGCATCAGTAACAATATTTTAAATATACTTTGGGGGTCCTCGATTTGAATAACCAAAAATTTTCCGTACATAAATTCAAATTTTCATTTTTAACGGTAATTTTTCATACGTTTCAATTTGAATAAATTCGGTTTTCAATAGAAGAATTTTTAAGCAAAACAAATCAACTATTTAAATCGAGGACCCCTTGTAGTATTTTCAGATCAAAAATATCTTCAACTCCTCCTCTAATTTCAAACGTCACACAACAAAGCCAAAACTATACAAAAATTTTAAAGTGAATCCATTAAAAAATCCATTCTTGACGTCAAGTCTTCTGCTTGACAAAAATATTTAAACGAGCCGGTTTTTACGATGAATTTCGAATATCTTGAAATGTTTTACGACTATTTATTTTGTACTAATAAACAAAATACTGACATGTGTATGCACACATGAACAATCGAGAATTTATCGATCATTTGATTCATTTTGCAACATAACAACAGTTATTACCTCTTAATTTCCCAGATTTGTATGCATTTGCATGATTTCATACATTTGCCAGCATAAAATTTGTATCTTATGCGACTTAAAAATGTTTTTTCAACATGCAACATTAAATTAATACTCTTGTATGTGTTGCCGCACGTTATGCTATGTTTTTCAATCTCTTTCTTTTTGTATTCAAAACAGAGAGCAGAAAACAAAATATACGATATGTGTGAGGCCGATAGAATTTACAGCTTACAAAGTGCGAACGAGATGTAGAATTGAAATAAAATAAGAATTAAATTAAGGCAAATAGGGCGTGCAACATTCAAGACGACTCAATTAACAACTCAACATATTTAACATTCCATCATGCTTGTTAATGCGAGGGAATTTCATTATGGATTTATATGTTTCTTTTTTTGGGAACTAATTATACATGAGTTAATTTTTTTTTGCCTTGCATAACGCTTTATTCATGAAATGCATTTTCAGATGTAAACATTTCATTTTCGTAATTAAAAATTAGAGCGAAAAAATGAGCTATTGAAATCGTAAAGTTCATGAATTTTTGTTGGCATTTTAAAAATAAAGTATTTGGTCAATGATTATAAAGCACAATTGCAGCAATTCATAAAACACTTTATAATTTTCCCATCTGCAACAGAGATTTACGTCTTAATAGTGTACACATTTTTTCATTATGGATTGTTTGAGTGTGACGTAGCTTGGAATGATTTTTAAATTTTTATTAATAAATCGTTCGAAACGTTTGGGGTCTACACTCTTTTTAAATCCCATAAAAATTTTTGTTACATAAGGGTTTCTTGGGCATATCCAATACCCTAGGGGTACTCTCTACACCTCTTGGATATAACCTAGAGTTTATCCTAGAGTACTTTTGAGTTTATCCTAAGGTTTTTAAAACTGTAAAACATTTCTTGATAAAAGCAATCTAGGATAAACTCTAGAATATACCCTAGGTCCTAAGGATATATCCTAAAGAGTACCACTTAGGTATGGAGTATATCCTAGAGACTCGCACCAGGACTCTAACTTATAGTAGATTTTTAATATAAACTTAAAGAATATACAGGCATCCAACCAGACGTCATTTTTAGATATTCTATTAAAACAACAGCACTTCTACAGGAAAACATTTATCTACCTAACTAGTTTGTCACAAAGATAATAAAATTGAAGTGGTGATAAATTAGCAGTTGGTTCTATCCTCCCCAAAATAATTTATGACACATAACAGGTGAATACAGAAATATTTCATGACCTGATTCTGAAGAAGCTTATTTAAGATCCACAGATTAATGTTTAAGCATATGCGCTTTTCATTATAAAGACACGACTCTCATGCCAGTCTCCCAGCAATCTTAACGCTTTGTAAATTCAAGACTCAAAGTCAGCTGATGAAATTTGAGCACGTAACCATGAACACCAGCGGCGCTTTATCATGTATGGGCGATTCTCCACAACAGTGGAATTTTCAAAAATGAGTTATAATTCTTCTTTTACTTGTTTCAATTTAAATTTTTTTTAACGGCCAAACTAAAAATGATTTTTGCTTGTAAATTTAATTTTTTAGCTGTTAGATAGAGGATATTATGTTTTTATTGTAAAACCTTCACTTATAGTGATGATACAAATAACAAAAAGTTAATTAAAACCTATAAATGTTATTGAAATCAAATTAAGAAATAACGGTTTTCTAAAATTTAAAAAATTCCCCTCTGCAAAAGCGTCTTTGCGTTGCTTTGTGACATATGTTGATTTTTCGGAGAATCAATTTTGCAGCTTAATTAAGCTGTTTCACATAAATTGAAAGCATACACATTAAAGTATTTATAAAAATATATCGTTTCATATTTATTATGTATTTTTAAAGTTGGATTTTAATAGTTTATTTTTGATTCTCCGGTGAAAACTATGAAAAAATTCCATTTTTGGTCACAAAGCAACAGACCGAAGAATTGAAATATTTAATTAACAAAGGAGTTTAGAGCTAAACCGAAAAAATTACGGCATAGAAAATGGAAAAATGTATCATATAAGCTGAAAATCATAATAACTTTAGTGGAAATCTTAATCAAAAAACTCATTTGAAACCTAAAAAAGGTTGATTTACCCTGTGGAGAATCGCCCGTATGCTTTTGCAGTATTTAACAATTGCTTTGTTCATGAATGGAACAACAACACACAAAAATAAAATAATAGAATGAGATTCTCTCATGATTAATAAATAATAAAATTGTGGAAAGGAATGAATATGAAAATATGTTTGAAATAATAGAGATGCATTCAAGTGCTAATGTTTAACAAACTGCTTATCTTAAGTTCATGAGAACAGTGGCACGAGCTATAATAAAAACATGAAATCAGTGACTCTTGTTCAAATCAAATAGACAAGAAAGAACCTTTAATTGCTCATAAATAATATGAATATATTAATGGGACAGGAAGTGCCTATAAAAATATGACTAAGTCAAATGCCTACATATAATATTTAGTTACGATACTACTACGTTAAGAATCATCGACTTTTAATCATTAAATTATTCATTCATTTCTTCTTCATTCTTACATATTGCTTTTTCAACACGTTCTTAGAATGACGAGCTTCTTTATTTTTTTTCAAACATGCTTTATGCCACTTAGTAAATTTTAACCAATGAGTTTGTTATGGAGAAGAAATTTGAAACAATAGAAATGAATTAAACGCTCAATTAACGGAGTGGAGTGTTGATAATTTTATGCACCCTAGACACATCCATTCATTCTTTATATGTATTGTGTCATAATATGAGAATGTAATTGCAGTTATTCGAGCATGGTGTAAAGTTCATTTTTTGTTGTTCTTTCATTTGTTAAAGAAACAATATAGCAGTTCCGCAAAAATTTATATGGATGACTAAAGCGCATTGATAAAATTTATGATTGTTTCTGAGTAGTCATTGTATGTATTATATTTTCGGCTTGTTTGTTGCTTGACGTCAGCTTGAAGTTATCAACTTATAAGTTGAATAATCATGAATAGCATTGAACCTTTAAATAACTGAATTATTCCAAATCAGTTAAATCCAATAATTATTCTCGAGAACCAATTAGTCCAAAATTAGACACAAAAGAAAATGAGTGACCCATTGTGAGCAATTCATTATCAGCTTAATGCTTCATATAAGGGGTCGTTCATAAATGATGTCCAAGAGGGTTGAGATCGAAAATAATAAAATTTCTTAGAATCTATTATTATTTTTTTAAAAAATGGCCGTTGATTTCGGACGTCATTTATGAATGACCCCTAAGTCGTCAAAGTGAATTTTATTTTATCTACAAAAAAATTACAGTTAAAAACTACTTGAAATACAATTCCAATTGTAACTGAACATATTTCGAAAATAATAAATTATCAGTTCAAGAATGGAAAGAACAGAACAGGAAGAGTAATAAGTAAATAAATATTACATCAAATTGAAAGTTTATCGTGACTTAAGCTGAGTTATTTAGCGAAAAAAAAAGTCGGAAATGTTTAATAGTAAACAGTATAATTAGAGCGTTTAGCAATTCTACAGCTGATGTTATATACTTATTGAATGAGAATAAGCAATATATTGGGAGTAATTTACACAGAAAATAAAATGAAAAAAATATTTAATACAGAAAATAAAGAAATAAATGCAGTTAAAGATACAAGATTTTGTTCAAGTGATGGCAGGCGGAAAAGAAGAGTTTAATTTCACTTTTATTAATTTTCATTGATCTTTTTGAACTCTTTCGCATCTCAATAAGCAGTAGTCATGGATAGATGTGTGCGTTACTCCAAATCGTGTCTGTCTTCGAGACATTAATAAACATTTTGTATTCTATTTAATTTTCGTTGAAATACGCTGATACTTGGGGTGCTAAATGTAGAATTTTTATTGGTAATGAATGGATTCTTAATTGATGATTTTTTTTATGAGATTCTTTCAGAAATTCCTCAAAAATTATATGATTATCATTCCGATTACGTCAGATACAAAAATTTTTTGAATGAGCTATAAAAACCTGATTATTCAATGAAAGTAAAATGTTTTCTTTTTAATATGGCTTCAAGGACTGTTCAAAGCTTGCCGTCTAGCATGCTAACTATTGTTAAACTATCTTTAGATACGTAACGGATATGAACGTCATAAATAAATGAATCCATATAAACCAATTTTTATGAGTTTTGCATTTAAAATCAAAATTTATCATTATTCCATAATTTTCAAACCAACAAACTCTTTAAAAAGTTATGAATAAATCCATAAGAATTTATGAGAACAGCTCGCTGCTGGACATGGAAAAATCAAACAAGAGTTTGGAATGCATGTTTAATTTTAGGGATCATCATTTAATTTAAACAAAAGGCAACTGGAACATAAATTCTTCTTCTTTATCTCTTCAATTGGATGATGTCAATCTATACAGAACATTCATTTATATTTATACACTTTAAAAAATATTTTTGTGTTAATTAAATTCATTTCCAGTCTGCACAGAGACAACAACCGAACTGTTTTAGGATTCTTTAAATATTTCTTGTGGTTCTGTTGCTTACAATTCATATCGCATATTTCATAGCTAATATATATTCAGTTATGTAGCTATTTGTTTCACAGAATGTACAAATATTTAAACAACTAAACTATAGTTACTTAAAAAAGCAATCACCTGTTCAGGCAGCAACTTAATATCATAACATGAATGAATGAATAAAGAAATTTTTTACTCAATAAAATAAAATGAAAAATGAGTCATGCGACTTCCAATAATAACTTATATAGCTCGTAGATTATACAGTATTGAGAAGTAAACGCGTTTGTGGAATTTCTAAGAAGCGCTATTTATACAATAATCGATATTAATTTTATTATCTTGACGAGTTTTGGAAATTTTACGATATTATGCAATAACAAGGTTTGCATAATCTTTTATCACTCAAAGAAGAAAATGTTTTCGGAATACGAACATGAAAAGACGTGTGAGACGAACAACATAAAAACTATAAAACTGCTCATAAATTGACGTCATTAATTAAAGACTTGCTTTCAATATCAGAATGAACAAAAAAAAGTCTTCTATAGATCTATAATCCTTTTCTACTCTGATAAAACAAGAATTGAATAGATTTTTTTTTTAATTTTTTCGAAATGTTATTTCAACCTCGAAAAGTGACTTTAGAGCGAACGATAGAGACTATAGGAATGAAATGAAAAGGAAAAAAAATAACTAATTCAAATTTACATTGACGGAATTCTAAATAGTGAGCAAACGGGCAATTAATGGAAAACCTTGAAAATACTTGTGAATCTTTATAGTAGAAAATGTATTTGGGCAATTCTTCAGATAGCTTGCATTTTTCAAAAATGAGCTTTTATGATCCAAGGTCGATTGTCCGTTACATTCAAAAATCTTTCGATTAATATCTCATTATTTATTAAATTTCAATACTCAGAATTTGATTTAGTGAATTTATCGTGAAAAATTGTTTCTGAATCAATAATAATTTAATAGAATAATGAGTAATTTAACATTAATATTGAAGTTTTTAATGATTTTTGAGTTGTATTTTTTGCACGGATTAGGAAAATAAAAGCTCAAAAATTTCTCGGAGACATCTACAAAACAAACGAAGAATCAATTTTTCGTGACAATTTTCCATTAAACACATTAATTTATTTATTTAGGATGAGAGATTTTTAAATTTTCTATCGTTTGGTATGTATAAGGCTTATAGGAAAACTTTAGTTATAGTAGAATTTCAATTCTTCGGATGATAGAAAGGAAAATTTCCAATTTTGTCTCCGAGAAATCGAAAGAAGAATTGAAAATTCTCCTTAGTTAAAGCCAAAGCGGCACTGAAAATGAGTTTATAACGTAGATTTTAGAAAAATACATCATTTAAGAACGATTAAACATATAGTTCTGAGGAAAAAAATAGAGAAATTTGAATTCTTTGTAAAAAAATTTCAAAAATTCATCTGAAGAATCGCCCTTATATGCCTTAACGTAAAGTGCTTTGATATGTCGGTAATCGCTTTTTACTTTATTTTTACAATTTGATGTTTGACTTAAATCATGCCTTATTTTTTTGCTTTCATTCCTGTACATGTGGACTGTATTTACATCTAATTAGAAACTTGCAGTCGAGAGTATTTTTCTATCTTTCTATGTTGATCGCGATCTGCAGCGATGATGAAAAATCTGGGTTAAGACTCGATTTGCCCGCAAAATTGTAATGAAAGTAATGAAAGACACATAAAGAGAAAAGCATTATTAAGATGAAGTCTCCCAAGTAGTAAGTGAATTAAGTATGAAGAAAAAAGATACTTTGTATGACCTTTCAATCACGACTGACTGCTGTTGGGTTTAATTTTAATAGCGTTTTGTCAGAGGAGCTTGTAGAAAATTAATATTATTGTATTATTATTGCAGTCTACATTGATATTTAATTCGAGTTTTTATGACGCATTTTTTCTTGATAGTTTTGGTGTTGATCATGGTTCTGAATGGCTCTATTCAAGTTTGCAGCACAGGGCTAGGGTGTAGAATTGATCGAACCATTTTTGATCATTTATTAACAATTTTGATAATTTTTAAACACAATTTTTAATTATTTTTGACCGTTTTCGTTCACTCTAGATCAATTTGATCAAATCTACACCTCTTCTCCTTCGAAAAATTTTTTCAATTAGAGAGAGTTTCATGAAAAGAAATCCAAAACCATCCTCCACCCCCCTCTAAACTTGGAAACAAAGTTGAAGACAAACGCAAAACCTTCGAAAATTATCTCAAACTTTTCCACTTAAATGACGCTAATTCTTGGCAATAAAAAAAAAAAAATTGTACGAAAATTGTAGATGAATGTGATCTCATTCTCTTATTTTAAGTGATCAAAAGAAAGATATTTGTGAAAAAAAGAACTAGAGACGAGATCTCACGTGAACAATATGTCAATCAACCAAAATAATAACGCGCATTGTCCACTAGAAAATTGTGTTGAAAAAAAAAATCTATTTCATTGTTGTATACAATTCTCATAAATTATACAACTAGAAAAATGAGTTTCATATTCCTTCAATATCATTATCGTTATCGCAAAGTGTTTGTTAATATTTTCTTGATATGATATGAAGTAAAATAGATTCACAGTTTATATTTTTCGTCGTAAAGACATTACGGCTCATTTAAGTCGATATATGTTCTTTTTTGCCTGCTCCGCTTGCCTATGCTGCGAATATGAACCCAAAAAAACTAAGAAAAGAATTTATTGTCCAACATGAATTTCTTTTTTCGGAGAACTTCATAAAAAAAAATAACAACAATTGTGTGAGAAAATAAAACTCATACTGTGCCTCCTCTCGATACCTTTTACATGACTGTACGTTTTTTTGGATGGAATGAAGTAACAAACACGATAAACAACTCGAAGATAATAATCGTATAGTTATTTATAACTTAGAATATTCTCACTAGATTCAAAGTATTTTTTTTTTATTATTTTTTTACACGCTTTTTATTCACTCATTTCCATTCGCACATTGACGACGTTAAGCAAAATTCTATATCGCAACATGAGAACTTTATTTGCTGATACATATTACTTCCTTTAAATGCAAAATGTGCACTTTATCACATAACTCTTTTTGCCATTTATTTCAGCGAGACATAACTGTCTTGTAAACACAAAAATAATAATCTGTTGATTCAGAACATCCTTGGCATATGAGTGTGTCTTATGACTTTTTGAGTATTCAACCACTTTAAGACAATATATTGCAAAACCAAGTGCTATACAGATGTCAAATATATTTCAATAATTTCTTCTTTTTATACCCCCAAAAAAAGAAAAATTTTCTTATTCACTTAATGATCTTCTTTATTTTTTTCTGGCCACAACACACTGACTTAATTGATCATCCTTCTTACTACACTTTAGACATTTTTTCAATTTCTGATATAATCTTTTTTTTTATTCCTTTTTTTCATTGCATCATTCTCATTATTTTTTTTGTATTCTTATTTGTAAACATTTTTTGAGAGCTGTAGATCATATATATTCAATACGAGTGATCTTCAGGGAGTGTTTCATATGAACTTTAAACAAAATTGTTATTTTCACTACCTATTCCAAACAAAAAATCATTTTCAACACGTTTCCACGATTCCATTTTCCTTTAAATTATTAAACACTACAAACTAAATTAAGTGCAACATTATTAAGATATGAAATTAAAATAAAAATTAAAGAGCACAAAAAATCCGTGTATCTTTCAAAATTATTGTTTGTTCGAATAACTTCTTAGCGCTTTTTTGTAAAACTTATTCTCTTTGTGAACACATTTTGGATTAAAATGTGTCTGACACTATGTCTTACACCCCCTACATTCATTCTACTCACAGTGATCGTCGATGATGGAATTTGATGAATAATTTTTTTAAAACTTTTTTTTTTTAGTTTTTTAAAAAAGTTGTACTTGTTTAAACAAGTTTTAGAGAAAGACTGAAATGCAAATTTAAATTTTTAAAGTAAAATTTTATCTGAAAATTTTGAAAGTTTGATATTTTTTAATTTTAAAAATTTTAATTTCCAAAAAAAAGTAATAATTTTTGCAAATTTAAAAATTCTTAGGTAAAGATTTTAATTACCTATTTTAAATTGAATTTTTAATTTGAAAAATTATTTCAAATTGAATTTTTAATTCAAAATTATTCTAAAATACCTAACTAAAAATTGAATAAAAAAATTTAATTTTTTAAAATTAAAAAAAAAAAATAATTTTTTAAAATTTAAAAATTTGATTTTTAATTGAATAGAATTGAAATATTTTACTTTTTAAAATTAAAAAAATAAAAACTTAAAAGTTTAATTTCTTAACTTTAAATTTTTTTCGAATCTTTTTTTATTTAAGAAAACTTTTTTTTTCCTTTTTTTTGCAAAATTAAAGTTAACTAAAGTTGAATAGTTTTACTTATATTTAAATGATCATACAATTTCATGAAATGCGCTTTAATTTAAAAAATACTTGACTCATTTCGACATTCGAGGACACCTAATCCAGTGGCGCTCTAACATTATTTCGACTAAAAACAGTTAATCTACTTTTATAATTGACCTTTTTCAATTTTTTGGCCTGCAAAATAAGCCCAAATTGAGAATGCATTACATAAATAGTAAGTTAAGTAAGTGTACTTTATCATTTAATAGTTTAGTATTTTCGTCAGAAGAAATTTAATGAGAAATTTTCAATTATAAAATAATTTTAAATTTCAAAACAAAAGATTTGGTACAAGTTGAGATAATTTGTAAGAATTGTTTACATACTTGAATCATTGATAAACGCCATAATTTTACGCAATGACTAATACTAAACTTATTAAGTCATAAAAATAGATCAAAATTGATATTTAATTTAATTTAAATTTAAATAATAAATTAAAGTTTTAAAATGTTAAATAACGGATAAAATTTAAATGAAAGAATTCGACGGTGGTGACGCATATCGGGAAAAAATTAAAATGTGATACAAAGAAATATTAAAATGCCTTAAAACAACATGTAAGATGTGACAAACAATAAATTTGAAAATATTTCATGTAAATTAATTAAATCAATACGTGACAAGCATGAAGAAAGTGAGAAATAACGAAAAATGATTTAAAATTTCGTAATTTTTGAATAGTGCGCGTTTAACGTAGTTTCATTCCCTTTTTTTGATAACGTTTTTTTAAAATTTGAAATTCCCTTTCAAAAAACCAAAAAATTGGAGAGTTCAAGTGAAAATCGAACTTCTCCATAAAATTTTTATTAAGAAATGTCCTTAATGACGCACTGTTTCAGGTTCTTTTGATTGTTAATGCTTACATTAAACTTAATAGCATTAAATTAGTAAAGAGTTTAAGTCAAAAAGAATCAAATGAGAGAGTAAATGGTGAATAAAAATTTGTATAGAATAGTGGACTTGAACGGTTTTAATTCCAAGTCAATTTTTTAGTATTCCGCCATCATTTTCAATAAGAAACGAGAGATTTTTTCATTGGTTAAATTTTTAATTTTTATTTAATGTTGTTAACAACTGCAGTGAATAATACTATTCGCAATCGTTTAATAAGTACAATTATCATCGGCTGAAAGCAAAATATCGACTCGAAACTACGGAAATGTAAGATAAAAATATAATGATTGATTTTTTTTTTCTTTAAGCATCGAAATACTTTTGACTAACACATATATACGCGCTTAGCGAAGCTGGTCGATTTATAAATTACATCAGATTTTAGTCAAAAAATGCACTTATTTTAATCGGAAAGTGAAATTCGAGTAAATTGTTGATATGATTGAACATAATCTGTGCCTGTAAGATATAAAATGACGCCAAATAGTCACGGGAAGTGTAAAATTTAAGCATAATCGATGTGTTAGACCTCGCGTGTGTGTATTAAATGAGTATAAAGACAAAATACATATTTTTCGGTCTTTTTCCGCTTTTAAAATTTCAGCATTTTAGCTATCAAAAGACTATTCAAGTTCCTCAAATTAGTTTTTGTGCAGAAATTAGTTAATTAATGACATTAAAATATTGTGTAAAGTGAGATAAAGACATGAAAAAAATAATTGCAATGTGATCCGCCTGCTTTTATAAGCATATTCAGTATAAAGTAACAGAAAGAAAGAAAGAAAAAAATCTGCTTGTAAAAAAAAAAAATATAAGTTGAAACTCGAAAGAACATTTCCGATAAAAATTTGTTGTTTAATACATAATAATAATAATAGTGACTTAATTCTTGTGCTAATTATTAATAAATTTCTTCTAATTACGTCTTATGTGTGAACATAATAGGCTTCTCCTACCCAAAGAAACGGATACGACGGATTTTAAGACAATTGGGAGTGAAAATGCAGCATCGACGACAACAACAACAGAAGAGACAACAACGGATTTGTCGACCGTAGTGAATAGCGATAATTTGACAGAGAGCCTCGAACAGCAGCAACAACAGCCACAAATACAGCATAATAATGTAAACATAAATAATTGTGTCGCTGCTGTTCCATCTGAACATGATTCTCCAAAATTCGATCAATATATCCTCGACACAATTACGTCAGTTGCATCCTCTAGTTCAACATCCATTACATCATCGTCAGGTTACCAAAATTTTTGTTCTAATGGTGCAACAAATTCACAAAATACAAATAATGATCCACATGAAATGCCACAGCTTTTAAATATCTTAAATGAGCTATTAGATGGACAGGATTTAACATCACTTGCTAATTCAGGTGGAAATGGTGATAATATGCATGATATGGAGGATCAAGAGGAGAATTATGAGGATGATTCACCGAGAAAAGATGATCCTGAAGAAATGGCAAAAATATTATCACAACAAAAACTTGAGGAAATAAGTCGAGAAGAGCAGCAACTTCGAAGACGAATGGATTTCCTAATAAGACGACTGTTTAAGCTTGTAGCACGTTCAACTGGTCTTCATGTGAGCGAAGAAATGGCTGGGTTTCTTGAGCATATTGCACGTTATAGTAAGAAAAAGGAAATTAAAGAGAAATCATCAACAATGACACTTTCGTCATTAGCATCATCACCAACAAAATTTCCTTATTTAACAGCTAATTTACAAGGAACAACTGATTTACTCACGTCACCAACATTTTCAACAGAGCCACCCTTAAATCTCCTTTCGTCACCAATGACGGCCGTTAAGACTCAGGATGATAAACAGTCATTACCACAACAAACTACTAATAACATTAATATTAATAATAATAGCAGTAATAATAATAATAATACAGCCGCAACAACACACGATGTGATAGAACCGTCTAATGAACTCCTCTTAAAGCCGGTTCCAATAAAAGAAATGAAATCATTTCTACGAAGGATTGATAACATTTCAACTATGCAGAGCACAGTGCTAACGAAAAAGGCACTCGCATTTAAATATTTTTCAAAATCATCATCCCAAACATCCAACACCAGTAATCTCAATTTGACATCATCATTAAATAAATCAGAATCAAATTTTTGTGTCAGTGCCATTCCAAAGCTTGAAGATGCCGATATCGACCAAGTCGAGCAGACATCGGGACTACTTATGAGCGAAATGCGTCTTATTGAGAATCAAATTGATTCTGATGTAACTGCCAGTAGTACGGGTGGCGAAAGTGCCGACGAAATGACTATCTACAATAACAACTTTCAACAACCTTTATCCATGTAAGTTCTATGTCTTGTTTAATTAATTTAATTGATAACAGTGATGATGATTTGATGAATGAAAAAGTCTATTTCATCATTCTAGCATATTTTTACGCAATTTAAATTACGTCGCATTCACTTTGTTGCATAATTATTGAGTTATTCATGAATTCATGTTTTATCGAGAAAAATTTCCGTTAAGTTTTTATTTGAATTTTTCGTTAACATTATTTGAATCTTAAAAATCTGTTAAAATCTTCGTTAAGTTTTTTAATCGGTTAAAATTTCTGTTAAATTTGAATTTTTCGTTAAAATTATTTAAATCTTGAAAATACGTTAAAATCTTCGTTAAGTTTTTTACCCGAGTAAAATTTTCGTTCAATTTGAATTTTTCGTTAAAATTTATTTAAATCTTGAAAATACGTTAAAATCTTCGTTAAGTTTATGATTCTAATAAAAAACCGTTAAAATTCTTTCTTAATTTCAAAAACATTGTTAAATCTTCGTTAAAATTATTCAAATACCATTGATACGTTAAAAATTTCATTGAATTAATTTGTTAATTTAAAAGAATTTTAAATTTTGTTAATATGACTAAGCATGGAGGAAAGAGCGCTTTATCATCAGCTTAATGATAACATTTGACATTTTTACACGCTATTTATCGTGAAAAATACGGGAAAGAAATTATGAAGAGGGAATTCGCTTCGTTATAGATAATAAGTTACAATGTGTGGGGATGAAGTTGTTAGTTGTTAATTTACAATACACATGTTATTCCAAAGAAAATTTAAAAATTTATATAAAGAATAAGGCAAAAAAAAAGTCATCTTACGATCTTACACAAATAAAGATGGAAATAATGAGTAATAAGAAATGAAAAACTTTACGGACAATCAGTTAATGGTAAGAATCGAAAATAATAAACAAGAAGAGGGCATTGTGTAAGTAAAAAAAAATACGATGAAAAATAAGCGAGTGAACGGCAACAGACATAAGAAAAATCAGGTTTTGCCGGCACTATTTTTGTTTATTTTTTCATTTCTTATTTCGCTTACCCGGCTCTTTCTCCTCAACTTTATTATTTTTTTTTTTTTCGCAAATACTTGATATTTCCAGCATGAATGAATAACATGAAAATTATGTTACAGTGAATGTGTTAGTGTTGAGCAATTACTATAAAATATGCAATAATAATAATGATTTTTTTTCACAATTTCATTCCATGTAGAAGCAAACGTGCTGCATACAAATATTCAAAAGATCGTGGTGCAGTTGCATCGAGATGGTGCTGGCTAGCAACTCAAATATCTGAACTCGATTATAAGATCCGCCAACATACAGATTTAAGGAAGCACATTCGTGAGAATAAAGGTGTTGTAATATTAGAACCTGTCACAAGTCATGAAAATCAACGAATATCGGGTGCAAGTACAAGTTATAATGTTGATTCTGATACGGAGGATGTTGATGGTGGATCATCAGCACGAGTTCGACCGTTGGCAAATTTATTATTTAGAAAACGCAAGCTAGTTCAAATCGCTAATCTCCATCATATTTCAAAGAAAGCAGCTCGACCAAGGTATGTGTCATAGATAAATATTTAATTGGTAACGTAAAGCTTGTCGTCTACAAATTTAATAAAAATTTAAATTTCTCTTTTTTCCGTTCTTTAGTACACTCAAATGCTCATGCAATTGGCCTCTACAGCCTTGTGCCTTATGTACGGCACGAATTGATCCAACTGCACCGCGTGAATTAACAGACGTTCTTCCTGAAACTGAACGTGTTGCTCTCCTCGATCCTTGTTTCCATCCTGTATTAAGTTTCCAAGAAGGTAAGTTTCACACACAATTATGAAGAAATACAATGTAAAAAGTCAGGCAATTTCGTAAAAGTTCAAAGGTTTGCAAAGTGTACTTTACAGCTATCACGTACGTGTTTGCAGTATTAATTTAATCGTTTTTGAACGTATTTAAGTCAATTTGAAATTTTGTTCTAAATAACGATTTTTTAATTTTTGAAATTTCAATGAAATCCGATTCAAATTTTTAAATCTGAATTGACCGTTAAATTTTAAAATCCGTTAAGCTTTTGAATTTGAATTGACTTTTAAATTTTTGAATCTCGAAGAACCGCTAAGGGTAAATCCATTTAAGAAAAATGAGTCACAAAAATGTTTGAAATTAATTTTTGCTTTAATCTCTCTATATTAATGGGAGATTTTTAATAATATTGATAGATTTTCACATATTTTATAAGTTTTATTATTAAAAGTAGCAAAATAATTAACCATTGATGAGAATTTGACGAAAAACAAAAAAATCTGAGTCACAAAAATGTAGAATTGGTATAAAAGTAAGAAAAAATCTTTACAGACAAAATTTTTCGCTAATTTGAAATTCGAAACTTAATCATTGACATATTTTAAGTATTGTGAGTCAAAAAACAGCTCTTTACATGGTAATTTAATGATTAATTTAATGAAATTATGTCAGAAAAAAAAATCTGAGTCACATCAAGCGCTTCAACTAAATTCAAAATCGAGAAAGTCGTTAAATTTGATTACTTTTTCGTCAAATCAAGAGCATTAAGCAAGTAAAAATGATGTTTTAATGCTCAAATTCATATGTATGATGTTATTCGATGAAAAAAATCTCCCATAGATATAAATTTTGAAAATTTTGTAAAAAAATTTAACAAGTTGAAGCAGAATTAGAAAGCACTTTTTGCACTTGGGCAATTCTTTGGATGAATTTTCTTCAAAAATTTCGGAAGAATCAATTTTTCTCAATATTTTTTCATTAAAAAGCTTAGTTTTAATAGCTAGTTCAATGCATAATTAATAAAACTATCATATTTTGCTATTTAAGCATAATTAAAATGTCTAATTTTAAAGATATTTTAACATTTTTGTCAAAATTGATGTCACCCAAAATGGAATTTTCATCCGAAGAATCAAAATTTTAAGAAAACTAAACACATATTAAATATTGTAAGTATACAGATCGATAGTATTTTTGAAAATCTATTTAACTGTATTTAAACTTTAATCCAAATATGCTTAATATGATAGAAATTTTAACTTTTAACTCAATTTTTTGGGTGACAGCAATTTTTCAAAGCGCTTCAAAAAAATTTGAATTAAAAAAAACCGTTATTATAGAATTGAGAAAATATTGTAAAATTTTATTTAGAGCCTTTAATTTTTTAAGGCCAGCAAATAATGAAGATTCGCAAATAATGGTTGCGTTTCCAAACATAAAAAAAAAGAAAAAAATTAATAAATATACTTTTTGAATGATAAATCGGAAACAAATTTAACGACTTTTTGGAATTCAAAACAACTCAAGTAGAGTAAGAATTGCAATCGACTTTTTAAAATTCAACTTATCCAAAGAATTGCCCACTTTCTACACTTTGATGGATTTACCCTTAAGTTTTTAAATTTTTAGATTAAATTTTTTAAATCTGATTTGACCGTTAAATTTTCAAATTTCAAAAAACCGTTAAATTAAAACAAATTTTCATTTCAATTTTTTTAGATGTATCAAGCAGCATTCACTTAGAGGCAATCATGAATATCCCCGAGTGGCAATCAAAAATGATTCGATCATCACCAAAATCCATTATGAAGCATGCAACAAAGCAATTAGAAATGCTCAGTGGTGGAAATGGAGGATTTAAGGATGATTTTAAACTTTTTGGACTCGCCAAACCAAATGCATTCGAGATAAATGAGAAAAAGTTAAAGAAGGGCAACATTGATGCAATCACAGGAAAGAGAAAGTACACAAAGAGATTCTTAAAAATGGAAGGTGGACCATTATCAAATAGTAAGTGTTAATTTACAATAAATTAGCTTCAATTATCAAGAAAAAAAAAATATTTTTCATTCAAATCTTTCTATTTTTTAACATGAAAATTTGACTTTTTTTTAGAATTGAAAGGCGAGAGAAAGAAATACAAGAAGCGAAGAGCGAGCTTAGGAATGGCACAAAATTCTCATATTCCCCGAAAATACACATTCAAAAAGCGATTACGTAAAGTGGATGGCATGTCAAATTCTGTTCAAAATCAACCTCCAAATGGCTTAAATAATAACGATAAATATTTAGAACCAGTTAATCGTAGTAAAAATTCGTCACCAGTACCGATCAACAGTAGATCCGAGAAGTATGTCCAGTTAGAATTTTTATCAATGAAAAATATTTACATAACAATTTTTTTTATCTTATTTTTGTTCCTATAGTAGAACAACATCAGAATCGAAAAGGTCGAGAAATTATAATATCGATAACATCGTTATTCCATATTCTGTGGCAGCAGCAACACGAATTGAACTTCTCAGCTACAAAGAAATACCAACACCAAAGTAAGTAGCATTTTTCTATTAGCTTAACGCATTTGCAGGATTGTCAAGTATCGCGCGTTTGATGATGCAACAATTGTGAAATTTGTGGGGCGGAAGAAAAAAGAAAATGTTATTGTGATTTCCGAACATGGCGGAACCACGTTGTAAAATATCACGATATACTATTGGCGCCATCTATTGAGTGACCTTGACTCAAGTTTTATTTTGGGTAATTTTTTCCGCTCACAAATCATTCTGAATTGAATTGAATGACTCAGAGATTTTTCAAGGGCAATTTTTTGGTAGTAAACAGGCTTTTTTGGTGGTTATTGTAGTCTTTTTGGAGTGACTGTTTTTTTATTAAAATATAACAATATTGAATGGAATTTGTTCAAATTCTTAAATACTTCATAATTCATAAATCTATAAAATTCAAAATTGTGAATTTTTTTGAAATTCAAAACCCTTACAAATTCTGAAGAAATAACGATAAATTTGAATTTAAAATTGAAAACCGTACAAATTCTATTGAATTGAGAACCATACAAATGTTGATTGATTGATTGATTATTATATTTATTATGGTCCATCAGCTAATGCTATTGCAAGACCAGCTCCATCGGTGTCCAAAGTTGTACTATTCCTTTATTATGCTCTGTGGTATTCCAATGTTGATCTATTGGTGTATAAAATTCCAAGAAAAAAA
The DNA here is from genome assembly GCA_026123125.1 of Chironomus striatipennis. Classification (NCBI taxonomy): domain Eukaryota; kingdom Metazoa; phylum Arthropoda; class Insecta; order Diptera; family Chironomidae; genus Chironomus; species Chironomus striatipennis. The sequence goes on along the minus strand of CM047393.1, from coordinate 39,569,281 downwards.
AAAACCTAATTTTTTGTCGATTCTGATTTTGTCCCAATTTTTAATTAAATCGCGAATTTGTTGAGCTCTCTCCATTGTCTTCGAGTTCCTTGATTGTTAATGTATACTTATTTCCGGTTTGTTACTTATTCCTACACGTAATTAATTAAAAATTGCGGACTAGAAAATTCCACAACCTCCTCCTTCGGAGGTTAGGAGAGAACTCCCTTACAAATTCTGAAAAAATAATGCTAAATTTTAATTTAAATTTGAAAACCGTACAAATTCTATTGAATTGAGAACCATACAAATGTAAATTTTGCTTTTGTATGGTTCTAAATAGCAAATTGATTTGTACTATTTCAAATTTCAAAAATCCGTTATTCTCTTTAAAAAAGACAAAGTTTGCATTTGTATGGTTCTCAAGTAGAATTTTTAAGGTTTTAAAATTTAAATTTCAAAAATCCGTTATTTCCTTTAAAAAAGACAAAGTTTGCATTTGTATGGTTCTCAAGTAGAATTTGTAAGGTTTTGAAATTTAAATTTCAAAAATCCGTTATTTTCTTAAACTTTCCAACATTCAAATAATTCAACTAATACGCAATTACCGACTTCAGAAGTAAAACATTTCACAATTTAAATCCATAAATAATTCAAATCCATAGCAGAGATTCTCATTTAAAAGTATAAAAAAATGTATTATTTATGTTATTTTAGATGGAGAATTGTGACGAATGAAGATGATGAGGAACAACTAATTGAAGAAGAAGAAGAATGTCGAGAGGAAGGAGAGACACACAGTGAAGACATAAGTGATGAAACTATAACCCTCATTCATGAAAAAGCATTACTTGAAGAGAGAAAGAAGTTTGAGACATATTTGAAATTTCCACTTACAAGTCGATCACGTGCAAATCGTAGAATTGATAGTCGTGGGAATGAATCTAGTGGAACAAATACCCCAACACCTGATCAAACGTCACCTCCACACGATATTGAGGTAAATTACTGCAATTAAAACATTTTTTATGACAATTTTTTACTAATGATAACAAATTATTTAAACTAACTTTTTTACAGTCAATTCCACCATCACCGCTCGATAATACAGTCTTTCATGATACTCCTTCAATTACTGGTAATTTTATTGATAGATTAAACTATGATTATGAATTTTAATTGAATATTGAATATTTTAGCAATTCTAAACAACTTTAATGGCCGAAAAGAACGAAAACGGACAGTTTCAAAGAAGGATGAAGTACATGATGGTGGTGGATATTCTAGTGGAGTTCCATCACGTTGTATTTCTCCAGAGATCGTGAAAGAAGTGAGTTTTTGGCTATTTTAAAGATTTTTGTTAGTTTATAGTGAAGGTATTCAAGATTCATGATTTTTTTTGGGGGCAATAAATGCTGTTAAATGATTGATTCAGAAAATTTTGATCCTGACAAAAAGGTTTTTTTTTTCTAAATTTTCTATAAAAATAATGGAACTAGCAACTCTGAGATTAGCTAAAACCTCAGATTTAATCTAAGAATAAAATAAATCTGGTGGCTTAAGTCTGGATTTACCTTAATCGTAGGATTTATTTCAGGGTGCAAACAGATATCTGTGCACAGATGAAAACCGTACAATTCCTTGATAATTTGTAAGGTTTTTTAAATAAAACCTTACAAATTCTGGAAAAAACCTTTCAAATTATCAAGGATTTGTACGGTTTTCATCTGTGCAACTCTGATTTATATCAGGGTGTTGAACTGATTAAATAGATTTTTTGATAAATTTTAAAGATTTTTTCACATTTTTAATATTTTTGTTGTTCAATTTTGATCGGTTGCATACCCTTGGATTAATTTTAGATTTAAGTAATCCTAAGATTTATTAAAAATCTTTAAATTGAATCAAAGTTTTTCAAACTATCATTAATGACTATATTAAATCTAATTTAATCATTTTTGCACTTTTTTGATCAGTTCCACAATCTGGGATTTATTTAGGGTCCTTAAATTGAACCAAAGCTTAAATTAATGACATGACTGCTTTAAATCTAGTTTAAAAATTTTTTCCATAAAATTTTAAATTAAGCAGTGCAACTGAATGAAATTTAGCATCTGTTTCTCATGACTTTCCACTCATGACTTTTTTTTGTTACAAAATATCAAGGTCTTAATTCCAACAAACATATGGGACAATAATAATTTTATACCAGCATATAAAATAGAAAAGAACACACAATTCTAACATGCAACATTATCTACTGTTTTTTTCTTTTAGACAATTCCGGCATACGAGCCATTGCATTTCCCACTATCAGATGTATCATTACATCGACTAAAGCGTATGATGCCAAATGAGCATTTAAAACATAATAATAATGATAACAACAAATATTATAAGCCAGTAATGAAGGATGAAGAAGCTAGTCAACATCATAATACACAACAAAATTTAACAACATCAATAAAGCACACAACAAGACCACAAAAGAAACGTAAACATAATGATAGTATAAGTGAGAGTATACTAATCCGTGAGAAGCTACCATCATCATCATTAGCAACAATTGGAAAGAATAATAATTTATTAATACCGAGAAATAATCACAATATATTGAATAGCATTGATCTCAAAGGAACGGACGGTGCAGCGCTTAAGAAACTCATGAATAATAATAATGGTGATTTAATGAATGGTGACAGTTATAATGACGATGATGAGGACGAGGATGATGATAATTCAGACAGTGAGACAATTACTGGTGATGAGAGTTTATTTGAGCCTGATGAGGAGGAAGAGACAGATTCGGACGAGTATATTGACGATGAGATGGAAATGGACGGAAAAATTACATACAATAATAAGAAGAAAAGTTCCATGATATCGACATTGGACTAGCTTTTATGTTCAATTGTTGATAATCGCAAAAAAATGTTGAATTAAAATTTTTTTTTTTTATATGTAAATTATTATTGAAAATCAACGTCTTTAATCACACATAATAATGATAATAATTATTTTCATATTTTCCATTGCAAACAAAAAAAAAATTCAAAAAAAAAAAAAAAATCGTGTGTTTAATAATGCTGATTCAGACAACAAGGATTCTATATTATAGACGAAATCAACATTGTATAAAAATAAAAAATAGCTTAGAGCGGTTATATTGCTATTACAGATGAAAAAAAAACTACTAAGAATTATAAAAGTTAAAATACTGATAAAGATGAAGAAATGTGTAAATAATTTTAGTTTTTACAATAAACAATAAAAATAATGTTTAGTCTCCAAACAGCTTTGCTAATGCATTTTTTATGTGAAATTTTTGTCCAAAAGGTTGCTTTTAACGGATTTCAGAAATTTGAAATTTTAATATTTTTTGGCGGTTATATTTTTTTGGAATAATCAGCTAACCCGATTAAAAATTCTTTTTTTTAAAATATTAAAGGAATTAAGTGATTAATATGAAGTTATTGTGTGAAACTAATGTTATTCGACGATCTAATCGTGAAATTAAAGGACGATTTCTCAAATCAACACTGGCAATTGGCAAAAAAGATGAAAAATCAAAATTGTGTATTATTCTAATAACATCCAGTAACAAATCGGGTATTAAGTATGGTAAGTAATTATAGAACTTAATATTACCAGATATAATGACTAATTTTATTTACAGACCTCACAAACAATCTAACTGGAATATTTAGGAAGTTTTTAGACGAAGGAAAATGCACAATTTCATTTGTGCTGCCAGAAGTAGATCTTCAAATTAAGGCTGATCCAATTCAACTAAAAGCCTTCTTGAATGTCATGAAGAATGAATTATGTCCACCAAAAGATGGTCAGAATAAAGAGTTGGGCAGTAATGACAATAAATTAATTAGAGCTTTTGGAAGTACCAATAAAATGATAGCAGATGAAGTTACAAGGCTGAATATTACAAAAAGATCAGAATTTCCAACAAAAGGTTTTCCAAGAACATTAAAGGAATTGCATATTACAGGCGTCGGATGTCTTCAAATGCCAATTGGAATATTAAATTTAGCTAAATTAACTCATTTAGATTTGACTAGCAACAAGATTGAAAAGCTTCATAAAGCTGTCGGAAATCTCAATATAAATCAGCTGATATTGACGGATAATTTACTTGGAAAATCAACAAGCTTAAAAGATTGGGAATGGCTGAATGGACGGAATATCCAAATGTCACTACATACGTTAACTATGTCAAGAAATAAGCTCAGAATGGTTCCAGTATCAGTCGCAAAATGTGAAAATTTAGTTCAACTTGATCTCAGTTTTAATGAGTTATTAGCAGTTCCATTTTCAATTAAACAATTAAAACATTTAAAAACTCTTAATTTAAGTAATAATCAGTTAAAATCCTTACCTTGTACCATTAGAAGTTTATATTTGGACTTAATAGATCTCAGCACTAATCAATTTCCATCATACACTGAGTCACTAGAATTATCACAAAATTCACGATCTAATATCACAACACTTAATTTTAAATTTCCAACATTATTTGAATTATCATCACGAAGTGTTATGAGGCAACAAATACCATTTATGTCCTTAAATATACCACACATAATTAAAGAAATTTTATATCACTCGCCAAATTGCTCGAAATGCGGATCACTTTGTTTTGATAGAACAATCTATAAAAATATTAATATTGTGTCACTTAATGCTAAAGCACGAATAACTTCCGATAATTCGAGTTCTTTTCTGATCGATGGACCATTATGTAAAATTGGCTGTTTAAATTCTAAATAAATTTTTAAATTTGATGAGAAAAATTTTTCTTTAAATTATGTCTTAAACTACATTACATTAGTCAATAATAATCTAAATGTATGTAAACAAGAATCGTGCAAAAATAACACAACGGTCACTTTGATTTTAAATTAATTTTTAATCCGCAAATAAAATCGTGTTTTTCATCGTTTTTCACTGACTTGTGGATGATAATGTTCATTTTGGGTTGGTGACTTGTTGAATTAGTTTTGTATTTTTTACGGATTAATGGAATCATTGCAACTAATAAATTTTTAAAGGTAATTCGAGGTAATTTTAAGAAAGAATTCAAAGATTACTGATGTTGAAAAATTAACACTAAAAAAATATTTAAAAATTAACGGCTTTTTGATATTTGAAAAGTAACGGTTTCAAAAAATTTGAAAAGTAACGGTCAAAAATTTTTTGAACTTTTTTGGCTTTCAACATAAATCTTGCGATTAAAAATTAAATTCCAAGATTAACAGTTAAATCTTAAGCTCTCATTTAAATCTCAGGATTAACAGTTAAATCTGAACATCTAATTTAAATCTCATGATTAATATTTAAATCCTTGGATTAAAACTAACCCTTGTAAGGTAAAAGTAATAAATTTGAAATTCATTCAAAGATTCACTTTGAGGAAAATAATAAAGTCTTTACAAGATTAACGATTCTCAAATATTCAACTAGTAGCAATAATATTGTGAAATCAGCAAAAAAAGCGCTTTAATCACATCCAAAACATTCCAAGTGCCTCAAATACTTGCTTATTGACACGAATCGTGGTGATTTTGTGTTAAATAATTTTGAGTGAAATTCCACTATTTAACATAATTAATAAGTTTATTATCAATTGAATTTAATAAGTTTAATCGTTAACAATGAGTGAAGAGTTAAGTTTCGAGAAAAAGTATGAATATATTACGAGAAATCTACAAGAAGTTTTGGGTGATGAAAATCTCAAAAAAATTGTAAAAGAACGTGATTTAAAAATCTATTGGGGAACAGCAACAACAGGCAAGCCTCATATAGCTTATTTTGTTCCTATGACAAAAATTGGTGACTTTTTAAAAGCAGGATGTGAAGTAAGTCGGCACTTTCACTATTTTGGTTAAACCTGTGTCTGTAACTTTACATGACATGCTCTACATTACATTACTTTCTAGGTCACAATCTTATTTGCTGATTTACATGCATACCTTGATAATATGAAAGCTCCATGGTCATTACTCGAGCAAAGAACAAAGTATTATGAAGCTGTCATTAAGGCTATGCTGCAATCAATTGACGTTCCATTAGACAAGCTTAAATTCGTTCAAGGAACTGATTTTGAATTGTCAAAGGAATATACATTAGATGTCTATAGATTAACATCAATTGTCACTCAACATGATGCTAAAAAGGCTGGTGCTGAAGTCGTTAAACAAGTTGAATATCCATTACTTAGTGGCTTATTATATCCAGGTCTTCAAGCACTTGATGAAGAATACCTTAAAGTTGATGCTCAATTTGGTGGCGTTGATCAACGTAAAATTTTTACATTTGCTGAGAAATATTTGCCACAATTAGGCTATGCCAAGAGAATTCATTTAATGAATCCAATGGTACCGGGTCTTACTGGAAGTAAGATGTCATCATCAGAAGAAGATTCAAAAATTGACTTATTAGATAGTCCAGCTGATGTTAAAAAGAAGATTAAGAGAGCATTTTGTGAACCAGGAAATATTCAAGAAAATGGACTTTTATCATTCGTTAAGCATGTCTTGTACTCAATGTTTAATGAAGGTGAAGGATTTGAGATTAAAAGGAAGCCAGAGAATGGCGGTGATGCAACATTCTTAAAGTATGAAGATTTAGAGAAAGCATTTCAAGAGGAACAAGTACATCCTGGCGATTTAAAAGCAGCCGTTGAAACTTATATTAATAAATTGTTGGAACCAATTAGAAAAGTTTTTGATGATAAGGAACATCGTGAGTTGACTGAAAAGGCATATCCAACAAAAAAGGCTGAGAAAGCTGATGAAAATTCACCTGACAAAATGGAACTTAAAGCTGGAAAGATTTTGGAAGCTAATAAACATCCAGATGCTGATACTTTGTGCATTTTGAAGGTTGATGTTGGAAATGGCGAATCTCGATCGGTATGATAGTGATTTATGCTTTTTAATTGCTGTTTATTAATGACTGTATAAATTATTTTATTTGTAGATTGTTAGCAACTTGATGACTTACTATAAATTAGAGGAATTAGTAGGCTTGAATGTTGTTGTATTGACAAACATGAAGGCATCGAAAATTCGTGGAGTTGAGAGTGAAGGACTCGTAATTTGTGCATTTAAGTGAGTACTACATTTAACTGCGCTTCTGGGTTTAAAATATTCGTTGGATTGAATTAAATCTGTGGATTAAAATCATGATTTAATTAAATCCTGTTTCTGATTAATCTTAGATTAATCTCAAAATTTATTTTTAATTCCTTCAATCAATTTTTAAATCTCAAGATTTGTTTTTAATCCCTCGATTCATTCTTAATCCTGAAATTAAATTCATTTTATCTTCAACATTTTTAGTGAAAACAAATACGAACCCCTCAAAGTTCCATCAGATGCCAACGTCGGTGATCGAATCTTCATTGAAGGATACAACAATACAGCAAGTGAAGTAGCACAATTGAATCCCAAAAAGAAGGTCTGGGATAAGATTCAAAGTGAATTAAGAACAAATTCAGATGGCGAGTGTGTATGGAGAGAATTCAGTATGATGACAATCGGTGGAGATAGAATTACGAGCAGTCTAATTAATTGCAATGTGAAGTAAATTTGCTAAGCATTTTCATCACTTTATTATGGAATTTTATGAGTGGGATTGTCTGGATGTTATTTTGAGAATGTTGTTGGATTGAATTGTAAGATCTAATGATGATTTGGAAGAGTAATGTTGGGACAATTTTTGTCATGAATTTGTCATTATTTTTATGCTTTTTATGAAACATCTTTAAATTATGAAATAAAAATTTATATGCTGCTAAAAAATTTTTAAATTCTCAATTTTAAAATCCTTAAATTTCAAATATTTTCACAAATCAGTGGAAAGTCATCAACATATTAACTAGCAATTCTGAAAAAGAATGCGATTATAAAAATCCAAGGTACGGAATTGATTGAATCAATTTTTTAATAAATTTGATCATTTTTTCGATAATTTTTCTAAATCTCTTTCAAAATCGATAATTTTTGATCAAACTGATCAGTTCCACACCCCGAAAAAATACGTAAGTATACAACAAGTAAATTTTGATTAAATTTTTAAAAGATTTTTATTTAAAATAGATTCAATTTTTGGATAGATTTCTTCATATTAACATAAAAAGTTTTACATTTAAACATCTCATTTCAATTTTTGTCCACAATAATTTCGATCATGTCTTATTTTATTTTAATTTTAACCTTTTCACATAAGTTCTTTGTTTCTTTTTCACGATAATCTTAATACTTCTGTATATATCCATTAACCTAATGTCATCGTCATTAATTTGAATATTACACGAAAAATTGTAGAAAAAATTCTAACATTTTATTTTGTCTATTTATTTATGGAGATTATGATTGATATATAAATTTTTTTTTGAAGTAAAAAAAGTTGGTGATATTTTAAAAAAAATTGTTATTACAAAAAGTTTTATCTTTGATGATTGTAATCTTTTTCAGATCTTTAACGTTCATTTTTCAATATTCGAATTTTAATTTTCATATTTTTTTATGAAAAAAAGAACGAGAATGGTAGTAGCAATATAAATTTATAAGTGTATATATGATTCAGTTAAGAGTTTCTATGTTTTTTTAATCTAATAATTTCCTGTGATTCTCTTTAATTAGTCTTTCAACAATGGAATGGTGCATCAGTGAAATAATGAGCACTGTGTTATTTTTAAATATTTTTTCATTAATTTTTTTTCTCTTTTGTCTATGCTCAATCTATCTAAAATGATAAAATATATAGATTCTATATTTCAATATATAATAAAACTTTTGGATTTTCTCTCATTAATAAGAGGGAGGGAAGAATTCTTTTTTTCACGTCTTGTTCTGTCCCGGAATGTCAAGTTGATTGAAAAATGTCGCTAAAATTCGTTAAAATTTGAAATATTTTTGATGAGAACTGTACAAATGTTTTAAGATATTTTAAGGAATTGTATGGTTTTGAAACCAAATTTTGGGGATTTGAGAGGTTTTAAACTCATTTGTAACTAATTTGTAAGGTTCTAAAATACTCTAAATTTTGGCTGTTGCAAGATTTTTGAAGAAATTTTAAAACTCATTCATTTTGGCTGTTGTGAGGTTTTCTAAAGCTTCAAAATTTTTTAAAATCTATTAATAGGTCGTTCAATTATGATGTCCAATTTTTAGACGGAGGGAGGGGAGGGGGGTTTGAGGTTGTGTTTTAAAGTATAAAATTATTTACGACAATTTTGTAGCAGAGGGGAAAGGGGGGTCTAAAAATCCAAGATTTTAATGGATGTCATAAGTGAACGGCCCCTAGGTAATTTAATTTATTTCTCAAATTCTAAAAATTAAAAATCTTTTTTTGGCAATCTGAATTCTTTTACAAAAATCAAGAATTATATCCAACAATTCCTTATTAAGCTACAAAAAAAAGACCAAGCTTGAAAGCGAATCAATCGATTGTCCAAACTAAGTATACTCAAATATTTTGGCACATTTCACTACCAAAACTACATTTCTAATCTAATTTTGGTGAGGCACACAACACCCACAATGTATAGAAAGAATATAACTTTATATCACCATTATGGCAAAGTAATTGATACTATGGTTTTTATTAATTAATATCTCATCGCACAATCTTGCAAAAAAAAAAAAAAAAAAAATTCTAGATTTGGCTTTTTTCTCAAAGAAATTAAATAACACAAAAATTCTCTCGCATTCATTACGCGACAAAGACCTTGGAAGAAATAATAAGAAACTAATTTAGACAATATCATCTCCGCAGAATTACATTCCGCTTAATCATCTTAGCAATTACCCCATTTATGTCTCATGACACATTCATCGTACACAACAATTGCTTAATTCTCATCAAAAGCATTTCAATTCTTATTTTTTTCTGTCTCTCTTTTATCAGACATCTTCAATCAACTTCAGATTCCTTTTCTTATTCACATATTCAGTATAATTCAAATTTGGTCACTAACAGTTATACATACTTGAATTAATTTTTTTTTTATTATTTATTAGTCTATAATGAGATTTTTTGCGCACATGATTTTTCTCTCTTTTTTATGCTACTTAAATCCTAATGAAAAAATTATGTAGTTAATATATATATTTTTTTATAAAAAATGATGAGAAATACATTTACAACACATACATTACGTCGAAATAATGAAAATACAAATAATAATAATGATAATAGTAAATAATAATAAAATGTAGAAGAAAAATCAGAGTTGTGATTCAGGTGTCTGTGAAAAGGTGAGAACCGTACAATTCCTTGATAATTTGTAAGGTTTTGTTAGAATTTGTAAGGTTTTGTTAAAATTTGTAAGGTTTTATTAGAATATGTAAGGTTTTATTAGAATTTGTAAGGTGTTTTAGGATTAAAAACCTATGGACAGGTGAGAACCATATAATTCCTTGAAGAAAAGAATTTGAAAGGTTTTGTAAGAATTTGTATGATTTTAAAAGAATTTGTAAGGTTTTATAAGAATTTGAAGAATTTTCTAATAAAATTTTAATAAAAGATTTTTTCTAATGAAAATTTACAAATTCTAACAAAACCTTACAATTTTCCAGAAAAACCTTACAAATTATCAAGGAATTGTACCGTTCTTACTTATACACATGCACCTATATCACAACTCTGCAGAAAATGATGATTTAGTTACTCGATGTTGAGTAGATGAAATGAATAGAAAGTAGGAAAGTTTAAATAATTCTTTGATACAAAAAAATAAAAATAAATCAAAGTGAGAAAAAAATAGATCAATTTGAGAAAGAAGATTACGAGATTAGAGTTAGAGTCAGTGTTTCTCATATCTTAACTATATTTAAATTTTTTTACCTCTCATAAGAGTATTCGAATAAATTTGATTAGTTTTGTGTTTTAAATGAATTTTTTGTTATCCATTTTGGTGATTTTTATTTTAATTTTATTTATTTAGTTTTGTCTTCATATATTCATTCCCATACGGTTTAGACAGCAGATACTTGTGTCTCATCATCATCTAAAATAAATAAAAACAGAGAAGAATATGAGAAAATATGCAAATGTGGAATAGAATTTATAAGAAATTAAAAGGCAGGCTGTCGATATGAATTGGCGATTTTCGATACTTAATGTTGGAATTTGGCGCATTCTTATTAACTTTTTTATTGGTAAAGCACTTGTGAGTCAATCTAATTAATTAGTCATTAGGAATTTTGGACTTTAAAAGTTTAACAAATGCAACTAGGATTTTAAACTTCTCTTAAAAAAGAAATTTTGAACCAAATTTTTTTAAAAATTTGAATTTTTAACGGTTTTTATGGGATTTTTTTTTCAAGAAAAATCACATTCGTTTCAAATTTTGATTCTTTGAAATCCCTAAATTCTCCTTCAAAATTTCAAAAAAAGTAAACGTTTTGGATTTTTATTAAAAAGTTTAATTTTAAATATTGATTTTTTTCAAAAAAGTTCATAACCGTTACAAATTCTGAGAAATCTAGTATTAGGCAATTTAGTTGAATAATTTTTGAAATTCTTGATATACCTACTTCAAAGACATTATAAAATTTTAGACCTCTACCTACCCTTCCACATTTTTAAAGAAAATTTAGCTAACATGAAATTTAAGAAAGTGCCATGCCCCTTTAATGTGTCTTTGATCAAACTCGAAATTCTAAATGACCTTTAATTATTGTATCACAATTTTAATCTTGATCCCAAAAACATGACCCACTAGCGCTCACAAAAAATAATAATCCAGTTAGCTACGCCAAAAAATGATTTGCACATTAACTTAAAGAAAAAAAATACTCACCGTCTTCGTCTGGATAAAATATGTCAATATCGCCACCTAACGATGACTCAATAACACCTTCATGAGAGTAAGCTCTTCCGAGACGATGTAGACGTGCCATTTCAGCTAAATTGCTGTGCTGTGCTTGTGGGTGGTAACGTTGATTTGTTCTTGGTGGAGGTGATGGAATCATTCCTATATGAAATTAATTAATAAGTAATAACGGATTAGTGTCAACGTGAAAGGCTCTCTGTTGGAGGCAAACGAGGCATGCAAAAAAAAGTGACTGAAAAACTAACCAGTGTGTCGTAATTGTTGATACGATTGCTGTGCGGCATAAATATTGTAACCTGCAACATTTGCGCCAGAAACATTGATATTAGCATTTGGCAACACTGGAATTCCAATCGAAAATGGTTGTTGCACTACACGAGTTCGTGGATTTGGTGGTGGAGGCATTGCCGATAAATCTCCATTTGCTTGCTTTGTACTTGAATTGTTAACACTATTTGGCTGGATCAGTTGATATAAATTCGTATTATTTGAACCCTGTTGTACGGCACTATGCCTTCGTGGTGGCAATGGAGCTGCCATTGTTGTTGCTGTTGTTTGTAAATGGTAGACGCTTTGTTCACAATAGCTCATTGCATCGCTATGTCCGCTATCTGTCGAGGATATTGAACCGTGTGTTTTCCTTATTGGCAAATTGCTAAGTGATGTCACAGAACTATAAATAGACGAGACAATAGACAAGTGAAATTAATTTTTATTGATTGCTGACTGTTTTTTTTATTGATGCGGATAGTTCAAATGTTGGCAATTGTCAGTTGTCAATTCTTCTTCGTACTTTTTTTGTTGCTTTATTTTAAATTATTGGCAATGACCCCTTAGTGAATGTTTTTGGTTGATTTGAAGAGTTCTTTGGACTTTTAAATTGAATGAGATGAAATACCAATTAAGCACAAAAAGAAGAAGAAGAATCCAAAATAAAAGGGAAATTTTTATACGCGATGAGCACCGATAATAAATTCATGATAGACGCAATTAAATAAAATTATATTATGATTAATATTAACATACCTGCTTTCAGCTGATAAATCTACTGAGGGTAACGGGTTTGGCGTGTCAGAATGCGATCGTTCATGCACAAACTTTCCAACGTTTGTCGGTGCAAAACAATGCATTGGTTGCCATGCTGTTGATGAGCCTAGAAAGCGGCAATTAAAAAACACAGAAAAGTAAGCAAAGCGTCAACAGAGATATAAATAAATAAACAAGAATATAATCTTACCGGCAGCAGATGCGATACGTCTGTGAGAACCGGGTGATGGAGATGGACTTAGATTCGTATGTTGTAAATTATGAGAATATGGTAACGCTGAACCATGCGGAAGATTCATTCCTAATAGTCTTGACTGATGTGGACGTGTCTTTGTATTTTCAGCTAGCGCTAAAATCTTTTTGACAGCTTGTGGAGATGCTGTTCCAAATTTTGGACCCACATTCTTCATTCCTTCACTTTTTGAGCTTGTACTGCTCGTTGTCGAGAGTGTGGGCGACGGATGACGTTTTCGTATGGTAACAGAATTTGGTGCAGAAACAACAATAGCCGGTTCACATTCTAGTGACATAATATGGAGTTTCTCTTCATCTTTAATAATTTGAATATTATTGAGGTACGCTTTAACTCGACGAACCATCTGAGCCTCTTCAAACATTTTCTTTGGATTTGGTGTCTGTGCTGACTTTTTTCGTCGTTTTACTGTCGCTGATCCATGTTGGATGATATTAGCTGCTAGTGTGTGACCAAAATGTGTAGTTATTTGATTAAGTGCTGATATAGCTGCATTTGGCTGATTCTTAATATCCAACATGTTTAGAATATTATCCATGTACGGTGTTGGTGAACTGCACATGTCCATTAAATTTCTTACTTCCTTTGATATCATTCGAAGCTTCTCGAAATTTATAAGACCATCTATTCGTGTATCATTGCCAAGATGGATGAAGGTAAGATCCTTTTTAACGACAGGATAGAATGGTATGAGTGACCGTTTCTGTGACATTTCCATGGCCACAAGTTGTCGATACTTTGACATGTTTCGTGAGGGATCCATGAGCTCTTGTAGATCATTAAATAATTTCTGATATTTACTCGGTAATTTTTCCCATGTTAATCTCAACCGCGAAATCGACGCATGACCCAAACCCGAGATAATTGCAAATACTGAATTAAAGTTTTTACATTCTTTACAATGTCTTGCTATTTTAATAAATTGCTTAATAATTTTCATTCGCCGCACGATATTTGTTTCTTTGCAGATCTCACCAACAACCCAAAACATTTCATTATTAACAAGCTCTGAGAACTTATTAAGCATTGGCGTACCATATTTACTTTTGATCATGAATAAATCATCAATGTACTCGGTCGATTCAATTTGTCGGAAAATCTGGAAATCTTGATTAGTCAGTTGAATTGCAACTTCATTTGGATTTAATTGGAGAAAATGTACAATATTTTCACGTATTAATTCCGATGCCATTTCATCCGGCACAAGTGTTTCTGTAATACCATTTGTTTTCAAATAGTATCTCGAACTTAAGCCTATTCTGTCGGCTAAATTCTGAAGTTGTTCGGGTAATCTCCTCTGCTTAATCATTCCACCTTCACTTACACTCACTTCACATAGTGAAAAATTATTGCTTGATTCGTGCATGCCAAATTCTTGTAACGATAACATGACAACCTCATGTGCTGTTGTCTCTTTATGAATTAGTAGAAATTTATATGTTTGATCAGGTTTAAAGACTTTCAGTACATGTTCGGGATAGTCTGTTGACTTGATATCATCATAAAACATTGCTAACTCTTGCTGATGATTATCTGGATGTGAGTAAAAGTTTGTATTCGTACTAGCTGACGTGCCGGCACTTCCGCTTGAAGAAACAGATGTCATGGTTGTAATTGTTGTGGTTGAGGCTGTTATTGATTGCCGATTGAAATCATGTTCATGATTATCATCTTTCTCATCGTCTAATAATGGATCATCATTATTTCCATCGAGATTTGAGTCGATTTCACCTCCCGTGTTTTCCTGATGTACATTTTTACTGATTGTGGATGATGACGATGATGATGATGAGACAGTTGTGCCTGTTAAAAATCCACTGCTTGCATCGTCTTCTTCATTAGCAGCATTTGATGATGATGTGTCAACAATTGAGTTATTCTTTGGTAAAAGATTTAATTTTTGAAGTGCCTTCTGTATCTTTTTCTTTGGTCCCAATGTTAAAAAGCTATTTTTATGATGATTCATAAGACTAACGACTTTTCCATGTCCGGAATCGGTACTGCCAAATTTAATTGGTGTTAATGTTGGCTTTGAGAATGCATTTGAATATTTTAAAAGTGGATCATTTGCAACATTATCTGTGACGTCATGACTGGATGTTAGTAAATCAACGGATGATAATCTCACTCGTGTGTCTGTTGCTTGCAATTTTGCCAAATCTGATGCAATTTTCATTTTCGTTTTCAGTCTCGGTGAATTTTTACTCGTCGAATGTAAGAGTTCACGAAAAACAAGTAAATTGCTTTTGACAGCAATGCTCAAGTGAGTTGTTCCTGTCAAAATTTCCATCGCTCGGACATGTGTCACATGTTCAAAATTATGTCCATTAACTTCTAATATTTGATCGCCACGTCTTAAGCCCATATCACAAGCTTTTGAGTTTTTATCGACCTCGAATATAAATATTCCACCTCCTTTCTCATATCCTCCAATAATCTTAAAATGTAAGCTCTCATCTCGAGAACTCCTCGTCAATGTAATTGTTCTTGTTCTCGCTTTATGTGTATGCGCAACATGTAACAACTTTAATTCCTCTAACATACTATGTTTCTCTAATTCCGACTCAAATATCTCAAGAAATTCCATCATTTGAGAATCAGTTTCGAAATCCGTAAAGTAATTATTAACCCATAAGATTACAACGCGTGCAACACGATACTTTACATCAATATAGGATGGGGCTGATGAGGATCCGTCAGATATTGGTGGTTTTAATTCATCCACAATCTCGTCTGTGCGAAACCATTCCAATAATTGATTTGCAACACGAATTTGTGAATCAATAAAGGTTCTATGCGTAAGTAGGAAGTCTTCGACATAAGTTGGATCATTTATAGAATTCTCCTCAATCAAATGTAACATTAATCTCTCCGGTGTTCCTCGAATCACGACGGGTTCCCTCTTACCAGCTACGTCTGTTTTTCGTAATTCTGTTACGATTACAACCTTTCCATCTTCCTCGTGTTTTCTTATGTTTCCTTCACCCTCATGAAGGATACGATAATAATCAGTTTGCGTAATACAGACAAATTGACAATCGTCTGTTTTTGTTCTCATAATACCACTATGATATGATTTTTCCATTGTTGGCGCAATTCCAAATGAATCGCCATAATGAAGTTGTTCTGTAGCACCACCTGGATGTTCTATCTCTACGATTCCGTTAATAAGGACACTCCATGAATCCAATTCTTCACCTAGACGTTTATGGAAGAGATTTAAATTATTATATGAAGGATATATAGTATTTTATAAATTTTGAGGTACAGGATGCATAGCAGCCTTAATGCATTTGAAATCTGTCCCAAAACCTCCCAGTCACATACGTGACATAGGCAGCTTTTAGAGTATATAAATATACAAAAGATGAATACTTGCCTTCATGCATAACAACCGTTCCCGCCTTTTCCACAACAGCAAAAACCATCACAGAACATAAAGCACGTCTCACTGTCAGCGTCATATTTGTAAATGCTTTTAAATTTTGCGTAAAACCGAGGAGCACCTCAACGTCATTTTCAGTCCTCTCTGTTGGATCCTTTTCGAGACAATCGCGTACAGTATCGCGAATATTTGCACTCTCCATAGACTCGGCCAAATCCTCTTCATCGCTGTCTACGACAGACTCGATAAGACCCGATAAATCCACCTCCTCAGCATCAATAGATGAACTATGTATTGATGTCATTGTATCTGATCCGCTATATGCCGAACTTGTATCACTTGAATGACAACTTGAATGAGAATTTCGATTGCACTTTTGATATAGGTCCGGTCTTGTTGCGGAAATCTGGAGGATTTTTTGATGAAATTGAGAATTTTTATTCTGGGAATTGTTATCAGTATTATGAGTGGGAATTTTATAAGAATAGGATTAATATAGAAATTATGTCATAACTAAAGGGGTTTGTGGTAAAAATTGACTATAGGATCGTTCACTTAGTACGTTACACAGAAAACAACAGCATATACCCCCTCCCTCCTCGTTAACTCTTTGTATGAAAAAAATATTTTTTACAAAATCCTAGACCCCCTTCCCCCTTAAAAACAAACGTACTAAGTGAACGGCCCCGTATGAACTCTAAATAATGCATTAATGAAATTATTCATTAATGATCCATAATATGGAACTTGAGAAGGGCACCGTTAAGTATTAAACGCAAAAAAATTGCGGCCAAATGAGATTTTGCAGCATCTAAATTTTTCGTATAAAATTAAACGGTTCTCGAATTCTCAAAAGTATTAAATGACAGAGAGATATAGTATGTATGCAAATAGAGAAAAACTATATAAAGCCACAAACAAAACTAATTATATGAAGTTATGGAGGACATAAAGATAAAACAAGTTTTTAGTATATTATAAATATTAGAACTTACGTTATCATCATCCAAAACAGTATTATAGCCCGTTATATTTTTGATTACATGGGAATGATGATCCATGTTTTAATTCCACTAAAACTTATTAATTTTTATTATTCTTTTTTTTGTGGTTGTGTGTGACTTTTGCGATTAATTATTTAAAGTGATTTCCTCGCAAAATTGTCGTATCGAATGCAGATAAATGCATAATAGTAATAAAAATGTCTCTCAATTCACATCGTTTAGTTTAGGTTTTCACTGATATTATCATTAATAACTCATGTACTTGTAACTTGTTTTCAGTATGAATGAAGAAATAGAAAGAAAAGAAACAAATTTTCCCTTTTCAAATCACTGCAACTGTGAGTAAATGTTGATAAAAAGCTCTCTGCTGTTTGTTGCCTGCTCGTACTGCAAAAAAAAAATGTTATGAAAAGCAGATCTGTTAATACACATATCGTATTTAGTAGAAACTATAATCATAAAGGCAGAAAAACCATTAATAATTTAAATGCACTCAATTGAGCTATCTTTTTTTTTGTTGTTTAGTGGAAAAGTGCTGCTTTATAGTTTAGTTTTTTATATACTTCCAAGATGGAAAAAAGAAAATGTTTAATGTAAAATAAAATTTTATGGAAAAAAACCAGCAGCCAATGTGAGAGAGATGAAAATTAGTGCGGCGATTAAACAAAACACAGACTTTATGTATGAATATTTTTTTCCTATATTAAAGGAATATTTGCATACTTCCTTTGGCTTGTGAATGGTTAAGGCGCATAAATGAATGCAAATTATGTTGAAAATTAAGTGCCGATTGTTGCTATGATCACAAAATTTTAGATGACGACTGACTAGTTTGCAAAATTATAATTCTAAGCTTGAAAAATTTAAGCAAATGTTAGAGAAAAAATTAGCTATTTATGGAGCTGGGGCAGGGGAGTGGAAATTTCTTCATTTTGCTCCCTAAAGTTTTTCTTCTCTACAAGAAAAAGACCCTTTTAGAAAGATTCTGAGCTGGTGTTTGATCCAGATTTTGAAATTCAAAGAAACTATGAATCAATCAAAAACTAGAACTAGTTCTTTGTCGATTAAAAAATTTTTAAAAGCAGTCCTTTGATAAGATAATATGAAACTAGACTAAGTTAGTCCATAAAATAAATTTTAAAGAAATGACAACTCTCTTAGATTCTTATATTGAAATACCTAGGTTTGAAAACCTTAAATATTTAATCAGATGTCTAAATTGCTCAAATGTTCCAAACAGTTTTAAATTTTAGAAGCATTTAATTAGCTTCTGTGTTTGACATTTAAGAAAGGGTTAGTCGCTCAGTTATCATTAAAATTTAGTGAAACTATTTTTTAATTAGAGACTATTTAAGGTACATTTCCGTAACTTTTGACCAATGGCTAATTGAAATCAAAATTCAGTTTAGTCAAATTTTAGCTTTTAGATTTAATAATTAAGCTTTAATTTTGAAGATTTGAACTTGTAACTGATTGATAGTCAAAGATATGTACTTAGTCCAGAAGCAGTCATAAATTCCTCTTTGAAGAACTCAAACAAAAAACTTTTAATCAAAATGTATTTGAACATTTTTTCAAAATGATTAGATAGTTAATCTAGTCAAGTAGTCTCCAGCTTTATTGCACCTCTCATTAAGCTTTAAGAGGTACTTGAAATTCACAAATCAAACTTTTCCTTATTCAGTCCATTGACTTTGATTAAGTTAAGCATTTCACATCACAAAATAATCCATAAAATTTTCTCCAAGTTTCTCTTTATCTAAATTCACTGCACATCATCCTTAATATCATATAGATATATTACTAATGCTCTAATTTTCAAAATAATGATCTCATCTATGCACTTATTCACTTCAATATTATTTATTCCAAAATGAACATCACAATGCACTAGCTCCAATAAAATGAGCTAAAAGAGGTCTTTAATTACCGCTAAAATCTCCACACAAAATTATAGAAATCTGCTTTAATGCTTAATAATTATAAGCGCAATGATTTTTCATGATATTGCTTGTTGCTTCTGCCTGTGTGCTGTATTTGTAATACACATTATTTTATGTATTCAACATATTTTTTTTTGTGCATTTATTATTTATTGCAAAAACAGACGAAAAACGAAGCATAAAATGTGAAGATTGAAAAATCCAAAAGGTAGTCAAGCAGACAGGCAGGTAGGTAAGTAGGATTGGTAATGTAAAGAGAAATATTTTTTTTTTCATTCCTGATAATGTGCTCTGTAAAAATTATGCGTTATCACGTTTTCTTTATGAGAGCAACAAACGTTGTAAACCTTAGTAGTGAAGGCTGTGGATGTGTGTGGATTTAGGGCGCATTTTTTGTTGCATTAAGTTTAGAAGTCGTTTGTAAATGACGTCTAAAAAGGGAGATTAAGGGGTTTATTTTGAAAAATGACTATTAATTTAGGACGTCATTTATGAACGATTCCTTATGAAGTGTTTTAGAATTTTTGAGCATTGAAAAAATTTTGGAAAAAATTATTTGCAGTTAAGAAAAATCGGAAATTAATAAGATTCGAACCTTAGACTCTAACCAACAACTCTGAAGAGCAAAAATTTCCGTTATTTAGTTCAAATTTTTGAATTTAAATTATTTGCGTGTTCGAAAAATT
The DNA here is from genome assembly GCA_026123125.1 of Chironomus striatipennis. Classification (NCBI taxonomy): domain Eukaryota; kingdom Metazoa; phylum Arthropoda; class Insecta; order Diptera; family Chironomidae; genus Chironomus; species Chironomus striatipennis. The sequence continues at coordinate 39,549,127 of CM047393.1, read as the reverse complement.
CACACACACAAGCAAACATTTTTGGATTAAAACATAAAATTTAACTCATTTTGTGGATTTATCACATTAAAAATTAATTGTTATGCTTTATCTTTAAGCATTCTTTCATTTTAAAACATTAAAATTATAAAATTCAACAAAAAATTCAAAACTAAATTCTAAGAAATTTACAAACACATTCATACACTAATACATTAGAAAGAAATTTTATTTTATTTTGATTAATTTAATCACTTTTTTGGTTCATATAACTGCTGATTTTTGCTTATTTTCTTAAAATTTTAATTTTTTATGCATTTATTAACTTTAATCATTGGAAAATACAGAATTAAGCACGATTTTCAGAATTTTCACTATTAAAAATTTAACGGACAAGATGTACTAAAATAAGGAATACTAAAAATTCCTTATTTCAAATTTTGTACTAAAATAAGGAAAGCCGTTACGTCTTCAGAGTTGTTGGGACTCTAAGCTCCAAAAATGTTATTTTATGTATGAAGTTCATATACTTCACAAGAGAATGTTTCCGAATTTAATTTTTTTTCTAATTTTGAAAATTTCATAGTTTAGCCAGCAACAGATGAACAGACCGCCATGTAAACCGCTGTAATCAGCACATAAAAGTGTGTACGGAAAGGAAAAGTCCGGAAATATTTTTTTAAATTCCTATACAAACATCAATCACTTTACATTTTTCTCTCACTAGCTACTTGTGCTTTACTTTATGAAGTCTGGAAAATGTGAAAGAATGTTCACAAAAAAAATAATCTTTAATTTTTTTATGGACGCATATTTCATTAAAGATTATATAGAAGAAATTAGTGCACACTTGAGATTAAATTTGGACCAAAAATCCATTTCAACTGAACTATTCACTATTCATCAATTACTCTCTTCACATTAAAATTGATTTAACTTGTTTACATCTCTCAATTCTTTTATTTTTTTTTTCTTCTCCTTTTAGTGAATAAAACTTTTTTTTTAAAAAAAAAAAAAATACAGCTATAACATGAATGGCATAATAATACCTTCTTCTTGTTTCCACTCATTCATCCACAATTTTCTACAAACACATGCACAATATACATTAATATATATGTTATTCCATATGATGAGATTTTCGCTATTTGGAATTTGAAAAATGCCTTCAAAATTTGCCACTTGAAATGTCAATTTCACAATATTTTAATTAAATGTTTTGACTTGTTTCACTATATTTATAAATATTGCGATTTTTATCAACTTTTGCACAATTAATTTGATGAAAATTTACGGACGAGACAAAAGAAAATTTCTTTTTATAATTTCGTGATTTATTTTATTCGATATCTTTTGCACTTTATATCGTTCGTATACTATGGAAGTACATCTTTCATATTTCACTATTCTTATCAACTAAAAAGTCCTTTTAAACGAAAAAAACTTAAAAGAAAATTAATTCGTAAGAACTCGAGTATAACTTTCTTATTATTTATTAGTAAATGTGATCCCCAAGCTTATAGTATGCGTGCTGGTTTATGTATCGGCTAGGGATTTTCAATCATTTATGGCCGTTACTTGATCATTTGCGCCCTCTGGTTTTGGCATGTTGAATTATTTTTTGACAGCGATCAATCATAAACTTCATGAAAGATGCACAAGGAGTTGCATTTTTGGTTCTTAACTAAAATTATTTGATTTTTTGCAGTTTTTATTTTGTCACATGGTAAAGTTTTAGGTTATGTATTTTAAAATTCGTTAAATTCGAAGTTTTCAAATTTTAAACGGTTTAGAACCATACAATAGTTTTCTAATTGAATGAAATCAGTTCAACAGATTTTTCATTCAAAATCTTATAAATGTTGTTGTTGTTGTTAATTATATTTATTAAGGTCCGTCAGCTTAAAGCTATTCAAAGACCATTTACATTTCCAAATATATGTACATTAATTATTTTTTCACTTTCATTTTGATTTTTTCCTTTTCTTCCAACTTTTTGAGGGCAATTCTGCATTCTTGAGCAATTGCTTCGCTTTGAGACCATTGCGCTTCATTGATCTCTATTCCGTAATCATCTTCCATTTCTTCGTCTGATTGATTTGATTCTTCGTCACTTTCATTCTTGGCAATATTATATTTTAGCAATAAGCTAAAACGAGCTGAATTGTTATTTGGAACTTCTGACAATTCGTCAACGAATTTACAGAAATCATTAATTGTCTTTTCAATATCTGGAATTTTCCTCAACTTTTCTTGAGCTTCAGTCAATCTTTTGTAAAGATTATCCGTTTTCACTGCTTCTTGAAGCTTGTCTGCGTAAGTAATGTGATTATTGAGCTGTGTTGTAGTCAATTCATTACTGACAATTCTTGAATTTGTCGGTATTGGTTTTTCCTGAACTTTTGGTAATGCTGGAAACTGTGATGTCTCAATTTTGTTGATCTTCTTGATTTCTGTTGTCTTTTTTGTGCGTGATGCTAATATATCCACATATTTTTTATATATCGGACATCCTCGATGATTAGCTGAATGATTTCCTCCGCAATTGCAACACTTAGGATCACCAACTTGAGTTTTTCTTTGACATTCGCCTACTGGATGTTGTGTATCGCATTTGACACATCTTGATGTATATCCACAACCTTTTGAATTGTGGCCAAACTGCTGACAGTTAAAGCATTGTGTCACCTTGTTCTTCGGCCTCTTGAGATGCTCCCATTTGACGATGATAAAGTCAATACTGTGATGATCCTTGTTGAGTTGATTAAGATTCATTCTATCAACAAAATGAACTATAAAAATGACTTGATCGTCCTTCCGGACTAAGTCACTGACTTTGACTGCTGGTACACCGCTTCCTTTTAAAATGCTTAGCATTTCATCGCATGAAGTCAAGTAGAAGCCTTTCAACACAAAGCATTGATGCTTATCTGATGGTTCTGCAAATGTATGGAATCCAATTGATTCCTTTCTTAGATATTCGATGAATTTATTCTTGTCCGATAGATTGGAACAAGTAACTTGAGTTGATGATTGTCCTCTTATTCTGCACAGAGGACGACTTGAAAAATTAAGAGTATCCAGCATGACTCTGATCTCCTGTAATGACTTTGGTATGAAGATTGGCTTAGCTGTCTTACTTTTTGGTTGCATTGATTCCATATTTTGTTCCATATCTATTGGTTTGTCGTCATTGCCTGTTTTTGGTTTTTTAACCTCAACTTGATTTTCCGGATTTGGAGAATTTGACTTTTTTCTTCTTCTTCTGGCCGTTCTCATTGTTCCTACTCGAAGAAAAACTTCTTAACTGCTTCCTGATTACTATTCCAGCTTATTATATTCGTAATAAAGCACTAAATTTAATTAATTTAAATTCTGTAAATTTTTTGATGTTTGCACATACGCGGGGCCGAGAACTTCCATCTTATAAATGTTTGCATATTAAAACAATTCAAATGTTTTGTTAACTTAAAACCATACAAATTAGTAATTGATGCTACAAAACCTCACAATTCCAATGTGTTTATGATTCAAAAATTCAAAAATTAAGTGGCCGTTATTTGCAAAATTTCATTTTTTCTTTATTAAATTGCAATTAAGTATTTTGACTTAAATAAACAGTAATTAATAATATTAAGGTTCATATTTGGCAAGTAAAACTGATAAAATAACCGTCACTTCCATTTTAAACTGCCGAATATTCGAAATTAAGTTAGAAAACATTCTTTTCATTCATTCTTACAAATTATTTGTTTAATTTAATTTTATGCCATTTTAAAGCACAAAATCGATGTTTTTTCATTAGCAAAAAACATATTATGAATGATTATTGTTACCTGGATTTCTCATTGTAAGTATTAACTCATAATTTCCTCAAAAACACAATAATTTCATAATCGAATGATGTAAACATGCTCTTACCTATTCTAGAAAATTAAAAAAGGAACCAAGAGAAGAAGTGTCAGAAATATTCATTAAAGGAGCAATAATCAAGTCATTAGTTACAATATTTGGAGAAATTGGTGGTCAAACTGATTTTGAATTATTGACATTTGACGAAGCACGAAGGAAGGGCATTTTAAGAGTTGCTGTAGACTTTGCAATAAAATTAAGGATTGCATTGACATTAATAGCTGAATTTCAAGGAATTCCATCAATCTTTCAAGTACATAACAGTAGTAATCAGCTCAATTCATTGATTGACACATTTATAGAATTTTAAGTAAAAAATGGCAACAGTTAAGGAAATTGGAAAGGATAAAATTATTTTTGTGTCCAGAGATGATCATGCGGAAAAAAGTAAAATAGAACTTCCGCCTTCAGAGCCAGCACCAGGACTTTTACTTCCAAGCGGTGAAATTAATTGGAACTGCCCATGCTTAGGAGGTAAATTGTCACGTCTATAAACTTCCTTAATATTAGCTTTATGGAACACTAAATTGTACATTCTAGGAATGGCAACTGGACCTTGTGGTGTTGAGTTTCGAGATGCTTTTTCATGCTTCCATTACAGTGAGGCAGAACCAAAAGGATCAGACTGTTACGATGCATTTAAAACGATGCAGGACTGTATGTCAGAATATCCAACAGTTTACAATCAAAATAATTCAGATGACGATAAGGAGAGTGGAATGCCTGGATTAGACTTAAATAACCTTGACGAGGAAGAAGATGATGATGATGATGAATTGGACGAGGCAGCACGTGAGCATGCAGAAATCCATCAAAAGTATGCTGATGTAGATCAAGATGAGTCGAAAGCGGCTCAAGAAGTAGCAGTAAATGCAAAATAGAAAATAGATTGAGTTTATAGATAATATAAGGAATAAAGATGTGAATTTAAGGAAATTTTGAGTTTTGATTGGATTAAAGTTTGGATTTAATTAAATCTTAGGATTAAAAATTAAATCTGAGTATTTAGAGCAGATTTAGGCTAAATCTGGGGATTGAAAATTAAATTCATGGATTTAAGTCAAATTTAAGGCTAGGTCCATAGATTTAAAGCTAAATCTAAGAATTATAAGAATCCAAATATATAGTTAGATAGTTATAGTAGTCACAGTTCAATTTAATTTTATTTTTTTTTTCAGCATAATAATATTCCAATATGGACATAAATAGACATAATAATTAATTATATTCAAGAATTTTCTTATGATAGAATAGCAAATATCCTTCACTGTTCAGAACACGATCAATTGAGTAAGGTGTTAAGCTTAAGTCATCACATTTAATCCAGCAATTTTTTGTATGTCGAACAAAACTTGTGTAATGTCCAACATCAATTGACTTTCCTTCATGATTAACGACTGCATAAAGTGAATACTTAGCCGATGCACGATTTAAGGAATTTTCACTGTCACGAGATTTCGTTAGGAATGGTGTCAAGTCTAATTCGTCTGGAAATGCCACAAAATTTGATATTTTCTTCTTGTCATTCTGAAACATACAATTTTTTTAAAGATTAAATAAATCCAGTAAGTTAGATGATTGTGTCTAAATTACCAAGCCAGTCTGTTCAAATCTTTTAAGGTGGAATGAGGCAATGATTGGAAGTGTCTCAATGCTCAATTCCTTTGTAAATTCTCGTTCCGTATTGCATTTACTGCATGTCAATTTCACACCCAAATGTTCAAGACGTGTAAATCGCTCCAAACAATGGATTAATGATTTTGGCTGATTGCCAGTATCAAATGATAAATCCAATGACAGATCCTTAAATGGCTCAAATGTCGGTGAAACATGATGACATGTGGTACAGACTAAATCTGACAATAATTCTCCAGTGAATATTTCGTCAATAATGCAGTTGCATGGATCAGTATGAGTGCCTTTTGAGCTGTCACGGAAGTGAGTATGAAGAAGATTAAGGATTGCTATGAAAAATTCATGTGAATCATGTTGTCGATACCTAATGAAATAAATTGTATAAATTGATGAGAAATAAGCAGGAACAGCTTAAAATTTGAAATTTACCCAGCCAAGTGACTTGCATTCTTCCAAATTAGCACAAGTAAATCATGCAATGAAATTGGTGTAGATTTACCGGAATAAAACTCTTGAAATATATTATTAATTTCGCATACCATACAGCTTTGTGCCAATTTGCATGTATGACGATCTGACAGGAAATAATCTCTAAGAACCGGTGTATGAATCAATACTTGAATAATACAATTCATAAAGCATGTCGATCCCAAATTAAACAGTCCACGAAGTCCCAGACGATTATTTTCCTTTATTTCCTTCTTTGTGTGCTGCTTGAGGCAAGCAATCTCCAAATCTGATGGAAATTGAAACCATGGATAATAATTTAAATGCTTTTTCATATTTCTAGCAGCCTTAAATTGATTCCGTTCATTAATTTTAAGGAATTTTGAGTCATAGATGTAGTCAGAACATTGGAAGCAGTATGTCATGCCAAACTCAAGGTTTACTCCTATATTATGCTTTTTTAACTTAAAATGTTCCAATAAATGCGGCTTGCAGGCAAAAAATATACAATGAAGACATGAGAAGAGCTTCGATGTGCTGGTCATATGACACACATAGCATTGACTTCTGGAATTAATTTTTAATTATTGAATTTTTTTTTTATGTTGAAAAAGTTATTTTTTTAAAATTCTTACGATAATGCTCTTTTTTTGCGACGTTCCTTTGTTGATGGACTTGAAAAATATGAATTAACTAACTGATATGCTCCTAAGCCATAGTTGTTATAATAATCAGTTAAATGTTCGCACATATTAAAGGATTTATTAAAGAAATTTTAAAAGTTTTATTTTTTTTATTTATTTTTTTATGTATTACTGCTGTTTTTCCCCTCAAACTTAATTACAACTGTTTTTCCCCTGTCTGAACAATTTAAATTTTTTTTGACCGTTACGATTTGGAATTTAAAAAAAATCACAATCACATGTTCAACGGTTTTTTTATTGGATCTTTGGAATTTTATTTAGGCAAAGGAATTTGAACGAGCAAAAATTTGATAAATTGTACCAAAATCTTACAAATGACATAATTAAATGCCAAAATCCAAATGCCAGTCAAAAGTAAAATTTTTTGTGCCTTTAAGTCAGAAGCCGTTTTGATGACTAAAGCCTTGAAATTGTCATATGTAAGCAAAAATGGTTCATTACTTCCACTCCACAAATCATCAATGCACATAATTATTAAAGTCCTTGAAACGTTTGCAAAAAAATCTAAAGCACTTGAGGCAATTTTGAGACAGTAACCGAGTAAAAAAGACACAATAGACAACATCAATGCATAGATTTCAATGATTTGATGAGATTTGTTGAAGGAATTTGCATCAATTTGTTTCTGTTGAGCATCAATCATTTTCATCGGTTCCTCTTCTTTCTGCTCGATAATGCTCATCTTTGAAGAATTTCTGACAAAATCACCTGAAGACATCGCATCGTGACTTGCTTTATTGCAATTTATCTTGTCTAATGTTCTTAAGATTGTCGAGTATTCGTGATATAATTCAGATTTACTGCAATACATCCTGACTGTATGTATATGTATTTGAAGGAACTTTTTGTTTTGAGCGATGAATGAGATGACGAAATTGAAAAATCAGCAAATTTCTGATGAGAAATTTTTCTCAATGCTTACTGAAATGCTTTTTTTTTTCAATGATTTGGAATTTTTTATTTGTAAGCTAGAGTAAAATTAGAATTGAGATTTTAAAGGATTACTGATTAAGGAGAGGATTAAGAAAGATTTTAACTGAAAAACATAAGTTTTGAATTTTTAATGACCGTTAATTGTTTTTTGACCGTTATTTTTTAAATTTATCATTAAAGTTTCAAATATTTTTTACCCGTTTTTTCTCCAAAAATTTTTGTCTGTTATTTTTTAAACATTTTTTGACCGTTATTTTTTTCAAAATTGTACGTTATTTTTTTGAATTTGAACATTAAATTTTTCAAATAGTTTTTGACCGTTATTTTTTCAAATTTTTTGACAGTTTTATTTTTTAAATATTCTACGGCCGATCTTTTTGAGGATTTCTCACTATTCATTTTGCACTAGTCACATTCCTGAAATATTCAACTAATAAATAGTAAAGTACTATAAATGAGATAACAGATGCATCGACTAAAAAAAGGTATAATAATAAATATTTTAAAATAGATTTTATTCAGTTCTGATGTGCTGCAACGTCAACAACTCGTTCGTGTAAATAATGAGAATCACAAATCTTATCAAAATAATTACAATCTTTACATTTTGCGGTGCAAAAGGTTTGTTTATGAATGAATTTAATTAATTTAAGTAGTGAGAAAGGTTAATCAAGTGTAAAATTTCTTTTGAATTGTTTTGCAATGTGATATGTGTTTAATACTCGTGGGGGTATCTGTGAAGTAATGAATTGAATGTAATCACGAGATTAAAGGAATAATGAGGAGTTTGTTTGTAGGGAATTGTGGTGTAGTTGAATTTAAATGTGATTTATTGATAATCTGAGTTTACAGTTTTTTTTTAGATTTGAATTATCTAGATTAAAATGGAATTATGTCTAGGTTGAATTAAATCTTGAAGTTATAGTTACAAATATCAAACCAAATTAAACTATCAGAAAAGTTAAAAAACGATCAAAAAATATTTAAAAAATAACGGTTGAAAAATTATTTGAAAAAATGGAAAAAATAATGTCGAAAAGTATTTTTAAAAATAACGGTCAAAAAATGTTTAAAAAATAACGGTAGAAAAATGTTCGAAAAGTAACAATCGAAAAATATTTTTTAAAAAATAACGGTTGGAAAATATTTGAAAAATAAATATGATGATTTAAACCAGGATTAAAACTAAATCTTGAGATTTAATGATATATTTAATTAAATCCTGAGATTTATTCAAAGATTTAACTAAGTCTGAAAATTTAAACTTTAAAATATACATCAAAGCTACATTACCTTGTCATCATGAACTCCACTCAACCCCCACAGAACCACCACATGAAAAAAAAATACCAAAAATAAACCTCAATTAAATAATTAATGCATCAATAACTACAGCGAGTCAATTAAATTCCCATCTCATATCCACAGCATTCATATTTGACAACATTGATGATTCTAACGAGAGAACATCCAACATAATGAATTTTAAATATAGCCACAATTGCCTTCACAATGAAACAATACGAAATTACATCGATGAATTCCGCGCAAAATATAATGAGATTCAGGACATATCCGATGACGACTTACTCTACTTTAAGCACAGAATTTACGATGAAAATATAGCACGAGTGTGTGAATTAAAACGAAATAAAGCACGATCAGTTACAGACTATATTCACATCATTGCAAATGCTTGTGTAAAAAATGAGAGAATAAGGAAGAAATTTACTTTAAATACCTTATTAATGCTGGAATTTGAACTAGATTTTGTATGTAGTCTTAGTGAAAGTGTCTTTACGACTATTTACAAAAATCACGTGTCGCAATGCATCGATGCAAAAATGGGACTGCTTGACAAATGCCGTGAAAATTCATTTAAAATTTTATTTTTTGACAAACGTCCTGAACGTGTGACGTGGATTCAATTAATTAATGGTGCTATATGCAAGTAAGTTTATCATCATCTTCTCGCTTTTTTTGTGACTTTATAAAATCCAATTTTGTAGCTTTGACTATGATGCGATGAAAAATTGCTCGGAAAAACCTTTGGAATCATGTAATGGTGCTTTAGAAGCACTAAGTTATCTGTTGGATGTCATCAAGCGAAATTCACTTTGTTACAAAAGGAAAAATATTTCAGACATCATTGAGAGCTCAAGCGATGACTTGAGTACGATTGCGGATTGAATAAAAGTTTGTTTAAAGCATCATTTATGTCAGTGACTGATTTCATTCTTGACATTTTTTTACATTTTAATAATGCTTCATCCACCCACCATACAGGGGGTCCTCGATTTGAAAATTTTTCTTTTAAAATTGTTTTTCTCAAATCATCTTAATGAGAAATGACCGTTAAAAATTAAAATTTGAATTTTTGTATGGCATTTTTTTTTCAAATCGAATCTGTTCTAATCAAAGACCCCCTTTAATTAACATTAAAGCTATTAAGATGTTGAATATTTTATGAAAAAAAAAATATGTTGAAAGTTGTAAGGATTCTCTGATTAGGAAATTTTTTAAATTTTTCTTCTCTAATCAATGTTTGTTAATTTTTCGTGTTATTAAAATAGGTATTTCAAATTAGAAGAAACTTAAATATTCGAAGAAATTTAAAAGAAAATTGCTCTAAAGCATTATAAATTCCCAAAAGTATTTCTAAAACCTTACAAATGTTTAAATAATTCAGAACTGTTGAAATGTTCCAAAATGTGCATAGAAACCATAAAAATCAAAATTTAAACTATTGAAAACCTTGTAAATGTTTATTCCTATCAAAAACCTTTCAACAGTTTTTAATTATACAGAACCATGTAACAGCATTACTAAATCATTGGAATTGAATGGTTTTCATTCAAAACTTGTTCAAAACCATACAACATTTTTAATTTAGCATTGGAATTGAATGGTTTTCAAGTTCAAAATGTACTAACATAATACACTAAGATGAATTCTCAGATATTTTTACACATCAAAGAAGATAAAAAATGAATCGAATTAAAATAAACATTCACAAAGCAAAGCAGAATGTTTCAAACATATTGAACTAGAATAAATACAAATTTAATGAACTGGATATCATCTGCATGCTCAAATTTCATGTTTAAAATCCCGTTCAAAGCTTTTTAAGTGGAATTTTACATCCAACGTTGATGTAGTTTAATTAAATTAAATTTCTGATTCTTCATCCCCAATTTTATTTCCTCTCAAAATTCAGGATCATCAATCATCGCACCATAAGTTTAATTTCATGTAAATTGAACATCATGATTTTGTCGTTAATCATTAAAGCGCCAAAAAATGTCCTGAAAATGGATATGGTGATAAAAAAAATTGGAATTTAAATATTTTTTTTTCTGTTTTAGTTAATCAATAAAGAAAGACACAGGCTCGTCAATAAATCTTGGCTCAAAAAAATATGAAACATAATAATTAATAAACATACAAAAAGAATTGATAAATAATGAGCCACACACATAAATACATAATAATAATAATCATGTCTGTAACAGACAATAAACAAAGTTCTCAACAGAGAATAAATAATCGATGTATGTATAAATATGAAAAAAAAAAATGATAGCTTTAAGCATGAATTAAGCACAATTTTACAGAATAATTGATGATGTAAAGCTTTCTTCTGGTGGTTTTGCGCTATACAAGCTTGTGTTATTTTTAGTATGTCCACGTCCGAATGATTGAATCTTTTGTCGTTTTGGCGATGAAGAGGGTTGAGCATCTTTGTGTCGTGCCTTAACATGCTTATCTCTATCGCCACGTTGACGAAAAGCTTTATGACAATTTTCAACATGACATGCATACGGACGTTCTCCTGTATGAATCCGTTCATGATTTCTCAATGCATCAGCACGATAAAAGCGCTTTCCACAATCTTCACAGGCATATCGACGCTCACCACGATGAATTAAACGATGTTGATAGAAAACTGATCCGGTTAGGAATCGTTTGCCACAATCTGTGCTGTATATTTCAAAATAAAAGATAAAAATTCAATTAAAATATTCAATAAAGGGGGTCCTCGATTTGAAAAGTTGTTCTCTTCAAAAAAATATTTCTATTTAAATCGATACGCATGAAAAATGACCGCTAAAAATGAAAATTTGAATTTTTGTATGGGAATTTTTTGGTTATTCAAATCAAGGACTCCCTTGAAATGTCAATTGTGTGTATTTCACTAACCATAAGAAAGGACGTTCACCAGTATGACATTTACGTATATGATCATTTAAATCAGGACGAATTGTAAAGCGACGATCACATTCTTCATGTGGACAAGCAAAATTCTTAATGCCCTGATGAAAGCGTAAATGTTGCCATAAATGAGATGATTGTGTATATGATTTTCCACATATTTCACATAAATATAAACGCGGTCGTGTTGACGTTTGATGACCACCACCCTTACGCATCGATGTTGGAGACTTTTGTGTACGAACTGATGTTTCAGGCACAGAACTTTCTCTAATCTTCTTTAAATGCTTTTCCTGTAAATGTGCGACTAATGCTGTTGCATTATCATATGTTATCATGCATAATTCACAGACAAAAAGTAATTGATTTGTACGATGATCCATTCGAGGAAAAAAATGAAAGAATTTATGACTGAAATATAGAAATATGACAAGCGTTGCATTAATCTATCTATAAAAATTGATCTATGTATTACCGATGAAGGATTAATTGTTCAATGCCTCCAAATACTTCATCACAAACATTACAGATCCATGCGCATGGAATATCTTTCATCGAGTTACGATAATCACGATAATTCCAGCATTCTTCATGTCTATGGATCAAAATGTCTTTGAATGATAATTTTTTCAAATCACATGTCTGACAGCTGAAATAACATGAGGGCTCATGCTTTGATATATGATGTAGCAATGATTTCTCGTTTGCAAAAACAGAATCACAAAATTCACATTGATAGAGTTTAGAGACATAAATCATTCGGACGAAATCTTTAATTTGAACATTTTGCTTTGAATTTGTGGAAGTTTCTGGTTCCGTTGGACTCAATTTTGCCTTCTTTTTTGGTGGTTCACGGTCACTATTCTTGGAATTTTGTTGACCTTCAGAATTGTCAATAATTTGACGTAATTTGTCCTTAACGAGCGTTAAATGTTGATCTAATAAGTGCTTCCAAAAATTTTGTTCCATCGTAAAGATTTCACCGCATATAATGCACATAGTGACTGAATGCAAATCATTTTTTAGCTCAGATAGAGGCAGCATTTCTCCAATATGCCTATCATAATGACGATATAATCCCGATTCATGGACAAACTTGCGATTGCAAATGAAGCATTCGTGATTTGATTGTTTTGCCTTTTCGACTTTTGACTGTCCAGCAGTCGTAGATATTCCATTAAGGAGCTGTTGTATCATATTGCTATTTTGATCAAATATTGAGGATGCATGTCGTTGGGATTTTTGGAAATCACTTTCAACTGGATGTTCTTGAATAAATTCCTCGATTAAAACTTTATTTTCATCATATTTGCAGACATGATATTCAAAAGAATCGGATGTATAGATATCATCACAATTTGTGCATTGGATGTATTTTGATTGCTCTGCTTTTCGTGCTGGAATTAAAGAAAATGATTAGAAAAGTTTAATTAAGCTATAAAGAGCTGACTGGATCTTTTTTTTCGCAATTACTTACTTGCACTTAAAATTTCACTTGAAACCATCATACTAAGCTGCGAAAACTTATTTGACAATTGTTCCTCATCGAAAAGCAGTTTTTCAAAGTAACTGACGCTTAATTGATCTTCTTCATCTGATGTTATGTTATATTCCGTCAAATTTAAGTCGTTTAAAATTGAATCCAAATTATCCGATAAAAATGGATCTTCTGATTCCAAATCCATGCTTAATAACTTAATTTAAGCCGTATAAATGTCACAAACACTTAATAATTAATTAAATTAATAGAGAGGACGAAAAATCGTCTTCTTACTTGAAAAACTAGAACGAAAATGAGAATTTTAAAAATTTAACGTATTTTTAACTGTAAAAAGACGCGAAAAGTGCAACAAAGATGCAAAAAAAATTGTTCAAATTACTTACGGCCGCTATACTTAATCTCGATTGGCTGTAGCTGTTGGTTTGATATTAAGTAGGTATGTATAAAGCTGTTCCTGATCTATATTCGTTGACTTAATATGGTGCCGTTCACTTATAACGTAATGCGGGGGTGGGGGGTGTTCTGAGAAAGAACAGTAGATTTTTCTTTTGTTTTTTTTTTTGAAAAACGACCGTTATTTTGTTACGTAACTAAGGAACGACCCCTATCAACCCAAATCGTTGAAAATTTGCGTTTAAAATTTCATTGATGCGGTTCTCTTAGTCACACAATTACAAAATTCTACCTACACATTCACCACAAAATATAAATTTTAAAACTAAATTTATAAAAAATTGCTCATTAAGATGAAAATATAGCAATCAGAACAGATAAACACTTGATAGACTTAATTATGTTGTTTTGAAATTTCATAAAACTTTCATTTTATGAGACGTAAAAACAATTGAGGTTTGCCAAAAGTTTTCTCTTTGCTTACAGAAAATTTTACAAGTTATTAGGCTTCTCTTCTACCAACTATGATGATAATAATAATGAATTTATAATCACTAATTTTGTTTGCTTCTTATTATCATTTTTTCTTGAGATGTTTCAAGATTTTTCAAGGACTTAGTGAAAGCTTCTTGTTCTTTGCATAATTTTAATCAATTATTCTCTGATGAATTTAAAATTTTTTTTAAATTAAAAATAATGAAAAATATTATTGATATTTTAAAACTTAGGTAAAGAAAATTGATAACTAAAGCATGATAAAAATTGCTTCCACTAAATTTTAAAAACTTTCTGAATGACCCACAAAGAATGTTATAAAATGTACACGAGCCTTTTGTTCTTATCTTTTTCGATCATCTAAAAATAGACAGCACACCTTGAAAATACAGAAAAAAGTATCAAAAGAATTTTTATGTCCATTTCATGATCTTTATCAGTTCAGTCCAATAACGTTAAAAGACATCAATCATTATTTCCTTTTCAGTAAATTAAATCCTTTCTGTTACGAAATTTCTACGTCATGATGAAAATAAATTTTTTATTCATGCGGAAAATGTGTTCATTTTTTACTGGGCTATGGTTTGAACAACTTTTAATCCCCTACGATGATCTTGGGATTTTAATTGAAATTTGTTGAAAAATTATGCATTTAAATATGGAGCTGTTCACTTATGACGTCCATCAAAAATTTGGATTTTTATTCTCCCCTCTTTCACAAAATTTTTAAACAAAAAATCGAATTGTTTAAAATCGTCACACAGCCTCTGACCCTCTCCCCCCTAAAAACTGAACGGCATAAGTGAACGACTCCTATTTGGTTTTTTTTTCTTCTTTTTTTTAATTTAAGGTATTCAACTTCAATTTAATGAAATCTGTAGACATTTAATGTAAATTTAATGATAAATGAAACATTTTTTTTTTTTAAATTTAATAAGGATAACAAAAATTAAATTTTGCATTATTTTGGCATAAATTTCAATTGTTTAAATTGATCAGATTTGATTAAATTCCGACATTCGATATATTGAAATTCTTAGATACAATATACTGAAAAGCTTTCATAGTAAAAAAACACAAATCTATTCACAAATTCAGAATTGATTTTGATTGATTTTGATTTATTATTGACATATGAAATGTTCATTCCAAAATATAGGTGCAGTATGTTTGAAATAAAAATGAATAATCGAAGTAGAAAAATGTCTACGATAAGCTTGAATTAGGCGAATTTTCATTTTTTAATGATGTTAAAATAATTTTCATAACATGACACATTTTTAAAGGTTTAACTGCACTATTTTCTTAAATGTTAAAGAGACTCTTCACTTAGTAAGCTCGCTTTTTTGAGAGGGGGGGGGGGGTCTAAAATTTTGTAACATTTCAAAAAATCTACATATACGAGCAAGCAAACATAACTAGGGGGAGAGAGGGAGGATCTAACATCATATTCAGGTTTTTTCAGGGTCTGAAAAAGAAAGTCAATTCGAATTGTATGAAGCTTTGAAATTTCCTTTTAATATTCATCTATACACAAGAAAGAAAATTACCTGTTTTAGTCAAAAAGGAAATTCCATCAAAGCCATTAAAACTTCCATTTTTTACAACAATCAATACATTTCTCATATATCCATCTAGTCCATTGCTCTTTCTTCAATCACACAAAAAAACTCATTTTATTGATTTTGGCGTTGTTGAAAAGGTCTCTGCTCTGACTGTCCACTCCCATTTGCCATTTCAAAATAATTTCGATATAACAAAAAACTGATGAATGAAGATAAACATTTACATTTCATTTCAGAAACTAGATTGGATAAAAGTTTGAACTTTATTGGATTATCGCACTTTTGCCATTTAACTGCTCATTCATTCATTGACTCACCTTTATCTTCTTTTATCACGTCAGGAGCTTCTTATTAATTTTGTGTAATCAAACTATGTCATCATCATTGATGAAGTTCTTCGTCGAATCGAGTATGTGTGTGCTTAACCTCACTTAAAGCTAATGAGATGAAAATAATTTTCATGAATTTTGTTAAGTTCTTGAAGTTTCTTTGGATACATGTGAAATGGAAACAGTTTGGTTTTGGAGACGTCGATTAGATAATTAAAAGCTAGAAAAACGAATTTATGAATTTTTGTCTTCAATTTTGATCGGATTAATTAAAAGGTGTTAAAAATAAAGAAGTCATCTTATCTTTACTCCGCGACGCTTAAGTGTTACCCGAGAGGTTGACACGATTTTATCTCGATGAAAAATCCTTTTGTTCTGGATGAAGGTGTCATGCCTTAGGTTTTACCAGGGGCGTAGCCGGAGGGGGGTTGGAGTTTTAACACTCCCTATTTTGGAAAAATTCTACAATTTTCTTGAATTTTTTGAGACCAGACCTCCCTTTCAAAAATACTTGCTGGTATTAGGACAAAATGTCAAAGCTGGACAAATTTTGATTTCCTCATAAACTCTCAGCAAACATCAAGGATTGATACTCAAATGTTTTATAAGGCTTTATGCAACTACAATACATACTTTACAAATTCAATTGCTCTTAACAATTGAATTCTTCCCCTGTAATTCGCTCCATCCAGTGCATTGTATGTAGAGCTATGAATGCACAATATTTCCCGGATCTCGACATAATTATGCTCCACAACAAAACCAACTCAATTAGGTAAATTACTGTAAAAAAGAGGATATTCATTAAAAGAAGAATAAAAAATTCATTAATATTTTTTTTACCAATGTTTTTCATTTATTTTTATTTCATTTTTCACGTTTATGGCATTATCCAATTTTTTTTCTTTCTTTTTTTTCTATGCAGAACTTTTTAATTGTTTACATTTTCAGCACGTTCATCAGAAAAAAATATTTTTTTCCCATTTTAAAAATACATTTATGTCTCGTTTTAATTAAAATGAAATTATATTATGGCAATATTATCCTCACGCACATGCACATGGAAAAATAACAGAATTTACCAATATTATATTTGCTTACTTGCAATGTGCTCGTTTTCTACTTTAATTCATTTCTCCATTACAATATTGAAACATAAAATGGAATTAATTTAAACGAGATTGAATGTTTGTTTGTAATGTGAATGAATAACATTGTATTTCACTCTGCTTTATGTTAGCTTAAAAGTGAAAATATTTCTTCTATCTTGTTTCAATTTTGCAATGCAAATTTATTTTCATTTTTTTATTATTTGTATTCTTGATGCTCAGTAAACATTGATTAAAAATGTTTTTTTTTTCTCTCGTTTTTTATTCTCAAACTTTTTTTCAACTAAAACTAAAGTCATATAAATATAATAATATCTGCATTAATATTTACTTGCGTATAGAGTAATACATTTGTGAATAACTTAAATATCATTTTTTAATCAGTAAACGTCCATAAATTATACCAGATTATTTTTGTATTCAAACTTTTGGTTCGAAGATTTCAAGTTGCCACGTTAAGGATTTAAAGTATAATGAATCGAAAATGGATGTCAAGGTATGTAAACTTTAATTTTTCTAGCATAGCTTTTGATTTTTATCTGGATTAGGACCCAAAAAATCTAATTGTAAAAAATTCTTCAGACATAATCCGTTCCAAAAATTGAATAAAACACACTTCATAAAAATAGAAGAAAATGACCTTAAAAGTTCCTTCTCGAACGCATTAATTGAACTTGTAAGTCAGTATCACATTACTAACCAAATTTCATGATATTGTTGTGTCTTTTTGTATGAATTTACATCTGATTACTTTGTCGGACATAAAACGATGAATAAATTTACATTATTAATGACCTTTTACTTAAATGACTTTATAAATGCCTAGAGCAGTGATGGTCAACTGGTGTGCATTAGGTAGACTAATCTGCCATGAAAAAAATCTAGAAGTTTCACGAACCGTATGCTGTATGCGATTTTAGTCATGGCTTACACTTAAGGTGTGCCATGTCTCATTTAAGAAATGTTGACCACCTCTGGCCTAAAATAATTAGGGTTATGGAATTCATAGTGAGCTAACACACATATTGTTCTTAAAATCCAGTTACTATAGGGCCTCAACTTGAGTAGACTCGATTTGAGTGACAAAATGAGTCCATACAAAAATTTAAAATTTTTTTTAACGGACATTTTCTACACGTTTCGAGTTTAGTAGATTTTTCTGAAACCAAACAATTACTCAAATCAAACCGAGGACCCCCAAAATTGTTAAGGATTAGAAAATCATTTAAAAATTGATTTCTAAATGTCATTTTAGACAGTCTATTAAACTTGGTTCCAACTCCCATAATATATGATTTCTAAAGTACATTAGTTGGAAAACAAATGCATTAAATTTAATTACTTGGGAGTAGCACTTAAGTGGATATAATAATGCTTGATATACCTTATGGACGTTTATATAATTGAATTTTTTTCCCTTTTGTTTCTTATAAAACTAATCATTAATAATGGAAAGCATTTAACATTAACAAATTGTATTTTAGACAGAATAAAGAAAGCTCATATGGGTCGTTCACAAATTACGTCCAACATAAGATTAAGTTGCTTTTTGAATCTCTGATCAAAATGTTTTTCAGAATAAGACGTAATTTATGAATAACCCCCAATTAAAATGTCTGATTTGGCAGTTTCATGAAATCAAAAGAAAGAAGTAATCACCACTGCATGATTTCTATTCCTCATTATCAGATGCTTTGTGGATGTATGGCAATGTGCGTTCATATAAATTTCTTGTTATCATTTCCATTTCCCAGCCTTTTCACTCATTTTATTGTTTCATTTGGACATAGTAAAAAAATTGGGAAATGGGAATGGTTAATTGACTCGATCAATGAACAATACACAAATTATCTACATTTCCATCACAATTTACTTCCGTTTTTCTGTTCTTCACTTCTTTATTTTCTTCCATTCGATCACATCTGGCACTTCCATATCGTCGTATTAAATAAAATTTTTTGTCCTCTTCTTCCTACTTTTATTTTATTTTCTTCATACCCAAATATAAAAAGGGAATAAATTGAAAATAAAAAAGTTTTTATGTGTTTTGCATTTCTGAATAAGCGCGCTCGTGTGAAAAATAATTTTTGTTTTTATTTTATTTATTTTTGTTTCTATGTTATCTCTTCCCTCGGACATGTTTCTTTCCTTTTTTGCGCTCATTTCAAGGAATAGTTTTATGATGGGATGTAATCTTTTTATCTGTCTGGTAGGAAGTTGTTGTTGTTGCTTCAAGGATAACTTTTGTCAGAGATCTCATGAATCTTGAGTTTATTTTCTTTAAGAATAGTGGAATTCGAGCTTTGTGTGGTATGTGTTGAAATTTCTAGTTGCATATACAATACTTGTAATTGCAGCATCGACATATCGGTTAAAACTGGTTAAAGGTTCGAAACTTAATAAGAAAATTTCTTATCTTCATTTAAGAACTAGATTAGAGTGAAATATTGTTTTCCTGCCTGAGATTCTATAGTTTTCCCCAAAATATCCTAGAGTTTACCCTCTAGAATATACCCTAGACTTTTTCTAATGGTATATTTAACCTTAAAATTTTTTCAGATAAAAATACTCTAGGATAAATTTCGGGGTATACTCTATGGTATCTTGCAAGTATCTTGATGTATTCCCTAGAAACTCAGACCTGAAAACTGCTGAAAACAAGGAGTCTGTAGAGATTTTATGCAAAAATGCCCCAAACACTCAACCCGTTCAAATATAGGATCATTTGATCTGAGTTTCATTACAAGTTCAGAAGCAATAAACATATCCCAACTTTTTCATAGACCGTTAGAAATTCATTTTTGAAACTGCTATTCCTTTGAGAAAAAAACTCACAATAAATTCACATAAATTTACTGATTGATGCTGAAAAATGCGCTTTTACCAACCTAATCTTACTGTTTCAATTTTCCTCTTCTTCTCTCGATTTCTTTTCATCTCAACAAAAATTATGTTATTTCTTCCTTTTATCGACAAAAAAATTGCACAACTTTATTTAAAATCCCATAAGTCTATTAATCTAATTTTTTTCCGGAGATCCTTGACCATTTCTATTTGCCATGAACGTGCAAATAAATTTCAAAAAACAGTCACATCTTTCAACTTTTGATATTTTTTTTTCTATTTTTTTTTTCTTAAATTTTTTTCTTGTGTTTTAATCCCATTGATAATCATGATCATGGGGGACATTGACAATGTCATTTACTAAGCACTTTAATTCTTTTTTTTTCATCTTATTTTCTCAGTTCAGTAATGCAAGTAGAGAATTTTTGTGGTGTGGAAAATTTGGCGCCCCTCGATAACAAAATTTTCAACGCTTTAAAAACTTTCTCTTGAAAGCTTTTAGAGAGCTTTTTTTGGAGTTTACAAGTTTTAAAAAAAATATAAAAAGCTGTCGAAAAACTTTCTCCATTACAAGCTTGTTATTTTATTTTATTCATAGACTCTTGTTGATCTTAATTAAATAAATATTATGATGGAAAAGCATTTAAAGTTAATAGCTTTTAAGAAGCTTTTATTTTCTTCTTTTTTTCTGTTTTCTATTTTAATTAAAAGTCAATCAATCTTTGTCAAAAGCTTTTAAAGAATTCTCTATTTGCAGTACTGTGCCTCAATATTTGTCTACTAATTCTTATTAATTATTTACATAAAATCCAAAGCTCTATACAATGAACGTTTGGTATGCTTGTACCTACATTGATGCTTTTATTTTATTTTATTTTATTTTTTACAACATAAAGCTTTTGATAAATTATTTTTTTTGTCATTCCCCATTTTTTTTAATTCTTTCTACAAACCTTTTTTTGATGGCATTCAACAGTACACATTTAATACTTCTATGTATGTATATTTTTCATCCATTAGAATTTCCACACTAAAAAAACTTTTTTTTTTAGATTAGTTTTGATGAATGTAATTTTCCCCTTTTTTAATGTCATGTATACCTAAATATCAATTAATTAAATTTACATTTTATAATTAAGTCTCGTCTTGCTTTCCCCATATACCCAATATGTATAATATGTTGTTTGACTAGTTCTACAATTCATACTTTTTCTCATTCCCTCTCGATTATCATCGAAGAGAATCAACGACATGCTTTTCTAATGTATAAGAAAAAAAAATTACATAGACAATAATTTCTTTTTATTAATATAATTATTCTTTTATCTCCATCATACGTGTTACTTCATCATCATGTAAGTTCTCATGTATAAAATTCCCATTTATGTATATTTTTTTAATCATCTATAATTTATCATGTCCGGTGTTAATGAAGTTTAGTACATCGAGTACTTTCTATAAAGCTTCTAACAATAAAAAGGACATTTATGTTTAATTTTAACCTTAAAGGTGGTTCTTTACACATATTTTTTTTTCACTGACTTTCTCAATATGTGTATATGTGTGTATGTGTATAAAAAAATTTAATGGTTTTTTTGTGCTATCACTCCATGAATAATTCAATTATTTCTCTTCATTGCCTTTGGCTGCTCATCATATAATGTATCTAGCATATATTTATACCCCGCATGTTATTAAAGAAAATCGTATTAGAAAAAAAGGGTGAAGAGCTAGAGAATGAAAATGTTTGTATTTCATAAAATTATTATTTTTTCTTCTTTGTTTTTTTAACGAGTTGAACCTTTTATTTCATATAAAAAATTATGGCATGTACTTAATAATAACTAAAATTAAAGTATGTAACAAAAAATGTAACATATTGCCTGTAATACATGTGTTTTTTGGGGGTTTGTAGCTGAATTTTTTTCAATCATCTTTATTCTTAAAAAAATAAAAAAATTTCATTCAAAAATAACTGAATTTTAACAATTGTTATGAAATCAGGTGATATTTTTAAATCCAACAATTTTCTTAGGGGTACTTAGAGGTCATTCATAAATGACGTCCGAAATTAACGGTTATTTTTCAAAAAAGATCAATAGAATTCTAAGAAATTCTATTGTTTTTGACCTCAACCCCTCCTTGGACGTCTAAAAGTTTTGTTCAAATCTATAAAAAATATGAATTTTCAAATGTAAATCTGTAAACATTTTCATTCCTTAACCCCAACACCCCCACCCAATCTGATAAAAATATATATTGTTAAAAAGATGACTAGTCATGATGTAATCAAATGAATGGATAGTAAATGATGATCATTAAAACTGTATCTCTCCTATGTCATCTTATGCTCATGAAGCATCATTAGATTTTGTTGTTGAATTACAGCTAGTATCACCATTATGTGTTGTTGTTGTTGTATTGGCACCATTAGCATTACTATTACAAGTTGAATTTACACCTTTATTACCTACATGATTTTGATTCTTTTTTGCTGCTGTCTCGAAGCCCTCAACGAGAGTTTCAATTACAAACTTTATTGTGATTTTATAAATTCCTTCAACATTTTCCGTGTATCTGTCACCTAATGTATCTGAAACAGCTTTTAAAAAAGGCTTTTCGATTTTCTGTTGAGGTTGAATTTTCAGTATTTTACAGTTGTTGATATTAGTGTTGGTTTTATCACGATGGATACATGTTGAAAAGGAAGGAAAAAAGAGAGAAAATAAAATTATTTTTTATTATCATTCTTGCTCATGGGATGAATTATTATGTATTTTATGCTGCAGAGCGTGTGCTCTGCCTGCAGAGAAAGAAAAATAAAAAATTATTGACTTTTATGACTTTGGATGTAGGATGTACTCATTTATAGTAGCTGTTACGTAATATAATGACCAATTTTGAAGGGCACATTTTGTTCATTTCTATTTTTAGAAAATCTTTCTGTACTTATGCTTAAGTTTGCTGACCTAAACGGTCATAAAAAGATATCTGATGTGGAAAAAATATTAATTTAATTTTGAGTCAGCTGGTGAATCAAAGACAAATTATTTTTTTTTTTTCATCATTGAACATAGTAAATTAAAGATAAGTTTGGTTTGTAATAAAGGAGGAAGTATAAGCCCAGTTCAACGAGACCAGCTCAGAATTTTCACGATTTAATTTCAGATTAATTTTGTAAAAATTGTTAAATTTGTTTCCATCACATCTGACTTTAAGAACATTGGACATTCCAAGTATCCATTCACAAAATACGTAATTTTCTTTCATCTTATTATTGCTCAATGTACACAGATTTTCTTTCCTTATTACGAAATCTATTTTAAGCAACAAATTAAATCCACTTGGGTGAATTTTCTTCTTTGACTTGAATTGGAGCACAGAAGTGATTCATTGACATGGATTTTAATTAAAATCTGTATTTGAAATATATCTTGTATTCAAGAAGTAGAGAACGTAATTACTGGAAAGTACTCGTGGTTATTACTAGAGCGCATTTTGCGGTCCTTTAATAGCAGAACTAAGGTGTAAAACTGATTAAATCGATTTTTGATAAAATTTAATCAATCTTAATAGTTTTTACTCAGTTTTGATCAATTTTGATCAATTCCACCACTCTGATCCAAAACTGATTATTTTCGGCAAATTCATTCATATTTCAAATTTCAAGTTTTAATTATAATTTTTAAAATTTGTAGTTTAAGTCAAGAATTTTAATTTAATAATTTTATTTAATTTTTTTGATGATCAAATTGAAATATTTTCAAATCTAATTTTAATTTTATAGCTGCATAATTTGTGAAATTTGATATATCTGGTTGGTTGATGTGGGTGGACATATTAAACCTGACTGTTTTTAATTTCCCATCTTTGCGATTCTTGACTGAATGTTTTAATTTATTTGAATATTTAAAATTGAATTTCATGAATGAAAATTAAATGCAAATAGAATCAAAAGTACCTAATTTAAAGTAAATTTCATACTGTGATGTTAAGATTAAATTTATTAGAGTTAGTTGTTGTATTTCATGCAAATCATCTGATGAACAAAATGTCAAAAAACATACCAAAAATATTATTGACTGTCAAAATGCCAAATAAAATATCACGACAGACATGATTTCCCCTGGAAATTCATTTTTTTAATCTCATGAAATTTCACGAGACATTTCGATATTCTTCAATGACACATCAAATTATTTAGTCCTCAGTCCTTATGATGATTACATTTCAGTATATTCTTCTTCTAGATGATGGTGTGTAGGTGGATGTGGAATAAAAATGAAATGAGCTTGTTAAAAGTTTCACTTTTTTAAATGACGAAAATGCAAGAGAATTATAATGAAGAAGAAACTTTTGCCCAAAAGCTCTACAGAAGCATTAAAGTGTGTCAAGTCTTATAAACTTCTTTTGTGTTTGTGTTAATTTTTTTTTGATCAATTAATTTTCATCATCAAACTTCGCCACAACATTTTTTTTTCTAAACTTAATTTTTTTTATTTTAATTTCTCAGTTTACTTTTTGTTGAAATTTTAGGATCAACGACTTGAAGAATAAGCACGTGTAGATTGTTTGACTTAAGAAGCAGTAAATTACCTTCTTAGAAGCACTTGAAAATTCAGCGCGTGCTGTAGTTCAAAAAGCATTAATAAAATTTTTTTGAGAATCATTTATCAACATCTGGATTTGAAATTGAATAATAAAAATAATTGCCATTTAAAGCTATTAATTGAAGGATTAAGAGTTGAACTCTTGAATTTGTTAAAAAAGGTCTGTGAACGAAATCTTTTAGTCACTAAAATAATCTTGTCTTGTGATAAAAATTTAAAAACTCAGAACTACTTTATGTTTTTAGAGTTTTAGTCTAAGCCAGTGATGTCCAATCGGTGCACACTAGTGAGCCACAAAAAATTAAGGAATATCTCGAACCGTACATTCTTATGGTCATGGCTTACCTTTCAAGTGTGCCGCAGTCAAAAAATGTTGACTACCACTGACTCAATAAAATAATTTAACCTTCCACAAAAAACTAAAGAAGTTTTAAATTCAAAAATTTTTACTGTCCGATTCGCAAAAAATCAAACTCAAGGACTAGCAGAAGACTAGCAAGACCATATAAAGTTACTAAAAAAAAGCTTCAAATCAACTTTCTGTCCCAGTTTCTTTATTCAATCATAAAATCAAGCTCACAGCAAAATTACACCATAAATGAAAAGTGTCTTTGTGAGAAAGATCTTCACATTAATGATTAGTAGCTTCACTACTCATATAAAGTAGCACCAAAGTCCCACTTATTTTCTATTGCGTTTCAATGAGCTAGCTGTACAGAATATAATAATAAAATCAGTAACATGAAATTTTATGAGAGTAAAATCGTAAAAACAGTAATTCAGTTAACCCCAACCAATAGACGCCAAAGTTGACTTACACGAAATCTCATTTCATTCTCATCCTCTGTTT
This sequence comes from Chironomus striatipennis, assembly GCA_026123125.1. NCBI lineage: Eukaryota > Metazoa > Arthropoda > Insecta > Diptera > Chironomidae > Chironomus > Chironomus striatipennis. The sequence goes on along the minus strand of CM047393.1, from coordinate 39,523,609 downwards.
ATTTGTCTCATACTATATTGTAAATGTTATCAAAATACTTGTCGTGTGAAGGAAGTGAGGAAAATGGGAAATCGTGACAAGATAATTGTCATTCAATTGTTATTTTGATACTTCAAATTCATTCCTTTCATGAATGTCAATTCACTTGCTCATAATTCAACATCATTAATGTTAATGATATTTATTTTGAGTCAGTATAATAACAAAAAAATAACAACAAAAATTTACAATAACAATAACAATGATAATCATGAATTCAATTTGAATGATTAAGGAATGTTTATCTTTTGTAAATTTTGAATATAGTGCTTATAGCGTGAGGAATAGAGAATTTTGACTAGGGTGACTATATTCTTTAAAAAAACATGAGATATGAATTGAATTTGTTCTATTTAGAAATTATGATCCAAGATGTTGTAGATGTCACTTTAATTCTGTATGCGTATTGTTTGTTTGAATAGATTTGTATAAAATTGAAAAAAAGCGTTTAATTAAAACATTATTTATAGTTAGCCTGCTCTTGACCTGATTTTTATGATTCCCTCCTTAGGAAGGAGGAGTTTTTAATGTCCAGAAAATGCTAAACTGTACTATGATTGATGGCATTTCTATTGATTAGATTTTAGTTGGAAATGTAGGGATGATGCAATCTAGGGGAGTTTTCTGTGACTATATGGTGTTGTTATTCAAACTTTAATTTTTAGTCTTCTGAAAAAAATTCAGGATTCATTAATTTTTTATAAATAAATTATTTTTTTAAGTTTCATTTTACCAGGGTGTAAAGAGGGCCTAGACCCCCTTGGATGAGAAATATCTTCATTTTACTTGGGTTATTCGAGCCAAAAACCATTCGTACTCCGCCTTAAATTTCTTCTTCCATACAAAATATTTTAGACTCATTTGAAAAAATTTGCAAAATCTGCTCCACAAATTTGCTCATTCAACAGAAATTTTCAACTTGTTAATTAATTCCATTCAGAGCCTGAAAGCTTTTCAATTAACATTTCCTGAAATTCGATTACGGACAATGTTGTTGCCATTTCTTGTTGTTGTTCATCAACATAATAAGATTAATTTATTTTTAATACGATAAACACTTCAACAAATAATCAGTCGAGTATGAATGTTGTCGGCATTTCTGTTTTTTAAGGTTTTAAGACTCTTTTTTAATTTTGGTATTTTCTTATTTTGATACACGAAATTCGATAACATTTCTTTTGATGAATTTTATGTTTTGAGGAACGTGAAACGTGCTGATCTTAATTATAATTAATGTGAGTTAACTTAACTTTATGTCGTAATTTATTTTGTCCTTGATGTCTTTGTTCTCCTTGTTTTTGACATTATCGCATTGAATGTAATCCATTGGTTTACTTTTGTGGCATTTTAACATGTCAAACTGAAATTGATGGTGAAGAATGACTTTCAAAGGGTATAGTCTACGATCTTCTGTCTTATTTTAGCTAAGCTATAGAATGACCATTCCAATCCCACATATACCGACTAGCCTTAAAACTAATTTGTCAACAGAAAAAAATTAAGACATTTTAGATTTATTTTACAAAAGGTCATTTCCATTCGTATCTTTGGTTTATTGATCATCCTTTCCATAAAATAACAAGTCCATCCAAACAATAAATGAGGTTAAAGTTGTATCCAAAGTTTTCTCATTTAATAATGACTTGAGGCATTTTGTTGGTAAACAAATCCTAAAAACTTCTTATTTTATGTAAAATCTATGTCTGCGTCTGAAAAGAAAGTCATGTCCTCATTGGCAAGAATAAACACATTCAAACCTCATGTCTCAAACAAATCATTGACAAATTGCCACATAATTTTCAAGATTCTTTTATCTGTGTCGCCATGCGTCCAAATATCGAGCATATATATTGAGCATTTATTACAATCTATGGTGTTGATGATATTGCTTATTTATACGATTGAATCAACGAGAAATGATTATTGCTTACACAAGCTCTGCTACAAATGTCCCATCTTTTTTTTTCATTTCTCATAAACAAAATGCTCATAGTTATTTTCGTTATGCTTCATAATTTATTTTCATTGTCCATAAATGCTTAATCGATTATTGTGTTTTTATATTTGTAAGCATGATAAAAGTACTAGATTATTATTGTTTTTATTTAGATTATTGCTGGTTATTACGCTGTAATATTTGTTTTCCAATCAATCACAAAACATTTGATGTGGTTTGGTAAAGAAGAAATTTTATTTTGGGGTAGGTATTTTTAGTGTCGACAAACCTGTTAATTTATTGATGAACTTATTGATTTTGGTTTGTTTTTTATTAAATTTAATTTAGAAAATGTTGGCAAAGATATTAAAGAGCACTTTAAAAATCACGTAGACATACATTGAAGGGGGTGGGGTGGTGGATGTATAAAAATTAATTTTTTTGTATGAAAAAATTAAAGAGAGGGGAGAGGGGGGGGGGGGGTCTATTTTTTTCACGAAAAACCATAGCAAATTGAATTAATATGCTAGTGAGGGGGAGGAAGGGGATGATAATTCACTAATTCACCTCCCTACCCTGACTGAACGCCACTGAAGAAACTTATATAAAAATAAATATTGTTTACTTCAATTACTGATCTAAAACAAGTTCAATTAAATACAATTTTATCTTCAATTCACCTTAAATAGGCCAAATTTACGTTCTAACTAATTAATTCCTTCCACACATTTGCACAAAATTTAATATGAAAGCCAATAAATAACTAACCATAATAAGAAGCAACAACAACACTATCAATGTCGAGGGGAGGTGAAGACTACAGCATCCGGAAGAAAGTAATTTCGTTAAACAACGAGAGAGGCAAAAGATGCCCTTAGCATTGTCTGAACTATATCCGTAAGAAATTTTGTTCATGACAGAAATTATATCATTTGAGGCGCGTCACGTATTAATTAACTTTTTCTAGCTGCTCGGTCTATTAATGGCATAGATAATTCAAAGGCTTGAGAGAATATCCAAAATTAAGGAAAAACGAAAAGAAAGATGAAGAATAAATAAACTTGTTGAGTTTACTTGAAGAATATGGCAGTGATGAGAGATGTACACATTATAGCATTTATTTATTTGAAGCCATAAATTTTATTTTATAGCTTATATTAGCAAATTTATTTTTACAACAGCGTAAATTAAATTTGGATATGATGATATCCATCAATTGCAGATGCTTAGCAATTTATGAGCTCATTTAGTGGAATGCATACTGTTAAGTTGAAATTTTTAACCTATTTTAGTTTGCTAATTAAAAATGATATTTCGGGGTCGAGGTTGAATTGATTGATTTTTTTGGTTCCATGCCACAAGAGAAATGCATTTTAACTTTACTGATTTCATTTAGAAAATCATGCCCGAATTTATTAAAAAAATTACCTCATGAAGCGAACATTTTCAGTAAATTCTTCCACATCCCCATTTAATGACTTCAGAATAAATCTAATTCTCTCTAGAGTAAATAAGTCTTTAAATATCATAGATCAGTGACAGTAAACCAGTGTGCCACGGTGTACAAGCGTGCCATTTTTTTTTGTCTCGTGATTTAGTTATGCGTGCGGTTTTGGTTATGACTTACAAGGTGTGCCGCGACATAAAAAAGGTTGAGCATCACTGGCATAGATCTCTTTAAACTATAACAAAATAAATGAACATCCTCGTTTATCAAGAAGAACCAAAGCTATAACTAAATTAGCAACTAAAAGTAACATAATCACCAACCATGAACAGTGTTGATGTAGTTACACATTTGATATCCTTTCCACAAATTCTATGACAACTCAAGGGCAACGAATCGACAAGTAACCCCAAAAGAAGAAAATTCTTCTTAATTTCCACTTCAACAACCTTCATTGAGAGGCATTGCTGACACATATGGTGATATCGATATACCGTACCCTTCTGTGCGTGGATTGATATAGCTAACACAACATTTCAAAGTGTTAAATTAAAGCATCATCAAACAGATTGAAATATGACGTTGAGTAAGAATGCCTTGAATATAAAATTATACCTTTTACCAGTAATAAGAAGAATTTACAGCATCAACTCAATGTCGAATGACGTGAGAAAGATTTATTAGGCATATCAGCCTATTTACTTCTAAATACATAAGAGTATGTGAAGGAAGTTGAAAGTATTGAATTTTCGCATGAATGAATCTTCAAACATACATTTATGTATATACACAAATGCTTTATGGGAAAAAGAAGGAGGAACAACAAAAATGGTACTCGTGGAAACTATTTATTGTGATTTAGTGCTTTCTGAGTATTGACTGAGGAGATATATGTCTCTATAATGTCGGAAATGGCATGATGAAAATATTATTCAAGAAGAAATGTATTTTTTGTGTAGTAATGAAGGCCAACAACAGAAAGGTTTAATGACTTTCCAAAACACAAATTTCGAGCTATTTGAAAAATTGCTTGAAGGAAGGAAAACGAAATTAATTTTTTTAGGCCTTTCCTTAAACTTCTTTTTGTTATTTTCAATTAAATTAACTGTCTTCTAGAACACCCTACACATCACTCCTAGATTGATTGTAAAATCGATACTAGATAGTAATATCATCATTATGACAAAATCGATTTTCAAACTGTGCCTATTTATAGATCCATTCATGAATAAAATACTTTTTCCTATATATAACACACTCGTGAATTTCATTAAACTATAATAATAGTACTTCTGAAACTATATTTAGCTTGAGGACGTGGCTTGTTGGATAATTTTTTCGAGCGTGCTTTACAAATAAGCAGCAGTTCATTTGGCTTTATTAATCATTAAGCTTAATTATCCTTTGATAATTTCCATTTTAATGAGAAAAAGAGCAGCAGAAGCTTCTGTAATTTTATTTTGTAGCTTTTTTCGATCATAAGCCAGCTATTGTTGATTAGCGGATTTATGGGTTGATTAAGATAATCTTTAACGTATGAAATAATCTCTTTGATGTGTAAGTAAACAAAATGTAACAACAGCTAATTTTGTCACTGTAAGCTTGGGTGATCATTTGCTGAGTTTTAAATGGACATTCCAAGGACCATGTCAAAGAATATATTTATTTTCTAAAAAAATTGTGTGGTATCGTGTTTTTCATTCCAATTTTTTTCTGTAATAACACGCTAACCCTATAGAGCCCTTAAATTTCGTGCTTTTATCTGAATACTTTCTGCCTACTCTAGTTGTAGCAAAATCACGAAAAGATTAAAACTGTTGACTCGAAAACAATCACCAAGACAATCCCATTACTAAACAGCACATCCAACCATCCAATCAGTGCTTATTTGATCCCAAGTTACAAGTTATTTTCATTATCATTAATGTATGGAAATAAAATAATGTTTTATTCCTTCTTCGGGCTATTGTTATGCTATTCATTTCGTATTGTTATTTAAGTGCTTAATTAAAATGTTATCAGCATAAAATATTCACTCGACAAAATTTTATCATTGTGTATCTAGTAACAACAACAAGATACTAAATTGAGAAGGAGAAAGAAAATCAGAAGTAATTTCTAGCAAGCTGTTCACAGTAAATTGCTATACTTTCTCATCACATCTAATTGTTTACCTTTAGCTACTTCATATCCATTGTATATCATTTATTTATCCATTCTCAATTTACTGCTAAATATACTTCAGTTACATTCAGATGGATAGATTGATGTTTGATTGAAATTCAATTTATAAACAATGGAAATTGCCTGTAGAGTTACTAAATACTCTTGTTGATTTCTATGGCAATTGATGAAGAAAAAAAGTTCATTTTCTGCTTTTCCATTATGTCCTCTTCAATTTTATACAGTTTTTCTTTCTCATCTAGTTACATACAATACTCAAACATTGATGGAGTAGTTAATTTGATTGTTTAACGTTGCAGATATTTTCGATGGATTTTTCATGATTATCAAATATACCCTAACAGGCAATGATGACGATATTCCGACGCGATCACGATAGTGATTGTAATCACTATCGACCTTTTTTTCATATTTTCGTGATCGCATCGTTAGATTACAATCAGTGATTACAATCAGAACATGCCAACTTGCATAAGTTTGATTGTAATCACCTGATCACAATCAACGATTGTAATCAAATATGAATTTTCGTAATCAAACAAATAAGAAAAAAATTATGATTAACTTGATTGTAATCACTGATCGTAATCAATGAACGTGATCAGTCGTGATCACAATCACTGATCGTAATCAATGAACATAATCATTGTGAACGCAATCAATGATTATAATCAATGATTGTAATCGTTGATCACGCTCAATCATGAGCATAATCATTGATTATGGTCACTGATTGTAATCAAATAATATTATCGTCATCATTTAAAAATTACTTGCAAGATCAATGATTGTAATCACTGATTGTAATCATTGAACATAATCAATTGCGATCGTGATCACTCGATTATAATCACTGAACATAATCATTGATCACGATCAGTTGTGAATATAATCGTTGATTGTAATCACTGATTGTAATCAAATATTTTTTAAAATCATCTAAAAAAATAACTTGACAAAAACTTGCATGATCGTTGATTGCAATCACCGATTGTAATCAGTGAGCGTAATCAATCGTGAACGTAATCATTGATTACAATCACTGAACATAATCAATGAGCGCGATCAGTTATGAGCGTGATCAATGATTGTGGTCATTGATTGTAATCACATAAAGTTTTCAGAAACATTAAAAAACTTACTTGCACGATCAACGATTGTAATCACTGATTGTAATCAATGAGCGTGATCAATTGTGAATGTAATCAAGGATTATAATCACTGAACATAATCATTGATCATGCTCATAGCTGATTGTGATCAATGATTGTGGTCACTGAACATAATCAAAGATCATGTTCATTGATTGTAATCAATGAGCGTAATCATTTGTGAATGTGATCAATGATTATAATCACTGAACATAATCATTGAGCGCGATCAGTTATGAGCGTGATCAATGATTGTAGTCACTGATTGTAATCAAATAAATTTTTCAGAAACTTTAAAAAAGTTACTTGCACGGTCAGAGATTGTAATCACTGATTGTAATCAATGAGCGTAATCATTGATTACAATCACTGAACATAATCAATGATCACAATCAGCTATGAGCATGATCTATGATTGTGGTCACTGAACATAATCAAAGATCATGTTCATTGATTGTAATCACTGATTGTAATCAAAGAAAACTTTTCGTAATCATTACAAAAATTCGAAATTCAAAAAATTTTTTTTGATCACGCTCACAACTGATTGTAATCACTGATCATGATCATTGATCACACTCACAACTGATTGTAATCACTGATCGCGATCACTGATTACAATCACGATCGTAATCACGAGAAAAATTGATTAAACTCGGATTAAACTAATTATTAAACAATGTAAAACTTCTCTAACAGTTGAAAATCAACCCCCGTACACTAATCGAGCGTTAAAACTGTAAAAAAGTACATCAAAAATATATAGTAACTTAAATATGTCTTTTGCCATATTTAAATTATTATATAATTACAGATGGTGACTTCAAGGAAAAACGCGAGATCTCGAAAGTTAAGCAACGCAACGACAAAGGATGGGTGACCGAAAAAATTTCTAAGTATAAAAATTTCTAATACAAAATATCTAATACTAATACTAATAACAATAATACTAATAAAAAAAATGCTTAGAAAATTTCGGCCCCACCGGAAAAAATATTTTTTTAATTTTTTTCGTAATCATTCCCCCCCGAAGTGATTGTAATCACTGATTACAATCAATGATTACAATCACTGATTACAATCAATGATCATAATCAGTGATTACAATCATTGATCGCGATCATTGTGATTACGATCAGTGATTACAATCAGTGATTATGAAATTTAAAAAATTGCATGCAAGTTTCCACTTGCATGCAAGTTAGTGATTGTAATCAGATACGATAATGATCGCGATCTGTGATTGTAATTAAATTAGCGCGATCGTGTCGGTACCGTACTGTAATCAAATGAATGTATGGAGTGATGACGAAAATTTTCGTCATCGCAAAACCGTTTCGTAATCACAAATATCGTATCTGATTGTAATCATTGCCTGTTAGGGATATGTAGCCATAAAATGCACATATAATTTATATCCATTTTTATTGTGTATATGAATTTATCTTTAGGAAATGAAACTTCAAACCAACTGAATCTTGTCTGACTGGTTGAATTGCTTGTAGCTGTCTGATTGTTCTGACTTGTATTCAATTAGATCTTCTTGGAAATTCTCTTGAAAAGTAAACATGCTTGAATTTACTAATGGAAGTTTGTAATGAAATTTTTGGTAAAGTTTGAATTGAAAAGTTTTTGGGCAGTTTCCAAAGAAGATTGTAACAAAAATACTTTTGATAAGTTTTGTTTGACTCTTGATGACCTTTATCAAGGGATGCATATATGTAGAAGTATTTCGGGATGATTATAAACTTTTGATAAGTCTTTCGGATACTTGATAGATCCACAACTCAAATTATGAAGCATTTACTCAACAACTGTCATGTCCAGTCACAACACTACACTTCCCAAAATCTTCAGTGGCATGTAAAACATAATTTTCTACAGATAACCCGCTAGCTTTACTTACATCCAATGTGTAATCCCTGACACGCCTTTATCAAAATTCAGAACAAACTCTAATAAAATGTCATGTTGACATCATGAAAGCTCACCATCCCCAGCATGTCCGCTAAATTTAGGGCACGAAACTTTGTAACTTTTGAAATAATAAAACGAAAGAGAAAGAAGAAATTGAAACTTTTACTTCCTTTCGTGCTAGGCAAATAAACATTACTTTGAGGCATGACCTCGGACATGAGTAATAATTTCTTTGTCAGATATAAACCTAAAATTCTTCTGACATTTTCCTCTCGTCGAAAATAAACTGAATTTATGTGCCATCATCATCAACATCGTCGTTATATAAGAATATCGTATTACATGACATGTGAAGGCGTAATATAATAAGACGAAATCTGCGATTGAGCAATAAAAAATATGAATATGAAGAAATATTTTTGACGTCTCATAGACGAAATAAATTTCCGCAAATTGTCATGAGATATGTGATCCGTAGGCAAATAATCATGTAAAACTATTATCTCATTATTAAATATCTCATCTTATAGATGTGGAAATTTTATGCTAATAATAATTGCTCCGCAAATATGGTTTTCCGCAGCAATAATTTTATTACACCCAAAAACCAAATATGGAAGAAGCAGACATTCAAACTTTCTCCTTTCCTTTCAACTCAATTGGAAATTTTTTCTTCGTTTTAAAAAAAAAATTGTTGCCGTAAAAAATTGAGTTTCAATATTGAAAAAAATGAGATTTTTTTAATTAATTCTTTTTTCTTTTCGACAACGTTTTCTGGAGATTTTTTCCTGAAATAAGAATGTGATGAAAGCAGGGGCGTAGCCAGGGGTGAGAAGGGTTGGAGTCAACCCCCCATATTTTCGCGAGGTTTACACTAGATATTATTGAATTTTTCAGATCCAAACCAAAAAACGTTGAAAAGTAACGAAACTCCCCCCCCCCCCCTCAAAAAAATTCCTGGCTACGCCCCTGGATGAAAGTTAAAAGCTTTTTCATCAACTGAGCTGGGAAATCTTTGTCACAATTCAGATGTTAAATTGTCATTTAAAATAGTTTTTTGTGCGACGTGATTTTTTGGAGAAATTTCGAGGAATTGTTATGCTTGTTTTCACTTTGACTTATTGATAGGATCAGGGGGAAATTGATTTTTTTGTATGGAATTTTTTGGCTATTTTGGAACATTTTCTCAAAAATTGAAAATCAATTTCCAAAACCTAAAAACACAAATCGGATAATCGAAATGAAATCTAGCACCAAGCCGAAGTGAGGCCAGCTTGGTGCAATTGCTTTATCTGCTCTTACTCTGACCGGGTACCGAATTTCATCTCGATTATCCCAATTGTGCCTTTCGGGAGGGGGGAAAAGACAATTATTATTTTCTAAAAATATATATTAATAAGAAAAAATTAAGTACCTGGTTATAAATGGTCATGAAGATGTACAAAAATCTGCAGAAATCTAAAAGAATCATTCAAAAGTGACACCATTCAGCGCTTCATTCACAAAACTTCCTTCCTTCCTTCATATTTTTTCATTCAGCTTTTATCTTTTCTAAAAAGTCAGCAACTCGTAACTTAACTCGTCAAACTTCAATGAGACGAGAACAAAAATAATACTCACAGCACAATGGAACAGAAAAAAAAGTTAGTTCCTATCTTTATTCCCACTATTCATCTTCACGTTCATCATCAACACGGTGAAAAAAAAGAAAGTTAGTTTGTGCTTTTTTATATGAAGACTGACGGATTGTAAAGTTTTCAACTTCAGTGCTTCCGCAAGAGAAAAAAAAATTCTTTTATTTGCTCTATTTTTTCGGAACATTAGAGAACAAGTTTATTTTCGTTTTACTCTCTGACGGAAACATCGTTGTTGCTTCACTTTTTGTGTGTGTGTGTGATTTCAGGAAAAATAAAATTTTCCAATCCTTGAGTGGTTGCAAATGAATGAAATTTTATGCTCTATATGAAGCACAAGAGTGTCAAAGTCATGAAAAAATATCGATTTTTCACAGCTGAGTGTCTTTTATGAGCGAGGGGAAATTACAATTTTTATTTCATTGCTTTAGCATGTGCTTTCCTTTCTTTCGGGAAGGATATTGAATTTTTTTTAGACAATAGGTTTGGGGCTTTAATGGGTCGAAAGTTTTTCTTTACAATAAAGCAGTGAATTCTATCACTTTAATAGAATTCTAATCTAAATTTTTCCTCTTAAAAACTCTCTGGATTTATTCACACACACAACTACAAACTTGAAGGAAGCAACATGACAGTGATTTTAAAATATAATGAATCAGTAAACTTGATGATTTTGCGAAGCAACAGCATATGAAAACGTACATCTATCAAGTAATTTTTTTTGCTTCTCGTACAGAAAAGTTTTGCATATTCAGCACTTTTGGTTTGGTTGATATGACAGAGCAGAGTATGTGGATTAAGCTATAAAAAGTTTTCAATACTTTACGATCGCAGCTTTAATAATATGGAAATTGTATGCAGTATATTAATTTTCTGTCGGAAGTTTTTTCATGTAAATTAAACGAACACATTGGTGAGCTATGGTGTGGATTGCCTGTGGATAAAGTGTAGTTGCCAGTGACTTTTGAAAATTTAAAGTACTGGTTGAATGGATAAAAACTTTAATTTTACATATAATGCGATACGACTAACGTACATTACAAATTTGAATTTATGAATTAAATACTACAAACATTTAGCTATCACTTTCAGAACTAGCAATCATGCACTTCACGCATGATTAAAAATGTGCGATCTTATAGAAATTGATATTGATTCCTCCTGCTTTTTTCTAAAGAAATTTAGGTTTGTGAAATTCCCACACAAAATTAAATCTTCGAATTTTCAATCACTTATGCTTGACATATGACAGAATATTTCATCTTTTGATTTCCTCGAATATTTTTTCAAACTCATTCAATAGACAAAAATGCGAAAACTCGCAAATTGCAAAATCATCAAAAATAAAATACAAAGTTGATTAATGAGATTAATGTCAATAGGAAATGAAAAGTAGGAAAATTGTAATGAGATTTTATCATGAAATGCATTCATGATACGTCTAATGTCTCACAAAGGAAATCTCATCTAGTGAAAAGTAAAAGCTTCTTTTTATTCTTCTTTTACGTGCACGAAAGGAAGATGAAAAGGGAAAAGTTTAAAATTATCATTAGGGGTTGTTCATTTATGATGTCTGATTTTTAGGAAGGAGGAGGGTCTGAGGCTGTGCGACAATTTTAAACAATCGAATTTTTTTAAATGAAGATTTTGTGAAAGAGGGAGGAGGAGTCTAAAAATCCAAGTTTTTGATGGACGCCATAAGTGAAAAACCTCTTAAAAATTCAGCTTTCATAAATTCATAATAAGAAGGTATGCAATGCTTTAGTTTTTAAATTCAATTGAAAAAAATCAAAATTTTAGACTGTCCAAAAATTTAATCAAAATTTTATAAAAATCAGAAAAAGTCAATATTAAAAATTTTGCAACAAGCTCGAAAAACACCGAAATTTTCAAATGATCACACAAAAAAAAATTCTTATTATTTCAATTTCACATGCATTATGCCATATGAAAACGATGACAACATGTTACATGGTGCTTACAATTTAGACTTTTATTAAGCTTTTTATGTTTGCCATTAAATGAAAATAAGAGCAAAATGGATGTAAGAAGAATTCAATAAAAGCAGAGTAATGAGCTTTTTCTGTGTCAATTCAATGCGACATTCATTTTGCTAAATGCCTCAATTTATGTTTTAAATAAGGCTTAAGACTTTAAGGTTTCATTTAAGCATAGAATGAAAAAAAAAAATCACAAAAGCTCAAAATTGTCAAAAACTTAATAACATTCATTAACAATCCCCATATGTAGTTTAGTATTTCTCTGAAGTGACATATGAATTAAGTGTGAGTTAATTAATGATGTAATCATTAGTAGATATAAACACAAATGTGTGCCTACATAATTAGTCATTGTTCTCGAGCGTTTCTATGCTTTTTTATTTGTTTATGCTCATTCTACGTAATCTGTTTCTGTTTTTTGTGGGGTGTATATTTCATCCTACCAATTTTATGTGTGTGATATACACATAATGCAGGTAGAGTTAATTAGGATAATGTGGCATTAAAGTTTGAAGTTGACAGAAAGGTAAAATCTTGATTTTTTAAGGGATTATGATTTTTAGAAAAAGTTAGAAATATTTTAGAAAATCGGGAATTGGGGAGCATTTAAGAGGGTCTATGGGGAACTGAAACCCTGTCATAAAAAATTGAACCTTTCATAGAAAAAATTTTGTGGTGCTATGCCTTTGATTTATTTACGAAAAGCTTAGAGGTTGTCCATATAATTTTTTACGCTAAAAATGGCCATTTTCGGTCATAACAAAATTTGTATGAAATTTTTAAAAATTTTATATGAATCATAACAAAATATTAGACCATTCACCTCTCCTTCCTAAGCGTTACGAATTTTACGAACGACACCATGAGTTCGAATAAAAACATTTGAAAATTATGAAAAAAAAAATTAAGAAATTAAAGTGCCATAAACCACATATTGAGAATCCATGAAAATATTCAAAAAATTTCATTAAGACTAGCTTCAACCTCAAAATCATAAAGTAATTACAAAATAAAGTCTTACTACTTGCTCACAAAATGACACAAAATTCATCTTCCATAAATTAAAATGAGTTTTATGTGCCGTAAACTTTGTAAGTATTCACTTACTTCAACATGAATTCACTTTATGGTATAAAACCTTATGAAAACAACATATAATTTAATATAATTGAATTTTCATGAAACGTCAGTGACAGAGCATTAAGACAATGATAGCATTATGTACATTAATGTTGTCTGATATTTCTTGGAAAATTAATCATGGTTTAAAAAGCTTCTTCCAGCTTATTTTGTCCCATCATCATCATTTCTTGGAACCACAAAATGTTTTATGTGCAATTTCATGAAGAGAAATTTATGTGAATATAAAAATGGTATGTCATCATCCTAACTCAATGAATGATCTTAAAGATGAAGTAAGTGACCTTTCTTTAATTTTGACATTATCATTTTCCTTAAATCTTTCAATCTTCTTTAGGTATTTGTCTTATTTTTAGCGCATTTTCCTCTTGGGAAAAGGACGCTATTATCCGCACTTTGTCCGTCTGTCTGTCTGTCCGTCTGTCTGTCTGTCATCGCATCTCCTCCTCAGGTTTAAGCTTTTTCGATGCGGTTTTTGGCTTAAAATGTGTGTAGTATGTCTGGCTAGAGCTGGCGAAAAAATCAGCACGAATGGTCACTTCCTCTGCTGGAACCAGCGTAAAAAGTGACAAAAATGACATTTCTTTGTATGTGTTAGTGTGGTCGAATGCACTAAAATGTTGGCTTTTCAAAACCTTAGCTGTCCTCGGTTCGAATCCCACAGATGACAATATTCTTTTTTTTGCTTTTTTTGATACTTTTTTGATTTCTAATGACATATAATATTAAATCATGTCATAATTTTCCATTTTCACAATTTTTCCGAGTTTTTCCGAGGATTTTTGTAAAAATTTTCAATATTTTCATACAATTTTCATAGATATTTACTTTTTTCATATTTTTTTGATATTTTAATTGTTTAATTTTCTATTTTCATGGATTTTTCATAGTTTTTCCGGAGAATTATGTGAAAATTATAAAAAATTACATTTATATAAAAAAAAATGCATCAATATAAATAATCAAATTGTCACACAAAATTTTCATAAAAAAAAATATCAGTGGCGTAGTTCGTAGAGCGCACGACTGACATCACGAAGGTCATAGGTTCGATCCTAGCCCCCGGCAAGTTATTTTTTTGCTTTTTTTAACGTTTTTTACTTTTTTGATTTCTTATAACATTTAATATTTATTTATGTTATAATTTTCCATTTTCACGAATTTTCCAATTTTTTTCGAGCATTTTTTTTTAAAAATTTTCAATATTTTCATATATTTTTCTGAAAAAATGATTTTTTTTTACATTTTAATATATTTTATCTGTTGAATTTTCCAGTTTCCTAGATTTTTATAATTTTTCCGAAAAGTTTTGTATATATTATAAAAACTTACATTTATAAAAGAAATCTCATCAATATAAATAATCAAAATGTCACGTTATAATTTTAATAAAAAGAGCATCAGTGGCGTAAGTAGTAGAGTGTGCTAAAGTGTGCGGTTCCTTACCATGAGAGTCATGGGTTCAAACCTAGCCCGTGACCAAATACTTTTTTGCTTTTTTTTTTAATTCTATGTTGCATAATGTTTTTCATCGATTTTTTTTTGTGTCAATTTTAAATTTTCGGTAAATAAAGAATGGTTATAGTTAAATGTTTGGCTTTATACTTTTGGGTTTTTAATTCTTTGTTTATTTACTGATCGCGGAAAATGCGCTTTCGTCGGTCACGAGTGACCACCGTTATACTAGTTTCTATTCTGTTGACCATTATAGCGAATGTAGGCTTTATTTTGGTGAAAATGTCTTAAATTTGAGATTTTTTGTCTGTTTGCTTGAAGATATATATGGGAGAGTATATCAAGGAATTAATTATGTCTGCCTTAAATGTTTTGATTAAATCCAAAATATTGGCATTTCCCAAGACTAAAAAACCAGAAAATGTCTTTAAATTCATCAAGTTCACAATCCTTAAAGCACATCATCACTTAATAATTCAAAAAAACATTGAAATGCGCATTAATTATCCCTTCCATCTCTATATTAACTTTATACCATTTTTTTGGACAAGAATCCCAAAAATTAAAACAGGAGAATTTTTTTTATTACGATTTCGATCCGGCATGGAATTGACTTTCCTCCTTTAGGGCAATTAATGTTTAAAGATAAGCAAAAAAAAGTTTGTTTTACGACTTAATTCTTTCATTTCCATTGATGCTTATAAATTTTTATGAGTGCTTTATTTTTAGCACAAGTCTGCAGCACGACGTTAGTACAAACGGCAAGTGAAAGTTCCTGTTCAGCGAACCTTGACTGAATATTTTCTTTATTTTTTTCCCTCCTTTTTCAAGCATTTCCAAAGGGAGTCGATATATTAATGAAGCGTATCTCAGATGTGTATGCGTATTTGCAAAAAAATAAAGAGGATTGTTTACATAAAAGAGAATAACATTTATTCCGGGAAGGAAGTTGAATGAGGACACGGTAAATTTTATTTATCCTATAAAAGTTGTTTGAAAAGCCTTTGTTGTGTAGTCGCACGTATCAATTCATTTAAAGATTCTGTAATTTGGCCTCAGGATGAGATTCAAATGTAGAACTTGAAAGGTTATTTGACTATGAATTTATTGGGCAGTTTTGTTTCTAATTTATGTGAATCCTGTGCCTTGGGCTTCTTAATACAAATATTGACAGTTAAGGCAGTGACGTTGATAAGAAGATTTCTTAAAAATTTACAAAAGTAGCTTGAAATTTGTGTTTGGATTTATTATGTGTAAAAGTACTCAGCTTTTAAGGATAAGTAGTTCCCTTTATTTTCTCCAAGGAGTGTTGGGGCGTTGATTTCAACGTTCCAATATCACTTATCTCAGGCATTAAATGTGAGGATATGTGATAAAGCATATCGCTCACGCCTGGGACCTACAGTTTTTGAAGTGGAATCCGAACCACTTCTTTGATGACATTCCTGCCTTTAGTCTTCAAAGGGAGGCCGTGAGTCGCGTTCGCAGTGCATATAATTCGAAAAAGGACATGTGAAAAATTTCCCTTGCCGAGTCTCGAACCCATGATCGCAGGGTCGGTGTTGCAATAATTGATACCGAAATACTAAACCATTCCGCCACCGAGCCACTTCGACTCACTGCTCAGCTTTTAGCAGGAATCGAATTTTTCACAAATTAATTTTATCTTCCCTAAAATTTCATCTTTCACCGTTTTGACTTTGAAATCAAACCAATTAATATTTTTAGAAAATTTTGAGCCAAATTTCAGTCCCTACAGTTTAATATGATTGCTTTTAGCATATAAAAAAAATTCTACGCCTCTGAACTCAAAACCACCTAGAAAAACACAAATAAGATTCATCTGCAGTAATTTCCTTACCAACATTCAATTGCTGTCGGAAATATCAAAATGTCTTTTTTTGTCTTTTTATTAACATACAAACTATCCTTTTTTGTTCTTCTTACAAGACATAAAATGAGGAAAAAAAGAAAGGTACATTCAGGAAAAATTTCATACATCCGAAGCAAAAAAAAAAAGGATGGAAGGTAGCAAAAAATGCTCTGGATGTCTCATTCCCAA
Organism: Chironomus striatipennis; assembly: GCA_026123125.1. NCBI lineage: Eukaryota > Metazoa > Arthropoda > Insecta > Diptera > Chironomidae > Chironomus > Chironomus striatipennis. The sequence continues at coordinate 39,506,644 of CM047393.1, read as the reverse complement.
TAAATTTCACCTTACATTTATAGCATTACATAACAAAAACATTCATTTTATTACCTTAAATTATTTTCTATGTGACTTACATTTTTCATGCAGCTCGCAAGTTGGAATCAGAATGCAAAAGCAAAACAAATATATATAGATGTGGGTAGACTCTATCCGGAAAGGGGATAGTAAATTTTATTTACAGATATACGTTGGAAGAGGAAGCAAGAAAAAATATTAGGTAGAAATGAGAATGGTGTGTCATATTGATAGGGATTCAAGGACTTTTACACTACTGACGTCAATAAAAGGAGAAAAAAAATATATCGCATGAATTTTTATTACAACATTCCAGCATTCTGTGATATCTTTCATTAACAATTCCTTGTTAAATGTGATACGACAAGGAAGGAAGAAAAAAATTCAATTTTAGCTTCGATCATTTTTCATTCAATTTTATATTATCTGGTTTTTATGTAGGCAATAGAAAAGATTGAGTTGCTTTGTCGATATTCATAGCTTTATAAAATGCGCTCAATTTTTCCTAGTTTTTGACTTTTCCGTCTTTTTCTATCTGAAATTGTGACATTTCACATGTTCGTAATATAAACCAGTATTTTTTTTTTGACAAAGGAAACTAAATTTAATTTTGTTGAAAATAGCATTAAACACGCCTACTGCCTAGTCATTTAAAACCTTTATAATTCACACTGGGCTATTTAACATTACATAGTGTGCTTGCAAAAAAATTTAATATTTTTCATGCAGGTTAAACACGAACAAAAAATTCTATAAATTTATGTACTGCCTTTAAGCTTTTCCGTACAGCTTGTTCCTGAAAATATCAAATGCAATAAGCACACTGTCGAAAATTCGTGGAAATATTGTACATTTGTGTAAAGTATTGTTGGATTATTTTAGCTTTTACATGAGTTCTGTTTAATACTCACTGCGTTATTCGTAATCGGATTTCGAATTTAAATCGAAAATTTTATTTATGAGTGCTTCGTGCAATGCATGTGGGTTAAATATTGAAGGTATAGAAGAAGGATTTTATTTATTGGATATTCTGGATGATTTTTAAAGATTATCTTTGGAGTTTAAATGTACATGGATAAGGGGGTCCTTTGAAAATAAGGTACTGAAAAAATTAGTGTTTTTACAGATTTTAAGATTTAATTCGTAAATTAATTCAAAACGAATTTAATTGACGTCATTTAAGAAGACATCCAATAAAATTTTGGGATTTTCATAAATGAAGTCTTTTTTACTTTCTGACTCTTTCTAAATATTTTCTGACACTTAAAGTAGTTTTTGCTTTGAAAAGCTAGACTTTGTTAAATGACTTGCTTTGAATAAAAGAAGTCATAAAGGACGTCATGAATCAACAACCCCTATCACATAAATTCTTTTCTGGTCTTTAAGAACAAGCATTGAACAATTTTCATCTTACATGTCCTATATAACAAACGGATGCGAAGCGTTCAGCACAGAATACTAAATACTTTCCAGTGCTAAGTGAAGGAAAGCAAATTGAGTTTCTTATTTCTTTTCACGCATGTTGTGCTGCTTTGGTAATTTTTGGACCAATTTAGGGAGCAGAGAATGCTATGTTCAATGAAAAAAAGTTACAACCGCTTACGAAACAATAAAGCCCTTTTATTGTAGATGCTATACATATGAATCATGTAGGATTAAAAAGGTTATTAAACTCGAAATTTTCAATAGACTGTCTAATGACCTTAATGTAGTACCACATTTTGTTTAGATGATTAAATTTTATATACATTGTTCAATAAATTATTCAATATAAAATTAAATCATTCGAAAAATTGTCGCTATGCATTTCAATAACCTCAAATTATCAATACAGTACAAACTGCATAATTTAATTTACCACAAAATCTCACCTAAATTTATCACATTTTCCCACAAATGAGTTTCATTTTCCATTCGGATTATTTAATTGAATATGCTAGCTTCACATAAGAGGATTATTATTTTTAATGCACATTGCTTCATATCAACTAGTTTTATGCAAATATAGATTTTTGAATTCACACTTATTTAAGCCACAGCATCAAAAGTGATTTTTCTCACACTCATCTTAACTAAACTTTAACTTTTTACATACATACAATGAAATCATAAATCATAAGTAAACAAGCTGAATGAAGAATAAGAATGAATATTTTGTTTAATTTCGAGCATAAATCATCAAGAATGAATGTATTATTACGCTCTTGAAGAAGCAGCAGAAGCATCTAAGAAGAAATGAATTCAGATATAAATTTATGAGAATTTTTTTTCACTCAAAAGGAAATGTTTACATCAGCTATATAGCTGTAAAAATAAACAAACTTCTTTTATTCTATATCAACAATGCTTGTGTTTACTTTTAGGTTTTTTTTTTTTTTGCTGAATATATACTTTTATTAAGTGTGGATGATGATTCTCGCATTTTTGTCGACCGATACTGCTCATGAGAATATTGCGACACTAAAATTATTTGCTTCCGTTATTGAATCCAATAAATTGGAATTATTTACAATCGGGCAATAAAAGAACATTGACCCAACTATGTATTTGTTCTTCTTCATGTAAAGTCTAGAACACGCGACGAGAATGGAAAGGTCAAAAGATAAACTAAATGCTCATAACAACTGTGGATAAACAAACTTTCGGGCTATTGTTGTGGGCTGGTATTTATATATTATTTATAAATATTGTATATCACACAGTAGTCATATAATTCTGACGAAATATATATTGGGGATTGTTAAAATGTAGTCAAAGACAGAGCTCGAAGTCGATGAAATTTTGTATGGAGTCGAATCCGCCATATAAATTTGACAAAAAATCCTAATCGACTTCGAGCTCTGATCATAGTGGAGCCATTTTGTGGTTTAGAAACTAATAACCCTGCTAAACAATAATAGAAAAATTAAATTTTTGACCTTTCTTCATTTTTGATCCCCTTCTCACCCCCCATCGCTTTCACTAGTCGTCAAATTTTTTATGAAATTTTGAAAAAAATTATCTGAAGCGAAATAAAATCTTTAAAACCTCCCCACCTGCCAAAGAGGTAAACATTTAATGAAGGGTCCCTTAAATTTTGAAATTAAAAAATATGATTTGAAAAGATAATTAAAAAGTAAATTTTTTAATAAATAATGTCAAAATAGATTCTTGAACTTTAATATTCTTAAATATTTGACCCACAAAATCCGAAATTTGTTTTAAAGTTTTTGCCAATTTTCCTCTGTTTTCCTAAGAGTTATGTTAAAGAAAATACCACTCCAATCACATGGCAATACATGGCAATAGCCTCAATGTCATATAAAATCTTTTTACCATCCAGAACTCTTTATTATGCTCATAAATTATTCCATATTGCTTTTTTACGATACCCTCGAGGATAAACAGGATTTGAATGAACAACATAACACACCAAAATGTACTTTTAAAATTTTCAATCTTCGAAAGCGCTCAAGCCATTGCTCTGTTTACACATCAACTCATTCAATATTTTCTCTTTACATTTTATGACTTTAATGACGTCATTTATTTGAGAAATAAAACGAAGCTATCATTCAAATTTATTTAATATTTTCGCCATTCAATTATCAGCATTGTTGACAGAATTGTTATATACAGCTATTGCAATAATAATTGTGAAGAAGACAACGAAAAAGTCACAATTAGATTGTTATTTATTTGTTTGGAAAAGTTTGTGTCTGAAGAATAAGAACAAGAGAAAAAAAATATTAAAAAACAGTAATGAAATGAAAATTTATGGAATCAAAAAGTTTGTAGGCTTTTTGTGAAGAAGTAGAGTCAGAAATCACAGCATATTATTTTCTACCCCTTAGCTATATTCATGTTTCTGTGATTGCTGATATTTTTACATCTAAAATAAATTACAAAAAAATATAAACGCAAACGGAAGTTTGTGAATGAAAATTATTTTTTTTTCACATAAAGTTTAATAATTAATTTGAAATTAGAATCTGTTATAATTAAACCACAGTAAAAGTCATAGCAACACAAACATAAACGAGTTATAAAAATAAAATGCTAAACATTTTGTAGCTTGGAAGTTTATTGCCACGATTAAGCCTCAAAAAAGGTAGTTTTTATTTATTTTTACATCCTTCGCAGCCGTTACACTTGGCACACATACATTATCGTCTACAACCTGCGATGAGATTTATTGACCGAAAATGTCCCCCAATGGAGATTTAGTGTATGAAATAAAGTATCAAAGTGAGATTAGATGTCTATAATTGTATATGTAAGGAATTTAATGTACAGGGGTCCTCGATTTAAATAATTTCAATTTAGATAACAAAATTTCTGCCATAAAATTTTCAAATTTTTTTTTAACGGAAATTTTTTATGCAGAAAAGGAACCAACTACCGTCACTTCATTTCGAAAAACTTCGAAATTAATTTCGAAAACTTCGAAATTAAATGTAAACAAAAAATATTGTAAACAAACAAAGATTATGAAATCAAAATATTTTTGCATTTTTCCATTCTGGATCTTGATTTATCAAATGAATTGCATTCTTTAGCAAATTTTCTATCATTTTATCAATAAAACGTAGATTAACAAGCTTTAATCAACAAATTATCTTGAAAATAAAAATTTGTGAAAAAATTTACTAACATATTCACAATTTTTATTTTCAAATTTTTAATTGTATTTAACTGACAAATTTTGAAGTGTCGGTAGTCGGAAAAGGAACTTTTCGATTTGCGTCAGATTATCTCGTTCCCAAACAATTATGCAAACCGAAGACTCCCTGTATATCGTAAGTTAAATATTTGTTGCAGAAAGACGTTAGATGGAATGGAATAAACATTAAAAATATGGAAAAAGTTGGGAAAATTCTGAATTTGGATTATGTATGAGATTAAAGAGTTTTTTTTTACGAATTTATGCTGAAAATATATTTTTAAGGAAAAATGCTTTAAATTGGGGAAAAAATCTTTAGCTTCAGTAGAATCTATGAACCAAAAAAAAAAAAAAAAAATGCCAAAGAACTCGACAGTTGGTCAACACAAACGAATTTCATATTTTTCTATCGATTTTCCAACAAGTTCAATATTCAGGATATAGGCATGAAAATAAATCGATAAAAATCTTTTAGCAGCTCTTATATTTATGTGCAATAACCTCAATAAAAAAAATTCTACATGAATAATTCAAATCGATTCTGAATAATTAAAACTTACGAATGGCACAGATTTCACCATAAAAAGGCAGAGCACAACACACATAAAAAGAACTCAATAATCCAAACTCCTAAGAGGATGATTACCTTTGAAATGGTTGACACTTCTTCTTATGAAATTTAAGACATACATGTGCGTTAATGTTTTCACTTTCTTGGAAAAGCTCTTTACATTGTTGTATTGTTAAAAAAGAAGGAATCGGAAATGTTCACATCTGTTTACGTTCTCAAATAACTTGTCACTTGTATAAAACACGTGTGGATGTGAAAGAATCCGAAATATTTACCAATCGTGTTGAAATTTAATGAGGTTTTTGCACCATTGAGGCTATACATGAGATAAATGTGCTCCTTAAGATATTCGTGGAAATTTGGCGAATGATTTTGAATTTTCTTACTCTCTTATGTTTTTGTTTCTTCATGCATAAATTATTAATCCTAATGTTTAGTGTAAATTTTTAAGAGAATATGTCTTTTTTTAGGTATAAGAAAATATTAAGGATTCTAAGAAAAGACTATACTGTAGCTTTTTACTTGGGGTGCATATTAAATGTGGTTTATCAAAAAACTATGGTTGGATATTTGAGAACATTTATGAATGAAATACTTTCGAAAATTTTTTGGGTTGATATGCAAAGGCTTGAATCTAAGAGGCCGTTCACTTAGAATGTTAAGCAAAAACGACTTTTTAGAGCCCCCTCACCCCGAACCCCTTGTTACGATTTTTGTACGAGAAAAAAAATGCTGGGTTTGACTTGTTACAAGATTTTTGCCCCTTCCTTCGCCTAAAAATCGTGCCTACTGAGTGAATGTCCTCTTACTATTTAAATAAATTCCCAAAAAATATTGAACACGTAAGTTATCCTCGACTTGCATCCAAATAACTCTTCTTGTTCCTCATCAAACTTATTTTGTTCCATTTTCATCCTTCTTAAATTAGCACAATTTTATTCAACCACTCAAAAACTTAGTTAATAAATCTACATAATCAAATTAACATCCACATGCCTATCCGCAAGCACAACCAAGACATTCGATTAAAGTGCTTCGCAAACAAAGTATCGATTTACGTTCTCTTTGTGTTAATTATTTCTAGATTTTTGCCTATCCGTGAATGAGTTCCCTTTCCCTCCATATCCCATTGTTACGTAAGCCTGACTGTCAAGGTTTATTACATTACTTCTATTACAACAAATTTAGGCATGTTTTGCCTTAAAACACTAAATAAATTATGAGTTACCTTTTTTTCTGTCTATTCTTGTTTTTATTCATTCACATCTCATCATCAACTTTCATTCTTTGAGTTTTTCTCTTGTTTGGCTTTCACATGATCGGAGCCTTGATTTCAATACATAATTTGATTAACAATTCTTCTATCTTTCCTGCATTTTACGTCCCTCAAAACAGCGAGATTCAAGGAAAAAGTTTTCTAATATAAAAGACAAATTTATTTTTAATTTTTTTTGTGTGTGCATGTCGGCACAGTATGAAATAAAATTATTCAGCTTTAGAGTAGACAGCGTGACTCAATTTACTGTTGTTATTTTTTTTTATATTTCATTGTGAAAAGAGACGTGATGACGAGAAAAAATTGATTTATGGATCGGAAATTTTTACTCGAAAATTATTTTTATTTCCATCCTGTCTTGCTATTTCTATAGATTGATTTCAATTATGAGATTACTATGTGAACAGGAAATTAAGGAAACAAAATTTTATTTATCTGAAAGGAAATATTTTTCTGTATTGTTAAAGAGCTGTCATTGTTGTGCTTTGGGGATGAATAAATTTTAATATTGAATATTATTTGAAGGCACGGAAATCTCTTCACAATATTTTGATGGGGTTTTGTATAAATTTGAATGATTCTGTGAAGTTTTACAGCAGAATTTAATTTAGTACATTTTTGATTATATTTTGTAGATCTACTGGGGGCCGTTCACAAAGTACGTTACGCAAAAAAATGACTTTTTAGACCCCCCTTCCCCCTTGTTACGCATGGTTACAAATTGTCAACCCCCCCCCCCCCCTGAACGTTCAATTTTTTTTTTCATTTTATAAAAAATGTTGGTATAAATTTTTTTTTAATTTTTTTAAATCCTAAATACCTAAACTTTATAAGAAGATATCTATTGAAAAAAAAAATACTAACTTTCTTTAACGTACCTATGTATGAAAACTAAATTCACATGATCAAAATATTACAAAACCTAAATTTTACATTAAATTTTTTATTTGAATGCTATAAAATTATTATTGCTGATAGAACGTTACATTTTCAAATACCCCCCCCCCCCCTTGTTACAAATGGTTACACTTTTTCGAACCCCCCCTCCCCCCTAAAATGCGAACGTACTTTGTGAACGGCCCCTTGTTTGATTTAGTGAATGATTTATCATCGAACAATTTGTCTTCTGATTAAGACATGACAATGACACGATGATAACATTCGGAATTTATGACGTAAATGACTGTTGATTTCTATGAAAATAGAATAAAAAGTTGATTCCATTTTGTGTACTTAACTTTTTTTTTTCAAAAAAATAAAGTTTATACGCCCACCAGCAGTTCTTTTACAAATTCAATATAGAACATTTATATTCAATAATCCTACTTTCTAGTTTAGATGAATATGCTTTTATTCTCCTTACTGATCTAAAAAAATGAAATGGGTCTGTTATGACCCTTGCAGCAGATTTTACTAGATTGTGTCATTGTGATGGTATTAATATGCCTATTTAATTGAATTTATAAATAAAACATATTTTTTTAAATTTCTAGATCTACTAGGAGGTCGTTCATTAATTACGTAAGTAGAGATAGGGTCAAAGATTATATAACAATTAAATTTTCAAGAATTTCATTTTTTTTTTGAGAAATTGCCGTTATTTTGCTACGTAAAAATTGAATGGTCCCTTGTCCTTATAGAAGAAAAAAGAAGTAACTTCTAGCAAAAAATTCTCCACAAGGAACAAGCTCTTTGTGAAAAAAAGCAAAATTACCATATTACCATTTTCTAGAAAATGACATGTATTCTTGTCCATATTCCTTTCCTTCAATATTGTATCACGAAGTGAAATTTTCTCATGCTTTGATAGGATCCATAAAGTTTTATATCATCAATACCCTGAATATTTTTCAAAAGATCCTTTTTCTCGATCTGACAGGAACAAGAATATGAAGAGAAAAAATCAAATTATGTATTTCAAGGACTCATGTTTCTTCTTATTAGCCGACAAGCAGGCTCATGTTTTCAACAATTTTGTTATTTAATAAATTCGATATTCTTGTTACTGCAAATAAGTTTTCATCAGATCTTTTCGACACTTTCGATCAATTTTCTTCTTAATTTATTCAATTTTATTTTGTTCTTAGTTTTTGTTTTCTCATAAACTTTATTATTGTCAGTTATTGTATTTATATTGATTATTGGTCCATATTAAAAATTTTGGATTTTTTCGTAAAATTTTAATTTTGAGAACTGGGTACCAGAGCTCGAAGTTGACTTGGATTTTTTTATCAAATTTGTATGGCAGAGTTAACTCTGAGTTGACTCGACTCCATACAAAATTTCATCGACTTCGAGCTCTGCTGGGTACTAAATCTGAAATTATATGATATAATTTTTTATAAAAATTAATCCTTCTCAATTTTAAGCAAGATTAAAAGCCTTGAATGTAGAATTATCTAAAAGTCTCAAAGCTCAAATGACATCTTCTAAAATTGTCAAAAGAGCTTTAAGCATTTGAACTTTTCAAATTTCCATATTTTCATTTATTTTTATGGACATTCCCAGTAGCATTTTCAAAAAATGATCTCCTGAACTTTTTTAGATTATTGTCGTAAGATAAGCATTCATATCCGAGTTATTATAGAAAGTATGACATGAGCTAAGGATGTCAGGAAATCATAGTTGAGAAACTTTTTCTTTTCTCTCACAGGAAAGTCCAAAAGAATAAGCAAAATGTAATCTAAAAAATTCTTACTAGATGAAATGGGTAGAAGTTTTATCAGATAACTGTGGGGACATTTTGGAAGTGATATCTAACATGGAAATAACTATGATTGCTGCTTTATAGTCTAAAATTCATGAGTGAACCTCAAAAATTTAAATTAAAGCTTATTAATGTTTTTTGGATCAGTTTCATGCCAGTTCAACATTGAAAAGTCGACTATGGAATAAATAAGATAAGAAAATTTTTTACATGTTTCATGAATAGAACTCATAGAAATAGTTTTTAACTTGATATTCATTTTCATTTCCTCCATTCATAATTTTAAGAAAGCATTCATTTTATTAAAAAAGATTTTATTTAAGACGCTCTGAATATTCTATTAAAATTTTTCAGTCGAAGAAAAATTTATTAAAAAGTTTGTAAGTAAATACTTCATTATTTTCTATAAAAATAGATTATTTGTCTTAAAATTCATGCAAGTAATTTTAATGGAAAATTGTTGTTACTTTAAAGCTGATGCATCATGTATTTTTACTATGATAAATCTTACTATTTTTTTCAACTTTATGAACGAGAAAGAAGAACAGAATATTTTCATGTAAGAATAACTTTTAAAATAGTGCTTCCTACTTTTAAATAATTAAATTTAATTATAAATTTCCCTCTTGATTCTTTATGGCTTATTTTAAGTCTGACGTTATTAGATAGATCAACTTTTTGTATGATATTAAAACTAATTATTAATTTCAGTTTTTTAAGTACGAAACTAAAAAATAACTTATACTCGCGTAAACGTTAATTTTGGTATCATAAGAACAACATTACTTACGAATAACTCTCCAATCTGAAAATAAATTATTCATAAATTTTATAAAGCTCTTTAGGAAGGAACAAATTTAAAAGTACGAAAAATAATAAATTGTTGTAGGTTTTGATGAATGTGGGAAGTAAAGCTGACAATAAGTGCAGTTCTTAAAAACTTTTCAATATTATTTTCAGAACAAAAATTATAATCTGATTATAGAAATATTAATTTTTATGTTTCTTTGAGTTCAATTGTGCTTGTGTTGAAGCTTAAAATTTAATATTTTGTTATTCTAAAAGATTAGAGAGGTAATTGTAAAGTTAGAATTTGATTTGATTTTAAATTTTAAACTAAGATGTCTCTAACTAAAATCTCAACAAGTTTAAAAAAACTTCAATAAATAATTCATTTAAATTCTTTCATCTCATCCAAAACAACAAAATTCAAAAAATGTTTTGATGCTTCTGTAAACAAGAGATAATGGACTTGATGTGCTATAAATACTTAATTTAATTCAAGGGCTTCTTCTCCTTTTGACCCAATTTTCTCTTTTTTTTTGTGTACAGGTCGAAAATTAAATAGAGAGATTATATTCATGGTTGATGATCTCTGAAGGTGAGAAAACCTTTTCATCAAAGATTAATTTTTTTGATAATGGTTGATGCTTTGTCCGAAAATATTAGAAATTATTATGAGGTGATTAATTCATAGGAGGTATTAAGATGGATATATTAATTATCTTGAGCAAAGGAGAGCTTGTAGCAATATTTGATGGAGAATTATTTAAGTTAGACTTTGGGATTAATTGAATGATTCGTAGGGAAAATGGCATAACATCCAATTCAACCTTTGAGTGCATATATCTTTTGAATAACTCAATATCTGTTATGTCCTATCGGAGCTTAATATCGCTCAAATAAATAAATAATCTTATGCTCGGTCTTCTTACTTCAATACACTTTATTCTACTAAAAATCCGGTATATAAAGTCCGGTTTAAATTCAAATATAAAAGCCGTTAAGAAACCGTTACAATCATAATTCAATCCATGACATTCCTCCCTTCCTTTAAAGTAGATGATAGACTTCATACTCGTTCAGTTTAGTTGATACTTTCACTTGTCGTTTTGGTCTAGCTGGTGGCCCGGGAATGACTGGTGAGGCGTCTACTATGGCTGAAGCTAGTTTATCTTGGATGTTTACCTCTTGCTCTGGAATCTTGAAGAAAGGATTAGCAGAAAAGATTTTCTTTAAATGTCCCACATTACGATCGTTAACAACTCCAGTTTCGATATTTTCCACTTTAACTTTTGTTCCACTTCTTACAATCACTTGATGATGCTGTGGATCAAAATTGGTATCAATCTTGTTTTTCTTCATGAACTTCTTAACAACTACAGTATCTCCCACATTGATATTGATTCGTTTTGCTTTCTTGTTAGCCTTTTCCTTTCCTTTAATTTTGTTTTTAATGTCTGTTTCTCTCAAATTCCTGTCATTATTTCAATCTCTATATATCGTGAGTAATAGTCAATAACTACTAAAATGTACTCCTTTGATGGCAAGTCGGTGCTAATAATGGGTTCAAATTGATCCGTTGTGGAAACAAGTGTGTATCCAAAACAATTTGTGACATATTGTTCTATCCTTTTATCCATAAATGGGAACCACACACGCTCTCTTAAATGTTTCTTTAATTTTACCATTCCTAAATGTCCTTCATCTGCCAACGCTATTGTTTGAGTCTGCAGCTTCTTTGGAATCACAATTCGAGATCCTCTAAACAATATTCCGTCTTCAAAGGTTAGTTCTGTCAATATCAGCTTGTATCTCCACAATTCTTTACTCCAATGGCCATCACTTAAATGTTTTATAACTTCTTGTATTTCTATGTCATCCTTTGTTGCATTTCTAATTTTATTTAATGATCAGGAACTAATGTCGCTAAATATAGAATTTATGACAGTTTCACAGGAATCGAAGTTCTCTATTTCCTTATTTTCTTTTTCCAATAATCTTGAAAATGGATCAGCTATGTTATTCTTCCCTTTAACATATTGAATCTTATATGAATAGCTTTGAAGTCTTAAAACCCATCGTTCAATTCGTAGACATGGTTTGGATGTAGCATTAAAGATGTATGTCAATGGTCGATGATCAGTTAAAATCGTGAAGTCAATTCCACATAAGAAGAAATCAAATCTTTCCACTCCCCAAACAATTTCTAAAGCTTCCTTCTCTGTCTGGGCATATCTCTTTCCTGTGTCCGATAGAGTCTGAATAAGCACATATTCGAAACTGTTCATTTTGTTTCTGTACCACAACTGCACCCAGTCCAACTGGACTTGCGTCCGTAAATAAATACGTTGGGATCAAATAATGCTAACGCTTCTTGTTTTCCAATAATACTTTTAATCTTCATGAATGCTTCTTGATGATGTTCCATCCATTCAAACTTGTGTCCTTTTCTAGTCAACTCATTTAAAGCATGAGATATTGTCGACAAATGAGGAATATACTTGCTCACATATGAAATTAGTCCCAAAAAGCTGCTTAACTCATCCACCGTCTTTGGTGTACGAAAATTCGTTATGCTGTCGATTTTATCTTGACTGACTTTAATCCCATTTTGAGTTATATGAAATCCCAAGAAATCCAACTCAGTCATGCTGAATAAACATTTACTTGTGTTGAGTTTTACGTTATAATTCTCTAATCGTTTCTTTAGTAACACCAGTCTTGCTTCATGTTGCGAATGAGTTTTAGCAAACACAATAATGTCATCAATGTAAATCAAAACCCCTTCTAATCCTCTTATGATAAATTCCATCACCTTATGAAAAATTTCAGGAGCTGAGCTTAATCCGAATAATCATCTTTTATAACGCATCAATCCTATCGGAGTTATAAATGTTGTAATATGTCTACAATCTTCGTCTAGTTCCAACTGATGATAAGCTTGTTTAATGTCTAGTTTTGAAAATATTTTGCATCCCAACAACTTATGTGAAAGTTCTTCAAATGTTGGCAATGGATAATGTTCGCGCAATACGGCTTTATTTACTTGTCTCATATCTATACAGATCCTCAAATCATCATTCTTGGGGACAATAACCATTGGTGAGATCCATTGAGCTGGATGCTTTACATATTCAATTATGTCCTGTTCAAGCATTTCATTTAATTTTTATACCACTCTTTTCTCAAGTGCTATTGGAATTCTTCTGTAAGGTTGAATAACAGGTTTAACTGATCTATCAATGTGTATGTATGCTTTAACATCACGTAATTTCGGGAATGTTTCCTCTTTCTTCATTTTGATCAACTGCAATCGTTCAGCAGTTTCACCACTTAATAAAGATCGTTGGCCATTCTTAATAATATAAAACCAATCATCAAGTTGCTTTCCATCAATTTCAATCTTCATTTTTATGCGTCCTAAGACATGTAAACAATCAACACTTCCATAAGCTTTAAATGTTTTATCAGATCCAATCAATTGTTGTTGTATGATAAATTTGCTTGCGAACCGTTTCCAATCATTTTCACCAATAATATTTGCTGATGATCCCGTATCAATTATAAAATTCAATGAAATTCCACCAACTATGCAATTAACTTCGGTACCAGCATTGATATTAAACACAATCTCACTGTTATCGTATACATCCTCTTCACAAGTAACATTTCTAATGATTGATGCTGTTCGTGGCCTGTATCTCTCATCACGGTTCCTTTGAATTTGATTCAAAGATTCCCCATTATGCTTTAATTTCTTACAACATTTTACAGCAAAATGACCAACTTTTTTACAAATTCCACATTGCTTGTTCTTGGCTGGACAATTGAAACTTTTTGCCCGATGTCCTCTCTTTCCACATGCATAACAATCAAATTCTTGTGGACGTTTTTTACTATAAATAGCATTGACATTTTCTGGAGCTGCTTCTGTGTCGTACGACTTAATTTGTTTTTGGACCATTTCATTTGCCGATATCATTGCTTGAATTTCTTCCAAATTGAAATTTCCTTTCAATATTTTCTTCTTCAACTCATTTTCTTTCATCTTCTCTACGACTTGATCTACAATCATCCAATCTATCTGATCTCCAAAATCACAAAACTCAGCTTGTTTCTTTAATCTCAAAACGAAACTCTCAATCTTTTCCCCAACATCTCGTTCTAGTTTACGAAAAACTGATCGTTCATAAATTCTCGATACTTTTTGCAAATAATAACTGTTCAGTTTGCGTACAGCCCTTTGATATGCATCGGACACATAATCAGCATTATCATCGTCTTGTTCTAAGACCTTTTGAATGTCATCTTTTCCATAATATAATAAATGTGTTCTCTTTACATCTGGATCTTCAATATTCTTGACTTTCAAGTAAAGCTCAAACTGTTTTAGCCATTTTTTTTCCATCTCACTCCTGCTGATCCTTCAGCATTCTCTTTAAATGGTTGTAACTGAATCGAATCAAACCAGTCAACCTACAAATAACCAAAGATTTCCAATTAAAATCTTGTCAACTCAATAATTCTTATATCTTTTCCACAGTGGCCTCATTTGCCTTTAAACTTCATTCTTAATGGCCTCTTTGCCTCTCAATACTTATATCTGACATCATCCGTCTCAATAAGTTACTTATTTTCTCTTACTTCTGACATCATCCGTCTCAGTAAATTATCTCACTTTCCTAAAATCTGACATCATCCGTCTCATTTAGGCTACTTATTTCCTCTTACTTCTTTTCAGTAAGGAATCATCTTCCTAAAATCTGACATCACCGTCTCATTTAGGCTACTTATTTCCTCTTACTTCTTTTCAGTAAGGAATCATCTTCCTAAAATCTGACATCACCGTCTCATTTAGGCTACTTATTTCCTCTTACTTCTTTTCAGTAAGGAATCATCTTCCTAAAATCTGACATCACCGTCTCATTTAGGCTACTTATTTCCTCTTACTTCTGACATCATCCGTCTCAGTAAGGAATTCATTCTCATAATTAACCTCAAATTTTTCTAACATCAATTTTCACAAATTCCTTCTATTTTCACATTTTTAACTTACTAAATCATTTATTAATTGTATGTTTCATCTTATTTTAATGTTTTAAAGCTTTTAAATTAAGGAATTTAATCATTTAAACTTTTCTAAAGCATGTTTTTTCACACAATTTTTTAATTTTCACTTTTCACTAATTTTATAAGTTTTAATAACTTACATTCATGTTTATTGTGCTGTAATTAAGTTGATCTCGTCCTCGTCGCCAATGTTATGTCCTATCGGAGCTTAATATCGCTCAAATAAATAAATAATCTTATGCTCGGTCTTCTTACTTCAATACACTTTATTCTACTAAAAATCCGGTATATAAAGTCCGGTTTAAATTCAAATATAAAAGCCGTTAAGAAACCGTTACAATCATAATTCAATCCATGACAATATCATATAGACAAACTATATATCATTGGAAAGGTCTTTGTAAGCACTATCTAATTATGATACGCTTAATCGGTTCAAACCGATTCAATCGGTTCAAAAATCGGTTCAAATGTGTACAAAAAAGAATGTTTAATATCTTGATCATTCCTTAACCAATTTTAAAAATTCTTTTTGTGTCTAATAGCTTAAATATCAGCTTTTAACTTTAGCAGGGTTTCAATTTTTTTAAACTATGAGAACATTATTATTATTATTATTATTATTATTTATTTTATTCATGTCTTATTTTAGAAGCTTGTTTATCAAGCAACATTGTTTATAAATTAAAGAGTCTCAGTGATTTAATAAAAATCTTTTAAGGAACTCGCAAAAATAACGGTAACAAATTATTTAAATCTTTTTATAAATTAACGGATTTTCAAAATTTAAACAAAAATTTTAGGTTCAAATACATCAGGTTCAAAAATTGAACATATGTGAATGTGTTAGTGTAAAATTTAAAATGTAAACATTGGAGTGATGAATAAATTAAATTTCAACAATAAATAATTGGATCCGATTAATAAGAAAACTCGATTAATATGATGATGACAATGCTGATGAGGACCTCGATAGTAATGAAGAAAGCTGTTTTCGTATATATTTGCCGACATAGGATCAGATAAGTTGACATTCCAATTATATTTCTTACTTTTTACTTCCTATTTTTCTAATTTATTTTGTTGAATTTGTTTCATTTTAGGAGTTCGTGATTAACAAAATGACTTCAGGTAATCATTTGAGAAGCAAGTGGATATAAACATTTCATTCCTAAGATGACACTTCAATGCCCATTTGAACGCTGCTGGATCTTTCAAATTCTTAAGGTCAGTATTCAAGCAATTGAAGATTTTCACCCCAAAGGAAGTGATTGATTTATGACCATAGTGTGATTTAGACGATGAAATTTCAATTTCATTCTTTTCACTTGACCTTCCTCTACGGTTTACAACTTTCATGAATTTAATATTTGAATGAATTTTGTTATGAATATTCTTGTAAATGTAAGTGGCTGATACTAAGAAATTAATTCCTCTGATAGGTAGACAATTTTGTGTGTGATGTGAGTACATTTTTACTCTTTTGAATCTTCTCTCAAGATTGAATACACTCCTCAGAGCTCGGTTTTGAATTGATTGAAGAGGTTTGATGACATTATCACTGGCTGTTCCCCATATTATGTTCATATATAGTAGATGAGATTCAAACAACGTATGATAAATTTTCTTTTTTATGTAAACTGGCAATTTTTTTCGCATTTTCCATAGAATTCCCGCACTAGATGTCAATTTTGATTCAAGAGCTTTGCAGTGCTCATCGAATTTAAGATGCTCATCTAAAATCAATCCAAGATATTTTGCATTGCGAGTTCTTTTCATTATAAATTGATCATTAACGAAAATCTCATCGTTATCCTTCAGTTTTTGATAAGGAGAATGAACAATCATAAAAGTTGTTTTAGTCTCATTTAGAGTCAATCTTTTAAATTTTAAAAAGTCTATCACCTCTATAACATCATTTCTAACAATCTCATCAATCACGTCATTTTTTTCATGCACGTTAAGAATCAACGCATCGTCTGCATACAAATACAGCGTGCCATTCAACTTAATTTGAGATAATTCATTAATAAAAATCAGAAATAAAAGACTTCCTAGAGTGCCTCCTTGCACAACACCATTTGAAACATTTCTTGCTTTACTGTAACTATCACCGATTTTAACCAATTGTTTTCTTCCATTTAAATAGCTTTTGATTAATTCAAGTACCATTCCTCTAATGCCAGATCGTCTGAGAGAGTCTAATAAGTGCTTAGTATTGACTGTGTCAAAAGCTTTACGTACATCCATCATAACTAATGAAACCTTCTTTTTTTTATCGATGTTCTGTCTAATTTGATTAATTAACTCCACCGCAGCAACTTCCGTGTTCGATTTTTCTCTAAAGCCGTACTGTCTCTCATATAAAATTTTATTTTCTAACACAAAATCCATAATTCTACGATATATAATTTTCTCAATGACTTTGTTGAACGAAGAAAGGATTGAAACTGGTCTATAGTCGCTTATATCATTTCTCTTTCCTGATTTGTTAATTGGAATCACTACTGCTGTCTTAAATATGTCTGGATATATGCCCGTTTTGAACATTCGATTGATAAGATGACATATAGGCTGAGCAATGTCATTCTTTATGGCTTTTAAAATTTGAGGCTTAATTCCATCAATTCCCGGTGAAACATTTTTAAGTGAAATAATGGCAGAGATTACTTCTGAAATATCAGCTTCATAAAGGAACATTGAATTTGATAATGAGGAAAAATTAAATTGTTTTCTTGATTCGGACATACTTGATACTGCCTCATTAACACTTTCAATAAAGTAATCATTAAATGTCTCTGCTAATTCACTCTTATTCATGATTATTTTGCCATTGGTGTCACACACAGAAGAAATTGAATCTTTTGCATTCCTTCCAAGAATTGAATTGAGATTACGCCAAAGGACCTTCGGATCTTTAACCATAAGATTTTTGAAATTAAAATTTCTTTCTTCTGTTTTAATGGTATCTTTGAGTTTTTGAGAGATTTCATTGAATTCTGCTTTAACCTTTAGGCATTTTCGATTTTTTTTTTCATTTTCTTTCTAATTTTATTTTTCTTGTTTTGAATTTTTTTTTATTCTTTTATTTATCCATGGGATAATTTTAATATCTTTTTTAGTTTTTAATCTAATCGTTTTTGTACATAATTTTATTGCATCAGAAGTGACTTTAGTCAATTTATTTGCTATTTTGTTAACATCATATATGTCGAGAATATCTTTTAGCTCTTGTGAGTCATGAATGTGGTCTTTTAGTTTATCATAGTCCAAAATTTTATGCGTTCTCAACATTGGTATATTTTTAAATGCTTTCATATCTTCAATAGTTGTGATTATCATGTTGTGGTCTGTGAAATTTTTATCAAGAGATATCGTATGAATCAAAATGTTGCAGCTGTCGTAAAAATTAACATTGACATGATCGATGATCTTCCCACTAACATCACGAGAAACATTATTGTTAATCATCTTTACATCGTACTCACTAAGTAGATTTTTGTATGTGTTGGCATTTTTACAATCATCTGAAATATCTATATTTATGTCCCCAACAATCATAACTCTATCTTCACTTGTAACTATCTCACGTTCAACATCCTTAATAAATTCCTTGAAATTTTTAATTTTTTGTGATTCAGGTGGTCTGTAATATGAAACTAACTTCATTCTCTTTGTACAGTGACTTATGTCAAATGTAATCTTTTCAAATGTAGATGAGTATGTTTCATGTTTTGTCACAATTATATTCTTCTTAACGTAGACTAATAATCCACCTCCACCGATGTTTTTCCCTTTAGCACCTTTATAAGTTTTTCGACAGCTTACGTAAAGATCATATCCTGAAATATTATATAGGGATTTTGGAAATGTGCATTTTAATTTAGTTTCACCTAATATCATTATGTCAAATTTGTATTTCAGTGATGACAACATAAGTTTGAATTTATCTAATTTTTTTTCTTCATTAATTCCTCTTATGTTAATTTGCATGATCGAAAAATTATCAATATCTGTAACTTTATTACGAAAACTTGAAAATGATTTATAATATAAATTTTTTATTATTGTAGGTTCGACATTTTTTATCGGTGATGGCGGATGTAATGATTGCTAGTTGGTGGATTGACCTGATGTTTGAACATCCATGACAGACTCTTGTTTCAACAGCTCATCAATGGCGTTCTTAAGTTCCAATAAATTCTCCTCGGACTGGATGATCATCACATTATCGTCATTAAATTTGACACATACAGCATTATCATTAAGTTTAGGTTTAAAATTAGTATTTTTAGTGATATATTTAGCTTTTCTCATGAAATAGCCATTCTCAGGAGTTAGAGTAATGTTAAAGAATATGCCACTTGTGGCTTTAACTTTGTTCTTCTCACGCATGACTCTCAATTTAGTCGCTAAGTCAATGAAAGTTACTGTTAATATTTTATTGCTGCCTAAATTAGGCTTTTTTATTTCATGGACAACGACGTTCTTAATGTCTGCATCATCAATTTGAATCTTAAATGATCGAATTGTATTAACTACAAGATTTTTCAAGTCTGCTCCATCCATTATCTTTAATCCCGAAATGTCCATACTGCAATCTAGGCGAGATTGTTTGATCATATTCATGCACAATTTACGATTATCTATTGCCATACGCAATCCTTGATCTGCTTTGATCTCAATTAGATCTATTTTTTTGTTCATATTTTGCAATGATTTATCTAAATTTTTATTAATTTCTTTCTTCATGTCATTCATTTCAAGTTTTATCATTTTATTAATCTCTATCAATTGTCTTTCACTTTTTTGCTCAATTAAGCAAGCAAGATCATCTAATGTTGTCTCCTCGCAATTACGTCGTTTATTTTCTTTCTCAGCTTCAATTTTATCATCAGTATCTTTCATTTTCTTATTTTGCGGTGATCGATTAAGTAATGGCTTTCTGAGGAATAATTCTCGTTCTTTTGCCTTATCAATCTCTTCAACATCATTCATTATGTTAGTTTTTAGTCAAGTTTATTGAATAAGCAAGGTTAATGCCAAATTCCGTTAGGACAAGATTTAAAATAATTTCATTTGATAAGTACACCACTCCGACTAAAACTCACCACTCAAAACGTGACTGTTGTTATGGTGAATTTGTTTGTTATTGCGCCCAAACTGTAGAACAATAGCAATTATAAACTTAACTTTTGTGACTAATTGCGAGAATGGAACTTGATTTTATCGATGTAGAAATTGTTGTTGATACTCAACATATATATTGTGATTAATTAAAAGACTTCTGATTACTTATTTTAACTTTAATTTCCAAATTTAATTTTGCAGTCCATAAAAAATTATCCAATCCTTTAATATCAATAATTAGTCTTCAATGATGTTGAATTCCGACTGTACTCCACTCAATCCTGAATTGTTGCACTTTTAGTCGTCAAAATAAGTTAAAATATTTTATAATAATTCACTTAAAACACGTAGAATAATTAAATAATTTTGAGAGTTACTAACACATTCAATCCTCATTCGAAACAATTTATTATTTTGATCAAAATTTACTTAATGAAACACAAATAAAGATATATTTGCAATATTAATGATGTTTTTTGTTAATTTTAATACCAATAGACAGCAACAAATGGAAAAAATTAGTTACAATTTTTTTTGCTTTGAAAAATGTATGGAAAAATGATTTTTTGAAAATTTTGTCAAAACTTTTGAATAAACCCTGACATATTATATATGAAATTAAAGAATTTTAAAAAAGAAACAAGTTTATAACGGTTTGAAGTGTCAAAAAGCTTCTAAAAAAAGTATT
This sequence comes from Chironomus striatipennis, assembly GCA_026123125.1. NCBI lineage: Eukaryota > Metazoa > Arthropoda > Insecta > Diptera > Chironomidae > Chironomus > Chironomus striatipennis. Next base: position 39,485,756 of record CM047393.1, on the reverse strand, counting down.
TCACAAAAATATTATAATTAAATAAGATTCAAAAATTTCTTTTCAAAAATTTGACGTAACTTAAAGATAAACCCCAACATGTTATATATTGTTAGAAAGGTAATCAAAAATGAAATCAAATGCAAAAGGATTCAAATCAGAATATTGCTTTATTTTCAAAAAATAGCTAATTTAATGTGCAACTTTGGGTCCTTCAAAAATGATGTTCTCATAGTTTAAAAAAATTGAAACCCTGCTAAAGTTAAAAGCTGATATTTAAGCTATTAGACACAAAAAGAATTTTTAAAGTTGGTTAAGGAATGATCAAGATATTAAACATTCTTTTTTGTACACATTTGAACCGATTTTTGAACCGATTAAATCGGTTTGAACCGATTAAGCGTATCATAATTAGATAGTGCTTACAAAGACCTTTCCAATGATATATAGTTTGTCTATATGATATTGAGTTATTCAAAAGATATATGCACTCAAAGGTTGAATTGGATGTTATGCCATTTTCCCTACGAATCATTCAATTTTCTGTACTATACAGGGTCGTTCACTTATGACGTCCATCAAAAACTTGAACTTTTAAATTTTTAGATCCTTTCTCTATCACAAAACCTTCAATCTATAAAATCCTATTTTTTAAGATTTTCACACAGCCTCAGACTTGCCTCAGATCAGTTCCAATTAAAATTCAACGTACGTAAGTGAACGACCCCCAAAGAAGACCTTCCACTTTTATAAAACTAATTCATTTTGTAGAATGAAAGTAAATGAGAAAATTTCCTTAAGATAAACAATTCCAAACTAAATTAATTCTCTGCTGACTCGTTACAGTGAAATTCTATTTTAGAAATTTTCTGAATTGAAATTAAATTAAACAAGATAAATTTATCTAGGATTGAAAAATTGCAACAAGAAAATATACAAAAACTTTCGAATGAGATTATATTTTAAGCAGAAGAACAAACGAAAAGTATGCTAGGACTTTGTAGTATGGAAGTAATTTTAATTTAATTTTTCTTGAAAATTTTCTTTTGTGCAGGTTTTAAGACTGTTTTGTTAATAAATATTTATTGTTTTGAAGGGAATCTCGTAGGATTCAAAATTTAAAGTCTAAGAAGAATGCTTAAAAGAATATTCAAAGGACAAATAAGCTTCTGTATACTTGAACTAGGTCATTGCAAATGCATTTTCATAAAACTCTCTCATCCATAAATAAATAAAGAGATATTAATTCTGTTGAATTTTTCATAATAGTAAAGTAGATATTTTTCTTAGTCCATCATTGCATATAACCTTATCGTACACTTGTAGATTCAACAAAATATTTACTCTTCTATAGACAATTTCCATCAAAGTAAATACAGAAAAAAAAGTAATTTTCCTTCCTATTCTTCTTCTTCTTTTTAAATCAAAGTTTCTTTTACTTTCAAAGGTTTACTATTTATTTTTTTAAATATTTTTATCTTCTCTCTCTTGTTGCTTACTATTTTCCTTTATTGATTTTCATTCAATCAGATTAAATGGATTTTACTTTTATGTAAGATTTATTTTTTTGTGTGCAGTGGACATAGACATAAAACTAACGAGTTCATTCGACGAAAATTATAAAAGAAATAAGGATAAATTGAGATGAAGAATGGAGCTTTGATGAGGATAAAAGCTGGTAAGAATGGGGTTAGTAGTTTAAGATTGTTATATCTTGACTGCTAAAAAAAGTATTTTTATTCGTTTAACTATGGTTGACTGATTTTTTGGTTACTGAAACTCTTCATTCAGTAACCAAGTTAAAAACAAAATTAAAAGCAAGCTTAAATCAAGATTTAACTCAGATTTCATAAAAGGCCTATCAGAAAATTTTGAGCCTCCCTCGAGGAAGGATTTATCAAATATTTTTATTTAAAATTTAGAGCCTAGAGGGGGTTGGGGCGTGCGTAAATTTTCCTTTTCTAGATGAAAAAAATCTAAAAATCCAAAGACGGGGATGACTAAGGGGTCGTTCGTAAAATTTGTAACGCCTAAAATGGCATTTTCAAACCCCCCCCCCCCCATGGTTGTAACAAATTTTGTATGGAATGTTGAAGAATTTTGTATGGAGTTTAACAAAATCTTTAACCCCTCCCTCCTCCTCTCTAAGTGTTACAAATTTTACGAATGACCCCTGAGGGGTCGTACCTAACCATTAAAAGTAGGTTCCAAACAAAAATCTCATTAACTTTTTGCTCTTATTAGACTTAATCAATATTTCTAAAAATTCATCATTGTTCAACCCAATAACCTTCGAACAATCGATAACCTTGTCAAACTGCATAAAAAGAAGATAATTTCTGCCTAAAAACTTTGCTCGTTATCCACTTCCTAATTTCTTATCACTCAAGTACATTAATAAGTGTTTTCAATTAACTGAATTGGAAAAAGAAAATATCCTTTGGTCTTGTTCATACAATACAATAATGAGTTATCGACGTTGCTGTGTACAAATTTACTTCTTTCTTATTATTTCGTACACAAAAAGACATAGAATAGAGAATAGAACTGACATATATTTTCCTTTCAATGGCGTGAACCATAAAACAAAGTTTTTTTCTTGTTGTGTGTGCAATAAAGTACGAAAAATGATGAGTTTGTAAATAAATGTGAACGTTTAGGATGTGGGTGGGTGTGTTTTTGTGCTCATACAATTAGATTATGATTTGAGTACATCGTGCATGTGTATGATAATTTTCGTCATTTCTTCTACTTCTTTCATTCAGTGTGAAAACGTGATGAAATATTTTATTGATTAATTCAAATTTTATGCATGAATTTCAGCAAATATTTTCGTATGACTTACAATGAGCAGTCAGATTTTGGAAGTAAATGGAAGAAGGTAAAGCTTACATAACTGTATATTAAATTATACGAAGAGTGAATTATCATTAAATTTGAAGCTTTTCATGCAGATTTTATTGATTTTTTTTCTTTTACAATCTTCGAAAAATCAAAAATTCTTAATTATTTTTAGTTTCAAAATCGTATAAAATTACCACAAAATATCGCAAATGAGAGAAAAATTTCCAAAAAAAATTGATTACTTCACGATTCAGTGACGATGAAAGAAAGATAAAGAAGAAAAGTCTTCATCATTTCGAGTGATAAAAAAGTAAAAAAACTTACTTTTACTTCTTTTGTTTCCATCCTCATCCAACAATCAATTGAAACTTTTCTTTTGCTCTCGCATTGAAGTAAACAGTCAATTCTGCTCGTGCGTCTTTCAATGTGAAATAAAAAAAAGTTTTACTTTTTCCCCATTTTCCTCATTTTGTTTGTGTATGCAGAGAATATACATAGATTAAGTAATTACGTTTACTGTAAGTGTCTACTGTCTTTCGACTTTCATTATATCTTCTATTTTCTCTCGCAAAGATTCTTATCTTACGAATGACTGATGATGAAAAAAAAGTTAATAAAAGTTTGTTTTTTATTTGATTTTAACTTTTCATTTTCATTTCAGTTAGTAACATGCTAGCATGCAATTTCATTTCATCATTCTCCTAATCTTGATTACGTAAATTGCTTAGAATAAGGAATGAAATTTTATTACTCGTATGCTTTGCCTTCATATATTATCTTTCTAGTCAAATAAAAGAAAGAAAATAAGGAAATTAAAATTCTAATCTGTTTAAACTTTTTACTTAAATTGCGTTTTTTTCTGCTCATTTTATGGATGATTCTTTGAGTTTTAGGAAAGATTACAGAGTGAAGGAGGGGGCAAGGCTCAGACACTCATCAGAAAATTGTAAAATTATACAATTTCTTCCAATTTTCCAATTTTTGTATGGAAAAAATTGGAAAAAAATTTACAATTTTTACAATTTCCTGATGAGTTTCTGAGCCTTGGGAGGAGGAAGAATTTGAAATTTTTCATACAGAAAGCTTTCTAAATTGGTATAAAAGCTTCAAAATTATCTTCAATTTTCAAACGAGATTGAATGAGATTGAATACACAAACTTTCATTCTACAACTTCAAATCTCAAAAATCTTGGCTTATTCATACAAAAATTCACATGCCAAAAAAATTCAAAATAACTTCTGCATCTTAATAAAGTTCAGAAATAAGTAATTTTATTATTTGTCATGATGATTCGAGTCATGTTTAGGATACAAAGGTGAGAAAGTCAAGGATGAAAAAAAAAAATATTTTCAGATTTTTTCACCCTTCTCATAAGATAAGAAATTTGACATGACATTCTTTATTGTCATGACTATACTTGCCATGTCATGGGCTTTAATTAAGTCGTTGTACATGGATTTTTCTAACAGACTCTCCTTCAAATACTTTAATAGTGTTAAGTGTGTAAAAATTGATTTTGATTTTGAGGGTAGTTAAAGATTTAAATTTAAAATTTAAATTTATTCCAGAAACTTTTAATTTCGAGAGAATTCATTCATGAAATCTTTATTTTTTCATGTTACGAAATAAATTTAAAGCACTTTTTCATGAAACGACTGAACTGTAGAATAAAACTTTTGGTTGAGATTACGTAACAATTGAGTAGCTTTGAATTATAAAAATTCAACAAAAAAGTTTCTCTTGTGAAATCTTTTAAAGTAAAACCATGCAAAATTTTACATCATTCATTTCTCAAGCATTATTTCAATACTGCTTTGTTCTTTCATCCATTTAAATGTGAATCATGAGAAGTCAAAGCTCTTGCTAAGTTTTTCATGTCAATTGTATCATAAAACATTCACAAATAGCTTTGAGAAACTTTCAAGATGACATTTGATGCACAAGATTGTTGACATTTTTTAAATGTTTCGGACACGTACAGCTTCAGTTTATAAAAGTATACAATAGCTTCGTAATCAGCTTAGCTACCCACAACCAGACAAATCATCATAAAATTCATGTATTTTTAGATCACATAAAAGTCAATAAATTTTCTTTGAAAAAAAAAATATCAAAATATTTTCTCAATCTTCTCAGAAAAGGAATAAACTCAAAATATCTAAATAATGACAACTCACCCAAAAAAGATCTGATGTAAAGCCAGGAATACGTGTGTGAATAGCACCAGTTTCGTGTAAATATTGAAAGAAAACATCAATTTCGTCGAGACTTCGGATACTCTCGTCCATCGTCTCCATTACTTTTGTTGCATGTTTTGCTAGCTCCTCTGATGTCGCTTGTTCTTCTCTCGTTTTAAGCTCTTTAAATTTACTAAACATGTTAAGTAAGTCCGCGTGCTCTTCAAAAAGTCTGAAAAGAGATTAATAAAAGGTTTGAAGATTATTTTGATGATCTATTAATGTTTTTTTTTGTAAGTTAAAGTTATAAAAATCACTTGTGGTTGAATTTTTCATGAAATTTAGAAAAGAATCAGTTACGATGTCCTTCAAAAATTGTATTTTTAGTCCTGTTACAAAAACTTTATTCGAAAAAATCCTATTTAAAGACTGTAATTCGTTCTCAGACCTCTTGCCCCACAAATTTGGAATTTTCCACCCAAAAATATCTTTCGATCCTGATGTGAATAATTCGAGACTTGTGACCGTTACAGTTTCCTGATAAAAGTTCAAAAACGCCATTTTTGTCTGTCTGCCATGCAAAATGCGAAGTTAAATACCCCTTTTTCGAAAATTCAAAAAACTTTAAACTCAAATTAAACCATTTTTATAGAGAATTTATCAAAGAAAATGATTCAATCCATAATTTACTATTACTATAAAGTCAAATAAATTATAAAAATCCAAAAAAGTTATGAAATTCAAGAAATAGCGTAACGTATTTTTTTGAATTTCTGGTTTTCGAATATGCATATTTGAATACCCCTAGACTTTCGATAAGTCAGTCGAACTTGAATTATTCACATCAGTTTCGATCCTTTCGATATTATCTTCAATGATTAAATTCATAAAAATTCGTGGTTAATTTTACGTAAATAAAATAAGAACGGAAAAAAGAGAATGAATTCAAGAACACGAGTATTTACAATATTTTTAACAAGACAATAACCAATGTAAACCATCTAGGGTCTATTTACATTTCACAGTTTACATAACAGAAAACGTTTAAAGAGAGCAGACAAGATTGTTTCGCAAAAGGACATTTATGGAGATGATAAAGTGGGTTGATAGCTTTGTATTTAATATGAGGATGCATGAAAAATATTCAAATTAGAAGGCGAATAATAATTTTGGTTGGTACCTAATCGATGATAATAAATTTTGAAAACTTAATTTTAAAAAAAAAAAATATTAAATGAAAATTGTCTAAGGGAGCCCGGACCTCGAGGAAAAATTCTTTCAATTTTCTAGGGTTTTTCGAGAAAAAAGCATTCGTACCTCCCACCTTTTCCCCAGTTTTTTCTTCCATACAAAAACATTTTTGGACCCCCTAGATAATTTTTTAAAAATTTCTCGCCATATCTTTCTTTTCCTTATTTTCAAACAGTTGATGTCAAATATATTTCTTTTATTTTGGCTTCACTAAAAAGCAGCAAAATAGTATCATGGCAATGGCAGCTTAGCTTTATAGCATTACATAAATGAACCTCATTTCCTTAAAGCATCAGCATATTTTGTTTCATCTTTATTGATCACAAACTTAACTGCCTAAGGTTGTAGGACGGAAATTCAAAGGGATAAAAAATAAATACTAATTCAAAGGCTCCTTTGTTCCTTTAATGACGTGATTATGACTTTCGATAATGAACAAGAAGAAGCTGAACATTTCAATTTTATAAAATGCCTGAAGATGAAAAAAGGATTGTAATTAATAATGCAAAATAAAAGCCATAATAGACCCTTTTATTGATAGTCTGGATATTGAGTACGGCTTTATTATAAATTCAATGTTGCAGTTGTTGTTGAAATATTTAAAGGGAAATGTTTGCTCTGAATCGATCCAAAAAGGTCTAAAGATTGTTTTTTGAGGGTTTTTACGTGTTTGTTGTTTTGTGGATATTTTATCGTAAAATTTATGGACAAATGGATTTAAAGCTGAAAATTTTTTAAAAGCATGACAAAAGCATGACGTAAAATTTATGGACAAATGGATTTAAAGCTGAAAAATTTTAAAAGCATGACAAAAGCATGACGTAAAATTTATGGACAAATGGATTTAAAGCTGAAAAATTTTAAAAGCATGACAAAGGATTTTTTACGAAAATGACATCCAAGACACTTTATAACCGAATTTTTGCCCAACTTACATGAATTATTATAAAATATGATTGCATCTGCGTCATTAAGCCAGCATACATAAACTTCCACCTCAAACCTTTTCCTTAATGAAAAATAATTCATAAAATTTCCCAATTTAACTTTACAACTAATTTTGAATCAAAGTTGAATGGATTTAATTTCTCAGAGATTAAAAAAATCTGAAGAAAAGTTTCATTTGCAGGAGTTTACTCATGCATGCTAAACGACATACCTTTTTGCAAGCCTTATGAACATTTTTACCTTTAATTTCTCATTTTAATCCTTTTTTGTGTTGAACGAAAGCCATGCAGAAGATAAAGCATACCTTTGGGATTATCAAATTGCTTTCTCTACGGCATTAAGCCTCAAAAGTTTCCTTAAGCCGCAAATTTATTTTTAGAACATATTGTAGATATGTTATGGTATTTATGTCGTTGAGAGGGATTTTTTAGTTTGTTCACAGAAAATCTGAGAAATTCCTCTTTTGGCTTTTGAGATTTTAGAAATTAAATTTAAGATTCTTGGGGTTTTAGTTTTGATAATTTAATTAAAGAATTAGAATTGTTTATTTAATAGATATGTGGATTCAAAGACGGAGTTAGGGGTTGGGGGTCAAACCTTTTTGGAGTCAACTCTCCCACCTATATTCGCGAAGTTTACACTAAATATTATTCAGATCTGAACCAAAAAAAAAAAAAAAAATAATAATAATCTCAAAAAGTACCAAAACCCTCCCTCAAAAACTGTGTGCATTATAATTTTAACTGCCTTTAACTGTTTAATAATCTTCTTTGTAAAATAATTTTCTTTTTTAATAAATTTCTTTTTGGATAATTTTCAGAGCAAACATTTAATTAGATACTACCAAGTAAGGTATAAAACGTGATGGTATTAATTTGCAAACACAAATTTATCTAATTTATGAATTTTCAATTTTAATGAAAATTGCTGAAAATTACCCAAAAAGAAAAACTTTTTCCTCAAAAAACGGCAAAGATGAAAATTTCGCAAATTTAATTTAATTAACATCGAAAAATTAATTCACTTGAAAATTTATTTCCACGCTATTTCCACGTTTCTAGTAACATTTTGTATCATCAAACGCGTGTGAATGAATAAGTACAGCATAGTAAGAAAAACCTGTACGTAATAGTGCTCATAAATATGTTTATTAAATGAGCTCTCATGAGGTAGTTATTTTAATACAGAAGTGAATATTTTAAGGACATACTGTAAATTGTTGAGTTTTATTGCGTTGTCTGTTGAGAATTCATGACTTCATGACAGCAAATGAGGTCAATTGAATGAGGAAATTTATTGTTGTTGCGTCATTTCGATAAATGTTGCGTATTATAGGATTGGTACTTTAGGTGTTAATATTGTGTTGTTGCGAAAATTTAGTATCTGTTTTATTAGAATTTATGAGGTTGTTCTATTAAAATGAAATGTGTTCATGACGTCTACTGTTCAAAATGTAGGATGTTGCTAGGATTTGTAACTCTACAACAATTAAATAAATTAATAAATTAGCTTACGGATAATTCAATAATGACGTCCATTAACAACTTGAAATTTCAGACCCTACCCCAACCTCAGAAAAACTTCACACAAAAAAATCTTTTGTTTAAGATTGTTCAAAGTTTCAGACCCCCTTCCATCTTTTAGTTTTTTTTTTACATTTCTAGTTTGAACCGAGCTTAATTTTGTTAAATAAACCCGAAAGGCACAAATCGGATAATCGAGATGAAATCCGGCACCAAACCAGAGTGAAGGCAGCACCAAGCTGGCATACAATTTAAGCCGGGGTTATGCTGGTCTCATTCCGACTTGGTGCCGGATTTCATCTCGATTATCCGACTTGTGCCTTCCGAGAAAGCTGAATTTTAAGGTTAAAGTAAGTAACTAAATATTTAACATAGTTCGGTTATGAATGAATAATTTAGAATTTTCAATATTTTGCCTGACAAAAAAAAGAACTCATGCTGCAACAGAAATCATCATAACTTTCATTCTAAACAGAACATCCAGCCTTTATTTCACATCAACAAAAACACAAAACAAATATAGTCATAAAATGAATGAAAAATCATTCTACATGATAGACCTCATGTACGAAAAAAGTACACATTGTTGATATTGAGATGAAAACAGAAAAACAGCAACATTATTCCTTTTTAACAACCGTAATGTATGTATGTGATGATAATAAAAGATATATTGTTGATACATTTTCTAATGGCATACATACATGACAATTTACAAAATGGTAAATACCAAATGCATTAAAATTGTGCCTTCTTTTGTAATTTTATGGCAATGGAATGTGAATGTACATGAGTAACTTACTACGCTATATGTTTCAGTTTATGAGAGTTTTTGCTACGTTGAGTGTATATTTTTAGACGAAAGGATGTGTCAACATATGCTATGCTGTACACTATTATCAACCTTAAAAATTCATCCTGAAACCAAAAGAAGATTAAACTCGACATTATTCGTTATTTGCGGATAATAAAAAATTTTTTTGTTGCTGTTCGCTCTGCATTTTTTTTTTAACTTTACCTCATATTTTGTTATATTGTAAGGTATGCGAGCTGTATTAAGACTAGGAAGTGGAGATGTTATATGTGTTTTGGGGTAGTTTAAATAGATTAACGGCTTATTAAGCCAGTATGTTACAGTCCAGATCTTAGCAAAAAGTAGCTGGGAGGCAGCCAGAATCCCCGTTCTTTGGAAAAACATTATTCAATTTTCCAGGATTTTTTAAAAAGAAATTCTAATTGCAACTAAATTTTCTTTTCATACAAAAATTTTCATACAAATTCATATTTTTAACTCCTCACCAGCTCCCTCCCCCCTCCTCCAAACTCATAAAAAGGAGATTAGGTGAATTTTCGTAACTATCAGATTAAGAGTCCCCCTTTCCTTAAATTACAAACATAAAAGATTAAAAATCCCAGCTACAATTCAATTAAGAATCTTCAATCCATAATACCTGGATCTACTTCATTCTTAATTTTCATTACATCCTCCAGTGGTTGACAGCAAAACTACTCTTATAAACACATTTACACACACATTTATGCCACAAAAAGTGGATAAATAAAAAATTACATTTGGTCTTGTAATTGCTGTAGATTAATGAAATGAAAATATATGTTGGCAACAAGATTTTCATGCACGACAAGTGCTGTTGATTAAAAATATAATTACTTTCTATACCTGCGGTGAAAAAAAAAATCATTCCAATTTAGATCAAACATGTTGAATAAAATTTTTACACATGTAAGTTTATGTCGATAGTAATCATTCATATTTGGAACATTCATAGGAAAAAAAATATATTTTCATACATGTGGTCAATTAAACTATTCATGTAGGACATTCATTAATTTATTTCCTTTGGGGAGAAATTTTGCAAATGGAAAAGTATTTACACGTGGATCATTAAATCCGACTGTGATTTTGTGTGCAAAACGAAGAGGTTTTTGTCACATTGTGGTTGGCACATGCAATGTGATAAAAGCTGCTTGATTTCTTGCTATTTTGTGTGATCTAGATTGAGGAACTACGCAGTTGTGGAAGTCAATGGAAAATTTTGTTGCTGTAAAAAATTATTGTGAGGAAAAAGGAGTTTAACTAGCTTTTTGAGTATTGGCAAATGCTAAAATATGTCGTTGGTCGAACTTACCCGTAAATGCGCCTTACTGCTCATCAATTTAAAATCTTTAACTCAAATTATCATTTCATGCATAAAGAGATTAAAATATAGCCTAACAACTCATATGTTATTAAAAGCTCTTCGTGACTATAACTATAATGTGACTATAATATCGCAGTTTAATTTGGAACATGTGAGAAAAATTATTTTATGAAATAACAACTAGGTAAGTTTATAATTCCATCCAATTTTCATATGTGATAATTTTGCAAATTAATGCGTGCATTTTTTTTATTATTTTTATAAAATTATCACGCCTCTTTGTTCAGGTAGTTAAATGTATTAATTTAATTATATGAATTAAAATATTTTATGTCATAATTTGTGTGGATACGGAAATATAATTATGATTATAGGATAATAGCGGATCATAAAGCATTATCAGGCATTGTAGAGTTTAAAAAATGAAATTCAATGAGAATTTTTAATAGAATTAAAATGTTGAGTTCAATTAAAATTTTTTTGTAAGATTCCAGAATTTTTTTTAAAAACTTAAATTTTATCAAAAAAGACAAACAAAATTATATTTTTTTCTGATAAATTCAATTATTAATCTCATTTAATTTTTCATCCTTAAGCGAAAATTGAAGAGGCTTATTATTCATTTTGAAACATATTATCAGAATTTCTCAATAAATTTTAATTAAAATTTCCAATTTTTATCATCCATTAAATTTTCTGTTCCACAGAGCACACACAAATTTAATTTTAGATCCGTTTCTCTTCCGAAACCTTTCCTTCAATTGTTTTCTATTGGAATATTAAAGGATCTGTTTAGTCAGCAAATTCAAGGTTTTTTTCTTTGCCAAATTAAATTAGGCAAAAAGATAATTAGGTGGAAAGCCTGGCGTCTTTTGTGTCTTCAATCTCTTTTTATGATTTTTGAGGTGAAGAAGTTTGTTGGGGAGTTTTTTTTTGTGATATTCAGTTTGTTAGATTTAAATCAGTAATTTAATAATGATGATTTAATTGAATATTCCACGTGTACCAAATAATTTTTGATTCATGAATTAAATTCTTGAGTTTAACTTTTTATATTCGAAAAAAATAAAAAAAAAATGAATTTAAAAATTTTAATGAATTTAAATTTAATTAAAATTGAAAATTTATTAGCAATTCTATTGCATATTAAATAAAGCATCATATTCATCTATTGCATTCGGTTCAACTCCACAATTTGCTTCCATCCATGATTGAAAAGTCTTAATATCATGCGTACATCTTTGATAAATACACTCTTCATGCTCCAATCTTTCTCTTCGAAACTCAAAACTACATCCAATGCCATTTGTAAGTGCAACATCCGATAAATGTGAAAATTTTGTGAAATCAAAATTAATAGTTTGGAATTTATTGAAGCTGACATTAAAGCGTCGTAATTTTAAATTATTTTGAAAACTTTTGAATGACAATTTTTTCATTCCATTTCTTACAGCTGTAAATTCTTCAAGCTCTAGATTATTCAAGAATAAATCGTAATGCAAGAATTTTATTGAATTTCCAGATAAATTTAAAGTTGTTAATTTTGGCAGGTCGTAAAAAGTTTTCGATGGAATTTTATCAATTTTATTATAGCTCAAATCCAGCGTCGATAATTTTTCCATGCTTGCGAAATTTCTTCTTCTTATCAATTTTAAAGGCGAAAAAACAATTTTTAATAATTCCAAATTCGAAAACATTTCGCCAATTCCATTTGGCATATTTATTGGCATACTCTTGTTACTGATCCGAAAATATTTTTCTAATTTCACTTCATCATCTGCTACTGTCACATTTACGACTTTTGTTGTCTCCAAATCAGAAATATTTTCTAAAATTTCACAATCTGTGATGTAAAAATTCTTCTTACACGTCAGTTGGATGTCACGATAATCTTCCGCGTGTGATTGTAATAATAAATTCAATAAGATTAACACGATGAGATTTACAGTTGACATCTTGAGAGACTTTTACGAAACTAAAATTAATACTTATTAAAAAAATGTGAAATTAAAAGATTTCACGTCGTTAAACGTTCGTATTAAAAAAATGTGATAAGATTATGTTGTTTGGAAATAGAAACGCTGATATAATTTACTTAATCTGTTGACACTTTTTTGATTTTTTTTTTCTTTTCAATTTAAAGTGCATTATCGTTGTTGAAGCGATAAGTTTGAAGGCCATTTGCTTAGCAAAAAATTTATCGAATTTTTGAACAAAGGGTATTTAACTCTAAATTTAATGATTCGAAACCAGACATTTTTCTAGAACTTTCTATGAATTTTTTTTCTGTAGACACCTTGATTACTTAACAATTTATTTCTTAATTTTAATACTAAGCAATTATTTCTAATCCAAGAATTTCATCATTTATGAATCCAAGCTTAATTTAAAATTAAAAATTAAAAAAAAAAAAATCATCAACAATAAAAGTTATTGAATACCTAATTTGTTTCAATTTTAATCAATCTATATGACAGATATCAGTGGCGCATCCAATGGGTATGTAACTTTCAATCCTCATCTCACTATCAAATTTCTTCAAATTGCTAGGGTTTTTCATGAAAAAAAGAACTAAAATTCACCCCACCCTTAAATTTTTTATACAAAAAAACAAACCCCTTCAAAATTTCTGACTACGCCACTGACTGATGTCCCCTCACTAAATGTTTATTGGTGAAATTATTTACTTCGAGTATTTCATATTAATTCGTATTGTGATTCAAACAAGTATGAACGCATCAGAGCTCATCAACATTTTGATATTTTTTTGTTTTATTAATTATGGATATTGCAATTACTTTAACAATTCAATTGATACTTGACCAAAATTGTCAAAATTTATTTGTGATGTTTTAAAAATTGCTAAACTCGAAGACTCTAGCATAAGAACAGTCGGAATCATAACAGCAGAAAATCAATCAAATTCAGCTATTTTTGATGAAATGATGCAATGTATGCCAGTAGAAATCAGCAAGTTGGTATTAAGCAAGGGAAAATTTCAGTGGATCCAAGCTGATTTTGTTGTTGTAATGGCAGATCAAATTGATAAGGTAAGTTTTTCCTTGAATTTATTTTTAATTAATTAACGTGCTCTAGAACTCTGATTGAAAATTCATCTCTTTTCTTTGTCTTATGCTTTAATTAAACCTTAAAATATTTTTGAACACATATAAATCTGAAAATGGCAGAGGGCGAAGCCGTTCGATTTTTAGCCGACTAAAGAATAACGGTCAAATTTCAAAAAAAATGTTTAGCCGGCTTTAGCCGGCTAAAGCCATGTTTAGCCGACTAAAGCCGGCTAAAGACGGCTAAAGAGAAAATTTTCCACGTATGAAAAATAATGAAATCTTATTATACATTTTTTCATTTGTTAAACTTTTAATGTGTTTTTATCAAAGGGGTCGCAATGTTAAAAATTCGCCAACTTGGATTAAAATTTGACTGGCAACAAAAATTTTTGATTTCAAAAAAATTACAAAAGTCCTCGTTTTTTATATCGAGGGACTTCAGCGCATTTTTGACGCGGCGATCAGTAATTGATTAAATAGAAAAGAATGTCGAGTTTTAAAACTCTATTTCTGTTTCTTTAGTCATAATGCATTTCAATAATAAATTTAAAATTAAAGATCAAAACTCCTTTAAAATTAATTTTTATAATGTTCAATGCAAAAAATAGCTTTACGATTTACCGGTTTTTTGAAATTCAAAATTTTCCGTTAGCAAAAAATTTAAATTTCTGAACACATCCATTATTTTTCAAATTTCTAAACGCACTTATATTTGTTTTGTATGAAAAAATTAAATGTTAATTAATTAAGGTGTATAAAAGAAAAAAATTTAATCCGAAATAACGGTCAAAAAAATTTCAAATTTTTTAACGGTTAGAAAAAATTCAAACTTATCATCAGCATAGCTTTGCCCTGCATTGTTTACATATTTTTTTTGAAATATAAAATCGATAAATTAAGCTATTTATTGAGTGTTTTTTGATTTTTCAATATAAACGGCGGGAATAAAAACATTCAATGAAGCTATTAAAACAATTCCGAGCTTGCTACGAAGTCTAGATCAAGAGATAATTGGGACCCGAACGACCGAACGACCGAACGACCGAACGACCGAACGACCGAACGACCGAACGACCGATCAAAGTGCATGATTGAGCTTCCTTTTTGAAAACAAGTTTTCAAAAATGCGCTAAAAATTTTGTATGAAAAGTGAGAAAGTGTGCCGTGATGAGAGAAAAATCAAAAAATGTGTAATGAATTTTTGTTCCTTTTATCTACAATGTTAAGCTTTCAAACGACAGTTAGAACAAGTCTGGCCATAGATATGTCTTTATTTTCAAAAAATATTGGTTTAAACCTTTTAAAAATCAAATTTATTTTAAACTCATGGCATACTTTCTAATTTTCCATACAAAATTTTTTTGAAATCAAAAATTTTTGTTGCCAGTCAAATTTTAATCCAAGTTGGCGAATTTTTAACATTGCGACCCCTTTGGTTTTTATCCTAAACAAAAAATAAAAATCAATTAAAAATAGAATAAAATATAAAATTTCGATGAAAAACTTAATAGGAAAGTGAATTTTCACATCGATTTTCTTATTTGCGATGAAAAACCTCTCGGAAAAGCCATTTTTCGCGTTAATTTTCTTATTTGGGATGAAAAACCTCTCGGAAAACCCATTTTTCGCATTGATTTTCTTATTTGGAATGAAAAACCCCTAGGAAAAGCCATTTTTCGCATTGATTTCCTTATTTGGCATGAAAAACCCCTCGGAAAAGCCATTTTTTGCGTTAATTTTCTTATTTGGGATGAAAAACCCCTCGGAAAAGCCATTTTTCGCGTTAATTTTCTTATTTGGGATGAAAAACCTCTCGGAAAAGCCATTTTTTGCGTTAATTTTCTTATTTGGGATGAAAAATCCCTCGAAAAAGCGAATTTACATTTTACATTTTCATTTCATATTTCAAAAGCATAAATTCATACTTTTAGCCGATTTTAGCCGGCTTTAGTCGGCTTTAGCCGCCTTTAGCCGGCTTTAGCCGGCTAAGAAAAAACGTGATTTTTTTTTAGAAAAAAACGTGATTTTTAGAAAAAACGTGATTTTTTTTTAGCCGGCTTTAGCCGGCTAAAGGCATCTTTAGCCGACTAAAGCCGGCTAAAGACGGCTTCGCCCTCTGGAAAATGGTCCTTTGTTCCAAGATCTTGGAATGAAAAGAATGTTAAGCAAAATAATAAATTTTCACAACCGTCCTTATCCAATAATTCAGAATTAAATTAAATTATCCAACTAATAGTTCACATCATAAAGTCACAGATTCAACGTTTAATGCCCAGAAATCATCGCGATATTTTCATTAACGAAAATTCGAAGATTCTCATTGCGTCATCATCAAAAGGAGACGTTGGGGGTATTTTCAAAATTCTAACTAAGCATGGAGTTCTGGATTTTGCATTCGTTTACGAAGAAAATTCAAAAATTGCAATCCAAAAACTAAAGAACTTTAATAGCCAGCTTGAAACAATTCAGGATATCAAGCAGCCGAAGCTGCTTAAGAAGATTTTCCCCGACAAGCTTCAAAATCTTAACAGTTACAAATACAGAATAGTCATGGGTACAAAATCAGCTAACAGAACCAACCGCATTAATCTCAGAATCCGTAAATTATTTCGAGCAATTGGATCCGTTCAAAATGCACGAATAAAAATGTCTAAACAAAAACTCAAATCAGCAAATTTTATTGACGATTATCTTCAAAAACCTTATGGACTACGAACAGTTGACTTTGTTGTTGACACAGAAATTAAAGTAGAAGTGTATTCAAACCCAACGATACTGCACAATCGAAACTCATTTTGTGTTACAATTCCCAAAGTTACACGACTTCTAAAATCCAAGTATTTGATGTTTGCACATGATAAGCAATCTTCGATTATATTCAGTTTAGTATCATTGTGGTTTGTCTTGGTATGGAGGTTTTATCGTGGAAAAGGTGCTAT
This sequence comes from Chironomus striatipennis, assembly GCA_026123125.1. NCBI lineage: Eukaryota > Metazoa > Arthropoda > Insecta > Diptera > Chironomidae > Chironomus > Chironomus striatipennis. The sequence goes on along the minus strand of CM047393.1, from coordinate 39,468,866 downwards.
TGATTCGGTCAAATCAATTTGTTTTAAACTGCTTGCCATTTTTTGTAACCAAGGACAAAAGTTCAACCCGAAGAATCGATTAATGCTTAAAATCATGATTCAAACTGCAATATTGACATTGGTCGTCTTTGGACTTAATACTCAACGATTGATTGGCATCAATTTGTCTAATCCAAATATTGCAATTGGATTGAAAGATTCACATTTTCATTTTATGAATAGACCTGATACAATATTGATTGTTGATTCGATGTTAGATCCAATAATGTCCGTATCCAACTCTGATTACCGAAAAATGAAAAGAGTTGGTCGAGTAAAATTGTATCAAGAGGAACACTTTGACATTGAATCTTTTAACTTGAAAAGTATGTCACTTATTGGCCAATGTGATTTTATAAATATATTTGCTAGTAACGACGAATATATTTATGCAGTATCAGGAAGTCTATATTTTACACACATCAGAATAGCTGGTGGATTGATGAATCCACTTGACAAAAAAGTACAGAAGTTCATTCGATACGCTCATGAAGGAGGATTGACTGAGTTTTGGGAAATGATGATTAAAATGAAAATTTTTGGTCGAAATTTTCAAAGATCTGAGGCAATCATTAAAAATGATTTCTATGAAGTTTTGCTATTTGAGAAGCTTCTACGAGTATTTTACATAATTCTCGAGTTATATGTAGTTGGTGTTGTGATCTTTCTGTTGGAAGTGTTCCATCATGATTTTATTAAAAACACGTCATGGCAAATTGTAAGAAACTGGACAACTTCATTGCATTTGTGGGGAAACAGGCAGCCTAATTGGAATGTCAACTGGATTAAAATTGGTAGAATTCATCGTGCTTGGTACTTTTGGAAGCAAAGAAGGAATATGAATGTTCGAAGGATTAATGTAAGGGCAATTTAAATAAATTTGATTTGATATTTTAATAATAATTTAAATGCAACATTTAGGCTGCATTTTCATATTGGAAGTCATTATTATAAAAGTGTTTGTCAATGTGGATCAATATTTTTGATTTATCTTTTTTTGAGATTAAAATCTAAAAAACTATTCATAGTCATTAAAAACTAACTCATGTATCTGTAAAATTTATCTAATTAATAAAATGGATTTATTCAATGTTAAAAAATTCAAAAAATCGATATTTTTTCAATTAATTTAAGTGAATGATCATTTCAGTTATTAAAACATTCAACCAGTGCAATTTAGTTCAGTTTTTAAATTAAACAACTGTAATTTATGCTACTGGTCAAAAGCAATGGACGTGTTAATATTTCTTAATATTTTGCTAATATCTTGTTTGATCTGCAATATCTATTGCTACAAATTAGAAGATTCCAGTTCTAAATTAGCGAAATTTGTGTGCAATATTGTTAAAAGTGCTAAACGGGAAGATTCTGGTTTAAATACTGTAGATGTCATTTTTGCAGAAAGTAACCTTGACCCATCAACTATTAATGATATATTGTGATGTATACCAGACAAAATTTCCTGCAGAATGATGAATTTAACGAATGTACAAAATGAAAATTGGAATTTGCTAGCTGATTTTGTTGTTATGTTGGCAGATCGAGCTAATGAGGTAAATATCCAGGGGTAGACACGGTTTCATCCAGAAAAAATTTTCTATTATTTCAGATGAAAAAGAATGAAAAATCCTTTTTTTTTGGATGAAGGTATCAACCCTTGGGTAAATATATTCGACCATTCACTTATTACATTCTGGAGCTAAAATTCAAATTTTTAACCTCCATTTTATTCCCTCTATCAAATGATCATTTTAGACAAGCTTTTAATTGATTCTTTGCAGATACAGCTCCAAAAATTGATACCAATAAATCTGCAAAATACAGTCATCAACACAAAAACCAAGATACTAATCATTTCCTCAGAAACAACAAAGATTGTAGACTTTGTCAAGTTTTTTGAGATGCGAGGAATTTTAGATGTTGCGTTCGCATATGAAGATAATTCTGGAATCGTGATTCAAAAGCTCGAAAATTTCAACAGCCGTTTAGAAACCATCAGAAACATCAAGGCGCCTCATTTGTATAAAAAGGTGTTTCCACCTAAACTGAATAATCTGGACGGTCACAAGTACAGAATAATCATGGATTCTAGATCAATAAACAACACCAACCGAGTGAGTCTTAGGATTCTGAAACTATTTGACACTATTGGTCATGCTCAAAATTCAAAGACTTATTTGTCAAGAAAACATTACAATTTGACAAAATTTGACAAAAACCGGGCACATGTACCTTACGGAAGAAGATTATTTGATTTTTTAGTAAAAACAGAATTCAACGCTGAGATCCTACCAAACGCAATGCTCCTGTACAATCGGAACTCTTTATGCACTTCTATACCAAAAGTTACACGATTTTCAACGATGAAGTATGCATTGGTGACTGAATTTGACACACCAACAAAAATATTAACGACCATCTCAACTATTCTCCTTTTCATTACATGGAAATTGTTCGAAGGCAGAGGAGCAGTGGAATCTATTGGATATTTCATTTTCAAAATTTTCGCACTCTATTGTGGACAAGGTGTAAGATTTAGTAGGAATAATCGTCTAGTTCTTACAACAATGACACAAATGATAATTATTGCGTTTACTGCTTGGGGTATTTTTAGCCAACGGACAATTGGAATGATTTATTCTAACCCACACGAGGAAATTGGATTTGAGGCATCTCAAAAACAGTTTGTTGAAGCTCCTCATACAAAAATTTTGGTTGACTCGTTTATGGATCCAGTCATGTCTGTCACAAATATTGAGTATTTTTTTAAGATGAAAGAAAACGGTCGAGTTGAGTCTTATTATGAGGAAAATTTTGACTTTGCTAGCTTTAACTCAGAGACAATGGCGGTTATAGGACAATGCGACTTTTTGAAGATTCTGGTGACTTCAAATGAATATGTTTACAAAATCCCAGACAGTCTTCATTTGTCGTTCATTCAAATAGACGGTGGCATTCTAAATCCTCTTAGTGAGAAGGTCCAAGTGTACATTAACCATGCTTTTGAGGCTGGATTAACAGAGATATGGGAAACGATGATAAAAATGCAAGTTTTTGGTAAACGATTTCAAAAATCGGAAGCGAAAAATGTTGAAGATTTCTTTGAAATTTTGCCATATGAGAAACTAGTTCCAGTATTTTACATGCTTTATGGAGGTCTGGGTGTCAGCCTGATTGTTCTGATTTTGGAAATGTTCTATCATGACTTTGTAAGACGTTTATCTTGGCAGATTATTGTGACCTGGGCGACATCATTGAGACAAAGAACTAAAATCAATCATCGAATCAATTGGCAAAATGTTGGAAAAGTTCGACGTGCTTGGTACTTTTGGAAACAGCGAAGAAATATGGCAGTTCGTAAAATTCAAGTCAGGACTGTCGATGTTTAAGCAAATGTTTTTAATGTCAAATTCTGGTTTTTGATGTTGCGTAAAACTTGATTAGATTTTGTAAAATTGTAAGGTCACACTTAATGTTTAAATGCACATCAGTTGCAATAAAGATTTCATTAAAATCTATATAAAATTTAATTTTTTGAAATTTAGCCAAAAACTGTGAAATCTCCATCAACATGTGCCTATTATCTAAATATCACATCATAAAAACTAATATCTAACTTCTGTGTATTTTTATAGCTTGTGTCGACAACACATCATAATATTAAATTGTATTCACATGTGCTAATAAGAAGTTAATATGTTAAGACATTTTAATACATCATAAACTGTCGGAGATGAAAAGGCGTCTCATATTTTCCTTTCATTAAAACAATATTGTTGATATCTTAAATCCTTCGAAGCTATAATCATAACAATTCATGCTCTTCCTCATAATAACAATAAAATAATAATTCTCATTAAAATTTAAATGCCAGACTCGACAATTTGATTTATGAATAGGGTTTATTTATAGCCTGCATAAAATCATAAACTTTTCTGCTTTTAGAAGCTTTAATGATTGCTTTTAAGGGTGAAACATGGCGCAAAAAAATCTTCTTTAAGTACAGCTGTTTCAGTCATGACTAAAAAAATTATCGGATTCTGAAATGCTAAGAAGAAAGTTGAAAGTTTGCTAAATAAATTAAATAAGAATATCGAAAATTTTCCTTCATTTTCTGCCTAAAATTCCATCATATTTCACCAGCAATTCTTTTCCGAACTTTGCCATGGTAAAAGAAAATTATTTTGAAAGCTTTTCTATGTCTTCAACATATTTCGATTAAAATGAGAAATTCTCATTAAAATTGTAAGTAAAGTATGAAGGATGGTTGGTAGGAGATCTGGATTTTTGAACACGCATCAAATTTTAAAGTGGAAATTATGAGGATAAGCATTAAGGTGAGTGTTAGTTTATGCAAATATTGCTAAGGGTCCGTTCACTTATGTAGTCCACCAAAAACTTGGATTTTTAGACCCTTTCCCCAATCCCCCCCCCCCCCCCTTTTCACAAAATCTTCATACAGAAAATTCTATTGCTCAAAACTGTCTCACAGCCTCAAAACTCCCTCTCCCCTAAAAATTTTACATAATAAGTGAACGACCCCTAACTTGAAAACTCTATTCTAAGTAATTAGGGGTCGTTCGTAAAACTAATAACGCATTGAGAGTGGGAGAGGTCTATCATATAAAATTTTTCAAAATCTCACACAAAATTTGTTACGACCAGCAGGGGAGGTAAATATGTCTTCGGATAAATGCTATGAAAAAATTTTAGAATTAAATCAAAATTTTTGTAAATTTTGCTTAGTTCCGTAAAATTCATAGCGTCTAAGTTGACAATTTTGATCCCCTAACTGTTACGAATTTAACAAACGATCCCCTTAGTCAGACCCTTCAATCCAAAGGAATTTTTGGCATGATTATTACGTCTTATTCGTGAAGACAATATGACAGCCTCTAAAAAAAATTTCTACGTAAACTTGACACAAAAACTTTTTATTATTCAAATGATGAAAAATTAAAATGAATTTTTTCAAAGGAAGCACAAAAATCGTTAAAACTTTCTTATTCATTGCAAGTTGATTGAAGTTTATTGCTACATCAATTTCGAATTTTAATTAATCTGAGTTTATAGAAACTTTAAATTGATAAATTTTAACCTATTTTTTGCCTCAAGCATTTTATTTCCAACACGAACTTAATAAAATAAAAAAAAAGATTTGTTGTTTTATTCTATTTGAAGTTTAGAGTATCGATTCGGTAGATGCTGAATGCCACAATCGTTTATATAGTCTACACTTATCCCAGACCTCATAGAATGAAAATTAAATCACGAAATAAATAAATTTTCAAATAGAAAACTTAGCCAAAAGCATCTAAACAAGAAGATATATAAATAAATAACAGAATTCAGACGACAAAAAGGAATTGAATGCTGAATCTGTTGCCATATTATTGCAATGCTTTGTTCACTCGAGTATATTTATCTTGTGTTATATACATCCACTGACTATATTGCTCCCAGTAGAATTTGTTTTTTTAAGCGAGTAATCGACAATTATGCTGCAGGAATAGATTACTAGCTCTTAAATTTCAATAAGTTTCTGACTTTAAGTGAATTTTTAAGTCAATTGCTGTGCTGTGCTCAATATATATCGGATTTATATCAATTTAATATATTGCAAATTTTCAATCAATTTTAATTAAATTAATTCAACAAAATGCATTGAGTTTGGTTTTGTTAATTTGAATAATTTTACCCACAAAATTCAGCATTACCGAAGAACAATCACAAATATGCAAATACCAAATATCACTCAAATAAATTGATGATGATAATTATGCAAAGCACAAATTATTGGTAGAATGCATAATAATAAAATATTTTAATTTGAAATTTTGAATTATATTGTTAGTAATTAAATTAAAATTCTAAATAATTATAGATTGCCTTAATTTGGTCATTTAAGTTGGTAGGGTTTTAGGGGTTGCTCATAAAATTTATAACGCTTATGGAAGGGGGAGGAGGATTTCAAGATTTTGTTACGCAGTGTTGAGGGGGAGGGATCCAAAATTGCCATTTTTCATGTTATGAATTTTAAAAAAAGTCCTTTCCTCATTTTCTACTTTACCCTTCTTATGACGTCATTCTTCATCAAAGAAGCTTTTAAAGCATCATCAAAGCTTTCATAAATACTCTCATCATTTTCAAGGTAGACATCCTCTTGACTATAAATATCAAATTTAATCTCAAACAAAATTAAGAGCCATCGTGGCGTATCTATTATACAAGGTCATCAAATTTTCCTTGATACATCTTTAAAAGCTTTTAAAGCTCAAGTCGCAATTTGTCTCTGAAACATTTTTCTTCGACATACTGCGTATATAATGTCTACAATTTCTCACGAATTAATGACGCAGCAAAAATATATACATTTAATTAATAGAAAATCCTTTCAGTAATAGCCAATAATTGATTATAATCGATATCAATTAATCTTTTTAAATCCTCTCTTTACTGTCCGAAAAATCCTTAACCTTCGTTTTATTCTTCATGTTTAATCAATTGACGAAGAAAAGCATGAACAAAAGAATGCTCATAAATTTCTGGGAAGGATGGATTGTGAAATCAAGAGCAAAATCTAACTTGAGGAAAGGGGTTTAGAAAATAATTTTGTTTTGGGAATTAAGGTTGTGGATGAAATTTATTAGTTGCTGGAACTGAAAGTGTTTGTTTTTCGATTATTAAGTTCAAATATTGATTTGACTGTTGAGTTGTTTTTCATGAAATATAAAGGTAGATTTTTGTTAGGTTCCAAGAATTTTTGCGTATTTTAAATAAAAATTTGAAATACAATATTTTTACAAAAAAGGGGGTTGGAGGGTATAAGATTGTGATTTTTTTTCCTCAAAATGCCTTAGTACGTTACGCAAATAAACGACTTTTCAGACCCCCTCTCCCCTCTTTGTTACGTTTTTTGTATGAAAATTATTTTGTGTATGATCTGTTACAAAATACTTGACCCACTCCCCATAAAAAGTGAACGCACTAAGTGAACGACCCCTTATATCATTTTTTGGCTCCTCATGTGTTAGGGATGATCACATGATCACTGTTTTAAGGGGCCGTTCACTTATTACGTAACGCAAAAATTCGGGTTTTTTACCCCCCCCCCCCCCCCTCCGTAACGTTTTTAACAAAAGAATCAGGTGCGAGAACAATAGACCGTAACAAACTCTCGACCCCCCCACCCTCAGAGCGTTACGTAATAAGTGAACGGCCCCTAAACACTTAACTGAGTCCTATTTAAACTCAAAAATATTTTTCATACATCAAATCCTATCATATCCAGAATGAAACGAACTGGAAAGGTAAACAGATAAAAACTTTTATTTATATTTCTCAAAGAGCTTCTTCTTATCCATTTCCGTAGGAAAAGGTCGAAAGTTTCTTTGGGATTTTTTGTTGATTTCCTGAGAAATATGAAATTGTAATCTTTAACTAGGAAATCTATTGCGTATAAAATCTTCACTGACTGTATTTCCATTAAAGACAATTTTCTCCACAATTTCTCTTGTGGACAATTGGCGTGTTTTTGACATCTTGTCATATTATTGGATTCATTTCTTTTTTAGTCTATTTTACTATTTTTTATGTGCTGTACAAAAGATAAAATGTCTCCTTTTGTTGTCATCATTATGTTTACTCGAGTGTGCTCATGGAATATGTGTGTGGTTAACGATGTCAATTTGGCTGAATATGTGGTTGTTGGTAGCATTTATGGTTTATTTACATTAAATTACAATTCTTTTAGGATGTATAAAAAATTCTGTTGATGATGCTGGGAATTACTCAAGTTTTATTTCTCGAAATCAGCAAATTTAGCTGTGTTTATGCCATTTCTGATGATCTTTCATTTTCCAGCTATAGCAACAACTACACAGAAAATAAAGCTAATTTAGAAAGTTATGTTACTGAAAACTAAAGTTTAGATACCCATTAACCATCCAATTGCGTTCAAATTCACACAACATTAACAACTTCCAACTCATTTTTCAATAATTTTCCCCAGAAACAATCTTTTTCTTATCGCTTCCATTTCCTTCCGCTTTCTTTAATCTACAACAAAAATAAGAAAAAAACAGAGCATTGTGTGAATGTTTGAAGCCAAGCTACATCATTTATCATGAAAATGCCCAACGGGATCATGCGAACAAACAAACTGTTACAATTTTTCTATTGGAATTGGGACACTCTCGTCTATTCATAATTCTCATTTAAACGTTCAGGCTTTTCCTTTGCGTCTTATGTTCTTGCTTGTTTTTTTTCCAATCTCTCTTTTCTTCTCTTTTGGCTTTAAATAAAGCCGTTTGCTTATATATAATGTTTTCCTTTATGGTATATGCATGTATATATATATATATATATTTATACATGCATATACCATAAAGAAAAACATTCGTATATTTACATTGCTAAAATGAATGAAAAAAAGGCAACAATATTGTACGGCATGGATGGATGGATGATGATGATGAAGAATGTTACTTGAAGATGTAAGTTGAGGGAAATTTGTTGCTAAAATAAAAGTTGGAAACGCATTTGTTGAAGGAGTAATTGGAATTGAATTATATAATGTCAAGGTAAATTGTCCAGGATCAAGGCACTTAAGGGCCGTTCACTCAGTACGTTACGCAATAAAACGACTTTTAAGAACCCCCTCCACCCCTTGTTACACTTTCTGTAAAGAATTTTTTTGTACGATCTGTTACAAAATCCTAGACCCCCTCTCCCCCTAAAAAAGCGAACGTACTAAGTGAACGACCACTTAATAGTGACTTCAAATAAGTAAACTATGATTATTCCAAGTAGGATTATTCAAAATTTCATATCCTTAACGTGAACCTATAAAAACTCCCAGTGTCAGTCACATTTCGACCCTACAACCCATCCATCTCTCATAATTCCTCAAAATAAGTTTGAAAAAAATCAATAAGAATCACGACAAAGAAATTTTCATGAAAGAACTTTCAAAGCGTTGAAATAAAGATAAGATGAGATCCTCAAGGGGATAACTCATTCATCCTTCTTTCCTTTTCATATTTTTCTCTACTCATACACAAAATCTCTTCATATTCACACATATTTTACATTACGTGATGCCGAAACCACTTTTCATCATACCTCGTGACATAAAATCAATTGCATGCCTTATCATCTTTTTTCTGAGTAGTGATGATATTTGGTTGAGTGGGGTTATGTGTGCATAGAAGAAGCAACGTGTATTCAAATAGCTTTTAGAACTATAGGAAGTTTCTAGGGAGGTTGTGATGGATGTGATAAAACTGGTTTTTAAAAGACTATGATTAATTAAATTGAGTTTAAGGATTATTAAGTATGTGGGTTGTTGAGGATGAAATTGAATATATTAATCAATTTTTTGGACATCAAAATTAATAAAATTATTTAAAAAGATTTTTTTCACCATGCTTAGTGGTTTCAATTTAATAATTAATATGATATTGATGCTACTTAAATCAAGTTGTACACACTTGGGATTTTTGGGATTGATTCCAAAAAATCTTAGGAAATTCCAAATGAATCCTAAAAAACCTAATATTAAACAAAAATCTGCAAAAATCTCCAAAAGTTAGCAAAGTTTATAAGCCTTGACCTAAATTAGTCTGACTCTTTGCGAATAATTTACATTAACTTTCAAGTTATAAATTTTATTAAGTTTCGATCTAAATTTGTTTCAAGCTTTTGATGCTAGAGTCGTTTCTTAAACTACAAAAATAAGAAGTCAACTAGAACTTTTCTAATTATTAAAACTAATGAATTCAAGCATTTGTCCATCCAAGCAGTCAACTAAGAATCTAATCCAATTTTGAAACTTTTTGGTATCTTTATTTTTTGACCTTCAACATGCTGTCCCAATTTTCTAGCATAAAGATACAATTTGCTCATAAAGACGCAATTTATTTGAAAAAACAAAAACCTCAATCAAAGTCATGTGACATTAATCTTTACTTCTACTACAAAGAGTTGTTAGAATTTCTAGGAAATGGAAATCCTTTTTTGCTGATTTATGAATCTCTAATATGTTACTAGGATTTGCTTCCTTTTCAAGTTTATCAAATGTCTTACAAAACAAGATTAAGGAAAATTATTTTTGTCTTGAAAATATTTTCTTGGAATTTTCTATCTGAATTTTTTTGCAGCCTTCACGCTGTTGATAATAAAAGAAAACAAGAAAAGAGAGACAAAAAGCTTCTGCGTATAAAGAACATTTCAGTCGCTCAAGTGATTCACATTTACATAAAATTGGATTTAATATATTCTCGTATAAAGCTTTAAATTTATGGATCTAACCTTAAATTTTCCTCTTGAATTCAAGAAATTTTTATTTTAATGAAATTTTATGGAAATTTAAAATAACTCAATTTGGCTGCTTTAAAATTTTAAGCATGATCGAATTATTTCAAAATCACGTATGTGGAAGATCCCATAAATTTATCAATAAGGTAAAGCACATCACGTTTAAATTTATCGAGTTCTTAGTAGCTATAGCTTTCAATTATTTTTATGCTTGCTATTCTATTCTATTGTATTCACTTCCTTTCGATAGATTTAGTCAGATTTCTGTCGGATATGTAAAGGTTCGGTGCAGAATGCCTTCGTCAAATGTCGAATTATTGGAATTGACCTTTTACCTTTTTTTGGAGGTATTTAAATTAATCAGATCAAACGAATTGAATTATATCAAATTCAAATTGATCAGCTTTATCAGTTAAGGTAGACTTCAAGTGTATTAGAGGGTCAACCCAAAAATCCACATCATCTTCACAATATGAACGTTTAGGAGGAAAAATGTCTCGGAGAAAAATGGCCATTTCAGTTTTGAAAAATGTTTGGCCGATTTTAACAAAACACAAATTCAAAAAAATATATTTTAAAAAATACATTGAGCAATTTGATTTTGTTGAACTTTCAATCAAGCTTTCAATTTAAATTGTTATTTAAAAAGTAATATTTAAAAATTTTTGACAAAATTAAATTTTTTGTACAAATATAATTTTTCAACTGTGTGTTTTGTAAAAATAAGTCAACCATTTTTAAATTTGAAGTTACCGTTTTTCTCCAGAACAATCTTCCTCTTGAACATTCGTATCTTATTTCTCCTGAGAATCTCACTTATAATCGACAACATCCATGTCGTGGACAATCAAAGTTTAATCTTATTCCAAAATCCTCCAAGCTATAATAATTTTTAACCAAAAGACACTTAAACTACTTCAGAACTCATTTCAAAAACTGACAATATTTCTCCAAGGAAATCCCTCATTCAGCAGTGTTCAGTAACAGCAGTAAAGAAACGTAGCAACAAGAAATGAAACAAGATAGCTTTCAAATACACTCGGTTACATAGAATAAGTACAATGTAACAAACAATAAGCTATGGGCGGTAAAAAAGAGTATTTTTATGGCACATCATAATGCTACTAAAAAAGCAGTAATTCCATTCCGCATTCGTGAGAATGCATAAATTTTTTATAGTGATATCATAATCAAATATGTTGTGCATAACATAAAGATTGAATGTCTCAATATAATCATGTTGGATTATGTATGAAATACTGCATGACTTTCTAATCTTGTATCATCCCTTGATGCTTGATTTTGTGCTGTTCTTTCTTTTAAAGTTCATTCATTTATACGGAAATGATAAATGTCAGCGGTTTTAAAAGGCGTAAAAAAATCCTTTTACGTCATTTCTTTCTGAGAATGATGTGGAGCAAAAATGATGGAATGCCTTATTAATGGATCTTTAGAACTCTAAATGGAATTTTTTTACCACAATTTTATATATTTTTTGTAGGGTTCGGAAAAAATGTGCAGGGCTGCGCAGCCCTGCGCAGGCCTGCATGTTTCTATTGTTCTTGGATGCGCATCTGGATGCGCAGGCCTGCGCATCCCATTTTTACCAAAAAATTTTAATAAAAATTTTCAAGAGGATTTTGAAATGGATTGAGGTGTTTTTGCATTTAAACTAAAAAAAACTTAAAAATTCATTCAGATTTGACTATATCAATTAAAGTTTTCATATGTTTTTGGTCACTTTAGGCGTAAAATAGCTTAATTTCTATGATAAATAGACCACTAGTCGGAAAAAAATTGCTGCCAGGTTAAATTTTAGTTTGAAATCATAATTTTAATTGATATTTGAATGATTTTACAAAATATTAGTTACATTAGTACAAAAATACTATCAAAATTTAGTAAAAATAATTCATTTGGCTGAGTATAGAGTCTCAATTTTTATATTTTTGCATATTTTATAATAAAAATGATGAAAAATGTAATTTTCTATGATTTTCAATCATAATTAATTAAACATAGTCTAAAAAACTTTTAGTTACGGTTTATAGTAAAAAATAATGTATGCAGGCCTGCGCATCCATCATTTCCGAACCCTAATTTTTTGTCAAACCCGTCAAATCCTTATAAACTTCAGCCCACAACAATTTTGTAATTCCCATAAAGCCCACAAATTCTTAAGCAGCTAAAATATTTTTTTTTTTGCCGCGTCAATTCAAGGAAATGATTTTGATACAAAAAATACAATAGAATCTGTTGTTTGTTTTGTATAAAGGCCTTAGACATGAATCTCCGAGTATTTTACGCTTTCTCGATAGAAATGGTAAAATTGGATGATATTTTTGGGAGGCTGTAAAAAAAATTGTGTCAAGTAGAATTAAGGAGAAATACTTTGGAAGTTTAAATAAAAATTTTTATGAAAATTCGAAATTTGCCAAAAATTTTCGTGCTGTTTTCGATCTAAAAAAATTAAATTCTACAAATTTTTCGTTAGTTAAGTTATAGACTCTATGACTGTTCATTTACGGCGTCTATATGGGCGTAGCCAGGATCGAACTCTCCTTTTGAGTCGTGCTTCCTTCGCGGTTTGAAACTTTCCCACGGGCGCTCGATCCTGACTACGCCCCTGGATGTCCATCAAAAAGATTGATTTTTATAACCCCTCCTCCCACTTCTGACTCTGTCACAAAACTTTCGTTCAAAAAAATATCAAAATATCATTGTTTAAAACTGTTACACAGCCTCAGACCCTCTCCTTCTTAAAAATCAGAAATCATAGGTGAACGTCCCCCATCATAAAGAAACTATCCCTCTTGCGTAGATAAAAAATAACGCCAATAACAAATCGCATAGCTTTATATACAATATACATTTAAAAGTAGGTCAAGTGAATTGTTGTTATCTCCCTGGCACATGTTTCATAACAAATAATCAAACGACATAGTCAGCATGTTGGTGGTTGTGTTATTCACTCTCCTTGGCAATCTTAATTTACCGTGCCAAATTGCGGAAATACAAAATAATAAAAAATCAACATGATCCTCAAACAAGAGCTGCTTGAATTCAACTCGGGTGAATAGAATTTAGGGAGATGAAAATTTTCCTTTTTTCTGGATGAATGGAAATGAAGGATGTTTGTGCTATTTGCTACATTACATTCGTTCCAATTTAATATTCTACAAAGAAGGGATAAAAAAATTTTGTATGTGTATTTTGTGCTCGAAAGATACATTTTCGGGATCGCGGGATCCTACATATGTTTATAACCACAGAAAAGTTTAAATAAGGAATGAATAAATTGTTATAAATTTCCATCGCTGCAGGCAGCAAGGATAAATATTTTTTGTGGAATTTTTCACAACTCCAATCATGCAAAAATTTCTTTAATCTTCAATGTCAATAGGAGCCATACAAATGTAACTTTTGCTCAATTTCAGGTATCTATCGACATCAAAGTGAATGTGTGTTCAGTTTACAAATAAGGTTAACTTGTTTTTGAAATTTTAGAATTTTGTTTAATATTTTCCAAGATTTAGGAGGCTCATAAACTCAATAGAATAATTTATTATTTCAAAATTCACTTTATACTATAAACCAATTTTTGACGTAAAAATCATTATTCAATTTAATTTAAAATTGATTGAATTTTAGCATTAAAAATGCAAAGCACGAAATTTTTGTTTTTCATTTTTTGAATTTATCGCAAACTTAGAGTCACGTGTGTAATCAAACATTTTTACCCAAAATCTTAGAAATCTTTATGAAAAAAAAATAAGTTTTAAAGTGAGTTTTAATGAAATTTTATACTTCACAAGAGGATAGGAGCAATTTTTTTAAACAAGATTCGAACTTAAATTCTGCTGTTAGAGCTAATTGCATTTAAAAGTTCTGGAATCTTCAGAACCTGTAAATGAATCTAGTTATATCCAAAACTCGAAGTCGACTCGGATTTTTCGTCAAATTTGTATGGCGGAGTAGACTCCGACTCGGAGGGCGTAGCCAGGGGGGGGGGGTTTGGGGGTCAAACCCCCCCCCCTATTTTCGCGAAGTTTATACTAGATATTATTAAATTTTTTAGATCCGAACCAAAAAAACCCCCCTCCTGGCTACGCCCCTGTCTCCGAGTGGACTCAACTCCATACAAAATTTCATCGAATTCGAGTTCTGGTTATATCTTTGTAGATAACTAAAATCTATATTCATAAAAAATTGTAGAATTCAAGCATTAAACATCAAAATGTAGATTCCAATCACAATTTTTCCAGTCATCATTAGCTAAGTACACTCAATAAATCAAATAATCAATTTCCATGTTCCTAATTTCCTCTTCAATTTCTTAAATATATAAGTAAAGTAAACTCCCGAAACAAGTCAATAAAAGGTTGCAAATGCCAACTCTTAGCATTTATTACATCTTATATTCAATGTATTTGTTTACCTCCTCATTTTCCGCTCGTGTTTTTATATTTGGGGAAAAAATATGAAGTAAAAATTTTTGTTTACATTTTTCTCGTTATTTCCCCGCGTACTGAAAATATCTGACAGACATGGAACTTTGTGTACCTTTAAAGGCAAAAATATATTGAAAATTTGTTAAATGTAGTCTGAAACTTTGCCACCCAACCCTTTCGTTGTAGCGTTTTTCTGAGTTATGTAAAGAATTTTTCTTCCTAAATGTTTGTATTTTTCATTTCCCACGTTGCGCACTTAAAAGCAGTAAATTTTATTATAGAAAATTGACATGATTCGTGCTATTTCCTCTTCTTAAAAGCAATTGCTGATTCTCGTGTTGTGCATATAATACAGCAGTATCAACATAATGGAAGCTATAGTGTAGTATTACCGACAATAAAAGACAGAAATTAACGTAAATGGAAACCATATCCACAATATGGATGAATGTGTATGTACTGATGAAAGAATAGAAAGGTAGTAAGGCATTAAGAAGAGATAGATGTGTATTTACATTCATGATTTATCGTTGATACCTTATTTATTTTGCCGTTTTAGGGGATTATAGTTTTCGAAGGCTATATTGAGATTAGAGACTAGTGACGTAAAAAAAATAAATGGTATCAGTGGTTATGGTGGGACAGGACATACATTTGTGTTTAAAGGAGTTGGTCTATTTAAAACTATTTTTCGGATATATTGACCTTGTTAAGATGTTCGAATTAAGTGTAATTTTAACCATTTTTTCGTATATATTTCGTGGAAAAAATCGAATTTTAGATTCAACCATTGTGAGTCTGTTCTCTTAATGCGTTTTCTATTAAGGAGGAGGATGGGGTCTAGGATTTTGGAACAAGTAAAAAAAGGCAGGCTTACGTAATTTGCTAAGTGAACGACCCCTAACTTCGTAAAATTAAAAAAAAAAATCATATTTTGAAACAATTTCTATGGTTTGATCTTTCATTCTGTTTACTCAATGTGATACCTAATACCTCATCTCATTCTACAATAACATTCAACAAAAAAAACCATCCTTTAAGTTGTTTTGTTTTTCCTGCTAGACGACAACCTAGCAACCCCTATTTGTTTACTACATAGCTTATCCTTTCGAATGCTATTGAAGGAACGGATTTTAATTTCTTACGTACGCCATCAACACGCTTTTACACTTTTGCGATATAATGAAATGACAGAAACAATTTATTTTGTACACAAACAGGGATAAATGTGAGTTAATGAATAAAGGCATTGTGGAAATTGTAATTTATATTCGTTCGTTTTAACATCTTATAAAGTTAACAATTAATTTTGTTTTTTGTGCTTTCCTTTTTTTTCGCCCGAGTTTAAAAGTTTTGGTTTTGTTCTGTCAGAATATTCCTCAATATACCCCAAAGGACTTATTTTAATGTGTCAGACCCTAGCGCAAATTTTATTTTGAGAGTCAGTTCAAATAAAAAAATTGCCAAAAATCGATTTATCTGTCCATTAATTGAATACCATCAGATCTCATGTGTCGCTCGGTTCAACTTCTATTTTTAGATCAAAAATTGTGTCAATTCTCAACGAAAAAAATTGCTCACGTCAATTCTTTTGAAAGAGTTGGATAAATTGAAGCTCTTTTATGTAACAATTCCGTCTAAAAAGGAGGTGATAAATGAACTTTTTAGTGAATAACCTAAAAAAGGTTACAATTTTTATAAAGATTTGAAAGGTTAAAAATATTAAGACTTGACAAAAGAAGGATGTCGCAGGTGTTGATTATTTTGGTAGATGAATGAAAGAGTTTGAAAAATTGATGATGCAAGATAGACTTTTGGAGAAGGAATGTTGATTTTTGTTGCTCACAAAAGATGAAAATTGGAAACGTAATATGTCAATTTTTGGAACTGAAAGACCTTCGATTGATACACAATAATGACAATTGACAAAAGAGTTTCAAAATATTTGAATGATGCTATTGAACTGAAATTGGGTGCTATAAATATATTTTGAAGGATAGAATGAACTCTTATACATGACTTTTCATAAATTATCGTCATGGTTCCGGTTTGGATGTTAAGTTGATGTAATTTTTATTTTGTAGAAAATATTTTTATTTGCTTAAATGCTTTAAATTCTAACCTAGAAATCTCAAAAATGCTTAAATTATTTTTTAAGGCAGAACTCAAGACTTTCTATAAAATAACTCTTTCCTATCTTGCTACTTATTTTAATATTCTACACAATAAATCTCATTAAAACCACAGAAATTATAACAAGCACACACGATCCAATCATTCCTGTTGCACTGTCAGGCGTTGTTGTTGGTGGTTGAACGGTTGTTGGCTTTTCAGTCGTCTCATTCATTTTGTCATCTAAATCTTCCATCCACTCACGAACAGCATCAAAATGCTTATCTTGCCATTCTAAATTTAATTTAACTGCATCTCTAATTTCTTGAATAATTTCATCTGTGATGAAGTTTTCAGCAAGCGCTGCATCTAAAAGAGCATCAAGTTTGTCTGAATATTCTTGTGTGTTAATAGCTTGTTTAAATGCGACGGTAAAGTGAGAAATTTTATGAAGGTTTCTTTCAAGATAGTCAAATCCAATTTGTAATCCAGCAATGCTGGAAGTAAGCATGTTTTCAATAATCATGACTCTTTCAAAAATTTCTAAATCATTCTTTTCGTCTTCAATAACGATTGTTATGAGTTGTAACTTTAATTTATCTAACGTACATGCGATTCCATTCACAATCCAATAACGATTAGGTAGATCAGGATTGGAAGCAATTTCATTGAGGAAATGAACAAATGTATTTAATGTAGCAGTTCTGAATGCTAAGCAGAAGTCAGGTGTTGGATTTTGATCATCTTCCATGTATTTCTCCAATTTTTTTGACTCATGTGACAAGCAAAAGTCATCAAGTGAATGACAATTGTGGATTTTAAGGATTAATCTTAATAATCGTGTATCATGGTCTTCACCTTCTTGTTCCTCTAATCCAAGACGCTCAAGATGTGGTCGGGTAATAAATTGCAGGTAATTCAGGAAGTCATCATATACAGTCGTTCCAAAAAGTTTCTCAGTTATTGAGAACAACAGCAAGTCAGCTCGATTCCATACTTCACTATCCTCTTCATTATCTAAATAAAGTAAAACTTCAAGTATATCCGATGCTATCAATTCATCTAATGTGTAATATCCAATAATCAATTCATCGATCAATACTTCACGGTTAATGCGATGAATTTTATCAAGATCATGCCTTAATCCTTTAGCAATTCTATACCACAATTCAGAGCTGTAACTCATTCTATACAATCCAACTTGTTGGACATTGAATATGACCCAATCTTCTCGAGTACCGAAAAAAGTCTGTGGAACAAAAACTTCTTTTTGTGTAAACCAAACTCTTGCATCTGTTCTATTATAGTCTGGTTGTGACTTTGATACATAAGTTAATGGAATTGAATATATTTCATCACCTGTCAGGTACCTCTGCTGCTTAAAAAGCAAGAAATTTCCTGACACAGATACTTTTACCAATGGATATCCAGCTTGATATATCCATGTTCCCATATGCTGTGCTACATCAAAGACAACTTCTGGATTATCTTCATTAAAAGCTTCCTGTATTGATGAAAATAAATCATCTGGAACTGCTGCCTTGTATGACATTTTTGTCAAGTATTTCGACAGTCCCTTTGCAAATGTGCTGACTTTAAATGCTTCTTGGAACATTCGCATGATCACGCCTCCCTTACCATATGAAATGTCATCGAATTTACCATCAATATCTTTTGGTGCTTCAACATAGCGTGACATTGGAACTGATGTAGGCTTTGATGACATGTCAATATTAAGGACCTCATAAACTTCACGTTCTCTAAACCATTGCATAAAATCCCATTCAGGGAACACTAAATGTGCTATATAATACTCGTATAATGATGCAAAAGCTTCATTAAGCCAAATATCTGTCCACCTAATGATTCATGATAGAAAAGAAATTTACGTCAGTATATTGTCACGTAAAATTAATTTTGCCTGAAAGATGCTGATAAAGTGATTGATAGGCTATCAATGAAATTTGATGAAATAAGGCAAGTTACTACTTGTTGGTTTAAGTGGGAATCAAATTTTTAAAGCAAAATGAAAAGGAGATAAGGAAACTTTTGAGTGGAATAAGTGCGTGAAAAGTCTCAAGGTTGTTTGGATAAGCTTCATTGTCATGATTATTGGATTGAATTGGCGCTGATGAGTCACAGAAATAAATAAACAAAGTCATGTTCCTCAATATATTTACCAATGCGGAGACACAAGATTCCCAAAGTACTGATGTGCATCTTCATGGGCAATAATTGTGATAATTCTCCTCTGCAAAAATTCATCATTCTCTGGATATTCAGAAGGAACAAAAAGTAAAGCAATTTCACGATAAGTAACGAGTCCCCAATTTTCCATTGCACCAGCTGCAAATTGTGAAATTGCTGCATGATCAAGCTTTGAAAGTGTAAAATTAATTGCGAATAGATTTTCAAGTGCCTTCATGATTGGATCTAATTTTGGCAAGCTGAATTCATACTCAGCATTTCTAATTGATGATGGTTTTGCCATGATTTTTTGTGGAAGATGTGTGTTGTTATTGGAAACTTCTTTAAATGGTGCGATGAGAAATGCAAGCAGGTAAGTTTGCATTAATGGAGTGTCTTTGAATTTTGTGACTACATAATCAGTTCCTTCAAGATTTATTTCATTTTCTATTTCCATATTGGAGTATGCATTATAGCTTTTATCGTGCTGAATTTCTAAACCAAATGGAGTCCTTATTCCAGGCTCATCATAGCATGGAAATGCATGTCTTGCATCTGTAGCTTCAAATTGTGTCACTGCATAGTTGATTTGTTTATCTCCTTCCATATAATATGCACGATAAAATCCAAACTGTCTTTCACTCAAAACTCCTGAATATGAAACTTCTAGTATGAACTTCTCGTCCACAGACATGATTCTTGGAAGTGATATTCTCAAAAATTCATAAAACCTTGGTTCGACATACTCAAATGGTATATCATGCTCAACAACTTGTCCATTCATGTCTAAAAATGTCACTTTCGTCACATTCATATCTCGGTATTGCAGTGTGACTGTGTCTGTCGTTTCTAAAGCTTTAATTTGGATTCTTACTCGTCCATAAAAATTAAAGTCATCCTTGTCGACATCAGTCTTTAGAAAAATGTCATACCTTACAGGCAAGGTATTGTTTGGTAGACGATATGTTGTAGGTGGATTGTTGAATGCAACGGGATTGAACTGTTCATTCTCATACAATCCGTTTTTAAGCTTCCAATTTTTACTCTCAATTCTGTCAACTTTTATGCTTTTTGGTGAATCAGCTTTTAATGGATTCCCAAACGACAATTGAATTAAAGCTGCAATTGTCAAGAAAAATTTCAATTTTTTCATCTTTAAGCTTCAAAATTCACCTCGAGACTGAATTTAATTGACGATATTTTCCCCATCAAATACACTCAAAAGTAATCTTATCATGAGAGGATTTATTGTTTTCCATGACTATAGATATGGACCCTAGCAAAGCGTAAATATCATTGAGATAGTTGACGGAACACTTGAAGCATTTCCGAAGGGAATTATGCCAAACGTTTGATAACAAAATCTGATTATATTCATTTTATTTATTTCGTATTGAATAGATACAGCGATAGCGATAAATTTAAGGAAAAGCCGGTGTAATTTAATTTGTGAATGGAGATAACTTGTGTTGACATAATTTTTAAAAGGGAATTTTGTGAATTTTGAAATGACGGAAGATCATTGTGTGATGTTTAATTGAGAATTTAAGAGGGATCAAAGGTGACAGGTGTTTTTATACCGATGGGAGTTGATAAGTTTTTCACAAGGCTTGGCATATATTGTTTCCCATTTCCTCATTTAGGGGGGAAGGGAGGGAGGGGGGATTCAAAATCCCCCTATTTTCGCTAAGTTTACACTTGATAGTATTGAACTTTTTAGATCCGAATCAAAAAAATCGAAAAGAAGCAAAAGCCCCCCCTCAAAAATATTCCTGACTACCCTGAATAGCCATAATCATTTAATCGCTAGACATAAAATTTCCAATCATCTATTAAACTTCAAAATTCCGATAAGAATATTTCACTTAAGTCAAAAATTATAGAATTTTATTCAATTTCCCAATCAACCAAATCCACTATGACTGATAAGATTCCAAAATAGAGTTACTTTTTTCCACTGATAACATTAATCTCTTCTTTTATTGAGTAAAATGGGGATTTATTATTAAACAAGCTTACAATATTTCGTAAAAGGTCAATGATAAAAATATTTTTTTGTTCGTATGAGATAAGAAGAGCGAGGAAGTGAATCATTTGGATGAAAATTGAAGTTCAGTGTTGGGAAGTTTTTTGTGCAGAAATGAGGTTGGTTAGTAATTTATTTTGAAAATTTGTATTTTTTTTTGGTGATATATTCAATTTTTCAGGAATCACATCTAATTGTTTTTGGATCAGATTGCATATGAAATCTTGAGTTGAAGCAACAAACTTGCGATTAAATTAAATATTTAATTAAATTTCATGTTAACAAAACAACTTTCAAGTGATTAATTGAACTCCAGGTAAGACTTAAAATTTACATAAAAAGGGGTAACTTATTCCACTGAGTGCTCTTCCATTAAATTTCTTCTTTAATCCACAAATTCCCAAGAAAGGAAAAGTTTATCGAAAAAAAGCATTTTATTTTCCATTTTAAACGTCTTCAGAAATTTTATGTCAAGTGTAAAAATAGAAAAGGCGTAAAATGCACCATGAATAAACGATTAAATGTCTATCCTACATGGAATTAAGATAAATGATCTGTCTATCAGTCAACCCAGAAAAGGTTGTTGTTCTGATAATAGGAAAAAAAAAATACTCAAAGAAAATGAAACTTTAATAAGAAGAAGAGACACAGGTGTTGATGTTCAGCAGATTGATGGTCGACAAGATATTCTGACAGCTTTAGCAAATGAAAATTTATCAGACATGACCAAAAAGAAGAGAATTAAATATTTTATTCCTTTTTTGTGTGCCAATAATCTTGGAGAAGTTCATAAATTTTTTATATCCGCGGAACCACGCGAAAAAAAATTCTTCATTCCTAAGAAGCTTATCTGCTTTCCTTTTTTATATCATCTTTCATTCATTCGAAACTTTTTTTTATTCAGAACACGTTTTTTTTCAACACACTGAAGGAGATTTAATTTTTTTTTTATTTGAATTATGACTTCAAATTGAGGCAATTCCACAATATTTTGGTTTTATTGGAATTTCAGGAATTCATAAAATTTACAACGCATTCAACTCTCGGTGAAGATTTCATAACTTTTCTCCCAATAACTTTATATTTCATCCTTACTTGATATTATATAAGATGCGTAGCCAGGAGAGGGTCCAAGGGGGTCCGAAACCTCCCCCCATCAAATAATGATTGCTACGATTTATATCATTATTTGACACCTTTTTTGGCATTTTGCTGGGGTTTTTGAGGAAAAAAGCATTTGGACTCCTCCCCCCCCTGAAATTTTTCATCCATAAAGAAATTGGACACACTTTAAAAAATTCTGGCTACGCCCTTGTTGATATTTTATTGATTCATAAGAATGCTCAAAAAAAGTATCAAGTTTTATTGTTGGCACTTGAATTTTTTTCATATTTTTTCCCATTTTTCTTTTTTGATGTTTTTAAATCGAAAATTGATTTACTTGACATAGGTCTTCAAAAAAGTTTGAATGGCAAATTCAAAAGCTTTTATCCACAAAAAAATTTTTTTTTATTTAAAAACAATTCCCAGAACAAGAAATGTTTTTGAAGTGCTCAAATTGCACAGAAAAAGTTTTGATTCCAAAACTTCTAAGGAAAAAGAAAGTCGCTGATTTAACATAGAATTAAATAAAAGTTTCTTGGAAACTCCCTCAGAAATTTTTCAAAATTAAATGATGAAAATAAAATCGGGAAAAGTTTTTGATTAGACATTCTTGAAAGTCAAATATTAAATATCACAGATGAACAATTTTTGGAAGATTTAAATTTCAAAGGAAATTAAAACAGCATGAGTTTTCAAAAAGCTAATGCTTCACATCCTTTGTGAAATTCAAAACGATAAAAATTTTTCTTGAATTTTTTTTAGTTTTTTATCAAGTCTTAATCAAAGCAAAAAACACAAAGATTAGCAAACAAAAGCTAAAACCTTTTGAAAAACTTTACAAAAGAATTTTTAATTAATTAAATTTCCGAGAAAATTTAATTTAATTTAATTTGCGAGATACCACTGTGATTGACAAGAGATCAAATTCACTTTATCAAACGTATCTTGTGGGATTCTTTAGAAATTCTTCCACGAATTATTTTTCAAACCGCAAAAATTTTATCAACAATTTTTTTCTGTTTTCTTTTCAAAAATTTTTGGGGATGACGAACTTTAAGCTAATTAAGGCAACAAAGCTGTCCAATTACTGATGATAGAAATAGAAATTTATGAAAATATACTCAAAAACCACGAAAAAGGTCCAAAATTGACAACAAGTCACTGTTGGGGAAAATAAAGTACGCAGATTACTTTCTAATGCTGCTCATGTACACAACACAAAAAAAGTTCTATTCTTATTTTTAGAGCATCTTTAACGATGAAAAAAAAAGTCGATTCGATGGGAATTATAGATGGATGGGTAGGCGGAATCAGTAAACTCATGAATGAATATGTGGATGTATGAATGGATGGTAAGATGATTAAAATTGATGGAAACTGAATGGAATGCTTTATCATTGTACTTTAAGGATATTAGACGTTCATTGAAGGATCTTGTTAGATAAAAATATTGAATTTGTGACCTGAATGCGGAACAATGGATTCATTCTTGATTTTGTGCCTTTACTATTTGTGTAGCTACCAAAAGTTTATTCTGGGATTTTTCGTATGAAATCTGAATGTAATGGATACAAGTTGCTATGTTGCACAACCTACAGTTCACTTAGAAGCATTAAGTAATTCTTGGAAATAGGAATTGATGATATTTTGCTTAATGTTTCTGGAAGTTATGTTAGAGCAACCTACGGTTGATCTGTTGCTATTTGTTTGAATCAAATTTTATATTGAAGTTGATGAGTAGGAGTTATGCATTGTTTCATAAGGTAAACTGATATTTAAGTAAGGGGTCGATCGTAAAATTTATAATGCCTAAAATGGCCGTTTCTAATCCATTCGCTCTTTGTCATAACAAATTTTGTATGGAATTATGCAAAATTTTGTATGAAGTATAACAAAATCTTAGACCCCCTCCCCAACCCTGAATGTTATGAATTTTACGAACGACTCCTGATTCCTAATTTTGCATAAAATTAGCAAATTAGTTAATCTTGAGAAATTTGCAAAAAGTTCAAACCTCAAAATCCCAAAAAAAAAAAAAAATCAAAAAAATACATTTCTAACCCCTATCCACCCTTCCTCTAAAATAGCTCCATTCTTATCACAAAAATGGCTTTATCATTGCCATCAATCGTTCCTCATCAATGATTAAAGCAAAAGACAGAGAAAAAATAAATAAAATTGACAACAACCCTTGTTGAGGAGAACCGGAAAAAGGATATTTAACGAAAAATGGCAAAACAATATAAATTGTATGAAAATCTCCTCAACCTTGTTTGTCTTTTCTCTTTTTCATTATTGAACATGTCGAGGATCTCAGAGCTCTTTTTGTGTCATATTTTCGTCATTTTTTATTTTTCTGTTTTGTTTTGAGATCACTTGAGTTGCCAGCAATACAAACAATTTGTATTGTGCTTCAATAATTGAGGAAGAATTGATGCTTAATTTTGAAAGCTAAAAGCTTATTTTTCATTCATTCAGAACATTGGAAAGGTAGGAACGGAAGAGAAACTTTTACATCGATTTTTGATGCTGATTGTGAAGGAAAATGTAAGGGGAAGTGTAAGGAAAAGTTGATGTATTTTTGGATTAGGAGGTTGTATGCATGTATGGGTGATTTGGTATGAGATATCAGAGGATGTTACTTTTTGTTACTAAAGATTTAAAGGATGCACTGAAGCTGGATAAATTTATGATCCAAAATTCGTTTACAGCAGTGCAGTCGTGTCTAAATTTTTTTGGATCACTACCAAAATGTTTTCAAACCAACATGTTCTCGCTGTGCACCAAATTTTTAAAAATTAAAAATATAGTTTCTTTTTTACTTAGTTTTAACTAGGTTGTATGATCTTTTTTAACATAAAATTTTCATTTTCCCACAAACAGCCTTTTTGACCATTTCAAATTTTTTTGCAGAGCACCAGGCTTTTTTATGGAGTGTATAAATATCAAGGAGCTGAGCATTTTTTAGAGCACCATTCACCAAAATATGGGACATAACGGAAACTTTCCAGAAAAATACAGGACCAGAAACAAATTTCAAGAATTTTAAACAAAAACAGCTACAAAAATACAGAATTGCCCATTTGAAATACCTGCAGATGGTTACCATATTCTAACCACTTTTTCAAAGAAAGTTCACTACTAAATATCAATTTTACTGCCATTTCCACATTATTCTAAGAACAAAAGAATTCCAACTGCAGAGGTTCCACAATCTATTTGATTCCCTACCATTACTGTTCAATGATAAATCGAAATTGACTGAATCTCAACAACAAACAGAAGGCGTGGGAAACACGACATTTGATGGGGTACATAATGCTGTGCATGTGAAAAAAACAATCAAATCATAAAATTGATTTTCATTCTTTTTTCACTTTCTCAATCTCGATAAAAAGAAAAGGCAAACGACTTTACAGCAAAATATGTGGGAAGAAGAAGCGTTTAATTTGATTGAACATTAAGGGCATGTGTGAGTATGCACATGTGCTTGATGAACCGTAAGAAAATTTATTTTTGATGAGAATTAAATTGAAATTTTCAAAAGAAAGATTGTTTTTGAGTTGTTGAACTGCTTTGGGTTAATCGATGTTATGGAATGTCTTGGTGCTGATAGATTTTATTACCATTATTGAGTTTGGGAAAGTTTTGTTGTGATTCTTAAAGTTTGTTGAATTTTTTCATATGATCAAAGGGGTGATTCAAGTTTTAACTCCCTCCCCCCTCTGCGTAACGTTTTAAACAAATTAACAAAAGAATCAGCTCTGAGAACAATGGACCGTAACAAACTCTCAGACCTCCTCCTCCGCACTCTGAGCGTTGCATAATAAGTGAACGACCCCAAAAATATATTCGACATCTACAAAAAATTATGAAACCTTAAATTCAACCCTTTAATGAACTCTAAATCCACCAAAAAATTACCCAAAAGCGTGTAATTTCCACACAAGTGATTTTTCATAAAAAATACTTCCAACCCCATCCCCGTCAAAAAAACTTAATATTCATTAAATTCATTCATGCAACACTTACTTGATAAACATATTGACGCCAGTAGTCTCTATCGCACGACTGATGCCTTTCCATGATGCCACCATTGTATATTTTTGACGTGCCGTAAACGG
Source organism: Chironomus striatipennis (assembly GCA_026123125.1). Classification (NCBI taxonomy): domain Eukaryota; kingdom Metazoa; phylum Arthropoda; class Insecta; order Diptera; family Chironomidae; genus Chironomus; species Chironomus striatipennis. The sequence continues at coordinate 39,442,506 of CM047393.1, read as the reverse complement.
CAAACGAGGATCTGGCGCCGCTGGTGCTGCTGGTTCACTGACAGTTCCATTCTCAATCTCTTTTTTACTCGTACTACTACTCGCTAATTTTCCCAATTCACACCCCATGGTCACTTGTTGTTGTTGTTGTTGTTGTAGCAGTTGTTAAATTTTTTTATGACTTCTAACTTGATTGAGTTTTTTTCACGAATTATATTTTTTTATGGGATTTCCTATCCAATTATTTATTTTAACACTTGTTTAACATAAAATCTACCCACAACACTCACAAACACATTTGCACAAATAAACACAAAAAACTTTTTTTTTTATTTTCTTTTTTTTTTTTATATGAGCTAAAATTTCACGTATCAATAAATTAATTTGGTCAATTCAACAAATCAACACGTGGTGTTTATGTTTATTTCTTCTTCAAGTGTGTGTGTATGGATGAACGATGGATAAGAAGAAATGAAAAAGTTTTTTTTTCTCTTTTTTCCCGCATCCACAAATCTGTAAAGAGATGAAAATTTAGATGAAAATTAATTTTTTTCTTTTTTTTATTGGCTTTTTTGATGTAAATTGTTTGAGAAGATTTTGTCAGATTTATTTTATTTTTTTGTTGTTTCACTTGTTTGAAGAGATGCTTTTAGTGATTTATTAGAAATAAAATGAGGTATTTTAGTTTTGCCAATTGATGCTTGTTTTGACAAATTTTATGACTCACTTAATTGCTGTGAAATAGTTGTCTGTTTACTGTCAATTTGCCAAAAATTAAAGAATAATATTAATTAATGTGACTTCCTAACATTAAATTAGTTTAAACTATCTTAAATTGATAATCTTTCGAGACTGAGCTTCTTTGAAAATTAATAAAAATTAAATTAATTTCTATCAATTGGTTACTATGATTATAAATCTAAAATTGTGAAAACAATTAAATAAAAAAAAATTCAATCACAGCATTCGAGTTTTCAATCAGATTTTATTTTTATGAAGAAAAATTTTAAATAAAAAAGTTTTTTGGATTGCATTGACAAAATTTTCACTAAACGGTGAGTTCTGCTTCTAAAAAAATCTGATCATCATCATCATAATCCAGAGTTGAAATCAGATATCTGTAAACAGATGAAAACCGTACAATTGCTTGATAATTTGCAAGGTTTTGTCAGAAAAACATTTCAAATTATCAAGAACGGTTCTCAACTCTGTCATAATCATTTTGATTTATAGAATTTTACTTTAATTTAAAGATTCCAAAATTTTGTTTTATTTCCAGGTGCAACAACTTGATTTCGCCAGAGGATGACTTTATTTCATTCCGATAAAAATTCTTTTGTTCAGGGTGAAATCTGATGAAAAATTCTATTGTTCCCGATGAAAGTATGAACTCCTGGATTATTTTACTAAGCATTTGTTTATAATATTAACCAAATTCATCTATTTTAACTAGCATCTGTAATTTTTCACATCACCAAAGTGTACAACGATATTAAGACCTCAGAATCTTCTTGATTTGAACAGCTAACAGATTTATAGGTTATGAAACCAAGAAGAACTTTTGAAACGAAAAATTCCATTGAAATTTGTATTTTTGAATTTCTACAAGTTCAAGGCAAGGATGCTGAGTTGATCAAACTCTGGTTTAAAGGTAGGAATATTTTGAATAATATATAACTGTTTACATTGCATAACAAGTGAACAGCAAGCACTCATTTAATCTCACAACTGCTTAAATCTTACAATATTCCATTGTTATTTCACTCAGTTTCCATAGCAATCTTGTCGCTATTCAAATGAAATTATCATAAATTGTTATGATTTCACAACACACAAAAAAAAATATCGATAAACATTTTCATTTTCTTTTCGTGTTATCGCGCATAAACATAATGCTCATTCATGTGAAATATTTGAAAGGGAAATGAATCAGAATTGATGATTTCTACCTTTTTTTATTCTATTGACAACACAGACCTTCATTAAAATAAGGTAGACGCAATCAAATTGAGCTTTATCAACCAGTTTTAATTAAAGATTCTTAATTATTGAAATATTAATCATTTTTTATATCGATTCTAATTTTTTTTTGTTGGGAGCTTGCTTGTAATTCCGCGATCTGAAACGTGTAATGAAAAAATTATAATTTGGGTCACTGCCTGATTTTTTTTCGGGGCTACTTTACTTTCCAATGATTTATTTGATAAATGTCAAAACTTTATGATTCATGTTTCATGTGATTTATTAAAAATTATTAATGTTTCAGTTTATGTTTACATGCAATACGTGATTCGATGTTTTTTTTCTCAGCTATAAATATATTTTTTTTTTCTCGAGAGAGAGAGTAAGTGCTACATTGGTCAGCTTTATTATGGTTGGTAAGGGGGAATTGAGGAAAAAAATTGCAAAATTGGCATTAATATTTAAAGTAAGGGGCCGTTCACTTACTCAGTTCGCTTTTTGGAGGGGAGGTGGCTTTTAGGATTTTGTATCAGATCATATAAAAAAATAAAATCCATACAAGAAGTGTAACATGGGGGGGGGGGTCTGCAAAGTAGTTTTTTGTGTAACGTACAAAGTGACCGGTCCCTAAGCCAGGGGCGTAGCCAGGAATTTTTTTGAGGGGGGTTTTTTGCGTTTTTGCTACTTTTCGACGTTTTTTTTTGGTTCGGATCTGAAAAATTCAATAATATCTAGTATAAACTTCGCGGGTTTGAACCCAAACCCCCCTGGCCACGCCCCTGCCCTAAGCTGAATTGTTGTTAAAGTTCAATTAAAATTACTACCTCGGCATTCAATATTGAATCTTTACAAAAAACAGACATTTTTATTGATTTTTTACCTTGAACTCTATTTATTACCCAGAAATATTCTCATTCTGGATTTGTTTGTAATTTATTAATTTCACGATAAAAAAATTGATTGAAATTGAATTTAATATCTCAATCGTAACTAAAATTGGTTCCTGATACAAATTGGATTTATTACATACTACGAAAAAAATTATTAGATTTTTTTTTGTTGGTAATATTTCAACCTACTTTAACAAAATCTATAATATTCCATTCACTTAGCATTTTACGTAAAAAAAGACAATTATTTAGATCCCATCTCGGTTGTTATGATTTTTGTATGAAAAAAAATCTATAGACTGCTATACAATTCCAGACTCCCAAAAAATTCGTTTTTGCAAAGGAAATTAAATTTTTATTCATTTTTGCACATTTTATTCACAAATAGCCTACAATGAATGAAAACCTAATTCATTGAAAATTCAATTTACTTTACAAACATTTATCCAATTCACAGCATAGAACACCCATTGTGAGGAGAAATTAGCATTTAGCTTAACAAAATTTATTACGCAATAATAATCATTCAAATAAAAAATTATTATTAGCAAAATAAAAGTCAACAATAAACATAAATAAATTATTTATGCTTATGCCTTGCGTATTTTGAAGTGAGTGGCGGGAGGAAAAAATCTATCGATTTTATAAATTATTTACGAAAATAAATTCTTTTCATTCCTCATTTTTTGAGAGAGCAAAAAATTTTCCTCGGGCAGTGAGAAAAAATATTTGAAATGCCTGATCATGACATTTTTCATAATAATTTTCTAATTTATAATTGGCATTAATATTACAGTTTTATAAATACATTAAAAAATTAAAATAATTTTGTGTAGCCAGAAGTAGTGTATTGGATGAATGAATTTTGGTTCAATTGCCAGAACAGATTATTGCATGTACTGATATATTTTGATGCGTACCAGCAGCGTAGTCAGGGTACAAAAATATTTACACATAAACAAGAAATGTTTGATAAAAAAAGATAAAATAAACCAGCCATCCACCTTCCAACCGTCCCATCTGTGAACTGCATGGCTCTTACCAATAAAAAAATTTTG